>CM059564.1:43325671-44637537 GCA_030386875.1 Morinoia aosen | reverse complement strand
GCGGTGATAATTAGAGCGCTATACGAAGTAAAAACATTTTAACCTTCCTTTAATTTATGAGTATGGAGCAAAGTACGTATAGTCAGATATAAACTTTAATTATCCTGACAGACTTTACATGTCTAACGCTAATTACCTACAACAATAAGCTGTTTGGAAGAAAAATCTGCTTTGTACCGATTTCAGATTGGGTATCAGCTTCAAAGAGTAATTAAAAACATAAACATACTACACGTTCACTCGTACTTGTATCATGAACAGGAAGTAGTGAACATCTCAAATTTAGCAATGTTGTTTTCAGATGTTGCCGATATTTTTCAACTGATGATGGAGCTGGACTTCAACTGATGATGGAGCTGTACTTCAACTGATGATGGAGCTGTACTTCAACTGATGATGGAGCTGTACTTCAACTGATGATAGAGCTGGACTTCAACTGATGATGGAGCTGTACTTCAACTGATGATGGAGCTGGACTTAAACTGATGATGGAGCTGTACTTCAACTGATGATAGAACTGGACTTCAACTGATGATGGAGCTGGACTTCAACTGATGATGGAGCTGTACTTCAACTGATGATGGAGCTGTACTTCAACTGATGATGGAGCTGGACTTAAACTGATGATGGAGCTGTTCTTCAACTGATGATAGAACTGGACTTCAACTGATGATGGAGCTGTACTTCAACTGATGATGGAGCTTTACTTCAACTGATGATGGAGCTGTACTTCAACTGATGATGGAGCTGTATTTCAACTGATGATGGAGCTGTACTTCAACTGATGATGGAGCTGTACTTCAACTGATGATAGAGCTGGACTTCAATTGATGATGGAGCTGTACTTCAACTGATGATGGAGCTGGACTTAAACTGATGATGGAGCTGTACTTCAACTGATGATAGAACTGACTTCAACTGATGATGGAGCTGGACTTCAACTGATGATGGAGCTGGACTTCAACTGATGATGGAGCTGTACTTCAACTGATGATAGATCTGAACTTCAACTGATGATGGAGCTGTACTTCAACTGATGATTGAGCTGGACTTCAACTGATGATGGAGCTGTACTTCAACTGATGATAGAGCTGGACTTCAACTGATGATGGAGCTGGACTTCAACTGATGATGGAGCTGTACTTCAACTGATGATGGAGCTGTACTTCAACTGATGATGGAGCTGTACTTCAACTGATGATGGAGCTGTACTGCAACTGATGATGGAGCTGGACTTCAACTGATGATGGAGCTGGACTTCAACTGATGATGGAGCTGTACTTCAACTGATGATGGAGCTGTACTTCAACTGATGATGGAGCTGGACTTCAACTGATGATGGAGCTGGACTTCAACTGATGATGGAGCTGGACTCCAAAACGAAATCAATTAAAAGGATAAATTTTTAGGGCATTTCCTCCATCTTCATTTTTTTGGACAACTATATAAAAGAATCAATAATGCTTCAACCTTTCTGAATAATCACCGTATGTTGATACAAATCAAACCTATACGTTCTTTAGGGAAGTTTTACTGTGGAAAACATCTGCTGCACGCTAGCTGAAAACCTTCGAATCGGCGCTTAAAATTATTGCTTCTTTCATGACTATAATTTTGCTGTCCCAGAGGGTGATCTATTTTCGGGAAATGTACGAAACAAAGGCATTATATAAGTGTCAGAGCCACGTTAATTTCTATGCAAAAATTTAAATTCGACAAACTGTGTTTGGAGAACAAACGGAGCTCGAACCTTCCACTGTTTGGTCTGCAAAAATAACTAAGGAATGTAGGCCCCGGCATTTGACGAATGAAAATTCTTCAAGACATTTTAGGGAACTCCTGGCGAGAATTTGGAATGACATGTTTGTACTAAGGAAAGTTGTGTAGAGGAGGAGAAAGGAAAATGTATTTCTGCAGAGACCAAGCCACAGACCGTGGCAGGAGCCCTCGCCGCATTGACGGAAGCGGAGAGCAGAACTGCACAAGTTGGCATGCAACAGAACTGCACAAGTTGGCATGCAACAGAACTGCACAAGTTGGCATGCAACAGAACTGCACAAGTTGGCATGCAACAGAACTGCACAAGTTGGCATGCAACAGAACTGCACAAGTTGGCATGCAACAGAACTGCACAAGTTGGCATGCAACAGAACTGCACAAGTTGGCATGCAACAGAACTGCACAAGTTGGCATGCAACAGAACTGCACAAGTTGGCTTGCGTTCTGTTTTAGTGTCCCCAACCTGAACTTGTGCTCGGCTCTAGCCCCTACGGTCAAATTGTGAGCATCTTTAAGCCCAAACTTCAGTCATGAGAAAACTTTTGAAAAACTTGACTTTTGACTCCAGATAAAAAAAAAACCCTCGAATTGCAGAGAAAGACTTGCCTTATTACTTCAGCCTCTCTAACTTTACAGAAAGGAGGATCAAAAGTATTATTCTTCGAGTTCGTAGTCCTTTGCATAAAGTTATTCTGTCATCAGAGCAACTTAAGCGCAGACGGCTTCTCAAGTTCACGACGACTCGAGTCAATCTAGTTCTAGTTCTGAAAAATCTGCGTTGATGAAACAAATTCTCGTTTTTGAGGATCAATGAAACTCATTGAAAACCAAGATTTGATTGTCTCATCATGAGCGGATGATGATGAATAACTCGACACGTGCTCGCTGTGGCTTCTCTAGAATATCCTGCAGTTCTAAGTGATGCGCATGATGCATAACATTGGCGGCAAATATTCATTTACGAAGCTGGTAATAGATACTAAAAAACAATTGTAATAGATACTAAAAACAATTGCCTCAAATATTTAAAAATTTTTGTTTTCATAGTTGTTGGAGTTAAAAGATCATTATGGTCGGTATCAATCCAAAGTAGATAGGATTCTAATTTTCTTGCTCTTGCGGACACAAGAAAGATCACCCTGAAAGTTAAGTAATTAGAATAGGTTGTTAGCGACACGATTTTTCGTAATTATTATCAGCAATGTGACCATCTTCAACATTACATCACCACATTTGATATTATTTATCGTTCTCATTGCCACCAATCCAATTAATGTTGTTCTTTTCATACTACTTATTTCAGCTAGAGCTCAATCCCAAACTATTATTTTTAACGCTGAGACAGAAAGTCCAGAGTTAAACTTGAGCAGAATCGACCATCCTGCTGCAGTCCAGAAACAGTAAGGGCTGGAGCAGAAAAACGGTTTTCACTCCATAATATTCAGTGAGCAATGCGCTAAAAAGCCCCTAAGAATTCGAGCACAACAAAGCCCATCTGCCACCACACACCAACACAATAATTTGCCTACAACCTCCTCACCAAATTGCATCGACAAATTCGAGCGCCTGAATGTCATGGAGAGATGGATCGCGAAGGCGACTTAATTCAGGATCGCAAGAGAGTAGAAAAAGAGTAATTTAACGTTCCGAGCAGAAAAAGGTGTGAAAGTCAACTGACATTGACTGATCGAATGCCTTGCATGCATTCAGAGCTGCAAAAGAACCCACGCAAATTGGAGGGAGAGACTCCTTGCCGATCGGCCCTTTTCTATTCCAGAGGCTCCTCTCAATCCAATGATTGATGCGGAAACTAAGAAATTAGGTTATCAAGCGAGCCAAATAAATAGCCCTAGAACCACCGATGAACTTGGATTGATAAGCCCATTTACTCGTTCTCCTTCCTTTCGGAAATATTTTGGCAACTTGAAAGGAATAAAATTCATTCAAAAATTGCACGTGCGAAAGATAATTGCTGGCCACTTTTAAAAACATTGACGTGGCTTTCAGAGAACTTGTTGTGAGCAGGAGACTGTGCAATTAATTTCCTAAAAATATACTAAGGTCATTTTTGAGCATCTTTTTTAACAAGCTTACTCAGGTTAAATCAAAGCGACCCACAGTTCAATTTATTTTTGTAAAACTCAAAACAAAAGTGAAACATGAACGTTTTAGCAAGTTCACAACACAAACAGCTTATTCTAAGCAGTCGCAAAAAGTTTTGAAGAATCCATGCAAAACGTTCCTGCTCATAGGCTAGAACATAGTTCAGGCCCCGAAACTTTACGCATTGAACAGGAAGAAAAATTCGGAAGCCCTTTACAGAAGTTCGAATTCGCACTCATGAAACTAAAAATTCTTCGACAGCCAAACATAATGAATGGATTTCCTCGGCCGGGGCTAAGAAATCGCTCTGGTTTTTATTGCTCGGAAGAACTTATGCCATGAGAGGCGCTCAGGAGGAGCCAACATCTTGCATCCGAAACAAAAAGTTGTACAGCGAGGGCTCCCAAGCAGAGCGAACGCGCTGTCAACATTAAAAAAGTCCGAGGTTTTTGGCTTATCTTTTGACCGAAGATTGCAACTAAAATAGAAAACAGGTCTAAATAGCTTGGCGCATTAGGCTCGAGAGGGAATGCTCTTTCAGAGTCGTAGCTTCGCAATTTTTCTTTTCACCGCCCAGATTTAAGACAAAGTTAAGGCTGGCTCGTGGACTACCTGACTTTAATTCTTCAGGTGGACAAACTCGTACTCATGCTTTGCTTGCATTTAAACGACAGAAATATTTTTCTTAGTCCGGCTGTTGAAACGAACGAGGAAAAAGCTCTCGGAATAATTAAATTATTTTCGTTCAGATTTACATGATTCCGTTTTCACTTTCATTGTGAAATGTTCATAAACATCGTGATTAAAATCCTCTCATTTAGAAGCACATGAGTTAGCTCTCGCTGTAGTTGTCGTAAGCAACGTGGAAAAGTAAATACGAACTCTTTACAAATTTAAACAAAAAGTTCGATGTTTGTTATACTTTGGAAAAAATTATTGGGTACACGAACTATTATCTCGCAGAATCTATTCGATAGTTATATTGTCTGAAAACATGAATATTTAAATAATCGTCAAATTGATGGAAACTGCAGAGGCCAGCTTCATTCGTCGGTCTTTAATATTTCAGTTTCATCGACATAATCTCTCCCGTATCAGTTTCATCGACATAATCTCTCCCGTATCAGTTTCATCGACATAATCTCTCCCGTATCAGTTTCATCGACATAATCTCTCCCGTATCAGTTTCATCGACATAATCTCTCCCGTATCAGTTTCATAGACATAATCGCGCATTCTTCATTTTCAACGTGTGCAACTGAAATAGTCCCATGATCGATACGAATGCATTGTTTTCAATGATGATAATCTGAAGTTGAATCAAAAATTCCTTTCAAACTTTAGAAAAATCAATACCTACGGTAATCACAATTTCCAAATCTGATCTCTTATGAAGAAATTATTTCTGAGCGATATGGTCGGAATACATTACTGGAATGAATAAATCATTCAGCTATCAAGGAAATTAGTTATTCCAGAAAACGATCCACAAATCCGCACTCGCGTGGACGAAACTATTCACAAAAAAAATTCTATACTTGACTAATTCCTATTTATATCCTGTTTGTTGGAAGTTTCAGAAAAGCATTCGAAGATTTAGATCCAAAGACAACTTTGCGGGCGTGCCTTGAAGACCACATTTTGCCTGCGCTGCTGCGCTGAGTTGTTTCGTGTTTAGGCAATCCGTCTTGCGCCGGTAGCAGCAGCCTGAGCTTTGCAATATTATAAATGAAAGTCATTTGAAAGTTCTTAATAGAGACTTCAGAAGTGGCGGCCAGAACAAGCACCTGCAGGTAAACAACTCGCCCCAGCACGAGCGCAATGATTAATTTGGCTTCAAGCGATGAGAGCTTTCCCAGAGCCTGCGATTCGGGGATCTTAGAAAACGGCTTCCTCAAGAGGCGTTGTGAAGAGGCGTTGTGAAGAGGCGTTGTGAAGAGGCGTTCTGAAGAGGCGTTGTGAAGAGGCGTTGTGAAGAGGCGTGGTGAAGAGACGTTCTGAAGAGGCGTTCTGAAGAGGTGTTCTGAAGAGGCATTTTGAAGAGGCGTTTTAAAGAGGCGTTTTGATGAGGCGTTTTGGTGGGGGCGTTCTAAATTGGGGGAATCTGGAGAAACATTCCTTTGATCACGCTATTTTCTCCACAAAAAATACCTCTTTCATTCTCTTCAAATTGCTGAAGCACTTCAACACAAGCAGCCCGCTCACGTCACCAGCTCTCACCTGACTCCCGCCACACTCCTCACTTCAACAAACTACAACGCACCCTGACTTTCTAAGTAGGATTAAAGAGCGAATATTTGACATTCATTTTTAATTTGCATTATTTGGGAGTCCATCATCAATATTCTTTAAAGAACTATAAAGCTTTCAAAAATTGCCGAGATGCACACCTTGTTTCCTCATGTAAAATTTTATTACCTCAATTTCTGGGTTAAGATTTTCTACACACGTTACATGTGCAGTAGCACGTGTGTATTTTGAGTAGTTCATCCAACCTGCGTGTATTGTGCGTGTAGTACACTTACGCGTATACTTACAGTATAGGTACACGTTATCACGCACACCTGCACTCAATATATATTCGTTATACCGTCGGCAAACAAACTATAAATACGAATTCTTTTACCAGCCATGGAAAAGAACCTGCCGTTTAGAATAATCTTCCAGAATCGTTTCAAACGATGAATCGATTTGCTTTCATAATATATTTAGTTCCTTCAATAAGAGCACAAAAATTCTCGAGTACTTAATTGCTACTGGAAATTCACGCGTACTCGACACCGGATATTCACGAGTACGTGTCACCGGATATTCACGAGTACACGCCACCGGATATTCACGAGTACTGGACATTCTAATTAATAACAGAACACACCAGCTAACATTCATGAATAACGCCACCGAATCATACAAAAAATGGTATACGATCTACAGTCTATTCCCTGATGCCTCACCGCGGCTCAGCCTTGCGACCGGCGGATGCGGAGTCTTGCGTGCGTCAGGGCCGTGAGTAGCGTAATCGGACAAGCGACGGGCCAACAATTGGATTGTTTTCCATGTTTTTAATTGGCCCAATTGCCTCTCCCTGTCTGGATGATTGCTACCTTCTCGACCTCAGGAATCCATCTCTGATGCCAACCATGGATGGCTGGCCATGATAGTTTAGAGTCATCATCTCCAGAGCTCATTGTAGTTTGTCATAATGATGGAGCTCTATTGCCTCTCCTCACGGATCTTTTAATTATTTCAAATGATGAGCAATCGCCTGTAATGATTATGATTATTGGGGAGCATGTGAAATTTTTACGTGCACTGATATTATCTCGAGTTGAGAGGAGAACTCTATTGTTCTCCATCATTGTAATTAACTCAACTCGGTATAAATAATCGAGCTTCGCTAGACTTACTCCAGTTTATTACGGATTATGGGAGTTAGGAACAGTCGTAATTATTTGGAACTCAATATTCATTTTTGTATTTATTCGTGATATTTAACCTGAATGATGACAAAATCTTCTGGTAGTAACAACTGAAGCCTCCAATGTACTATTCAAAAATTTGTTGAACACCAAAACTTAGTGGTTACATAGTATAATACATGTAATTAGTATAATACAAGAATTTAGTCGTGTATGAATGCACTAAAAACTCAAACGATTACATCAAAATGTAATTTACCTCCACTAATCCAACGAGTAATTCACATGAAACTCTTTGAAGAAAGAAAGACGAAGCAGTCGTTTAAAAAATTAACTAAAAAAAAAATATTGAGAGGAAAGCGTAACTAGAAAACCAAAAACATTCAAAATCTATTGATGGATGTACCTTTATATCAGCTTATTCTAGCACATCCTCGTGGCAGATGCTGCATTTGATGCTGATGCCTTGTACCAGGTAGGGTAATTCTAGCACATCCTCGTGGCAGATGCTGCATTTGATGCTGATGCCTTGTACCAGGTAGGGTAATTCTAGCACATCCTCGTGGCAGCTGCTGCATTTGATGCTGATGCCTTGAACCAGGTAGGGTAATTCCAGCACATCCTCGTGTCAGATGCTGCATTTGATGCTGATGCCTTGTACCAGGTAGGGTAATTCTAGCACATCCTCGTGGCAGATGCTGCATTTGATGCTGATGCCTTGTACCAGGTAGGGTAATTCTAGCACATCCTCGTGGCAGATGCTGCATTTGATGCTGATGCCTTGTACCAGGTAGGGTAATTCTAGCACATCCTCGTGGCAGCTGCTGCATTTGATGCTGATGCCTTGAACCAGGTAGGGTAATTCCAGCACATCCTCGTGTCAGATGCTGCATTTGATGCTGATGCCTTGTACCAGGTAGGGTAATTCTAGCACATCCTCGTGGCAGATGCTGCATTTGATGCTGATGCCTTGTACCAGGTAGGGTAATTCTAGCACATCCTCGTGGCAGATGCTGCATTTGATGCTGATGCCTTATACCAGGTAGGGTAATTCTAGCACATCCTCGTGGCAGATGCTGCATTTGATGCTGATGCCTTGTACCAGGTAGGGTAATTCTAGCACATCCTCGTGGCAGATGCTGCATTTGATGCTGATGCCTTATACCAGGTAGGGTAATTCTAGCACATCCTCGTGGCAGCTGCTGCATTTGATGCTGATGCCTTGTACCAGGTAGGGTAATTCTAGCACATCCTCGTGGCAGATGCTGCATTTGATGCTGATGCCTTATACCAGGTAGGGTAATTCTAGCACATCCTCGCGGCAGATGCTGCATTTGATGCTGATGCCTTGTACCAGGCAGGGTAATCTATCCATAGGAATGTAAGGTCTCCTGGACAGTGAGAAATTTCTTCCTTTGAAGGTGAGCTAAATGAGATTAGCTCTACAGGTACAGGTCTCTAAGTTGTGCCATTCGAGTTGTTGATAAACAAATACAGCCATTTATATCTTAAATAAGTGCTCACACACAGCATGTGTAGAAAACAAATTATGGTTAAAAATTAACAGTGACATGACCAACGTTTACCCTCGGCAGTTAGAAGCTAATATGTCGCAAGCGTAAGTTTCCAGGCAATAACATTCTCAACACGAGACTGCACGTCTCAAACAGGATAACCCCATAACCGAGGAAACTTCCTTGATGTCATGGGCACAGGAAGCACTGAAAAATTTTCTCCTGAAACTGTCTTCGTTTCTCTAAAATTTCTTTATTCTACGAATGAGAGTCTCAACAAATCGACCTATTGGAAACATAAATTCCCTTAATTTCTAAGAACTTCGAACATAAAGGACTTGTGCACCCCACTACTGATCAACACCAACATCTACAAGTTTAAGATTCTCGACGGCGAATTGCTCTATTGGAGATGTAAGCTCCCTTAATTTCCAAAGCTGTCGAGCATCCCGGACTTGCGCACCCGCTGATCAGCACCAACACCAGGAAATAGCGCGTCTGTGCTCTTCAAACTTGAAAATCGCAAGCGCGAAGAGCGAGAGGATCAGACATTGAGCCTGAAGAGAGGGGCCCTCAAGAGGTCATTTAAATTCGAGCTGAATAAAAACTAAGACTTCATCGAAAAGTCAACACTTCCCTCAAATTAAACTTTAAGTGGGACTTTGAAGGGGGCCCCTGCGAAGTAGTTTTTATCCCCGTGCTCGCTTTGGCGTCCTAATGAAATGCAGCAATGTTCACCGGCCAAACAGTGACTAAAAGCTTCCCTTTGGAGCGACCTGCCGAGCTCGATGTGTCGCCTGTTTTGCAGTCTTTTGCTAAGCTATTCCTACCGAGCTTCGCAGGCCAAATTCCATTGAATTCCATGGAGCAACAAAATACCTTGTTGCCTTTGCACAACGCGACTTCCGCGTTTGTTTAAAACAGTAACCAAATTGAAACATTTAAATCACTTGCTCCTCATAACCAACAGCCTTGCTTATACATTAAGCAGTGACTGCCCTCTTACTGTTTGCGCAGTTATTCATCACGATATAAACATTGGGTTCATACGCGTTCGCCAGAAAATATGTAACTAATTTTTCAGTTTACGTTGTAAATTGTAATTTACTAATTTTTTTAGTAACGTTCTTTGCAATTTGCGTTATAATGTTTCGTAGCGTTAGAGCTAAAATTTCAAAACTGAATTTTGTTGCAAAAAAATTTTATTCACTTACATGTCATAAAATCATTGTGAGACGTTAGATGTGCTTACACTTTGTACTGAAGTTTGACGCGGGAATACATGTAGATACAAAAAACGAACAAACTAATTCCCAAGTATAAAAAAGCCTAATACATTTCCTAAGTCAAAGGAAATTTGTTCAAATTTTTAGTGGCGTTAGAAGCCCGCAAAAATGTCGCTGTAAAACATGGCAAACGGATTTAAAGACTGAACTTCAAAATTATCTCTTATACTCAACACTTACTCAATTCATCTCGATTCATTACTCTGCTCTCTTTCAAGGCCCTTGCGTAATTATTTCAGATGGACCTCCTTACACTACATTCAGACGAACAAAACTCAATTAGAGATCAAAAATTCACTGTATCAGCATATTCCTGTTGTCAGTGAATAACAAGTAGCGTGATGTGCTGTCTGTTGTCCCCCACTTACTCTCTGCCGAAATTTTTTAAAACAGGGTTTCGAGTTTTCAAACCGGACTGCTCTTTAGGTCAAAAAATATCTGAAGCTATCAGGGTTTTTTACTGCTAAAATTATCGCAATTTTTGGAATTTCGAGGTTAGACCTCACAAAATGTTTCATTTCTTAAAATCTGAGTTAACTAACCTAAATTGATGGCTTCGCTGAGGTGCTTCGAAAATATTGGACAATGAAGGACCCGTCTCTGGAGGTAGAGAGCAGCTCAAGTGTGATCAAATCGTTGCATCATTGCAGCTTTTAGATCAAGCGTGCTAAAGCGTGCATTTTTATTCGTGTCTAACACACCAATTACAACAATTATATGAAGTTTTTCGCTGCTGAAGAAAACATTTCGAAAAATGACCGTAACAATGATGATGGAACAATGCAAAATAAACTCAAAAGTTATGATTGATCTTTCAAACGAAACAGTGTAAGGCTTTGGAAACCAAAATAAATTATCTTATCGCTCACCCACAATTCGTTGGCGGTGGCAGTGAAAAAGTTTCGTTCATCGACACGATAAATTTTTTTTACGCAGGAAATTTGACGAACATTAAATATCAGTTTTTTGTTACAACAAGTGACTACGTAACTATTGTCAGACATTACATTACTGAATAAAGATCCCAAATGGTATCAAAATAAAGCATTTTTGTTTCCACAGAATGTTTTGAATGTTCTGGGCGCTTCAAACACAATCGCAACATTTTGATATAGAGCTGTTCATTGAGGGAAATCGCAGCAGTAAGGCGCAACGAAACCTCGTCTCATTTCACTGGAGCCGCTGTCGAATGTAGACTGACGCCTCCTGTGCAACGTGACAGCTGCGCCCGCCATAAACGGCGGTCCAGAATATTATTCCAGCAGGGGATGCTGGCATTTAAGCCAGAATTCTGGACCTGGACTCGTAAAATTAGCCGAGCGTATGGGTCTCATCGCTGAACTCTGCGATGGTCGACATCTCTCCGCTCGAGTTCATCTTCAGAGGCTGGGATGTGGTCCTGCTTGGTTGAGCTGTCGCCAAAACGAGGGCTCCGACGCTAACTTGTGGACGCGTGTCCGTCCACTTCGTGAACATTTGAACAAGATTTGGTGCGATTCTGCGGCCTGTAACGCCACAGTTTCTGGTTGTGTCCCGGCGTGGTGGCAGGGAGCTGGTCTCTCTATAAATCGTTCTGTCGAACGCAACTTTGTGACGGGACCTCAACGTTGCTCATGTCTGAGCGTCAATAGGAAATCTTATACAGTGTCTTCCAGAAATGAATGCGCTCGTTCAGTGGGGATAAGTAGAAGCAAAAAAGAAAGCAGTACAATTTCAACAGTCAAAACTTATATCAAAATCTGAACAACTGCCCGAGGCCATGACAAGAGTTCCTGACGAGCTATTTTAGACTCTCGTATTTATTTTCGTATCAAAATAACCGAAGAAAGCCGGTGTAAATTAAACCTGTCTAATATTTTGAATTTAAAATTTCATATCAATGAGAAAAATAGGTTGCACCGCCATGATTTGTTCAAGTTTTCGAATTTTCAAAAAAGAAACTGCACATCACTGCGACTGATTTACACATTCTTCTAATTCCTGAGCTCTTGGTAGCGAATTCTTATTTACATTCGTTACAACTTTTTCAATTAAATAGATTTCCCCGCAGAGATTCATTACACATATTTGTTCAATTCAAAAGTTATAAAAAGTACAGTATTACTTATTAGAAGCTACTGCAATGTTAGTTTCACAATACAGTGCGCATTTTAATTTTCATCTCATACAACCTCAAGATTTCCGTCAATTCTCGCTATACCATATTTTGACTCGGTAAACAAACATGATTTGCTTGGCGCGAGACTTTAATCATCGTAATTTCTCCCTATATTTTCAACAAAAGTTAATAAAAGAAAATAATTTCATCTATGTGGGGAGATAAATGAATACTCCCCCATGAAATAAATACTACCCCTATTGAATAAATACTCCTTCTATTAAATAAATACTCCCCCTAATAAATAAATACTCCCCCTATTGAATAAATACTCCCCCCTATTAAATAAATACTCCCTTTATTAAAAAAATCATCCCCCTATCAAATATATACTCCTCCTATTCAATTAATACTCTCTTTATTAAATAAATCATACCCTATAAAATGAATACTACTCCAATCAAATATATACTCCTCCTATTAAATAAATACTCTCTTTATTAAATGAATCATCCCTATGGAATAAATACTCCCCCCTATTGAATAAACACTCCTCCCTATTAAATAAATACTCCCCCTGTATCAGAAAGCAGGGAGAGAGAAATATACACCGACACGCTACCCCCTCTATATCAGGAGGGAACTAATTACAGAAGGCTAGCTCTGAGAGAGCAGCTCTCACTTCCCTGTTCAATTTAATTATAGCGATGTAATAAATGGTGCTGAACAATGACCAACGTAGCTTTAACAGTGAATGCTCGCTCATTGCTCGTGTTGTTATCCAACTCAACTTACAACGTGGAGGTTCGTGCGTGAATTTCAGGGAATATAATGATGTTAACAACTTCATGGACTTACAAACACGTCATACATTCGTGGTAATGTACTCTAATTAAAGACCTGATATGTACTACAATACTCCAAAATATGTACACGTTGTTTCATATCCTCTTGGCTTCGTGACAACCATTTTCAAATCACTTCTACTGATGCTTGTTTTTTTTGTGGAGGTGAGGTCTTTTAAACTAGAACTGTTTTAGATTTGATGTCAGGCAAAGGTCTATGGCCTGACCATCCTAAATATTAAGTGTTAGCGAGTGAGAATGTAGGAGTGCTTTCACCAACAATGCTTAATTTCATGACTGTTTTGAAAACGAATTTTTTTCATGTGCTTCATCTGTCAATCGATAAATTCAGTCACTTGGCAGCTCGTCAGTATTTGCCTCAAAAAAGTCGTGTACAAATATTTAACCTCAACAGCCCACGTAGGCCTAACTCCACAATCACAATCCATGGTCTCCAGCCTGTCAGCTCATGCGCCTCATTTATAATTTTCCGTTTCCACCATCACGTTTTCAACTCGCGGAGCCGCACGCTTGGCTACGAGATTAATTGTAACTTTTACTTTCTGCGCTGCCACCATCTCTCACAACGCTCCTATATTTCAACCTGCCTTTACGATGACCATCGCACACGTTCGGTCTACTGGGCTTGGTACGTTTATTGAGTCGTACGTGGTACGTTTGTTGAGTCATACCTGGTACGCTTATTGAGCCATACCTAACGTCTATTGAGTAATACGCGGTACGTTTGTTGAGTCAGATCATGGGCTGTTTCCTTGAATAACTTAGAGATTACCAACCCTAAAGGTTTCAAAATTACACCACAGAAAATATTTTATTGTTTAAGAATACTGAGAACCAGGTCTGTAAAATCTATGTACCTTTTCTTACTCTCACGAACAGGATATTATTATAAAATTTAAGGAAACAACTTACATTACCAACGCACAATGACAGTTCTTACGAAATCGCATATTGGCGCAGTAACATAACAGCAAGATGAGGTGTTTCAAAAGATGTGTAGAAATTATCATTTTAACTCATCTCCCTCTCATTACAAGCACAGACTTGTATTCATTCCACTTCAAGAGTTTCAAAAGTAAACTATATTTCCGATGAAAGTTTTCACATCATACTTCAAAAAACTATCGTTCTATTTGATTGAAATAGAAAACACGTTTACGAATTGAGCATCCAAAACTGAAAGGATGGGATAGTTTCCACATTAAGGTCTAAACACTCACCGCTCTTATCTCTAAAATAGAAAGCACCTCAGCTAACTGAACATGGAAGACAGACGAGAAAATCGAGTTTCAGAATGCATTCAAGAATATCATATGATGAAAGTCTTGGTTTTGAGCAGAACTCTTGGAATCTGAGTGAACTCGTGTATCTCAGAGCACAGGTTGGGCACTTCTTGTCCCTGCATTTTGCTGAAACGAGCAATAACTTCACAGGCTTTACGGTAGCAGCGTTGAGCAGATAATGCGGGCTTCATTTTGGGTGTTCTGATAAAAGGATTTTAGAGTAGCGAAGAATACCAATTTACGGGAGGTCTTTTCTCACGGACTCCCCGAACATTTGTGCGCTAAAAATGAGCCAAACGTTTATTTTGTACGTATTATATATGAAAACACACACAGATGCGGTGTAATCAAGTTTAGGATGAAAAAATACATGATGATTATGTTCTTGTTCATATTTTGTACCTACTATATATATGAAAATGCATAGATACTGTGTAATCAACTTAGAGATAAACAAATTCATGATGATTTGGTGTATAAAACATGAATTGAAAAAAGTAACGTTTTCACGAATAGCAGAATACCAAAAACAAATGCTAAAAATTCTTCTGAAATCTGCGTAAATTTTGAATTTACTGAATAACTAACGCGACATAAACTTGAGGTTTTTTTAGCATGCAACAGGTTAACCGAAATTCCCTAAAGGAAAACTTCCCTGCACTTGTAATATCTGTGAACGGAGCAATTTTACACAAAATGCGTTCGAATTTAACATAATAAAGCAATAACTCAAAGTTCCATCCTCGAGATGCTCGGAACACATATCTGTATAGTGTAAATTAAGCAACTCATTCCGTCGAACATTCAAACCCCAGTAAATCAAGAAAAAGGCTAGATGAAAACTTTTCCAGAACAACATTTCACCAATACATAATTGAATAAATTAAGTCAACAATTGTAGGAGTTTGTGAGTATTACAGCAGCGTTTCCTTGCAGAGAACATGAACAGAGCATCTCATTCATCTCTGGAATGCTTCCAGGCCGTCTCCACGCAGCCATCACAATGGCTTCGACTAAAGAACAATTGTTTCCATGAATAGACAAGTGACTCGCAGCAAGGCCTCCTTCTCATCGAAAATGCGAGTCCTGGAAGCATGCAAGTGTCGCCCCATTTTGTGCGGTGCTCCGAGACGTTGTCGGGCTGGCTTCATTATACTCGGCCATTGTTGCGATAGCAGCGGTAACGTGGGTCGCAGGACCGGCCAGACGGAATCGCCAATATGCCAACACCACGGTAGAGGCAAGAAAGTATGGGGATACATTGCTATGAGGGGAAATTACATCTCCTCTTGTTCGGCTAGCCAATGAAAAGGTTTCATATCAAACAAACTGAATGACGTCACTATTGCGACGACGTTGGGCCAATAGTGGTGCCAGATTTTGGGCTAGCAGTGTTGCCAGATGCAATATGAGCGCTGCTATTGGTTCGTTGCTGTGACGTGAACATTGCCACACGGTCGACTAAAAAAATTAGTTTTACCCTACCTTGTTCCTTCTACCGTGGCCAACACTCAAGTTCCATGCAAATCATTCTGTGGAAACAGAAAAATGGGGATGCGCCCATCATTTCCTCCGGGAATATGCGCGGCAATGTTTTACGTACAACGTAATCGAGGTACCAGCACACAAGATCGCGTCATATAAGAGCCGTGTTGAAAATGTTCAAGGGAAATGCATGAAAAGAGCGGCGTACCTAATACCCCGTAAAGTCTTTTGAGCCATGAACACTGGAGAGCTTGGCATTTCTGAAGCGCAATTTGAAATTAAATGATGTTGTATATATTCTGGGCAAAAACTGCTATATTCCATCACAATGGCTTTGGCTATATGATGAGTGCGTTGCTTCAATATTGAACATCAGAAAATATTCGTGGCAATTAACTTCTCTCGATGATATCTAATAGAGATTCCTCGGAAATGTGAGAAAAACATTCCTAATGAATGGTTTTGAATAACGTTTCCTACCGATCCTCACTGGTGAATAAAATTATGTAATGCATAAGCGAAGGCTGATCGAAGTCTCCGAAATTGCTTTGATATTCGAGCCCTCATTATTGACGAAAACCTTGTCTATCTTCCAATAAACGCTCATTAAACCTTTGAATCTAGCATTCGAGTCTTGAAATTTCCAATTTCATATTATCTGCAACATTTTTTGTCTCTCAGTTGAAACCGAAGCGCAATATCGATAGATCTTATTGAAAAAGATGCAAAACACGGAAATGGCAGTGATGCAAACACCGAAGCACAAGGCTGGGTTCTGAACAAACGCACTACGGTTGTTTTAAGTCACCTGGTAATTGATAACCTCACGAGATATTATTCACAACACTTGATCTGAAAAAATTCAAACTTCTAAAGTTGCTTATGATAAAATTTTTCTTTCATTTTTATTTCTGGAAAAAATTCAAAGAATTAAAATTGCCTTTCTTGAAACACTTTTTCAATTTATTATTTCTTCATAACCCTCCAAGCAGTGAACACTGAAGGTTACCTTTTGACGAAAAGTACCAGGTCTCCCGTTCAAAGTTCATTTTGACAATGCTTCTACCTACGCCTTCTCGCAACCGTTACGGCACAGCAATTGTATTGCGCGGCCGTAATAATTTTTGTTCAACTTTGGAAAATTGTATTTGCGCGCCTCGCAACTACCTTCGCGTAACCAGTGTACTCTTTTATTTATTTATCATAGCTGAGAACCGTCTAATCAAACATCGCATGATGTGGTAAAGATATTCCAGCGTCACTTTCTTTGTAAGCTGTTGAAAAATAATGCTGAAGCTGAAATGTGATCACTCCAAAAGGCAAAAACTGCATGATTTTGAATGAGTGTGTTCCCAATAAACCCTCATTAAAACATATGAATTTAGCATTCGAGTCTTGAAAATTCCGATTTCACATTATTTACATTAGTTTCACAATAACTGTGTGGAAGGTTACCCTCAGGTCTTCTCCATCTGAGCGCTCAACACCACCTAGCGTAGGGCAACAGTTGGGAGGGTCATTGGACTGCGTCACGGAAATATCCTTATTTCATCAACACTCATATACAAAAGGGGTTAAGTACTTTTGAGTAGGTCAACAACATCTGAACAATTTGAAAGTTTTCAAAACAGTGTTTAAAATTTTCCAGATATTGCAATCTCAACTTAGAGTTCATATATGTCAACTTCAAGTTCAAACATGTCAACTTTAGGTTCAAATCTTAACTTAAAGTTCAAGTACATTGTACTTCGTTTAGGGAATGCTTCAATCTCGTTCACACTCATACACAAAAGTGGTTAAGTGTTTTCGAGTAAGCCAACGTATAAACTTTGTAAAAGCCTGGTAAAACAGTGCTTGAAACTTTTTCCCATCTCAATTTAAAGTTCAACTAAATATTCCCATGTGAAAACCTCATTAAATGTCATGAGTTATGATGCAAAAAAATTCCCTTTAGTATTCTTTGATATCATTTACGATCTGCTATAGTTTAGTCAATATAATAGGGCAAAATTGTACAAAATTTACTGAATATTTTTTGTTCAAAATGAACACTTCACAGAGCGAGGATTAAACATTGCGTAACATATTTCACTGAACTATTCATGAAATAAAAGTAATCTACGATGTTGTGCATTTTTTACTACTTCTTATGAGTTTACCCAACAACTACCAACAGTCCTTAAAGTTGTCATAAACAATAAATAGTTTGAACATTCATCATAAGCAGCAATAAAATTGATTGTGAAGAGCATCATTCCAAAAATCAAAGACTACGGAAACGGGGATTTAAAAAATCCTTCAATTTAAATGAAATACTAAGAACTGTAATTGATTGACGACTGCAGGGTATCAACATTTTGCTTTTTGTCTTAGCTAATTAAGAACAGAGGAGCAAAAAAGCATCTTTCCACCTTGATATTTTATCACGAGTTGCAATCAGAGTATGCAAAATGAAAATATTTTCATCTTGCCAATAAATTTCTAGTTCGAAATTATCGCCTCAATCGGAAAGTTTATCCTCAACATCTGAAAATAATTCATCGATTTATGAGTAGTTGGTAATGTAAAGTATTTCGCTACCATGAAAGCAAACCTGAGAAGAAACAAAAAATATAAGCCAGAACTGAAAATTCTTAGCTTCAAATCACAAGTGAAGAAAAAATGTTCATTAAACATTTTGTACTTACAGAGGCTAGACAGATTGCGAATCATTAAAAGAAATTATGTTATAAAAATGAACAAATATTACATAATGCACGAACCTGTTTTGCTAAAGGTGAGCAATTATTTGAAAATTACCGATTTTACCGGCAAATCGCATTTTCTGCATGAATGGGTATTGAAGTTAGTTGAATGGCAAAGGGTCAGCCAAAGGACGAACTCCGATGGTTATTGCAGTAGAGCCCTCGTATTCCGACACTATGCAAACAACTGTGCTTATAAATGACGTTCGTGAGCATGTCATTAGGGGTTTGTCTGTATAGTTGACATAGGACTGAATTTTAAATTTCTCGTTAAAATAACTTTTAACGACACGTTCGTGATATGACCTGATATGAGCGACAGTTATTCTTTTTTAAGTATTACGAATTAGGCTTAAAAACTGAAATGGCGCAGCTAGCTTTTCATTCCGAACCGTCATCAAACAAAGGGGAGAGATCAGTTTCCGATAGAAGAAATTCCTTATGAAAGATTCAGTAAATTGGAAAACGTCAGCTCTAAGGCATGATTTTAAAAATTTGAATTCATTTTAACTTAATAAAGAACACAGAATGTGAGCTCAATAGAGTTTGCTTATGCTACTCTTCATATAAAAACAAAGACCAAATCTGAAAAACTGTCATAGACGAAGATTTCCAAAATAATGATATAAGAAAATATCGTTACGTTGGAAGACTGGCAAATCAAGATACCCTGAAGTAATTTTTTGTTTTAGCTCGAAGTAAATTTAATTCCAAGATGTTGAGAATTTTGATGCGTCAAGAAAATTCGTTTTGTCGCTGAATAACAAGACGGTATCGTTAATATTGCTTCTTTAAAACACTGCCCTGACATCGGTCTGTGACACAAGTCTACCAACTATCTCAAGGAAACCTGCACAAACATTCCTAACCAGTCCAAATGGAAGATTATCAAATTATCAAAAAAATCGTGAAAGTAGTTCAAACCAAAAATCTCTAAATGAAATTTGAATGATGAATGACAAAATCTGAAAGAGACAAGCACTCTCAAATATGTAATTCAAACAAACTCAGCGGTTTTATAAAGTGATACACCGCTGAAGAGATGCTCACCACCGAATAACGCCATAAAATGAGCATAAGCATCTATCAGCGCACAGGTTGATTCCGTTAGCAATCCAGAGTTCTGGATCGTATAAATATAGTGTAAACATTGTTAGTGAACGGGCCAGAATGGGATCCAAAAATTTTGCGGAAATTTTGCGGTGCGAAAATTTTGCAGTGAGAAAATTTTGCGGTATGAAAATTTTGCGGTATGAATATTTCGCGTTATAAAAATTTTGCAGTATGCAAATTTTGCGTGCGATGTAAGATGAAAATTACTCCAAAAGGGGAAGTTCCACCTAAGTTCGGGTCATGCATTTAAGGCGAGCCGTGAAATATACCGGGACCCGAACCCAAAACAAGTAGAAAATTGCAGAATTAATTGGAGATGGTGCATCTGTTTTTCAGTGTAAAGAGAAAACTGTTAATTTTCTCCACCCTGAAAGTAATACATTTAATTATTTGCTCAAAAATTGACTTCAACTTGTATTTATCAGACTTAATTCGATCCAGGCCATTTCAACATTTCTCACAGTCAATCAAATCTACACCTTTACTCCCCAGTCTAACTTTTGCGCCGCCCGCAGGCATGTTTTACGCCGCCGCAGTAATTAAATCGCTTGGACGGCGTAAAACATGCATGCTCCGGCGAAAAAGTTCAAGTGGGGCTTATCTGTCCTGGTAATTGTAACAATTTCATCAGACGCTTTTTCTTTTAGAAAATAAATCCACTTTTCACGAGTAACTAAATACAGGAAAATTAATTTCATACGGCTTGAAACCAGTCAAGTCTATAATTGCTGATTCTTTTGATTCGTTTATAAATACGAGAAACTTGTCTGATTGCAAAGTTTTAGGAGTAAAGGCAAGTTTTCACACTGAAGAAAGTATTAAATAGAATCCAATGAATGAACCGGGAGATAAAATTCCTGACCAAAAATAAACGTTTAAAGTTGCCTTTCAATTCACGAGCCGCGACAATTCTAAATAAAAGTCCTGCGTATTTTTATCACAAGACAACTTTTATCAATTTTATCCGTTTTATCCATATGCAACTTTATATTTTTATCCATAGACAACTTCCAAATATCAAGCGGGTATTGAATTTTTTAAAAGAAGGTCTGAGGGACAAAATCCAATCCTGACGAATTTTCAAATAAATATTATTCATATCGATCTCATCCTCTTTTAAAACAAATTGTATCATGGGAATAAATTTCACGACTTCAAGTTCTTTATTATGAAATTTGGACCATTGAAAAAAATTTATTTCTGAATAAAAGCTATTGTTCGATTATTCAAAGGACAGACCCAGAATCAGCCGATAGCAAAATAGAAATAAACTTACAAGTCTCTCACTAAATAAGTTTGTTTCCGATACTGCAGAGTTTACTCGCAGTCAAAGAAAAAACCGTGGTCATTCAATAGTAACTAGTTCGTATCTAACCACAAGCACATACATTGCACAGAAATGTAAAACCTTAACGAACAATTACATAATTGATGAAGGATCTACTTTTCCGCTGGTTATGGGATATTTCACGTACTCATTTGCGCATGAAAGTATATAAACTTTGTGAGCTCAGTACTAAAAACCAACCAGTTGTAAAATACCATCGGATATGTTCTCTAAAACTTCGCGATGTGTTTAGAGCTATCAAGGTACCTCTCTTGGCAGTAAATTGATATAAGGTTTAAGACTAATCTTCAAATTGAACCAGTTGTAGTTGTAGCATTTCCTACTCCTACTCGTATTTCACTTTCAATGCAGAAAAACAATTCGCTTTTCTGCACTCTTGGCGGTAAATTAATCTAAAGTTTAATCTTCATATCAAACAAACTCGATGTTGTAGTGACATTTCTTACTCTTACTTGCCTTTTACTTTCGCTTTAAATGCAGAAAAACAAGTCTCTTTCCTGCAGCTTCTAGTAACACATGCAAGTTTGTGCTAAAAGATACTTTGCATCTCTGGCTCGGCCCTGCGAACAACTGCGTGCCTCATTTGCATGGCGAGCTTTCCAGCGTGTGACGAAGCCTCAGTTTTTTTAAATTACAAGAAGCCAGAATTCTTTTGAAGTTACCAGAAGCAAGAATTTTTTTATATTACAACTAAAGGAAACACGACTCATGCTCCCCACGCAAAACAAAAGAACAACAGGTCCGAGTCATTTTACGAGATCCTACGTACCTCAAACGTATGTTTTTCGTGTTAAAAAATTTATTTACAGAACGAGTGAGTTCGTTCTTTGAACGCACTTTGCATATTTCATTTCAGGGTAAAGATTTAATACCTTGATGTTTTAAACATGCATCAAGATCAAATTTTAAAATGACGAAGACATCGCTGATGTTTTGTTATTCAGGATTACCGCTAATTAGAAAGCAATTCTCTTGAAGCTATATTTTAATTGGCTGCAAATTTCAAGAATTGAAAATAATTATTCCATGAAACGACTGGACAAACCCAACAACCCAACAAGTATCGGAACCATTATACTGGTTCAGACATCCATCATACTAGTATCTGAAAATAATCAAAATAATTAAATGAGAACAAATGCAAACTTTGGTGTTGGGATATTTTACAATCAATCAAAAATTATAATTATAATATTTATGAAAGAGGAGTAAGCAGTGCAGAATGTTGAGATTCTAACGCTGCATCTTCGAATGTCGTCACTCTCACATCATTCCACATCATTCTGGATGTGGCACATGTCCTGATATGTGCTCTGTTCTCAATACTATGTTCCAATCTAGGAAAAAAGTTCTCCTTTAACGAAGCATAATGACGGATCTCTTACACGGTGTTGCTTACATTTCTTCATCGGAACATAAGTTGCAGTTCTTTGATGAAACCATTCTGGCTGTACTCGATCAACTGCTTCCGCATGTATCACGTATCAAGATGAACACAAGCCAAATCTCTTCCATGTCAGCCAATTATCCCAAGTGCTTTTAGATGTGTTTTTGTGCACCTGCCACCATTATCATAGCTTAAATTACCCTCGCAATAGATGGAACGCTTATGAAGACAAAAATAACTCGTAAAAACTCTTGCAAACTGTCACTGCAAGAGAATAACATTAATGAGGTGATAATCAAAATGAATTTTCTGTGAGGCAAATTGGGGAAGGAGGCGAACTGCAGAACATTTTGAATCTTGTGCAGAGAGGCAGCTTGTTCACCACCCGACCCTCATTCATTCACAAGGGAAAGAAGAGTAACATCGTCCTGAACAAGAACCTCAACGTAACACTATAAAATCATAAATCACTTCGTTACCTGCGGGATGTATTTATGATTATATTGTTAGCAACCCCATACCTCCTGTGCTTACATAGACAATGATAAGCTTCCCACTCTTTGGCGGAGGAAAATATGCATGCTCCGGCGAAAAGTTAGACTGGGTTGCGGAGCATTTTCGCTGAGCTCTAAACACTTTTACTGTTTTGTAAGTTCTTTCATTAGGTTATTAGCGCTTTTTCTTTACATATCCACAAATTTAATTGAAATCATTTTTTAAGGTTTATTTTTCCAGCAGATAATTTGATTAGAATTTTGCGAGCTGAAATTTTCAAAATCTGAAGTACTTCAGTTCCCTTACGTTATCGTTAAGTTCCCAATGGAACTCGTTACTCTCTCATGATTAACAATGTTAAGTTCCCATTTATTGTGTGCTGTTAAGCGAGACAAACCATTTCACAGAGTACACTTTAGTACGCATTATTTAGGAACAAAACCTTTTTGTCCCTGAGATAATCATTAAGCTATTCTCCGCATTGGCACTTTGTTAAATTAAGACATTAAAGACACAAAAATCAATGCTACTAGTAGATATAAATAATAGAAATGACCCACAAGCTTCCTTGTATGCAATGCACATGCCTTTCTTGTATATGGAGGAATCCTTTACCTTCGCGTGATGCGTTCGAACAAAAAACTGGCCCAGGAACTTCATTTCGAAATCAGGGAGTAAGAGAGAGTTCCTTCGGCACATAGCTGTCGAAGGGGCTCTGATATACCGGACTTTCGTAAAGCGATTGCACGACGTCGCGCTGCTAAAAAACGTCCCCTGTAATTTTTTGGAATCGAGAGAGCCTTTGCGACGGAGTCGGACATGTTCCAAAATTTCTTGATTTGGACCTGACTGGCGAAACGCGGCCATATTTTCAGAATATTGTATTTTGCGGTGGCCTCAAAATCGAGGCAAAGTTTCACACAAAAATGCTCGCATGATATTTTCTCGGTAAGCGGGACGAGGCTTCACGTAAAGCAGAATTGCTTTTCAATTTGGCGAAGTGGTCATAGGAGGCCGAGCGCAAGCTAGCAGCGGCACAATGGGCGGTGTGTGTGTGTGTGTGTTGGCGAACTCGAGCGCCGGTGTGGCTTATGCAGTTGTGCGCTCCAAGTACTCAAGTGATGGAATCATGTGTGAAAATGGGATTCAGGTCTACTAAAAAATGTATGTTGGAGTTATGAGAAAGTTTTCCCCACAATCTTTGCAAACTACTGCAGTCTGATGAGCGTGTTCACACTTTGCAGATTATTCTCACTATTTTTCAAGATGTGAATAACGTGAGTATGCCCGTGTATTTAATATTCTGTATAATTAAAGGCATCTTTAAATGGTTTTCTACATGAATAGTTAAGAAATTTGTCATCGGATACGCTAATGTAGAGATTTGAAACGAAATTGCTGTTTTGTTTTGTCTGATAAACTAGTATATATAATTAAATTCAAAGGCAATTGCCTCTGTAGTAAGTCATATTTTATACCTCTATGGCTGCATTCGTAATTAATGGAATAATTGTTGTTTAGAGCTATCTATTGTACTGGACAATAGCCTTTCAAGTCCCCATTTTTTCGTTTTATAATTGTTCTTTTAAAATTATGTATTTGCTGGATTTTTCCTTATTGGCCACAAACCAGGTTCACAATTCCTAAATCAATTATGCTGTCACAAAGACAAGGACATTAACAAGCTCTTTGATTGAAAGTTTGATATCGGTACCACATTCTAGACTTAGTCTAGAAATTACAAAAAATTGAAGGGGACAAATAATACTTCCATCAACACTTCAGCGAGCTCGAGTAAATAACACATTTTGTTTTATGAACGAGCTGGTTGTTATTTATTTATTCTGCTCACTTATTTATTTACATTTTTCATTTGATGAGCTTTTATATATATATATAGCTGCCTTTTTACAGGGAATTAGCTCAATTTTAAGAAACCGAGATATTAGCAGTGTGAATGTGTGTAAATCACACTTTTCATCCGAACAAATTCCAGCTTTGACTTATGGTAAATTTAAACATAAAGCAAAAAAAACATAATGTGGCCCATCACTAAGTTAACTGAGAGGCCAAATGATCTCAAATCTCATTTTTTAAATTTTCACCGAAACTCAGCAGAATTTGAAACATAATAAATACCTAAACTACCACAGATGAACAAATAAACTGTCGATCGCCACTCGCTCTAAATAACGGCAGTTACGATAACCTTCAAAATTTCCTAAAAATACAAATAAAATTAAAATTATTTCACCACCAGAAACGCTTAAGCAGGTCCAACTCAAGGACATTGTGTCGAATCAAATTTACGAAAAAAGAGCCAGTGAAAAAATTTTAACTATCTCAATCATGAAAGATGAATAAGCAGTACAAAAATATGTCGTAAATCTGGTCCAAAAATCCCACACAAAAAAATGGAAGCCAGGCGACTCAAGCAAACGCGCTCGTGCCTGCGATATAGTGCTGGACGTTTGCATGAATTATTTCTACTTTAATTCACCAATTGAATTGAATTGAATTGGTGTTTTAATTTCAACTTGTTTTAACTAAATTTTAAAACTTACGAAAACGTTTTTCACTTTTACTCAATATTTCCAGACGATATTATAACTCTCGTTGCACAATTAAATACGCTCAATAACCTGAATGAACATCCTGTCAATATTTTGATCCAACTCAAAAATTATTTCAAAAACTGTTTACTCAGCTTGATCATAATTTTTCCGCAGTAGTTAACCAGCAACCAACTAACTTAGTTCTGGCTATATAGGCTCGTGCATTATTGAAACCGCAAATTTCTTTGTTTTTCGCTGCAATGTTATTAGAACCGAATCGAAATGCAAGCATAAGTAAGGGATGCACAGGGTAAAAATTCAGGACCAGTTCTCGAATTTAAAACCTTTATAATTATTTTAAAGAGTCTATCAATCTTCATGGCCCACACCGCAGTTTTTCCAAGCTTTTTGTGTGTTCCATTAACACACAACACCAGCAGAACCATCAACCAAAATTCCTCAACCATCATCCAAAACACCCCAAAACTCCACCACGAACAGCAGTACGTACGGTGGCCGC
This sequence comes from Morinoia aosen, assembly GCA_030386875.1. Taxonomy (NCBI): domain Eukaryota; kingdom Metazoa; phylum Arthropoda; class Malacostraca; order Amphipoda; family Talitridae; genus Morinoia; species Morinoia aosen. The sequence continues at coordinate 44,611,542 of CM059564.1, read as the reverse complement.
TGGAAGAGCTGAGGGCCGCTGTGCGTGACTTCAGGCTGTTACAAGAACACGATCGAGGGAAACGCGGCCGGAGAGTGGGGCTGTGCTGGTCCACGTGTAAACTTTATTAGGAAAATGGCAGGCGGGCACGCACTCCCATTCTCTTCTCCCTGCCTCGGCTGTGATCGCCTCAAACTCTCTTTCCCAAATGAACATCGGTTTCAGAATATCGTAAGCACCGCTCAAATTTCTTTCCCAAATGAACATCGGTTTCAGAATATCATACGAACCGCTCAAATTTCTTTCCCTAACGAACATTGGCAACAGAATATCTTGCTAAGCGATAAAATTTCTTACTAACCGTTCAACGATGTAAGATGATTTCTTATGTGTTATTTCACAAAAGTTACCGATAATTTTACTGTTAGAAGCTTCAGCCGAAAGCGTTTGAGAAATCTTCAATAACTGAGAGCCTAGCGAAGCAGTTAGTTCACCCATTCAAAAGAAGCTATAATGCTTTTGAACCCTATTTTTTAAGTTGAAAATAAATTACTTCGGTTGATGGACACTAAAATTTGACATCAGTGGTCCCACTAGGCACATTTCTAGCCACAGTTTCCTCTAGTGCTGCATGTGATGATTTTGCCCCTTAGCTATTGAATTATAGTATTAACTCAGATTTTAGAATGAAACGAATGCACATGTATTGAATGGAAAGTAATTGTCCAGCGGTAATGCGATTTGAGAAGATCTTACTTTAAAACTCGCGGGAGATTCCCTAAGAATCGCCCTATTGGAAGTATACTATTTGCTATTAGTGGAATACCCTGCTGTGCAACGAAGAGAAATAATTGTTCTTTTACGCATATTATGAGCTCGAGTCTTCGTATGAGCTAGAGTGTCGCTGACAGCGTCTACACACAGGGCTCAGCACTGCTTCATGCTCAAAAAGTTTAATATAAACAATGTAAAGAATTTGAACAATTGTTAAACACTTCAACAGCCTCCAACAGCCTCCAACAGATATAACGACCAGATATAAGATTAAAACGCGCACTAATATCTTACACCAAAAGTATTGGTACTACGGTTATTTCTCGAAGAAAATAAGGAAAGTAAATATCAGATTTTAAGTTGAAAATGAATGCATATGTATTTAATGAAATGTATTTGTACGACGGTGAGAGTGCCGCCGTATGTAATTCGAGAAGATCCCCGGGAGCAGTTTTGCAGTAAATAATGCTACCACCATATCTCCACGCTGCTTCTGAGATCATCTTCCTTCTGCACTACAGGATGCGTTGCACTTTTTTATAACAGGCACGCCCATTTATGTGTATTCTTCTTTTGACTGTTGAATTTTTATTAGACTGCCCTTATATCGGCATTAAAATTTCTTTGTGTCCACGTAGATGTTTGGTCGCGATTTTTTATGTATTTAAATGTTATTCGAAATGTCTTTAATTTGAAAAAAATTTTATTCATTTATTAGACAGTTAACGCGGACCCCTTCCCAAAGTGAGTAAAACTTTCCAGCATGATGGCCCCATAGTTTTTTCTTCACGACCGACTCTTAAAGGTCAATGTTTTTTTACTACCGTTTGTCATCTGAGCACTCCTGTATTTTTAAACTGAACTCCTCTTCCGTCGACCCGATTTTTGTATTGGAGTGGGAAAGTGGAAGAAACTCACTGGTAAGTAAGCCCGTCGATTAAATAAACATAACAGAGATTTTGTGCAGATACAGACAAGTACAAAAATAATAAAAAACAAAATAAATATTTAATTTAGAGGAATTTATTCTACCGATGCTTAACATAGTATTTTCGTAACGAAGAACATTTCGAAATGTTACCGATTTCTTTTGCGTATGACACATAGTCATGTGATTGTATAGCTTCGTCATCAAAATGTATGACCCTATGCAACCGCTTCAAAAATAGCTACACAGAACCGTCAATTTTGTTACAACTCTCGCATAACAACACGCAGCCTCTCTTCGGTGGCGCAATATAGCCAAATCTTGACATGATTGATATTTACGGCATTATCGACCGGATAAATAAAAATGAATTCACATACGTACAACTGTTAACGGATGTTTATATCAATAAGAAAAAATAGGCTCATAATCGCACAACTGTGAACCGATGCCTTTAAATTTTTATCAACGGAGCACAACATCATTATTGAAGTTTAAGCCCTAACAAGCATTTGGTCGAGTGTGCTTTACAATACCAGAAATAACTAATACTCTTATTCTAAATTTCGTTATTAATTCAACGCAAGTGTTTAATAAGTTATCCAATGTGATCTTCATTGAATTTCTTTTTAACCTGTGATTATATCACGAGGCATAAACTCGTCATTTATTGCCTGATTTCAAAAGTTATTATGTTGTTTTTATTACTCTTCCATAAATAAGCTAGTTCTCAACTCAGTTCTTCAAGCAAATCATTAAAATTTCCGCTCGGAATTGCTAAACAAGTTTTTATAGCGCTATTCGAAGGCATATTTCTATGAAACTCGTTAGCGTGGACGAAATTTCAATTAGCACCTCAAAATTCGCTTTTTTATTGAAAGTTATCGCAATTTGCTTCATAAAATTTGGCAGTTACTGTAGAGCAGCTAAACAGCATCTGCCCATACTTCATGTAGTCTAATTTTGAGAAGATCGGCTTAACATTCATTTTTGCTGCAAAGCATGATGTTGCAGAAAATCTTACCAATAATTTATTTAGCTGCAAAAATGTTTTTGAAGCCCTCGATGTCGATCTCTGTCAGAAAAAATGTAAAGAAAATATTTCACCATTTATGATAATGAAAATATTTCGAAAATAATATTTTTCTGAAAAATTTCTGTGACAAATGTTTTCACGGCTTGTACACATCTCATCATATTTTAGCTTCAATATTTTCTTTCCATTTACTGTTCCAACGGAACATTAGAAACATATTGCATAATTTACAATTTCGCCTCTTTATTGATGACAGTACAACAATGGTTGCACTCAACTTTGCTTCAGCTAAAAAAATTCAAAGCGAAATAGAAATAGTTCAGCTAGTCAAATGCTTTCGATGGACGTACAGCTTATTTTGCAGGTGTAAATACAACTTTACTCGGGCGATTATTCTTCTAAATTATTTTTTAGGTTGTAAAATAAAGAATACTCTACGTAATTCCAATGGATAAAGCCTGCAAATTAATTCCACGCGAACAGAGCATTAAGCAAAAAAATTCACTTCTTGTACAGGGTGTGCCCGGCGTTCGCTAGCTAAGTAAATAGGATACCGAAACATACCATAAAAACCTTATTCTTTCGTACAAAACCAAGTATTCCTTTCATTAGCGAATTAAAAAAAGCCTGTTTCTTATTGTCCATCCTGTATAATGAAGAATATTAAAGAACATACTACAATTCTTCCGACTCAGAAACCATACACATCGACCATTTGATCGTGTCGATGCCTCTCCAAAGGCACCTCAGAGATGCCACCAAGTATTCGTGCCTTCGCATCATATGCGGGCTTGTGATAGAAAATCGATATCAAAATTGCAGTAACAGAACTTGTCTTCATATCCAGGACTTGTAGCTGTAACTCAGAACCCAAGCGTCAGATCTCAATTCTAAAATAGTGATCTATTCGACGTGAAGTTTTATCTACAAAATTGCAGCGGCATGACTTGTCTTCATATCCAGAACTTGTAACTCCTGCTCAGAATCCTGGCCTTTGTTTTTAATTTTTAAAATAGTGATCTATTCTATGTTGAATTCCATCTACTCTAAAGCTGGTTCTCTTAACATCCAACATGGTGATGAGACGTGTTTTAAATAACGTGAGCTATTAATTCAAAGCGAAGATACCGCAATTCATTGAATGAGCTAGAATCCCATGTATCGAAGCGTTCACTTCTGTAGCAACTGAGCAAATTCATGTAGTAACATTCAACCTAAAATAACGCACATGGTAACATAAAATGATGTTCGAATGTCATCAGGTTTGTGATCTGTTTCATTCACAATTCCCGATAAATTATAAAAAAAAAATATATTTTTCTAGTTTCAAGGAAACCTTTTATAATTTCAGTGAAATCTTTATGTTCGAGTTATCATTTGTGTAATTTGAGGTAATAGTTCACTTTGAAATGTTTATTTCGAGGTCAGTAAAATCAAATGATTATACGATCAACGCAGGAAAGTAGTTAAATTAAGCCCTACTTTATTTAACAGAACGAATTTTTAATGAACAATGAATAATTAAAAAATGTAAATTTCTATGAAACTAATAAATTCTTTCGCCTTTCCAAGTCGTTCAACACAGTTGTAATACGTACCTTGTATTATACGTACGCACGCACACATGGCCGTGATTACAACACGAAGTAGCAGCTTTGCCGACATGAAGCGAGCAAATAACGAACTAAGCAACTGCTACAGTGAAGTTTGCAGTCTTCACCAAACTACCTATTTCAGAATTACAAATGACAACAACAGTTATCAAAGTGTATCAGCAGAATCATTGCATCACAAAATGACCCAGTATATCTGGCTGTACCTACAAAATCATTTCATCACAAAATGACCCAGTGTATCTGGCTGTACCTACAGAATCATTTATTCGCAAAATGACTCATTATATCTGGCTGTACCTACAAAATCATTTCATCACAAAATGACCCAGTGTATCTGGCTGTACCTACAGAATTATATCCTCACAAAATGACCCAGTGTATCTGGCTGTACGTACAGAATCATTTCATCACAAAATGACCCTGTATGACACGTTGGTTCACTGCAACATGAGGCGTACCGATGCGGCGGTTATTTAATACCGCCAATTTGGAGCACTAAAGTCGATAACGCCTCGTAAGTTGCTATTGCTCTCTCAGGCCGCTGAAATGATGGTTCGCATGTCTGTAGTATGAGGAAATTTGTGTCTACATCCGCCTTCAGCTACCGTGACTGCCTTCAAGTTCGCAGCTGAGCTACACTAATTTTATCTTCAAACGAGGACCGTGAATTAATGAAAAATAAACAACCCTGTTTCGTTTTATCATATGTTCTTACTTGATGCGCCTGCTCATGTAAATTTCATTCATTATCAGTGATGTACATGTACAGGGAATTGGATAATTAACGTTTCAAGCTTTGTTGGTCGCACTTATTTTGTGAAAAAAATACTTTAATACAACAGGGAATTAGTAACGACTCTTATTGTTCCTCTGGTTGATTTTACCGATCTTAATTTTCGTGGTAAGTTTATAATGTTTTAGAAAGAAGCATTGCATTTCACCTTTAATAACATGAGAATCTCCGATGGATATTTAAAATATTTCCAATTATTCCAAAACCCGTATTATGGGAACATTATTATTTTTGAAATCATAGGCTGTTGTGAAAACATCATGACTTAACATGAAAAAATTGCTAACGGAAGGAATATTTTGGATAGTGCAGTCATTCAATGTATCATTCTAATATTAAAAAGAGTGTTTCAATAAATACCGATAAATGAGAGTGTTTCAATAAATACCAAATGTCTGTTTTCCTTATGTATACCACTACTATATGTATATATATATATTATATGATACGAAAACCTTATTACTCTTCACACTAAATTTAATTACTTTTAGTTCTAAATAAAATAAATTCTCCAGTACTGATAACCTAAATGGAAACCGGTACAGGTGGGCCAAAGTAGGGTTAGAGTCGAAAAACAGCTGACAGAATGTACAACCGAGTATTAAAGATGTCGAAGAGTTTCATTGATTTCGGAAACAATGACTGAAAATGTAAAAAAATCGTAAGGGTATAGCGAAATAAAAATGTTCGAAATTCTTTGATTCCTCGCTAGAAATGATTTAAGGATTGTAAAACTAGGTTTTGAAGTCATTCCCAGCTCAATTCGCTGCAGGCAAACTCCAAAATTCAACTTGCAGATTTGGACCGAATTTCATTAAGGATTTATGAGATGTTTATAAGAATTTCTGGCCATGTATGTAGTTTTTCTCGATATACAATCGAGTATTGAAGTTGTCAAAGATTTTCATTGGTTTTGAAAACCATCACTGAAAAAGACAATGAATATCGAAAGGGTATAGGGATTTATGAGATGTTTATAAGAATTTCTGGTCAAATAAGTAAAGGATAAAAAGCATAAAAGACAAAAAGTAAGAATAAATATATAAGGATAAAAGACAAAATGTGGGGATAGAGCACAGAAACAGAGGACAGAAACATAGAACAGAAACAGAGGGTAGAGGACTAAATGTAGGGATAGAGCATAGAATAACCCGAGGATAGAGAGAGAACACTTTCCTTTCGATCACCATGCAAGTCTCTTCAATTGTCAGGCCAAGAATAACATCTCGGCTGAGTCTCTTTCATCTCGAAATTGGCCTTCAATTCGGCGTGAGCCCATCGCACGAAGTAACAAGAAAAATACAAGACTCCAACATCTTCTAGTTCAACACTTTGACTGCGGCGGGTAAAAGTGAAGTTCAATATTCAACTCAAATTTAAAATCAATTGTAGTCTGCAACGTTGAATGTAGCAAACATGAAGTGGATTGTGCCTTCATTTGGTTTTGATTAAATTTTTGTGAACATTGATTTTGTAACGACTGGTCTGTCAGCAGCGTCATGAAAACTCCTCCGTGTACCACCGGTGGCTCACGTCGCAGGCAAAGTGTTAAGCTGTCGCTCCGGATAACGAAGGCAAACTCTCTCAAAAGACTAAACTTCCGTAAAAAAAAGCCAAATTCACTTATTCATTCAGGCAGCGTCTCTTGTACGCAATCGCAAATTTTTCCTTTATATTAATTTCCTCCACTGCGCAAAAACATATTTATTGCATGTAATTTTTAGTGGTGTGCACAATTTAATTAGGAATTATTCAATGAAGCTTATGAAAGATCGTACAAACACAAACAAACAAAACAAACATCGGCATCTTTGGGATGCTTTATTTCCAATCAAGCCTGATACATATGATCTTGAGCATTGGTTTTTCAAATGTCTTATAACTAACACTATACATAGGACACCATGACGGTTCCCCCGTAAAGCCGGTACCCATTTCCGACACCTGGGTCGAGTGGGGTATTGTGCTTGAGCTTTCCCTTATGCCCAACGGGGAAAATCGCAGCGCCAGCGCCGGGATACGAACCCTCGTCTCCAACATACAAGGCCGATCCCTTAACCACTGTGCCACGTCGTGCACAAGAAAGAACTCTCAGGGCTTTTTAGTTCTTCAACTCACGCCAGCCGTCCCATATGAAATTTCTTTATTAAATCCAATCACATGATACGACTGAAGAGAATCTCGATGGAAATGACGCTCTTTCAACGTTAATTCTGTACAAACAAAATGAACGACGGTGTACCTAGGAATTTACGAAGAGTTTCACGGCTGCACTCTCTTGTCAAATCAATTTCAAGTTAGCAGTTATGTAATTGCCATTCATACGGCAATGAAGGCTAATTTGGCTTCACCTTTGCCCTTAATATCTCCATAGGTGCGAAGTTTGATATGAAGTTTCAACTGCATTTCGACGAGAGCATCGAGCGGAGCATTGTTGCATCAACTTCGAACTTAATGTTCAGTGCAGCCGAAATTTGGAAACTTGCGCAAGCCTGGTCGGTTTCTCAAAGTGAATGGAAATGACAATTACTTCTGAAGTTTAGGTGCTGAAAGATGTTTGCACGGCTTGCCTCGTGATATCTCATAAGCTCGTCGAGTTACCGTGTAGTGCTGCGTAGGTCTCGCGATGACGCAATTCACGGCTCTCGTAAAATATATAAATTAATTGATTACTATTAATTTTAAAAATCTTCACTAACTCAATGGCTCAATAGCTCGCGATGACGCAATTCACGGCTCTCGTAAAATATATAAATTATTTGATTACTAATAATTTTAAAAATCTTCACTAACTCAATGGCTCAATAGCTCGCGATGGCTCAATTTACGGCTCTAGAAAAATAGATAAATTAATTGATTATTTAAAATATCCGCTATATTGAAGAATATCTCATGAGTGCAGGCTTGTGTTTTTGTAAAGGGAATTTCAGGGCCATCACTTTAACATTAAAATAAAGTGCTTTCAGCTGATTATTAAAATAAACACAGCATGGGCCACGTACTAATGAAAGCTGTATTATCATCTTAGCCTTCCTTCTTATGCCGGATTATCTTGAAACGCATTTCTTAAGAGAATTTACTGTTTGAAATTAAAAAAAATTACAAAAAACACTGATAAATTGTATCACATAAAACAGGCTGTATTGTACGGTATCAGATGAAAATTAGATATGTTCCCCCCTAATGGAACGTAAAAAAACATGCGAGGCTCGCTTAATATCGTGGCTGAGAGTCCCAGTGTTCGTATTCCTTACGATTGCCTCGACTGCAGAAGCCCAGCAGAGAAAATTTAAGAATTACTGTACTTTATTTTTATCTAACTATACCCAACGCATAGTTAGATATAAAACTCAAGTTGAATAAAAATTTAAAATCGAAGAATAAACTTTTTACCAAACATGCGTTACCGCCGAGCAAAATATATGCCTCATTACATACTTCATAAATACGGTGAAAATGTGTTTAAAAATTTAGATAAACTCGTACCGATACCAACTCGCAACCTTCAAAACACAAAAAGTACCGAAGTATAGCTCGCCATGACGAGTTTTGAATCACCCTTCTATTATTGTGAAATGAACTCTCGTTTGTGACTCTAAAACATTCGTTCACTTTGGCATGGCTGCAATTTCTAACTTTCGCGTTCCCAGATTTCTAATTTTCGCGCTCAGAGATTTCTAATTTTCGCGTTCCCAGATTTCAAATTTTCGCGTTGCGAAATTTCTACTTTTCGCGTTGCCTGATTTCTAATTTTCGCTTTCTCAGATTTCTAACTTTCGCGTTCCCAAAGTTGACTGCAGCTAAGGAAGCTTATCCTTTCGTTTATGACGTAAAGCAGAACGTTCACCTGACGTAATGATGCTCACCTGATGCAATGACGCTCACCTGACGTAATGACGTTCACCTGACGTGAAGACGTAATGATTACGGTTAGTTTGGAATGTTTTCATGAGAGTCAACACAATATAACACTCACACGCTTAATTCGATTTCGGGACGGGCAATTATTTCTCCTCCAAATTATGATTTTGCGAGTCCACTAATTGGTTATTCGATTACAGCTCGGCTTTATGATAAAAACTCTACTCAGTGGATTTTATTTAGCACTTCAATATCAAACAAAACTTCTGGTTAACACCTGCAATACGAGTCCGGAACAGACCAGGTGTTACCTGACGATTACCAAATTCCAAAGCCTGAGAATTGTTTCATTCCCTAAACTGTTGGAAGTTACAAACGAATTCGGAATTACAGTTCAAACGCAATGCCTGCATCGCTTCATGGTGAACAAATACGATTGAAATGAATCAGCGCGAGGAAAAAGTTAAATTCGTGACTGCTCTCGAAATCACTGGCGAAATGCGTTGATCGAATGCAGGGAAATGTTTTTTTATTAATTGTAGGAAGCTCGCAAAGCAAAGAACTCGAGCTCATGAGCACATACTAAACACAAATATCGATATTCCAGCTCCAGAAATATCCAAAAACATGATCAGACTGAAGCGAGACCTTCACTTGCTCTACTCGTATTAACCAGATCACTTAGACCAAAATAAAAGCTATATTCCTTAATCAGATAACGGCCAAAATGCAGTTAACATTTTCATTACAGCCATGGAAAACATTGGAAGCAGCCCTCCCAAATGCTTCATTCTCCATGATCCTGAATTTCATGTGATTTTTCGTCGCAAACAGGAAGCACAAGATTATGCATGTTCAAGTCCGCGCTGAATTTATCACCGAAAGTTACAAATAGAAAGAAATTTTATAAATTTGCGCATTTTCATGAAATATTTTGTACAAGCTTTAAGTATTTAGATAGTAATAGTGATGAAATCTGACATCCCCCTGGAAGATTGAGTGGATAATTATAATTGAGCTTCATTCTCACCGTAGAACGAAACTGGAGACTCGTTCACAAATCCAGCTCTTGGAACTTTGCGTAATTTCATGTCCAATTGCAGCGGCGCGACCGATATCGACGACGCCTAACTTTACAAAAAGTTTCCTCCGCGCCAGCAGCGACCAAGCTTTTTCACCCCATTCACAATAATTCAACCATGCCTCTAAATTATCCTGGACCCATAATTCATGAGCCGTAATTCCACCCATAATTCATGAGCTGTAATTCTACCCATATTTCATGAGCCGTCATTCCACCCATAATTCAGGAGCCATCATTCCACCCAAAATTCATGAGCCGTAACATCACCCCTAATTCATGAGACGTAATTCCACCCATAATTCATGAGCCGTCATTCCACCCAAATTTCATGAGCCGTAATTCCACTCATAATTCATGAGCCGTAAGTCCACCCATAATTTATAAACCGAAGTTGCACTTGCCTCCATATTAGCCGCCATTGCTTGTATTGTATTTTAGAGGTCAATTATCTTCTTAGGTCTTCCTTGTAAGTTGTATCACATACAAACATTCCCGTGGAAGATGAACAAATCTTTCGAATTTTTCATATCTTTTACTTTCACGTACCTCATCGAGGTTGCCCAATTCTTACGAAGTGTACTGTACTAGACCTAAGAAACAATCTACTGCTGTATTACTTGTGGTAAATAAAGTTTTAAGGCAATACGAATATTTATAACGAGGTGACAACCAAAAGAGTGATCCAGGGGACAAGTTTTTCTGATCGTGCTATAAAATCTGTCTGCTCTGCCGGAAACTTAGGCACTGGAAAACAAACACGATGTAGCACAGCAGTTTCCGCGGAACAGATCTTGGTGCTACCATAGCGTGAGGTCTATCGCCAAATATCGACTTCCCAGGTGTAGTTTGAGACGTACAAATTAAGTGTTTGTCGTGAAATTAAATGTGTGTAAATAAGTAATATCCATTAGTAACGAAACCTAACCTAACCTAACGCAAGAGTGGTAGCTAGAGGTAGATCTCATGCTATAGTGTGGCAGACCTCACGCTATAGTACTAACCAGAGGTAGATCTCATGCTATAGTGTGGCAGACCTCACGCTATAGCAGCACTGCATATTTTGGAGTGGATGCCCTTTGATTGTATGGACCACAACTTGACGCCCGGCTGCTTTGGGCGGCAATCGGTGAAGTTACTCTAAGCTGATAAAGCTTCTCTGAAAAGCTTCTATGGGCTCACGACTTTGCTGTTTGCTCCATTAGGTCTCGTGCTAACTTCAAACAAAATCTAATTAAATGCAAATGAGCTGCAGAGTCACTCAGGCTCATTTTATTGCCCTAAGAGGCTACGGAGATAAAGCACAGCCTGCTCAAGTTCCGTAGGAGAATTTTCTCATTTCACGTAGTTGGAGAAAAATAGTTGATCGCGAGAGTTAGAAGCGTGATGGGACTTCAGCTCTTCGATGCAGCCCTCATTTTGTCGGTATATATTGGCTTTTATTAAGGTCGTATAAGAAAATATGACTCGTCTTTTTTTCCTATTACGTACTGATGAATGCTAGTAGTAACCATAAAATCATCTAATTCATTTTTGAAATTAGCTGCAGCACTTGAAAGTTTATGCAAGTGTGGAATCATTCACAACACATTAGCTACAGAAGTAAGTACTTGATCTGAATGTAGATAACTCTTCGTCATGAATTTTACTTCTCAAAATTACGCAATTACCGACCATGTAATTAATTTCAAGACTGAGCAGTTAATTAACGTCGATCTTTATGTTGCACACTTGAGCCTGAGCAACTGTTCCGTTTTGCAAGCATTTGTGTTTGCCCTGTTCTTTGTGTTCCCTGTTTGTGTTCCCTGTTTGTGTTCCCTGTTCTTCAATTCAATTCTTCATTAAAAGATTTAATGCAATGAAAGTAACCCGCCAAATGTAACTCTCCCCATGCCATCGAGGTGCGGCAAGTTTTTGGCATACTTGACTTGTTACAAATACATTTTTACAGTGAGGTCAGCTGCATTATGTGATGGATGCTATAAAATATGCACCGATATGCATTACTGATAAGGGAAAGTAAATGCTCGGTTCGGGTTTTTGTCGGGGCATACTGTACTGTACTGTACGGGGCATACTGGGGCATATAGTATTCATCGATATGTGTAATATTACCATAATCATATTGAACGATTCAAAAATGACAAAAATAATGTCCATGACGTTATATATTTAATATTTATTCAAGTAATGCGCAAAGTTATCTCCGATGCACCGTCTTCGATCATTTCTACTGATACCTGAAACATTGTCTGATATTCAAATAAAATGAAGATTTTAAGCCAAGTTCCTAACCAACCCCCAACGGTATCCAACTCGAAACCCTCAAAGAACAGAAAAAAGTATCAAAGCATAACTTGTTTTTCTGTCGATGCTTGTTAGCTTAACATCAAGTTTAAAGTCAAGGCACGTTTTCCCTCCGATATCTTCGTTTGAGAAATTTAAGATTCCAAAATCGGAAGCTTCATTTAAGAAACCATCCATGCACACAACTCAGTGCTTCACACTCCAAGGAAAGTTTTCGCCATAAACCTTTTTGTATTTCCATCAAGCATTTGCTCCATTCTGAAAGTTCTCAACTTTTGAGATAAAGTTATTACTAGAACCTCAAAACGAGGGCGGTGTCATTTATTTGGGCCGGCAACAAAGAAGCCAACTCGAGAGCTCATATATCGGTAGAAGCACTCGTTGCGGCATCATTTGCATGTAATTAGATGCGGTAAAAGCCCGCGTACTCGCTTAAATTACTGCCGCTACCGAGCCTAGGGTAAAATTTTAATCATGGACTGGCTTTGGGGAAATATGTGCTACTGAGTTTCCTCAGCAGCAAAAATTTGACGAATTTTTTGTCAAAAGGAGTTTTTATTTTGTAATTTGCTTTCAATATTCATGCAAAGTGCTGTAGTTGTTGCGGGTTGAACAAAGAAAAATTTTCATTAAGGCAGAAGAATGAAAAAGCGTGAAACATTATTGCATCAAAGGAAATTTTTCGAACTAGTGACCACTGAAGAACCACTAAATATTTATCTGAAAGACAATAATTTAATTTAATGAAATTCAAAAAATTTTTGTTCCACCCAACTTTACAGTTTATGAAAAATAAATTCCGGTTATCACCTTTCAAAACTGCTACGTAATATAAAAGCATTTAAAGTACATTTTATGAAGTTAAACAGGCTTTTTCAAAATTTTTTTAGCATTAGAAATACCTTTGGTGATTAAAATTTCTAATATGGAGAAAACCGATTTAATTTGCCCCTGACTATCTAAAACACGAAAAATACAACTAAACCCATACGATAAGTCTAAAATTGTCTCAAACCTTATTGTGCGGCTCGATATAGATCACTCATTACAATTATAGGCATGTATTTGATATCAGGAAGGGCGTGTAGCTAGAAATTACCCTAAATATTCCCACTGTCGAGGCCCAACTTACAACACCGCTAACTTCAGGGCAAAAGCAAGCACCCTAGGCCGGGGTAAGCGACCACCCTTCAGGCACTTCTTTGTTCGCTCACTCCCGGCAAAAACTCGCTTCGCAAGCGGACGTTGCCCTCATGGCAGGCCTAAAAATAGCCTTGAATTGCAATTAAAGGGATTAAGCGCAGCATTCGAAGTTCATTTCATTAATCGACATGCTGCACCAAATTCCGCAGCAGCTGGCATTCTTCCTTAACGAACTGCAGCTCGTTTGAACTCGTTTTCTCGTTATGGTCATCTGAAGCACTTGCGTTTCCACGAAAATGTGGGACAAAAAACAGCATTTTAACGTCTAATTCTAATTTTAACGTAAATAGGAAGCTTCTTGGGGAGTCATTGCGATTTCGTCTTCACTTCCCAGACAAACTTTTTCGCCAAAGTATTCATATTTTTCGCTGCCTAAGCGATTTAATTCCTTGGGCGACAAAAAACATGCATGCAAGCGGCGAAAAAGTTAGACTGGGTTAAACGGCAAGAAAAAGGCAAGAATAATCTATCTCAAGTTTTCGGTTGGGTTTACTTCAAGCGTTATCAAGAACGAATGTTGACTTATATTTCAACACCTCTTGTTGCGCAAGCGAAGAAGCTAAAATGTATTTCTGGAATAATTGTAAAAATTATGAATAATTGGGGTCGAACTATTTAAAGTTACTGATGTTGATTTACGTGAAATATTTTTTTTTCAATCAACAAACATTTTCACCCAGAGTGGGAGGGTCGTCACAGCTGCATATGAGGGAAGGTCTCTGGCTCAGTGAACATAACACGTATCGACCTATTGAAAATATTTTAAACAGCAAAAATCCTGATTAAAAAGGTGCTTACGAAGTTAAATATTACGCGTAAGAACAGTTCAATTCAAAAATTTACTGGGAGTTTGGTTCATTTGATGAACTCAACGTCAACGAAAACTGTTTACAACTAAAGATTTCTTGTGAAAAGAATATGGTCAAGTTTGTGCCTAATTAAAGAAATTGCTTCGGGTAAAATTCACAAGAATTGATCAATGAGAGACACTAACTGACTTAATTGATTTATTATTCCACCGTAAGTTGAGAGGCTGGGGAACTAAAATTATCAAAACTTTTACTAACCAGTTGTGGTACCGGGTCTAATTTCTATTTTTATAAGTAAAGATATATGAAGCATGTTTTACTTTGTAGGACCAAGTTATGCTAACCGGAACTCATTTTTCACTGAAATGTCATTCATGCTTGCCATGTTAAATCTTCAATTAATTTCAGCTGATTTTGACCAATAGAAATTTTATGCAACCATTCGACTCGTTGAGGGAAAAAACAGTTTTGTCGCTGCATTAATTTATCACGGATTATGGTTTGTTTTCATTCCAACATAGAACTTAATGGATTAAAATTATTCGTTCCAGTTAAAAGCCCTGGAGATTTTTAATGGCCTCTTTTTTGTATTCTTGAATCGTTCACTTCAAGTAAACTCCTTTACATTCGAATATTTTGAATTGTATGCCGTGTTCTTTCGCTCACTGCAGAGAATCCATATCATCAACACAGGGTTGGACAGCGCAGAATAATCTTCGAAATAAGTTTATCATTCATAAGTCTATTAATTTATAACCTCCGCCTTTTCTCACCTATTTTGATCAAAAAAGTATACATACTAAAAATTTCGACGTGATTCTAAAAAGTAGCAATAACCAGAACATGTTTTGCAACGCTTCTCAGATTCAGAGGCTGCAATACACTGTAGTACTAGGAAAGCTCTCCACGTTTGGTGTATTTATCTGTTCCCTACTTTCTCACTTACTTCTCTAAACTAATTATATAGTCCCTCACGTCTTCCTCTTGAAAATAATTTCCTGAACGTATGATGGATTGCTGTTCATTTAACGGTGTATTTTGACTTGGCGGCTTCGCAGTCTCATGAGGTGTTCTGAAACCGCAGGCTTTGTGATAAAAAGGTGCCGTAATCCGCAGGATTTCATCATCGCGGATCGGGAGCATGTCGTACCTAAGGGTTTAAGGAAGATTCTGCTGTTTGGCGCGCAGTTTTTTATGAAGGTTGCGGATGAGAAGTGAGGGATTCGCACGAATGAAATGTATACCAAATAGCAGATTGTGAAAATGTACGAATTCACGTTTGAAATAGCACGAATTCAGCTGTTTGGCACGCAGTTTTTATAAAAGTTGTGGAGGAGATGTGAGTGATTCGTACGAATGAAATACAGAGAGCATTTTGTAATGAAAGCTTCGTATCATACAACCCCAATAACGAGATTATATATTTTTTTACTTTTCCCAGTACAACCTCAACATCAACGTTTTCTTCACTGTCTACCTTGCGATATTTTTCTATAACTTGTGCTATGTGTATATTCATTCTAGAAATAGACACTTTATTGTCTATTTCTTTCAATTGGTCCACTTATAACGACTGTTTTGAATAATATTCCTTGAAAAAAGCGATTGAAAAGATACGAAAGAGCGTCTCGCATTGATGTGAATAAATAATAGCCATTTTAAACTAAAATAAGGACACACTGGGCAACCTCATATGCTCTTCAGAGGTATTCACATGCCATAAAAACTAATGTATTCCTATATATTTTGATAATATTTACTAAATAGTACATTGAAGACTCAAAGATCTCGCCAAGCTCTATCCAGTCGACACAGCGTCCTGCACCTCAGTTTTCACTCACCTAAATTTCTGAGGTTAGCTCAATAAAAACGTACCTCAAATACACCAATGAATTTTCAATACAAATCCAAGAGTTCACATTTCCTAATCGGGCCCAAAAAATCTCAGCGGACCGCTTTTAATGAAGAAATTTTCCCAGTTAGGGACGATTTTAAGGCCCTTTTAGGGTAGCTACTTATAATTCCAGTCATTTTGCATAGCAAAAGAAAAAAAGGAAGTGGAAGCTGTCCAGAAAATGTTTTCATGGTTGACGTCACGAAGCGAGCTCGGAATTAACTGGATTAGTGGAGCTAACTTCCGTAGGATTGGATTTAGGCAGCTGGGGCAAAATGACTTGAAGCTGAGCATCAAGGAAAGAGTTACAATCCGGCGAGCAGCGTGTCTCATTTAAAGTGAATGTGCCGAGTTTATCACAGAAGTTACACGGCAGCAGCTAGGAAACTTTGTTAGCAGCTCTCTGTGAAGGTAGCTCCCGTTTTTCTTCATGAGCTTCTTAGAAATTTTTTTATGTGGTTTCTCATAATATTTCTGTTAGAATGCATGAGGTGAGATCGTTTTAAGTGTATCGACGAAACAATCTGACGACATAGAAACTATTATTAACACTTTGACCGCAATTGGTTGAACTGAAGTTCAATATTCAACAACTCAAATTTAATGTCAATTGTAGTAAACAATTATGAAATATGAAATACTAACTCGATCATGCCTCCATTTAGCTTCAATTAAGTATTTATGAAAATTGAGTTTGTTACTACTGATCGATCAGCAGCATTATGAAAATTCCCTCCTCGGCTCACTTTGCACCAAAGTGTTGGTAAGATGTTGAAATGCAGCAAAATAATTTAATCCTTCTCCCGCACAAAATGCATTTGTTCGCGAACGTGTGCAGTGAATCAACAAAACAACCCTCCAACAACTAAAAAACTCCATTTTTAACAAGCTGCTGAAATGCACCAAAATAACTCTCTAATTTCCCATAAAAAATACATTCGTTGGCGGCACCCAGGCACATTCACCAGCCACGGAGTCGCCAGTTCCTCCAGCAGGGCAGCCCTCGGCAGCAAGCCGTTAGTTGCGCACGACTAATGGTGCCGTGATCAATTCTCGAGCTCATCACAGCGAAGAGATTTGGTCATAAGCGCCAGATTGTTTCGACTTCCCAGCCAGGAATTCGGTCCAAATTAGGCCGAACGAAAAGTCGATTACGTTCTGCTCAGAGGATGATGCCTCTAGATTTCCTTCCGCCTCTGGTGGCAACGCTGCTGGTGGTGGGAACACAGCTGGTGGTGGGAACACTGCTGGTGTTGGGAACGCTGGTGGTGGTGGGAACACTGCTGGTGGTGGGAACACTGCTGGTGGTGGGAACACTGCTGGTGGAGGCAACACTGCTGGTGGGAACACTGTGTTCTTTTGCGCGATGTTCCGGTTTCCACCTTCGCCTGGATGAGAACACTCTACTAGATATTGCCTCTCACACTCGTGTGGAAATTACAACGCTTTTCTGTTTAGTTGCAGCGCATGCCCAACACCGCAATGAAAATCCAAAAGTTGAGTTCGTCATGTTTCCTGCCGAAAATATGCATGGTGTACTTCAGCATTTATTTCTAAGTCCCTTGGCATAAAAAGAGAAAAATTCAGTTTCGTTATCTGAGACACTTTGATATGCGTTATGATAGGTAAATAGCATCTCGTTAACTGTGTCCTGTGGATTTTAACTACAATTTCTAATTTTATCTTTCAACTTTCATTTAAGTCAAAACATAACTTTGAATGCAGTTACCGAGAATTATTTCTAATGACCATGAATCTATAGTGCCTGAAAATACGTCTTTCTTCTCTAAACCGCCCATAACTGTGCGCACTAATCTGATACAATTGAAATCATTTCATACACCAAAAGTCCGTTTATTGTCCAGGGATGAAAACTCGATAATTTTCTTCCACGTTTTAAGGATGACTGTCCCAGTTTTGCTTTGCAGCGCTATTTTTTTCATATAACTTTGCTCATATTTCTCATGAATAGAGCAACGTTGTTAAATACACTGCCATCACAGTGCACTTTTTATGTTATCGTTTATGACCAAGGTGATTATAAACGGTCGGCATGGTTGTTTTCGTCGTAACTTAGATGGACCAGTTTCGGCTTCCATTTAATCTCTATAAAATGAGGTGCTTATCAGATGAGGCATTATATTTGAGGCATTACATACCATTGATAGAAGTGGGTGCAGAAAGTAAACTTTAACCAATAAATAGCTCCTATATTTAGAAGAAAATGGTACGCCAACAGTTCCGAGATATCAGCCATCGATATTCTGTACTCGGTTCGGTTACAGTTCTAAATTTCGTCATCATTTGTTAATGTGTAAGTTTAGGACCAAATGCTTAGATGTGCCTGACTTCTCTCTCGATCTTAAGTAAATTTTAATTATTTGAGCAAATGAAAATTTTAGTTAATGAATGGAAGAAAATTGAAGTGATTCCCATGATACTTCAGTCGTTGTACGTGAATATTGCTCGGCGTTCATGAGACAGGCAGACAGACGTTTATGGCGAAACCAGACGAATTTTGATGAGTAACTTTGTAGCATAACTGATCAAGGTATAAATGGTATATATAAACTAGTCATAATATAAACAGTATAACTAGTCATAACGTCAACAGGATGGCCAGTAATAATATAAATGTTATAACCAGTCATAATAAAAGCAGGATAAGCAGTCAAAATATAAACAGTATTAGCACTCATAATACAAACAGTATAACCAGTCACGGTAAAAACTGGAAAGCAGAAAAGCCAAATTTAATTTCGATGTTGCAGTCTAGGGGGAGGTTCAATGCTTTCAAGATTGCATTTCCGAGCATAAATTAAAATCATCTTTAAAGAGTTCCCTATAAAGAAGCAAAGACCTATTACCCTGCGAAAATTTTAAAATCTTCCCCTAAGTCTCGGATCACGGTGTCCGGAACAAAGAGCAGGATGCGGGCTTCTCTTCTCATTCCTATTGCAATCCGCATTCATGTGACGGCTCCATGAAATAGAGATTGCGTAAGCATGAATGTACGTCTGACATAAAATTCAAAGCGAACATCCGCTGAAATTGAGCTAATATGCCTTAGCACGTCGACTGCGATAGTGCGGACCGTAACGTTGATTTTTTAATTGTAAAAAATTGACTGGTAAAATCGACTTGTCTGCTCGAATGAATTTCCATCCTCTGTAAGAAATGTACAAAATATAAGTGCCCATTAATATTTTTACCGTACGATTAAATTCTTTCAAAAAGAGGTCGCGAAATGGTTTGAAATGTTATACATTTATGTTGGTGCGTATATGAACAATTTCCATAGGGGTACACATTTGTCCCACTCCGTAGTCAACGTGTTAAATACTTTCACGTCTAAATTTGGTACTGCAATCTTTGCCTGCTTCGTCATCTGCTTGATTGGACAACCTCCGGGTGAATAGTAGAGCTTTTGATGCTGGTCTCACGCACGCTGGGCCTGCGCTTCTAAATTAGAGCTACTGGAGTTAATGTTCATCCCGCAAATGTTGATCTAGAGTAGAGCAAGCTGGGTGTAATTTGACGCGTTCAGGGGGAAGGCAAATTACTTCGCTGACGCCCACCGCAGAAATACCAGCGTTTAAAGCAGGAAAAACTTGCCCCAAAAATAATTTTAGAGAACGGAAAGTCAGCGTAATTCTCTGAACGGTGGCAGCATTTGGATCAGATTTGTGAACATATTAAAAATATTGTTTCGGAGTGGAAATAAAACATTGAAGTTAAGTTTGTAAGCCCGTAAAAGTATCAAGACAACCTATTTTCAAGTTCGATCCAGCGCGAAAAGTGTAATTGCAAGTCAAGTATACTGCCACTGAATCAGATCTAGTGTAAATGATTTACTCTCTAATTAAGTGTGTTTTTTCGAGTTATTCATGCAGGCTTTCGGAAGGAAGGCATTTCAAAATAAGCGAAAAAAAAACTTCTTCCTGGCAAAAATTTCTGTAAAAAGATCTCAGTGCCTCCCATGCAGGTTTGAATTTCAAACAAGCTGGTGTGTGACTGAAGTTTAGGTCCGAATTCTGGTACTCGTCAAACGTAATAGTCTGGGAAGAGACTAGAGTGGTGAAGCATCATCTCACGTTTCTACTTTCGTTGGGTGCTTCATTTCTTCTTTGGTTGGTTGGTGCTCTACTCAACCCTGTTAGTCGTTGTCTAAAACGTGCTTCGTTTCTAGCATTGTAGTCTCTTTGATGCCAGAGGAATCCTCCCTCCCAAGTGATGCCTTTCTAAAAGAGTTTATCCAAATTGAAATGGCAACTGCACTCTGTTCTGATTTGTACGAGGAGTAAAGGGGTTCCTTTGACTCTTGGGGCGTCTTTGGACCGAACACATGAACACAATGCTGCCACATCCTTGTCAAGACGCCACCGAGTAAGTTCAGTGTAGCTGGTGCGTAGATCATTGAAGGCTTCCACACAAGGTATTTTAGTAAAGTTCAAGACTTCGACGAGTACCTCTGGTATTTTAAAATTCGAGACGACAGACTGGAGTTGAGGCATAAGAAGAGAAAGCTCGAGCCTCGACTGGGTCCTCTACTGTAGTGAGTGATTTCACTGATGAAATCACCTTTTTCGATGCAAAACTTCCGAGACAAACTTCAACTACCAGAAGCACAGTGCTCAATACCGAAATCGATAGACTGCTCAATACCGAACATCCAAGACTCAACTGACTTAATATTTACATTTAATATTATTCATTAAAATGTTCAGATCGGGCTAGATGGGTTCATTTTCAAAGAAATACTATTCCTTTATTCATGGAGATTATGATCGAGTCTTGGCTGTTAACATCATAAAAAAATCCCTCACCTCAGGTGCACCTAGGGAGTGAGACGGCTGAATTTGCGCAGGAGTTGCAGTCAACCCAAAGTTTCTTCACAATATGCAGAGGAGGTCTTGAATTCCAGTCTTAACATTTCTATGTCTCGCGGAAAAACGGCAAATTTGACAAAATACTGGCAGTTACCTCGCCCAGGGGGAGGGAGTGGTGCAATCTAGCGAAGCTGGGGCGAATTTGCACGTCGTCGCGGCGAATTTCATTCGTCAAATTCACTATTTCCGTCCTAGCCAATTCTCGAATAAAAATACAAACTGCAAATAGAAACTAACTAATCACGAATAGCAATGATGTGAGTGAAATGTTCTACTCCGTTGTAATGCTGTGGGAATTACAATTGAATTACCAGAAGAGCAAGCTAGGCGCGCATGAAGATTAAAATTTTCTCTGAAGGTTCTCAGTTGAAAAATAGATTAATACAACAGTGCGACGAGGCCCAAGGGAGGCTGTAATAGGGCAAACACAATGTGGTCTAAATTAAATGAGACTCAAAAACGTCTTGTTGAAGCGACGTAGAAAAAATCCGGTGACGCGAAAATTTCTTGCAGACGCAGGCAAATTTACTCGAGACCACAGCACGAAAATTCGAGGAAGCTGGCAAGAGAAGCTCTTCTTTTTGGCAGCGGCTCCTGCAGTTCCTCTGGCGTCTCTCGTTCCGAGGAGGACCGCGTCTCCGTTTACATTAATATCTGCAAGTTAAGTGCATGTCTGCCCGTTAGTCTCCAAACTCAGCGGTAACTGAAAGGGGCAGAGCGAAGGAACTCGCTCTCGGCCGCTCGTTAAAGCCAAACTCCGCCCGAAAAGAATCATAACGCTAGCGTCTTATTTGGAACGACGCCATTTTTCCGGACAATTGAAAAAGTTTTTTGACTGACGAGAATTTTATGCGTCTTGTGTAAAAAGTTGGAGACGAATTTCTACTGTTCTCATTGATGGGAATTCGGGAAAATCTTTATTTTTATGACTCAACTTGATTTCTTGGCACTGGATCTCAGATAAAGGAATTTCTCTTCTATGTTTAGAAAGAAACCCTAAGTCGATTATTTCAAGACTGGTGATGGATCATATCCAAACCACAGCAATGATTTTCAAATATGAGTTAATTTAAGAATTCTGCCGCTAAAAGATAAAAAATAAGATTTTAGGAACGGAATTGGTCATTGTGTCACACAAACATAAAAAATACGATTCTAGGAATGGAATTGGTCATTGTGAAGCTAAAACATAATAAATACGATTTAGAAATGGAATTGGTCATTGTGAAGCTAAAACTCAAAAAAATCAGATTTTAGGAGTTGGTGAGGCGTTTTTCGATCACAGTTCCCAAACTCATAACCACGCCAATAGTTAACGTTTACAAATCACTGCAAGGGCCGTCAGGTGGAGCCTGCGATCGCCTCAGTTCTTTCATTAGGCCTCATCTAAATCAGAACGAATTGCACTCGCCAGCGCTGCTACATCGAAATACTCACCAAATATAGAACTCAACTCGCAGCCAAAATCAGTTCCATGCCAAAAGTAGTTCCTCACGCACACTTGGCAGAACTAAGCTAAGCACGTACAACATTTTATTTCTTCGAAGTAACTGGTAAAGCAATGCACCGTGTCGCAGTTGGCATTAGTTTCAAAAACTTCCATATTAGAACCGAGTTTGGTGCGCAACTCCGTGCAACACTTACTTTGAAACTAATTTACGTAAAACAAACACAGTTCTTGGTACAACTCGGACCTGGAGAAACGATGTCGTATCTCCGTTGCTCCGCTTGGTCGCAAGTCGCGGCCGTCCGTAGGCTGGCCGCGATATTAGCAGTAGGCCAATCGCAGAGGCAGCAGTTAACGTCCGCCGTATCTCAGGGGCACGTCGAATAAGCCTCATTCGCGGCGATGTTTACGAATGTTCGGTTTCATTTCTTCGGGTATTGTGCACGGAACTGTCAAGATTTTTGGCCTGCAGAGGTGTTTGCTGGGCCAGAGATTCTTTGGGCCGGTGTCCCGAGTGGCTTTCCGAAAATACTTGGACTTTTTCCCTCCCGTAATGACCGGACAAAGACGTGGCGGTTCCTCAGCGCCTTAGCTGCGTCCTAAAAAGTATATCAATTTATGGGGCCGACTGGAATTAATACGTAAGGTGTACGACAACGGAGGTTCCTGACACATAAGTTGACTTCGAAATTTTCGGGAAGGGTAAACGTGGGTATAATGTTGAAGGTGAAGATGCATCATGATGCCACAAAGGAAAGACCACAGTACCAACCTTCACAGTTGAATCAAAAGGCTAAAACATAAAGCGTTATAAAATTTTGTGACAGCTCTCGAATATTGCATCAAGTGTAAGTTCCATGAGACTTTGTCTGTATTACCGTCGCTCACCATCAAGTGCCACGTGCGACTTCATTTCTCTTCTGTCCCTAACCTTGAGAGGCAACTCGCAAATACTGCAAATACATCTTGATCTCAGAAAATTGAGGTGATTTTTCACATCTCTTTTGTTTGTGAACCTAAGCCTGACTTCGCGTGTGGGTAATTTGAACGATGACTCAAAAACATGCGTGGGTGAGATTTGAATTTGTACACTGGTAGCATCTAGCTCCTTTTTCGGCTGTTTCGAAAGACGTCTTGAATTTGTCTTGGCCTGGCAGAGCCGCTGCCATCTTTCAGGGGTGAGCCAGACTCCCATCGCAGCTCTGAGGTCATTAGTGAGGTCCAGGAGGGCGGCGCTCTTGCCTCCACTCTGCTCTCTTCAAGATTTTCAGGCTTCAAGTAAGTGATTCTGAAAAAAAAGCCTGCGCAATGCGTGAGAAAAATGACTGCGCAATGTTTCCGGAAGAGTGGCTGTGAAAAAAATGCCTGTGTAATGCGTCTGAAAGAGTGACTCTGAAAAAAACTTGCAATGTGTGAGATAAAGTGATTCCGCAAAACGATGGCCTATGCCATGGGTTCGAAAGAGTGACTCCCCAAAACAATGGCCTTTGCAATGCGTCTGAAAGAATGGCTCTGAAAAAAAACTGTATAACGTGTCCGAAAGAGTAGCTGCACAACGTATTAAAAGCTATCAAAACTTGCCAACTCTTTCGACCCAATAAATGTTATAAAATTTTTACACTTCGTATTGATCTGAATAGACCCAACGTTAGCAACTAGGGTGTTTTTCCAAGCCAATTTGTATAATTGCTAAGGTTTAGGTATCTATTTATAACTGTCATCGTTCTACATTATTATCAATCAACTATACGCCCATCAAACTGTTCAACTAAGATTACTGATCCAGCATGAACCAGAAGTTTATTACATTTCAAATACTAATTGACTGAAACTTTTGTATTGGATGAGTAGTCCTGAAAGGACGGAACAAAATTGGTAGCTCCATGCCCCTAAAATGCTCAGCTTTGCCCCATGCAGCGGAACCGTCGCTTTGAGCCACAGTTTTTTATTGAAATCCTTTAGTACCTGAGCCGCGGGCAAAACCTGCGCAAAGATATTCAATTGGGATTATTTCTGGATTCGGGATCAAATAGAAGCGAGGAGGGATGCTACATTTATACGCCAACCGGTGCTAGTTATGCATGTCAGAAGATAGCCTCGTGTGTGTAAAGTAGCATTTCAATTACGAAATAAGCGCTAATTACTTACGAATTGAGAATTTATGATGATAAGCACCCAGTCTAACTTTCGCCGCCTACATCCAGGTTTTCCGCCGCCCAAGTAATTAAATCGCTTGGGCGGCGACAAACATGCATGCTCCGGGGAAAAAGTTAGACAAGGTATTAGGGAAAATCAGCGAACCCTACTATAACTCAGGGCTTATAACGATAAATACTTACGAAAATAAAGAAAATCGCAACTAAAACAATCACAGTTACAACCATCAAAAGGGGCCACTTGATAAGTTAATCTGCATATCAAGAAAATGTGATAAACAAGAAACAGTTACTCTAAGAACTGATACGTAATCACCCATAGTTTGTATTCATTTTAGTTTAACATCAAGGATTAATTATTAATGGAAGTGCCCTTCGTCCCATCATTTCAGAATATTCTTCAAACAAGTTCTACAATAACCAACCAGCTGTAAAGTAGAAGAATACTGCGAAGATCCTTCAGCTGCGCAGTTCACTCGGGATGAAGATCAATACAAAGATTAATTACTGCGTATCTCAATGGAATAGAAGATTATTAATACAAAAATCAATTAAGTGTGCAGATCACTGTAGTAGAAGATCAATCAGCGGTGAAATAGGAGATCAAAACAAAATTCAGTTAGCGGACCCCCTCAGTGGCATGTTAATTTTTATTTCTACCTAGCTTTAGAGACTTAGCTGATATTTAGGCTCAGGACGCTGAAGGAATTACTCAAAAACGTAAAAAATGTACAATGTCAGGAGCAAAGACATTATACAGTATAGGTACTAGAAATGCTGCTCGGCTACACTGAGAGAAATATTTGACACACCTGTGTGTCTCAAACGGTTATTCGAAACATTTTGATACACAGTGGAGTATTTTCTTTGACCACATATTAAAGTGGTTGAGAAAGTTAAATTACATATTCTCGTTTCAAACAGCTCAAAATTTTTCGTAGGAAGCCGAACTGTGTTTAGATTTTTTGAATGGAGTCCAATTCGCTGTAAAAACCTAAATACCTTCACTAATTTTTCTTCTAATTCTCAGACGTTCTGAGACGTTGTCTGTACATTAGTGTACTCAGTGACTCGTCAGAGAAAATGAAATATTAATGTGAAATAAAACTGACTTATGTTCATGTGTGTCATGGTGGACACACTTAAGTGTGTCGTATAAGCCCATGACACACAAAAGTATCTCGGTTTGGTGACAAAAATTTTCTCAGTTTACTTCAGGCATATCACTGGTCGATATTTTCTCTTCCCAGAACTGCGGGCACTCATATCGTAATTCAGACTTATTTACATTAAAAATGTTTTTTCTAATGTACATCAGTGTCAATGTACTTCTGCCCTTCGGAAATTGACCGATGTTATAGGTGGATTTTTCCGGCAGCTCATGGAAAAAATGATGTTATTACGCTCACCATATTTCTGTGCGAAAATTTCAATGCAGCATTAGAATACACATTACAATTTGGGACCAGTTCCTCCTTTCTTGAAAAATTAAGGGACTTTCAGCTGTTCTAAAAACGGATATAAAGAGAGAAGTGTAAGTTATTCAGCTGGGGCATAAATGGCTCTGATGTACTGAACAGGTTATTAACAACTCAAAAACATGATGGTATACTAGAGACGTACACTGATAAATTACTCACCTGATTTAGTAAAATAAAGGTTTGATGGGAAAACAAAATATGAATTCTAAACAAATAAAGGTTGTAATTGTTTTTTAAAAGTGTTTTTCCGGCGACCCGTCGCTGGAACAAAAGGAAATGCAAAGTCAAATGAGTATATATAACCAAGGGAGTTTAGCGCTTACGTGCGAACGGAACTGTGCAAATGCGAGCGCTTGCTCGTTACAGCAAGGCAAGAAAGGGTAAGCTGTGAAAATATTGAGATTTAAGAAGTGCAGTCGCAGATCTTTTGTAATTCTTTAAAAGCATACCAAAGCATACCAAAAGCATTAAATAAGATGGGTGGTTCCATTTCTTTAGACATTTTGTGAAAGCATACCAATGTTATGAAAAAGTTTTAAGATAAAAACATTAAGTAAGAAGGGTGGATGTAGTTCTTTTGAAATTCTATGAAAGCATACCAATGTCATCACGAAGTTTCCAGAAAAAAAGTTGTTTATGAAGAGGGTTGGATACTGAAATTCTCGGGAACGACATGAAGGCCAAACCCCATGCAGGAGTACGTAATGTTAATTTTATATTTTTATACGCATCGATGCACGGAGTAATAATATGTTTCCCTTATTTTCATCTATGAACCAGAAGAGTGCAATGTAGTTAGCTAATTCCCAAGACGCGTTCTGAGCAAAAACATCAACACCTTGACTACGACGTGAGCCCTGTTTGGTCACTGAGGGAGTTTTCACTACGCTGCTGACCAACTAGTAGTCACAAACTCAATTTTTAAAAACGCTTTATAAAAACTATATGAAATTACGATCCAGTTAATGTTTGGTATTTTCGACATTGCTTACTACAACAGACATTAAATTAGAATTGAACGATAAACTTCAGTTCTACCTGCCGCAGTCAAAGTGTTAGCAGAAGCTGCATCATTCCACCAACTGGGAAATTACTTTAAGAGCTAGGCTCTGGAGGCACGTCTTACTGCCTTGAGGGAAACAAATTTATTATTTTTTTAATTAGACGCTCCTCGTAAATCGCTGTATGTTGTTGATTCCCGGTGGTCGTGTCACGTCAGTCGTATAACGTCAGTCGTGTCACGTCAGTCGTGTCACGTAAGTCGTGTCACGTCAGTCGTGTCACGTCAGTCGTGTCACGTAAGTCGTGTCACGTCAGTCGTGTCACGTCAGTCGTGTCACGTCAGTCGTGTCACGTCAGTCGTGTCACGTCAGTCGTGTCACGTCAGTCGTGTCACGTAAGTCGTGTCACGTCAGTCGTGTCACGTCAGTCGTGTCACGTCAGTCGTGTCACGTCAGTCGTGTCACGTCAGTCGTGTCACGTCAGTCGTGTCACGTAAGTCGTGTCACGTCAGTCGTGTCACGTCAGTCGTGTCACGTCAGTCGTGTCACGTCAGTCGTGTCACGTCAGTCGTGTCACGTCAGTCGTGTCACGTCAGTCGTGTCACGTCAGTCGTGTCACGTCAGTCGTGTCACGTCAGTCGTGTCACGTCAGTCGTGTCACGTCAGTCGTGTCACGTCAGTCGTGTCACGTCAGTCGTGTCACGTCAGTCGTGTCACGTCAGTCGTGTCACGTCAGTCGTGTCACGTCAGTCGTGTCACGTCAGTCGTGTTACGTCATTCGTGTCACGTCAGTCGTGTCGCGTCAGTCGTGTCGCGTCAGTCGTGTCACATCAGTCGTGTCACGTCAGTCGTGTCACGTCAGTCGTGTCACGTCAGTCGTGTCACGTCAGTCGTTTCACGTCAGTCGTGTCACATCAGTCGTGTCACGTCAGTCGTGTCACGTCAGTCGTGTCACGTCAGTCGTGTCACGTCAGTCGTGTCACGTCAGTCGTGTCACGTCAGTCGTGTCACGTCAGTCGTGTCACGTCAGTCGTGTCACGTCAGTCGTGTTACGTCATTCGTGTCACGTCAGTCGTGTCGCGTCAGTCGTGTCGCGTCAGTCGTGTCACATCAGTCGTGTCACGTCAGTCGTGTCACGTCAGTCGTGTCACGTCAGTCGTGTCACGTCAGTCGTTTCACGTCAGTCGTGTCACGTCAGTCGTGTCACGTCAGTCGTGTCACGTCAGTCGTGTCACGTCAGTCGTGTCACGTCAGTCGTGTCACGTCAGTCGTGTCACGTCAGTCGTTTCACGTCAGTCGTGTCACGTCAGTCGTGTCACGTCAGTCGTGTCACGTCAGTCGTGTCACGTCAGTCGTGTCACGTCAGTCGTGTCACGTCAGTCGTGTCACGTCAGTCGTGTCACGTCAGTCGTGTCACGTCAGTCGTGTCACGTCAGTCGTGTCACGTCAGTCGTGTCACGTCAGTCGTGTCACGTCAGTCGTGTCACGTCAGTCGTGTCACGTCAGTCGTGTCACGTCAGTCGTGTCAAGTATATCTGGCCACGCAACAACTCGCACATGCACGTACAAGAAGCCACCCAACATTCAGGCGAGATTCCCGAACACAAAGGCGCAGGAAACACAACATTGTGTCAGCGAAATGAAGCTCCAAGTTTTTGCGTCACGCCTCGTGACCGGATCTCATAAGTTCTTTTCAAGACCAATTAGGGTTACAAAACACCAAGTGACATTCGCTCTCTTCAAAAAGCCCGCATGTTTTACAGCCTCAGGTGATGCGCCGTATGGCTGTCTCGACAGTCGAGACGCATGTCCCAAATTTTCTTGAACTATTTATTTTTTGATGTGTTAAAACTCGAATTTTTTAGAGGCAATGGGTATGTTAGCGTTCTTTTGGTACGACTAGTTCATGACGCCATTATTGGAATGAATATTTTATTGAATATTGTTGATTTTGGACGTGGACAATGACGTGTTCAAAACATCCAGAGCAAAACTGAACCAGTAGAAATGGACAGGCTTTTTCATACATTAAAATAAAGCTTCAAGATTGGACATCAAATGACTTTCTGGGGTTTTGAACACTGATTAAAAATGGGAAAATAAACCTAAGTCGCAATCAGAAAAGAATCAAAAATCTATTTTAATCCTTGAGGGTACAAATCCCCAAAGAATTACTACAACAAATCGCCGTCGATAAAACTTGAAATGCTATTGATATGGGGGCGGATAAGACATCAATCTATTTTTCTGGAAATGATATTTTTAACAAAATTAGTGCGGCGACAAACTTTCGTTAAAGACACCCGCATTCGCCTAGAATTACGAATAGAAAATCATCTAAAACGATGTTGCCGAAATTGAATTGACAATTAAAATCCCGAATAAATTTTGTGAATAAGTAATTTTCAACTTTGGAAGCGTAGTGCACAACCACTATTGCGTACAATCACGCAGTAGTGCACAACCACTATTGCGTACAATCACGCAGTAGTGCACAACCACTATTGCGTACAATCACGCAGTAGTGCACAACCACTATTGCGTACAATCACGCAGTAGTGCACAACCACTATTGCGTACAATCACGCAGTAGTGCACAACCACTATTGCGTACAATCACGCAGTAGTGCACAACCACTACTGCGTACAATCATGCAGTAGTGCACAACCACTATTGCATGCAATCACGCAGTAGTGCACAACCACTATTGCGTACAATCACGCAGTAGTGCACAACCACTATTGCGTACAACCACGCAGTAGTGCACAACCACTACTGCGTACAATCACGCAGTAGTGCACAACCACTATTGCGTACAATCACGCAGTAGTGCACAACCACTATTGCGTACAATCACGCAGTAGTGCACAACCACTATTGCGTACAATCTCGCAGTAGTGCACAACCACTATTGCGTACAATCACGCAGTAGTGCACAACCACTATTGCGTACAATCACGCAGTAGTGCACAACCACTATTGCGTACAATCACGCAGTAGTGCACAACCACTATTGCGTACAACCACGCAGTAGTGCACAACCACTATTGCGTACAATCACGCAGTAGTGCACAACCACTACTGCGTACAATCACGCAGTAGTGCACAACCACTATTGCGTACAATCACGCAGTAGTGCACAACCACTATTGCGTACAATCACGCAGTAGTGCACAACCACTATTGCGTACAATCACGCAGTAGTGCACAACCACTACTGCGTACAATCACGCAGTAGTGCACAACCACTATTGCGTACAACCACGCAGTAGTGCACAACCACTATTGCGTACAACCACGCAGTAGTGCACAACCACTGTTGCGTACAACCACGCAGTAGTGCACAACCACTATTGCGTACAATCACGCAGTTGTACACAATCACTATTGCGTTCAATCACGCAGTAGTGCACAACCACTATTGCGTACAATCATGCAGTAGTACACAATCACGTACTACAAAATCCCTGTGCAACGGGTTATTGGAAGGGCCGAGTAACGATGTACAAATATACTTTTTTTATGTCACGTCTAGATTTTGAAAGAAAGATCAACATGAATACGTGCAATGCTCGGTCTGATAGGCTATGTGAGTAAGTGAGCTGGGTAACAGCCAAGCGTGTGTGAAGAACATAAAACCACAACAAGCTCTAAATATAAAACTAACTATTAAACGATATTCCCCAAGTAAAAGATGTGCCTCAGTATGAGAAGAAATAGAGCAGACATACCACATTACCTTTACAAAGCAGGCTCATGTTCCTCAGGTACGGGAGACTGTCTTTCTCCGTCCTCCAGAGCCCGAGTCTTTTGTGCTTGCGTCATGACTTTGGGAATATAAGGTCAAACTTCATCAATCGAAAAAAATATGACTTTTATTTGTTCCATTTTTCATAGTAATAAATCAGTCCTTCATAGCCGAGAGTTGAAATGTTTTGTATACACGCGTGATGATATTGAGAAATAGGGTCAAACTTCATCAGTTGAAAAAATATCACTTCAAGGTGCTTCGTGTTTGAAGCAGTAAAAATAGTAAAGATAAGTTTGTAAGCTCCCTTAGAATAGTTTTTTGATACCCATTTTCATTTATTTTTTATAATACCTTTGAACAGCTGCTAGGAATTTCTAAGCGGCAAGTGTTAAATCTACGTTTTTGTTGATGAAGAGCTTTCGTGGCGTTCGCTGAACTTGCATTACTTTGTCTAAATAAGTACCTATTACTAATGCATTCCCGTCAATGACATGAAACGATCTAACTACAAGTTCAGTGCTGGAAAACTCAACCCAGAAAATCTATGAACGCCGAAATTAGTTGCGTATTTGGTAGAAATTTGATAAAATTTCTACCGAAGAAATTTTATTTGAAATTTTGTTGATTGATTCGATAGAAATTAGATATTTTTGTAGAAATTTGATTCACAGTAAGCTCCTTTCGATTCATTAGGGAAACAATCTTAACAAAAACGTGAATAGCTCAAATAAAATTAACTAAGTGGATTAAACAAAAAAAATTTTCATACGAATGCTAGGTCACAGACACATTTTAAAAATCGTAGCTTCACGCTTCAGGATTTCTTCTCACACATCGTTACGAACACGGCGGGAGTGCTTCACTCTTTTCCACGGACGCTACGACAATTTCCAACTAGAAGCGAGCGGTGTGGGACGTAGTTAGATGTTAATGGAGCACACGCTCAACACAGCCTCATCTCTCTCACGTCCACAGGCTGCGGGCGTAAATTCTGCCGCGCTGCCTTCTAATTAATTAAATGAAATTATTTCAAAGAGTGTACCTTCGTTTAGAGTGTAAATTTGTCTACCTTTTAGCACGGAATTCCAATTACCGCACGGAAATACTAGTGCGTGTCAAACTCAAGTTGAATTTTTGGGAGAGCTAATTTTAGTGACGAATGCAAGGTAACGTAATATTCATGTTGTGGTTTAGTGACATGAATGTTACGAGTTTCTTGAAATACTGGACAGTTTTCGGAGCTCAGTCAACGGGGGTGAGCAAAAAATACTCGCACACTTTTTTATAAAAAATATTGAAGGTTGTCTGAGATGCATCTGCGTACGCATGCTCTGAGCTGTTGCTTCAGTGGTATTGTGTGCCGTGTATTGTGTGTTGCTTCAGTGGTATTGTGCGACGTGTATTGTGTGTTGCTTTAGTGGTATTGTGTGTTGCTTTAATGGTGTTGTGTGACGAGTATTGTGTGTTGCTTCAGTGGTATTGTGTGCCGTGTATTGTGTGTTGCTTTAGTGGTGTTGTGTGACGAGTATTGTGTGTTGCTTCAGTGGTGTTGTGGGACGTGTATTGTGTGTTACTTCAGTGGTATTGTGTGACGTGTATTGTGTGTTGCTTTAGTGGTGTTGTGTGACGAGTATTGTATGTTGCTTCAGTGGTATTGTGGGATGTTTATTGTGTGTTACTTCAGTGGTATTGTGGGACGCGTATATTTTCTGTTGCTTCAGTGGTATTGTGCGCCGAGTATTGTATGTTGCTTCAGTGGTATTGTGTGCCGAGTATTGTGTGTTGCTTCAGTGGTATTGTGCGCCAAGTATTATCATAACCGTCCCAATTACTTACCAGTAGCAGCAGTGTAAATACATATATACACTCCGCAAATATCATCCCTGGCCAAATGAAAGCGGAGCTGTTTTCCTACCTTAGAGGCTGTGGGGTGCGAACATGGATAGCATTTAACGATGACTTTAATCCTATCCGTTGGCAGCGCAGGATTTCATGAACGAGTTTTTTGTTGATCGATAAATTCCAAAAACATCGGATAACCGTCACGCAAAAAAAAGGAAACTCGATTGCCTTCAACGTTTTGTGGACCTGCCTGCGTTCAAGGATTGGTCGAACAACATAAAGGAATTTTAGCGTACTCAAATTCAGTAAATATTTTAATTCCCTGAATTTTTGGCACTGAAATTCCCTAAATTTTTTAGTTCCCTGAATTTTAGCGCACTCACATTCCCTAAGTTTTTTATATCCTTTAATTTTAACGCAAATTCCCTAATTCCCTGAATTTTTGCACACCCAGATTGCGCCCCTCATTTGAGAGTCCCCCACTTAGACTCTGTTAGAATTTACCAATTTTAGATGATCGCTTGACGTGTTAAGTATTACCCATTCTGCATTTTTTATTTCCTTCTTTTGTCATCACTCCACGATCTCAAGTTTTTCCTGCAACTATTTCGCTGTGTGTAGAGGATAAGGTTACTCCTCTTCTCCGTTGCTATACGTTATCGTAAATGAATTTATTAGAATTAACTTCCTTAAGAAATAATAATTAACTATAAAGCTATTTCACTAATTTTCTAGAACCTTAACTTTTCTCTTGCAAAAAAATGTTATTCATTGCATGCCTATATTCATATCTTCGCCCCGATGCATCGTATTATAAATCAGGCTTAGGCTTCCCTAGAATAATTTTTTCTCATGATTATTTTTGTCCTGCTTCCGACAAAAGACATCTCACATAAATATAACACCTTTCTGATGAAGTAACATCCTGCTCTGAAGCGTAATAAATTTGTGATTTTCATTGAATCTTGAAGTGTAATCTAATTCTATAATACCTACGGTTGTGTGTTGTACGTATTGATTATTAATCTCAGTAAATTGCTCTGTCTTAGAGACAGCTTCATCTCCTGTTTTCGATCACCTTGCAGCAAGCAAGCGTTCCTTGCATGAGATCAGCAGCGGGATTAACGCAAATTTATTCATCAAAGTGAACCTTTACGCGCGCTATCTCCCTCTGGATTTACTATCTCTAACCTCCTTTTCTGTAATTAAATCGCTGGTATCTTAACGAGCTAATTATTTCGAATATTTTCTTAGAGAGCTGCCGGAAAATTATTGAAAGAACCTAATTCTCCCAACTGAAAATCTTTGTCACCCCGTGTCTAATCAGATGGCGATGAGCCTCAATACTACTAACAATAGAGTCGTCCAATAAATACTCCGTTTTTTGATCTGATGAGGTCGTTTTTGACAGCTCTTTCCTTTCGTCCTATTTTTTATCCGGAGATCGGACCAGCGATGACGGTAACATAATTCTGCTCTCAGCTTCCTAGAGCGCTGGTGAGAAGGAGACATGAAATTCTTCGTCAATTAGCACAAGTCGCCGACGATTGAAGATTTCTGAAAAAACTTCAGTTTAATCGCGAGAGGAATTACCGAAAAAAAATTCAGGAGCCACTCAACTTCAGATAGAGAGTTAAAATCTGTACAAAGTACTTACATAATCTACTTTTTGTTTCAAATACAAGTCTATCATTTGGCAAATGAAATTCCATAATTCAAAACTAAGTCAATTTATTGCTTTAATTCGCGTCAAAAAGATGCAAGAAGTTGCCTCTGAAATGCGCTGGAGTCCGTAAGCACTCAGCGCCAAGAATGAAGGCATCTTCAAGAACATAATTCAACGAAAAATATGATTACAACCACCAGCTCTGTGATTTTTCAGGCACTTTATGTCTCTGCACTCAGACTAAATTCCTCCCAGTTAGGACTCTAATGTTGTGTTCCACGCAATTAACAATTCATATGGGCGTTGTAAAAATCTAAAATGCCGTCGTTTAGAAGCCCTAACAGCAAACAAATATGCTGAGAAGACTCCTAAACATGATGTAAACTTCAGTTATAGCTCCAAAATTGCAGCTGTTATTCCGCCAAAATACGACAGCTCTGAAAATAGTCACATGAAACAGCCTTGCAAGAAGAACGTAAACAATTTTGTGCCACATTTACTGCTTTGTCTTTTTTTTTCGGGTGCATTTTAAATGCGCATGCAATGCATAGAGAAGTGAAAGTCCTGGAGAAGGACCCTCTTGAGAACTGGCTCAACGTTTTCTTATAATAAGTCATGAAATTGTTTGAAATTAACTGAAACTATGGTTGCTTCAAACCGCTTGGGGGGTTTTGAAAAAATGTATTATTTGAATTCAAGTGCAAGTTTTATCCGAAAAAATATGTTTTATTTCCAAAAAATCGTCCGTGAATTTGGCGCACATTTTTATTTGATCTAGTAGCCACCGTTGTAGAGTTTTTAATTTTAGAGCTCATTACAAGATGCAATTTTGGAAAATTGAGAGCAATACATTTCTGAAAAATAAGTAACATTCATACGGTAATGTATTCTGAGAGTAAAATATAAACAAACGTTATATTGCATGTTAATTCGTATATGAAATTTGAGCTGGTATTAAATAACAAAGCGAGCAACACTCTGCCTGATGTAAGAATGGAAAAAAGAATCAAATTATGGTCTTAAATGGCTTCCTTCATCATATAACTGCGGCTTTTCCATTGATCAATTAGCATCGAAGCCAAGATCGTATACTGAAAGAGTTTGTTATGCAATGAAAGCATAGAGGCCAATTCGAGCAACGAGGCGCAATGCGGCCTTGTTGTTGAACTAAAATGAATCTGTGCAGCAATGAAACTGAATCTGTAATGTAATCGGATATTTGAAACAGATTTGTGAGGTGTTGCGTCGTAACGTTATTTAATACTTGAAACCCAGTTGTGAATAGTCATCTTGTGATGTAATTGATTACTTGAAACAAAAAACTTCGAAATACTCGACATTTCCTGTAATCCTAGCGTATGGAAAATGGTTAGTCGCAGTTATGCATAACTTGAATTGAGCATCGTATGAGTTAAGCAACTGAGAATAATTTTTATTTGTATGTATTGAGTTTTGTGTCAGATGAAATTATTTAACCCGAATATCGATTGTACTAGATCGGATATTGAATAGCAGCTACCATTTGCGTCCTGTGCATATTGATTGAGCACACGATATTGCCTCGGCAGATATCAGATTACGGAAGTGCATTGCCTGATCATAAAATGAGTATTAATAGAAGTTGATAAAGACACTAAACTACCGCTGGTAATGGTTGGGGAAAGCCGATACACATGATTTTTGTATCTATATATATATATATATATATATATATATATATATATATATATATATATATATTATATATTAACAGAACTGGAAAATTTAAGTTTCGCGCCATCTATTGATGAAATGAGTTGCCCTGTAGAAAGCGAATTATTTGTACTTAATATTAGTCTTTGCATCTATTAAAAGGTATACTTTAACAAGTTATGCTCATGCTCCATGACTTGACTCCAGAACGTACTGAAGGCGTAGCATTTGAAAAATTTTATTCTTATTTGCCAAAATTTTGCGCTTATGTGGTAATTGTTTTTTTTACTACATTGATAACTGCTTCAATGATTTCGACACATTATGAATCACTGGTGACAGACGTTTCTAAAGTTCCGCTTCCGGTCAAATTTATCAACATACATGGGACCTATGAATTAAATTCAGCAGCTTGAAATTTTTCACAATTCCACCTGATGTGATCATCATTTCTAGCTAAGCCTGCTCCATATTTTCTCAAAGGCTTTTCAGAATGATACTCACAGTTCAACATTAAAAAATCATGCAAGTCTCGAGGTTCAACATTAAACACAGTTCAACATTTAAAAATCATGCAAGGGGGCACTAAGAAGGCCCCTCTGTTTATAAAGCAGTACCCTGTTGACTGGGGTGAAGCGCTCATCACTGACAAGCTTCATGATGTAGCTGTTTTTTGTGTCTTTAGGGTATGACTTCTGTTAGTCATTTGAAATGAGTTGCCCATGAAATTGTAGTAGGTATTAAAAAGCCATGCTTCGTCATGTGGCCGTTTTTTTCCTTGAGAGTATGACTTCTGTTAGTCGTTTGAAATAAGTTATCTATGAAAATGTTTTATGTATGCAATATTAAAGATATTTGTGAAGTCAGGAATAAACGCAGAACTAAATCTTATTTGCACCAATTGCGCGTTTGAGCTCGTGATCAGTTCATCGCTCACTCAGGCAAGGTCACCCAAAAAAACCATTGATCATTTTGGCATAATGCATGCCTAAAATAATTTTCCAATCACATTTCCCTCCACTATTCCTCTTGTTTGTTTGCCCTATTTACGAGCTGACTAACTCATTTTCAACTCTTTTCTTTCTTTCACATCTCTCCTCTTTCGTTCACTTTCGTATCTCTCGAGTCAACAACGAGTTGACTTTCTGCTGCCTAACGTATAAGTTCATGAGAGGGACTCACAGAAGAGATCTGCAGCTCTTTTCAAAAACAGAGAATAAGTCCAAAAATGCAATTGAATTTGCCACTCTATCCAATACACCTGTAACTTATTGCAGTAAAATTACTCGAATACTTTAAGTGAATTTATTATGAGGAGGTACATTTGATTTGAGAGAATAATAAGCCAGTAGTGACGCCAAATAAAACACATATTGCCTTACATCAAAATGGAAAGAAAAAACTATATGTGCTGAATTTATCTGTGCGTCAGAAGCTGCATGTATGCAAATCAATTACAGAGATGCAAGTTAATCTAGCAGTCTTAAAGTACAAAAAAGTCTTTACAGAAAATAGCAACTCACCGGGATTTCTAGTAACACTTGTTGACAGTAGATTCAGTTTTTCACAATGAATTATCATTTAATCACTTCCTAGAGTATAATACTACGCTGTTTTGAACGCTGATTTTGCACAGAATTTTAGAGAGTAGAATACTACTCTGTTTGTGAATGCTGAATTTTCATTTTTGCGACCCGTCACAAAATGGCTCAATCTGAGCGAATTGGTCACGGTCGGAGCCCCGAATAGAGCGCCCCCGTCGCAGCAGTCTGGGCACAATCAAGGTAGCAAAATTAAGGGGAGATCCCTTGTGATTCCAACACTGTTGCAACTCCATTGTCCAGAGATTTGGCCGTAGCGTCCCTGTGCTGACAATCTACAATGTGTTCCGCAGCAGTAACCGAAGCTCAAAGCAATCAACGTTCTGTATTATGAAGCCTGTGTGGGGCTAGAGTGCCCTGTTCTCCTCAACTGTACATTTGCGTATGAAACTCGACAGCTTGTCCGGCAATGGATCCTTTCATCTACGATAGATTGACTTCGATGACAAGCATTAAAGTGCCCTATTCGACCGGCCTCCTGCGCTCCAATTCATAGATTGATACTGCGTTTTGGCAAATTTGAGACACTCATTGGGGCTCACTCGAGTGCAGATCTGCAGCATTTCCACTCCCAATTGGTTCGCCAGGAGTGTTACGTAAATGTACATGTAATAAAGCTATCGTCTGATAGTGCGCGCATCCGCTGCATTCAATAGAATTATTCTGTGATTCAATAAAACTATGTCTTTCATTCATTCAAATTTTATACACGGAACAAATAATTTGTGCTCGCAAATTTTACACAAAGCGCACGCATTATATGCATGTAAATTTCATGCATGGGGCGTGCATTTCATGTATGCAAATTCTTAATTCAAAACCACGACTATACTTGTTTTCCTTGCAGCGTTTCCATCGCATCTCGGCCGAACGGAGTCACATGGACGGGTTTTCTCCGCGGCAGCTTCCTTGTCTTTTGCCGATGCCATTATCTTGCCAATGACAGTAATCCAATTACCGAAGCTGGCAAAATAACACTCCACCCTCGTCCAAATGGTTGTCCGAAGCACTTACGTGCCTCAAAACAATCGAAGCTTTGCAAACGATGCCTCATTTAAGGACCCAAATGACTTGTTTTACGGTCTCTGCCTTTGC
This sequence comes from Morinoia aosen, assembly GCA_030386875.1. Lineage (NCBI taxonomy): Eukaryota > Metazoa > Arthropoda > Malacostraca > Amphipoda > Talitridae > Morinoia > Morinoia aosen. The sequence continues at coordinate 44,572,639 of CM059564.1, read as the reverse complement.
CTTGAAGTCTCCGGCGTACCAATGCCGCTTAAATTCTTCCTGCATTCTTTCAGGCCTCATCATGAGGTATTGATGTTCCAGACGAATCATTTACTGTATTTGACGTGTAATCTAACTCGTATCAGCATTTAATCGAGTTTTTATCGTTAGATCAATGCATCCGTCAGTCCATTGAGCGTCTATTTCCCGCAAGCGGTAAGTTGAGTTCAGTTCGTTTTGACTCTCAAGTCACTCAAATGATAACTATGGAATGAATTTTTATGGTTGTGGTTATTCAATTTGTTATTATAGGAATTCAACTCTTGTCGTTTATATGTAAATGTAGCAATAACTTTTGTTCAGAAGAGAAACTTTTGCTTCATTGTTACTGGGAGCGTGTTGAAATTGAGTGTTTTGAAAAGTTGAGTGTTTAAATTGTTCCAACAACGCTAGTGTCAGGACAGTAGTTGGGCTGTAGACTTAATCAACGCCCACTTACCTCGTCAGTTAACGACTCTTATAATTTGACAATGAAGCGTGTTGCTTAAGTGCTGCGGGTTAATAAAGTTCAACATTCAATTGAAATTAAAGTTAATTTTAGATTTCAATTTTAGAAATAACGAACGCTAAATATGTAGATGGTGCCTTCATTTAGTTTCCATTAAGTATTTATGAAAATTGAGTTCGTGACTCCTGTTCTGTCATCAGCATTATGTAAGTGCCCTCAGTGACCACCTGTGTTCAAGTCGAGCTCAAAGTCTTAATTCATATTGTGTCTTAGCTCTAGTCAGCATTTCAAAATTTTCAAATAATTTTCACTATTTCAACTCAAGTCTATTTTTCGAAAAATTTTACGAAAACCTGTATCCTAAGCATGTTTACGTTTCAGAGCAGCCTTTAGTTAGTACGTAAAATCGTTACTGGTGAATATATGAGCCCCGTTATCACGACCGTCACCCGTTATAGCGGGAACACCGCTTTAAATCGGTAAATTCTGGCGCTACATCAATTTCGAACAATAGTTGGATTACCAGGCGTAGCTAATCAAGACCGCAAGCACTCAGGCACCTTCATTAGCACTTTGGCCGCAGCGTGCGCCACCGGTGGCCTCGGAGGGGATTCTCAAAATACTGCTTAACGACCAGTAGTCACAAACTCATTTTTCATAAATACTTAATTAACGCCGAATAAAAGCGCGATCCCGTTAACGCTTGCTGTTTTTTAAATTGCTCACTACATTTTACTTTAAATTTGAATTGAATATTGAACTTCGGTTTAACCAACTGCGGTTAAAGCGTTAAGCCGGTGTGACGAAGAGCGCACCTTCAGAGATGCCACCTTTGACCTCCGCATCTGGCCATCGAACCTCGCAAATTTTGGCGGTTTGTTTGAGCGAACTGACGAGATTGTGGCTATGAATATTCATGCTGGAGCCCCCTCTTATTTTATGGGCAGGAACCCGCTCTAATTTTATAGGCGTAGATGTGAGTGGCCGAACTTACTCTGTTTCTTGCAGGGCTGTCGAGATGGCGGTGCAGTTTGGGAGCTGGGGAACTGGGTTCTCCTACACGAGTTTGGATTCTAGTATGAACTCATGTAAGTAAGTTTCGGCCTTTCGTCTTTTTGAATTTTTGAACCTGAATCAGAAGCACGGGTGAGAGTAACATAAATGTTATTATTTTACTGCACATGTCTCTGACGGAGTCACCATACTAAGTGTAATTAATTTCATCCTTGGAAATTCTTCAGGATGCTTATTTTTCACGTATGATGTTTTAGCTTATCGGAAATTGGACCTCTAATTCTAGAAAAATTGTGTCAGACATGCGCTTCCTGAACCGTAAGTGAAACACTTATCACATCTGCGTGCAATTTGAAACGTAAATGTTAAAGTGAAGTTTATTTTTGCTGCAAACTTTAGGCCGTGGGTCGTTGCCAGTTAAAGTGATGCTTGCCCAATTAACTAAGAACCTTAGTATTAATTTTGTCTCTTTCCTTGCTATCAAATAAGCAAGAAAATTTTTACGGAGTCACACTGAAAGATAACATACCCCTATGGTGGACGCTAGAAATTGCTATTCAGACAACTTGAAAATCCAAAAAAAGGCACGAGACGAACAAACACTCTAGCGCATTTTCCTTTGCCAGCACAAGTCTTGAATGCGCTGTGAGGCAACCATTTTACTCATCACGATCAATAAAATTTAAATTGCTTTCATAATTTAAACAATTTAAACAATTTTAGATAAAATTTAAATAACTGAAGTAAAATTTTAATTACTTTTAAATCTTAGGCCGAAGCTGATCAAATAAACGCGCTGCTTCTGAGTACTAAAATTAACTGCTTGCATGGCTCATGAAAGATTTCATAGATTAAAGCTGTCACTATAAAATACAGAGTCGATGACGTGACACATTTATGTAAAACATGCGAATTACTTTCGAATTAAATTACTATTTTAACAATTAAATTGAACTATGATAAATAAATTTAGTATAACTACTTTTAAATGAATCGAATTTCAATTGCAAGCAACTATCAATTCTCAAACTGTAGCTGAAAGAACTTGAATTTCTAAAGCGAAAGCAGACCGATTAATATTTTTGACTGCACTCAGTGTGTTGGAGATGTCTGGAAAAATATTACTGAATAAATGAAAGATTATCGCAATGAGTCAGAGTGAAAGATACTTGACACCCTCACAATCCTACAAAACTGAGAGTAGTTTTGATTATAACTTTCATGATGATTACGAATCCTTATTTGATTATAAATTTCATTATTATTACGAATCCTTATTTGATTATAACTTTCATGATGATTACGAATCCTTCGGTCGTCTTCATGCCAACTAGTGGGCTGAGAATGGTCTCTAGACCAGGTTCTACGTCGTGCCGGTGATGTGCGAGTGTTGTGGACATTCTCAATCGCTCGATTAAATGCAACTCGGGCCCACGAGTCGAAAACACTTCGATCAGTGGAACTATAAGTAAGTTTGGATGTGGATCACATGATTCTGCTCATTTCAGCTCCAAGGTCATTGCTAATTTGATATTGAATTGTTTCTAAATTCTGTTAAGGTGCATTTGAGACTGAGTCCATCCTCATTCTAGAGATGATTCTGCTCGTATATGTACTTAGCCAGCTCCAAGGTCATTGCTGTTTCGAAATTGAAATGTTACAGAATTACCTTAGGGTGCATCTGCATGAGAATGATTCCAAACTCATTCTAAGATAAGTTTTAGAACAAACACTGACATCCTGAAGCTGTTAGAGCGAGTGGCACTTCATGAGAGCGGGTCGAAGGTGCAACAGAGAGCGAATAACGTTGGTAAAAGTAATTAAAATTATGAGTGTATGAGAGGAAATTTTTCATGTCATTCAATTTTGACGTAGAATGCTGTTATTATTACCATTCTTATTGTTGACTCAAAATTATGTAATTACTATTATTATTATTATTTCGACTGCATCTCATCATACCAACTGACTTGAACTGGTCTGCGTTCACTAAACTAAGAGAAGCAATTCCAGTTCCAACTTGAAGCAGTGCAGGCACAAGTTATAATACGCAATTAATACTATTGAGCTCTGCATCACTAAGCCATTAGGAACATTGAACAACATTGAAAGAACAGACTCGAGATAAAAAAGCTCGAAAATTTGCTTGCCAGTTCTTTTCCAAGTTAACGTCTTTCGTGAAATTGTTTTCCAGTTCTGTTCCAAGTTAACGTCTTTCGTGAAATTGTTTTCCAGTTCTGTTCCAAGTTAACGTCTTTCGTGAAATTGTTTTCCAGTTCTGTTCCAAGTTAACGTCTATCCCGAATAACAGTGAGGGACATTACACGAATTTTTTGAGTCCTGTATTTCGTGATGAGTAGAATTGCTTTTGAAGTCGCCACAAGTAGTGCATTTACATAATTGTATGGAAGAGTTGGAGGACCATTGCTTGAGGCATCCATTTGTCGGCTTTATATTCCAGGACTTCCTGGGCGGTGCGGAAGTTTCAAGGGCTTATACAGGAAGGACTTTCCAGGCACCAGCGGCCGCTAAACAGCCCTGCTCTGCTCTGCAGAACTCAACCAAAACTCAGGGACGGACGTTAGCTAGTAAGAAGGAGACTCACGAAGACCAAGAAAGATGTTCCAAGGACATGTCTTCCTTTCGTAGAATTACGTACTCGAGCGACTAAGAAAAGGAAAACTTAGGGACGGACGCTGGAGCAGTAAGAAAGAGTCTCCCGAAGATCAAGAAAGATGTCCCAAGAATATGTCTTCCTTTCTCAGAATTACCTACTCGAGCGCATACAAACAATATGGCTCAGAATTGCTCGAGCTCATATAAACATGATGGCTAGACAATGATAGGACTTAATTAAACCGTCGCAGATACAAATAGATTATCATTATTGATCTTTCTCTCTCATTTTCGGTCTTCAAGGAAAGAAGCTGCGTTATATATAACAGCAGAATGGCTTCCTTCACAGGTACTGACGAAAGCTCTCTGGAAAAAGTTAAACTCTAACAAAACCTCATTGTCACTGTTGAAGTAAGTTAGAGAAGTAATAAATTTTGATTTTAAATGGCTTCAAACAATTGTAAAGATTCTCCTTTGTGTGCGCAAAGCTGCTGAAAAAAGTGTTTGGCCATAAAAACACAATAGAAATAAAGATGCTACAAAAATCGGTTTTCTCTTAAAGGGAAAGTTGAGTAAATGAACGCAAGTACATAAGAATCAGCCCATTGACGACATAGTTGTATCGCATTATGGACCCTAATTTAACACGCTAAGTGCTTCTGTTTAAACTGAAGTTCAATATTCAACTCAAATTTAAAGTCAAATGTAGAAAGCAATTCCGTAAACAGTAAACACTAAGTGGAATATGCCTTCACTTAGCTTTCATTGAATATTTATAAAAATTGAGTTTGTGACTAGTTGGCCCGTAGCATTATGAAAATCCTCTCCGTGGCCACCGGTGGCGCACGTTACGGTCAAAGTGTTATAGAGAGATTGCAAGTCATGGATCGAACTGCTGGTAAAAACCGAAATCAAAACACAACTCATTACGTCGCGACTTGAACAAGAGGGCTCAGATAGTTGGATCTGGCCAAATAAAAACATAAGAGAATCGATCAAAGTATACTTTGATGAGAAGACATCGTCGGAAAAGTATTTGTGAGGGGAAATTTGCCTTTTTAAATGGAAAACGAATTTATCGTTGCCTGTACGCTGAGAGAAATGCTTGAGGTGTGACACTGCAATACATCTTGCTTCATAGCTCTGTCGTTATTTTGTCATTACTTTCATTGTGTTCAAACAAACTTCGAATGATAAAACATTAAGATGAGTGTTTGAAAATATTGTGAGGCGTAAAAACATTTTGGATTACTTTCATATCAATTTTCTCTTAAATAATTTTTGCAACCCTCGTTTCTGGACTTATAGGAATACAATTGTGACTTTCTCTGTCCTCTTTTTGAAATTTCATCAATGACTCGAGATCTCAGAGAATGGAGGAATAGAGTTTCAGTTTTCGAGTCCTCACCATCAAAAAGTCACAAAACTAACAAAGGAATTAAAGGTGCAAGACAGCAAGCCCTATCAGCGTAAAAAGAGAAAGCCATTCAAATATGAAGTACTCATGAACGTATTCACGTCTTCAAGATGAGATAACATCGGAGCAAACCTCTAAATAATCTCGTACATGAAGCGTCACATAATAAATTTCAGAAACCAATAAAATGCTCACCATAAATGAGCGATAATCTGCAAGGTGCAAATTTGAAAAGGAGAGCTTGAGTCTTCAGGAAATATTGTACTGTGGCATGAGTTCCTGGTTTTTATCTCATCCCCTTAGTTTTTGCTTGAAATTTGCAACCAAGTTAAACTCTTATTCTGGTATAATAATTAAGAATTTCAAATGCAAAATTAATTATTCCCTAAAATATTTCTGCGTCGAGTAACCATTTTCCTTTATAAGCATATTTTTTACAAGCCTTCATAGTTTTTCCGTAATTAAAATAGTTCGAAAAGCAAGCTTCTTATTTTCAGAACCTAAACAGAATTCCTAAACTTATTGAATAAACACAATAACTCTTTAATTCACATACATACACAGTATAAGCCTCCGCCCGAAGTTTTATGTCCCGTAAGACAAAGAAAAAACTTCCAAGTTGAATGATGAAACGCGCTGAGTGCGGAGCGCAAGAGCCCAAGGCTCTTATGTTCCGAAAATAGCGAGCTTTTTGAGTCGGAACACCACAAAGCAAAGTAGACGTGGACCCTCGCAAGACCGAGACAATGATCACAAAGGCCGAGGAAAACGGAATCTTATTTTTGAAAATTAAACACGTTGACTCCACGATGCGTTAAACTGAAGTTCAATATTCAACTCAAATTTAAAGTCAAAAGTTGGCAGCAATTTTACAAATACCAAACAATGATTGGGTCCATTAAAACCATTAATTTTAAAATATAGTTAAAATTTGCTAACTACCCATCAATGGGTCGTATTGCAAGCAATTCATTAAGACACCGTCTTTCCAAATCACTTCAAAAAGAAGTTTGGAAAAGGCTTTGGAGAGTCGAATAAAAGGCACTAATCTGCTTAGGCCGGAAGTGATTGCAGCAAATTGTCGCACAAGCAACAAAGGGTGGAGACAGGCCTACCCAGCATCTAGGCCTAGACGAATATTGTTGTGAGGACGAAGGTGCAGAGTTGCGGCCGTCGGTGCTGTGTGTGTCAATCAAGGGAGATGCTGCCAGGAAAATCAATTGTCTTCCTCTGGGAAAGTTGAGAAATAGAACACAAGTCAATTTCAATATCAGAGGTAGAAACTTCTGCGGTTTCGAAGATTGAATGCAAAAACAAATAAAAACTAGAGAGTTATCGGTGGCGAAGCTTGAAGACAAATAGAAATAAAGACTGGAAACTAAATGATACATCGTTGCAAATCCACCTAAATAATCGTCGCACCTAAATAATTTATCAGAAGGTGCAACTTTTGTGTCAAGTATAGTTAATAGGTTGTTTATGGTTTAAAATTCGACATTTGCGGATTATCGAATTCAATCTCGATTGAAAAAACAATACCTGGTCAAGAAGACCGGCTATTTGTGCATTATCAAACTTGAAATAAATCAACAAAGAGAATACATTTTCATGTTTTTCTCTCGATCATTTGTTCGACAATTAACTTGGGTGTTAAGATACCGATGGGTTTTTATCAATTTTGTATCTCTGTGCTTGAACATTTTAAAAATCAATGAGATCTTATGTTCAGTTATTTTGAATAAACTTGTTTCTTTCTTTCTTTTCTACAAATTTTAAATTTAAAGCTACAATCTGCATGAGCATCTCTCAAGATCGAGTGTTAAAATGAATCACTGCCCAAATTCGCCATTCAGCCGTGTTAACTTTTTAATATGTTTCACTACGAAACAAAAGTTAAGCATTGTAACGACACAATAGAGCCACCTAAATACTCGCGTTAAGTAGTAAGTCAATATTCTGCGGCTCCAAAAAAAATCGATATTATGTGCCCTAGAAAAATTAACTTACTTCATGACGAAATAATGGCTGATGACCCTGGCTCTCATTCTTTGCAGAAGTCAGAAACAAAACCTTGGCTTTGGGGACCGTCTCCATTAATCATCTCGGTTTGACTGGCGGACGTTTCTTCGATGCTGCAGGCATTGATGAGCTTCGCTCCAGAGCGCCATTTGAACTCAGTATTTCTCTTGAAGAAACTATAATTAATTTTGCATTCATTTCCCAGTCTAACTTTTTTGCCAACTGCATGCATGTTTTTCGCCTCCTAAACGATTTAAGCGATTAAATCGCTTAGGCAGCGAAAAACATGCATGCAGGCGGCGAAAAAGTTAGGCTGGGTTGAAACTTATCAGAATGGGAAGGGCTGTTGTTATATCAATTTTGCATTCATTTGAAACTTATCAAAAAGGGAGGGGCGCTTTATTATCAATTTTGTATTCACTTGAAATTTCTCCAAAAGGATGAGCGCTCATCAGTTCTATGTTCTGAAACTTGCGATAGAGAATCTTCATTAGTTGCTGTGGAAAATGAATTTTTGAAACCGCGTTCAAAAAATGGTGAAGCCTCATTCAGTGAGGCTGAGCTACTTAGCAACAAATTGCTGTATAAGTGAATCAGTTGTTTTCTCAAGCACACAGTTAAAAAAGAAAGAAAAAGAAAAACGGTTTATTTCCAATAGAGATGGTACAAAAGTACCATCATTGGTTTTTAAAATATCTTAAAATTAATACACTTACGAGTAGATGATACACACACACGAGTATTGAAAAACTCGTGTCATCAGTCAAAAGAAATGATTGAAGGCAATGAACTCCTAATCTAGCTTAATCTACATTTGATAATACATGTAATGATAATTGTAATAGATAACACAATTTCATGGACGATGCATTTTCATTGTGGGGTGAAAACACTTTTGACAGTTTACATGTACATGACATAAAACTTCGCAATTCTTGACGCCAGGAAATAATATATGAAATCGCTTGTTTCGGTCAATGTTCACAAGTGTCATTTTAAGGAAGCATGAAAAAAAAGAAAAATATATATATATAAATATATATCCATATACACACATATGTACATATACGTATGCATGTGTGTGTATATCCATACACACACTCACACACACACACATACACACACACACATATATATACACACATGTGTACATATAAGCATGAGGACCAAGAAGATTATAGGTTTTGTATTTCTGATTCAACAATTTTAACATAACGGTCATTAGTTAACAAGCATTTTATTTAAATATAAATGGATGATCGCACAACAAATGTATAGTTTTTACATGAATGCTTTACAATACTAAAGATATGACGAGTTAAGTAATGTTACAAGTTGAGAGTGCACTGAAAAAAAGACCATTATCTCTAGTAAAATGCTAGTTGTCAGTCTAGTACACACATATATGCACGTATACATGTAAATATTTACACATACACATGCACACATATACCCACGCACATATTTACACCTGACTCGTAAGCATACACAAATGCATTTCTATGCATCGAGGCAATACATACGCATTCTACAGAGTGTCATACGCATAGCGTGGACACGTACACATTTACACAAGTAAGCATGTGCGCAAATATCAGCGTAAACTAGTCAGTATAAACCAGAATTCCAATCGAGGGAAACGGAGAAAATATCTTTTATTATAGCATGAATTTTATGAAATTTCGTACTAAAAATAGTGGCACAAAACAGTCTACTCAAGTCAGAAACATGAAAACGATTGTGGGACGTGAATAAGAAAGAAAACATTAATGTCCTATAAAGGTTTCATATTAGAAAAAAAAATCCCATTATCTTTGAAATATGGCGCAAATTGTCGTCAATTGATAAACAAACATAGGTATCACATTATTATAAGCATATAACTATAGGCCGAATAAGTATATTACTGCAGTATAAATGGATGATCACACAACGAATTTATTTTTTTTTTACATGGATGCTTTACAATTTCATATTAGAAAAAATACATTTTTGTAATAGGGTGCAGAATGTCTGTAATTGATCAACACACACACACATAGGTACCATGACGGTCTAGTTTGATGCTTGCACAGAAACGGAGAGGAATCACATAAAATGCACCTTCGACTGGTTCATCTACTCTAGTGCACACAGTTGTACGTGCACATATACACACCCATGTGCGCATATACACCTATGCGCACCTTAAGGTCTGAAAGAGTTAAAGTTTTTTAATTATGTGATATGTTTTAGGATGCCGATAAATTATAGCTCTAATTATTTAAAAACTAGCCCAAAACCCCTTTATTTGAGATAAGAAAGAATGCGAAATAAAGGGAAGGCCTTAAGAAATAAAAAAAATCAATTTCTCGAGAGTTGATGAGGCCGAGCTCGTATCACAGATACCCTCATCACACACTGCAGGCTGGCTTCGGACAGACAGACAGACGGACACGGCTCTTATTATAGTATAGACTAGTCCACCCCCCTTTATTTGAAATAAGAAAGAAGGCGTAATGAAAGAAAGGCCGTAAGAAATAAAATAGATTCAATCTCTCGAGAGTTGATGAGGCCGCGTGAACACGGCCCGTCAAAATATATAGGGCTGGAGCTTGTATCACAGATACGCTCATCACACACTGCAGCCTGGCTTCGGACGGACCGACGGACGGACACGGCTCTTACTATAGTATAGATTTAATCCATTTACAACCATTCTCCTAAATTAGTTTTCCAAATTTGATAACATTACAGCAATGAACAGTTTGAGCAATGAACAGTTTGACTACGGAAATATCCAATGTCACCACAACCCACGTCAATATTTAATTTAAATTCCAAGTTAACGAGAGAACAAAGCAGTTTTCCGACATCAGAGATAGAAGCAGGACAAATATCAATTTTATCAACGGTACGAGCGCCCGGACTTCAAAGAGCGAGTGCTTTGCGTTAAAGGAAACCGTGCGCCATGAATGGGTTACGTGAAATTGATGTTGCCGGTCGATGTTTCCTGCTTTACGCTACTCATTTCGGACTTGTGCAATTTCAATTATCATTTATTTTCATGCTTTATCACAGTAAATGCATAAAGTTTTGAGACCCTCCATGTGTTCTGTGACCTGTTTCTTTTCATCATGGGAATTAAGGCTGTTATTTTGTTTCCTATCATCATGATAAAAAAAGCTTTCCTAATTTCTACATTTCTTTCCTTTGCCACTCTCAGAGTGTGAATTTTCCTCCAATACGTTTCCAATTTGAAGTCTTAGTAACTCTTTGACGAAATATTTTCGACCACAAAATTGGTTATTGAGTGAAAAGTGTTTATTTCAACGGTTCCAAAAATACGTTAAAGTCTGTTCAAGAATTTGATGCATACAGGGTGAAAGCATACAATTTTTCCTATGGCTCCGTCTACAGTCGTGACTCGCAGAGATGGAAGTACTTGACGAGCGTATCTATGATGCTGGATTCTCTACCTCACATTTATGAGTATGACACTTAAGATAAATGTATTGCAGATAAAATCTATACTATAATAAGAGGGGCGCCTGTCTGTCTGTCTGTCTATCTATCGAAGCCAGCCTGCAATGTGTGATGAGCGTATCTGTGATACAAGCTTCATTAATTCCACAATTTCCAGTGTATTAATCCATCAGATTCGAGTGGAAATGAACATTACGTGAATTCTTCGGAAATAGGAACGTGAGTCTTGCAATTTGTCGAACATTATTATACGCTATTTATTTTAATATTATTGTTACGAGTGCACACGGCCCGTCAAAAAATTTCAGGATTAGATATACGAGCAACTGAGCATCAACATGGCTTTCCCATGATTTCCCATGCTATTCTATGGCTTTCCAATACTTTCCCAAGTCTCAACCGCTGATATTCTATGCAACCTAATCTAACCTACCAATACACGTGATATTCACATTCCGACTCCCAATCTGCTGGGTTAAGGCACCGAAAATTGTGGAGTTGATGAAGCTTGTATCACAGATACGCTCATCACGTGCACTGCAGGCTGGTGGGTGTTACACACAGACGGACGGACGGACGGACGGACGGACGCGGCTTCTTTCATGATACCGATAGATAGATGGATAGATTTTTGACGGGCCGTGTGCACTCGGCCTCATCAACTCTCGAGGGAACGAACGAGTGAATACAAATTTGCAATCATTTAGCAGTGCTCTGGTCTCTAGTTTACACAGCAGGCCACAACAACTCCATTAATCAAGCAAGGAACAAACCGTGCATAGAATTTTACTGGATTATTTTCACTATTTAAAATAGAATGCATTTTTACGATGTGTTAGCTGCATTCATGAGGTGCGTTATCGTACATCTAATGAAATGGCATGTCAAAAAACATCGCGAAGTGAAGACATTCAGCAGCTTTTTTTCGATCGATAAAAGGTTGATAAAATTTCGACAAACCTCCCCTCCCCAATATAAACTGTCAAAATTACAATAATTCAAAATAAACATTAAAATACAAAGCGAGCTTTAGCAGCCCACGTGTATCTCACACGATGACGTTTGCTTCACATTTTTGTTTTAGGCAGAGAATAATTCATGAGCTCGGCCCGGAGCTGCTTCTGAATTTCCTTGCTTCTTTTCTAATTTACAAGGTGAACACTTTTAGCGCATGGATACAAGAGGAAGAGTAGCAAGCAGTCCTGGACAGCTACGCAGAGCACTCTTTTTATTTATTTATTGAACTTATTATAGCACAAAAGAGTGAAGCCCAATATGACGACTGTATTTTAGATATTTACTTCATTTTAGATTTTTTACAGTACCTCATTTTAAATATTTCACTTCAATTTAGATATTTTACAGATCCTGATGCACAAATTTTACTAATATTTTGGCTGAAGGCGGAAGGGATTCTTCGTAATTTATTTTTGGTAAGCGATTGTCAATTGTCATGACCTTAAATTTTACCTTTCAAATTTCAAAGAGTGAATTCCACACACAATTCTTTTAACAGCAAAACTAAAGATAACACTTTCATCTGCTGACTTTTTTTAGTGTTCTAGCCATGTCATTAGGTACTTCCATTAAATTGTGAAGCTATTGTAACCGTTAATGAACTCCATCGGAGTGGATACCAGTTGGCTTTTAATTTAAATTTCAGTTGAGCTCTCAGCACGAAAATACTCAGTAAAGTATATTACGTGTCCCACGAATGATCTTAGCATTGTAGAAAAGCGTAAATTGGAATGTTGATGTGATCAGTTATTGCTTAACATTTCCTCCTTATTGTTTTGTTTCAAGTCCTTGAAATCCAGTAGTAAATTTTCACAGAATCCCGTAATTCATTTCCACAGAATACTCATTTACACAGAATCACGTAATTCATTTCCACAGAATACTCATTTACACAGAATCACGTAATTCATTTCCACAGAATATTCATTTACACAGAATCACGTAATCCATTTCCACAGCATATTCATTTACACAGAATCACGTAATCCATTTCCACAGCATATTCATTTACACAGAATCACGTAATCCATTTCGCCAGAATATTCATTTACACAGAATCACGTAATTCATTTCCTCTGCATATTTATTTACACAGAATCACGTACGAAATTAATAGACAGAATCCATGTCTTCATATAGTATCAATATATGCCTCAGCTTGAATGCCCGGGATGTGATAAATAGAACCTTGGGGAATTGGGAAAAAAAATTAATTAAATAAATTATTGTGGTTACAATGACATAAACATTAAATAATGAACAAGGGAAGCAGGCCCTCCTCAGCAACCTTAATTTATTTCAACTTCATAGCTGAAATTCAGCAAAGTTGCGTAGAAATTCTCACGCATCCGGCTCAGAACTTGAAGCAAGAACCTTACATTCGCTGGCCTGGTTAAACCATCGAGTGCTTTGAAAACATTGAAGCTATTACGTTTGTTTGGTCAAACACCAGCCATTAAATGGCTTTCTGAGGTAAGGATAAACAAATAGTGACCACTTGGCCAATCTCATCTCTAAGTTTACGGCACGGTAGAGGAAACAAGGTAGGGTCAAACAAGTCTTTTTTTCGTCGACCGTGTGGCAATGCTGACGTCATGGCAACGAACCAATAACAGCTCTCGCTTTGTATCTGGCAACACTGCTAGCCCCAAATCTGACACCGCAATTGGCCAAACCACATCTCGCAACGGTGACGTCATAACATTTGTTTGAAATGAAGCCGTTCTATTGGCTAGCTGAACAAGAGGAGGCGTATTTTCCCCTATCGGAATGACTCTACCGTGGTTTACGGACGACATCTTCGCTCCTCACGACGCGTGCTCGTGATTTCAGAGCGAGTTGTTTCTGGCGCACAACTCTTCTTAGAAATTTTACTGCGGACATACTCGGGTGTTCCGCACCTCGTGAATCAGGAAGTATAAACTTGGTTGCATGAAGACCGTTCCGCTAACACGCACCTTTTTTTATTGCCTTAGTTAAACTCTGAAATGGGATCCCGTTTATCAGCTTTAAGTGCTGGTGGTACGTATAATTTCGCCGGTGAAATTCGTCCATAAAATTGTTTAAGCTAAATAAAACGGTGCCGGCGATGTTTCGAGAGTGACCTATTGGAAGTATTATCTTATGAACACGTGCGAGGCTTCCTTGCTGGCCTATGATCAGGTGTCCTTCTGTCAAAGTTATTGCTCAGAGAATATTCAGCGAATTTGTCGCCCAATATTATTACACCAATGCTGAAATGGATAAAATATTGGGGCGACTCGTTATCACCAGCAAGGAACGACTTCGAGATAATTAACGGATGAATTGATGTTCCTATGTTTTGTTCCCTAAATACGATCACGCACTTCTTTGAATATAGATCAGTGACATTGTCGGTAGAAGTGACAGCAGGCGCTGTGAAGACTGGTGATAACGGCAGTGTGATAGGATCTGATGAATAAGTTTGTTTATTGACTGATGAATTAGTTGCGTTATTGACTGATGAATTAGTTTGGTTATCGACTGATGAACTAATTTGTTATTAATTGTTGAATTACTTTGGTTATCGACTGATAAATAAATTTTGTTATTGACTGATGAATTAATTTGTTATTAATTGATGAATTATTTTGGTTAATGGCTGATGAATCAGTTTGGCTATTGACTGATGAATAAGTTTATTATTAGTTGATGAATTATTTTGGTTACTGGCTGATGAATTAATTTGGTTATTGACTGATGAATGAGTTTGTTATTGATTTATGAATAAGTTTGGTTATTGACGTACGGGTGATAGATGAAAGTTGCGTAAGCAAGCATTTCGTAATGATAGCATGAGCCTTTATAGAGCGAGCTGCTAAGCAAGTATTTGTATTATTTATCCGGTTTTTTCACCTTAGCTCGACAAAAAAAATAAATTCCTATTTCATTCCCATGCATGAGCTCAAATCAAAACATGATAGTCAGAAACGAAATAAATTCCACCGTTCGCACTTAAAACTCTCAACTTAGAATTAACTCGATATTTCGCAATTATTTTACAAATGAGATCCTATTCGACGATAAGGACTGAATGGCAAATTCAGTGCGAAGAAGTCTTGTAGAATTTAACTTATGTGGCCAGTGTAATGCCATCTATTGTGGGTAAGTCTAGCGTCACCTACACACGTACACACACACATACTCACACACGCACACACACACACACACCCGCACACACACACACACACACATTACACACACACACACATATGCACACACATACATAAACAAGTTACTGAACACAATAGGATCTTCTGACCTCACTATTTAGCCCTTCACAACTCAACCGTACAGTAAAATTAGAGATCATACAATAGAGTTTGGCCATCCTATCTCTATTTAAAACTTTCGAGTCACAGCATCATCTCTCATCGCAAACTATGGAAAGCATCTTAATCCATTAAAATAAATATTTTCTAGATAGTAAAGCTAGGTCTATACAGCCTCAAGTACTGAACTTGTGGTATATATCTTTTTTATCGGTCGCTGTTTATACGCCAATGCTTATTTTTTTAATGGATAGAACCAATGAACTCACTTCTCTGGCCGTGTGTGATTCTAGGCAACGTAAACTGAAGATGAATAATGCCTGCTTTCGAAAGTTATATTTCAGTAAGGTTAGTGGTTTGCAAAATTTGTTTGTCTGCATTCTTGGCGGAGTGAGGGAGTGATAATAAGATTGCGCTTCCCCTGAAAGAAGTCAATTTGTGAAATTATGATGGGAGCACAAAGTTCGATAATATCAACAAGGAGTGATGGTTTGCTCTGATCTCTTTGCCCTCTCATTAGTTGCAGTGATGTTTTACATTTAAATCACGTATCAGTGCGAAGTTATTTCGCAAAAAGAGCACGTCTCAAATCCATTATATGTAAAAACACAGTACTATGCAATTCTTGGCATCTTAAAAGTTATTCATGATAGTTATCAATGAAAATTATATTTTTTAGCAGCTAGAATAGCATGAAATGCAAGAATAACGTGTCTGATAAAGAAATTCCTATATGCAAGTTAGAACCTGTTGCGAATCGACTGACAACCTCAAGTAAATATGTTTATACTTCACTTCTACGATAAATATCGAACTCTTCAAAATATCGAGGGACTGCAGACCCTTGAAATTTAAACTTATTGAAATTTTAGCCTGAGGAAAATGACATTTATCCCGATTTAAAATTCGGCCATAATGATATAGCATGAAATTAAGACTTGCATTACATCAGAATGTGGGGATGAGACTATGATGTTATTTCCCTATTAGGATGACTGGCATGTAAATTTAAGCATATGTTCAGAAGGTGACGGTCAGGTCAATGTATGAATAAGCAAGTTACCTTTTGTGTGGTCATCGAAACTCAAGAAAATTGCGCAGTTTCAACGCATGTGAGTCAACTGGAGTTGTTGAATTTCAAATCATTGTTTAAAAGGTAAAGATTCTACCGAAGACAATTTATAAAAAACTGAAGACTTGCCTTATTCAATTTCAAATCAATTGTTCAGGAGGTAAGGGTTCTACCTAAGGCAATTTGTAAAGAACTGAAGACTTGCGGCGTTGATAACACTTGTGGAGCGACAGAAAGTAAACAGACGAACACGAGGGGCTGGGTAGGCCCTCACCAGCTCAGTATAAAAGCGGGCACCGCACTCACACCGGCATCAGTTTCATACAACCCACCTCAAGATGCGTGCTCTGGTAAGATCTGGGAAACTCTTCTTGGATTCTAGAAAAGCTATTCCTTCGTAGTCTTTGTAAGTTTTTGACGAGAAAACGTCTTTTTTGGATTCTAGAAAAGCTATTCCTTCGTAGTCTTTGTAAGTTTTTGACGAGAAAACATCTTTTTTTGATTCTAGAAAAGCTATTCCTTCGTAGCCTTTGTAAGTTTTCGGTTAAAAATATCTTTTCTTATATTCTAGAAAAGTTTTTCCCATGTAGTTTTGTAACTTTTCGGTGAGAAAAGGTCTTGGTGCAATGTAGCGGGAATTTTTAGGATGTGACTTGACATGCAGAGTTATTTGAGTGTTGCTGCTGTGGTTCTTACAAACACACCCTCATTGTATGCCAGGTACACTTCTGTATTTCGTGCTCCTACCACAAATTACGTTCGCTGCTGCTCGCATTACGCAACCCAAGTCAGGCGTACAACAAACTTGCTTTCTTCATGTGTCCAATTTTAAAACTTTTATTCCCGAAATTACGAGAGAAACATGTAAAATTTAGCAAAATCCGACAATAATTTCTTACAATTTGTTTCTGAGTTGATGAATAGGAAGCAGGTTACTTTTGAAAACAAGTTGCCCATTATTCTTATAAATTTTCAGCCAAAAAGAAATAAAATGATAGAATTCATTTCGAGACTGGAAAGTTACTTCTGAAATTGGTCAACTGAAAGCGTTAACATTTTAAAATCGTGACCCTGTGCCAACACTGCAGTAAAGATTCGACAAACATTTGTGTTGAATGATTAGTGTTAAGTTTATTGTAAAATGGTTTAAATGGTTTTATTCGTTCAGGTTGCTATTATGGTTTTGGGCTTGGCCGCGGTGGCCGTCGCTGACTTCAGCTACGGTGGATATGGTGGACAAGCCGGCGGACAAGCTGGTGGTCAGGCTGGTGGATATGGTGGACAAGCCGGCGGACAAGCTGGTGGTCAGGCCGGTGGATATGGTGGACAAGCCGGCGGACAAGCTGGTGGACAGGCTGGTGGATATGGAGGACAAGCTGGTGGTCAGGCCGGTGGATATGGTGGACAAGCCGGCGGACAAGCTGGTGGACAGGCTGGTGGATATGGTGGACAAGCTGGTGGACAAGCTGGTGGTCAGGCCGGTGGATATGGTGGACAAGCTGGTGGACAAGTGGGAGGACAGGCCGGAGGAATAACTGAACAGCAACTATACGATTATTTGAAGTCCTTGGGCGTGCAGGTGTGACAATATTGCCCGTGATGCGAAATGTGTTTGCAAAATGGTAAAGTATTTCAGAACTTTCAGTTCTGATACGATTTGAAAATGAATTATCAGCATTTGAAATATTTCATTATATCTTTGCATGAATTCTGTGTTTTTGCATCGCTTGGAAATAATGTGAATTTTGCACTGAAGTAAAAGCAAACTTTTGAGTTTTGCTGCCGGTTTTAATCATCTCATTTTTACGGAATTTTTGCGGTCCTGCCAATGATTTTTCAAAATGTGTCTGTAATTTCCTGAGTTTGTCAATAAATTAATGAGCACGCACAGTGATTTTACGTTACCTCTCGCAATGAAAATTCAAATAGAAACTAATCTTTTCCCGGGAACGGATGTGAAGTTTTGTTTTCTTTAAAGACTATCACAATAGCGAGGGAACCTCGAAATTAATGTAAAAGAATAAGCACGCCTGAACTAATGGAAAACGTGCGACAATTAGCAAGGGACATCATTAAACATCAGCTACTCGACATTTAAATTAAATATGAGGATGAAATGCCCTGCCTTTCCTACAAATTGCAGCAAGTTCAACGTTGCAGGAAAATATTCGAAATCACAGAAATTCACGTCGCATCGGTGATTTGTCAGTCTACATAATACCAGAATGATAGTCCACACATGCTCATCCAAGCATCTGTTACCAGCGACGAGCTCAACGAATATTGAAAGAGAAATCCACCAACTAAATATAGAGTGCCTAGTTTACCACATCATTTAGAATGTAATATGATAGGATGTGCTAGTTTCATATTGATAACCAAAGTTAAATAATGTACCCAACCTGTAGAGATTAAATAATATACCCGACCTGAGAATACCCGACCTGTAAAGATAATGTCTCCCAGAGTACAAAAATAGCTCTAAAAATTTCTTGCAGGCTCAGATTTTTTAGTTATTTCAATTTTTAAACATTGTCATTTAATGCTATGGGAATAAAATTGTTCGAACATAAGTTAACAAACTGTGCCTCTCATGCACGTCGACTTCTGGCCTGCCGCTTGAGATTGACATTCAGGAATACCTCATTCATAGCACTGACTGCCCCCTAAGAATGTCGTAGGGATAAAAACTAGCCGTTCATTAAGTGCTTCACATGTTCCACGAACTTCAGAAGTGTGCGTGTGGTAAAGTTAAGTAATAAATACACCCATTAGAGTTTAAGGAGTGCCGTAACTGACTGAAAGGACGGTAAATTCAGTTCAAGTTTGTAAATTTTTGACTGATGTCAGCCTGTGTACCATTAAAAGCCGCACACAGCTCTCGACAATATAATCTCAAGATCTGTGTGCTGCTTTCAATGATGCCACGTAATACGTTTACTCAAGTAAACCCTTCACTAACAGCCACATAATAACAGGTGAAGCGTATAATGAAGCTATTTCTGCCTGCGACTCCCGCAGCTAGTATGGAAATCAGAGCGTGTTGACTGGTAGGCCTTTTGCGCGAATGAAGACTATTCTTTTGGGGAAAAATGCAGTTTTGACAGTGCTTCATGCTCCAAAAAAAAATAATATATAGCCTCGCAATAATACGTAGAGTGCAGCGCAAGAAGCGGAAATTATCCCATCAAATCATTTAATTATACAAGTTTAACGAGTCAACGCATTGACAAAAAGAGCTATTTATGACGCGTTATTTGGACGGGTCACGTTCGCATGCTCTGAGTGCGCAAAAACGTTACGGAAAGTCACGGATTTACATACCTCTCAGACATAACTAAACGAAAGTAAGGAAGTACTCTAATAGAGGGTGATTTAACCTTAAAACATTTTCTCAGATACCCATTACCGAAAGCAGTGTATGTTGAATATATAAAAACTTGACAGTGAGCGAGAAATGGATTTTTGGAGTTGATGGAAGAAAAGACTATAGAAATAATGCTACCTCACTTGGCAGCAACGTGGGAGTGATACAGAATGAATAAGTTCATGCGTTAATGTCACTGCATGAGAAGATTTGCTGGTTTAAAGGAATTTAATGAAGCTGGAGAAAAACGGCATTCTGCTAACTGTAGCAACAGGTTATATGTTGTTTTCCTGAGTTATATAGGATGTTTTTTTAGTTATACATGGTGTTATTTGTGAAGGTAATTGCAAAAAAAGAACTTTAAAACCATTTTATGAAACATTTCAAGCCTCAGCTCATCATCAGTCATACTCTGTAACAGCAAAAATGCACGCTTTGAATAAAAATACGAATAATTAACAAAACGTTAACGGATTGAAGCGGCTTGAAACGTTCTTTAAAAATGATTTTAAAGTTCTTCTTTGCCATTACCTTCATAATTAAACTGCTAAGCAGAAAAGATATTCCTAACATTGTTTGGTGTTATTTGATGTAAATTCTCACAGTATACGACTCAAGGTAAAATTATTGTTAATAACGATATTGGTTGCAGATTTATACGATCGGCTTTCGAGAGTTTCCAAACACCACGAACTCATTTCAGAAAATCAAATTATTCTTAATACAATGAAAATATCATCTTTAAGCGACATGAACAAGAAAATAATTGGTAAGCTACTCTAACTGCATCACACATCACACTAACGCCGACATATTTAACCCAACGATTTTTTTTTTTTTTTGGTGCTCTAACTACAGTGCATGTCAATTTCCGTCATCGTCATCTAGTTTCATTACCTAAGCGTTCTATACCCATAAAACCTAGCAAGCCCGACAGTGCACTACAACGATTACCTTGGCATTCAGCGCTAAGATCTGTTGAAGGCGCGAAGATTTCACATGAGCTCGATGAATTCGCATGAGCTCCTTCGTCGCTACGAATACGATGAATGCCACCGGCCTGAACAAACCAAACAAACATTATTGAGCCCGCCATTTCATACCGTGTTGTTGTTTATTGTTTCTATTCCAGCTTTTATATAAAAATTATTTTTCAGTGTCTAGTTTAGGGGTGGGAGTAGAATGTGAGTTTACAGGATTCCTCATACATCACTTGAGGAGCCGCGAGTTTGGGATGTGTGAAATCCGGTACATCGAAATGTGAAATGAACCCTGTGAATGCTAAGGTCTTTTTTAAAACATTTATTTGTTGGAATGATCGTCCAATTAAAGATATCAAGGGCTTGTCGGGATTGCTGGGTGCCTTGTTTTCATATAGGAGAAGGTAGATGAGCGGGAGACAGTAGGAAGTAGAACTGCTGCCTGACACAAAATTGCATTGCCGCTTGACTGCGGACTCAATACCTTCCCCGATGAGAGGAATCATCTAAGACTGTATATCTTAGTAGCGAATCTTTCACGATATTTGATATTAACAAGAAGTAAACTTCAAACTTATTTAAGAAAGCTATGGTGGCATTTTTGAAAAGCTTAGGGAATAGAGAGGATAATTATGAGCGTATTTCTCTTGCGGACCTCACAGTCATGAGTGGTGTACACCACGGTAGAGAAAAAAAGGTAAAGTCATTTCTGTTGTTGAAAAAACACCTCCTCGTGTTCGGGCTAGCCAATAGAACGGCTTTGTATCAAACAAACTTTATGACGTCACCATTGCGACATGTCGTTAGGCCAATAGTGGCGCCAGATTGTGGCTAGCAGTGTTGCCAGATGCAATATGAGCGCTGCTATTGGTTCGTTGCGATGACGTCACCATTGTCACATGGTCGACGAAAAAAAGACTGGCTTGACCCTACCTTGTTTCTTCTACCGAGGTGTACACGCATGACACATTGTCCCGCCGTCCAAAGGAAACTAAGCGCATTCTTCAAGCAGTGAGTGCCAACTTCTCACAGCCCTGGCAGGATTGACTTGACATTCTGCCGCCGAAACTCAAATCTCGGATCTTCAATGAGAGTGCCAAACTTAACGAAGTTTGTTTGCCCTAACAGACTGAGAAGTTATTTCTTGGGGTAACTTCGAACTGATGCTTCCTTCCATGGCGTCAAACGTGTACGAATGTCAAGGTTTGTTAACCGATGTTAGCGTACTCAAACGCTCTTTGAGGAAACGTGTGGTAAAATATGATATTATTTGTTGATAGCAAGTCTGACGGATCGCTCTTAAGGTTTTTCGACCTTTGCATTGGAGTAATATGAAACTATCTCGAAGAATAAACATATTAAGTAGATTGATTTTATCGCTAATGTAATTTGTATGAAGAACATTTGAGAACAATTAGTTTTCTTTTATTCTAGTTTACTACATGAAGGTGCAAAAGTTCACCATACCAATGAGCTCATTTGTAGGAATTCAATATTCTTCTTTAATTATTTTTTCTCCAGAGAAAACGCACATCATGTAGGATATATTCAATTTAATAATATGTTATACACAATATTAAATATATTAATTTCAATGATATACACGAATAAATATACTACATAATCATTACAATTTAATTTCACTGCTCATTATTTTCCAGAAATCAAAAGAATAAAACTGAATTCAAGACGTCACAACAACTATTCATAGATTTGCATTTATAAATAACGGAATGGATATAACCACAGAACGTTTCTACTCATTTGCGCATGTCTAGACACCGGCGTCAATCGTGGCTCGAGCTGCGAACGGAGTACGATTTATAAATGGGCAGAGAATTGAGAAATGGACAACGCTGCTTGTGACAGCTGTACAGCTGTGCACCCTGTGCAGCCTGAGCAGCCTATACAGCTGTGCCGCCAATACAGCTGTGCAGCCTATACAGCTGTGCAGCCTAGGCAGCTGTACAGCCTATACAGCTGTGCAGCCCATACAGCTGTACCAACAGCATCACAGCTGCGGACGCAACAGCCACAAAATATCGCTGGATGCCTCAGTCTACAGCGACACTCAGCCACATGCGATACTTGGTGAGTCGCTGGACCGCTATCTAGCGGACCACCTAGCGGGTGTTCCCGCTATCTGTGTTGTACAGGTTGTTTGAAAAGTATCTCCCTATTTTAAAAATCTTATACGTTTTTATATGAAGTTTTTTTTCCGATTTTTAATGTGTGTTGCTTAATATATGAGAATTTAACCGTGCTTGTTTTTCTTCTCAGAATGATGATTTTGTACTCAAATTCGAAGGCCTATAGAGTCAGACGTTAGGACATGAACAATTAAATTGTCATATATTGAGAAACATACATCAAAAATTTGAACAAAAATAACCGCATAATAAAAAAAATTCAAGATTTTTTATATAAATAAAATAAATAGTGAGGCTTTGAATAAGAGATTTTGTCCTACCTCCCAATATTTCATAAATATCGAGCCTTTATTGCTCTAGGCTCAGACTCTGCATTGACGTTTGTGTTTTTGTTGTGTGTTCCTGAGTGACACGTGTTGTTCACGCACCTTAATTGACTTGCCCTGAGGAACATGAATGTAACACTTCGACGGCATCGTGCACCACCTGTGGCCACGGAGGAGATTTTCATGCTGCTGACTGACCTGTAGTCACAAACTCAAGTGTTAAGGTCACAAACTCACAAGTTAAAGCTAAATGAAGATATGTTCCCGTTCATGCTTACTATTTTCAACATTGCTAATTAAAATTGACTTTAAATTTGAGTTGAATATCAGACTTTAGTTTGACCCATTGCGGCGTGACAGCTTCGGTCGATGATTTGTTTTGTCCCCAGTTCTCTTGTGCGCTATGGAAACTTACCGCCATCTCTGTTCATATAAAAGCCAATCTTATTACCTGCCATTAATGTCACATTCCATAAAAAGAAATTGTATATACAGTGATTGAAGGTAGAGCACAGCACCAATTGTCGCATACTTTATTCTTGTTGAGCGTCAGAATCGCGCACTTGTCTAGCCTAACTCCTGGGTGAACATTGTTTAATTTTCCCTTGATTAGTTTTTGTTATTATTTTTTGTTTAAGTTATGTTACTATTTCGTGTTTAATTCTTGTTATCATTTCTTATTTAATTTTTGCGAAAATTTCTCACCGTGTTCCACTTGGTTAAACCTCCATCATTCGTATTTTTTGGGCTATTATGTACAGTTTTCGTCACTTATTTCCAATAAAAAAATTACTTTTTTACTATGATATTTGTGATTTTTCGAGGATTTTTCCAATATAAAGCTTCCAAATACGGAGAGACTCATTGATCATCACAATTAACAATTAGGAAACAGAACATCCTTCAATTAAGACTTTCAGCGTCAGCGAAATGGAATGCGAAGTTTTGACCAGTTGTAAGTGAGATTAATTATTTCCGTTCAATTTGGCATTCGAGGCAATGTTGTGTCAATTGTTGAGGAATAAAAATATTTTTACACGTGTTTTTCAGGTTTATCGAGGGACACCAACAAAGTTAAAATGGCTTTGTTTTTGTGCATGGGTCTCGTTTGTGTAATAATTCTTCCCTTGTTGTGTTTGTAAAACTTTGCTACACTTGACTGATCGAAATTCAAGCATTAATTACTGAGATGGAAGTCGCCATGAATAATTTTGTAATAAGAATTGTTTCTTTGACGAAAAACATTCGTACTATGACCTTATAGGGTGTACATCGGTAAATTAAAAGACGTGCACATACATAACTGTTTCTTTGAGGAATAGTTATGTCAATGCTGTTTTGATGTAGTACAAATTTCTCAGCATCATTCGAAAACACGCTGATGTTTACATACAAGCATCGAGTAAATGGAGTAATGGTTGTGTGGTTGTCCTCGGCCAAGTTGTGTGAGTGTTCAAAATTAAAACATTTTTTAATTATTAATGCAGAGATAAATCTGAGAAAATTTAAGTTTAACACTCTACTCCATTCAACCTCCCCATTTTATTAATATTAAAGTTAAATGTCCCTGTCAGGCAGCCATCTTGCTGCTGGCACTGGTGCTGACTTACCAGCATTTGGACCCCTTGAAACCTGTTTAATTTTAACATTATAGATAGATTTTAACAGTTCGGAAAAACCATAGAATCTTTAGCATTATTAATAATGTCATTAATATTAATCTACCTAATTGAATATCAATTTTATTAATAATTATAAATATTTCCGTCAACTGTTCCCGATCAGGCAGCCCTGTTGGCATTAACGGTGGCGGTGACCTGCCAGCACCAGGACCCGCTGGATACACCGGGCACGCCCCCAGCAGGAGTGCCCCATGGCATGTGGCAGGGGCACGCAGGGTACGCCATGGGCAGCGCACAGCACCTGGCACAGCACGGCGCTGCTGTGCTGGCTGTGCAGCCCGACCCGGAGCTTCTGAATCTTATTGAGCTCGTGAAGAAGCGCACTGGTGATACATATGTTCCTAAATGATGTTCCTAAATGATCTTCCTAAATGATGTTCCTAAATGATGTTCGTAAATTATTTTCCTAAATGATCGATGTTCGTAAATTGTTTTCCTAAATAATCTAACTGCCGCACCTCTTTGAGTTAGTGAAGAAGTGCACTGGAGATTTACATGCTCCTAAATAATTTTCCCAAAAAATAAAAGTTACACATGTTCCTAAACAATATTCTTTACTAAAAAAAGATACATAATATTCCTAAATAATGTTCCTGAGTAACAAAAGTTTCATGGGTGCCTAGAGAATGTTCCTAAATAACGCAATTGCAACACCTCAGTGAGTTAGTAAATAAGCACAGGGATGATGTATGATTTTTACTAAATAATGTAACTGCATCACCTTATTGAGTAAGTAAAGAAGCTATTATCGTACAAGATAAAGCATATCAGGCTTATTGGGACGAAAAACTTCCTTCTAAACTTTTTTGAAAAAAATGTCGTCGCTTGGAATACTGCAAAGCTCAATTCGTCGCACAATTCACGCGTTTGTCCTCACGGTTCTTCTTCTCTTGTTTTTAACGTGTTGGATTCTGAAAGAACATAGCATGGATAAAACTGGTTAACTTAGAATTGGTGTAACATCAGCGAAAATTTGACGTATTCAGGATTTCACAGTTGCACTTTATATACTAAGAAATATTTTTTACTTCGTATTTTTTAAATTCGTATTTTTCAAATTCGTATTTTTACATCCGAATTTACATATTTCATTGCCACAACACGAATAGTACATTTTTTACGATGAAATTTTTTGTCGTCGGAAACAAGTTTTTCATGACATATGCTAGATCAGCAGGAATATCGCAGCACTTGCATCTCAAAGGACTGTGCCATTTCTGACGTATTGAATTGTCGTCGAAACCAACTCGATTGTAGCTTTTGAGAGAGTCGCTCAGCCTCGCTCGCAGTACTTGCAAATGCAATGTTTGTTCAACTCTGAGAACTTTTGAAACCGTTCAAATTTGCTGCGAGGTATGTTTCTTTAACGTTCTAGTGAAATGAACGAAGTACAGCCAAGCGGTACACGCTATTTTCTACTTTCAGTAAACTTCGAGTGGGAAAGTTCAATATTTTGGAGCAAAGTATGTGGTTGATGTTCGCTGCTCTAATTCTTGCAGCACGGTATTTTCTCCCCTGCAATAGTGAAGGGGATTTCCATGAGTGAATTATGATGTCATCATCACAAATAAAAAAGAAAAGTAATGGAAATTAATTTTATTATTAAACCGTATATCAGGGATCTGATAATCCAGTGAGTGAACTTATTTTATGCATTGCTGCTGCTTTGCCATTTTTTTTATTTTTATCACGATGAGAATTTCCGTATTGATTCTTATATTTTTGGCAGGATTTTAGGGAAGATCATGATCATCACTCTGACTGGGCAATGTACTGAGTTGCATAACTTGACGTGTTGTGCTTAGTGAGAGCACTACAACCGCCTCTTCTAGCTTTCTTCTTCTTTCTTCTTGAATAATCTGCAGTTTCTTTGAAACTCTTCATTAGCTTTTTCGTTGTCCAGCACAAAGTGAACTAATAAATGACGCCTCAGAAATGTAGCCGTGTTTATTTGTAGCAATTAAAAGAATATTCAAATCAGACATTTCATAAAAATGTCATTTTACCTGCGAAATTTTATCTTTCCTATCGGCACATAAATGGGGGAGTTTTCTTTTTAAACTCACTTGAAACAACTCTACCTCTAACTTGGCATAAATGCAGAGACTCAGTCGTAAATTTTTTTTTTTTGCAAAAGAATTGCAACCACGACACTGAAATATTTTTTTGTACTTTTGCTGGTGGTTTAAGTGCTTGAATTTTTCATGCAAAAGTTTTACGAAACAGATCCCTGAAATGACACAATCGTTCAGCGAAAAAAGAAAAGCCGTTAAGAATGTTCAATATTTCCGATTTAATGGTCAGAAAGAGGAAAAAAATTCGAAGAATTGATTTGCTACGAATTCGTTTGCAAGTTTTTGACGGGATATCATGCATATTTCTTGGCATAAGGGACTTCAAACTAATTTTAATCATGAACTACATGAAAATAAATCGAGGAGGGTAACAATAGGTAAAATTTTATGGAAGAATATCGACCCAAGTTTTTTGCTTAGTTTTTTGAAACATAGTATTTTCCTCAAGCGGCTCATCATTCAAAGCGAACAGAACTGAATGATTTCAACAGTTGAGAATTCATTTCAGTTTGTCCTAGCATGCAATTGAAAATGCCTTCACAGTCACACACTTGCAGAAGTATGCATATTACGTGTTTGCAACATTAAATATGATATATTTAATATTCTACATAAAAAAAAATATTTTTTACCTCGTACGAAGATAGCACAGAAATAAGACGCAGTGAAAGTTGGCTTAGGAATGCAAAACTAAACCAAAAAACATAAAACCTGGAGCAGCCTTTCCACAATGTGGCACTATTTGATGACGAAAAACTTAACTAAAACCATCATAGAATAGGCAAAACAAGGTGCACTGATGAACTATTTCTGAAGAAGAGCATAGGAAAGAGAGTATATTAAAGGACACTGCGAAGAAGGAACATCCTCAGAAAGATATGGCCATGAGCTTAGAACTCTGGCTTAAAATAAAGAAATATAATTGACCAGACAATACTTCTCGTTAAGGGTTCATATCAAGTTGTTTATTGTGATCTATATCAAGTTGTATATTGTGATCTGTATCAAGTTGTATATTGTGATCTGTATCAAGTTCTATATTGTGATCTACATCAAGTTGTATATTGTGATCTGTATCAAGTTGTATATTGTGATCTACATCAAGTTGTATATTGTGATCTATATCAAGTTGTATATTGTGATCTATATCAAGTTGTATATTGTGATCTGTATCAAGTTGTATATTGTGATCTGTATCAAGTTCTATATTGTGATCTACATCAAGTTGTATATTGTGATCTGTATCAAGTTCTATATTGTGATCTACATCAAGTTGTATATTGTGATCTGTATCAAGTTGTATATTGTGATCTATATCAAGTTGTATATTGTGATCTACATCAAGTTGTATATTGTGATCTACATCAAGTTGTATATTGTGATCTGTATCAAGTTGTATATTGTGATCTATATCAAGTTGCATATTGTGATCTATATCAAGTTGTATATTGTGATCTGTATCAAGTTGTATATTGTGATCTGTATCAAGTTCTATATTGTGATCTACATCAAGTTGTATATTGTGATCTGTATCAAGTTGTATATTGTGATCTATATCAAGTTGTATATTGTGATCTACATCAAGTTGTATATTGTGATCTACATCAAGTTGTATATTGTGATCTACATCAAGTTGTATATTGTGATCTATATCAAGTTGTATATTGTGATCTACATCAAGTTGTATATTGTGATCTACATCAAGTTGTATATTGTGATCTATATCAAGTTGTATATTGTGATCTATATCAAGTTGTATATTGTGATCTGTATCAAGTTGTATATTGTGATCTGTATCAAGTTGTATATTGTGATCTATATCAAGTTGTATATTGTGATCTACATCAAGTTGTATATTGTGATCTACATCAAGTTGTATATTGTGATCTACATCAAGTTGTATATTGTGATCTATATCAAGTTGTATATTGTGATCTACATCAAGTTGTATATTGTGATCTACATCAAGTTGTATATTGTGATCTATATCAAGTTGTATATTGTGATCTACATCAAGTTGTATATTGTGATCTGTATCAAGTTGTATATTGTGATCTATATCAAGTTGTATATTGTGATCTACATCAAGTTGTATATTGTGATCTACATCAAGTTGTATATTGTGATCTACATCAAGTTGTATATTGTGATCTATATCAAGTTGTATATTGTGATCTACATCAAGTTGTATATTGTGATCTACATCAAGTTGTATATTGTGATCTATATCAAGTTGTATATTGTGATCTACATCAAGTTGTATATTGTGATCTACATCAAGTTGTATATTGTGATCTATATCAAGTTGTATATTGTGATCTACATCAAGTTGTATATTGTGATCTATATCAAGTTGTATATTGTGATCTATATCAAGTTGTATATTGTGATCTATATCAAGTTGTATATTGTGATCTACATCAAGTTGTATATTGTGATCTATATCAAGTTGTATATTGTGATCTATATCAAGTTGTATATTGTGATCTATATCAAGTTGTATATTGTGATCTATATCAAGTTGTATATTGTGATCTATATCAAGTTGTATATTGTGATCTATATCAAGTTGTATATTGTGATCTATATCAAGTTGTATATTGTGATCTGTATCAAGTTGTATATTGTGATCTATATCAAGTTGTATATTGTGATCTATATCAAGTTGTATATTGTGATCTATATCAAGTTGTATATTGTGATCTATATCAAGTTGTATATTGTGATCTATATCAAGTTGTATATTGTGATCTATATCAAGTTGTATATTGTGATCTATATCAAGTTGTATATTGTGATCTATATCAAGTTGTATATTGTGATCTATATCAAGTTGTATATTGTGATCTATATCAAGTTGTATATTGTGATCTATATCAAGTTGTATATTGTGATCTATATCAAGTTGTATATTGTGATCTATATCAAGTTGTATATTGTGATCTATATCAAGTTGTATATTGTGATCTATATCAAGTTGTATATTGTGATCTATATCAAGTTGTATATTGTGATCTACATCAAGTTGTATATTGTGATCTACATCAAGTTGTATATTGTGATCTATATCAAGTTGTATATTGTGATCTATATCAAGTTGTATATTGTGATCTATATCAAGTTGTATATTGTGATCTACATCAAGTTGTATATTGTGATCTACATCAAGTTGTATATTGTGATCTATATCAAGTTGTATATTGTGATCTATATCAAGTTGTATATTGTGATCTATATCAAGTTGTATATTGTGATCTACATCAAGTTGTATATTGTGATCTATATCAAGTTGTATATTGTGATCTATATCAAGTTGTATATTGTGATCTATATCAAGTTGTATATTGTGATCTATATCAAGTTGTATATTGTGATCTATATCAAGTTCTATATTGTGATCTGAGCAATTCTACACTGCTCAACCTAACGTATCTGTGCATCACCAAAAACACGTTGATTAGAGCTGGACTGCACATTTGAGAAAAATGATTCAAATTCAAAATTATTCGGCAAACATAGCAGAAAATATCATTTTGTCGTGCAATTCAGAACTCAGTTGTGATGATATAAGGGTAATATTTGACAGAAATTTCTAAAGAAAGAATTGATGGCAACATTTTCCACGCCTCTCGTGGCTAATGTTACTCCTCAAGCGTAAGAAAATCAGACGAAGGAAAGTTTGAGCGCTTCTATGTAGTTTTATGGCGCGTGAAAAGAGAGCCTGTATAAATAGTGGAGATGTTCAAATGGTGCTCTACGTACGTACGTACCTCACGGGAACACTTGTGGCAACATTGCGCAGGTGATGAAAGGAGGGAAGACCGAAGATTAACACTTTTGTGGCTGCAATAGGGAACTGAAGTTCAATAGTCGACTTAAATTTGAAATCAATTGTTTCGAACAATTTTGGAAACAGCAAACATTAATTAACTGGATTGTGTCCTTATTTAGCTTTAATTAGGTATTTAGGAAAATTGAGTTGTGACTACTGATCGATCAGCGGCATTATGGATGAGTTCGTCACTTCTGGTCGATCAGCGGCATTATGAAAATCCCCTCCGTGGCCACTGGTGGTGCAAGAGGCGGTCAAAGTTAAGTGAGGTGTGAAGCCCATGCCTAAATATAGACACAGCTCGCCAGAGATGACGGTGACCTGGAAAGTTCGGACACGCACAAACTAAATTCGAACATTGCACTCACCCAGTCTAACTTTTTCGCCGCCTGTATGCATGTTTTTCGCCGCCTAAGTTATTTAATCGCTTAAATCGCTCAGGCAACGAAAGACATGCATGCAGGCTGCGAAAAAGTTAGACTGGGCAGTTTTGCGGAAGGAATCAAGACAAAGCACTGTAAATGCGCAATTTGAACTTTTACGATGAAAAGATTTTTTTACTGCCCAGGAGCATATATCAGCATGTAAGCTGAAAGTTAATTAATATTTGTATAGAAGCAATAAGACATCCATTTTAGAAGTTGTGAGGCTCTATGCTAAAACCACAGGTTATAGGATCAAAATTTGATATTAAATTATTTTATTCAATGGTCAATGAGAAATATACTATGGGAGGTAAAACTTGTACGCTTGTGTAACTATAATTCTAACTCTAGGAGCAACGTTCTTATATTGTACATAGATATTTCCTGACGTTATTTAAACGAAGTATACTTAATATTCGAATGAGACTCCTTAATTTAAAACGACTCAAAAACTTAAAAGCTACCATATTAACCTATTTTACGTACATGAATAGCATACAGCAGCAAATAAATCAAGGTCATTCTGATAAGAAAAGCGCATCTCATACAAGCCGAAGTCAAAGCAAAAACTGAACGTTGCTAAATATTTGCAGGGGACTCCCTTGAAATGTCTCAAAAACTTACAAGCTCTCATATCGACTTATTATAAATAAATAGCGTGCAAACGCAAATCAGCCACGGTTCTCTCTAAATCCGCGGTTCTTAACCTGCTTGGAATTCCCCTCTGGTGGGGAATGGCGGAGTTGCCAGGCGGGGAATTTCATGCATTTGTTTCTATCCACAAAAAAAATTCACAGTATTTCAAATCTAATACTTTACATCCCAGTGTTGGCTTATTTACCAAATTAAAAGCATGTACAGTCTGTTTTAATGACAAAAACAATTTAATGAGTAATTGTATATCCTTTTTGGGTAAAAGTGACAACACTGCTGGGTTAGGAATGTCACAGATAAGTAAAAAAAAGTTGCTGCGGTGGGAAATGAAGAGTTGGCTCACTAAAAAGGGGGAAATTGGCGAAAAAGGTTAAGAAGCACTTCTCTAAATGGAGAGTGGCATCTCATATACTGTAATTCGAAGTCATGAACTCAGAGGAGTAGAAGTGACGAAAATTCCGATCACAGTCCAGCCGCATCTTGGTGTTCCGGTCCTTCGTTTACAGTGTTTAACCCTTTAACGCCCTATAAAGCTGGGGATCTCAAACCTTTTTCAACCGAGGACCATTTTTATTACACAAAAATAAACTGAAGACCTCCTCACATGTGTTCCCCTCGGCAAAATATGTATACATATATTGTACGCACTATTTCATAACATCAGGTATGGAAAGCTGTAAATAAATACCTTAACTGCATCCACTGTTAAATTCGTTGAATTTTGTGGACCCCCAGTCAAAGTGACACGGACCCCTGGGGGTTCGCGGACCCAACTTTGAGAACCCATGCTATGGAGGACTCTACGGTCCTCTTTCAAAAGTAGCCAATACATATTCCATGATATTTCTCGTTGAATTAGTTCCCTGATGTGTTCTTTGGAGTTTACTGCCGAGTGGCAGTTCCTTCCTCACCCTCATATCGGTGACTGCCTGATGCCGGCGCCAGCTAAGTGACGGTGGTTGTGATGACGGTAATGTGTGTTCAAAAATACCCACGCTAAAGGGCTAAGCAGTTCCCTCTGAATGAAGCTTCTCAACACAAATCCCCTCAACCCTCCCTACTGTATGGACGTGACACAAAATTCCAAAAAGCTTCACAGTCGAGAATATCGGAAAAACTAAGGGTTGACGGGTTCAAATCTGAAAGGGTCGCTTGTTCAAGTTTTTCCCGAAATCGAAAGATTCAAACAAACGCGTAACACATGGCAGCAAAGCGTAAAGCTGTCTTTTGTTTTCATGGAATATTTTTTTCCCCGATCACTCACAGCATTCATCGCGTAAGATCAATCAATATTGTTTGTAGCAGGATTTTTCAGAACGCTATTCAGTCGCCGTTGTGTCTGATTGATGAATCAACAATTTTTGTGTGCTCAAAGCCAGCATCTGCGACCTGATTCCCTCCTCAATGTGTGTTTTAAAAGACTTCTTTAAGGCCGCTTTTTATTAAGACAGCTTTTCAGTTTCCACCATAAAATGCAGACGAAAACATTCAGGTCTTTGAGCCCTTGCAGTCGGGAGGCCAAGTGTGGGCAGAGTAATTATTGAACTGTTGCGTATTTGTCAGTTATATAGTGAGTGTATGCTAGCTCAGAAGCAGTGGGTCATGCGATAAAAAAATTTAAAAAACAGTTTATTTTCAATAGAGATGGGACAAAAGTACACGAAATAAAAACCACCAAGGTGAGCTAACGTACCGTTTTAGGAAAATAAATGAAGTTTAAAATTCTTAGCAATTATTCCACGAAATAATAAGTACCATGATACAGAGACCAACCACAACCACATGAGCAAGTGACTTTCTGATGTGGAGGCAGAGTTGGAGTCGCAGCTATTTTAAGTCCAAGATAACTCCCACGTGCGTTTTGATCAAAGAACTCAGCTTGGCATGGGATAAAAAGTTAAAAAAAAAAATGAAGTACACAAATCTCTGGATCATTTCCGAACTTCAGTAAGAATATTATTTCAAGACGATGCAGAGGGTAAAAATGGCCCTTTTTAAATTATGAAAAACTAAAATCGTAGGCGACTTCGAATACTTTTATTCTCACGGACATGAGCTAAAAAGAAAGAGTGAGGTTAGATCCAGCCAAGTAGAACTTCACTTCTAAGAATATCCTAACGTCGGTAGATGGATCCAGACTTCATCATTTGGGACTTTTCTTTTTCTAATGCATTTCGAGGGCGGAAAACTGCAGAGGCGCTGCGCTGCTATTCTGCTCAATTAATCCTGTTCGTTTACTTGCTCATAAGTAAGCGTCAATGTTATGCTCCTTTCATTTGTAGAGACTGGCTTCAATTTCTCTTTTGTTTGCCTGAAGGTCTCAAGAGCACCAAGCCCTCAGATAGCACAGCTCGAATTTGTTCACATGAAGCATCACGATAGTTTGTAATCATTTTATGATCCTATAAAACTTGATTTTCTTCATTTCCATCGAGGAGATACTATTCCGTTCATAGCCATCCTTGATTATGTGCACTATTCGTTAAACGAAATTTTCCTCAAGGAAAAAAAATTTTAAGCGTCCTAAGCTCCATAAGGCATAGCCAGGAAAGGCATAGCCGATATTTATGCCTTGACACCGTTCTTTCCGTGAGAGCCGCGCACCAATAGCTGCAAAAAGACTTGAAAATGCCAGCTCGACGTGCCGCCAAGAAGCTCTTGCTTCTGGGCGGCCACGAGGAATAGGTTTGTTCTCTAATAATTACACAAGTTTTGGGCATCAGAGAAATGGTGAAAGGTATCGCGCAACGGCTAAGCCGTTCAGGTTAGTCATACACAGCTTTGAGATTGTTCGTCGCTCTGTGCTGAAATAGAGATACATAAACACAAAGGTGAGATGATATGGGTGTCTTTAGGCCTAAAAAGAGCAGGGAAACTGTTTTGTCTTCACTGTCTGATATAAAGTCATAGGGTCTGTGGAGACATTATTCCAATCATATTGTCCAATTATCTTTGCGTGGAGATTTTTTTGTGTTCGCTGTATTAGATTTGAAGTGAAAGAGTAGGTATGGACATTTTTTCAGTCTTATTGTCCAATTATCTTTTGCGGATGGATTCTTTAGTGTTCGCTATGACCAATAGCCGTGACCAATATTTAAACATTTCATTATCAGGTGCAAGTTTAGCGATCAATTCTTTCTCAGGCATTGAGAACACTCGATGTTGACGCTCGGGCGTACTTGCAAATCTATTGGCCAATTATAGCTAATATGATGTATGGATAATTATGTTAATCAATTACACTAATTATAATTATTATTACTAGTACAATTATGCAATCATATGGTAATTATATATCGTACAATTACACTAGTTATAATTATAACTTGGATGATTATATAAACTCATTATACCAGTTTGAAATCCATATGTTCTTTTGTGCCACCCTGTGTGTTTCAGATTCACCAATTTTCGTCATAAATTGTCTTTTTAAAAATCATTTGGCTGAACAAATCTGACACGGAATGTTCAACATCCACAATGAAGAGCTGAGATCGAGAGAATTGTATTCATGGAGTTTCTTTTCTTCTTCGATCATCCTCGGGTTATTGATAAATCAATGAAAATTGTTCGACTCATTAATTGCGTGTGCATTGATTATTTTCTTGTTTGTAAAAAAAATCCTTTTCATTCCCACCTATATTTGGAACGAAAAAAAACATGAAAAAATCCTGTTGTTTCACTGAAAAATTTTATATCCATTCAGTTTTAATTTTTTTGTCCTCAAAAAATACTCTGTAGATTGTGCTAGGTTCATCCGTCAATTTTCCTCTGTGATCTTCACAAAAACGGAAGTAAGTATTTTCCAAGGGAGGAAATGAGCTCTTGGTTCTCTTACTGCGAGCTGAGAGCTCCCAGGCAATAACTCTTGTATAAGTCGTCCTTTCTGAACTCTTTCTCACTCATCCTCAACTCTCACCCCGATAATTATATAATTAATTTGTTCACATGAACATTTTACCTCCGATTCCCTCTCCCGTTGATGTGCAATCATTGAGAATCCCTGAAAAGTATATTATAAACTTATTCATATGAACATTACACCTCCGATTCCCTCTCCCGTTGATGTGCAATCACTGAGAATCCCTGAAAAGTATATTATAAACTTATTCATATGAACATTACACCTCCGATTCCCTCTCCCGTTGATGTGCAATCACTGAGAATCCCTGAAAAGTATATTATAAACTTATTCATATGAACATTACACCTCCGATTCCCTCTCCCGTTGATGTGCAATCACTGAGAATCCCTGAAAAGTATATTATAAACTTATTCATATGAACATTACACCTCCGATTCCCTCTCCCGTTGATGTGCAATCACTGAGAATCCCTGAAAAGTATATTATAAACTTATTCATATGAACATTACACCTCCAATTCCCTCTCCCGTTGATGTGCAATCACTGAGAATCCCTGAAAAGTCTATTATAAACTTATTCATATGAACATTACACCTCCAATTCCCTCTCCCGTTGATGTGCAATCACTGAGAATCCCTGAAAAGTATATTATAAACTTATTCATATGAACATTACACCTCCGATTCCCTCTCCCGTTGATGTGCAATCACTGAGAATCCCTGAAAAGTATATTATAAACTTATTCATATGAACATTACACCTCCGATTCCCTCTCCCGTTGATGTGCAATCACTGAGAATCCCTGAAAAGTATATTATAAACTTATTCATATGAACATTACACCTCCAATTCCCTCTCCCGTTGATGTGCAATCACTGAGAATCCCTGAAAAGTATATTATAAACTTATTCATATGAACATTACACCTCCAATTCCCTCTCCCGTTGATGTGCAATCACTGAGAATCCCTGAAAAGTATATTATAAACTTATTCATATGAACATTACACCTCCGATTCCCTCTCCCGTTGATGTGCAATCACTGAGAATCCCTGAAAAGTATATTATAAACTTATTCATATGAACATTACACCTCCAATTCCCTCTCCCGTTGATGTGCAATCACTGAGAATCCCTGAAAAGTATATTATAAACTTATTCATATGAACATTACACCTCCGATTCCCTCTCCCGTTGATGTGCAATCACTGAGAATCCCTGAAAAGTATATTATAAACTTATTCATATGAACATTACACCTCCAATTCCCTCTCCCGTTGATGTGCAATCACTGAGAATCCCTGAAAAGTATATTATAAACTTATTCATATGAACATTACACCTCCGATTCCCTCTCCCGTTGATGTGCAATCACTGAGAATCCCTGAAAAGTATATTATAAACTTATTCATATGAACATTACACCTCCGATTCCCTCTCCCGTTGATGTGCAATCACTGAGAATCCCTGAAAAGTATATTATAAACTTATTCATATGAACATTACACCTCCGATTCCCTCTCCCGTTGATGTGCAATCACTGAGAATCCCTGAAAAGTATATTATAAACTTATTCATATGAACATTACACCTCCGATTCCCTCTCCCGTTGATGTGCAATCACTGAGAATCCCTGAAAAGTATATTATAAACTTATTCATATGAACATTACACCTCCAATTCCCTCTCCCGTTGATGTGCAATCACTGAGAATCCCTGAAAAGTATATTATAAACTTATTCATATGAACATTACACCTCCGATTCCCTCTCCCGTTGATGTGCAATCACTGAGAACTTTACAGCCAAAGCCTCATTAGCATGACACTCAAACATGACTCTTGCTTTACGAATAGTTTGGCGCTTTTACGAAGCTTTGATTTTTCAAGTCCTGATTACATGCAAACAAGTCCGTACAACTACCCCGAATTCTGCCATTTTTTGAAGATGACGCGCTCTCGAAACGCTGAATTCTAACGACAGAAATATAGAATTGAATTTTAAAAGTCAAAATGAAATGTTTTAATTAGAAACACTGTTTCCTGAGTTGTCTTTGCTTTGTTTAATTATTTACACAGGCTTCAAATGAAATTTTATTTGAATCTGGAACCTAGAGCGGGATCAAAGCCATCATATTTTACATTAGCTTCATTACCTTACGTAGCAGTACTAATGTGCGTTACTTCAAAACAAAGGCTTTAACCTACACGAATATCATTTTTTGGACACATTTCGACCACTTCGTAATTAATTTATCTTTCAAGCACACAATCTCACAAAATTTGAAATGTCAAGTTCATTTTTACCTCCCGCGAATTTTTTCAAATGAAATACATCATGGAAAAATTCGTGCCTATCTGATTCTCAAAAGCGCTTTTGGCGTAGATTTTATTTCAAAAGAAGCCAGCACCTGTGGCCATCAAATGTGGCACGATCAAGGTTTGCGTATCTGTTTTACTTCTTTTTATTTGTTTCATTGCCTTCCAGTTCCGTAATGCCTCGTAGCAGAGAAACAAGAAAGTGTATGGCACGGTAGAGGAAACAAAGTAGGTTCAAACCAGTCTTGTTTTCGTTCATGGAATGGTTTTACTGACGCCACGGCAACGAACCATTAGCAGCGTTCATATTGCATTTTGTAGCATTGATACCCCCCAATCTAGCTCCACTATTGGTCTAATGACATGGCGTTTTGGTGACGTCATAAAGTTTGTTTACGTTAAATTCTTTCTATTGGCTATCCGAACAAGAGGACGTGTATTTTCTCCCATAGAAATGACCCCACCTTGTTCCCTCTACCGTTGCGTATAACGGGTAGATTTCGGCTTGCCTTAGCTGCTTTCCAGTGCTCGTTGTAAAAAATCTAACATGTATAAAATAAACAAGCACCAGGTTTTGACTATCGTTACGGCTAACATTTTTAACATGCACCTATGAATGTGAACGTATCATTTCCATTAAATACAATTAAATAGAATACGACCCATTATGATGGGTATTGTCAAAATAACTAATTTTAAAATACAGTTGAGATTACAGTTGTCTATTGTCGTCCATAACTTCTGTACGTCACTGTGGTCCTTCTCATGCTAATGAAGTGTCGTCACTGTGGTCCTTTTCATGCTAATTTTGAACTTTCGGAAAGAGCTCCCGTATTTTAGCAGAACAAAAAGATCGAATTATTTGCTTTAAACAAAAAAATTACGCCGTCTATCAAAGAAAATGAAGTCTGACACAAAAAGATTAAATTAATTAAAAAATTACGTCGTCTGTCAAAGAAAATGTAGCCTGATACAAAACGCTTAAATCAATTGTTTTAAACAAAAAACTTACGTCGTCTGTCAAAGACAACCTTAATCTCTACTCTC
Source organism: Morinoia aosen (assembly GCA_030386875.1). Taxonomy (NCBI): domain Eukaryota; kingdom Metazoa; phylum Arthropoda; class Malacostraca; order Amphipoda; family Talitridae; genus Morinoia; species Morinoia aosen. The sequence continues at coordinate 44,533,520 of CM059564.1, read as the reverse complement.
CTCGTCCAAGTCATTCTCCTGAGTTGAATAAACTCATGCCCCGTAGGCGATAAATAAACTCATGTTTTCCACATTTGTACTTCCCTGCGCGTGCTAAAAATTTTAGGTTACAGCGCGCCCCCGTTCCGGAAAATGAGGCTCCGCTTAAGCATTCAGTTCCTGCTTGAAATTAATTCGAGCATAAGCGATGGGTTTGTTTACAGGTATATCACTTCTGCGGAACACGCACGTTCCGGAAATTCGAGGCCGAATAACATGACATTAGGGGTCGTTATGGTTTCCATTTTGGCCGCCATTAGGGAAAAGAGCCGCAGAACATTTTGTGTCGATATCGAGAGGTCAAATGTGTTGTCGTGTTGTCGAACAACGCTCCCAAGTGCTCACAAAAATGGCGTTTGGACGCTTTAAAGAGGCGGTCGCCATCGGAGGGTCGCCCCTCGGCTCGGTCACGAGGTGTGCGGTCTGCGAGTGAGGCTGAGTCTGAACTGGTGGGGCGTGTGACTTTGTTGACACTCGTTTTGTGTGTGTAAACAATGTTGGATGTTGCTCATGTGACTTTGTTGGCACTCGTTTGGTGTGTACAAACAATGTTGGATGTTGCTCATGTGACTTTGTTGACACTCGTTTTGTGTGTTTAAACAATGTTGGATGTTGCTCATGTGACTTTGTTGGCACTCGTTTGGTATGTGCAAACAATGTTGGATGTTGCTCATGTGACTTTGTTGACACTCGTTTTGTGTGTGCAAACAATGTTGGATGTTGCTCATGTGACTTTGTTGGCACTCGTTTGGTATGTGCAAACAATGTTGGATGTTGCTCATGTGACTTTGTTGACACTCGTTTTGTGTGTGCAAACAATGTTGGATGTTGCTCATGTGACTTTGTTGGCACTCGTTTGGTATGTGCAAACAATGTTGGATGTGGCTCATGTGACTTTGTTGACACTCGTTTTGTGTGTGTAAACAATGTTGGATGTTGCTCATGTGACTTTATTGGCACTCGTTTTGTTTTTCTTTCTTTCTTTCTTTCTTTCTTTCTTTCTTTCTTTCTTTGAATGCGCAAACAAAATCAATGGGAACTAAATTGAATAAAATTTGCAAAAAATGATATTTTTGTCATTAGACTTGTAGTGATGGAGTTTTCCGCTCGCTGACTCCGTGTCTATTCATATCACCTGAATATAAACGAAGGACATCCTGCGTGAAGTGAACTGAATAATTACACAGCGAACGAAGCAGTCCACGCAAGCGTAGGAGAGTGTAATCGATTCCCAGAAAAGAAACCCAAACAATATAGTCTTACAACATTACTTATGCTTATCTTTCGTTTCCTAATCGTAAAAAGCGATTACTACTTTTGCTCAGTGCATGAATTATATCATTTATATCCTCGGACTTAAAAAGAAGCGAAATCTAAAGCTTTCCTCTCATAATTCATGGTGTGGCTGTGGTGGGTGTGGTGCAGCAAGCCCTTCAGTGAGGTGCTTTGTGCCTTCCTCTCTTTGTCCTCACAGCCTCTGTGCTCCAGCTTTCGCAAGACGAGTTCGTTGTCGCCAATTTTGAAATCGAAGCCGATGCGCTTCGACGGCTGGCGTCGCGCAGATTGTCGCTTGTTCTTATGTTTGTTTTCCCTGCTGATGCAGACAGCGTCAAATCGAGGTGTTGAATCTCTTTCTGTTAAAATCTCTCGAGGTGTTGAATCGCCTTCTGTTAAAATCTCTCGAAGTGTTGAATCTCTTTCTGTTTTTGCATCCTCCTGCAGACCACGTGATGAATGACTTTCACAACAAAGGAGGTTTTGTACATCAATATAAAAATATTGTTACGTAATTAGTTTGGAGGTCTCGCATCAATTCGAAAACGTCGTCTGGGAGTAAAAACATGTATAACAAAAAAAAATAAAATATTTTTCAAATATAATTATCATTACAACAATCTAGGGCATTGCTCTGCTTAAAAAAGTTAGAGTGAAATTAACTGAATTTGCAGTGAAATTAAGTGAATTGACAGTGAAATTAAGTGAGTTTACGATTAAATTTACTGAATTTAAAGTGAAATTAACTGACTTTAAAGTAGAATTAACTGAATTTACAGTGAAAGTAACCGAATTTACAGTGAAAATGACTGACGCTCTAAAATGCCACATCCATTCTAACGTCGTGGGAGATTCTATTCAATCGACATAAGACGAAATCGTAGCAGTTCATCTCTGCGTCCAACACAACCAACACCACCTGAACTCGCATCGAATCTTTTGTTAGACTTGATCCGTGACAGATGTTTGTCCCTTTTAAAAGGGCTCAAACTCACACTCAAACGCGCACCATACATGACGTTGCTTTCTCTTAAAATGTTTGATGTGCCTCGTTGGGATTTGGGCAATGTGGCAGCGATGTACCAAAGTGATTTCGCCAGGATTTCCCTTAAGGGATTTAAAGGAGACGGGATTCCATTCCAAGAGCGACACAAAGGATCACAAGGTCTCGCAAGTATGATCGGCAGCGTGTGGCTGGGCTCAGGGGCAATGGTGTTGATCTGGCGCCTGTGGCTGCTATGTGGTGCGGAGTGTGGTGTCTGTACAGGGAGTGTGGTGTCTGTACAGGGGGTGTGGTGTCTATACATCGCACCCACAAATACTTCAAAGCTTCACAAATCCAGAGACGTGCGGTACAAAATGAATTTATTGTCTAAAATTGAAGTTTCAGGTTTCCAAAGCGTAATCCTCACCGCAGGTCAATTCAAACACGCGGCCAACATCCAAGTTTATACCTTCAGTCTTGTATGGACGCGCATTCATTAGCTCAATTACAGTTCGCATGATCATAAATTCACAGTTCAAATGCACGTAAATGAACGCTAGGCCCTTTTCACAAAACATCCCCACAAGCAGGAATGCTGAATAACATTATCAAGCGCCTCCATGTTTACTAGAATCTCCAAAATAAATCGATTATATGATAATTATTACTATTATATTCATAGTTTAACCACGAAACGAAATGTGATCTCAGTAGTGGTGAGCTGTATTGTTGTATTTTTTCTGTAGGTTTCTAATGGATAAAAATTTGAAAATATGTTCTTACAAGCACGGCCTACAGATTGGTACCGTCTCTTGAAAAACATCATAACTTTTTTACTTTTTCTTCAAACATTATTTTTCTCAATCTCTTTAAAAAATTATTATTGATGTGTAATTGTAATCTGAAGAGTCAGATTTTATGAGTAAATATTGTTTGTTGTTTAAAGTACTTCGACTTTCATTCTCAAGTGATGCTTCAATATTTCATTAAACAACAACTGCTCGAACAACGTATTCTGTTCGCAACTATATTTTCTCAGCAGTGTCTATGGTGGTTAACGGAGGCGACTCATTTTTTCCTTTGCTTCATTTTCGAACCTTTCTGTGTTCATTTATGTTTTTTTTTTGTGTAGGTAGTGAGTTGTGACGTGCGTCTTTGTTACTGACATCTTCGCTGGGTAATCTCATTCCAAACCGTGTTTGTGGCACGGGTATAAAGCGAATCAGTTGTAATAAAAACTCTTATTCCAAACTCAGTGTTTGCGACGTATTTATATAGAGTATCAGTGCAACAAAAAATTCTTATTGAACTAGCATATAGTACAAGTTAGTAGTGATTAAAAACGCTACTTTTTTAAATACATTAGCTTTTAAAAAAATCACTCTATTTTTGTTAAAAATGTACGAACTTAGCTTAATGAAAATTCTAAAATCCCTGTCAGTCTAATCGTGAAGGGCATTTTCTTTACGCGTCTTGAATAAATCAAAATTTCTGTCAGGAAACCAAATTTAACAGTAATATGATTTTCAAGAGTCTCGTTTAATTTTTGAGCAGCGCCTTGCATGTTTGTCTTGCAGAGTGGTGAAGTCGGGAGGCGAGTTGTTGTTTTAGTATTCTGTAAAATAACAAGTATCAACTCTAAGCGAAAAATCCTTTTAGTAATTTCATTCTCTACTGATGCAGAGAAAAGTACAAAATTCCTACGTTCTCCAGATCGAAAATTTTCGAAACCAACAAACGAGCACCAAGTTCCAATACGCAACTCATGCCATTAAAGTGTAAACCATTCTTAGTCATTAATTTACACTTTAATATTACTGAGAATACTTTAATGATACTGCTAATATTACTAACTAAAGTTACTAATAATTGTTTACACTATTCTTAGAAAATAGTTTACACTTTAATATAACCGAGCACAGAGTATCAATACGCAGCACATGACATCAAAGTGTAAACTATTCTTAAGGTAAGAAAAAAAGTTAAGAATAGTAAAATAAATGTAAAAAGTATTAAAGTGTAAGCCATTCTCCAAGAAAAAAAAGAAACAAGGAAGGAAAAAGAAGACGTTTATTTCCAAAAATATTGACACATAAGATACATGCTAGCATATTGGGTTTTAAACATTTCTTAATACATATAAGACGTCCTTAGATGAACGTACCATACGAGGAGTACTAATAGGCCCACCATACGAGGAGTACTAAAAGGCAAACTATACGTGGTCTACTAATAGACAAACCATAGGAGGCGTACTAATAGACAAACCATGCGAGGAGTACTAATAGGCAAACCATACGAGGCGTACAAATAGATAAGCCATAAGTGGTTTACTAATAGATAAACCATACGAGGTGTACCAAACGATAAACCATACGTGGCGTACAAATAGAGAAACCAGATGAGGCGTAGAAATAGATAAACCATACGAGGTGTACAAATATACAAACCCCACGCGGCGTAGAATAGTGTACATGTTAATACAAACGAACTGAGAGTATCAATACGCAACATTAGAGTATAAACAGTTCTAAGAATATCAATACGCAGCATAAACAATTCTAAGCATGGCCCACAACTCCGCAGCACCCCCGTAATGACGCACCCTCCATAAGTCGGGAACCAATCTGGGAGCGATTACATTTTCACATTCCGAGGAAAAATAAATCCGTCGCCTCTAACTTTTGAGCTGAGGGAACGCATTCCCGACCCGGCAGCTTCAGGCTCGATATTTCAGCTTCACGCTTGCGTCTGATGGCACAATTTTCGAGTAACTTCGGTAATTTCAATCTATCCTCGGATTTGAATTTCCTCGTAAGATCTCAGTTGTTACAGGCGCTTGCTTGGTAGTGCGTGCTTGTAGCAACAATTGGTGGCTGCAACGGGTTTTGTAGCAACAGTTGGTTGCTGCAACGGTTGTTGTAGCAACGGTTGGTGGCTCCAGCGGGTGTTGTCGCAACGGTTGGTGGCTCCAGCGGGTGTTGTAGCCACGGTTGGTGGTTCCAGCGGGTGTTGTAGCAGCGGTTGGTGGCTCCAGCGGGTGTTATAGCACCGGTTCGTGGCTCCAGCGGGTGTTGTATCAGCGGTTGGTGGCTCCAGCGAGTGTTGTAGCAGCGGTTGGTGGCTCCAGCGAGTGTTATAGCAACGGTTGGTGGCTCCAGCGGGTGTTGTAGCAGCGGTTGGTGGCTCCAGCGAGTGTTGTAGCAGCGGTTGGTGGTCCAGCGAGTGTTATAGCAACAGTTGGTGGCTCCAGCGAGTGTTTTAGCAGCGGTTGGTGGCTCCAGCGAGTGTTATAGCAACAGTTGGTGGCTCCAGCGAGTGTTGTAGCAACGGTTGGTGGCTCCAGCGGGTGTTTTAGCAGCGGTTGGTAGCTCAAGCGAGTGTTGTAGCAGCGGTTGGTGGCTCCAGCGAGTGTTATAGCAACAGTTGGTGGCTCCAGCGAGTGTTGAAGCAACGGTTGGTGGCTCCAGCGGGTGTTTTAGCAGCGGTTGGTAGCTCCAGCGAGTGTTATAGCAACGGTTGGTGGCTGTTTTGACCAGTGGATGAAAGGTCTGCCAAAAAATAGAGACGTGTGACGGCTGTTTATTTGTAACTATGACAACTTAGTAGTAAGTCCATCATAAAATGGAAGATCGTCATGAGTTCATCCCACCAACTTTATTTCATTAAAAAGACAAAACGAGATGACGCTGAGCAATCATTGCGTGCGGTCTGTAGTGGTTGAAATTAACTCAAGGTTTCATTTCATAAAGCAGGACAACTTCAAAATTAACTTAAACTTTTGTGTCGTAAAGCATGAAAACTTCGGGCCAGTTGCCTTATTTGAGAACCGAAATATATTGATAGTTTTCCAAATTTCACAAATATTCGTCGTTTTGTTCACCGCACAAGTAGAATCAATGCAAAATTTTGGAAAAAAAACCGTGTTCTTAGCGTGGGGTTATCTGTGATACACAGATCTGTGAGCAACAAAATTTTATTTTCAATTAATTCTAAATTTGAAGCGTTACCGAACCCGTTCGTATGGTGATTACTGAACCAGCTAAAATTAATTGTGAAAAATTATTTGTTTTGGTTCCTATTTTGAATCCATTCAAAGCTAGCTGAATTCATACGGTGCAAAAAATTAGCTGCTCCAATTGTATATCTTAGGAAGGGAAAAAAGTAATTAGCAAGGACTATTGCAGTCGAGCGTTCATCGGAAATAAAAACTTTAAAAAACTTTTTATGCCAGCAAATATGAAGCTCCTGAATGCTTCTTCGTAATTAGTTGTTCTTTAGATTAGCCGCGCCTCAAGCATAATTGTGTTTGTCTGCCTTCGAAAGAAAAAACAGTGTTTGTGCCCTATTCCTTAGCCATTTCTCGGTAAACAGAGATCATTTTTTCCTGGAACTCTCCCATGTAAAACGATTCTTTTTCAGGTTATCTTTACTTTGTTTTCGCAGAACTTGAAGCCTCGTAGCTCATTACATTTTTTGTAGCCGCACTGCACAATGAAGTTCAAGAACAGAGGCCTTACCAGCGATGTAAATGTTTGCTACCGTCACCCTCCAAACGTGTTTGTGAGCGCAGTGTGTAATACAGAGCTTCTCAACCTTTCTTTGGTCGTGTACCCCCTTAGCTTAAATGGTGTATCTTCATGTACCCCCAGCACAGTTGAAGGTTTAACAACCATACAAATACACTTAATGATAAATAATTATATATACTTATACGGTTGTATGTAAATATATATTGCACATTTTAACATATGAAGTTTGTTAAATGTACCCCCAGTTAAGAAGCCATGTTGTAGTAAATTGAGAATACGAGCGGGTTCTAGATAGCGCGTAGTCTACCGCCACATATCGCCTACCCAGAAACAGTTTTAGATGTGAAAATTAAGGGTTTATCGCTAAATTACGTATTTGAAAATAAGTAATATCCATTAGTAACCTAACCTGACCTCACGCTATAGTACTAGCTAGAGGTAGATCTCATGCTATAGTGTGGCAGACCTCACGCTATAGTACTAGCTAGAGGTAGATCTCATGCTATAGTGTGGTAGACCTCACGCTATAGTACTAGCTAGAGGTAGATCTCATGCCATAGTGTGGTAGACCTCACGCTATAGTACTAGCCAGAGGTAGATCTCATGCTATAGTGTGGTAGACCTCACGCTATAGTACTAGCTAGAGGTAGATCTCATGCTATAGTGTGGTAGACCTCACGCTATAGTACTAGCTAGAGGTAGATCTCATGCCATAGTGTGGTAGACCTCACGCTATAGTACTAGCTAGAGGTAGATCTCATGCCATAGTGTGGTAGACCTCACGCTATAGTACTAGCCAGAGGTAGATCTCATGCTATAGTGTGGTAGACCTCACGCTATAGTACTAGCTAGAGGTAGATCTCATGCTATAGTGTGGCAGACCTCACGCTATAGTACTAGCTAGAGGTAGATCTCATGCCATAGTGTGGTAGACCTCACGCTATAGTACTAGCTAGAGGTAGATCTCATGCTATAGTGTGGTAGACCTCACGCTATAGTACTAGCTAGAGGTAGATCTCATGCCATAGTGTGGTAGACCTCACGCTATAGTACTAGCTAGAGGTAGATCTCATGCTATGGTGTGGTAGACCTCACGCTATAGTACTAGCTAGAGGTAGATATGCAATTGTGTGGTAGCAACACCTCCGAGCGGCGAGCAGTTGGTCAGAGCCCGGGCAATTGCCCGTCTAACTGCAGCAGTCACAGGACATTCGTTCTGATCCCCTGAATAACGGTCCGCGTTCGTCACTGCCTCAAGAGAAACTTTGCCAAATTTTTACCCTTCGTAGGAATCATGTAATTAATTTATGCCGGCCCTTGATGGGACAGAGCTATCGCTGGAGAATGACAAGAAGCTGTATCACTTTTTGTCTGTTATAAATATGAACTGGACATTGTTTAGTCAGTAGCGTGTATTGTCAGTAACAAATATAGACTAAGCTAATCATATGAGGCAAAAAATGAAAGAGGCTTTAAGTCAGGGGCTTCGCTCAGTCTTAATTTTTACGATTTCCGTGTGAACCCAACAGTACAAAATGAGTTCGTTAATATAGGTGTTTGTCCCATAATTTAGAAATGGAATATTTTTTCCGAAAATCTTTTCTTATTTCAGGAATATAAAAAACAAAAATATTTGCTGCTGCCTGATAAAACCACGATGGCGAAAAATGATGGTGTTCATTAACTCTAGTGTCCCATGGGATGATTTGAAAACGTATTCTCAAACCATTTACTCCTCTGTCGTGAATCGTCTGCTTCAAATTCCTAACTCAGATATACGGTCACTTTCTCCTAATCGGATTATTAATTTCCCTAAACAGTGATTATGTTTTATGTTTTATATGGTGTTCATTCATAAAAATAAATTCAATGAGGATTCTGAACTTTTCTTCAACTTTAGTTGTGAGTTGAAAAATTAACTTAATTTCAAATTAGGCGAATACAGCTGTACGGTGCCTGTGTGCGGTGGTGTACGGTGCCTTTGTGCGGTGGTGCTGTACGGTGCCTGTGTGCGGTGGTGGTGGACGGTGCCTGTGTGCGGTGGTGCTGTACGGTGCCTGTGTGCGGTGGTGGTGTACGGTGCCTGTGTGCGGTGGTGGTGTACGGTGCCTGTGTGCGGTGGTGGTGTACGGTGCCTTTGTGCGGTGGTGCTGTACGGTGCCTGTGTGCGGTGGTGGTGTACGGTGCCTGTGTGCGGTGGTGCTGTACGGTGCCTTTGTGCGGTGGTGCTGTACGGTGCCTGTGTGCGGTGGTGGTGTACGGTGCCTGTGTGCGGTGGTGGTGTACGGTGCCTTTGTGCGGTGGTGCTGTACGGTGCCTGTGTGCGGTGGTGGTGTACGGTGCCTTTGTGCGGTGGTGCTGTACGGTGCCTGTGTGCGGTGGTGCTGTACGGTGCCTTTGTGCGGTGGTGCTGTACGGTGCCTGTGTGCGGTGGTGGTGTACGGTGCCTGTGTGCGGTGGTGCTGTACGGTGCCTGTGTGCGGTGGTGCTGTACGGTGCCTGTGTGCGGTGGTGTACGGTGCCTTTGTGCGGTGGTGCTGTACGGTGCCTGTGTGCGGTGGTGGTGTACGGTGCCTTTGTGCGGTGGTGCTGTACGGTGCCTGTGTGCGGTGGTGCTGTACGGTGCCTGTGTGCGGTGGTGGTGTACGGTGCCTGTGTGCGGTGGTGGTGTACGGTACCTGTGTGCGGTGGTGGTGTACGGTGCCTGTGTGCGGTGGTGGTGTACGGTGCCTGTGTGCGGTGGTGGTGTACGGTGCCTGTGTGCGGTGGTGGTGTACGGTGCCTGTGTGCGGTGGTGCTGTACGGTGCCTGTGTGCGGTGGTGCTGTACGGTGCCTTTGTGCGGTGGTGCTGTACGGTGCCTGTGTGCGGTGGTGCTGTACGGTGCCTGTGTGCGGTGGTGGTGTACGGTGCCTGTGTGCGGTGGTGGTGTACGGTGCCTGTGTGCGGTGGTGCTGTACGGAGCCTGTGTGCGGTGGTGCTGTACGGTGCCTTTGTGCGGTGGTGCTGTACGGTGCCTTTGTGCGGTGGTGCTGTACGGTGCCTGTGTGCGGTGGTGGTGTACGGTGCCTGTGTGCGCTGGTGGTGTACGGTGCCTGTGTGCGGTGGTGCTGTACGGTGCCTGTGTGCGGTGGTGCTGTACGGTGCCTGTGTGCGGTGGTGGTGTACGGTGCCTGTGTGCGGTGGTGCTGTACGGTGCCTGTGTGCGGTGGTGCTGTACGGTGCCTGTGTGCGGTGGTGCTGTACGGTGCCTTTGTGCGGTGGTGCTGTACGGTGCCTTTGTGCGGTGGTGGTGTACGGTGCCTGTGTGCGGTGGTTCTGTACGGTGCCTGTGTGCGGTGGTGCTGTACGGTGCCTTTGTGCGGTGGTGCTGTACGGTGCCTGTGTGCGGTGGTGCTGTACGGTGCCTGTGTGCGGTGGTGGTGTACGGTGCCTGTGTGCGGTGGTGCTGTACGGTGCCTGTGTGCGGTGGTGCTGTACGGTGCCTTTGTGCGGTGGTGCTGTACGGTGCCTGTGTGCGGTGGTGCTGTACGGTGCCTGTGTGCGGTGGTGCTGTACGGTGCCTGTGTGCGGTGGTGGTGTACGGTGCCTGTGTGCGGTGGTGGTGTACGGTGCCTGTGTGCGGTGGTGCTGTACGGTGCCTGTGTGCGGTGGTGCTGTACGGTGCCTTTGTGCGGTGGTGCTGTACGGTGCCTGTGTGCGGTGGTGCTGTACGGTGCCTGTGTGCGGTGGTGGTGTACGGTGCCTGTGTGTGGTGGTGGTGTACGGTGCCTGTGTGCGGTGGTGGTGTACGGTGCCTGTGTGCGGTGGTGCTGTACGGTGCCTGTGTGCGGTGGTGGTGTACGGTGCCTGTGTGCGGTGGTGGTGTACGGTGCCTGTGTGCGGTGGTGGTGTACGGTGCCTGTGTGCGGTGGTGGTGTACGGTGCCTGTGTGCGGTGGTGCTGTACGGTGCCTGTGTGCGGTGGTGGTGTACGGTGCCTGTGTGCGGTGGTGGTGTACGGTGCCTGTGTGCGGTGGTGGTGTACGGTGCCTGTGTGCGGTGGTGCTGTACGGTGCCTGTGTGCGGTGGTGGTGTACGGTGCCTGTGTGCGGTGGTGGTGTACGGTGCCTGTGTGCGGTGGTGGTGTACGGTGCCTGTGTGCGGTGGTGCTGTACGGTGCCTGTGTGCGGTGGTGGTGTACGGTGCCTGTGTGCGGTGGTGATGTACGGTGCCTGTGTGCGGTGGTGCTGTACGGTGCCTGTGTGCGGTGGTGCTGTACGGTGCCTGTGTGCGGTGGTGCTGTACGGTGCCTGTGTGCGGTGGTGCTGTACGGTGCCTTTGTGCGGTGGTGCTGTACGGTGCCTGTGTGCGGTGGTGCTGTACGGTGCCTGAGTGCGGTGGTGGTGTACGGTGCCTGTGTGCGGTGGTGGTGTACGGTGCCTGTGTGCGGTGGTGGTGTACGGTGCCTGTGTGCGGTGGTGCTGTACGGTGCCTGTGTGCGGTGGTGCTGTACGGTGCCTGTGTGCGGTGGTGCTGTACGGTGCCTGTGTGCGGTGGTGGTGTACGGTGCCTGTGTGCGGTGGTGGTGTACGGTGCCTGTGTGCGGTGGTGCTGTACGGTGCCTGTGTGCGGTGGTGCTGTACGGTGCCTGTGTGCGGTGGTGGTGTACGGTGCCTGTGTGCGGTGGTGCTGTACGGTGCCTGTGTGCGGTGGTGCTGTACGGTGCCTGTGTGCGGTGGTGCTGTACGGTGCCTGTGTGCGGTAGTGCTGTACGGTGCCTGTGTGCGGTGGTGCTGTACGGTGCCTGTGTGCGGTGGTGCTGTACGGTGCCTGTGTGCGGTGGTGGTGTACGGTGCCTGAGTGCGGTGGTGGTGTACGGTGCCTGTGTGCGGTGGTGGTGTACGGTGCCTGTGTGCGGTGGTGGTGTACGGTGCCTGTGTGCGGTGGTGGTGTACGGTGCCTGTGTGCGGTGGTGGTGTACGGTGCCTGTGTGCGGTGGTGCTGTACGGTGCCTGTGTGCGGTGGTGCTGTACGGTGCCTGTGTGCGGTGGTGCTGTACGGTGCCTTTGTGCGGTGGTGCTGTACGGTGCCTGTGTGCGGTGGTGTACGGTGCCTGTGTGCGGTGGTGCTGTACGGTGCCTTTGTGCGGTGGTGCTGTACGGTGCCTGTGTGCGGTGGTGTACGGTGCCTGTGTGCGGTGGTGCTGTACGGTGCCTGTGTGCGGTGGTGATGTACGGTGCCTGTGTGCGGTGGTGATGTACGGTGCCTGTGTGCGGTGGTGATGTACGGTGCCTGTGTGCGGTGGTGCTGTACGGTGCCTGTGTTACTTCTTTGGTGTGCGGTGGTGCTGTACGGTGCTTGTGTTACTTCTTTGGTGTGCGGTGGTGCTTGAAATTCCTCATTTTTGGTGCTTTGGAATACCTCATTTTTGGTGCTTTGGAATACCTAATTTTTGGTGCTTTGGAATACCTCATTTTTGGTGCTTTGGAATACCTCATTTTTGGTGCTTTGGAATACCTCATTTTTGGTGCTTTGGAATACCTCATTTTTGGTGCTTTGGAATACCTCATTTTTGGTGCTTTGGATTACCTCATTTTTGGTGCTTTGGAATACCTCATTTTCGGTGCTTTGGAATACCTCATTTTTGGTGCTTTGGAATACCTCATTTTTGGTGCTTTGGAATACCTCATTTTTGGTGCTTTGGAATACCTCATTCTTGGTGCTTTGGAATACCTCATTTTTGGTGCTTTGGAATACCTCATTTTTGGTGCTTTGGAATACCTCATTTTTGGTGCTTTGGAATACCTCATTTTTGGTGCTTTGGAATACCTCATTTTTGGTGCTTTGGAATACCTCATTTTTGGTGCTTTGGAATACCTCATTTATGGTGCTTTGGAATATCTCATTATTGGTGCTTTGGAATACCTCATTTTTGGTGCTTTGGAATACCTCATTTTTGTTGCTTTGGAATACCTCATTTTTTGTGCTTCAAATTTCTCATTTTTGGTGCTTTGGAATACGATCAGTTAAAATACCTCGTCTTGTAAATATTTATACGCTTCTGTAATCACAAGAATTCCTAGATTATAAATTGAGCAGGCTTTTAAAATTTTCGTCATTGAGTGTCGAAGCATGGCGGAGCAAATTTACACGAGACGCAAAACGTGATGGTCAATTGTTTTTATGAGCGGTCATTTATAAAAGATATTACTTGAATAATCAGTAATAATTATTAATTCGCATCGAGCAGATCGCATGTTTGTCAACTTTGGCTCAAAACTGGTCCGTTTCCAATAGAGTTTCGCAGGAACTTGCTCACTTACAGTTTTCTATTCAACCAGAATATTTCGCTCTGCATTACCGTGCCCAGTGATTCGGTTTTAAATGATATGATATGATAACAAAAAATTTTGAATGAAAAATACGGTTTAAAAAAATGCTAGTACACAAGATCTAACATTAGGAATTGATGAACACGCGCTGCATTTAACAAAATTACTGCACATTTCCTCTGACATGAAATGTATTTTGCAAATAGATTTATGCTGTATATTAGATACGCTGACTTAAATCTAGACGTATAATACTGTGAATTAACTACACGGACTAAAATTTTAAAGTTGAAACTACACAGTATGCCCCACAAAAACCCAAAAACCCGAACCGAGTATTTGTTTTGCCAAATCAGTAATCCCATCATAAGATCACCATAAGCATTTAATTTCTGGCAAAATTTTTATCCTTCGAAATTAACCTATAGGAAAGGTATTATAAGATGGTATTACTGATACGGTAAAATAAATACTCGGTTTGGGTTTTTGTGGTACATACTATAGTTAGCTTGACTTATGTGTGAGTCGGGCTGAGGAATAGAAAGCAATCTCATTGCAGCCATCCCTGTGCTGCAGCTCGTCGGCGGATAAAATGTTTATCATTTTATCCTCATCATTTTGTGAGCTGCAGGAGCGCTGCAGTAATTAATTCTTTAGAACGTGAAGAAAATTTTTCAAATATTAATTGATGTTTTGCTCGGTAAATAAACAAATGAGTCTTCGCTTGAGCTCTGAAGATAGAGTCCACGTGAGTTTTGAGCTCCCTACCTAAGATAGAAAGTACTTATTTCAAGGCATGATGAAGAACAAGTGTTGGTTTTTGGTCTTCGCCTTAAGAAATTGCTGTGCCAATAATTGTGATGGCTTCTCTACTATGCTAATCTTTTGAAGGCGTTTATTGCAGTTTTTCATGCTCAATATAATTACAGCTATTTTTCCTATTAATCGAAGTTACTCTTCGTACAGAGACTGGTATATGAACGCTCAATGCCATCTCAAATTCGTCATGGACCCACAAGTAGCTATACTCAAATGTGTCCATTGTACTAGACTTAAGATATAAGTTATTGTCTTGTCACTTGTGATAAATAAATTGTTTAAGCTGATTAAATTGTTTAAATGTTCAAGCATGATGCTGAATACAAGTCACACTCTCTCGCCAATCTTCCCAGGTCGCATTGGCTGTCTTTGGCTTCGATGTTCACCATCGCTCTCTTCAAAGTTCTCTTTGGCGCTTGCTCTTTGTACGAGAACTGAGGAAATAATCGAACGCTGGCGAGGGAACTTCTTTGAACATCTTTCTCGCACCCAAAATGCTCTGTTTTTAGTACTTATTAAATCACACGCCTTGGTTTTAAAATGAAGTTGTGTCGTTCATATTTAAACATAAAGTGTTATTTGTACAGTAAGATAACATTTAAGCAAAAATGGTTTTACTGTTTATATATGTTAACATGAAACACAAAAACAAGATGTTCGCTATCTTGAACGAAAAGGTGTTGCGTATAATAATATGAGTATACCAAAATACCTTTTGCGCCATGACCTCATGTATATATCGCGTATTTTGTTTATATGCTCCTTGTGTGTCTGGTGATTAAAAGGAGGACAGCACCACTGGGTGGCAGTAATCCCTGAACTGAAGAATGAGTCACCTCAGTTGTACAGAGCCATGTTCAACAGAGCCATATCCAACAGAGTTGAACAGAGCCCATGTTCAACAGAGCCGTAGTCAACAGAGTTGAACAGAGCCATGTTCAACAGAGTCATGTTCAACAGAGCCATGACCAACAGAGCCATGTTGAACAGATCCATGTTCAACAGAGCCATGACCAACAGAACCATGTTCAACAGAGTCATGACCAACAGAGCCATGTTCAACAGAGCCATATTCAACAGAGTTGACTAGCCATGCGCAACAGAGTTGAACATCAACAGAGTTCAGCACGGCCCCATCCAGTAGCATGAGTCACCTAAGTCGAACAATACCTCCGTGAATAATTATGGCCGAGCTGGAGAAGCGAGATGCTTTGATGTGGTGTTATGAAGTGCAGACTTGTTTCATGCTCATTAGTGTAGAGGCCTCATTATCCTCACATAAAAATAATAGCATCTGTTCGAAGCTGTGGAGGCTGACTTGCTAATTGCAGCGCGGTTTGGACGCTCAATTTCCAGATTTTAGAGATTTTGTGTCCTCCCTCCAGCCTGAAGGCCGGGGACTCTATTTGTTTCACTTTGATGTATTTCATAATCAAGTTGAATAAATTTGGGCCGAAATGAGTTTCAGTGTTGGCGAGGGAGAGGCCGGAACAGAAGACGATAGATAAAATTGAAATTGAAACAAATGTTCCATGTTAGAGGACGGGAACCTCGATAATCGCAATTTCATGTTTTAGATTTTTTCGTTATTTCGAAATCGAAAATTTTCCTTGAAAAATTCTAATTTAACTTGAAAATTCAAAAAACGATCAATTGAGTTTACTTTTTGGATATACAGTGAACTGTTTACACATGATTTAAAATCTATTTTAATGACATATGTGCGATATTCTTTAGTTTTAGTTTTTGTTTAAAAACGAGCGCTTGCAAAAAATCCTACCCGTTTTAGCTCGTCATGCACTAAAATTTTAAATCATGAAACGCACAGAACTTTCGTCACGACTTCTCTGGTTTCTCAGGTTAACTCTCCAATATTTTTGACACGTATAAAACTAAAAACAACTCTACGAAATTTTTATTTGTGTCAATCGGTAACACAATTCTCACTCCCAATGTCAACTTAGTGTAAGCAAACTTATTGGATCAGGAAATTTTATTTAAAGCATGCAAATTTTTCAATTGATGGCATGGTTTTGTACGAGTTATTAAGGGACTAAAATTTTTCAGCTCCAGAAACTAGAACGCTGAAATATCGCGGATGAGTACGACGCATCAAGTTGACTTTACTGAAGTGACCAAGTTTGTACTCCCAGTGCGTAACTCTAACTAATCCAGTGCTTGATGTTGTCAATCCTGATTCTTGATTAATTGTTCATTACCCTGTACAAAGATAATAATAAAAATCATCTTGGGAAACAAGAGATATTCATTCAACATTTTCTCCCGAATAAATGCTTATAAAATATTATTCTATTTTTCTGCTAAGGCCCGCCATGAACATCAACTGAGCAAATTGCGTGACTGAAATCTTGAATAAAACAGCAGACCTATTTTATTTTACGTTCAGGCCTGTAGAAGACATGATAAACTCACGGTAGAAGTAAAGCATAAAATATAATAAAGGTACTAACTTGTATGTACCATAACATCTCGTATCACGTGATAAAAACAAACTTTTCAGTTCCACATTTGCTAACAACTGCTTACTGTTACTGCTAACCCTTACTGTTTCTGAAAAACGGTTTCATGCACCAAAAATGACTGTGGAAGTTCTCCAGAACGTACTAGAGGAAACTTTCGCGATTGAACTTTGTCTGATAGTTTTACTAGTTTCACTTCAAAACGCTTAAAATGTAGCTGAAATCCTGAACGAGTTACTAGAAAATACTCGAGGAAACAAAGGAGTTTCACACCCCTGACACCAGCCGCGACGTGCAGGAAGCATCTAAGGTTCCAATGTTCCCAGCTGGGGACAACTCTCCCAATCTTGTGAATCTGAGGGAACAATTTCGAGGGCAGTGGGATCACACTCGTTGCGCAAGCCACCGCAGAAAGACATTAAGTGCCCAATAAAGGCCTAAGGTGGGTTCATTTGGTGCCCTTGGGCAACGTAGCCTTGGCCTTAAGGGCTAATATCATCACAAAGCTTCTGTGGTCCGGGATACAGCGCTGCAGTCTTGGAATACCCAAGCAGGCCGCATGCACCGCTTTGGTACGAGATTTTAGACTAGTCGAGGTAGTTGATTGAAACCACCGCACAAAAAGGTCTCTAAAGTTTTAAGTTAGTTGTGTACTTATGCAATTTGTTGTGTATCCGTGTACATTTTGTTGCTGATAAACTATATGAGAATTATTTGTTTATTAAAGTTGATGTCATTCGGAGCTCGGAGAGTGGTTTCAGGGAGAGTTTTCGGGAAATGAATTTTGTATCTTGGAGCTGAAAACATCGTGTGATTCAGCCTCTCATACACACGCGAAGTTATATTATTGAGTTACATTTTTATAACTCAAATAATTAGGCCTTCGGGATAACAATAATGACTAGTACAAAACTGCTTCATAAAAAAGAGCTGTAATGCTTGACTTTATTTCCAAAAATAAAGTGCTACGATCAAGGAAATTGGATGATCAATGTCCAATATTTTTCAACATTCCATCACTGATGTTACTTTGTTATGTTGTGTGCGAGAAAAAGCTCTTTTCAATACATTTGAAGGTTCCACACTCGCACAAGCCACGTTCATGCCATCGTACATTCGAATTCGAACATGCTTCAAAATATTTCGTATGGATCGCTGGCGCTAAACAAGCTTCAACA
Organism: Morinoia aosen; assembly: GCA_030386875.1. NCBI lineage: Eukaryota > Metazoa > Arthropoda > Malacostraca > Amphipoda > Talitridae > Morinoia > Morinoia aosen. Next base: position 44,515,900 of record CM059564.1, on the reverse strand, counting down.
TAGTATTTGATATTCAAAGTAAAACAAGGACATCAAATTAAATTGGAAAACTGGAAATAAAAATGGAGACTTGGAAACGTTAAAAAAGATGGAAACCTTAAGAGTTCGAGGACAACACACGACACACAATTGAGATCACTGGGAACTCTCTTGCTTTTGAAAATAAACTGTTTTTCTCTTATTTCTTCCTTTCTTTCTTCCAATTGAGTTAAGAGCGAGCCTCTCAGTGCCTAGAGAGTTTCCATACTCCTGCCATCGGAGCGCGTGTATATCTCGGTGAATGCTCTCTCTTTTATTCCTTCGAAAAAGACAAAAACCAGGAAAACTTCGTCGTATTCCAGGCCTTGGGAGCCAATAAAATATTTTTATTGGGTAGAGGCTCTTGTATTTCATCTTGGTTGTCATGCAGAGAATATCAAAGAGATGCGAGAAGATTTTCTTACGCATTTTGCGTCATGCTTCTTCTGATGTCCCCTAAAGTGATTGCAGCCGCTCTCTGAAAGGGAGTAACTTTCATCCTCGAATCACGTTCAAAAATGATTTTCTCCCTTAGATGCATCGAATAAGACACCTATTGTGAAGAAAGTGGTAGTGTGATGAACAGGCATAAGTTGTTACAAGTAAGTAGGTAGTGTGACAAACAGGCAACAATATTGTTACAAGTAAGTAGGTAGTGTCACAAACAGGCAACAATATTGTTACACGTAAGTAGGTAGTGTCACAAACAGGCAACAATTGTTAGAAGTAAGCAAGTAGAGTAACTGTTGAGAGTGAGATTTTATTCATGACAAAATGGAAGTACGGATATTCTCAGTGCAATGCTAAGCAACCAATTATAGAATCTAAACAAACACTGCAATAAAGATAAGGTCGTGAACACGTGCACATATTGAAGATACGAAAACAAAATACTCCTGAGGGTAAGCGCTCAATTAGAGTAAGATCTTTTTTTAAGTCATTATAGGTAAAAAAATTAAATGATGTTTCATTTACTGCAGCTTAGTGATTATTGATCCAGTGAATTACCCTGAAGAGGTACATCCTCGTAACAATCGGATATTTTAGAGCTTTTTCTTCTGTTTCTGTTTCGTCCTGTTTCTCAGAAAATCATTTTGCATATCTGTTCAATTTTTTAACTCGAACGACTTTCGAATGACTCCATAGCTGGCGAGCAAGAGAAATTATTTGACATTCCTTTCAGTTTCGCAGATTCATAATTAATATCCAATTCCAACGAACAATTCAAACAAAAGAGCCAATAAGAAAAGAAAAGAAAAACATTTTATTTTCAATAAAGTATAAACATGAAATGTCGATACATTGGTTTTTAAAACACCTCAACATTAACATCCTTAAATGATTATAACACGTTGGTATCGTAATACCCGTGTAGAATGTTGAAACAAAAAAATGATTGATAGAAAATTACAACAAAAAATGAGTTCCTTTCCTTGCCTAATCTGATTTTGAACTAAGAGAGCACAATCCTCGCGACGTTCATTTGAAAAACACTTTCATTAGTGCGCACAAGTACTGAAAAATAAAAGCGAAAAATGCATTCAAATACCTTAGCATAGAGACCCTTAATTGCTATTCATACATGGTTATCGTAATACACATGATGGTTGTCGACACAGGATTTAGGGAGAAGCACAAGTTAGTAAAAAATAAACAATAATATGTATAAAAGGATCGTTTGCATTTGGAGGGCGGCACTAAGTTTCAGTTTCTGTGTTTCAATTTCTAAGTTTCAATTTCTTAAATTTTTGCTAGAAAGTGAAAATTTATCTTATTTTACGTTCGCTAAGTCATTCTAAAATTGATCTTACTTATTCCTATCGACTATAATGAGCAATGAGCATCACACAATAAATAAATGAGTTTCTGATTTTTTTATGTGGATCCGATCTTTCCCGGTATTTTGCAGCATTACAATATTATTGAGGTACCTCTTGGAGGTGAATATCCGATATTTTCCTGGTATTTTGGAACATTGTTTGTTCAAAAAATTGATCTACCCCTTGGAGATGAAGGGGGTCTGGGAAACAGGTACAAAGCTTCACGTTGCAAAAGGCGTCAGTAGCAGATTGTGTTCTCAAGTAGACCCAGCTGAATACATTAGAGTATGCTGCACCTCTCTGTCTCCGTATTTATGTTTAATGTTTAATATTTAATGTTTAAACATGTTCGTAGTTTGTGCGAACTCGCGCTGTAAGTATTTCCCTCTCGCTTAATTACGCGCTCTTTGTGAGGGGTGCATGCTTTCTCCCCTGCTTTCCTTCCTGCATCGCTCCTGCTTTCCCTCCTTTTTCTCCTGCTTTCCCTCATGCTTGCCTCTATCTCGCTGAGGCGAGCACAAGATGGAAGCCTTCTTTGTTTTTTGCAGCTCGTCTCTGATTGAAACTAATCCTCTTGGCTAACGCAACCAAAAATCCGGAAAGGTACTTTTCAGCTGGTGAAATTATTTTGTGCTCACTCGAAGACTTCTCTGCGGTGGAAAGCATAATTCTGCTCTCTGTCTCTTTATTCTATTGCCTGAATCTGTCAATGACCTCTGGAACAACATTAATATCGGATAAAAAGTCCCCGAAATTTGCGCTCAGAAGCTCCATGACCTCATCTGTTATATCCGTTATCAATGGAAGCTTAAGCTCTGAGCTCTTCTCTTCCAGTGCGTGTTTTCATCGCGCGTCAATCCCGGCAGCGAGTGAAAAAGAGGCGACGATACGTAATTTTTGGAGCCCGACTTATTACCTACGAACCTCACGAGACAAAATGCCAAGCTTTTAAGTTCGTACGAGCGATAAAAGCTTGCTTTTCATCGCCTGCAGCGATCCCAACTCGCGCGTGAAACTCGGCTTCACTTCCAGAGGACTTGTACCTGCTCCACGGCAGAGGAAACGAGGTTAAGTCATTTCTGTGGAGGCAAATACATCTCCTCTTGTTCAGCTAGCCAATAGAACGGCCTCATTTCAAAGAAAGTTTATGACGTCACCATTGCGACATGTCTTTAGGCCAATAGCAGTACCAGATTTGGGGCTAGCAGTGTTGCCAGATACAATAAGAGCGCTGCTATTGGTTCGTTGCCCTGACGTCAGCATTGCAACAAGTCGTTAGGCCAATAGCGGTACCAGATTTGGGGCTAGTAGTGTTGCCAGATGCAATAAGAGCGCTGTTATTGGTTCTTTGCCATGACTTCAGCATTGCCACACGGTCGACAGAAAAAAGACTGGTTTGACCCGACCTTGTTTCTTCTACCGTAGACTGCCTCAGCACGACGAGGACAGCTGGGCTCGACAGCAGCTGGTGCCGGTGTTTGCTGCCCCACGTTACTTCATCTAAGATATTTTAAAAACCAACGATGTACCATGTCTTGTACCATCTGTATTGGAACTAAGCTGTTTTTCTTTCTTTTCTTTTTTGATTCAAGGGAAAATTGTACAGGATTCAAACCACTCGTGAAACGTGCGCGAATAACTCGATCGTAATTTGCTCTCAAAAATGACGCATGATTCAACATAGCATCACTCGAAAGGTTAAATGATGAAACATTACATCACTCAGAAGGTTAAATTATGAAACATTACATCATTCAAAACGTCAAATTAAATTAATTAAAGTTCCACAATTTATTTGTGTTAAATTAGGAAATTACTAAGCTCTTTACGTAGTAAATCATGAAGTGAACTTCACGGAACGAAAGAGTTTAAATGGTATTTGTATACTATTGCGGTACACCAAAAAAGAACAGTAAAGGTCTCACTCTAGAGAACTCAACAGCCGAGGGAAATAAATAAAGGAAATATATACTTATTGAGCTAAAGGGTACGTGTTGGTGCCTCGATTAATAATATAGAAATGGGCTGCCGAGCATCTTGATCGAAGACATGCCATGCTAAAAATAAACGGCACTAGCGATTCTGGCTTTTTTAAGTAAATTGGCGCTATAAATTCATTGTGAAAAAAGACAGTAAATGTACGAGGAGTTCGCGAGACTCGAACTCAGGACTAGAAATTACCGCGCCAGCACGCTATCGACCGCGCTATCGATCACCCTGAAAGATTATCGAAGCACAACGAAATCGGGACATCTGTCGGGACAGTGTAGCGTGCTGGCGCGGTAATTTCTAGTCCTGAGTTCGAGTCTCGCGAACTCCTCGTACATTTATTTCATTTGAAAAACCTTGTGGAAGCAGTAGCTTCCCGTACCAGATTCATTAACTGTTTCTGGAGTGACTAGACTTTGAACTCTCGATACAAAAAGAGAGTAGTTATATATATAGCAGCTCGGTAAGACTAGTCTACTCTGAGTCTCACTGTGCAGGCAAATTAGGCTTGAATTAGAACTACATGTAGGGCAGGCTGTAGCTGAAGTGTACCTCAAAGTTTGGAATTATTCATTAAACGATAAAAAAATCCAATGAAGTAATTGTGAAAATATTGTTAGTTATAAAAACCACCGCAACACATTATGGTATGAACGTTAATAACACAGTATAGAGACGTCGGTACAAAATTAAAGTATTCGCAAAAAAAAATTTAACATTAAAAAACGCTGTTGTTCATCATGGTACAGACGTTAATATCACAGCATGGAGGCATCGGTAAAAATTGGCTTTCGATTGTTTGATCTTCGTAATGTGTGGTCAACAACGTATCATTACAAAACTCTAAAATTAATAACAGCTGGGAAATAAAACCAGATAAATACTCCTCACTACAGTGCCTGGTAAAGAACCTAACATCGTCTGTCGTTGAACCCCCGTGCAAAAAGCGACGCCTTGCGTCTGTAAGTTGCAGTTTGGTCTTCAGTAATTGCACATGATTGCAAATTGCTCAATTTTCCTTTCAGAAGAAGCTTTTGGTGAGGATTTGTAAGCCCTGCAGGAGACGTATCGATTCTACTAGTTTTTCTTCGCACAGTTCTGAAATTAGCGTCGCTTCTCGCCCTCCTCCGACAGGCTGTCGGTGATGCACAATCACACACCGAATAACGCATCAAAAATACGGCACCCACGCATGATCTCATAAATTCATGTGAACATGCATTTTTTCAAACATTCATGAGCTTCATGAATTGCCCAAGAGACGAGTAATTCTTTCATAATTTACGTGCATATAAAAATAGAGGACTGTCTAGATTGTTCTCATAATCCCGTGATGTTGAGTATGTGGCTTCAGGCTTCGTTCGCTGATGGGGAATGTAGGACACGATCATAATGTGTTGTAGTGTCTTGTACGGGTGATGTAAACTTTGAGAAAGAAATTTAATCGAAACAGCTAACGAAATAGCCTTAGAAGCATAAATAAACATGGCAATTACATTAAAATAGTTCCATTGGGAAGGTTATGAAAAGAATATTTAATGAAAATTTCGAGTGGTATTTCATTTCTATCGGAAACTGCAAACAAAAAATGAACATATGTTTTGTAATGCTCGGAGGTTCACTATGCAAGCCATTTTCTTCAGTGAATTTACAGGTTCTTTTTATTTTCATCACTGAACCTAAATGAGAGCTCTGAGTTTTGGGACAGGTAACAAATCGAGGAAGACGTTAAATTTTCCGGTCTATTTCAGATGAAATTCAGTGCCAGTTTAATGTGAATGACGTTGATGATGGAAATATTTGGGAATTTGATACCAAAGTTTGAATTAGATAAGAGTTCACTAAGTTCAGACGCCATAGTTCAGAATGTGTGCATTACAAGCTCGCTGAATGGAAATTCTGTGAGCACGCAGAATGTGACTTTTCTTAAACCAGTTTTCATGAAGTCAGAACGCACAAAATTTGAAACGTAACGAAGAGCAGCGAAAGAACCCTTGTTTCATTTCCCCGCACGTCGCAGCGCGAGGTTCTGTACCGATGTTGCGATCGGAACCTGAAGCTGCCACGCGTGCACATGATAGAGTTGCTCCGAGTCATCGTTAGAGAGATTGCAAGGGAAATATCTAAAGAAAAATGTGCCATTAAGCGCCAATATTGACGGTAATGATCAAAGCTCGCTCGCTGGCTGGGAACACTAGAACGAAGACTCCATAGAAGGCAGAAGCACTTGAGCGCTATCGTAAAAAATTTCATGGTCAGTCTCTTGAGCTCGTGGCCTGCTTACTGCCTACCTCTAAAGGAGAGACGAACGGTCGTTGGTTTGCCTCGGTCATCGTGAGCGATGGTTTTTGTCCCTGCAACATCAAGAGCGACCAATGATTCTTTGTCCCACGGCGTCTTTACTGATTTGCGTCGTGGCGTAGAAACAGGCGAAGAAAAACAAAACTCTCCATTAGAGATTACCATTCCACTGGAGATTGTTATTGATGACGGGGCTCAAGTGTTGCTCAAAAGTCTGTAGTTTTTTTAAGAATTGCAGCTTTTTGAAGGCTTTTCCATCGAATGTATATTAATTACACAACGTGGGAATGCTTCAATAGATAAAACTACCTACATTCGTATGTAATGTGAACTATATTGCGAGAGCTCCTTCAACTAGATAATGCATTCACATAAAAGGAAGAAAATTACTAAATTACTTGTTTCGTTTTGGTCGACAGAAATTTTACGCCACTGAGGTACACCACAAAATCTTAGGTACGCCAGCGGAGTCTTTTGCGACTGAGCTAAACTTTTGTCATTTGAGGAGCGCTTACTGCAGCGAGAGACTTGCCTCCCCACCGTCAAGTTAGGACATCTCTGGCCTGCTCTGCCAATCATAGAGGCGGCAAAGCTCACTCAGGAGATTCGAGCGTAATGACAACGCCCGTTAGCGACCATCACAGCGAGTGCCGGTCATCACAGACCTCCCTAACACAAAGAAAGTCTTTTCTTTTTCTTTAGGACGCCAGCCAAGTCACCTGAGCGACAGACAGTCTGCCGAACTTTTCTCCTCTACCATTTGTCGACAGTTGCAGCCGAGCTCAGGAAAAACCTCGAACCATTGTCGCTACAAACTGCTTCTCGTCACGCGTTCGGCTTAGCCTGCAAAATCTGTCGAACTGTTGACTTCAGAGAAAAAGCTAATTAAAGATGTCATTCGGCGGTTCCCAGCTTAAAGTAAAATACCCAGGTAAGCTTATTGACGGTTTCAAATTGGGTACACGGGGATTTCGCTCGGATCCTCTGAAAGTTTGATGTTCTTTGGTTTCGAAGAGGGCGGTCTGCAGGGCCGGTGAAATATCGTACGACTGTAAGAACGGAAAGCAATTGTCGCTCGCCAGAACTGTCGTCGTTGTCGCGAGGTGCACAAACTGCTCAGTGCCACGCGGACCCACAACTGCTTCTTGTAACCAAAATTTACTCTTTGCAACATCAAAATAATACCGAGGAAATGTACAGTGTCGCTGTGTGACTTCTTGTAACCAAAATTGCTCTCTTCGCAACAGATTGCCTCAAAATAATGCTGAGGAAATGTGCAGTGTCGCTGTGTGACGGCGAATAATTCGAGAAGCATAAGATCTGTTGTTTTGTCTGCTTGAAGGGAAAATATACTCACTATTCATTATATCAATTGCAGTGTGTCCTTAGGAGAAGTCAGTGCTACTTTCAGCTACTTTTATGATCTTTTGAATTCTCGTAGAAATTTTAAAATAGGTGGGAAACTTTTCTTTTCATCTTTTACCAACAAAGAGTGTGGCAACATGTACAGTTACAGTAAGACGATTGTTATGTTGACCACTCCACAAATACGGAAAAAATTTCATGCTCTATCAATATTAAGTAATCACTTGATGTGAATTGCAAAGGTGGTCTTGGTACATTTTCTTTGGAGAACAACAGTCTCTCACTCTACGTGAGGAATTTTCTAAGAATGAATATAGGAATTAATTTTTCCAGCATTTCACCGTGCCTTTAACTTTATCGTTAAGATTTGCCCCGTTTGTGTACAGAAAGTTCAGTGTTCGCATCGTTGACATTTCTGTAACTGGGTTGAAAAAATCACAAACTGCATTGCAAGAGGATGCATTTGAGTTGAGACATTAAAATGTTGGAATAAAGGTTAATTCGCCTTTTCCTACTCGATTGAAACTATTCACGCTTCGATCCAAGTTTCCATTGGAAAGTGCATCCGAAATAAAGTTATTTTACAGTTAAAATAATGTTAGTTTAATAGTGCAGTTAACAGACTACAAGGCAGGAATTTTGACGCACTTGTGTGTGTCATCCGCTTATTCTTAAAATTCCAGAACATATTGAATAAATAAACTCAATGTTGTGTGAGTTTTAAAAGCGTCTAAGAGTGAGAAATTAGTGGCTGAAAGTTTAGTCTCAGTACCTTCCATCATATGGAAGGCTCTTTTTTTATGAACATTTTATTTCTGAAATACTGAGCGTCAAAGTGGTCGAGGTTTTAGTGTAAGAAAGCTTTACATTATCGCTTGGTTGTGTGAAAGTGGCGCTCGGTGTCGCCGCACGTTTCTGATGAGGTGCGCTTTGCATTATACTTAGTTGGGAGGGCGACCGTAAATCTGTAAATTCAAGGATCATCGGAACGATGGAAAATTCATGAATAATTTTTAAGTCATTTGAAGGTTAGAGAATCACATAACACACGAATTTCGATGCGTTATCAATGTTCTCGATAGAAAATTTCTGTGATGGGCACAGAGTGCATTTTGGTCATTTCTTTCATGTTCAGAGCAATTGCCCTTCATATGTGATGGTTACTCGCTCTCAAATCGATGATTTCATGGTCGGCTCTGCAAAACTGGTGTCATATTGCGACAATGGAAAAGTCTGCCCTGCAGAGTGAAACATTCGAGTTCGAGCCTTCTCATGCTTCAAATGTAACGTATTTCTAGAGAGTGATTGATAGGAGTCAATCCAGAAAAAATGAGATTAATTCATTTACAGTTTTTGCTAGATAACCGTCGTATCTTTCATTTAACATCAGAATGATACACTGATCCTCAATCATTTCAATATTAAGAGCATGAAGTACTCTGTTTCGCTGGAAATAATGGCTCACCTATTCCTACCTACCTAGATCCTGTTCAGTCAGAAAGTTACAAGGCTTCCCGGGAGAAGAAAGCAGTTTATGCCTGACGTCGGCCCTTACACAGAGCTGGTCTTTATTGCAGACATTACTTCCGATACGGGAGGCTCGGTGTGATCGAAGATAATGCTATGGTGCGCAAAATATAGCGTAATTCCTCGAAACCAAAGACGGACTCTCACAGCCGGTCAGCCCACGGTCCGACAGCCGGAGCAATGGGAGCGGCATCGAGATACGGCTTGCTATATGAGCGCAAAATGCTTCCGCCGATTTACAGATAACGCAAGTTCTCCAAAGAGAAGTCGTTCATTTCTTACGAATTTAAGGCGCTAAACTCGAGCTGTTGGAAATTTAACTCAAGGCTGGCATTACAGGTCCCCTCTCCTTAGTTCAAAAAATTGTTCTCTTCGTCGTGTATTGTTCATTGTTCATGGTGAAAGTGTTTTTCTTTTAGGTGAAGTTGGTTGGAAACTTGGAACGAGTGAATATTTTAGTTTAGAAGTGAGGTCTGTGAAATTGAGGGATAGAGCGCATATCAGAATTTAGAGAATATTTACCTCGATAGTGAAATAAAGATTTCGTTTTATTGAACAGTAGTTCAAGGAAAGTAAAAAAGTGATTTCTATTGTTAGAGGGAGTTAGTTTTTCATGTTCAGATAATAGATACTCCTCAGAAAAATACATAAAATGGACTTGATATTGAAAAAATGTAAAAGAAGTACAAAATTACCTTTTCCTTAGTAAGAAAATTTGCGCTCCTTCCCAAAACAATGAAATAAGGACAATGCGCCTTGAACGGCATGTTGACAATCCCACTGAATTCCCGCAGTCAGTTTTATTTGAATTAAAATTATTTCTCTTTGTCTTAAAAAATTTAAGGATCGTTGTTGAGTATGATTGTAACAAATTTCTCACTCATCACATCCTGGTAGAGAAGCAGTAGACTTAAGATCTAACCATACGATTAACATCAAAACAGCCATGCTGTCTTTTCAGGAGTTCGGCCGGTGCGGTAGAAGGCAGATTTGGAAGAAGAATGCGAGAGTGTTCTGAAGCGCATTTTACGACGGACTTGATTGAAAATAACGACAGCCTAACACGTTCAGCCCCAGATGCTGCGGCTGCCGGACGTGCTTCTCTGCTTTCATGCCCTCTACAATTTTGCCATCTTTCTGCTCCCGGAAATGTCAGAACAAAACTGTCGGCTCTGAGTCAAGGTTAATGGTCTATGAGGCATAAACCTATTCATCGCAATTCTGGACGAATCTCAGCAGAATGAACAAAAGTTTTGCTGAAATGGATCATTGAGATCTCCTCAATGATTTTTTTCGGACACAAAAAGTGTCTCGGCAAAAGCTGTGAGTGTGATCCAATATTTTTTCCGCTTCATGAAGTGTGTTTTGATCCAATTCATTCAATTTTTTTGTTTTTAAACAATTTTTAGATTTTTTGAACAAAGAAATTTCCGTTCATCTACGTAACTATTATTCTTATTACTACTTTTTTGTTCACAAATAAAGGCATGATGTGAACCTGAATATTCTTTGATCATACCGATTTATCAGCATGCTGACGTCATTGCAAACTAGGAAAGAGGGCAGATATAAACCTGAAAAACCTAAAATGTTTGTTATTTTTCACTGAACATCAACAGAAATTAGATGTAGGAACTTTTGTTGTACCATTAGATGTAGTTATACTTAAAACGATGGACGAATAAAATATTCACTCTCATGTTCTCAATCACATGTAGTGTGACTGTTTTCCTGATTTTTTTAATTGCGCACTTAAGGAAAAATAACACTCCCCCTCACTCCCCCTCACTCCCCCTCACTCCCCCTCACTCCCCCTCACTCCCCCTCACTCCCCCTCACTCCCCCTCACTCTCCCTCACTCCCCCTCACTCCCCCTCACTCCCCCTCACTCCCCCTCACTCCCCCTCACTCCCCCTCACTCCCCCTCACTCCCCCTCACTCTCCCTCACTCCCCCTCACCACAATAACACTCCCCCTCACTCCCCCTCACCACAATAACACTCCCCCACACCACAGGCGAGTTGTCTTCACATCATCTCCAGGATGCGCGCTGGAAGCCTCAGATATTAATGGCTGTAGTTCTCCAACTTGAATGTTTATGTTTTCCCAACATTTTTAGAGGGACTCACATATGGAGACCACCTGAGTCACCTACACAGCTGACCTAAACAAACAAACAAACATCAGCATGTAAAGATGCTTTATTTCCAATCAATCCAAATACATATCATCTTGTATATTGGTTTATCAAATGCGTATAATTAACTGTAGGACACCATGACGGTTACCCCGTAATGCCGGTACCCATTTCCGACACCTGGGTTGAGTGGGGTATTGTTCGAGAGTTTTTCCTTATACCCAACGGGGAAATCGCCGCGCAGCGCCAGGATTCGAACCCTAGACACCTCTACGGAAGGGAGAGGCCATTAACCACTCTGCCTCGGTGAGCACTCATATCCAGTGTTTGCTGCAGCGCACGTTTTTTAGTTTAATTTAGCAGATAATTTTTGATTGATTGGTCGGATTTTGAGCGACTCATCGTTTTTCTACGAATTGATCCTCTGCTGTACGAGCTCATGGATGAAAATACAACATAACTGCGCTGCCCAGTCAAACTTTTTCTCCGGAGCATGCATGTTTTTCACCGCCTAAGTGATTTAATTAATTGGGTGGCGAAAAACATGCATGCAGGCGGCGAAAAAGTTAGACTGGGTGCCTTCGTCGAAGTTTGATATTGGAATAAAGTCCTGACAGTAAGTGGGGATGTTTTTTATCATGGTATTTGAAACACAATTGCCAAACATGGAATTTTTGTTGTGTCTAAATGCACAATTTATCTGAAATTATTTTTTTTTTCAACTGAAATTTTTCACTCTCACTCCTTCAAACTGTTCGGTACTTTTTATTTCCAAGGTTTATTATTTTCCGGGGTAATTTTCCAAATCACTCATGCTTCAGTTGATAACATCTTTACTCACTTACAAACAATGGTTCTTCCATTTTTGACTCATTTAACCACAGTTTCGACAGACCACGGGAGGTCACTTGCCTCTGAATGACGGTTTTTTCCCTATACTTTCATCCAACTGACTTCCGTAAATCTTACTGGACTTATCTAGCCCGTGTTGTGTTGGCTTTGGTTTTTGGGGATGCGGAATGTCCAATGACGTTCACCAAACGATAATTACGTCATGTTACGTTACGTTACGTTACGTTACGTTATGTTACGTTACGTTACGTTACGTTACGTTATGTTACGTTACGTTACGTTACGTTACGTTATGTTACGTTACGTTACAAACGAGGACGTTTGTAAGATTGTAGAGTAAGATAACGCGTACGTTTTGGCACCGTCAGCTACTAGACCATTAATGATTTTGTTCAACTTGCGTCACAATTATACACAACGGCTGCAAAAGTATAATTCATTTCATTAAAATCGTCTAGAGAGTGTAAGCTACCTGAGGAATACAGAGGATCAGACGCCCCCTTGAAATTTTTAAGCCGTCACCTAAATGAGAGAGATATGTATTTAGTTATATATTGTAAATGTTTAATTTCAGAATTGTATAGCAAAACAAATACTTGAATAACAATACATTTTCACGTGAAAATATTTCCGATAACTTTCCCACACCCCTCAATCTGCTCCACAACATTAAAGCTCTGTGATTCTATATACATACGTACTTATATTCATATGTGTATGCAATTATGCATATTATGTATGTATATGATTGTATATGCATATTCTCCAGACCACAATCCAGTGAAGGCCACCATTCACTGAAATGATCTTCGCTGAACTTCCGGATCCTCAGACCCGACTGATCAATGACGGGAAAAAGCAGAGCTTGTAAAGCAATCTTTGCCTGCAGCCGTGAGCATCACAAGCCTCACCTTGAGATCTGAGATGAGCAGGTGCATCGTCCGACCACCTGCATTTTCCGGGGCTTTTTTATTCTTTTATTTTATTTTATTCCAAGTTCAGGAGTAAAATGCGCACCACCGACGAGGGAGACCAATGATAACGGAACGATGAAGGGAGGCAGGTGCCAGAGGCAAGAGGATATGCTCAATTCGATTATGTTGCTTTGGGAGCTTTAGTGCCGGAGTAGAAATATCATGCGCGTACAATTGCTTCTCAAAATAAAAACAGTGGAAGATAGCAGGGGAGTGAAAAGTGCTTGAGCCATTCGCAATAGAGCGATCATGCGTGCTTTTTGATCAGCATTTTGCTTTTGAAAATAATTGCGTTAAATCACTTAATTCTATGAACCGGTGACACAAAGCAGAATTTTGCCGGAAAGTTGTTATGCCAAATTTTTTGAACATCTTGAAGGCCTTCTAAATTTCACGACAGGTGAATCATGTTAATATGTGTTATGTAACTTCTAAATTACTGTAGAGTTGTCGCCTAATTTCTTCACAAACTCTCACACAACTCAAACGAGCAACCGTACCTCCAGCAGCGCAGCACATCTTGAAGCTCTCGTGAGCTACGGAAACTTCAGTGGCTTGCTAAGTCCCTGCGCTGTATTCCATTGTTCAGTAAAAATACAATGGATTTCAAGGGAACTTTGTTCTACTTACGAAGCCGTGGTCTCCGTAACTTTGTAATGGAGGAGGCAACAGTTTTGGCACCGCTGCGCGCCCTGAATTCGTTACGTGACGCGAATTTCGCTTTCTGAACACGTTTTGAGGCGTTCGTTCGAAAGCTTATCATTGACTGCAAAGTTTTGCCCAACGCACGAATACAAATGTCCGAATCCTCGACCACCCCATGCCCGAGCATCGTCCTTTTAATTCGTGATGAAATCAAAAATTCTCAAGCGAAAATTGAATGTTTCGCCGGTTTTTAAATTTCGTAAATGGTCTTGTAATATACCGTATGTGCTCCAATAAGGTAGAAGATTAACGCGCATGAAAATCATTCATGAAAATTTAGTTCGAAGTCCGGATTTGAAACGTAGATTTCGAAGCCGTACACTGATGATGTAAAAAGCGAGTACAAAAATGTGTGCGTTGACTTAACTTGGGCTGAATTTACGCGCTTTTGGGTTCAGGAAATCTCAGTGTGCGAACTGATAGAATTTTACTTTAATTCCAAATTTTTGCTTGTGAGGTTTTATAGTCGAGATGCGCTCAACTTGGTTTTCAACTCCATTTTTAAAAGTATCAATATTTATGTTGTTTATTATCAATACACTTTCTTGCCCTTTCTACACCACGTACCGTGCATGTTAGGTGACAGAGACACCGCGTGTTTGAAGTACAATTCGAAAAAAATGTCTTCAGAAAAAATTGGCAGGAACCCATAACAATTTTAACGTTCCATTTTATTTCCTTACTTTTTGAATTTATATTATCAATGATCTTTGAGTTTCCATTACAAACGGAGTGCAGATTTCCTTCAACGATCAGAACCGTAAAATTGACGTCGGCCAATGCCAAACTACAATATGATTACCCAGAGGATCAATTTTAGCATTCATTCGAATTATATATTACACGGACATAAAACGGCAATATCTGATACTGACGTTCCAACACCGTTCCGCTGCTACGTGAGCTTTCTAAATTGCGATGTCGATTTTTCTTAATACCACAGAGAACGTAATCCTGCGCTGAAGTTCGCTGCAAATGCCAATGAAAGAGATTGTTCTAGTGCAATAACGCGGAAAATTACGTTTTCTTAAATTTTTGATAGAGCAAAAGTGTTTGGTGAACTGGTTATGAAAGTCATACCAGAGATTCAGCGGAGTTCACACTCCGCTGGAATAAACAGAAAATTTCGCAGAGAATATGACAGTGCCCAAACATTATAGAAAATGACACGCTCTAGCCTCCGTTCAAGGTATATCACAAGGCTTGTGGGACGAAAAAAAATACTGTTTTCATGATTATTATTACAGGCGGTCATAGTCCAGCAAAACGATAGAAATGCTTCCAATAAGCCCAAAGAAAAAATTATTTGGTGCATAAAATCTGACTAGAACGCAAAAACTTGATACTTGCTAGGGAAAAAACACACCCCTTCACGTCGCTTAAACTATTGCGATAAAGGTTTAGGCACAAATCAAAATAAGAGATACATTACATCAGCAGTACAGGACAAGCAAGCATGCGAAAAAGTGAAGAGCATACAGCGGCCGTAATTTTACGGCGGTATCAAAACTTCATCTAACATCTTTTTTCCCAAAATCAGGCACCACTATTGGTTCAACGACATGTCGCAATGGTGACGTCATGGCCACGAACCAATAGCAGCGCTCATAATGCGTCTGGCAACACTGCTAGCCTTAAATCTGGCTCCACTATTGGTCTAACGACAGGTCCCAACGGTGACATCATGAAGTTCATTTGAAATAAAACCGCTCTATTGGCTAGCCAAACATAAGGAGGTGTGTTTTCCCCCATAGAAATGACTCTACCTTGTTTCCTCTACCGTGGCAGTTGCCCTCTGATTGCTCGGCCTGAGAGACATGTTCAATGAGCGGTGCCGGTCAGTCAGCGCATGTTGCACATGCATCATGCGATTTTTAAGCAGATGTTCCAGGTTACCTGGACGCAGAAGGCAAAATCGGACCGAATTTTGTCCCCGAAAATACTGGCTCGTAGCTCAAAGTGTGGCAAAATAGGAACGCTTCATATACGGTATTGGAATTTCGGCCTGACAAATGTGACGTTTCAAGGGGGTCAACTTAATTTTTTAAACTGAGGGCCTCTTTAATGCCTGCGTGTTCAGTTCAACATTTGCGTATTTGCAAGGAATATTTTGAATAATAAGTTATTCTCTATTTTAGCTTTGGTGATTTATTTTGCATGATGTCGAAATTCAATATCAATGCTCAATTACCTAGACTTTTAGTTGCGAGACCGAGTAATATTCGATGATACTCGAAAATAAATTAATTTGATTCATTTTGCAATGAACATTATTAGCTACTTACTGAAATTTCGCCATAGTAGTAATACCTTTCCAAAACCCTTTCTAATTTCTAATGAAATCCTTATTTAAATGATGTTCATTCGAAAGCACTCGAGCATTAAAGCACAGGGACCAAACAAATGCCGGGTACATATTCAAATTCTTCATTTAAACAGTTTTTGTAAACTAATTTTAGCTACAACGGTAGAACGTGCCTTTATTTTTGACGGCGAAGGTCTGCAAGAATCGATGATAACCTTTACCCTTTTTTCAATGCTTTATAAATGCAGGATTTCTTAAGCATTTCGAAATAAAAAACACGTAGAGAAAAAATTCTAGCAAAATTATCCTTCAAAATTAACCTACAGAAAAGGCATTACTGATCATGATGGTATTACTGATACGAAAATATAAATACTCAGATCGGGTTTCTGTGGGACATACTGTATCATGCGTTCCTGATTAATGTTTGATAAATGTTCCAATTGAAATTCAAAACTGAGCTCTGACTTGTTGAGCTGCCGTAATCAAGCATACAAGCTTCCACATTGTAATTCGTCGATTGCTGCAACATACGTTTAAATCCACAACTTTTTACACTTAACTATTGCAGTAATATTCTGGCACCAAAGTCATTGGATGTTCAATGTTCATGCTTTTGAAACTTTCTGGCATACTTTTGAAATAATCAGCTATTTTAATTCCTGGAGATTTATTTGCCTAACATTAAACTGCAGCTGTCTCCCTCGCACATTAGCCAGCCAGACCACCGTTAACGCAGTGCCACACAGAGGCCTAACTACGTATTTCAGAAAGGGAAAAAATCCCACTAGATGCTATTTCTCGCTGGTGAAAAACAGTGAATTGGCAGTAAAAAGCACTTAGCTCACACAGATATGAGACAACCCTTTAACCCAACGGTAATTTAGACGTAAAAAGCTTTTTTTAATTAACCAGCGACAAGACGAATGGATTTTGAAGCCCATGTACAAACAAATATATTCCATTTCTGCACCGTGCAAAAGTTATTATACATTAAATCAGGCTTCTTGGAGAAGAGCGTACAACATTATCAACTAGCGATGAAAAGACAAAAAAAAACAGCGACAAGACGAATAAATTTTGAAACGCATACACCGACAAATTCATTCCATTTATATACGCTGCAAAAGTTATTATAGATTAATTAGGCATCTTACAGGAGAAGAACGTATAAAATTACCAACCTTCACAAAGTGACACGTGACGCCTGCCCTGCTCGACAGCGTGAGGCATCCCCAGAAGTGTTCCAATAAAATAAGAAGCCCCATTCGACCTGCACACAAGTTTGTATCTCTTTCAGAAGGAAAAGCAGAAGACTGAGCAGCGAGATTCTTTCTTATTTCTGGCCTGAAAGAGCCGCTGCTGGAGGAGAGCATTCCGAGAAGAGTCACGAGTGCTCTGAGAGCCGGTCCTTTTCATGGGACCCTCTTCAGGGCCCGATATTCGATCGTATTTCTGCGGTGAATGTGCTCTCATCGAGCCCACTTCTGAATTTATTGCCCTTACAAACCTTTTATAGAAGCGATGATGCAAGTGTTTGCTATCAATAGAACGTGGCTCGGATAAAAGACATTTTCCCCTAACGCCGATTTGAGTGGAATTATTATCGCCAGTTTTATTGCGGCTGTAGGTGCCTTCAACAGCCGCGACCTCGTGATCAGAACCTAGCAAATAATCTCAATGAGTTCGTTAAGACTTTAGTGCCTGTTTTTAACTTCGTAGTACATGTAAGCAGATAATCTCTATGAGTTCGTTAAGACTTTAGTGCCTGTTTTTAACTACGTAGTACACGTAAGCAGATAGTGAGTTCGTTAAGACTTTAGTGCCTGTTTTTAACTTGTACACGTAGCATTGCAGCGCACGGTTGCATTTAATTTTTTCGAAGCGTAACTTTATTTCGCTGATTGGGAAGTCGAGTTAACGCAAGCGGAAGCCATACTAAACTTATCAGGGCAGCTCTTCAGTACACGGTAAGGTCATCGACGTCAGGTTAGATAAGTTATTTTGAGCCTCCTTAACCACAGCAAAGGTGTTTCAAAGAGCTGAAGAAGGCAGGCACCATTTAGTATGGAGGAAAAGGAACATTCATGAGGTTTGTTCCCGCGCACGATGCCCAGTGCATAGAAACAGAAAATTAAGAAATTTGTTCATGAAATAAAATTAAAATTGGAGGAGCATGTGGAGGTGCTGAAATACATGACAGCAGTGAACCGAAAAAATATGGTCGGTAACAAAACACAAAACCGATGTCTGAACAAAAGGAGGGCCTACCTAATTTTCAGCTCTTCCTCCTGGGAATGCTAATTTCCATACACACAATAGCTGTATCCCCCTGATGGGGGCTTTAGCTTTAGCAACTTTTCCAACAAGCGTGCGAGCAAATTTTTAATTTCGCACACAGTACAGTACACAGTGACACCTCAACTGGAGTGAAACCTGCCACAAAAGTTTGCTATCTCTCTCTTTTATAAAAAATTTCACGATAAAAGACCATAATTGTATCATTTAAAATACTTTCCTAAATTATAATTACTTTCCTAGAGATCCAGTCGAGTTTTTAGCGCTCGATTACTTCTTCAGTTCTCCTGTGTGTCGGGAAATAATTCTTGCTACCACTTCACGACACCTGCTTTTCCCATTCCCTCCTCACTGCAACGGTCAGTAAACGTGCCCGTCCTGCGTGTTTGTCTGTCTGTTTCTTTGTTTGCTTGCTTGTTTGACTGTCTGTTTGTTTGCTTGCTTGTTTGTCTGTCTGTTTGCTTGCTTGTTTTTTCATCTGTCTATTTGTTTGCTTGTTTTTCTGTCTGTTTGTTCGCTTGCTTGTTTGTCTGTCTGTTTGTTTGCTTGCTTGTTTGTTCATCTGTCTATTTGTATGTTTGTTTGTCTGTCTGTTTGTTTGCTTGTTTGTTTGTCTGCGTGCTTGTTTGCTTGTTAGCTTGTTTGCTTGCTTGCTTCTTTGTCTGTCTCTTTGTGTCTTTTTGTTTGCTAGCTTGTGTGTCTGCTAGTTTGTCTGTTTGTCCCTCTGTCTGTTGGTTTGCTCCCTTGTTTGTATGAGTTTGTGCATTGAATTATTTTACAAGCACGCGATGCATGCTGAAAAAGGGAATCTTCAGACGCCTTCTCTGAACAAACCTGTCCACCGTCACAAAACTTTTCTGCAGAGGACCGAAATACGAGATTGCGTTGCGCTGAATTTATTTTCATGACCGTGGAGTTAAACTGAATCAATCGGTATTTGGAAGCGTTGTGATACTTATGAAATATTTATGTCGCCATTCTATTGCGCCGCTCGGCGCTGGTGTATCAGGTGGCAAATCACTGGGAACTGGAAAACAATCTTGCTTAGTTTGAATTTAGCTTTGGGGATAAGGATCCCATTTCATCAAAAGCTCAAGGAAATTCAAATGGCAAAATAAATATGAAGAACAGATTTTTGAAAATTCAAGTTGAACGTAGATTATCAGAAAAATCATTCAAAGGATCTAAGAAACTGATTATTTTACGAAATTTATATGCAAAAAACAATGACATCTAATGCATTTCTACTGCAGAAACTGGAATTTGAAGACATCTAATGCATTTCTACTGCAGAAACTGCTCCAGCATAAAACTCCAAAAAAGCATTTGAAGTAGAAGAATGCTCGTGAAGCCCTGATAGAGACGTGGAGAGCGGCGATATTGGCTCTGTGGTCATGTCGACGCGGCTCCGTCATTTTCTGGAAGACCTCGAAATTCCGAAGCAAAAGTTCAATTTTTTTCAATCCGGCAGGCGGCCCGTAAATCATTGCAGGCTTTTGAAAGGTGAGGATGACGGAGACATATGGAAGAAGTTGCACTTTCTGTGCCCTGATGATGTATGTCGTCTTGATGGCACTAGTTGAAATTGCGCGCCAATCTCAGGACCATAATCACACACGTACAAAACCTTCAGCAAGTTCTGCACTCAGAAGTGCTCATAATTTTTTAGAATGTACAGATCATACTGCTTAGCTAGATCAAAAATTACATGAATCTGCACGGAGGAGTACTCGTACCTTTTAGAATGTACAGATCAAACTGCTTGGCCAGATCAAGAATTACACAAAATCTGCACTCAGTAGTGCTCACGCATTTTAGTACGTACTGATCTTACTGCTTGGGTCATGGGTATTACAAAACTCATGTGTGTGTTTCAAAAAAGAATCCTAACTTCAAGGTATTTTACCAGCCATTGATGTGTTTTTTGTACCATCTTTTATGGATATAAACTTTTATTTCTTTTTTTCTTTTATTAGCTAAATAAAAAATTACACAAATTTTTCGTGCACTAATAATGCAATCAATGAGACAAGTATTAGACAATGCGCTTTAGTAAAATGCCGGTGGTTTGGTTCAGCATGACCTGACGAGGTTTGCAAGCATGCCAGCATTTCACTTGTCTTGAAGAAAATCGTGAGGGCTGATCAAAATTATTCCATCATATTTCAGAAAATTTAGGTTGAAGCTGTGTTATTTTTTTCAAGGTAGAGCCTTGTTCATGGAAATTAGCGACCCCAATATAAATTAATAAGCTTTTGAAAATCTTCAAGTTCGAGGGTCATTACTATCTTGCAGAATTTTTCACGATCAGCACCATCACGAAGGCGCCTAAATTTTGTAAAACATGGTGACGAACATAAATGTTTTCTATGGTAAATTCAGCTGTACAACCGCCAAAAGTTATGACACGTGTTAAAAAATTATTCATTGCTGAAAATAATCTAAGAATATAAATTATGAAACACGAGGCTAAAATAATATGGAAATTGACGGCAGGTTGCAACGATTATTGTTATAGTTATTATGATATTGTTTCATTTTTTCCCTTAATCCAGTATCCTGCCTCACCGTAGAATTAAAATACTTAAAATTTATATTTATTGCGTTAGGGTGGCAGCTCACACCAACTTGACTCCGCAGTACCGAAAGCATTACGACAGAATATAGTTTCCATCCATTGAATACGATACAAAACCATCATTTCTTTTTTAAAATGTCTTAACATAAAGAACCTTGGCCTATATACGCATTTGAGTGTCGTAAAACCAATGTCTTAGTTGATATATGTACAACGAAGAACCAGAGAGCTATCCGTACTTGGTGTAGATTTCAGGCCTGGAAATCCCGCTGTCTCCTATTCTGTAAAACTAATTTTCTTTATCGATTTTCTAGTTTCAATTTCATTTTTATGCATCGACTAAGTTCTGATAATACCATCACTCCAGTCCTGCCAATTTACTATCGCTTCTGTCCTGCTAATTTAAATAATACATTTATTCTAATTGGGCTTTTCCAACGCGAGTACAAGCAGAAAATGTTCACGATATTCATTCCTTTTTTTTAAATCGCAACTTATGAATGACAATATAGGCCGCCTTTCTGCCTACTGTTTATGTCAGAGTTCAGAATATGTCACAAGTTCTAATTCATGTTCAAAGAGTTTCCTTTGCTAAAGAATCTCGATATCAAACGACTTCCGATCTTTACGAATCCCTTCTTTTGAATTTCAACTGCTTTAAAAAGGCTTCTCTTCAATGGTAACTAGGACCTGCAAGCCATTTTTGGCACGAGAGACATTATTTCTCCCTTATCTTGAGATGAATAAATGAAAAATTAAAATAACCATGGAACCATCGTGACATTGCTGCTAACTGCACTCTCCTTGCATCAGACAAATGACCTACAATTTTGAAGAAGCAATAAAATAACGTGAATTCGTATCTCAAACTAATAGAGCAGCATGTCAGACCGTGACCAACAGTATTCTTAATTCAATTCTAAAATGACGAGATGAAAAATTGTCTGCAGGAGGTACACGGAGCCCATTATTCAACTTTGTAATGCAACCTAACGGCCAATTTTTTACCTTGATCGATTCAAGTCTGCAGGAGGTTCACCAGGCGCTTTATTTTACCTTGCAAGGGTACTTGTTAGTAATTTTTTTACCAAGATCAAGTCGAGTACAAGTTTCTGAAGTAAGTTAATATAAAGCTCATATTTCTTCATGAATCTCGTCGAGATGATTCTCTCAAAGCTCCCTAGAATTTCAGAGCTGATCAGGCCTGCTTAGCGTGCGGTGCTCGAGCCCAGGGAAATTTCGGCGGTTGTCTACACTCAAACCGGAAGATAAATCGAGATGCTCGTGGAGGTCTTGGCTCTTCAATTCGAAATGAAATTTGAAAGAGAAACTCATCTGTTTTTGCCTCCTATCAACTCCATGAGCTCGGTTGCAACCACAAAATTTTAGGAAAGAAACTTATCTGCTTTCACTTTTTTTCAACTCCATGAGCTCGGTTGCAACCAGGGCTTCAACAATTGCCATTTTTTGTCGAAATTCTTGACTTAGACTAAATGTTCATTGGAAAAAGAAAAATTTTATAATTCAAGCCATGAGGCGACTGTACTAAGAATCATGTTGAGAAAATGATTTTCCACGTGTGATTCAAACTGTTGATTTATCATTGATTTATTTTCAGTTTTTTGAAAATAGCTTAGGTGTCGAAGATGCTTCTTGAAAGACTTTTTGAGAAATTGCATGAGGTATTTTAATTTGTTACCCGAGAACTAACCAAATATTCAAATTAATCTCACTACTGAAATAAAAAATGAGCAGAACTCTTATTCTAATCATGTGATAGATTTGTCGAACAAGTGAAGCCAGGAAATATGAATGAAAATAAAAAAAGAATGCGGAAAGAATAAGCTTTTGAGATTGTAACGCTCACGACAAAAAAAACTGTGACTGTGTATAACTATTCTTTGACTGCGAATAATCTAAGTTAAATTTTTTACATTTTCTTTTGATATCATCCACTAAACCAAACTTGTTGAAACTTTTTCCGAAAAATTATTCGAAAAGAATATTACACTTCCGGTAACACTTCGAATCAAAGTTAAATATTCATCGGAATGTTACACACCTGCATGAGAACGAGACTATATACGGCTACAACACTTAGGAACGCACGGGAGTGATGTCACAGATTCGTATTATAACATTTTTTAACATTTCGCGACCAACATTTTCAAACCACTCAAGAGCCACTGTTCCGCGGCCAAAACCTTTGATGCAGAACCCAGACTTACGTATAAATTGCAATGGTCAAATCTCGATAAAAAATTCTCATTATTGAGAGTCAAAAACACTCGCATCTGCAGAGCCAATGATCTCAGTTGACAGCGAGACGAATAAAGAGCAGACTTGTTATAATACATTACTATTGAATTGTTACAAGTGTGACAATCCGTCACAATCTAATGAAGGCAGAATCCATTGATGAGTCAGGAAGTATATCACATTTAAAGAAACACATCGAGCAGCTTTCGGCTGATCAGAGTTCTCATGTTACACTTCAGTGACCCGGCATGGTAAAGAACGTAAATCTCTGTAGAGTTTTTGTCTCAGCTTTATAGAAGACTATAATACCCATCTAGCTTTGTGTAAAAAGTGTTCAAATACCAGTACTCATGTACTACAGTACTGGAAGTTGTCGTCGTGTGCGGCACGTCCCGTACTCTGTGTACTAAAATGTTCAATGTTGTGCACAGCTCATCTTTTGGTATTCACTATAGGCCTGATGTCTGCTAGTGCATGAAGTCTCTCTATTTGCTAGTATACGATCTCTCTACCTGCTAGTATACCTGCTGGTATACGAATTTCTCTGCCTGCTAGTATACCTGCTAGTATACGAATCTCTCTGCCTGCTAGTATACCTGCTAGTATACGAATCTCTCTGCCTGCTAGTATACCTGCTAGTATACGAATCTCTCTGCCTGCTAGTATACCTGCTAGTATACGAATCTCTCTGCCTGCTAGTATACCTGCTAGTATACGAATCTCTCTGCCTGCTAGTATACCTGCTAGTATACGAATCTCTCTGCCTGCTAGTATACCTGCAAGTATACGAATCTCTCTGCCTGCTAGTATACCTGCTAGTATACGAATCTCTCTGCCTGCTAGTATACCTGCTAGTATACGAATCTCTCTGCCTGCTAGTATACCTGCTAGTATAGGAATCTCTCTACCTGCTAGTATACCTGCTAGTATACGAATCTCTCTGCCTGCTAGTATACCTGCTAGTATACGAATCTCTCTGCCTGCTAGTATACCTGCTAGTATACGAATCTCTCTGCCTGCTAGTATACCTGCTAGTATACGAATCTCTCTACCTGCTAGTATACCTGCTAGTATACGAATCTCTCTGCCTGCTAGTATACCTGCTAGTATACGAATCTCTCTACCTGCTAGTATACCTGCTAGTATACGAATCTCTCTGCCTGCTAGTATACCTGCTAGTATACGAATCTCTCTTCCTGCTAGTATACCTGCTAGTATACGAATCTCTCTGCCTGCTAGTATACCTGCTAGTATACGAATCTCTCTACCTGCTAGTATACCTGCTAGTATACGAATCTCTCTGCCTGCTAGTATACCTGCTAGTATACGAATCTCTCTGCCTGCTAGTATAACTGCTAGTATACGAATCTCTCTGCCTGCTAGTATACCTGCTAGTATACGAATCTCTCTGCCTGCTAGTATACCTGCTAGTATACGAATCTCTCTGCCTGCTAGTATACCTGCTAGTATACGAATCTTTCTGCCTGCTAGTATACCTGCTAGTATACGAATCTCTCTGCCTGCTAGTATACCTGCTAGTATACGAATCTCTCTGCCTGCTAGTATACCTTCTAGTATACGAATCTCTCTGCCTGCTAGTATACCTGCTAGTATACGAATCTCTCTACCTGCTAGTATACCTGCTAGTATACGAATCTCTCTGCCTGCTAGTATACCTGCTAGTATACGAATCTCTCTGCCTGCTAGTATACCTGCTAGTATACGAATCTCTCTGCCTGCTAGTATACCTGCTAGTATACGAATCTCTCTGCCTGCTAGTATACGTGCTAGTATACGAATCTCTCTGCCTGCTAGTATACCTGCTAGTATACGAATCTCTCTGCCTGCTAGTATACCTGCTAGTATACGAATCTCTCTGCCTGCTAGTATACCTGCTAGTATACGAATCTCTCTGCCTGCTAGTATACCTGCTAGTATACGAATCTCTCTGCCTGCTAGTATACCTGCTAGTATACGAATCTCTCTGCCTGCTAGTATACCTGCTAGTATACGAATCTCTCTGCCTGCTAGTATACCTGCTAGTATACGAATCTCTCTGCCTGCTAGTATACCTGCTAGTATACGAATCTCTCTGCCTGCTAGTATACCTGCTAGTATACGAATCTCTCTGCCTGCTAGTATACCTGCTAGTATACGAATCTCTCTGCCTGCTAGTATACCTGCTAGTATACGAATCTCTCTGCCTGCTAGTATACCTGCTAGTATACGAATCTCTCTACCTGCTAGTATACCTGCTAGTATACGAATCTCTCTGCCTGCTAGTATACCTGCTAGTATACGAATCTCTCTGCCTGCTAGTATACCTGCTAGTATACGAATCTCTCTACCTGCTAGTATACCTGCTAGTATACGAATCTCTCTGCCTGCTAGTATACCTGCTAGTATACGAATCTCTCTGCCTGCTAGTATACCTGCTAGTATACGAATCTCTCTACCTGCTAGTATACCTGCTAGTATACGAATCTCTCTGCCTGCTAGTATACCTGCTAGTATACGAATCTCTCTGCCTGCTAGTATACCTGCTAGTATACGAATCTCTCTACCTGCTAGTATACCTGCTAGTATACGAATCTCTCTGCCTGCTAGTATACCTGCTAGTATACGAATCTCTCTGCCTGCTAGTATACCTGCTAGTATACGAATCTCTCTGCCTGCTAGTATACCTGCTAGTATACGAATCTCTCTACCTGCTAGTATACCTGCTAGTATACGAATCTCTCTGCCTGCTAGTATACCTGCTAGTATACGAATCTCTCTACCTGCTAGTATACCTGCTAGTATACGAATCTCTCTGCCTGCTAGTATACCTGCTAGTATACGAATCTCTCTGCCTGCTAGTATACCTGCTAGTATACGAATCTCTCTGCCTGCTAGTATACCTGCTAGTATACGAATCTCTCTGCCTGCTAGTATACCTGCTAGTATACGAATCTCTCTACCTGCTAGTATACCTGCTAGTATACGAATCTCTCTGCCTGCTAGTATACCTGCTAGTATACGAATCTCTCTGCCTGCTAGTATACCTGCTAGTATACGAATCTCTCTGCCTGCTAGTATACCTGCTAGTATACGAATCTCTCTGCCTGCTAGTATACCTGCTAGTATACGAATCTCTCTGCCTGCTAGTATACCTGCTAGTATACGAATCTCTCTACCTGCTAGTATACCTGCTAGTATACGAATCTCTCTGCCTGCTAGTATACCTGCTAGTATACGAATCTCTCTGCCTGCTAGTATACCTGCTAGTATACGAATCTCTCTACCTGCTAGTATACCTGCTAGTATACGAATCTCTCTGCCTGCTAGTATACCTGCTAGTATACGAATGTCTCTGCCTGCTAGTATACCTGCTAGTATACGAATCTCTCTACCTGCTAGTATACCTGCTAGTATACGAATCTCTCTGCCTGCTAGTATACCTGCTAGTATACGAATCTCTCTGCCTGCTAGTATACCTGCTAGTATACGAATCTCTCTACCTGCTAGTATACCTGCTAGTATACGAATCTCTCTACCTGCTAGTATACCTGCTAGTATACGAATCTCTCTACCTGCTAGTATACCTGCTA
The DNA here is from genome assembly GCA_030386875.1 of Morinoia aosen. Lineage (NCBI taxonomy): Eukaryota > Metazoa > Arthropoda > Malacostraca > Amphipoda > Talitridae > Morinoia > Morinoia aosen. The sequence goes on along the minus strand of CM059564.1, from coordinate 44,489,182 downwards.
GTATACGAATCTCTCTGCCTGCTAGTATACCTGCTAGTATACGAATCTCTCTGCCTGCTAGTATACCTGCTAGTATACGAATCTCTCTGCCTGCTAGTATACCTGCTAGTATACGAATCTCTCTGCCTGCTAGTATACCTGCTAGTATACGAATCTCTCTGCCTGCTAGTATACCTGCTAGTATACGAATCTCTCTGCCTGCTAGTATACCTGCTAGTATACGAATCTCTCTGCCTGCTAGTATACCTGCTAGTATACGAATCTCTCTGCCTGCTAGTATACCTGCTAGTATACGAATCTCTCTGCCTGCTAGTATACCTGCTAGTATACGAATCTCTCTGCCTGCTAGTATACCTGCTAGTATACGAATCTCTCTGCCTGCTAGTATACCTGCTAGTATACGAATCTCTCTGCCTGCTAGTATACCTGCTAGTATACGAATCTCTCTACCTGCTAGTATACCTGCTAGTATACGAATCTCTCTGCCTGCTAGTATACCTGCTAGTATACGAATCTCTCTGCCTGCTAGTATACCTGCTAGTATACGAATCTCTCTGCCTGCTAGTATACCTGCTAGTATACGAATCTCTCTACCTGCTAGTATACCTGCTAGTATACGAATCTCTCTGCCTGCTAGTATACCTGCTAGTATACGAATCTCTCTGCCTGCTAGTATACCTGCTAGTATACGAATCTCTCTGCCTGCTAGTATACCTGCTAGTATACGAATCTCTCTACCTGCTAGTATACCTGCTAGTATACGAATCTCTCTGCCTGCTAGTATACCTGCTAGTATACGAATCTCTCTACCCGCTAGTATGCGTGCTAGTATACGAATCTCTCTGCCTGCTAGTATACGAAATGATAGACCCGGAGAAGTTTCATTAGTGCCTCGCGCTTCACAAATGATTCGGATTCGTTAGACATCAACTATTTTCCCTTTTTGTGCCGCATACGTTAATTAAAAAGAATTTCCCTTTCAATGGAAATAAAATTATCTTGCCAAAAATTTTCGAACGTTAGTTCATAAGCATGACAAATTCCGCATATACTTCAACTTTTCCTTTTGAGTTCATAAAATTCAAACTTGTTTTAATAGCACAACGACTGAAAAAATAATAGGCAATGATAATGAGTTTCGCACTAGTTCCTGCAAATTTGTTTTATCATTAACGAGTTGTATTGATATTGAATGAGTTTTTGGTTCATTTTCCCGCACGTAAACTCTTATTATTTACAAAAAACTACATGTCTTATATCGAGTATCTTCTCATCCTTCTGTGCAACAGTAGAGTGATGAAAATCAACACAAATCCAACAACAACAAAGTCAACTCGGGAATTTGTATCATTTCTCCTTGTTTGAAAACACCGCAAACTCACGTTCCAAAAACCATTTCCCAGAGCGAGCTCGAGTGTTCGCGCTGTGCTACCTGTATAGAAATAACCGAACTATTCCCAGCCTCGTGGAGATTACACGGAGATTTTGCAAAATTAGTGTGCGCTTTACATAGAAATTATGGAAAGCTCTTGGCGCAGCTATGAAGAGTTTCCTGAGAGCCTAAAGAGAAAACTCTGCGCGCCCGCCTCGAGAGGAAGATGGCTCGTAACATTGGCCGGCCTCATTTCGCTAATTATACCTTGACTAAAAAGCGCTCGTGCCGGTAAGTAAGAGGTGTCCTCACTCATCTAGGAAGCACCAATAGAAAAGTCCTTCTCCTGCTTAGAGGAGAAAAGTTTTAATTGAAAATGTTGGTCATTTTGCGGGAGGCAGTGGCGTAAAGTTAATTTATGATTGTGCTTCATTGCACAGCCACGCTTGTTCGGTGCTCGCTTGAGTGTCGTCTGCACGGGGCATCGTCGTGTCACGTCATGTCGGGTGAACCTCAATTGCTGTTTTGAAATTTGTTGAAATCAATGTTTCAAATTATGATGAATGAATTTTGAAGATGTGAAATGCGTTTTTTCTTGTTTTTTTGCTATTCTTACTTGAGAGGAATGATCTAGATCAGTCTTTTCCCTATCTTCATCATGTAGGGTATTTTGCGGTCGAAGCCATACTAGATTGTAGATGTAAGGTTGATCTCTGCTGCATCGTACACCATAGTTTTGGGATAACAGCTCGAAAAGAACGGTACCAATTGAATTTTATTAATTCACTGTCACGAAGCTCAAACAACATCTGCAGACCACGCGTGCGAACATTTGTCTCAAAGTTTATGCTATGCCAAATTACACACGCCTGAAGACCAAAATTATCCTTGTCATTCAAGGTGAAGTTCTACGTTGTGACAGATTTTTTGTGACTCGGAAGATGCAACGCATAAACTCCTTCACTCAACATGGGGTAAAAATTTCTTCTGGACGCAATTTTGGGGTAAAAATTTCTTCTGGACGCCATTTTCGGGTAAAAATTTCTTCTGTGCATTAACAGAGTGTCTATGTGCCTAAAATAGGAATGCTACTAAAATGATCTCAATCAACGTGAAACATTCAGCCGAGCCCTGAAGGCCAATTTAAGAGGATATTTTTCTTTCTTCTATGTTCAGCTCTATAGCAACATTTTCTTGCACATGTCTACAAAAAGCAAGGCATTCAAAATAGAAGGATAATTAAAGTGCAAGGCCAAATGAGGATACTTACATTCATGCGTGAATGTCACCTTGTTTTACTCAGGATATATTGAAAAAACCGAGTGGGGAAAATATAACATTTTAATTGATTGAATTTATTCCTTAACCCGTATAAAAATGAAGGTAATTTGTTGCGGGTGATAATACATAAACAAATACAGCAAAGAAGTTAAGTGACGTTTGATGATTGGCTATAAGCTAGGAGATTTAGGGTTCGTAGAAGAGCCGGCGGATTTAGCTTGCAGAGACGCAACACGCCGGGCGCGGCGCTTCCGGCGGCAGCCCACATACGGCCTCCACTATAGCAGCCATCTGAAGATTACGAGAGCGTAAGAAAGAATTCACATTTAAGGTTTAGGTTAGAGTTTAACGAGCAAGCTCAAGTTTAAGTTTAATTAACGAACAAGCTCCAGTTTAAGTTTAATTAACGAGCAAGCTCATGTTTAAGTTTAATTCGAGCAAGCTCAAGTACAAGTTTAATAACGAGCAAGCTCAAGTACAAGTTTAATAACGAGCAAGCTCAAGTAAAAGTTTAATAACGAGCAAGCTCAAGTACAAGTTCAATAACGAGCAAGCTCAAGTACAAGTTTAATAACGAGCAAGCTCAAGTACAAGTTTAATAACGAGCAAGCTCAAGTACAAGTTTAATAACGAGCAAGCTCAAGTACAAGTTTAATAACGAGCAAGTTCAAGTACAAGTTTAATAACGAGCAAGCTCAAGTAGTAGAAAATCAGTTAGGCTGCGTTAATTTTTGATACTAGGACCGAGAAACGGGATGTTTATCAAGGAAGAATTCCTTGGACCTACGGACAAGGGTGTCTGACGAAAGCGCCCCTACCGACAGCACACTCACCGCGTCCGATACATCCCTTGGGCTCGCATGTAGAGCAGCGGAGCGTCGACGTCCCAGGTGCCGGAGAAGAGCTTCCAGAAGACACGGCCCGAAGACATTGCGAGATGCCGACGACCGGCTCCAGCGCCCTCCAGCGAACGCTCCCCCCAGCCGGCGAGGCACTCAGAGAATCTAGCCGCACATGCCTGGTTGGCACTCCATGGTTCCATGGATGAGGCTGTACGTCATGGTGGCGATGACAGGCTGAATTGTATAAAAGAGCTGAGACGTGTGAGCACGGTTGGGCTAGCGAGGTGTCTGACGACCATTGAACAGTGCGAGCCTACTACACGTTGACATCGACATAATAGGTTGCGACAAGTGTGCTATTGGCAGAACGCAATCAGACACCCAAGTCTTATTTATTTTTCTAATAGGATATTTTATACAGGATACAAGCTCGAATTTCTACTAATTTATACGTGAAAAAATACATAACTCTAAATACTAAAACCGCGAAAGCTCATCACGAACTATAAGCCACGTACGTCGTGGAAGTTATAAAAACATTTTTAGTAGAATAATACTTTATCAGTTAGTCTTACAGGCCTACTAAGCGAACGCTCAACCCGTACTATAAACCAATTGCGTTGCACCAGTTAGTCTTTGGCCAGGCCTCAACGTTAAAAAAGGCCTGGTCTGCAACCGTAGGTCTTTTGAGAAGACCTCGTGAAATCATCCGTTGTAAGACCTCATGAAATCATCCGTTGTAAGACCTCGTGAAATCATCCGTTGTAAGACCTCATGAAATCATTCTGTAGTATCTTGGTTTTTCATCGCGACACGAGGTTTAGCCTAAGGTAGCTTTAACTACCGTATCAAGCCTTAACTTCGTGGAGTAGGAGAAGGAAACTCTCAGTAAGGTTCCTATTCTTGTACTGAATCATCCATACACCGACTCTGCTTATAAGCTAAAGCGCTCGGAAGTTAAACAATGCTCTTCCGGTGCATTCCAATGCGATGCGCCCCCAAGGCACAGCTTCCGGCGGAGGTCCCATAGAGACATCTGACCTGAACGCAATAAGGCATCCGGCAAGACGCGCAAACCTCATCTCCGGAAATCCATAAACCCAACGATGCCTACTTCACTATATAACAACTTCCCTCCCTTTAGATGAATATATGTGACAAAAAGAAGGAAGAGCTCAGCAACGTATTCGCATTACAGGTTTAGTTACTCTACTTGATCTACGAGGTTAATTTTGCACAGGGGAACTGCTAACAGGCTAATCAGGAGTCTCTGTTTCCCCACTGCGGATAGATCCCAAACTACTGTGCAACTACTGATTTGAATGTCTCTTCAAGATTACATTTAATGCTAATATTTGTACATGAAAGACATTAACAGCCACTTTACTAACAATAATTCCCTTCAGCCACTTGAGACCATTTCTTAAATTCAGAGCAAGAACATGATCACCGACATCAAATTGAGTTACATACATAGGCTTAGACCTGGACACAGAATATTTAGGATGAACTCTATCGCTAGAAGTAACATATTTACGATTGTTTAGCGCAACAGATGGAGCAATTTTTGTGACACTTTGAGGAATACAATGTGATTGAAATAACGCGTAATTAGTTCGTACATCAGAGAAATTATGAACAGAGTTAACGTCACAAGTATCGTTCCTAGGGTTTTGTAGAATAACTTCGTTCTACTGCTGTAGAGGCTTACTTGAACTCTTCATTGACACATCTTCTCTTCCGACGTAGCCCTGACAACCGCTCCTTTCCGGCTGCCCTATGTAAGTGCGAGCTGCGTCAAATTCTTCTCGTTTAGGTCCCCTTCGTGTAACAGGAGAAGGTCGTGCTGCAGTCGTAGATTTGCAAACTTTAGAAATGTGGCCTATTTTTCCACATTTTTTGCATTTTAATAATTTAATTTTAGGGCATAGCAATTCTTTGTAAGGTGCTTCTGCCTAGTTCTGCAGCGAATACATATGTAATTCGGCTGTAGTTTTTCTGTAGTGAAAACCGATGAAGATGAATCCTCACGAATAATATCTGGAGCGTCGAAGCTTTACTGTTGAAAGACTTGCTGTAGAACCGCGCTGAGAATTTGCGCTGAATGTAGACCGGCCAAAAAAGTATCTCTCAAGAGACGATCGCGACCGCACTTTTCGTAGTTGCGCGAAGATGCCAAGTCATTTAACGTTTTAGCATAACTTTGTATGGATTCATTAACACTTTGCTCTCTGTTTAGAAATGTAACAGATGCGCCAACAGTGGATTTCTTGATTTTAAATTGTTGTATTAACTTTCCTTCAAGTTCTTCATATGTAGCATCAGTGAGTAACGGAGGTTAAATTCTTCGTTGTAGATCAGTAATGATGTTTACAGGCGAAGCTTCAACTATAATACTAGCTTTGTTACCACCATTGTTTCCCGCCTTCTGAAGAACGTCTGCACACTGTACTTGAATCGTTGTAGATATTACTCACTGTTTCCACTTTAACGTCGAATGGAGGACAGCAAACTGTAGAATGCGCCATCTTAATTTCAGAGCACTTGTAAAGTTCAAATTCACTTAGGAGGTTCGAAATCTCGTCGCCATTTGTAGTATCTTGGTTTTTCATTGCGACACGAGGTTTAGCCTAAGGTAGCTTTAACTACCGTATCAAGCCTTAACTTCTTGGAGTAGGAGAAGGAAACTCTCAGTAAGGTTCCTATTCTTGTACTGAATCATCCATACACCGACTCTGCTTATAAGCTAAAGCGCTCGGAAGTTAAACAATGCTCTTCCGGTGCATACCAATGCGATGCGCCCCCAAGGCACAGCTTCCGGCGGAGGTCCCATAAAGACATCTGACCTGAACGCAATAAGGCATCCGGCAAGACGCGCAAACCTCATCTCCGGAAATCCATAAACCCAACGATGCCTACTTCACTATATAACACATTCGTTGTAAGACCTCGTGAAATCATCCGTTGTAAGACCTCATGAAATCATTCGTTGTAAGACCTCGTGAAATCATCCGTTGTAAGACCTCATGAAATCATTCGTTGTAAGACCTTGTGAAATCATCCGTTGTAAGACCTCATGAAATCATCCGTTGTAAGACCTCATGAAATCATCCGTTGTAAGACCTCGTGAAATCATCCGTTGTAAGACCTCGTGAAATCATCCGTTGTAAGACCTCGTGAAATCATCCGTTGTAAGACCTCGTGAAATCATCCGTTGTCAGACCTCGTGAAATCATCCGTTGTAAGACCTCGTGAAATCATCCGTTGTAAGACCTCGTGAAATCATCCGTTGTAAGACCTCGTGAAATCATCCGTTGTAAGACCTCATGAAATCATCCGTTGTATGACCTCGTGAAATCATCCGTTGTAAGACCTCATGAAATCATCCGTTGTAAGACCTCGTGAAATCATCCGTTGTAAGACCTCATGAAATCATCCGTTGTAAGACCTCGTGAAATCATCCGTTGTAAGACCTCATGAAATCATCCGTTGTAAGACCTCTTGAAATCATCCGTTGTAAGACCTCGTGAAATCATCCGTTGTAAGACCTCATGAAATCATCCGTTGTAAGACCTCGTGAAATCATCCGTTGTAAGACCTCGTGAAATCATCCGTTGTAAGACCTCGTGAAATCATCCGTTGTAAGACCTCGTGAAATCATCCGTTGTAAGACCTCGTGAAATCATCCGTTGTAAGACCTCGGGGAATCATGCGTTGTAAGACCTCATGAAATCATCCGTTGTAAGACCTCATGAAATCATCCGTTGTAAGACCTCGTGAAATCATCCGTTGTAAGACCTCATGAAATCATCCGTTTTAAGACCTCGTGAAATCATCCGTTGTAAGACCTCGTGGAATCATCCGTTGTAAGACCTCATGAAATCATACGTTGTAAGACCTCGTGAAATCATCCGTTGTAAGACCTCATGAAATCATCCGTTGTAAGACCTCGTGAAATCATCCGTTGTAAGACCTCGTGAAATCATCCGTTGTAAGACCTCGTGAAATCATCCGTTGTAAGTACTCATGAAATCATCCGTTGTAAGACCTCGTGAAATCATCCATTATTATTAGTACGTAAATTCATGGATGTCTAAAGACTTCAGAACGGCCCGGACTCGTTAAGCCTCTTAGTTCTTGCTGGGAATGCTTCTTTTCAAAAGTTCTGTAAAGGAAAGTTCGATCTCATGAAAGGTTTAATCAACACTGCCTGTCATCCTTTTTTTGTGCGCCCATCAGTTTCACAAAACGACAAAGTCCGGATAAAATAGAAATTTTCTACTAAATGGAAACGCTTCGTCGAAGAAAAGTTTTAAAATTTGAACCGATGAGCTTTGAAGAAATGGATTACACAGTATCTGCAAGAACGTCTTCCAATTGAATCTTTTATTTTTCTGATCATGTTTAGGTTTATTTGCAGTGTAAAATTTGCATTTATTTTCAAAATTAATTAAAAGACCAAAAAAACTACCATCGTCCGTAGACTTGTAATTTTTGAACCAACATTTGTTTCAAATATTAGGCCATTTTATGATCTTATTCCAACTCCCTACTTTTGTTTTCCTAGATACGAGAACAAACATCTAGAAGTTGTGCTCATTTAAATATAAAGGAAGAATTTTGTCTTCCTGCCAGCGGCATCAAGCGGTCGTGCTGTGATCGACTGAATGCCATCAGTGGCACGTCAGTGAAGATTTTTACCAACGAGCTCAATATTTTCTTTATGTAAACTACAAAATATCGCCAGAATTTCCTTTCAAAATTGAGGAAAATACTAATGGAAAAATCCTAATGATGCATTGAATTCAATGGTAAAACTTGTGGAAATTTTACTGTCGACTTCTAACTACAATATTCTTGAAGCATTGCATTAACTTTTACTGTTTAAAAAAGAATTTGAAACAACTCGTTGCTTGTGAAAATGTGTTTGTATCGAAAAAGAAGGACGCGGAGTTATAGCGAAGGAAGGCCAGTAAATAGAAAATAAGATAAAAGAAGAACCAACGTACAAATATACATTTATATTCATTTTTAATGGCAAACGTTTCGGAATGTTTCAATTCCATCTTCAGTGCTGAAAACATACAAAAAGGTCAAAAAGATCAAAAACTTATAGTACAGAAAATTCATAGAAGTGAAAAAAAAATTTTAGCAAACAAACATTTATAAAACTGTAATCCTTCCGATAATTCAACTACAGTAAAAACGATCATTCTCATTGGCTCACCTACCCATCATTTTACCAGTACATACATTCATACATTTACACATGGGAACCTAACAAACAGACGCGCGCATACACACTCCTATACATACATACATACATACATACATACATACATACATACATACATACACACAGAAATATGTCAGTAGGTTGACGCAATGTTCAGTTTCACGGCACTCAAGTCTTTATTCAAGTCAGGTTTATGAGTAGATATGAACAAAGATCCTAAAATGAGAAGATCTTGTTCGTTGTTGGTGGTACACAGAGTGGGGAAGTTTTTTGTTCTGAAAGGATGATTAAATTGTTGACAATGAACTCGGATTGCTGAATGAGAAGGAGAGGAAAGTATGCGACCGGTTCTATGGGAAATTCCTGAATGTTGGCTGTGTCTGATATATTGTTGAAGTTTAGTACTACCAACACAAGTCTGCATGCAGCAGTCACACTTATAAAAATAAACACATCCACTCCACAGGCACTCCTCCAGACGTTCTTTCCTCCTAAAATATGAACCGATTTTAAAACTATTTCTATAAAATGCATGTATATTTGTACGCTGGTTCTCCTTTTAATCCTACGCGTGAGATTCCCTAAGAATCGACCTATTGAAAATGTAATAGAAAATAAGTTTTCATATAATTTTTTGGCAACTAATATAAAGCTCTTTCAGGTTTCCTTTTTTCATTAAATCAATTAGTCAAACCAATTACTGTCACTATTCAGAATCCTTCAGCCTGTAGCGCTGAGAAGTTTTCTATTTCTTTCTCATTCAAGTTATCATTACACTCTGTGGAATCAATAAAATTAAGCAGAATTACTAATATATTATTTGACCAGTACGCCCAGTAAAGCAAGGATTAAAGGATCACACTTCTAAGCACGTGATTTTGCCTTACATCTACATTTATCCCACACATTTTACAATAGAATTAAAATATTATTTCAAACTCATCAGACAAAAAAGTAAATTTCCGTTCACTTCTGAACAAAGCAAGTCAGAAACAAATCTCGGGTGGTCGAGAGTTAGTCTCAACATTTACGAGTCCGAATATCACTCTAGAATTCATGGCCAACATTTTATTGCTCAGAGTCGACGCTTTTTCAAGACCGTCATAAAAACTTCGATATTAAACATTTCTTAATTTCCAGGGACATAAATCTTTCTCCAACAATCAAGTAGGAGAACGCAATATGGAGGACGAAAATTTACGTTCATTGCAAACCTGACTCACGTCCAGAAACAAAATTTTTTTAGCACCACTTCGTACTTTTCTGCTCATATTTTATAACAAGCACACGCTTCCGTATGTTCAAATTTATATAACATGAATAACGTCAAAGCTGTCAATTACGCGGTTAATTACGTTATTTGTGTTTTGAGCTTTTATTTTTTTCAACACATTCGGTGTAATGCGCGTAATGTTAACGTCATATATTCGCCCCTCAAACAGCATTTGATGGGGATGTAATTCCAAGAAAATTTCAACTCACTTGACCAATCAGCTGCTCGCAGTGATGCTCACTTGACCAATCAGCTGCTCGCAGTGATGCTCACTTGACCAATCAGCTGCTCGCACCGCTGCTCAGCCTGGCAAAAGATCCGATTATTGTGTATTACAGCAGCGTTTTGTGAGAGCTAAGCTTCTTTCCACCAATTATTGGCAGCTTTTTCCACCAACATCGAAACTTGCTAGCTTTTCTTCGAAGTCAAGAACAAATAAACCATTCTTACACTAAGCCGACAGAGTTCTAGAGTTTGCGGGATCATGGCAACTTTTCTCAAGGTAAAAAATCGTTTTAATTAGTTTTATTCTTTGAAAAAGCAAAATTCACAGCAAAATGCAATGATCTACACGTTTTGAAAAATACTGATTATGTATAGTATTTTCTCCTTAAGTTCCTCATTAGCTTCTCATTTGAAGGTAATTATCTTCAAATAAGAAAGGGTAACATGAAAACTGAAATAATCTACGGAATTTGAACCGAACATTTAACTAAGAATTTCCCGTCATACGTATTGCAGTGCCTGCATTTGTTGGTGGGGGTCGTAAGCAACTTGTAGCTGCTCCTCTCAAATTTTGCTCGCTGGAGCTGATTAAATTCATTTGTTTAAATCGCGTATATTTTTAATTTATGTCTTCGTAATTAACCACAAACTAACCGATGAAAACTTAACACTCTGACTGCATCGTGCGCCACCGGCGGCCACGGAGAGGATTTTCATAATACTGCTGAACGACCAGTAGTCACAAACTCATTTTTTTATGAATACACAATCAAAACTAAATGCAGGCACGATCCACTTGATGTTTACCATTTTCCAAATTGCTTACCACAATTGACTTCTAATTTGAGTAGAGTATTGAACATCATTCAGTTGAATCCATTGCAGTCAAAGTGTCAAACACAAGTTAGCACATGCATTTGAAAAATGCATTCTCAATCCTGAGAATATCAACAGGAACTATTTTATGTTTATTTGCTACGAGAGGTCAATGAAGGATACAAATTCTACTACTTCCTCAGTAATAAAGATCTGCGATGAAATTTGACCTTGCAGGTTGAGTCGAGCACGAATAAGTTATTATATTGTATGATAATATATTATAGTATAAGATCTTAGAACTCGGCGTTGCTAGCGAGCTACAACCGCAAGAGTGCTGCAAAAATCAGCAAATCTACACTATAATAAGAGCCGCGTCCGTCCATCTCTCTGTCTGTCCGAAGCCAGCCTGCAGTGTGTGATGAGCATATCTGTGATACAAACTCCAGCCCTATATATTTTGACGGGCCGTGTTCACGCGGCCTCATCAACTCTCGAGAGATTGTATTTTTTTATTTCTTGCGGCCTTTCTCTCATTTCGCCCTCTTTTTTATTCCAAATGAAGGGGGGTGGACTAGTGATATACTAAATGGAAGCCCCTCCATGATTTACAAGTCTTCTAGAAGTGTGGGAAAGTACATGACTCAAACGTGCTTTTAAAAGCCAACGTATAACACTACATGAACCATCTCTTTCCATGTTTCCTCGATATGGAAATTCAAATAACTCTATAGTGCTTTAAAAGGCAACATTTAACACTACATGGACTATATCTGACCCTGTCCCTGTATTCCTAACATGGGTAGAGACATAACTCATTTATGCTGTTAAAAGCCGATATTTAACACTGCATGGACTGTATCTGTCTATGTTTTCCTCATATGGGAAGATGTAAAACTGAATTATGCAATTAAAATCCAATTTTCAACACTACATGTTCTATTTCAGTATTTAAAACAGCCCCGGAGCTGCCAGATGCTATTTTAGTCCTTTCCGCTATGGCATCTATGACGTTAGCCGCCCAAGTATAGCTTCTTCACTGGGCAGCTAAAAACATAGCTGCTCCTGGGAGGAAGTTGAGAATAGGTTCGCTGGAATATTTTATTGACAAATAACAAAATTAATTAATTAAATAACTGAAAGAAAGAAATAACTCGCCAAGTCCCTCGGAGCAACGCGTGCTTATCCAGTCAAACTTTTTCGCCAGAGCATGCTTGTTTTTCCCCTCCTAAGGGATTTAATTACTTGAGCGGCAAAATCATGCATGCGGGTGGCGAAAAAGTTAGACTGGGTATTTGCACGATTTTTCAATGTGCACCTTCATTTCATAATTCAATCATTATCAAGGCAAAATACTTCTCTCGTTGTTGGTTGTTTTTAAACTTCACAACAAATTCAGCAAGCTTCTTTTTGAAATTCTTCTCAAAAATGGTTTGTTAAAATAAACCAACCTTCACTCAAAAAAAATTGAGCTCAGCAAGACAAGTAAATTTCAATCACCTAAAAAAATATACCAAAATATCAGTTTGAATCACAGGCAAATTTCTATTGAGCTTTGAAAAAAACAGCTGTTGACTCTCAGAAATTCCCCTTCAGTCATTTGAAAGAGATTATTTCACGCAAAATTCCACATTTGGGATAAAAGGGAACGTAATTCGCGAAGCTTTGGATCATATTGAAAGAAGCAGACCACCTGCCGCGCTAATGAGACAGAATCTCAAAATCCTTCCCATTTGGCAAAAATTACCCTGTTCTCTGGGGTCACACGAGTTCGACTGAGGTCGCAGCTGAATTTTCTACGCTTCGCATTCTAATCATTGCGGCTGCCACCTGTGGAAGTCATAACAATTGAACTATTACTGAACCTTTTAACGAAGTCTAAAAATATTTCTGTATATGAAGTGTATGAGAAATTCATGAATTTGTGTCATTATATTGTCATAGTAGTTTGATGAAATTTTTATGCTAACCCTAAAATGATCTCCTTTGATGCTCTTTACTCGCCGTTCCATACATAATTTGTGAATTAACATATCTGGATTCCTCTACAACTATAATTTTTCTCCAGGAATTGTTTTTTTAACACAAGTCAAATAAATTTCAACGATGAGCTAGATTATTTTCAAAAAAGGAAAAAAAATGTCTCTCACGAAGAACAGATATCAAGAATGACTTACTGTGTTAGGGCAAGAAACATTTTAAACTTCATTCATAGCAACCAACTCATAAACATTATCGGCATTTTTCTCTTCTGGCAGATTCCAGTACTTGAAAAGTATTTTATTTTACAGCCCATTGTTTGGAAAAGAACATGTTTTCTAATCGAAATATTTAATTGTACTTTAAGTGCATTCAGCTTTCCATGAGCGTGAGTACATTCAACTTGTATGGGAAATAAATCAATACACCATTGTAAAAATATTATAGAGTATCATGGGGAAAATACGAACCAAGTTCAGCCTTTCTAGCTTGAAAAATGTTTACAGTGTATTCTGCCAATGCCATTCTCCTGTGAAACTATAAAAATACAATATAATTAGAAGAAAATCGGTACCAACACAATAAAGAGTCCGTGAAGCTATGCCTCCGTGAGTTTATATTCTGAAAACCCCCCCAGAAAATTTGCTGGAATAAATCGAATGAAGAAGCTTGAGAAGCGGCATCTGCTGAGCGATGCAACCTCATCCGAATTAATAAAGGGGAGGCAACTTCATCGATCTCACCGCCTGCTGTTCCGCACAACGGAATCGCTCCGAGTATTCCGGGCACGAAACTCCAATTATTATTGCCAGCCGCCGGGGGAATCTGAGACGATAGGACGGATTTTCGGGTGAGTTCAGAAGAGATAACTGTGATTGAATTTCACGAGTTGCATTTAATTTCACGAGTTGCTGAATGATTTCCAGGCAAAAAATCGGTCCAAGTTGCCATAGTACCTGATTTGATCTTGTGTTTGGAGGTTTGTCAAAAGAGGTGTAATTTTTGACCGACCGGTTAAGATTTAGCAAATTCGTTAAATTTTGAATGCATTTGTTTTCAGGAAAATCTGGTTTTGTCTCGTATGGTAGATATTGGGTAAGGGTTGGAGTTTTTGATAGATTTCATTAAAATGAAAAGGAATACTGCTATTTATTAAAGAAATCAGTGTTTTATGTTGACGATGTTGTCGCTGTATGGCCAACCCGCCGATATTTTCGCACAGAAACTTATGTAAAGATGGACATTATAGAGTACACTCACTTTCTATAAAGTCTTTTGGGGCGAACTAAACAAATATGCTGCAAATGAATTTTATAAGAAAGTACCTGAAATTTACTTGCGACATTGCGTCACCATTTGGACAATAGCGGCACCAGATTCGGGGCTAGCAGTGTTGCCAGATGCAATATGAGCGCTGTTATTGGCTCGTTAACATGACGTCAGCATTGCCACACGGTCGACGAAAAAAAAGACAACATTGTTTGACCCTACCTTGTTTCTTCTATCGTCCTCTGCACAAGGCCAGCGTATCAGGGGTACGAGTGTCCACCACACGAGCGCCTTTGCATTTCTCCGCCCCAAAGCCTGCGCCGGCTGCTGCTGCTGACTCAGCATCCAAGACGCAATTCACAAATTGAACTTGCTTCATTTTCACAGGCGACAACGGCAAATTCATGGATTCCTTGGTCATATTCAGACCCCTTGTGAGGTCGGCTCTGGTGAGACAAGGAAAATATAGAGTACGCTATTTTGTTTTCAGATATATCCGTCCTCCTTTTATGAGTTCTCTGTTTCAGTTGTTACCTTTCTCACGCCATCCTGAGTTATATCATAGTTCTGTCTTTGTGGACGTGTTTTCCACCAACTCACTGAATGCCTTCCAGTGCGGAGTTGTTACATTCTTTCAGTGCTAGGATACGGGAAAATGAATACTCGGTTCTGTTTTTTGTGAGACATACTGTATGCAATGAGTCAGTGACATGAACTACCATACACCTTATACACGCATTTCCTGTACAGCAAACCACCGGTAATATCAACGTCAACGCTAAAACACTACACAAAACAGTGTGTTTATTTTATTGTTTTCATTTTAAATCTTTAAATCAATATTGCTCGCCATTTCTTCGTGATGTGAATGGAAAGAACAGCTTTTCCTGTCTGTTGCTATGTGGCGTCATAATTTTATGCGCTCGTGAAGCGTATTCAAGTCTGACACTAATTAGCACGGCGGCAATGTAACACATATTCTTCATGTACAATAATTCAGGTGATTGTTTGGTCGTAGGTGCAAAAGTCGATGAAAATTGGAGCGTTGTTTGTGTGTTTGAACGAACGCTGTGGAACGCTGACTCTGAAAATTCCATAATTAATTTTTACTTTCAAAATTTTTGAAGCCTATTTTTCAAACAAACCTGTGGAGCGTCTTCTCAAGTCATTCTCATAAAACATCGAAGAATGATGAAAGATGATCATACCAAGCGTTTAAAAAAATATTTTTCATATGAACCTGTGGAGCGTCTTCTAAAATCATTGACATAGAACATCGAGGACTGATGAAACGAACCAAGCGTTCAAAGAAACCTTCTAAAAAATCGCATAAATCAAGTTCGCGGCATCAAGGTCAGGTAGCGCACAGAACTTTTGTGTGCCGTGAGAGGCAGAAAATATTCCCGTCAAATTGAAACTTAACATGAATAAACGTATTCACGTTAAGAGTTGTGGTGGTATGAACACACACCACCACAACCTTCGCACGCTTCATGGTTGGAGATGAGACCACACGCAACTCCAGTGTTTGAGGCAAATACACCGCGCGGTCCGACGTGAAAGTAAACAGGCGTTCCCTCGCACGCTTCAATACACCGCGCGGTCCGACGTGAAAGTAAACAGGCGTTCCCTCGCACGCTTCATGGTTGGAGATGAGACCACACGCAACTCCAGTGTTTGAGGCAAATACACCGCGCGGTCCGACGTGAAAGTAAACAGGCGTTCCCGCCAATCAGAGACCCGGACGGGTAGAGTCAACCTCCAGCGAGGCCTATATAAACAGCCGCGCAGCCAGCGGAGCTCAGTACACTCTCAGCGGCCCTGATATTCACACTAAGCCTCGACGCTCCGCCAGCACCTCACCCGTCAGCTTCACCACCTCCTCGACAGCCAGCCGCCACGTCTGGTTGCTTGCTAGTCGCACCAGTTCTCCGCTACCGCCTCTGGTACTCCTTGGTCGGAGACCCTCGGCCAGCAGCAGCCTCACCGGTCTGCTCTCGTCCCTCAACCACGCAGCGTCTCCCCGACAACCGTCGGTCCGCCAAGACGTCATCTGTCACTGTATTACTCGACTGTAATATTTCCTTGTGCCATTATTGTCGGCGATCTTCATAATAATACGGCGTTTATTCCAGTTGTGTTTTCCTCACCTTGCCGGTTCGTTTGCACCTCAGGCACTCACTTCGGGCAAAGATATTTCACAAGTCTATCGATATTCACAAGTCAATAGATATTCACAAGTCTGCCCGGAGTGTAAAGCAGCCTGAGGGAGAACACCACAGAGTGATAGTGAGAAGTGAAAGCAGTACATAAGGCTAATGACTCAACACAATACTGATCTCTTTCTCAAAGCCGATGACTTATTTCCAACAAAAGGAAAAATTACATTTCTCTCTACGTCAATATCATACTGAAATAGAATCACTCTTTTCCAAATGGAAATGGTAAGTCCCAGGTCTATGAAGGGCTAGGCTTTAGAACTGGGCTCTATAGTTGAGTCCCAGAGCTGAACTCCAGAGCTGGGCCCCAGGCTGGACATCAGAGCTGAACACCAGAGCTGGATCAGAGTTGGACCAGAGCTGGACCAGAGCTAAACCAGAGCTGGACCAGAGCTAGGCCCGAGGTACCGACACTCCAGTCCCGCATTACTTCCCTCCGAGGACTGAGACTCAGCTAAGCGGATTCCCTCCCGCTCGAGATTGCAAGTTCGGTGCAGAAAACTCCGCAAATGGCAGACAGAAGCTGCGCTGAGAGCATCCTGTGTCTAGTTCTTTTCTCTCAGGGCTTCTCTTCTGCTCAATTACTTTTTTTGCTTTAATTTGCGCTAAGTACTCCATCAATTAGTGCACTAGATTTCTCTATATTTAGAATTTGTGCTAAATACTCTGTCAGCACCAGATTTCTCTGCATATATGAAATTTGTGTTAAACACTCCGGTAATTAGCGCACCAGATTTCTCTGTATATATGTAATTTATGTTAAACACTCCCGTCAATTAGCGCATCAGATTTCTCTGTTTATATGAAATTTGTGTAAAACGCTCCGTCAATTAGCGCATCAGATTTCTCTGTTTATATGAAATTTGTGTAAAACGCTCCGTCAATTAGCGCATCAGATTTCTCTGTATATATGTAATTTGTGTTAAGCACTCCCGTCAATTAGCGCATCAGATTTCTCTGTTTATATGAAATTTGTGTAAAACGCTCCGTCAATTAGCGCATCAGATTTCTCTGTTTATATGAAATTTGTGTAAAACGCTCCGTCAATTAGCGCATCAGATTTCTCTGTTTATATGAAATTTGTGTAAAACGCTCCGTCAATTAGCGCATCAGATTTCTCTGTTTATATGAAATTTGTGTAAAACGCTCCGTCAATTAGCGCATCAGATTTCTCTGTATATATGTAATTTGTGTTAAACACTCCCGTCAATTAGCGCATCAGATTTCTCTGTTTATATGAAATTTGTGTAAAACGCTCCGTCAATTAGCGCATCAGATTTCTCTGTTTATATGAAATTTGTGTAAAACGCTCCGTCAATTAGCGCATCAGATTTCTCTGTTTATATGAAATTTGTGTAAAACGCTCCGTCAATTAGCGCATCAGATTTTTCTAAGTAATTCTTAGCAAGTAACATTGGATTTTGATTTCAACTCTGAAATATTTTTTTCGCATATTTGAATCCAAGTTAAAAGGGGTTTTCGATCAGCAAAAAATGCATCAGTTAATTTTAGATGAAGTGTTTTTTTATTTCTGTGCAGCAGTATTTAATTCTTCGAACTTTATATTGCGTAAAGAAATCTGTTAAGAATACGACGTCGTAAAGAATACGACGCAAAGAAATCTGTTAGAAAAAAACTAGAGTCAGTCGTGCAAATTCGAGTTTTTTTGCGCAATGTTCATGGTGAAACATCATAAAATAATTCAAGGATTATTCGAACCAAAACATTCATGACATGTGAAGTTTTAAACACATGAGTTATGATAGACATTATGGTCCCGACATGTTTTCTTCTTGAGATCTTCAACTATTTCTTTTCCATATTTCAGTAAAAAAATTTTAAAATAAACATTTAATCGAGACAGGTTTTCTTTTCAGAGGTCATCAACTATTTCTTCTCCATTCATCAGGGAAATGTCGTAAATCTTTTTTTTTTAAGTTAGCCAATTCAGGGCTCCATTTAGGGAAACAAAAAAATTTTTATACACAGGACATCCCAAAAAAATGTACTAACACTTTTGACTCCCAAGTCCTCACGCATTTTGTTTTGATGGAAATCTTCACTGCCATAAATAAATTCAAGTCAGATAAATTAAATAAAATAATAAATAACATTGAATTCAAGAAAATTCAACGCCACAATAGAACACTTAATTGCCTCTGAAAACAAAAATGCGTCAGTCACAGGATGCGTCAAAAAATGGGTCATGAGTAACCAGTCGTCAGTTAAAAAATAAGTATATTCATTGGAACACCCTGTACAATTAATTGGGACCCCCGTGTAGAATTCTTTAGAACACCCTGTAGAATTCATTAGAACACCCTGTAGAATTCATTAGAACACCCTCTAGAATTCATTAGAACACCCCGTAGAATTCATTAGAACACCCTGTAGAATTCATTGGGACTCCCGTGTAGAATTCATTAGAACACCCTGTAGAATTCATTGGGACACCCGTGTAGAATTCATTAGAACACCCTGTAGAATTCATTGGGACACCCGTGTAGAATTCATTAGAACACCCTGTAGAATTCATTAGAACACCCTGTAGAATTCATTGGGACACCCGTGTAGAATTCATTAGAACACCCTGTAGAATTCATTGGGACACCCTGTAGAATTCATTAGAACACCCTCTAGAATTGATTAGAACACCCTGTAGAATTCATTAGAACACCCTGTAGAATTCATTGGGACTCCCGTGTAGAATTCATTAGAACACCCTGTAGAATTCATTGGGACACCCGTGTAGAATTCATTAGAACACCCAGTAGAATTCATTGGGACACCCGTGTAGAATTCATTGGGACACCCTGTAGAATTCATTGGGACACCCGTGTAGAATTCATTAGAACACCCTGTAGAATTCATTGGGATACCCGTGTAGAATTCATTAGGACACCCTGTAGAATACATTGGGACACCCGTGTAGAATTCATTAGAACACCCTGTAGAATTCATTGGGACTCCCGTGTAGAATTCATTAGAACACCCTTCAAAATTCATTGGGACTCCCGTGTAGAATTCATTAGAACACCCTGTAGAATTCATTAGAACACCCTGTAGAATTCATTGAGACACCCTGTAGAATTCATCAGAACACCCTCTAGAATTCATAAGAACACCCTGTAGAATTCATTAGAACACCCTGTAGAATTCATTGGGACTCCCGTGTAGAATTCATTAGAACACCCTGTAGAATTCATTGGGACACCCGTGTAGAATTCATTGGAACACCCTGTAGAATTCATTGGGACACCCGTGTAGAATTCATTGGGACACCCTGTAGAATTCATTGGGACACCCGTGTTGAATTCATTGGAACACCCTGTAGAATTCATTGGGACTCCCGTGTAGAATTCATTGGGACACCCTGTAGAATTCATTGGGACTCCCGTATAGAATTCATTGGAACACCCTGTAGAATTCATTGAGACACCCGGAAGAATTCATTAGGCCACCCTGTAGAATTTATTAGGACACCCTGTAGCATTCATTGGGACACCCTGTAGAATTCATGGATACACCCTGTAGCATTCATTGGGACACCCGTGTAGAATTTATTGGGACACCCTGTAGAATTCATTGGGACACCCGTGTAGAATTCATTGGAACACCCTGTATAATTTATTGGGACACCCGTGTAGAATTCATTGGGACACCCTGTAGAATTCATTGGGACACCCGTGTAGAATTCATTGGAACACCCTGTAGAATTCATTGGAACACCCTGTAGAATTCATTGATATACCCTGTAGCATTCATTGGGACTCCCTGTAGAATTCATTGATATACCCTGTAGCATTCATTGGGACTCCCTGTAGAATTCATTGATACACCCTAGGTGTAGCATTCATTAGGACTCCCTGTATAATTCATTGGAACACCCTGTAGAATTCATTGGGACACCCGTGTAGAATTCATTGGAACACCCTGTAGAATTCATTGGAACACCCTGTAGAATTCATTGATATACCCTTTAGCATTCATTGGGACTCCCTGTAGAATTCATTGATACACCCTGTAGCATTCATTGGGACTCCCTGTAGAATTCATTGATACACCCTGTAGCATTCATTGAGACTCCCTGTAGAATTCATTGATACACCCTGTAGCATTCATTGGGACTCCCTGTAGAATTCATTGATACACCCTGTAGCATTCATTGGGACTCCCTGTAGAATTCATTGATTCACCCTGTAGCATTCATTGGGACTCCCTGTAGAATTCATTGATACACCCTGTAGCATTCATTGGGACTCCCTGTAGAATTCATTGATACACCCTGTAGCATTCATTGGGACTCCCTGTAGAATTCATTGATTCACCCTGTAGCATTCATTGGGACTCCCTGTAGAATTCATTGATACACCCTGTAGCATTCATTGGGACCCCATGTAGAATTCACTACCTCGCACTCACAGAAGCAGTCTCGTGCATGGCTTCTCGTCCAAGCCTCCCACCTCAACTTCGAGCGGCAAGGTTCATTTGTATACGATCCTCTCCTTGATGATAAAAACACTTCCCACCATATTTCCCGGAATACGAAGATGGCTCTTCCAAAACTTCTCGATGAGATTCCGGAGGCCCAATACTTTTCATGTAGTTTTCGGTAAAAACAAAGTAATTTTTATTGCTAGTCATCTTCTAAGAATATTCTGGGTAGCTTTTTGTTTATATTTTTCTCGGCAGTATGAAAGGAAATTTTATTAACATATTTCTCATTCGTTTCGCTTGGTTTCGTTTGCTTTTTTTTTGTTGTGCATCGATTTCCTTTAATTTTTTCTGCCTTTCGTTCCCTTACGTAATCTTACGAGAGCAATGCCAAGGAAGTCCTAAGTATGCTGACATTTTTCCCTTACGAAAAACATTCAAGATTTTTTCCATTACGAAAAACATTCAAGAGTTTTTCCATTACGAAAAACATTCAAGAGTTTTTCCATTACGAAAAACATTCAAGAGTTTTTCCATTACGAAAAACATTCAAGAGTTTTTCCATTACGAAGAAAGTTCAAGAGTGAAGTTCAATGGTTAATTTTTTTCATAACAGGTATGCAGCATAGAGAAGAAACTTAATCATCATCCAGACATCGTTCGCTTGAAAAATTTTGTCGTCTTCGAGGCGCAGCGTTCACGCCGCAGCAACAAGCGGCTCTCGAACTGTTAATGAGATCTTTAAATCGTTTTATTCTGTCAGTTTCCTTGTCAAGCAATCACCACTCCTAATTTTATATACCATACTTCTCTGCGTAATCATCGAACTCATAATGGCCATTATTAATATTCTCTTAATTGTGAGAAGCAATCATTAATTATCTGTCAATCTATCTATCAATTATCGCTGTCCTGTCAATGACACCCGATGCTGCTCTCAGCGACGCAAAGACGGAGCGGTACAGGTCATCTTTTGGACTCAGGAGCTGCCTTGACAAGTCACATACATGAACTGAGTAATCTGCAAATCAAAGATCGCTTTAAATTATGGTACGCAACATGAGATGTTCTCAACCTAGCTGAAATCTCGTCAACAAAAATTTATAAAGACTTCACTGGAGACAAGCTCGCTCATTGACGTATACCTTACGCCAACAAGGAATTGCAAACGAGGAATTAACCTGTGGCAATAATCCTCACCGGAACATGTTCGGAGAATAGCAATCTAGTCGAACAGAAGAAACGCGTTCAGACCAACGATATTTGCAAGCAATCAAAGAACAGTGTGCTGCTGTAGAGTACTGATCGAGTCTTCGGACCGTCTTAGATGTCACTAGGGATGTCTCCAGTGTGGATTCACGCTTAAAACATGCACGCTGGGCGAATCATTCTGATTGATCTGGGCTTGAGAAAAGAGCGTCACTTCTGCGAAAAATGGAAAATTATTCCTATCGTAGATTGGAGAGGCCAGAATGCAATTAAAAACTACCGTTGCGCTGGCCAATCAGTATGAACTGTTGACTTTCAGAATAAAGTTCAGGAGAACAAAGTCAAAAGGGCAAATAAATTTCAGCCAGTCGCAATTGCACATCAATGCTGGCTGAGGCAGGAGTGGGCTGTTCTGACTACCGTGGTATTCTCAATAAATAAAATGAGTTAATAAAACACACACACACGAAACAGGGATGAAGTGAAAAAATTGTAAAATTGCAGAAAAATTTTACTTATTTGCCTGGATGGAACTCCGCGTTGATTTTCTGATTCGTGAATCACTATAGAGGATTTTGTGAAGAATTTTGTAAGGATTGGGCAATACCCATTCATTAAATATTTGCAATGTATAACCTATTTGAAAAAATACTAATTCTGAAAAAATAGTGTAAGAAGGAGAAATATTCAACTCACAAGTAGTAGATTTCGGGAGGGTTATTCTGGGAAATTTACCTACTGAAGACACCGATTATCACTTGATTTGCATCATGGTTCACTAATAAATTGCTTTCATTATTGAAATTTCATACAGTGCAAACGAATATAAATTGATATGTGACGAAAATAGGCAAAAGATGTTGCTGCTAAACCGTTATTATATAATGTTATTAGGGGTTAATTCTCAACCAATATTAATTCCTTTTTCTACACACTATTATCTTGAGTGCGAGTTTTGACAATTCTTCTGAAATGAATTGTTTTCAACCATTTTTCAACATAGTTTTTAACCTATTTTTACCGTTTAAGAATCTTTGAATCTTAAGAATATTGTATTTATCCTATGACGATATTTCACTGACATTACTGTCATTTCTTCTAATAGAGATATAAAGATTAAGAAATGAGGCTAGATAGGCCAATGCAGCTTTATGTTAGTACGATTCTATAATGAAGGTATGATAATACCTTCTATTAGCAGTAACTTGAATTTCACCAAACCGTACTTCCTCCGGGCATTCAAAACTGTGATATTTAAGTGCACTCTTTATGTCGAACACAAAACAGGTAAGGACGATTGAGACGGTGACATTGTTCATGTTGCTTAACTTCGAAATTTGTGTTTCATGTGCGGATTTTCGATGTCATTTTGAAAATTTGAAATAAAAACACAACAACAATTTAAAATTTGCAAATGATAGAACTTATTTGGCTTGTATGTTAAATGTTGAGACAGGGTACACATTCCTAAACCTTCATAAAATATTATTGACGCTCGCAGCTTAATTTTTGTCTACTTTTCAGTGAAGCTTCAGATTTGAGACTAAAACTGTACAAAACTGAGCGTTCAGAATGGATGTTCAACAACTCATCTCACGTAACGAACGAATGATGCTGAATATCATGAGCTCAGACGCCTTGTGTGCATTTTTAATGTAATGCGAATCCACTTTAGCCTGTGAAATTTTATTTCAGAACATTGTGAAACTTATAATATCTGATAAAATAAATATCTTTATCTAGAAATGCATAGTCAACAGATCTGTCAAATTTGATTATTTTATTCACTCAAAAACCTTAAAATTGTACAATCTTTTTATCTGGAAATTAATTAAGATTAAGATACTGGAGGGGGTCAGAATTTCTTCGAACCGAAAATTAGAGCGGTTATGATTTTGGCAGTACAACATGGTCTCCGCAGCTGGTTTAGAGCGTTACAGATTTTGGCAGTGCGATATAGTCCCCGTAGCCTAATTACTGTGAAAGAAAAGACTGTCCGCATCCATGGCAGCGAGGGGAGCACACATTTTAGCAGCACGCAGCACTTTTACCTTGATTAGCTGCGCGGCCGCCATCAACTGCTGCTAAAGTGGCGCGTAACGTAGAGGCCTCATGCGCACCTGAGACCGAACTCCACTTCCTTCCTTCATCACTCCAGACAAAAGCAAGCAACACGAGCTCGGAGAAACTTTAGGCGCTGAACCAGATGAAAAATTACCCTCAGATCTGAAAAATTACCCTCAGATTGGGCGGAAACTTCAGGAGCTGAATCAGATGAAGAATTCCCCTCAGATCTGAAAAATCCGTCTCAGATCGCGCAAAAACTTCAGGAGCAAAACCAAATGAAAAATTCCCGTCAGATCGCGCGGTATAAAATTGCTCTCTGCAGCGACACAAGCTCTGACTGACGATTTAGTTTTCTCCTGCACAAACTATGAGGAGAAATGAGCTAGGCTTCAATCATCCAGGTGAGTGCCACTGATTTGCAGTTCCTAGCAGGCTGTGACCGCAAACAATCTCGTGAGTGATGAACGAACGGGAATGTTTAAATCCTTTCTGAGTTCAGAAGAACGAAGCAGCCCACAGCACAAGCTCCTTGAACACGATCAACAAGTTGCTGATGAAATTATAAAAATGAATTATAAATATAAAAATATCAAGTATAAAAACGTCATATACAAAATATCGAGTATGAAATGTATCATATATAAAATTATTATTGTCCTGTCTTATGTAAAAATGAATTAAGGGATGGAAGTTGAAGAAGGGTTGCAAACTAGAATCTGGTAAGGTGCTATATGTGATTCCACACTACTAAATCAACATTCAAGGCAAATTTAAATGGTTTCTTGTAACAGAATAGCTGTAAAAATTTCCGTATATCAAATTGTCGGTAGATAGATCCGGTCTTCTTAAATACGATTCCTTTTTCTTAGTTTGTTTCTTGGTTCAAACGCTAGGCCGCTTCCAGTATTGCGCTGTCCTCCTGCCCCGTCATTGGTAAGTTTCAACTGTTGTCGATAATCTTAATTTACTTGCGCATACTTTGATTTATACTAATTGCCCTAGTCAAGTCACCGGTTTCAATTTTTGTTTTCTTATTTCATTACAGGTCTTACGAGCACCCATTTGCCCATGCCAGAATAGTACAGCTCAGTGTCAGTTTATCAGTCTAAGTTTATGTATCAGTGTAATCTCTTAATTAGTGTAATTCGTGTTCCTATTGTGTTCTTCCTACGTGCTTGGTAGAAGTTGCGATTATTCTATTCCTTAGTGTTCTCCTTTTGTCGTATTTAACTTTTGCCTCGTATTCAAGTTTTGCTTGCGTTCAAATTAAAATGTCATTACCTTCTGAGATTGTTTATCCTGGTATTATAAATATATCAAATCTTGATCATGAAAGCCCTCAAATACGGTTCTTCAACAAATCCTTCGCCCTAGTAGGCATATCGACCTAAGGGCTAGAGTTTGCCCTGACACAAATTAAACCCTAAAAGTTAATACAGTTAGACAACGTATGTTATTTTTGAGACGTCAGTCTTGTAAAATAAATTATTTGTGAAACGCTCTTATCGGACATTTTCCTAAAGTACAGCCACAAGACGCAAGCAAAAAGTCGCGTGGAACAGACATATT
The DNA here is from genome assembly GCA_030386875.1 of Morinoia aosen. Lineage (NCBI taxonomy): Eukaryota > Metazoa > Arthropoda > Malacostraca > Amphipoda > Talitridae > Morinoia > Morinoia aosen. Next base: position 44,463,390 of record CM059564.1, on the reverse strand, counting down.
TCTTCAGTCCATGAGAGCGGTTCAGAACGTCAGTACGCGTGCAAGATCAGGTGCTATTTTTCTGCCTCGTCAGTAAGCCTCTTTCAGCCTCAACAAGAAAATTACTACACAGAATTAAACTGGAACTGAATCATGTTTTCCTTGTGAGTGAAATGCTTTTCATTTTGCCACCTCTGATGATATCAATTATGAAAGTGTGACCGTACTAGTTTCAATCTAGTTAACTAACAATTTTTTGTGGAAATTATGCAATTTTGCCAAAGACTTAACGTAAAATCCAGCAGATAAGTCAAGTAAGCCAAAAATTCATAGGTTTCACAATCTTGACAGTATCACCCGCTTAGAATTTCGACGTTGAGAAATCGTTGAAATACTCGGAATTATAGTTGTTCCATATCCATTTCGCACTGGTGGAAGACTTTGAATATTCCCTCGATTCCCAGCAGTCAGGCTAAAGAGAAAGTTAAATTATATTTAGTTGGAGGCAGTGTCATCACAGTGTCGCCTCAATAACATTAGAGCAAGCCTCTTTTGTCGCTTTTGCGCGAGCGGCTGCTAAATTCCTGACACTCACGCCGTGAATCTGGGCCATGAGAGCGTCAGCCTTTGCTGGGCCCATAGCGTTCACTCTGGGCATTCCCTACCATTCCTTCGATAATGAAAACAAGAGCACCGCAGAAGAAATGGTCATATTCTTTCCCCTATTATCATTGGATGGCAGGATTCGGGCGCCATTTTTCAGTGGGAGAATTTTTACGGCGGTCCCAAAGTTCCGTTTTATAGTGAGCATTTTTGAGCAGCCGAGTTTCTCTGAAATATTCACGTATAAAGTTTGACTCGTAAAATAATTAACGGGATTTGGTTACAAAAAAGTTGGAACAGAGGAGGAGTTAAAACATGCCAATAGGGGCGGGATGAAGAAAATAGGCGGAGACTTTATCCTGTGGATTTAAGGAGCTTTATTTCTTCCATGGGAGTTGGGGGAAGTGTTTTGGCTGCGTAAAGCGACTTGTGCTTCGAAGGGTAAATGCAAATGGCACTTGGCTCAAGGAATCTCTGAGGCCTACACAGACAATCTGAAGAGGCTCTTTTGAGCGCCTCAAAATGATGGAAGGGAATCCGTGATGTGATAAAAAGTATTTTTTTGTAGCGGTGCTTTGAACTCGCGGTGTGTCCTCCGATTTTCTTGATGTATGGAAATTACTCTTCAGAGCGCGAACTTAAAACGATGAGGTTTTCTTTTTTGAGGCTATTAATCAATTGAGTGTTTATGAATAATGAAGCATCTGGAGGTCTTTGAGAAAAGGGCGGATAACTGTTTGTGTTATTTTTATTATGAATGATTCAGGTATTTAAGGAAAAGATTGATAATATTTAGGTTATTTATATTTCATGCCGACAGCCACATGCGGAGCAGAGCTAAGTGAATAAACTCATCCCCCTCAAGTGATCTCGCTATTCAGTATAGTCAGTTTATATTAACTACACAATATTTGTTTTGTGAAAAAATTCTCACATACAATTCAAAATCGATCATGCTGTTAAGTAGTACTTAGTATTAAAACGTAATACGTACTCCAAAATGTTATTTTACTTACTTATGTGTACGAGTATGTATTACTGATATGAACGAGTATGTATTACTGGTGTGTACGAGTATGTATTACTGGTGTGTACGAGTATGTATTACTGGTGTGTACGAGTATGTATTTACTGGTATGTGCAAGTGTGTTTTACGTACGAATTAAATACAAATATTTTCAATAATTCATAGTTTTCTTTTACGAAGTTAACGTCTTTTTTAGATTGAATGCTAACTTGCGTGGGGGTGAAATTTCGCAGTTGTTTTGGTTTTTTACTTACTTCCGAACCCACGTTTGATTTTCTTAGAGAAATTTATTGCTATTTTTTGTTTTGAACAGTCTTAGGATGAAAAACGATTAAAAGAACATGTCATTTAAATACTCCTGAATAGCTTTTTTGAGGAATTTTTAGTATACATCGCTCCGTGTTTATGTTATCCGAGTCAAAAACAAAATTTCATAAAATAACTTCATTTCGAAGAAATTATCGATAAAAATTTACGCTATTCTAGTGTGAACTCATTTATGTGTCTTTCATGCTGCTAATCATGCACTCTTTTGTTTAGTGGTTTGGTTTAATTTTAATTTCTTCCTGATTTCTTACAAACAAACACTAGGACAACTTCTATTATTACAAATTTCTCAAGAATTTTGTCAGCAGCAACAATGATCGAAGAACTGAATTCTGAAGATTGAATTCTCAAAAGATTACGATTTAACAAGCTGAGGAAAAATACTGGAGAGAGCGTTAAGTAAGATTATGCATTGGAACACGGATGCGGAAGACGCATTTTTGAACGATTTCTTTGCGGAAAACTGACTGCAAAGAAGAAGTATGTATAGTTCCTGAAAATAAAACTTGCATTCTTAAGTGCATATTTGATTAGCACCTAATAAGTAGTGGTTACTGAGATGATCTTAATCACGTATATTTAAATGCAGTCGTATTTTATACATTTTCTGTAATTGTTTATGCTAATGACTCGTCAAGACAGACTTGTAACTTGTCCACTTTGGTTTCTTTTCAGCATTTCGGTACCCCGGACGTCCGGCAGCGGTTATAGACTAGTGCTTCAGTGTTTAGACTGAACCAGTGCTCATGAACTTTTACAAATCTCTGGTGGATGACGTCGACAATTGGATGCCGTCGTTGTGAACTTTGAAGACTAAAACCATATGTCAAGTAAGTGAATTTGGTAAATCTGAAGGGCATGACAGTTGTCGATTTTCCACTTTTTGGTGCCTGAACCTAATTAATTGAATCAAAATAAACAAGTTTTCTTCTATGCACTTTTCGTCTCAAATGAGTATTTTACGATTTATAGCGGTAAGTTTAGTTTCGTCATTGATGACGAATGCGCTCGAATAAACAGCTACTCATCGATTTTCGAATTTTTGTTGCTTGAAACATGGTAATTACATCGAAATAAACAACTTTTCTCCTATAGACTTTTTTCGTCAAATGAGTATTTAACGAGGTATAGCGGTAGGTTTGGTTTCGTCTTTCAAGACAGAGCGCTGGAAGCGAGACGCCATTGCAGTATTGCCATACAACTCGATCAAAGAATTTCTGGTAAATCTGAAGGAGATGACAGTTGTCGATTTTGTAAATTTCGATGCCTCAGCATAGTTAATTAGATCGAAATAAACAAGTTTTCTTCTATGCACTTTTTGTCTCAAATGAGTATTTTATAAGTTATAGCGGTAAATGACTTACCGCAACTCCAGTCTTTGAAGCGGAAAGAAATTCTTTGATCGAGTTGTATGGCAATACTGCAATGGCGTCTCGCTTCCAGCGCTCTGTCTTGAAAGACGAAACCAAACCTACCGCTATACCTCGTTAAATACTCATTTGACGAAAAAAGTGTTTAGAAGAAAAGTTGTTTATTTCGATGTTATTACCATGTTTCAAGCAACAAAAATTCGAAAATCGATGAGTAGCTGTTTATTCGAGCGCATTCGTCATCAATGACGAAACTAAACTTACCGCTATAAATCGTAAAATACTCATTTGAGACGAAAAGTGCATAGAAGAAAACTTGTTTATTTTGATTCAATTAATTGGCACCAAAAAGTGGAAAATCGACAACTGTCATCTCCTTAAGATTTACCGAATTTCTTTCCGCTTCAAAGACTGGAGTTGCGGTAAGTCATTTACCGCTATAACTAATAAAATACTCACTTGAGACGAAAAGTGCATAGAAGAAAACTTGTTTTTTTTGGTGTCATTAACCATGTTAACGCATTACAATTTGCAAAATCGACAACTGTCATGTCCTTCAGATTTACCGTGAATTTATCTCCCATTCCTCAGTGCTTCTCGTTTTGGTTGCCCATTTGATTTCATTGGCGTTAGGCTTCTACTTCTGTCGTCATTTGGGATGCCGGTCGTTCCCTGCGTGTGGTCCGTTCTTCGTGTTATGCAGTCTTGGCAATTCTTTCCATCAACAACGCCACACGTCACTCTTTTTCTTTTTATTTATGGTCCAATTGTTATGTAACTTGCACAGTATATGTAAAATACATTTTAGATCACATTTTATTCATGGTATTTCTTCAATTTTCTTTATATCTACTTAGAATACATGGCGTGCTACTTTAATGAAAGAATTGCTGCTGGATAAATGTTAAGGAGATGCAACTAATCGATTTTCGAAATTTTGTTGCCTGTATCTTGGTAATAAAATCGAAATAAACATCTTTTTGTTCCATGCACTTATTAAGGCAAATGAGTATTTAACGAGTTATAGTGGTCTGTTGATTTTTGTCTTTGATGGCTGGAATGCGCTGGATAATTCGAGCGCGTCGGAAGGGAGAGTCCCTCGTAATCTTCCTTTCAGAACAATTTCTTCCCGCTTCAAACACTAGAGTTGCGGTAAGTGATTTACCGCTATAACTCGTTAAATACTCATTTTCCCCGAAAAGAGCATGGAAGAAAAGTTGTTTATTTTGATGTAGTTACCATGATACAGGCAACAAAATTTCGAAAATCGATTACCTACATCTCCTTAACATTAACCTGCCGCTGTCTTCAGTCCGAGGTTTCAACATGGCTAGGCCGTGTAAATATCAATAAAATGTAAAGCTCTCGATACTATATACACTTTTTTAGGTCAATGTGAAGTTTAATGCAATCACGGAAAATAAGAATTCCGATCTTAGGAATCACTATAGGAACCCATTTAAGAACGTTTTACATGAATGACATTCTGCTCGCTGATGCGTTATTTTCGAATAATTGAACTTTGAAGTTGGCCTTGGCGCCAAAGGAAGCGAGCGCGTGAAACGGAATTTAATTCATAACGGAAGCTATTACAAACGTAAAGAGGTTGGGTCGTGAGGGGGAGGCACAGTTCTTCTAGTGAAAATTAGGCCAACTTCAAAGTTCAATAATTCGAAAATAACGCATCAGCGAGCAGAATGTCGTTCATGAAAAACGTTCTTAAATGGGTTCCTTTAGTGATTGTTTGGAATATAATTATCAATTTCTGTGATTTCATTAAACTTCACATTGACCCTTTTTTATTCACCAAGTATATATTTGTCCCTTAGGGCTTGAAAAACTATAATCTCTTGTGAAAGTTTAAAATTTTAGAACCTGTAGACAAGTTTTTTTTCTTTTATAGGGACCTTTGTAGTTCCACGCCAATAAAAATGTTTCATCTCGTGTAATTCAAATGATTTGCTCTAATCCAAGTAAATGTGTGAATATATTCGAATTAATTGAATATATGAAGGAATATTTAGCTTAATCGGTCAATATTGATTTTACAGTTATCGATTTTGAAAATTTCGTTGCCACATTTAGGTAATTGGAGACATTTTAAGACGTTGTACATGGATTATATTGTGCTCACAAATGCTTAGGTTTCAAGATATAACATAAACAACGTTCAGGTAAGAAAAGCATTAGCGGTACGTAGCTTCGGTGTGGCTCTTCCGGCGTTTCGCGGACGCGGAACACGTGAAGTTTCTTGGCGGCAGACATCGGCCTCGGTATGGCTCAAACTAAGTTATTTCAGGTTTACTTAGGTTATTTTAGGTTAGTTTATTCAACTAACCAGCCTGTGCCTAACCTAACGTCATCCATCGTTACGTCAAAACCGTATTTCAACTTATTTACGCGTCTGTTTGCTCAATTTTATGTACGACGTTCCTATAACTTCAAAGTTAACAACCTCGAAAACTAAGCACTTGCGAGCACAATGTCATTCAAGTAAAACGTCTTCAAAGAAACCATATTACCTAAATGTGGCAACGAAATAATAAAAATCGTTTGCAACATTAAAATTAATATTGATCAAATTTTAGAACCTGTATGAGTTTTGTCCATTTGTTGGTATCTTTGTAGTTCTACGCCAAACAAATTTCTTATCTCGTGAGACTCAAGTGATTTGCTCCGGCTCAGATAAACCTGTGTGTGTGCTCGAATTAACTGAATGTTTGGAGGAACATTGACATTATTCCTTCGTGCTGGGGACCTTAGCATCATTTTCGAGAACTATTCACTTGATAATATATAGATCTCGTTGATATTGCAAAATAAACCTTGCTTAAAGCTCGACATTTTGTCCGCTGTTGGTTTATCAAAAATTCAATAGTCTACTGATATTTGAAGTCAATTATTGTGGTAAGCAATTTTTAACATAGCAGACATTAACGGGATCGTGCCTTCATTTAACTTTAATTAAATATTTGTGAAAATTTAGTTTGTGATACTGGCTGGTCAGCAGCAATATGAAAATCTCTTCCGTGGCCACCGGATGGCACGTTACGGTCAAAGTGTTAACACATTTCCTACGAAGTGACCCACAGGTGGTCACTGAGGTGATTTTCATAGTGCTGCTGACCCACATGCAGTCACTAACTCATTTTTTATTAATACTTAATGGAAGCTAAATAAATGCTCGATCCAGGTAATATTTGATATTTTCAAAGTTGTTTACCACAAATGACTTTAAATTTAAATTGAATATTGAACTTCAGTTCAACCCATCGCAGTTAACGTATTAACCTCAGTCAAATTTATGCTTATTTACTGCATCAACTGATTCAAAAGAATCACTATTTTCAGAAGTGGCTCAAATTCATCGTAGCCGGAGATGAAATTATACTGAAGCCTGAGCTCTCCATTTGAACTCAATTCTCTACATAGCCTACCTGCCCACTCCCAGGGGGAAAATATGAGGTCCCGAGTTGAGTTAGGTAGGCCTTCTTTTTGTTGAAATAATTTTTTTTGCTCGGATAACACTTTTCCTGCGGCAAGTATAACTGAGGTTTAATATTCAATTTAAATTCAAGGTCAATTGTATTAGGCAATGTTGAAAATATCAAGCATTAATTAGATCGTGTTTTCGTTTCGTTCAGATTAAGTATTTTTTAAATTGAAATTGTGACTACTGTTCAGTTTGAGCATAATGAAACCTTCCTCAGGGGCCAAACATGGCTCACGTCGTAGTCAGAGTCTTAACACGTTGACTGCGTATTGGTACATACGTATACCACTTGGTAAATTGCTCACTTACGTACAAGCATAGACAAATAACATTTAAATTATTTTGATAATTTTTGAGAAAGAAATTTTAGCGTATAAGGTAACATACCATGGTTCAATTGTGTTATTTACACTTTTTAGAAAGGTTAAAAATGTATTCGAACAGTACATCCGGTTTTTTAATACGACTTCTTCCAGCCTAACCAAACCGATCGTAGCGACTGCGCAAACGCAGTTAACTTGTGTTAAAGCGCCCTCTATTTTCGGTTCCCTGCTCTCCTGTTTTCCAGCACCTCTGACTACCTTCTTCAACTTGTATCTTGCTTACAAAAATTTCTTTTTCAACTTTCTGTTTCTATGCGCACTTGATTCTGTGGAGGAACACACCTTGTGCATAGATTTCACGTTCCCTTAATTCCATACTAAATGGTGGCTCCATCCTTCCTTTCCTTGAACAATTTTATTGTAGTATGGGAAACGGAAACTAAATTATATTCAGTCAATTAGCCTATCAACTTACAGGAACCCAATTTCATACCTGGTGGACACAAAGTTTTTTCACAATTTGGTTAGTAACTTCTGGCTGTGTAAAAAGCAAGTAGTTCCACTGCCATCTAAACACTTCCATAGCATTTCTGCGGTTGTTAACGGTTGGGTTAGTTTGGTAAGTTTGTAGGAGGTAGAATTCGGGAGTCGACTTAACTGCTCGAATACATTTTCATCTTTCCCAGAAATATGAAAATACAATTGCAAGATAACATTTCACCTCGTATGACAACAGCTATTCAGTAAAAAGATGGCGAAACATGAATGTCATTCCTTTATATCAGAACGAGTTAGAAATTTACCGATTGGGACACATGTGGCCCAATACGCGACGAACGTGTTGATAACTATTGAAATAATCGTGCAAACATTGAAGTATAAAAGTGTGAATAGTATAAAATGTAAGAAGCACATAATGATGTATAAAATGTTAAAAGCTGACATTTTAATTGCTTTTGTGGCGCAAATTTTGTCGTACGATATAAGATCATTTGGAATAATCTGTACGTTCTAACATTTCATACTACTTTATTGAGTACTAACGGTACTTGTTTATCTGTGGGCATTTTCAAGTAATTTCCAAATTGTTCCTAAATAGTTATATTACCTTCTTCCTTTGTTACGTAGTATTGATCGTAATGAGTCTTTTACAGAACTGATAATGGAGCTGGGCTCCAAAGTTTTTTCGATTATTGTTTCTTTGAACAACATGACGAATTTTATCAGAATTTTCTTCATTTTCAAATTTTTAGTTGCCAGCATATTCGTCATCAGTGAGCGCTTGGTAGTTTGATCCCATATGTTTTTATGTACGGTTAATCTTTCATACTAACCCTTTGCTTCCGAACGGGAACTTCAGTTCCCAGATGGCTATTGCTTCCAGTTTAGGTAAATTGACAGTATTTCAGCTGGAGGTAAACCCCATGCTATAGTGTGGTAGATCTCATGCTATAGTGTGATAGACCTCACGCTATATTACTAGCTAGAGGTAGATCTCATGCTATAATATAGTGTGGTAGATTTCACGCTATAGTACTAAGTAGAAGTAAATCTCCTGCTAAAGTGTGGTAGATCTCATGCTATAGTGTGGTAGATCTCCTGCTATAGTGAGGTAGATCTCATGCTATAGTGTGGTAGATCTCATTCTATAGTGTGGTAGATCTCATGCTATAGTGTGGTAGATCTCATGCTATAGTGTGGTAGATCTCCTGCTGTAGTGAGGTAGATCTCATGCTATAGTGTGGTAGATCTCATGCTATAGTGTGGTAGATCTCATGCTATAGTGTGGTAGATCTCATGCTATAGTGTGGTAGATCTCATGCTATAGTGTGGTAGATCTCATGCTATAGTGTGGTAGATCTCCTGCTATAGTGAGGTAGATCTCATGCTATAGTGTGGTAGATCTCATGCTATAGTGTGGTAGATCTCATGCTATAGTGTGGTAGATCTCATGCTATAGTGAGGTAGATCTCATGCTATATTGAGGTAGATCTCATGCTATAGTGTGGTAGATCTCATGCTATAGTGTGGTAGATCTCATGCTATAGTGTGGTAGATCTCCTGCTATAGTGAGGTAGATCTCATGCTATAGTGTGGTAGATCTCATGCTATAGTGTGGTAGATCTCATGCTATAGTGTGGTAGATCTCATGCTATAGTGAGGTAGATCTCATGCTATATTGAGGTAGATCTCATGCTATAGTGTGGTAGATCTCATGCTATAGTGTGGTAGATCTCATGCTATAGTGTGGTAGATCTCCTGCTATAGTGAGGTAGATCTCATGCTATAGTGTGGTAGATCTCATGCTATAGTGTGGTAGATCTCATGCTATAGTGTGGTAGATCTCATGCTATAGTGTGGTAGATCTCATGCTATAGTGTGGTAGATCTCATGCTATAGTGAGGTAGATCTCATGCTATAGTGTGGTAGATCTCATGCTATAGTGTGGTAGATCTCATGCTATAGTGTGGTAGATCTCATGCTATAGTGAGGTAGATCTCATGCTATATTGAGGTAGATCTCATGCTATAGTGTGGTAGATCTCATGCTATAGTGTGGTAGATCTCATGCTATAGTGTGGTAGATCTCCTGCTATAGTGAGGTAGATCTCATGCTATAGTGTGGTAGATCTCATGCTATATTGAGGTAGATCTCATGCTATAGTGTGGTAGATCTCATGCTATAGTGAGGTAGATCTCATGCTATATTGAGGTAGATCTCATGCTATAGTGAGGTAGATCTCATGCTATATTGAGGTAGATCTCATGCTATAGTGTGGTAGATCTCATGCTATAGTGTGGTAGATCTCATGCTATAGTGTGGTAGATCTCATGCTATAGTGTGGTAGATCTCATGCTATAGTGAGGTAGATCTCATGCTATAGTGTGGTAGATCTCATGCTATAGTGTGGTAGATCTCATGCTATAGTGTGGTAGATCTCATGCTATAGTGTGGTAGATCTCATGCTATAGTGAGGTAGATCTCATGCTATAGTGTGGTAGATCTCATGCTATAGTGTGGTAGATCTCATGCTATAGTGTGGTAGATCTCATGCTATAGTGAGGTAGATCTCATGCTATATTGAGGTAGATCTCATGCTATAGTGTGGTAGATCTCATGCTATAGTGTGGTAGATCTCATGCTATAGTGTGGTAGATCTCCTGCTATAGTGAGGTAGATCTCATGCTATAGTGTGGTAGATCTCATGCTATAGTGAGGTAGACCTCATGCTATATTGAGGTAGATCTCATGCTATAGTGTGGTAGATCTCATGCTATAGTGAGGTAGATCTCATGCTATATTGAGGTAGATCTCATGCTATAGTGTGGTAGATCTCATGCTATAGTGAGGTAGATCTCATGCTATATTGAGGTAGATCTCATGCTATAGTGAGGTAGATCTCATGCTATATTGAGGTAGATCTCATGCTATAGTGTGGTAGATCTCCTGCTATAGTGAGGTAGATCTCATGCTATAGTGAGGTAGATCTCATGCTATAGTGTGGTAGATCTCATGCTATAGTGTGGTAGATCTCATGCTATAGTGTGGTAGATCTCCTGCTATAGTGAGGTAGATCTCATGCTATAGTGTGGTAGATCTCATGCTATAGTGTGGTAGATCTCATGCTATAGTGTGGTAGACCTCATGCTATAGTGTGGTAGATCTCATGCTATAGTGTGGTAAATCTCATGCTATAGTGTGGTAGATCTCATGCTATAGTGAGGTAGATCTCATGCTATAGTGTGGTAGATCTCATGCTATAGTGAGGTAGATCTCATGCTATATTGAGGTAGATCTCATGCTATAGTGTGGTAGATCTCATGCTATAGTGAGGTAGATCTCATGCTATATTGAGGTAGATCTCATGCTATAGTGTGGTAGATCTCATGCTATAGTGAGGTAGATCTCATGCTATAGTGAGGTTGATCTCATGCTATATTGAGGTAGATCTCATGCTATAGTGTGGTAGATCTCATGCTATAGTGTGGTAGATCTCATGCTATAGTGAGGTAGATCTCATGCTATATTGAGGTAGATCTCATGCTATAGTGAGGTAGATCTCATGCTATATTGAGGTAGATCTCATGCTATAGTGTGGTAGATCTCCTGCTATAGTGAGGTAGATCTCATGCTATAGTGTGGTAGATCTCATGCTATAGTGTGGTAGATCTCATGCTATAGTGTGGTAGACCTCATGCTATAGTGTGGTAGATCTCATGCTATAGTGTGGTAAATCTCATGCTATAGTGTGGTAGATCTCGTGCTATAGTGTGGTAGATCTCATGCTATAGTGTGGTAGATCTCATGCTATAGTGTGGTAGATCTCATGCTATAGTGAGGTAGATCTCATGCTATAGTGTGGTAGATCTCATGCTATAGTGCAGTAGACCTCACGCTATAGTAAATTAGCGTGATGTAATGTAACGTCTCTAGCAAAGTGTGCGAAGTGAAAAATATCGAAGTTTAACGCCTCCAATGCCGTCATTGGCAGTTTTTGCTCTTTATTTCCTTGACACGAGGACTGCGATGAGCTGAACTGAAGTTCAATATTCAACTCAAATTCAACTGCAAAAGTGGTTAGTAATTATATATACATATATATATATATATATATATATATATATATATATATATATATATTAAACATTAACTGAGACCATTAATAACACTCAAATTTAAAGACCAAAGTGGATAGCAGTTACATATATATATATATATATATATATATATATATATGGGCTAAACACCAAACATTAACAGTGTCAATTTATTACAGCTAATTTTTAAAGATTCTTAGTTCCACAAACGCCCCATCGATGGGTCGTATCGCAAACGACGTGCTATACAAAATAATTTGAAGTAATAAAATTTGTCATTTTTTTCCAATGATTAGCTCAGTGATGACCCTATCATAAACCCTACATATACACACGACTGTTCATAAAATGAACGCAAAATGCATCTTTTATCGTTTGATCCGCCAGAGGACAAGACGAAAGCTTCCAAATTCCGGTGAGCTTTTTTAAGAGCGGAGCTGCTGCGAGAGATGAGCTTTTCCCTCTTTGTTGCTCCGCAGCTTTATTTTGAGGAACATGCGCCAACAGCGTCTTATTTATTCCCTTTAATTTCGACCCTAAAATGTTCATTTTATTCGCGTCCTTTACATGCACTGTCTTATTCCACTTCGTCTTGACTCAAAAATGCTTACTTTATTCGTGTTTTCTACAAACGCTACCTAATTCCACTTTGTGTAGACTCAAAAATGCTTATTTTATTCGTGTTACTGGCACGCGATGTCCATTTCTACAAAATATATCGTCCTTGGGGGCTTGTAATCCCCTATCTCGATACGGTACGAATATTTAAGCGTGTAAATTAATTTTTGTTAGACAGTATCGTTCTAAATGAACTTTTCACTCAAATTCTACCACTTCAGTCGTGTAAAGAATATTAAAAAACTACTGTAGTTTAGAACAATAAAAGACCTCACCCGTTTTCAAAAATTTTGGCAACTACTTAAAAAATTTGGTGCACTCGCATTCCATCAGTTAAGTGTGTGCGCGCATCTCTTCCCAAGTTAGTGTTCAGTTTTCTTAAATTGGGAGCTAAGAGATGACTCCCAATTTTTTCCTTAAACTCAAGGGATGATTCCAACGCACGCTAGTATGAAAAATTTTAGCAATTGCAAACATTTTACCTTCTGCGTCAACATTTATCTTGTTTCATAATTTTCTTCTTTACTTGCTGTTTCTAAGCGGGGGGGGGAGGGAGGGAGAAGGGAGGGATCTTGAGCAGGAACGCACCTTGTGTATAGAATACTCGTTCCCTGAACTCGAAATTGAATGGAGCCTTCCTCCTCCGTCTCTGTGGAACACCTTTGTTGTAGTTAGGGATGCTGAAACTAACTTGTAATCTAACTGTACCGTAGTGGTGTGTTTGTCGTAAAATTTTGCAAATGGTCATTTATTAAACAACTGATTTTCTTACGCTTGTGATGTCAAGACTTGATTTTTATCCCATCGAATAGCGATGCTTTCATCGGGGGGATGCAACTATTGTATCTATGGGAATTACACCTCACGGGGATACAACTATTGTATCTATGGAAATTAGCACTCCCAGGGGGAACATGTGTGAGGGCTCGAGCTGAGAGTTAGGTAGGCCTTCTTTTTGTTGAAACCAAACGTTTCTTGCTTTGTTACGCACCACCTTTTTCGGTTCAATGCTGTCCTGTTTTTCAGCACCTACAACTTTTTCTTCAACTTTTATTCGTTTCATGAACTTGTTTCTCAACTTACTGTTTCTATGCTCCTTTTCATAGATTCCGCATTCCATTATCTCCATTCTAAATGGTGCCTTCTCCTTCCTCTCATAGGAATGCTTTTTTTAGCTGATAGGGAAGCTTAAACTGACATCTAATCTATTCAAAGAGCGATGCATATTCGCTGGATCGGTCACTTTTTGCCGATGCTTCATTCACATCTGCTAATCCTAAAGAGTGTGTGTACTGGCTGATCCAAAAGGCGAATGCAGCAAAAAACTTACAAGTAAGAACGAGTTGGGAAGGCACGACGCAAGAAGTGAAGCTGTGCCAAAGATGCGTTTCTTTGACATGGCTTTTAGCCCTGCGCTCTTGAAAGCAAAAATTTACTATTTCAGCGATACTTTCATGATAGTAAAAAACGAGAGTATGCGAGTGTGAGTGTTGGGTATTATCAGTATGAGATCTGCCCATGAGCGAAAGAGGGATTTGAATTTTTGAATTTCTTTGGGAATAATTTCTTCAGGAAATAATTTCTCGGAGGGGAAAGGAAACTCCTCCATTGTTTTATTTTGTGTTTCTTTACAAAACGTCTTGCAACAAAATCAATTTCCTTTCATTACTTTTTTGCAGGCACGAGGCGTGTATCATATCGAACTGATGCAGTTTATGGCTTCAAAGTTAAATTCAATTATCGATTGGTTCAATTTAATATAATTTTCACTGTGCGTTTTTTGTTTTGAAACGAAAAATATCGAATTTATGGAAATGCAAGGGTATCTAAAACGTTTAAAATGCGCGAGATTGCCATGCGCTTCCATCACATATTGCCTGCATCCTTCATGTTTTAGACTTAATAACGCATTTTCCAGAAGGAAAACTTGAAATGCAGCAGGCCGCCTTCCTCTTACATCATTGTGGAGAAATACTTACACAGTATTTGTATTATTGTATCTATGTAAAAAGCCCTCTGGGATGGAGGGGGAGGAATGTAGAGTCTCGAAGTAAGAGTTGAGTAGGCCTTTTTTTTGTTGAAATACAACCTTTTTCTAGTTGAGGATCATCGTTTTTCGCTTCAATGCTGTTCTGTTTTTCAGCACCAACTACTTATTCTTTCAACTATTTTCGTGTTTCCTAACCTTTCACCTTAATTGCAGTTTTTATGCTCAGGGGATCCTGTGTGGGAACACCCTTTGTGCATATATTCTGCGCTCCCTAAACTCCACACTAAATGGCTTTTTCATCCTTCCTCGCTTTGAGCATCTTCGTTGTGGTTATGGAGGCAGAAGCGAACGTATAATCGTTAAATTGCTGCAGTAAGTTGGAGACTAAAACACCGAACTCTTGATTTACCTCACCTGCCTCTGCAATTCAGTCTAAGTCAGTACAAAACTTAGAGATTAAATACATGATACCTATAAGAAAAATAGATTGTAAACATAAGAAATACTAGTAGTTACAAATGTATAAATTAAAGTACTAAAAAAATAAAGTCAGTCAAAATTAGAATACGTCCTTGCGGATGACTTGCGGGAGATTGCTTTGAAAATGTTTGGTCTTCGATTTTTCTAATTATCATGTAAAAAAATATCTTTGAATTCCGTTTCAGATAACTTAAGTTTTGTAGCAGTGAACAGAGAAGCCAAAAAACACCAAATTCAATCGAAATTGACCGATTTCAAATGAAACGCTATGTTTGAAACAGAAATATTCAGTGTCGGGCTAGCCGCATAAATGTCTTCATAACTAACGAACCAAAAATGTTCAGCAGGAGTGGCTTTGTTCCGAATGTTATACATATATTCTCAGCGTACGTGCAAAGTTTCGTTCAATTCTAAAGCATCAAAAGAAAACTTGAAAAATATTCAAAAGGGAGTTTTACGATTTACCCTTACGATTTTTCTAAGAAATCACGGAGAAAAAATAATTTTGAATTTTGTTTCAGATAACTTAAATTGAGTAGTACTGAACTGAGAAGCCCAGAAAACCAGCTCCTGTCTGGCACCAGCTCCTGTCTGGCATCCTCTCCCGTCTGGCATCCTCTACCGTCTGGCATCCTCTCCCGTCTGGCATCCTCTCCCGTCTGGCATCCTCTCCCGTCTGGCATCCTCTCCCGTCTGGCATCCTCTCCCGTCTGGCATCCTCTCCCGTCTGGCATCCTCTCCCGTCTGGCATCCTCTCCCGTCTGGCATCCTCTCCCGTCTGGCATCCTCTCCCGTCTGGCATCCTCTCCCGTCTGGCATCCTCTCCCGTCTGGCATCCTCTCCCGTCTGGCATCCTCTCCCGTCTGGCATCCTCTCCCGTCTGGCATCCTCTCCCGTCTGGCATCCTCTCCCGTCTGGCATCCTCTCCCGTCTGGCATCCTCTCCCGTCTGGCATCCTCTCCCGTCTGGCATCCTCTCCCGTCTGGCATCCTCTCCCGTCTGGCATCCTCTCCCGTCTGGCATCCTCTCCCGTCTGGCATTCTCTCCCGTCTGGCATTCTCTCCCGTCTGGCATCCTCTCCCGTCTGGCATCCTCTCCCGTCTGGCATCCTCTCCCGTCTGGCATCCTCTCCCGTCTGGCATCCTCTCCCGTCTGGCATCCTCTCCCGTCTGGCATCCTCTCCCGTCTGGCATCCTCTCCCGTCTGGCATCCTCTCCCGTCTGGCATCCTCTCCCGTCTGGCATCCTCTCCCGTCTGGCATCCTCTCCCGTCTGGCATCCTCTCCCGTCTGGCATCCTCTCCCGTCTGGCATCCTCTCCCGTCTGGCATCCTCTCCCGTCTGGCATCCTCTCCCGTCTGGCGTCCTCTCCCGTCTGGCATCCTCTCCCGTCTGGCATCCTCTCCCGTCTGGCATCCTCTCCCGTCTGGCATCCTCTCCCGTCTGGCATCCTCTCCCGTCTGGCATCCTCTCCCGTCTGGCATCCTCTCCCGTCTGGCATCCTCTCCCGTCTGGCATCCTCTCCCGTCTGGCATCCTCTCCCGTCTGGCATCCTCTCCCGTCTGGCGTCCTCTCCCGTCTGGCGTCCTCTCCCGTCTGGCGTCCTCTCCCGTCTGGCGTCCTCTCCCGTCTGGCATCCTGTTCCGGCCCTTTTCAGTATTAGGCCGTAACCAAACGCGGATGGGGTTCGGGAGTGACGAAGCAGCCACGTAGTTATAGTTTATTGGTACTTCAGAGTTGATACAGGCTTGGTAGTTGGCAAGAATCAGAGAGATCAGACAATAGGTGCTAGTACAAGTCTTCTACAATGCATCTGTGATCTATACAGGTGCTTCCTCGAAGGTAACGCGTCTGCTACTGAACAGTGATGACTCTATCCAATGTGATCTCTACGGCAGCGCACCGCCAATGAACGACGATATCTCTCGCCGATTCTATTTATAGGCGGCGGGCGCACATAATGCTCCCCCCACAATTTTTAAAAATTCTTTATTACAAGAAAAATTTTTAAAACGGTATTCAATTAACTTTGATTTTCCTTTGACTATCAATTAATCTTACAATCCGTCTAATTAATTCGCAATATAATACTTCGTCACAATATTCCACGTGAATACATGAACAAAATAATCTATAAAATAGAATACATAATCCGTATATAATAGAGATTTTTTCCGTATAAAATAGAATTAATCTAAGACAATGGAAGACGCTTCATCTAAGACGCTTCATTCTCATTAAGACACATTCATATCAACTACACTGCCTAGCATTGTTGCCAAACAATTTGCGGCAGATTCGAGGCAGTTCTCGCGGTTGCACACTCGCACTCTCGTGTCGACATTCCAAGATTGCACCTAAGTTTATCAACTTTAGCTGACGGCTTGATGAGCACAGCACTTGATGTCGCAATAACAGTGTGACAACATCCTAAGCTCGACATCTCGTCTGAAGGTGTTTGCGCAACAGAAATATTTCCTAGAGCAAGACACACATAAAGTCTTAGAACTCAAAGAACGCACTTTTGTGTTAAACAGTTGAAATGATAACGCAGTAAAAATGAAAGAAATCGCATCGTTGAAACAACAACTAAAAAGTTACTAAAAAGTTTTTAATCAAACACGAATAAGAAATAGGGCACGCAGATACCTCGACAAATAAAAATCATTCTCGCCATAAAATGTAAATAATTCAATACATTCGTTAAGGATAATAATAACACGCATGAAATTAAATACACAATACCTTTAAAATTTTAAATGAACAAGTATTCGCATAAATTGAGTAATCGATAAACCAAAATGAAACAAATCATAATTATATACCGGAACACTGCATCGATTCGAGCATTTTCGCGAACATGGTTTAAATGAAATACGTAAAACACAAGGGTGGAAATACCAACTTAATATTAATTCATGAGTAAATATAAAAACATCCGCTTACATCTCTGGTGAAAGATTAACACCGAGCGAAACACGAGTTCTTCGGCAAAGGCAATTTCGGAAAATTTTATAAGAATCAAAACTATTGCCTCGTAGGTAATGAAAAATGATACAGAAAAGTTGAGTTGATATTAAATAAAGCATCAATAAAGTTTTCACCAAAAAGAAACATTCAAAATATCGTCTGCGTTACCGTAGACTTAAAAATAGAAGTTAGTGTTATAGCCAAACATCGCACAAATTAGAACGGAACTTTTTCACCATTAGTAAAACAACCAATCAGAATAAACAGAGTGCCGTAGACTCGTAAAACTTAATTCTATCGGTAACATAATGGTATAGCACGTGGATTAAGTTATAAGAGAATACGGAACAAAATCCAAGACACACTAGTTTAGAACATCAAATATGAAGATGAAAATCGGTTTCGCACTCTGCAAAAATAAAAGGAAAATCGTTAAACTGATACAATTTATCTTAATCCAATAGTAATAACATGTGAACAAAGTCCAAAATTCTTGAACTACTCTGAACGTATAATTACCACATTTTAAGTTACTAAACTTATTAAACCACGTTTTCAACACTATGCCCACGGTAAAGTATAAAGGATTAACACCACATTAAACCTTTAAAGTGAGTTACTCTCTTCAAATCACTGCGCGCGAAGGTAATCTCTTTCAGTAATCTCTTGACTGCGCGCGAAGGTAAATTTCAGTAGTCTCTTTGCTGCGTGCAAAGCTCTGCTGCCGCCAAGGCCATCGATGTTTGTTGACAAGCGCTCTGGCACCAGGCTGTCGTACACCAACGCGATGCCATGTACATGTACCATGTTACCGTGTTACAGATGTTGTGTTACCGCTCGCACACGCTCGAACTGAAATTGGAATTCAATACAAAAACGATTAGCATGACCAATTAGAAAGAAAAATGAACACAATTTAAACAATTCTAAAAGCCATACCAATTTAAAACACAAGCATAAAGGTTTACGTAAAGTGAACTGCAGCTTGATAATGACTTTTTAAAAAAATCCTTTCAAGTCAATGATTTAAATGTCCAACAAAAACAAATCTCTTACTTCATTGAAGTTTTCTCAGAAAACGAATTCTGAATCAATAAAGATCAACTGAATTTCGAATAGACATTTAATTTGCTGAGAGATTGAAAACACTGTCTCCACGTTAAAATCTCGGCATCAACAGCCGGATGTTGTGAGAATTTTCCAATCTGTATTTAAAGTGTGAATTCAGCACATTAATTCTCATCGAGACATGAGAGTGCGTTCTTGAAACGTTCCCAGACTATGCACGGGCAAAAAGATTAAATATCTGCAAAGTCGTCAACTCTTGCAAAACGTGCAAACAAAAAAAAATCAAAAATTCTCCACAATCATGTGCGTCTTTTACACAAGAAAATTACGTATTATTATACTGTACTTGTTGAACTGTTACACTGTGAACTGCCATTTTACGTTTCACATATCGCGTTCCGTTAATGCCTTAATAAAAAGGGTAAATACTAAAGCATACACGAGGTTAACAGGAAGCATAAGCAAATACAACAAAAAGAATGATTGAACACGTAAGGACATACTTTTACAGTACGTACACAAAAAGTTGTCAATGCAAAATTCCATATTGACGTTAAATACTCTAAATTTTAATCGTTCAATCAGTTGTTAATTTTAATCGTTCAATCAGTTGTTAATTATCCCGTAGAAACCTTGGGAGACTTGACGATAAATTTTACATTCTTTTGCGTTTGATTAATTTCAAATTACACAACGTAAAACTATACTGAGTATGAAATTCGGGTAGGCTTGCAAAATGACTTTTTATGATGCACTAGATCGTTTCAACGTGCTCAAAAATTATTAACTGAAGGATTATTAAATGAAGCCTCTCTCATTGACAAATGACTATGAAGTAAATTAAATTTTACTCTCACACTGAATTAGTGTGGACTCTCACGTCCAAAACACATCTAATTCATGACTATCCACCAGTCACACCAGTCACTAAAAAATGTTTTAACAACATTAACAACATTAATGACATTTGTGGCACTTTACCATAATCTTTAATGGTCACTATCATAACTAGTTACCTAGTCATATACTGCTTCACAGTATTACTAACATTACTGCCTCGTGCCAATACTAACGCGTACGAAATGCTGAGCACAGCTCTCGGCCTTGCGCCGGCGTACAAAAAAAATATCTGCCTCTGCATCAAGCAAAAAAAAAAACATCACACTCACTCGTGTGCGCTGCAGTGCAGCTGTACTGGTAACTTTACTCGATACTCTTTACCAGTGATACTTGATACTCGATACTTGTTACTCTTTAACTTATTACCAGACAACCACGTGTGGTTAATTAACGGGCATCTATCGCCTCTCATTATTATTCGCCAGCACAATGACAACCGCAATCTACAATGCTAAACTCTGACCATCATGGTATCACTGACATTAATTCCAAGTTCGTGTTAATTAATTCGTAATTCGCTTCTCTAAAGCTTACTCACTTAATTGTCTGCGTGAATTCATTTCTACTTCAATACTTTGACCTCGCTGATAGAATTACCTGGTACTAATTTGCCTTTTCCCAGATAACCTCACAGCATTTCTGTCTCGGGGTTTTTCGCTGCCCCACAGCACCGCCATTTTCGAGGCTCTCTCTACCGTAGCAAATATTACTCTTTACGCCTCCTCTGGGCAACCACGTCTGTCATCAGACACTCTGCATTATTTACGGTATTCAAAAATACTTCATTCTTACTTTAACCGTGCTATCCGTGCACATCAGGTATCATCAGAATATCATCATTATTTAATTTCAGCCGACCACGGCTACTTCTTTGGAATCATAAACGTACCCTTTGTCGACAACTCCTGTGATCCCGACAGATTTACTATTAGTGTCTTTCTTCTCGACATCTAAATGACTGTCCTGAAAAACACTCGTTGCCTGCACAAAAGTACTCAATCCTCCCTTTAATTCTCCTTGTACATCTGACAGGTAAACTTCTGATTCAACATGATCCTTCTCCACTTTTTCTAAAGTACTTATAATTGCATTCTCTGGTAAAACAACCGCTCTGTCGGAGCTATTAATTAACAACAACGGAATCTTTCTCCTATTGTTAACTCTCACAATTGCTTCTGCGACACAAATGCCTTCTTTCAAGGTTGCTTTCTTTATTATGTATTCTCCATTTTTACACTTTCCAACATGTCCAACATGTTTCAAAATTACATTAGGAGCAATTTCAATTCTTTGAGTATGCACTCTTAACGGCCTTGGCCTTGTGAGGGAATTGGTAACTGCAACTGCGCCTCGAACAGGCTGATTTTCTCTCTTACCATCCCTTTTTACTTCCTCACTTGCTTTCTCAGCAATGCACGTCCTCTTATCTCTTAGCTTATTTAGGACTTTTTTCTTAGCTCTGGACGTAATCGTGTCCGCCATGAGACACTCAGTATTCTCTATTAAATACTTCAGACATGTTTAACACATCAACTCTCTCGACATTTTTAACGAGGGAATCTTCAGCACCAGAATTCTCCTCGGGTTCACAGGGGTTTGTCGCCGTAGAGTCATACTTAGTTATTGTAGTTTCATTATTGCCATTGACGTTATTTCTATCGAAAATGAAATCTTCTCCGCTGCCTACGCTAAAAAATCATTTCCACTGTTAGTTTGGTAAGTTTCTACCTGGCCTTTTTCTGACATACTAGTTTTATACTGTCCTCGCGCACGGACACGATTCGGTCTGCCTGGTCTGTTTAGATAGTCTCTTCTGGACCTACAATCTCTTGCGTAGTGTCCTAACTTATTACAACGAAAACAAGCTACATCACGCAGCGAATGCTCGGTGACTGTCTGAGATGAACCTGGTTTGTACCAATCAGTCGGTTTCCTAGCCACTGTGGTTGCCGACTCGCCTTGTCCTTGACAGACACACTCATGATTGTAACACTTCGAGCAACGCTTCGCTTCAGCTGTCTCTAATGCTTGGACTTCTAGAGTTCCTAACAAAAATAATCCTATATTCATAAACCTCCAATTTCCATTAAAAGAAAAATGTTCTACACACAATAAAATTTTCTACATGCAAATGATAATATTCTACATACAATAAAATTTTAACTCACAACTCACATTTCCAGTGGACTTCCGTGGACTTAAAACAGGCTAATTGCTAATTACTCGTGAAGGCTGGCACCACTCTGAATAGAGGTAAGCTGCTTCAGCTTACTTTTATATGCTAGAGACAATGGGCGCCAGAGGACAATGGGTGCTAGAGACAATGGCTACAACTTCCTTTAACTGTTCTCACAGACAATGGACTACCGCCTCACACAATGCTTCCGCGTAGACGCTCGCTCTTTCACTCGCGAGAATCAGCTTGCCTACTGCGCTTTCGCAATGCATATGCTGCTCGCTCTCTGGCTACCAGGAATCAACTTATGCGTTAAGGCTCTCCCACTTACTAAGAAACAGCGTGCACACTGCGCTTGCTATGCCTATGCTGCTTAAGTAGTTTTTACATAGAGAACTTCTTATTTATTAATTTTATAATGATTATGTATAATCATTAAATTGAGCTCATGCTTAATTAATTCGCAAGCAAACATTATCGGCGTATACTCAGCTTGCTATTTGGCGATGCGTAGATCTCGTAGTTCTTCTCGTTGCAGATCTCGTCGATCTCTTCTCGTAGATCTCGTCGACAAACCAGGTTGTTGGTTTGGACCCCTCACGTCATTTTCTCCTTTGAGTAGCGACGTGAAGACTGAGTAGCGTGTAGATTTTCGATTTTATCTCCCTCGAAGTGTTTCTTTCACGAAGAGTTTCTTGGAAAGAACTTCGATTTTCTGCGCTGACGTCCTTCTTCCTTTTCTCGATGCTCTGAAGTAATGTGATAACTACGCGACGTTACTCCACAGGCTGACACTCTTCACACTTAAAATCACGGATCAGCAGAACCGAAGATCAATTCTTGCTATCTTTCTTCTTCAATGGGCAATGTGGATATCTTTGATGTGGTATCCTTGACGTGGTATCCCCATACATGGGTCACCATATATGTTCCGGCCCTTTTCAGTATTAGGCCGTAACCAAACGCGGATGGGGTTCGGGAGTGACGAAGCAGCCACGTAGTTATAGTTTATTGGTACTTCAGAGTTGATACAGGCTTGGTAGTTGGCAAGAATCAGAGAGATCAGACAATAGGTGCTAGTACAAGTCTTCTACAATGCATCTGTGATCTATACAGGTGCTTCCTCGAAGGTAACGCGTCTGCTACTGAACAGTGATGACTCTATCCAATGTGATCTCTACGGCAGCGCACCGCCAATGAACGACGATATCTCTCGCCGATTCTATTTATAGGTGGCGGGCGCACAATCCTCTCCCGTCTGGCATCCTCTCCCGTCTGGCATCCTCTCCCGTCTGGCATCCTCTCCCGTCTGGCATCCTCTCCCGTCTGGCATCCTCTCCCGTCTGGCATCCTCTCCCGTCTGGCATCCTCTCCCGTCTGGCGTCCTCTCCCGTCTGGCATCCTCTCCCGTCTGGCATCCTCTCCCGTCTGGCATCCTCTCCCGTCTGGCATCCTCTCCCGTCTGGCATCCTCTCCCGTCTGGCATCCTCTTCCGTCTGGCATCCTCTCCCGTCTGGCATCCTCTCCCGTCTGGCATCCTCTCCCGTCTGGCATCCTCTCCCGTCTGGCATCCTCTCCCGTCTGGCATCCTCTCCCGTCTGGCATCCTCTCCCGTCTGGCATCCTCTCCCGTCTGGCATCCTCTCCCGTCTGGCATCCTCTCCCGTCTGGCATCCTCTCCCGTCTGGCATCCTCTCCCGTCTGGCATCCTCTCCCGTCTGGCATCCTCTCCCGTCTGGCATCCTCTCCCGTCTGGCATCCTCTCCCGTCTGGCATCCTCTCCCGTCTGGCATCCTCTCCCGTCTGGCACCCTCTCCCGTCTGGCACCCTCTCCCGTCTGGCACCCTCTCCCGTCTGGCACCCTCTCCCGTCTGGCACCCTCTCCCGTCTGGCACCCTCTCCCGTCTGGCACCCTCTCCCGTCTGGCACCCTCTCCCGTCTGGCACCCTCTCCCGTCTGGCACCCTCTCCCGTCTGGCACCCTCTCCCGTCTGGCACCCTCTCCCGTCTGGCATCTCAAGTGAGGCACGATTTAGATATTTTGTTTTCTGTTGTTTTTTTCACGATTCAAGCCTTCTACTTTTATTTTTTATTATTATTTAGGCAGGGCTCAGAGCACACGAGTGTAGTTGATGTTCACGGGAGTAGTAAGTTCATTAGACCAACTCTGTGGGCGTTAGCTGTCATCTCAATTCTCGCTCTAATGAGTTTTGTGTTCCAAACTGCCACTCCTTAAAACAATCACTTCCAATACCAAGTGGTTGGCTTTATTCAATTTTTGCATCTCGTTGCTGCTAGTACTATAGCTAGTATCTAGGTAATCTAGGTCTAGCTAGTACTATAGCGTGAGGTCTACCACACTGTTGCAATAAAATCTACCTCTAGCTAGCACTACAGCGTGAGGTCTACCGCACAATAGCATGAAGTCTACCTTTCGCTAGCACTATAGCGTGAGATAAGGCTAGGTTACTTATGGATATTACTTATTTCTTCACATTTTATTTAGCAATGAACACCTAATTTGCACATCTCAAACTGCACCTGGGTAGACGATGTATGGCGGTAGACCTCACGCTATAGTAGCTCCAGTTGTTCCAGTTTGTCTTCGTACCAAAAACTTATGCCATGATGAACTCTCTCCCTCGAGATGGAGAGAGAAAGAGAGAGGGAGAGAGAGAGAGGGAGAGAGACGCTTCGACAAGATGACTACTCTCACCAGCTCACGACAGTTCCTGCCTCTGTGATCGTACACAAAAATATTAGTAAACAATTGGCATCGCAAGTCAAACGAAAAACGAACTTAGCTTCGCTTGATGTTTAGGTGAGTTGATATTTTACCCCTCTCTTGTTGAATCTTTCAAAAAAATAGTTGGTTTTCTGGTCCCGTTCGGGCTACACTGAGTCTCATCCATTTTTTAACTGTGCAATCATCTACTTCTGGTAACACTTTGACTGCGACGTGAGTCACAGGTGGTCACTGGGGGAGTTTTCATAATGCTGATGACCGACCAGTAGTCAAACTCAATTATCATGTATACTAAATCAAAACTTAATGAAAACACGATCCATGTAGTTAATGCTTTCTACTCTCGACTTTTCTTACTACAATTAAATTTAAACTTGCGTTGAATATTAAATTTCAGTTTCAACCTCCGCAGGCAGCGTTCAAACGTTGCTCCAGCGATTGCTGCGAGCAAGACGACATCAATGAAGTTTTCGCCTGACGAGGTTAGTAAAACTTCATTTTTCTGAGACATTTATGAAGGCATGTATCAACAGTCACATGTTGTATTTTGAAAGAATAACATTACACGTAGTGTACGTAGGTAGGCAGGCTAGGTCAAGCATTCTCCAGACTCCCAACTCTGAGATTATTTACAAATCTTTGCCGGAACCACTAACCTCATTCGCCGACTGTAATAAATGCTATCATATTTTTTAACATTAATACATTTGCTCTTCTCAACCGCGACAATAATTATTACACTTTTCTATTTTCTTTTTTTCTCATTCATATGTTTCGACAATTGACAATTGCTTCTACAATTGAATCATATGCATTTCATATATCAATTTTACTGGAAATCAACAGCTTTTCATAATCATTTCTTGTACCAACTTTATTGAAAATAAACAGCTTTTCATGGTTTTTCTTGTATCAACTTATCAGAAGTCAATAGTTTTTTTCTTTCTTGTATCAACTGTACTGGAAATCAAGCAATTTTATTTCCATCATGCTACCTATCCGCGGAGAAGCCACGAACATCCTTGCCTGTCGAACGAGAATGGACTCTGAGCGAGTCGAGCTGCTCAGTCGGCTTCGGTCAGCTGCTCCTAGAATTGGCCGCAGGTCGCACACGTTCTGGACAGATTTGAACGCTCCTACGCCACGGCGATGCCCATTTTGGATATATTACACTACAAAAACTGTGAAATGCTCGTAAATTGTTGGAATGGGGCGAATATTTGCCCGTTAACAAGAATTTGATTAGGGATTATCTCTAAGAACCGGTTAACTTTGTCAGTAAACTTTTGTTTGACTGTTGCACAACAAAAACACTGAATGCGTCTCTAAAAGAATTAAATATAACCCTTACATTATCATTAAAGTAGTGAATAAGAGTGTGGAAGTGGTATGGCAACAGAGCTGTTCTTCAATAACAAAATATTCACAGAAGAACAAGCGTAGAATTCAAGCAGAGTTTTAATTCTGTAAGCATTTTGGAATTTTAACATTCTGGATAAATTTGCTACAGCCTTAAAGCTAATGAGCTGAATTCATTGAAGCCAATTTTACGATTCAAAAATATGAACAACGGTTATTACTTGGGTTGTTAAACAAGTCTAACAATTTAATCCCTTGAATTTT
The DNA here is from genome assembly GCA_030386875.1 of Morinoia aosen. NCBI lineage: Eukaryota > Metazoa > Arthropoda > Malacostraca > Amphipoda > Talitridae > Morinoia > Morinoia aosen. The sequence goes on along the minus strand of CM059564.1, from coordinate 44,437,103 downwards.
TGTGCGGATATTGTAAAACACTTCAAATCGTCTTGGGATTTTTGTCGAGTTTAACATTCATTGAGCAAAATGATTAAAACTTGAATGAATTCGAAGGTCTAACCGATAAACTTTTTTCATTCTTAGTATTTTAACTAAGTTTCTCAAAATTGAGAAATTTAAAACAAATAATCTCATTTTCCACAGAGAAATATTAATCTGTTCATATATCTACTTAGCAATTGGTTCTTATAATTCTATATTATTATTAATATATATTTACAAAATTTCACTGGCGATATTGAGAGAGGTTTACTTTAACTATTCATTCTATAAGAGTAGAGTTTACAATTAAGGTGACTATGAAGCAAGGCACTAAGTTTTCATTCCAGGGAACACTTTTGTGAGGCATCGCGTCAGAGGAAGCCACGTTCAGGATTAAAATTAGTTCTATTGGCTAAAAGCATTTTAACGTTACCGATATCGCTAATTAATTAGTTTGGTCATATTGTATCGCATCACATTCTTATAATTAGTTTTGGAAAATGGCCACATGTTTCTCTAATTAACGGCTATGTCTATACATATGGAAATAGATTTCATTCTATTAATGATAATTGCACTTATCTAATTTTTTTACCTTTCTGAGTGATGCATTCAGCACGTATTCCTATACCTTGGTATGTGAAGCTCTTAATTTTTTGGCATCTGCAGAAAGCAACTTTGAATGGTTAGAAATATAAACTCCACGAACTGCTGAAGTCAACATTCATTAATCTTTTTCTTTCGTAGCTTCAGTAAAATGAATGACGTGAGAATTTATCAAAGTATTCACTTTTCAGGCGAACATTCAACGAACGGCTTCAATTTCGAGCAAAAGTAAGTTCACCTAGTCTTGCTTCGCAAATGACAAAATAATTCATTTCAGAACGGTAGGTGAAACGAACTTGTCTTCACGGTTAAAATTACAGCAAAAACGACATTTACTATACAATGTTCCCACAACCTTAAAGCGTTTGAGCTCTCACAGTACTACCTTAAAGCATGCAGTTTAAGCCCTGCTCTTCTTCCACTTAACATCTATACATCGGTAAGTTAACATTCTTATTAAAACTTAGTTTCATCTCCTGCGTTGGACTTGGACTTGTCGTATTTCTCCATGTTGATGACGTGTTCGTCTCGCCTTGGACTTGGAGACGTTGACAACTTTGAATCTTCCTCCTTGATCGCCGTGTTCAGTAATGACCCCACGCTGCCGAGCGGCGGCGACTCCTGCGGAAATATAAAGTGTCATGTCACCTGTCCGAACATCAAGGAAGATAAAAACTTTTAGGAAGGGACTTTTAAAACGAAACTGTACGAACATCAAGAAAGAACACAGAATTTGGAGAGTTTTTATTAAACAGTTCATTCAAGCACAATGAGCCAACAAGCGTTCGTCTGAATAGCGTTTCATCTATACTCAAGATGGCTTCAGTAATGATCTCTTACTTCATCACGGTTGTAAAACTTTTGCAAACGACCAAAAAATACTCGGAACAAAGAGCCAGGCTCTGGATAGAAAATACTACCGAAAACCAGTACACACACTCCAGCTGTAAGTGAGGCACGGTTCAAATATTCGCTTCCTGTTTTTAAGGCACGATTCGAATATTTCGCTTCATGTTTTAAGACACAATTAGAATATTTCGATTCCTGTTTTTAAAATAGTTTTCTACAATTGCCTTTACATTTGAGTTTGGTGTTGAACTTAATATTTAATAGTCGCAGTAAATGTGTTAAGACACGATTAGAATATTTCGATTCCTGTTATTAAGACTCGATTAGAATATTTCGCTTCCAGTTTTTAAGACACGATTAGAATATTTCGATTCCTGTTTTCAAGACATGATTCCTGTTTTCAAGACACAATTCCTGTTTCCTGTTCTTAAAGCTCGATTCAAGTATTTTGATCCTGTTTTTTTAGACTCACCAGCGGCTTGTCGAAGCCGGAGCCTCTACGACTGTTGGGTTCGCTACCCCGGTCCCTGGGCTCCTTCATGGACATGCCGCGGCGCGTCGCCTCGTTGAGCGCAGTCCGCCAGTAGCTGTTGTCTTCCTTCGCAGACTTGAGGGACGACCGCCGCGCGTCTGACGAAGACGAGCGTCTCCGGCCTGCAATGCGGGTAATGTATTGGAGGGTGTTGAAAATGATAGTATTGAAGAGCGGTGATAAATTATGGTAACGTTGAAGAATGATAATAGTGGTGAAGAGGGTTCATAAAATCATAATACTCTTGAAGAGGGTTGATTAATGATAATAGTGTTCTAGGGTGAGGGTAAAACCATGAGTGTTGAAGGGTGATTGTAAACTCTACATTAAAGAACGAATACAAGGCCTTCACTGCAGCAACACGAGTAAGGATGATGAAAGTAAGTTCGATACTTGCTTGTTATCTGGTTTCACTGTGAGATGTAATACCAGATAATTTCATGTTTACATGCTGTAGAAGATGGCGGCAAATTTCATGAATATTCATGAAACGGAACATCTCGTGGTGTCAGAAGGAGAACGTACTGGGAATAGTGATAAAATAGTGAGAGTATCATAAGCAAAAATATATATAGTAGTACTTTCGGGCAAGCATGCTGGAAGTAGGTGCTACCAGCTTTATTGTCTCAGGCCTGCCTACTTCCCCAAGAATAACGCCATTCTTATGGTATAGATTCTCAAGTAAATCTTGATGCTGTTAGGAGAAAGGAATATTATTTTCATGCTTATTTATTTAAGTTCTACTCAGGAAAATGTCACTGCCCCAGTAAATCTTCATTACTTTTTGCATTAGCTTCTGTAAGGCACGCGCTTCTACAACTGCATATTGATGGTATTGTCGGAAAGTAGATCACTCAATTCTAAAGACTTGTATTACCAGTCCTCAACAGCTATTGCTCACGCAATTATAAAGCCATGTATTCCTTAGTTCGAGAGACAATCATAACCAAATTTTAAACCGCTTTAAAAGATTCAACTATTGCATCTTTGGGAATTAGAGCCCCCAGAGCGAATATGTGGAGTTTTTGCGCAAGTTGCTTTTCGTTGAAAAAATGCTTTTTTTCTTGTTTCTTTACGAACCCATTTACCTTTAGTTATTGTCCTGTTTTTCCAGCTCCTACTGAATTTTTATTCAATTTTTAACCTATTTCATAAACTCCTTTCTCGATTGACTTACTGTACCTGCGCACCTTGTGAATGTATTCCGCGTTCCCTTGACTACACACAAATGGTATCATCTTCCTTTATTTGGAACCTCCCTTGGTTGCGGCTAGGGAGGCTTCAAATAATATCTAATGTAACCAAATATTAATAAAAGCTAACTCAATCCAAAGGCCACCCTTCCTCCAATTGTTCTTCGACCTCTACTAAGTAAAAATAAAATAACCCCCCTACTTTTAAATCTCGCGATCGCACGTCCATCCTCACGGCGGGCTGTTGTGTGCGCTGTTGCGCCGCGCTTAAACCAACATCTGAAGTAACCAAATCTTGAAGGTAACTCAGTTCAAAAGTTGTTATCATCAATTGGAAATTAACTTCTTAGAATTACTGAAATGACGTCTCGCCACCGCTGAGGCGCGCGACACGGAACGCAAGCGGACAGGGGAAGGCGTAATAGTATTTTGCCTGGTCCGAGCGAACCGAACGGCACACCATGCCCAGCACTAAATAAAACTTTGTATGCCTCAAAATTGCAACTACGCCCCCCACACTGCAAAAACAGAAATGACATCTGCCCCATATATAGAAATGACGAACTAGGGAATATCGACTACACGCATGGAGCGTCTTGTAGCGTCTTCGGTGGTGAAACGTCCTATGTAATAATAACATTAATGGTAACAAGAATCATGCGTTCGCACCTCCATCCCTGCGCGGGCTGCTGTGGGCGCTGTTGCGGCGAACGTAGGCCTCTTCAGCCAGGTCTCCGTCGGCGGTCTCGTCGATGCTGTACAGCGACGCTGTGCTGTTCCGCTTCTTGAACACGTCGTGCACCGACGGTTTCACAGGTTCCCCTATCGTGTCTGTGAACAAATACTAGTTAATATTCAAGGACAACATATGTGTACGGGTGAACAAAACTATTTATTGTTCTAGTAATTCCTGTATTTGGGTGAACTTGATATGATTTTCAGCTGTTATTTAACCTGAAACTATGCTTTGAGTTGTCCTAGATCTCCCGTGATCCATAATACTTTGTTTGTTTATTACACTTGACAAAGAACATAAGTAGAATTGATTTAGGGCAAGGGAGCCAACAAACTTTCCAGCCTTAGGGCCATATTGATAACTTCATTACATTCCTAGATTAAAAAAATGTTTTAATTAACCACTCATTATTTATCCAACTTCTGCAGGCAAAGCTCAGTCTTTCGATTTCGTCAAAAGCAGCAAAAATAATCGTGGAACACCAATTGCGCCACACCAATAGTTGCGCCACACCAATAGTTGCGCCACACCAATAGTTGCGCCACACCAATAGTTGCGCCACACCAATAGTTGCGCCACACCAATGGTTGCGCCACACCAATGGTTGCGCCACACCAATGGTTGCGCCACACCAATGGTTGCGCCACACCAATGGTTGCGCCACACCAATGGTTGCGCCACACCAATGGTTGCGCCACACCAATGGTTGCGCCACACCAATGGTTGCGCCACACCAATGGTTGCGCCACACCAATGGTTGCGCCACACCAATGGTTGCGCCACACCAATGGTTGCGCCACACCAATGGTTGCGCCACACCAATAGTTGCGCCACACCAATAGTTGCGCCACACCAATAGTTGCGCCACACCAATAGTTGCGCCACACCAATAGTTGCGCCACACCAATAGTTGCGCCACACCAATAGTTGCGCCACACCAATAGTTGCGCCACACCAATAGTTGCGCCACACCAATAGTTGCGCCACACCAATAGTTGCGCCACACCAATAGTTGCGCCACACCAATAGTTGCGCCACACCAATAGTTGCGCCACACCAATAGTTGCGCCACACCAATAGTTGCGCCACACCAATAGTTGCGCCACACCAATAGTTGCGCCACACCAATAGTTGCGCCACACCAATAGTTGCGCCACACCAATAGTTGCGCCACACCAATAGTTGCGCCACACCAATAGTTGCGCCACACCAATAGTTGCGCCACACCAATAGTTGCGCCACACCAATAGTTGCGCCACACCAATAGTTGCGCCACACCAATAGTTGCGCCACACCAATAGTTGCGCCACACCAATAGTTGCGCCACACCAATAGTTGCGCCACACCAATAGTTGCGCCACACCAATAGTTGCGCCACACCAATAGTTGCGCCACACCAATAGTTGCGCCACACCAATAGTTGCGCCACACCAATAGTTGCGCCACACCAATAGTTGCGCCACACCAATAGTTGCGCCACACCAATAGTTGCGCCACACCAATAGTTGCGCCACACCAATAGTTGCGCCACACCAATAGTTGCGCCACACCAATAGTTGCGCCACACCAATAGTTGCGCCACACCAATAGTTGCGCCACACCAATAGTTGCGCCACACCAATAGTTGCGCCACACCAATAGTTGCGCCACACCAATAGTTGCGCCACACCAATAGTTGCGCCACACCAATAGTTGCGCCACACCAATAATTGCGTCGCACCGATTTGCTCGAGCGAAATCGCTCTTGGCATCAGGATAATCAATCGTTATATTAGTGAACTTGAGAGCAGCCCACACTCCACACACAAGAGACTCACGCAAGTATGTGTTTGAGGGCGAATCTGTGTAGACGTAGTCCTCGTTGTTTGCCCACATGGGATGCTCGGCCTGTCGAGGTGCCGCGTCTTCCTCGTCGTCGTCATTGCGTTTCCATGGCAACTGCGTCTCCGCAGCGGTAGGCGTGTGGTCGGTGTCTGCGCAGCAAAGGTAGGCTTAGACCTATGCAGGGTGGACATTTGGAATGTTGAGATGAATTTCTCACTTTAATGGAAGTTTATTTATGACTGATATGGCGGATCACTTGAATCGAACCTCGATGCTTTCCAAATGCATTCAGAGTTATCCTCATAGTCGAACTAACCAGCGGAACAACTGAAAAATTGTGAATGCTGGTACAGATTGATGTCCTTTTTCTTCGTCCACCGAAATTGTCTGATTATCATGAACTTCGACGATGTATAGAGCGTGAATAAAATGAACTAGCACCCTTGCCTTGACTGCCACCATCAAATTCTTAAGGAAAGAGACAGCAGACAAACAGTAAATTACAGAGTTGCCAATTGAAGTGATGAAAGCGGTTTATATTCGACACATTAATGACTGGAAAATCTATTCATAAATTTGAAAGCTAAGCACAAACTCTAATCTTTATATAGAACTATTTTTGTTTTGGTTCCCAGTTGAACAGAGCAGAAACTAAATTCTTGCAAAAAGACCCATAGATATTCGACTAATTAGGATGCTTCTCAGGATTTTTGTGTTGGTCGTGAATTGTGGGGCAAAAATGTTATTCTTTTGGTTGGGCTTTCATTTCATTCCGAAATATACCAACAGGAAAGAACCTTTAAAAATAAGCTTGTTGTGAAGCTATTAGAATTTTTCCATTCGTCTTATGAACTATAAAACATTTCCCTAGCAATGTTTTCTACGCAGCTCAAGTTTCCAAAGCCTGGCATCATTTTTTTAATACACCAATTTTTAGGATTAAGTTATCATTTAGCAGTAATGAGCCAGGTGCCCTTGAACCAACTTACTGATATCGGAGCCCTGTCTCCGAGGAACTTCTGCCAAGCTCGGCTTTCTTGACTCGTCGACTGTAAAGAAAATTAACCATTTAAAAAACTGCAAAGAAAATCTCTAAGAAAACGTGTGACTAGGCCAGGCTACGATAAAAAAAAACATTCAATTCTACAGCGAAGGAACACTTTATAAGCAGGGCATCAAAATTAATGAACTAAAAAGCAAGCAGTTTTACAATGAAGGTTTACAGAAATCAATAACGTTCTACATTTGCTACAGTACGTCATGTATGGTACAACATGTTATATAAATACAGATCTACAACACAACTACGTTCCAGCCTGCAAACTGAAGAAGAATTCATCAAAATAGAACCAACTTCTAGTCAGTAAACTTTTTTCTCTTTTTTCAATTGAATTTCGAATGATAATTGTGAAATAGATTTTTGTGGTCCAACTGACGTTAAAGGATGACAAATCAGTTAACTTAAATACAATACTACCAAACATACATTAAATATACAATGAATATACTTATACATTGAATATACTCAATAATATAAATAACATTTAAATTTTAAGACCATCTCTTGAACGTTTGCAGGCGAACGCTACCACAACACACACAGACACGGTGTACTGGTACACGGAAGGCTGTCTGCTCTGATCAACGGCAGCGCAGACAGCGAAAGAGATGTTTACAGAAGCATGTGCTCTAATAAGCAAATTACGATCGATGCTGTGCTCATTCTAAATAAATTACATGGAATGGAGAAATTCAAATGGTGCTTTTAACTTTAGAACTGATCCCTGCAAAGAAGCTTAAGCTAATACGGGAAATAATAATTACAACAAAAAGCTATTCATAATTGCAATGCACGTCATGCAAGAACCTTAACTTTATTATCGATGCCATCATAATTTGGTTTGCAAAAAAACGTCAATGAAAACTGTGCATGAATATTGTACGAATAATGCCAGTACATGTAGGTATTTCCTTTTTATTAGCCGTGAGTTTATGTAAAACCAGAAATTGAACCACTAAAAGAAAGTCCAAAGTACATTACCTAATATTTAGCCATAGAATTTGGCCATCTATACTAAACTGGTTTTCTCCTATCCGTTTCAAAGATCTATAAAGCCTGACATTGGCCTGCTGTTGCTCTTCCAGACGAATACAAAAAGCGTTTGAACGCAAACGATTTAAAGAAATTATTTCCTCATCCCTCTAGCAAACTCACTACAGTCCCTAAATTGACCAGCCAAAATAATTAACCATATTTTGTAAGTTTATTGCAAGGACCTGCTGAAAATTTGAAGCCCAATCAAAATTCTTCACATTGAACTTTATCAATAAAAAACTTTCAAGGCCTATTTTTATCTGAACACACAAAGGGTATAAATGAATTAATTAGTATTTTTGAGTATAAATATTGGGTGTAATCAAGTCGGCTCATGTTTTTAAACGATGCTGCAAAAAAATCGTCGGTATTAAAAAAATTCTTACATTTTCGGCACTAGCTATTTATTTCTTGAAAATTTCTATTTTTCAAATGAGTAACTTCAGTTCAACCGCGTGTAAAAATCGCCTAATTTTCTGGTGCGACTTCAAGCTTGAATTACTCTGAGTTTTTGTAAATTGAAGGACTGAATGATAAATTGTCATTAGGGAATCTACTTGATACTTACCTGACATGTTGCGACGCCATAGAATTAGTGAAATAATGTCTTCATTGGGGAATTAGTTTAAAACTTACATGAAATGTTCCGACGAAATAAGAATCAGTAGAATAAGGGTATCGTTATTGCTGAAGTAATTTAGTACTTATCTGACATGTTCCGATGCAATGAGTGAAATAATGGCAAATGGTCATTAGAGAATTAATTTAGTATTTACCTAACATGTTGCGACGCCATAGAATCAGTGAAATAATGTCTTCATTAGGGAATTAATTTAGTATTTACCTGACATGTTGCGTCTCCAGGGTAGAGTAGTCTCAGCCAAAACAGGACCTTTGACAGACACTCGCTTATAGGCTTTACCCACTGTTGGTCGCGTCAACATTCCGTGAGGGCCGGACAGCGGCGTCGTGCGCAATGACGGCAAGCAAGCGTGTTTTCGTATCGTGGTAACATGAAGCACACTCGTTTACAAAAATAAACGACGGCTCAATGCAAACGTGTTACAAGTGAACGAGTGTGCACAGTTCATGCAAAATGGATTGTGAAAATAATTAGTAATTTTTAACAATTCAGTGTTGGCAATACAATGAACAATTGAGTGTTGGCAATAGTCCCAACGACATACGGAAGAGTTGGTGGAGGTTTGGTGGGGAAGTGTTAAAGAAATCGAAAATGAAAGAGGATATATTGTCGGAGGGAATTAAAATAATGATGAAAAAATTGACGATATGTAAAATGAGGTTTCGTTCAAGTTAAAGAATATTGTAGTTTAAATTGAAGATGGGCATAATTGGATCGGAGAATATGGCAATATGGTTGAAAAAGCTCGTAATCGGATGATGAAGAAGGTTGTCATCGGGTTGTACGAAAATACAAACGGATAGGAGTAAATTACAAAAGGGATTGGGGAAAGATAAATTCAATTTGTGAGGACAAAGATATGATTGGACAGGCCATATAGAAATTGAATTAGATCATTTCGAAGTAGATTGCGGTCACATTGAGGTCGAATAAGATCATTTCGAGGCAGATTGAGGTCACATTGAGGTTACATTGAGGTCGAGTGGGGCCGTTTAGAAGTTGGAGAGGTCGCACCAGCGTTGGAAGTCAAATGGGTTGAGGTAGATGACGTACACCAACGCGGGGTTCCAAAGAAGATCAAAATCGGAAAAAGAAAGAAAAGAGCTTCGTTAGTGTCGTAGCTCAATTCCAACTGCTTACATTCCCATTCCATTCGAAGTTGTAGATGGGATAGCCAAAACTTTGGAATTGCATCCAAGTTGCTTTACTCACGAAAGTGTGAATTTAATGTCATGGTATTTGAACCAATAACTCTGACAAGTGCCGTGGTCAACATCTACTAATCCATTCACTACAATACAAAGTTCAAACTACTTTCTATGCACAAAAACAAGCACATCTAAACATGGTGCAAACTGAACTATAATGCACAACGAATGCAAACTGTATTTCTACTGGACACGAAATTCTAGATCAGTGGAGCTCAAATTAACACCAGGAGGCCCGTAACTTTCTATATCTGAATTTCATGGCCTAAAAAACGGGGTTGGTAAGTTCAAAAGTTCTAGTTAGTCATCAGAGACTTTAATTCAAAACAGTGACAGACTGAGGATCCACTGAGCTAGGCAAATTCACAGCGAACGACGCTCTGAAAATACGAAAGGTTGTTTTGACGCTCAATAAAGCGCTCCGAGATGTTCAACAGCGTGAAAGCACGTGAAATTGTAGAAATAGCACGAAGTCATAAAATGGGAGTGAATGGCAACAGCTTCAGGTTTTTTTTTAACCAATTAGTGCTTTTGTATTTTCTTTATTGAAAATGAACCTTTTTCTCCTTTCTTTTCTTTCTGAACTTCTCGGGTCAAAAGAACTGCTGAAGAACTGAACTGCTTGGGTAATTTTTAATCTGTTCAGATTCGCAAAAGAAAACTCGAGCGCTAAAATTGAGCCGTCAACTTCCCCGTCGTCGGAGTCGTGCACTGCAAATATATTCGCTGAGGAAATAACAGTCAACTGCGAAGCATGCACAATTGAATCTAGTTGTGAAGCTTTCAAATTGATTCTTCGAATTGTATCTTATATGGAGTCAAACTCCTCAAATCTCTCGAAATCTCTCAACTTAACACTTTGACTGAGACAGGTAAAACTTAATTAAGTTCAATATTGAACTCAAATTTAAAGTCAATTTAAGTAATCCATTTTTAAAATGCCGAACGTTACCTGGATATTGCTTTCATTTCGTTTTTATTCAGTATTTATGAAAGTTGAGTTTGTGACTACTGGTCGGTCAGCAGCATAATGAAAATTGCCTACATGTACCACCGGTGGCTCACGTCGCAGTTTTAGTGTTAATAACAGGCTTGCAAATACAAAATCAATGTATATATTTTCTGAACTGGTGCAAATGGAAGTAGAATGTTAGGTGCTTGCTTCAGATATCCAGTTATTTCACTCAGGAGCAACTCAGCTTGATATCTAATATCAAGCATCGTGCCTTCACCATCAAAATTACTCAAAAAAAACATCTACTGCAAACTACACAACTACTGCACAGGAAGTCGTACAAAAAACTCCGAGTCATATGAGGGACTAAGAAAAAAAATTACACCAAAAAATAAAAAAATCAGCACACAGCAAGTACGATCACGTACAAGTGGGAGCCCAATACTGATCAATATTTCACATTTGCGTAATGAAATTAGAATATCAAACTTCTTTAGCGAATCTTGCTATAGATTTAAGTTGCCTTTCTCTGACATTATACAGACACTTGAGTTGCAGCAATTTTTTAGGAAAGGTGGTAGGGAGGCTTGAGGGACTGCATCAGCTCGAACACAACGGAGCTAACTAGACTCTCTTCAGCTCTGCTAAAACGACATGAACTTATTTGTAAGTCTATGAAATAGTGCGAAAAGTTGAGCGTTTGTTTCGCAAAATTTTAGGGGACATTTAAGATTTTTAAATGGTGGATATTCCTTTAGTTATCTTGATCCGCACTGAGCTCCAACCTGTTTCAAAAACTTTACCTGTTTCGATACATAAACCTGCAGTGCGTTGTTTGGAGGCAACTTTGATCAATATAAAAGGCACAAGCGCAGAGACTTTACAATACGCAACACTTGCTTTAAATTTTAATTTTAACCAATATGTATCTCAAAGTGATGTTTGGCTTAATATTAGGGTTAAATGTCTTTAAACAACACAACAGCACGAGCATGTAACTAATAAAAATCTGGAAACAGAGGTGCCATTTCTGTATTTTTCTAACTGAAAAATTTATTGATCAAAGGATTTCTACTGAGTAAATACGACAGGTATATATGTTAAATCAATTTGTTAAAATATTTATTTTTCAATGTACTGAGAAAAGTACTTTAATTCTTTAAAAAAGTACTTTAATTCTTCAAATGCACTTTATTTTTCAGCGAAATGAGTTAATTGAATTTGAAATTAATCAGCAGGAATTCTGTTTCTTCAGTGATGCCCGTGAATTTCTGACAAACAAAAACAAGCTCGAAAAAAGGCAGCAGTCTGATCGGTCATCTTAAATGGCACCCCTGCTTAGCGTGGGCTTGAGCTATACAGAAAACCTAGCTTTGTTAACCCAGTGGCCCAGCTAACCTGGCCCAGCCAACCTGGCCCAGCCAACCTGGCCCAGCCAACCTGGCCCAGCCAACCTGGCCCAGCCAACCTGGCCCAGCCAACCTGGCCCAGCCAACCTGGCCCAGCCAACCTGGCCCAGCCAACCTGGCCCAGCCAACCTGGCCCATATAACCTGGCCCATATAACCTGGCCCATATAACTTGGCCCATATAACCTGGCCCATATAACCTGGCCCATATAACCTGGCCCATATAACCTGGCCCATATAACCTGGCCCATATAACCTGGCCCATATAACCTGGCCCATATAACCTGGCCCATATAACCTGGCCCATATAACCTGGCCCATATAACCTGGCCCATATAACCTGGCCCATATAACCTGGCCCATATAACCTGGCCCATATAACCTGGCCCATATAACCTGGCCCATATAACCTGGCCCATATAACCTGGCCCATATAACCTGGCCCATATAACCTGGCCAGGATAGCCCATCCAAGATAACCTGACAAAGATCCTTTTCCCAGATATTCTCCCCAAGTGGCTAAGTCCAGATAACCCTGTTCAGTAGAGTGAGTTACCCCACCACCCAGAACCCCAGGGAGTAAACTGACTTGACTTGACCCCGTCGTAGGAGGGCGGGTCGGTGTCGTCGGGCTGGAAGGCGGGGTTGTCCCGCATCTGCTCTGCCAGGTAGTCTGTGGTGCGGTCATGTGCGGTCAGGCAGTGACATGCTACTACATTAATCCTTACTTTGCTCTCGTCAAGGTACTCTATCTTGGAAAGATATTACTTTGCTCTCGTCAAGGTGCTCTATCTTGGTAAGATATTAATTTCCTATGTTCAAGGTGCTCTATCTTGGGACAAAATTACTTCGCTCTCGTAAACGAGAGCGAAGTAATTTTGTGGCAAAGTGCCTTAATTTAGTCCGACGTTACCTTGCTCTCGTCAAGGTACCCAAAGTTCATACTACGTTACTTTGTTCTTATAGAGATACTTTTTAATTCAGTCCGATGTTGCTTTGATCTTTTCATGGTACCCTAACTTGGTCATCAATACTTCAGGGTGTGATATCAAAGTGGAAAAAGTGCGCCTCTCAAAAAATGCTAAGGGGCACATACGTACAGTGCTAAAATAACGAATTTTATCTTGCAAAAATGATTGAGGGTTTACTTGTACAAAATTTAGTCAAACGAAATGGGTCAGAATATTGAAGTGCAACCTAATAAGTAAAACAAAAATCATTGATGGTGGCCATGCAGCAATAATGGACAGTGACAGCTTGCTTAGAATATGTGCACGAAATTTAAAAAAAAAAAAACGGAAAATATTTTGATTCGCTCTCAAACGCGTCAGTAACATCCAACCGTGCCTGGGACTTAATACTGACTTGCTCGTATATTTTAAAGACTAAACTTACCAACAACTCGTGCGCCTGAGGTCCTAACAATGAAATTTTTGTACAGTTTCAACCCCAAAAATGGGAATTCAAAACGAAAATGAACTAAACTGAAATCCTGCTGCCGCTCTCGTCCAGCAAACATGACCGCAAAAAGTGCGGGCTGGGTGGAGAATCATTACTTATAAAATTATTTTTGTAAAGAGTTCGAGGATTCAAATAAGTCCAGAAAAAATGACCTCGATGTCAGAAAGTTTGGAGGCGACCCACACAAAATGATAAAGTTTATCCTCATCATCTTATTTGAACCGAGCTGATTTGTTTACCTACAATTTTCCTTTATTGCTTAGCAGCCAAGTTTTCTAGAAAAATTGTAAATACAATTTATTAACCACAAGCGACATCATCAGTAAATTGTTTCTCAAATCTTTTAATTATCACTATTATAATTACTTAAATAACAGACTGAGGGTGATGAGCAGCAACTGTAAGAGCTTGAAACTTATGAAAACGCTTCGGCGAGTTAGAAATTCCAAACTTAGTAGTTTATGCGTAGAAATACTTAATTATATATTCGTGAATAGTAATTATTAATTCGAATCTGACCGTGCTTGAGTTTGATGGCTGTTCCGTTAAGTTTCTGGACAGGTACCCCTGGCTTGCCGTTTGCTCCAGTCTGCGGGGAGAAAGTAATTTCAGTCAAACCATCAGATATTTAACTTCCTATGCATTCTATTTCTTTCAAACCCAAACACAAAAAGTTTAAACTTCACACTTTTTCCAATAAAAGTCAAAAAGAACAGAAATGTCAATACGAACTTCCTAAATAGTTTATTGATCTCAAAACCAAACAAAAAGTTCAGTGCTTCACAATTTTACCTACGAGATTCAAAAGCAACATAAAGGCACCATACAGCAACATAAAGGCACCATAAAGCAACATAAAGGCACCATAAAGCAACATAAAGGCACCAGCAACATAAAGGCACCAGTACGATTCGATACGACGCGAAGTTCCTTTCAGGACTACCCAATTCAAGCATCCAATAATGAAATTCACGAAATTCGACATAGAGTGTGAAGAGGTAATCTGACCTTGACTTTGCGGTGATGGTAGCGGTGGTGGTGGTGGTTGGTCTTCCTGTAGGTGGGGTGGGGCTTGCAGTCCTCTTCAGGGTTCGCCTCGATAAGCTCCTCGTCAGTGACGGCGTGGCGCTTGTAGGTGCCCCTCTGCGCACACACCTCAACTTGGTACACATTGCACACACATCTCAACTTGGTACACATGGCGCACACACATCTCAACTTGGTACACATGGCGCACACACCTCAACTTGGTACACATGACGCACACTCCTTAACGTGGTACACATGGCGCACACACCTCAACTTGGTACACATGGCGCACACACCTCAACCTGGTACACATGGCGCACACACCTCAACTTGGTACACATGGCGCACACACCTCAACCTGGTACACATGGCGCACACACCTCAACCTGGTACACATGGCGCACACACCTCAACTTGGTACACATGACGCACACTCCTTAACGTGGTACACATGGCGCACACACCTCAACTTGGTACACATGGCGCACACACCTCAACTTGGTACACATGGCGCAACGGTCCAAGCCAGACACGTGTACGCTGAGAAACGTGACACGCACACGGCCGCAAACGCACATGCGAATGTCACACGAGCGCTCTAGAAAACACTGCACACGCTTGCTCTTCGGCAACCTTTCAACGACTAAAACAATTTAAACAATTTTCCTACCATAAGCAATATAACTATATTTTCTAGATCGTGAACGTTTATTCGGAGGAGCAAACTCCATGATGCAAGCATCTAAGCCATCACAAATCAACAGCAATGACTTTCGGATCTTAACTTGTTCTTCTCAGATCGTGAACACACGCTTAGAGAATAGATGAAATGTAAAACAGATCGACCAGACGGAGCACACTTTACGCTTGTCTGGAGGGAAATTTTAACGGGAATGCTGGGAGAAATCCCTGACATCGTTGCCTGCAGGGATACCCTGACAGCGTTACCTGCAGGGATACCCTGACAGCGTTGCCTGCAGGGGATACCCTGACAGCGTTGCCTGCAGGGATACCCTGACAGCGTTGCCTGCAGGGATACCCTGACAGCGTTGCCTGCAGGGATACCCTGACAGCGCTGCCTGCAGGGATACCCTGACAGCGTTGCCTGCAGGGATACCCTGACAGCGTTGCCTGCAGGGATACCCTGACAGCGTTGCCTGCAGGGATACCCTGACAGCGTTGCCTGCAGGGATACCCTGACAGCGTTGCCTGCAGGGATACCCTGACAGCGTTGCCTGCAGGGATACCCTGACAGCGCTGCCTGCAGGGATACCCTGACAGCGTTGCCTGCAGGGATACCCTGACAGCGTTGCCTGCAGGGATACCCTGACAGCGCTGCCTGCAGGGATACCCTGACAGCGTTGCCTGCAGGGGGACCCTGACAGCGTTGCCTGCAGGGATACCCTGACAGCGTTGCCTGCAGGGATACCCTGACAGCGTTGCCTGCAGGGATACCCTGACAGGAGCACCTGGCAGTGATGCGAGGCACGATTTCCTGGCATAAATACCAGCGCCAGGACCAGCATGGCCTCCTGACACATCTGTTGCTGAACCTCACGGCAGAGGAAACAAGGTAGGGTCATTTCTACGGGGGAAAATACACCTTCTCTTGTTCGGTTAGCCAATAGAACGGCTTCATTACAAACAAACTTTATGACGTTACCATTGCGACATGTCGTTAGGCCAATAGTAGTGTCTGATTTGGGGCTAGCAGTGTTGCCAGATGCAATATGAGCGTTGCTACTGGTTCGTCGCCATGACGTCAGCATTGCCACTCGGCCGACGGAGGAGCGGCTGGTTTGACCCTACCTTGTTTTTTCTACCGTACCGCACGGTTAATTTCACACTCAAACACACAATGACGAAGAGATTGACACAAGCAACAGGAGAGAATGGCATGAATTCAATTGTCGCCACCAGTGAACCTGCCCTCGCTAGGTCAGTAGGACACTTTCCCTCTCAATTGCCATGTATTGACCCGAAGCCCGAGTCCAGAACATTTGTTGTAACCTTCCCAATAGCTTGCACCATATATCATCTGAACGGCGATACACTGCATGCTTTTAAGTATTGTGCTAGCGAAATGAGTTGGTCGTTTGTCAGTATTAAACACAAAAAAGACTCATGGTTATCGATCCATGGTGTAATAACATTGCTCTTAAAATAACTCCAGCAATACTCAATGCGCACAAATCTAAGGAAATATATAACTTTAGTGGAGAAGAAATAGCATATTGATGCTGTACGTCCTTTTACGTGGAGTATGTTCCCAATAAACAACGAATTGTTGTGACGCCATCCTTTATATAATAAAACGTCAGGTGTCTCCTTGAATAAATAGATTAATAAATTTATATGTTTTTTTTGGCGTATTTTCTCATATGTTATTAGATTGGTTGGTCTTTCCCTCTTTCTTTCTTTCTTTCTTTCACGCTCATAAGGATGCTCAATGACCGTATCTGTGATACGAGTTTCACCAGTGCACAAGCACAAGAATATTTTGATAACTGGTATTATTTGGATGGATAAATTTGTCTGGCTTCCACATCTGCAATATTTACTTGAGCAAAATATCGAATCCTGTCATTTTTGGCGGGCCATACACACTAGTAGATGTATAATGACTGAGAACACCACAGTAACATGACACAAATGACGATGACATACCCTCCTCTTGATAGGCTTGTACTCGTCAGAGAGCATCTTATGGAAGTGCGCCTCGCTGATGTCCCTCGCCGTGGGGTTGTAGTCCAGTTCTCCCACGTCCAGGTTCCACGAGTTCGCAAGACCTCTGGAAAATTGACAACGTTGCACAATGAGTTTCTCGTAAGAATTTAGTGCACCCAAGGAACGTTCTGAGGTTCCTCCCCCTATAGTAATATTGTGCAGATGCACGATGTTTTCAGGGAATTAGCAAGGGTGTTTCGGTGACATGGAAACAATTTTCCCTTTGGCTTAAGAAGATGTGCAACGAAACATCAACCTACATCCCGATACAAATATGTTAAAAATATTACTTATACTAATACTATAATCATATTAAAATAACATTAATACTTCAAAAACATTTCGAAGCTCCTCGTACTGAAACATTCTCCCTGCGCACACTTTTTTGAGGAAACATCTAGGAAACGTCATTTTTGAGGAAACATCATAACATCTAGAAAACATTCCCATCAGCTTGAGAAGATGTGTAGTGAAGTATCAACTTACATCCCAACAAAAATGTTTCAAAAACACTGCACAAGCTAGTGGATCACTAACCTTGAGTGCCCCTCTTACAGTTGAGACAGAACTCGAAAGCAAATAAGTGAATTTGAGCTGATCGTGACCTCTCATGGACTGGTTGTTGACAACACCACGATGTCGCTACAGTCTACTAGAGTGACATTGCAGAAGTTTAGCATCAAGTGTGTGTTGAACTAACTCGAGAAAATCCAAACCTAAATATTCCTGAAAAATTAAGAATCACTTCTCACGTGTCTCTGGATACCAGGTTTTGTGTGATTAAAAACATCTGCTTAGCTGAAGTGGTTACCAACACAACAGCTTTATAGATTCCTAGCTGCAGTGGTTACTAATAATGATAAGATATTAGTTTAAGCCTCCCTAACCTCAAAAAAGCGTTCCAAAGAAAGGAAGAACGAAGGCACCATTTATTATGGAGATAAGGGAACGTAAAATCTATGCAGAAGAGGCATAGAGGCAACAAGTTGAGAGAGTAATTTATGAAGCCAGATCAAAGTTGAAGCAGTAGGTGCTGAAAGACGTGACAGCAGTGAACCGAAAAAGGTGGTCCTTAACAAAAAATTTTTTATTTCAACAGAAAGAAGACTCACCTAACTCTCAACTCGGGCCCTCACACATTTTCCTCCCTGAGAGCGCTAATTCCCATAGATACAATAATTGTATCCCCCTGAGGGGAGTGACTAATATAAGAGCGTTCTATATTCCTCATGACACTGACCCTTCACTGCTGTTGCTCGCCCTCGCCATCTGTGCGGTCCTGTAGAGAGCAGCAAAGGACTCGATCTGCTCAGGAGGATGCCCCTGGTTCTCCATGTAGCTCATAGCCTCGTCCATCTTGATGTTCTGCAGCGTCTCCAGCAGCTTAGGTTCGGAGCTCTCGATTTCACGAACCAGCAGCGGCATCAGGTACTTCGTGTTGAATCTCTTGAACCTGTTGAGGACATTCATGATGCGATCTTAGATTGTCTCGGGAGCATTCACTGAATTGTGATTAGTGCACTAAACTTACTTTTGATGAATTGTGATGAATGTGCTGATGCGATCTTTGATTGTCTCGGGAGCATTCACTGAATCATGATTAGTGTAATACACTTAGTTCTGATGAATTTTGAAGAATGTACTAAACTTTATTCAACAGTGATTTTTTACGAAAACATGGACTAGGAGCAGCATCAGGTACTTCGTGTTGAATCTCTTGAACCTGTTGATATGAAGGATACGAACTTTCATTGTGTTGACGAATTAGGAAGAATGTACTGAACTTTGTTCAACACTGAGTTTTTACGAAAAATTGTAGTTATACAGAGTGTAGTATTTTATTCTAAGCCACCTCTGCCAACCAGGGAGGATGTTACGACAAACATCCGTAACATACATAAAACGCCGTAACAGAGCAGATAAGAAATTGATTGCTCATGAATGCAACTGTAGCTAATAATATCGCAGACTCACATAACATAATAATAAATGCTTTTTAATTCGAAATTATATGTAAAAAAACACATTATGGAAAAATAATACACTAGTTTTTAATTCCGCCTCTGTTTCACGAGAGAACCTTTACCGTCACAGAACTTCCAAAAATGTCATTGCATGTAATAAATAGCATGCGAATTTTGCATTGAAGTAGAATAGGGAAATAGTTCCATTCCTTTTCACAATAACATTCTCGCTGTCAGCTCTGTTTATGGTAATAAGCATATTTCCACCAAAAAGTTTAGTCAGTAAATTGAACGTTGTGAAATATACTATGATTGCATGAATGGCGTAAGTTGTAGTGCTTCAGGAATCGTGTAGAGCCTAGGGCATTTCGCAATGAATCTCTTTTTATATTAACTTCTACCGAAAACTTTTCCACACTTTCAGTTATTTTCCTCCCAGCTCGCTAGAATCGCTTAAAAAAGCATACGTTGCAGCTTCGTTTTTCCCAATAGGTCGTTAAACATCACTCTACTGAGGCCTATAATTTTGCCCAGGTCCTTACACATGCTTATTAGCGTAGAATCCATTTACCTCCGCTTGGTTACGTTAAAAAGAAATTATTTATAGGGCAACTTGACGCAAATAGAAATGTCTCACTTGTCACGAATGTAGAAGTTGCCGTGCTTGCCCATGACGTCTTCGATGCCGGCCATAAGGTAGTCCATCGTCTGAAAGGTTGAATTAAGTGTTACTTTAAGACTTCCTAACCGATAAAAAAGATATTGCAAAGACGGGAAAGAGAAGGCTCCATTTAGTATGGACACGAGGGAACGCGGAGTGTGTGTGCAGAAGGGGTATAGAAACAGTCAGTTGACAAAGAAGTTTATGAAACAAGATAAAAGTTGAACAAGAAAGTCAGATTTGTTGAAAAGCAGGACAGCAGTGAACTGAAAAAATGGTCCCTAACCAACCAAAAAAAAAATTTCAACAAAAAAATAGGCCTACCTAACTCTCAGCTCAGGACCTCACATTTTTCCCCTGGGAGCGTTCATTCCCATAGATACAATAGTTGTATCCCCCTGAAGGGAACAAATTAACATTTGCATCATAATCGAATAAATGCATTCTCACTTTAAATAATTTTCTGTCAATTGGAGCTCAATTAGAAATGTTGCAACACTTCGTACGAATATTTCAATAGAGCAAACATTTGTGCACAAAATGATGGAGCAAATATTACTGAAAAATACATCGTAAAAACAGTACAAATCATCATACGAGTAAATGCAACATGTAAGCAATGCGCGTTCGTAAAAAAAGACTTGAAAGAAATCAAAATATAATGTTGAACACGCGATAAGATATACAATGTAAAGAATAAGAAATGTGTGAGATGAATAGACCGACAATTGCAGCACGTTGAGAACGAGCGAATTACCAAACTTAATAAATGAACAAAGACACAAATGAACAAAAGAGGCATGCCTAAAGACATTGGATACAATAATCGGACTCTGCAAAAATCATACAAACAAACATGGCCGTATTTCAACAAGTATTGAAAATGTTCTAGTGCATTCAGCTAGCATGAACACTCTTCCTGCAACCGTCAAACAACTCAACACCACTGCAATAACAGGGCAGCAGATGCCTTAGACCTATTGTGAAACCTGTGATAGTCGGTGTCAGACAACCGATTTTTGGTTTAGCCCAACACTAGCACCACACAAGCACAACACTAGCACCACACAAGTACAACACTAGCACCACACAAGCACAACACTAGCACCACACAAGTACAACACTAGCACAACACAAGCGCAACACAAGCACAACACTAGCACCACACAAGTACAACACTAGCACAACACAAGTACAACACTAGCACCACACAAGCACAACACTAGCACCACACAAGTACAACACTAGCACAACACAAGCGCAACACAAGCGCAACATTAGCACCACACAAGCGCAACACTAGCACCACACAAGCACAACACTAGCACCACACAAGCACAGCACTAGCACCACACAAGCGCAACACTAGCACCACACAAGCGCAACACTAGCACCACACAAGCGCAACACTAGCACCACACAAGCGCAACACTAGCACCACACAAGTGCAACACTTGCACCACACAAGCGCAACACTAGCACCACACAAGCGCAACACTAGCACCACACAAGCGCAACACTAGCACCACACAAGCGCAACACTAGCACCACACAAGTGCAACACTTGCACCACACAAGTGCAACACTAGCATCACACAAGCGCAACACTAGCACCACACAAGCGCAACACTAGCACCACACAAGCGCAACACTAGCACCACCCAAGTGCAACACTAGCACCACACAAGCACAATCCTATGACTATGACCATGACTAAGTACTATGAGACCTCACCCTCTCATGGAAGCGCTCGTTCATGGTGAGCCGCCTGTGCTTGCTTTTCTTGACGCCCAGCATCTCGACGAGCGGCTTGATGGTGATGCCCTGCAGCCAATAGTGAGGTCAGTCAATGTACGAAGTAAGTACATGTACGAGGTTAGTAAATGTACACAATCAGTAAATATACGAGGTTAGAAAATGTTCAAATTCAGTAAATATACGAGGTTAGTCAATGTTCAAATTCAGTAAATATACGAGGTTAGTCAATGTACAAAGTCAGTAAATATACGAGGTCAGTCAATGTTGAAAGTCAGTGTATATATATATATATATATATATATATACACGAGGTCAGTCAATGTATGAAGTAAGTAAATGAGCAACTTCTTGATGGTTACATGCACCTTAACATGTTTACCGCCATGTGAGCCACCGGTGGTACACGGAGGTAATTTTCATAACGCTGCTGACCGACCGGTGGTCACGAACTTAAGTTTCATAAATATATACTCAATCCAAGCTGAATGAAGGCGCGATCCAGTTAATTTTTGCTGTTTTGAAAATTGTTAACTACTACTTTGGCTTTGGTTCAACCCTTGGCGGTTAACGTGTTAAACTGCGTAAAAAATAAAGGCCTAATATAATTGCATGGATTAATTATGTTCAGTAATAAGAAGGTTATTGGTTTAAATATCACATGATACAGAAGAGGCGATATGGCAATTAATAGAATAATCCCTTAATGAACATAAGTTGAACTGAAAGTATTCTTATTAAGAATCACTTGAAGCCGTTGAAGTGAACGTGATTGTCTTGCTTCATACTTATAGCATATTTCTAAAGTATTCCTAATATAAGGGCAAATCCATGAAGTAAATTGTGCACATTTTTAAGATAGTGATAGATTGTTCATAAAATTTCCACCTTCACATGACTCAGTGAGGGACAGAATCTAATTCGTTGGTAAGAAACACAAGAAACACAGGGCCGTCGACGCCGAATTTACTTTTCCGCCATAAGTGTATCCACGACAAGCTTTAAGTCACCATCTTCCCAAAATGCTAATACCGTCTCCAATAATGACTCTCGCAAAATCTTGAAATACAACGAGCTTCCCTGAAGGTACGTAGAAAGGGTACTTTCAACACCCCCATTGCCCTTACGGAAGCTCAGCAATATCTCATCAATTCGGTTCGCTCAATTATCATATCGTCTATGTGTTTGCTCGTATAATAGACACATATTTAATGTGCATAAGCAATCTTTCGTCGCTAAAGTTTGCGTGGTTAAATGATCGTGTCACTGTTTTGACACAGAACATTATTTGATGCCGAAGCCCTGTCGAACATTAAGTTGTACGTGAGACGTTTCAACAAACTGTGACGGGGGCCAGTCAGTACACCAAGTAATGCATAAACATTGATGTAGCCGGTTAGATAACTTACGGCTATTTTGGAGACTAGGCCCGCTTACACGTTAATCAAGCAAGTCTACCCACAAAACACCTGTTTAAAACTCCAGACGATTGAGAAACTTGCAAATTTAGAAAGTCCTTCGCGAATTCGAATAAACTCGACTTTTCTAGAATGAGGGCCGCTAATATTCGACCCACCTGGACGAAGACTGTCCAATAAACGACAGCGATGGTGGCGGTGACGAAGAGAGGCTGAGCAGGGATAACTTCTCGGTCGATGGTGAGCACAAGAGCGAAGGCGACGGCCCCTCGCAGACCACCGTACGATATGACGAATTTCTGCACGAAGTCGATCTTCTGCACTCTGAAGGTGTTGCAAACCGTGCTGAGGACCAGAGTACCTGAAATTTCATCAAGTGGCATTAGGATAGAGTGAGGTGAAAACTGAACTTAGGACCAAAGTACCTGAAATTTCTACGGTGAGTAAAACCGACTATGACTCTGTAGACTGGTAAAACTACGATGAGTAAAACCATAATGAGCAAAGTAGACCTTTGACTCTATAGATTGGTGAAACTACGATGAGTAAAACCGACATATGACACGGTAGCCTGGTACAACTACGATGAACAAAACGGACCTATGACACTGTAGCCTGGTACAACTACGATGAACAAAACGGACCTATGACACTGTAGCCTGGTACAAGTACGATGAACAAAACGGACCTATGACACTGTAGCCTGGTACAAGTACGATGAACGAAACGGACCTATGACTCTGTAGACCGAGCAGAAGAGGATGGTGAGGCCCACGAAGGCGGTGTCCCACATGTGGTCGTCGTGCACGGTCGACACGCCGAGGAACATGAAGATGATCGTCTCAGAGGACTGCGCCAGCATCTTCATCGCGTACTTGACCGTCGTCTGAGACTTGGTCGAGATATTCCTCGTCGTGTAGTTCTTCATCGCAATTCCGCAGAAAGTGATCCTGTAAATGCAGCTTGCATTTAGCTTAGGTTTTTATGAACGATATGTTTCGTTTAGTTTTGAAACCCGTCTTACAGTAATATTATGAACGGTGTGTTTCGTTTAGTTTTAAAACCGATCTTACAGTAAATTTATGAACGATGTATTTCGATGGGTTTTAAAACCGGTCTTGCAGTAAAATTATGAACAGTATGTTTCACTTAGCTTTGAAACCGGTCTTTCAGTAAAATTATGAACGGTGTGTTTCGGTGAGTTTTAAAACCGGCCTTACAGTAAAATTAGGAAAGGACTCGCAAACGAGATCAGAAGTTCTTTTTCGAGAGAAACTTGCTCAGAAGAAAAGACTGAATCTAAAATTAAGTAACTAAAATCAAACTAATAATCAACAAAGCAAAATTAACGCTACTCGATACAATTCATGAGTGAAATTTCGATCAATCATCTAGTTAACCAAGTGTACTAATTTCAACTATTGAAATACCTGCTCTAGATCATTGGATAAGTCTTTATTTAAAGGCGCCATTGCATAAGAAACGTGATCTCAAACTCTAAGTAAAGTCAAACATGTACGTGTAAAGATTAAAGTGACGTAGGTACACGAACATGTTTTCTTGAACCGGCAAAATGAAGATGGCACACAAAACTAAACAACTTGCAATTATTTCTTAAACTTGAAATTTGTTTTATCTAAAGGCAGTCTGATTCATTTCAGCGACAATAAAATTCAACCAACAACGATCCTGATCAGAAACATAAGCAAGTTTTAAGATAGTAATAATAAAGAGTTCCAGTTAGAAAACAAATGGTTCAGGTTAGATAATGATTGAACTCAGGTCCAAAATAATACAACGAACAATTATCCTGATCAAAATCGCAAGCGAGTTTTAAGACAGTGTGAAAAATAAAGAGCTCAAGTTAGCACACAAAATACAGAGAAAGAAGAACGTACGCAAGGATGCCGGAGAGATGGAAGATCTCGGCGTTGAGGTAGGCGAGGTAGCTCATGACGAAGATGAACACTGGCTCTATGACTCTTACTTGCTTTGTGAACCTGTACAATGCACATGGAGAGAGAAAGGTTACTCTTTCTTATCCTAAAAGTTATTTAGGAGGTAAAAAATACATGTCAATTCACTTAGAAGTTCGATGGTTTTATTTTGTCATTTTTAGAAATCTTATTTAGTGGTAACAGAGAATTGCGCAAACTTGTGTGGTTTTCATTCTCGAACAATGATACGAGGAAAATGATTATTCATTGAACAAAATTATTTGCGGTAAATGATGAAATAATTCCCAGTGATACGTAGTAATGCAAAAATGATTTGCAATTAATCATTAGAATTAACATATTCAGACATACAAAATCGTAAATAAAATAATGAATCAACCTTAGTAAGAATTCTTCGAAGTCCATTGAGCAGCAAAGCATCCATGAAAAAATTCATTAAAATGTTCAACTATTTTCGATGAATGCAATTGAGATTTTTTTCAAATTAAAATACAGTGAATTCATAAGCTGAACTAATAACTTCGCGGCTCGAGTACTGGCATGGTAAATCGAATTATTCGCAAATTTAGTAGAAAAGTGGACGTCAACTTCTCGATTATTAAAATCAGATATAATTAATGAATTAAATAAGAATTTTTACGAAGCCTCTCACAATAATCAATAAAATTTAATAGGTTCACGTAATGTGACAAACATTAAATTGGAATAGTTATCGAAGCCCACATTCATCAACGCGCTCAACGAATAAACATTGGCAGATAAAGTTTTAACAAATAATGATTTTTTAAAGATATACTTGTGCTTGATATTGGAGATGGTGCTTATTGAACGGTATAATTAGCGTAAACATGAAAACAAAATAACTGGGCGATCATTACTGACAGTGCAGGGAACATTTACATACACGATTGCCTGCATTTGAATAGCTTTGTTGGAATTAAGCACACATCTTAAGAAACCTAACTATAAATATCGATAAAATTTCTATATTTACTGTAGTTATGAACGTATGAAAAGATATGCAAACATTCAAGAAATTAAATAAAATGAGCATTTCACACGAAACTTTAAATTGCAAAGATCTAACACTTTAAACTAAATAAAACATAATTAATAGAGAATGCGACTAGATCATACGAATAAAGCAAGAAACATTCAATAATGAAATCGCATTCATTATGTAGTTAAGTCACCAAGCGAAGTAACACAGCACAATAACAATTAAATACAATGCAATAACAATACAATCTAAAACAATAATTTAATGCTATAAAATACAATACAATAATACTATTTAATACAATACAATAACAATATTATTTGATACAATACAACACAATACAATAACAACCCAATGCTATACAACACAAGCCAGACCTGGTGACGAAGGCGGTAAGGAAGCCCCAGATGATGCCAACAGCAGTGCCGCCCAGCGCCACGATGAAGAAGGAGGCGATGGCAGCGAAGTAGTCCTGCATGATGAGGTTCTCCTGCCCCAGGTGGGAGAAGCCCTCGAACATGTGGTACAGCACCTGCAACGCCACACCAACCGCTTTAGTTACCCAACTAATTACTTCAATTACCGTCAAACAATCGCTGTAGTTACCGTCAATCAATCGCTTTTGTTACCGTCAACCACTTACTTTGGTTACTGGCAACCAATCACCTTATTTACCGGCAACCAATCACTTTAGTTACCGGCAATCAATCGTTTTAGCTACCGGCAACCAATCGTTTTAGCTACCGGCAACCAATTGTTTTAGTTACCGGCAACCAATTGTTTTAGTTACCGGCAACTAATTGTTTTAGTTACCGGCAACCAATCGTTATAGTTACCGGCAACCAATCGTTATAGTTACCGGCAACCAATCGTTATAGTTACCGGCAACCAATCACTTTAGTTACCGGCAACCTATCACTTTAGTTACCGGCAACCAATCACTTTAGTTACCGGCAACCAATCACTTTAATTACCGGCATCAATCACTTTAAGTACCGGCAACCAATCACTTAAGTTACCGGCAACCAATCGTTTTAGTTACCGGCAACCAATCACTTTAATTACCGGCAACCAATCACTTTAGTGTCCGGCAACTAATTACTTCCATTACCGTCAAACAATCACTGTAGTTACCGTCAACAAATCACTGTAGTTACCGTCAACAAATCACTGTAGTTACCGTCAACAAATCACTGTAGTTACCGTCAATCAATCGCTTCTGTTACTGTCAACCATTTACTTTAGTTACTGGCAACCATCACTTTAGTTACCGGCAACCAATCACTTTAGTTACCGGCAACCAATCACTTTAGTTACCGGTAACCAATCGTTTTAGTAACCAGCAACCAATTGTTTTAGTTACCGGCAACCAATCGTTATAGTTACCGGCAACCAATCACTTTAGTTACCGGCAACCAATCCCTTTAGTTACCGGCAACCAATCACTTTAATTACCGGCAACCAATCACTTTAATTACCGGCAACCAATCACTTTAATTACCGGCAACCAATCACTTTAATTACCGGCAACCAATCACTTTAATTACCGGCAACCAATCACATAAGTTACAATCGTTTTAGTTACCAACGAATGCATAAAAATCCTCTGCGCATACAATCCAATGTTATGCATCTTATGTATCAACTTTATTGAAAACAACTATCCATGTAAAGTAACAACAACTAGAACATGTAATATTTTTCTCTTTGTTTTCTTCTCCTTAAAAACCGCATGCTGCGTAAGTTTCTAGGATGAGTGTATAAATTTAAATTTCCTAGAGTCGGATGACATGCAAATTTGAATATCATTTTAACAGTATTAGAAATCAGAATTCGAAATTCAAGAACACGGTAAATATTATAGAAACATAATAATTGACAAAACTGACTGCTATTAAATGCTGCACTTAATTTACGTCATTGACCACGGCGATAAAAATATTTGTCTCGCATACATTTAGGAATATTTTTAAACCCCTGATATTTTGAACATTTTTAAAAATCCTACCCATCGTTAACACCAGTGACACCATCCTCTTGCCACAGTGATACCATCCTCTTGCCACAGTGATACCATCCTCTTGCCACAGTGATACCATCCTCTTGCTACAATAATACCATCCCCTTACTACGACACCGTCGTTGATACCAGTAACACCATACCCTCATCACAACGACACCATCGTTGACACCAGCGATACTATGTCATTACCATAATGATACCATAGTTGATACCAGAGACACCATGCCCTTACCACAGTGATTCCAGTCTCTTATTACTTTGCCACAATGATACCATTCCCTTATTCCCTCACCACAGTGATACCATCCCCTTATCACAATGAGACCATCGCTGATACAAGTGACACCATGCCCTTACCAAAGTAACACCATGCCCTTACCAAAAGTGATACCATCGCCTTACCACAACGACACCAAGCCCTTACCACAGTGATACCATCGTTGAGGAGGGACTCCCCGAACACGAGGATGAACAGCACTTCCTCAACATGGATCTCTTCAAAGACCGCCAGCACGGCCACCGGGTCTACGGCCGAGATCAGAGACGAGAAGAGCAGCATGTGCAGCACCGGGATGTCCATTATGAATATCCCCGTCAGGTTGAGGGCGTACAATGATATTCCTACGGAGAAAAATCCGTGTGAGACTCATAACGCTGCGATCTAAAAGACTGGAAATTACGAAATCCTCTTCAACAAGGTGACTGCGCAATGACCGTGTGGGTCTTGAAAAACTTTTGTGCAGGGCTACGTAAAAATTATGTTAGATGCAGCCGACGACTTTCCAAAAATAAATGATGTTAAAATATGTTCTAATAAATGTATCTAAGTGTGGGTTACTTTGTGTGTTTCCATTAAATATATAGAAAATGGAAAAATGGATGTGTAAAAGAATAATATAAATCAAAGTTGTACAGTGCACATAGTTAAACGACATTTTTAAACAATTATGAAGTGAAAGATTTCTTTCGAATACTTACACAGACTCCAACATCAAGATAATGGAAAACATTGTAATGTAAATGTAATGGCTCCTGAAAGTTTTAAAAAATATTATTCAGGTTAAATAAACTATACATAAGGAAATTTCACAGATATTTTAAAATACACTTAAGTTTGAATTCTTTGTTGTGAAGTATGCAACCACAACAGCAACTTCTACTCAAATATTTCACAACCGAAGGAAATGTAAAAATAATCAGAACGAAATGAACATCGACTGCTTAACTGCAGAAAGAGCTGCTATTCAATGAAGAGAAAAAATTGCGAAAAGGTGATCGCTTGAAAAACAGAAAAAAAATTAATCTCCTAGAATCTGTTAGTGGCAATCAACATGTGAATGAAGCAATGTTGTTACATTAATACGAACATGTTCGAGCGGGCTAACTCTAGAGCACAAATTTCCACAATTCTATAGCTGCACCCATTAACCACTAACTATTTTAAATGTATTGATCAGCGTTTGAACTCTTACACACAGTTCAAAAAGCAAAAGAACTATGAAAATTTTGTCCCATGAATGACAGAAGTTTGACTTCTTCTCACTGAAATCCAAAAAGAGAAACACGTCATGAAATCTGATTTCAATTCAATGAGTTGCTAGATCGTGGTACTTAGGCTATCATTTGCATATTTTGTAAATTAGGATATTGGTTGACATTTCACCACTAGCCACCTCTGTGGGAGAGTAAATGGGTTAGGCCTGTCAAACCAGACGAACAGTGCGCTACATCGAGATGCCTACTTCATGTATAGAGTTTGAATAGCGTATTCACATATATTTCCTTAGGAGATGATCAATACTGTATTTCCTTAATAGTTGACTGATACCGTATCAAAGGAGACTACGTATTTTCTCATAGCTGGGCTAAGTATTACTTTTTAGAAAGGGCTTAAAATGCCGATCTTAGAAGAGGTCAGCATATTTCAATGGATGAAACTCACTAAAGCAGATTTGATTCTTTGGCACCAGATTTCACAAATTCAGGCACAAGCCTGGGATGCATGTATTAGAATAATGACTGATACATAATAACAGACTGATGCATAATAATAGACTCTAATATGTTTTTAGCTTGCGTCCCCAAACGCGGTCCCCAAATATTGCGTATGTTTCGCGGTCCCCAAATATTCTTGCAAAAATGTCAAACATAAGCTGTCACTTTTGCTGTCCTATGACATATAGGTAGTCTGCAGCATTTATTGCGGTATTCAGAATTTTTCAAGAATGAATTTTTTATGAACAGTAATACATGGTAACATATTTTTTTGCGTTTGCTAATGCCTTTCTTAAATCATTTCCTCCAACAAAAAGTTTTTAGTGTAATTTCCAAATCGGAAAGTGTGTTGAATGACTCTGAAGAACATGTAAAAGAATAAAGGTGAACGCAAAAACCCATCAGAGCTCATTCAAATCCTAACTATAAATAGCTTAGCCAAGTTCTGTGCCGTTCATTGGAGCATGATCGCTCGCTCGGAAAAAATCTTTCCAACATTAAGATCTGTGATCCAATTTTAAATAATGATCGTTAAAAATCAATTCTTTTTATTCTTCACAACCAACAGCACTCCGTGTACCCAGTTTACTGGTGGCAGGCTGGCGAGTACGTGTCTGAAATCCATTTGATTTACAAGCATCAGGTCAAGCATGCGAGAAATTTTTTTAAAGCAGCCGGATTCTTTAGGCCCTTATAACCCAAGAATCAGAGGAACGAAGAAATTAAGTAAAACTGGGGCGTAGAAACTAAAGCAAATTAATTCCGTTAATTGTGTGACCATATATCTTTATTTACAGGGTTCGGGAAGTAAAGGTTGCGATTTCACTGAAAAATAAGACATCTCCGAGTAGCCACACTACTCAACACCAAAAGAAGGCAGCAGCATTCGCTTGTGAGAGTTGGTCATTATTATTCTTAGCACTTTTAATGCGGCGACAGACCCGGTGACCAGAATGAAAAATTGAACATGGCCGAAGATTATCCTCCTCAGGAAATTCAGCGCAGTAGAAAATAGGCTCGGTCACCTTGACGCTTGATGACAACAAGAAGATGAAGCTTCTTAAACTTCACACGTCTGCAATTTTAAATATGGAGCTTGTGTCTTCGCTAGAAGTACGTGAACTGCATTGACGTAGTTACGGAAAGTGGTCCTGTATTCTACGACTTAAAAAATAAAGTCTTGTGGCCTTCTCGGTGCTAGAAGACGCTTTGGCCTGTCGAAGACAGGCTAAAACTTTCAGGTTATGTTTTTTTCATGCTGATACGTACAAGATTCTGGCGCTGAATTACAAGCGATCACAAGCTGTGTATGAAGAGACTGGATACCTCACCCGATAATGAGCAAAAAATCTTTTCTATTGTTGAAATAAGTAACATGTTATGCCAAACAAATCAACTTTACTACTCGAAACCAGGTTGGGCTGTTTGGTTCCGTGGTGTTAGTGACTGTGCATGCACAGCTGGACTAACGGCTGTTCTCTCTCCATGTATCTTATTATTTGCTAAACTCAAAGTTTTTGTTAGTAAAAAGACCAAGAAACTAGCACATCTCCCAAGCAGATGTAAAATTCTCAAAGAATAAAGATAAAGAAGACATTCGTACTTCCAGAAATAAACCAGGAAGACGTTGATTTGCTTCTTTTGGTAAGCTGCTTCAAATCGAGCGATTTCTTCTTGTGTTATACGTGCAGCATTTGGTGAGTTTCGAATAAAATCCAAAGAGTTATTACCCTCCAAGTATTAACCCTTTAACGACCGAATTTTTGTACTCATATTACCGTTAACACAACCACCGTCACTAAACTGGCGCTGGCATCAGGCAGTCACCAATATCAGGATGGGAAAGGAACTGCCACTTGGCAGAGAACTTCAAAGAACACATTAGGGAACTAATTGAATAAGAAATACAATATATTAAGGGTATTTTTGAAAGAGGACACTGGTGTCCTCTAGGGCGTTAAAGGGTTAAGACTTTTCAACTCGAACTGCGAGTTGTCATATTTTGTGTTTTAGAGTTCGCTGCAGTTATTCCAGAAGTTGTTTATACATATAAACAATAAAAAACGCTAATATTTTTCAGAACCAAATGTTTGACCCAAATTATTTCAGGTGGATTTTTTACGCAATCTGAATGATTTCGTCCCTTTCGGTTGATATGAACCAAAATTAGCAAAGCTAATTCATGCCAAGGTGATGACACTAGGCCATAAATTCTACTAAAATCGTAATACTGTCATACAAAACCATCGACTCGAAACTCGGAACAATACAATGATTTTTCCAAAAATTACTTCACTATTCCAATGATATTCGTACGTGACATATTACTTAAGAGGTTATCTCTAATTGCAACATACCACCGCGCGGCGATAGCAGAAATGCTATCCACCGTGTATAGAAATCATGAACTGGGGAACATCGAATACACCGATGAAACGCATCTCTTGTAGTGAAACGCATCTTATTTATTCTAACCTATAGTAATATCCTTGGTGTGCATTACCTAATAGTACCCTTGGAGTGTATATTTATTCATATATTTCTTTGATGTCCACTTCTATCGTCTCTCTGTCACGCTCTTAAGGATGCTCAATGACCGTATCTGTGATACGAGTTTCACCAGCGCACAAGTATATGAGCAGTTTAATCGCCGGTTCCTCAGTAAACAGGCTCCGTGCATTCGTACCCTGTGAAGAAGACAGTCACACAGCAACATAATGTACAGGTGCCCTAAGGTGCAAGTGGCATTATTGCAAGTGTAAGGAACGCCAGGAGGATCTCAGTAAGTGCACTTTAGAGTCTGACGACTTTTGCAGGGAGGTCATAAACTCGACCCGAATGAGAAGTACAAGCTCTTGTTACCTAATGATAAATTCCAACCTGGAATCCGGTGGCACCAATTCCCACCGCTCCTTCTCATTCCGAGCTGAGACAAAGACTTCTTGAAACAAAGACCTTTTTGAATGTAACTAATTTTTAGATGCTGCTGGTAATTTTTCCCTTTTTAAAAAACTGGAACCTTCTTTATTGTACCTACAGGCATTTATTGTAAATTACACGGTTTCGGTGTAATTTTGTGAGTGAGGCTGATTATTTGATGCTGTTGGAAATTTATTCACATTTTAAAATCTGGTGTGTTTTTCTATTGTACCTACAGGCATTTATTGTAAATTACACGTTTTGAGTGTAAATTTGTTATAGCAAAACGAAAGTGTGATTCATCGAACTTTTTTCATCGAGCTTCTGAGTGTTTAAGATTAAACTGTAGGTTAGTTCAAGACTTTCTGACCTCAAATAATGTATTCCTTTGAAAGGAAAAGAACTTCATTTAAAACTAAATTCAGGAAACGGAAAATCAATCCATACGTGTGCAGTTTGCGCCTACGAACAGTACGACTGAAAGCACTTCATGAAACCAGATGAAAGAGACAAAATAAATAAGTCCTAAAAAATCATACTTTTTCAGACTGAATGAGAAATTTTCATTGTTGAAGCTCTGCAAGAGCTTCAACTATTTTATAAAAGAATGCCGGGCATCAATGAGCATCGGGACTGATAGTTTAGTACATGATTAGGATAAATTCTCGAATGCAAATACCTAAGCGGGAAATTTTGAACGGTGCTTACCAAAAATCCCTGGCTATTAGTATGGTGTGGCACAAAAGAACGCATGGACTGGGCTTGTGTAGTATATCAGTGGTGGGAGTGGAATTACCCATTTTACTAGCCAATTTTACTATTTTAATAATATTGTTATATAGTAATTATAGAAAGCCAATTGTATTAATTTGAAATTCATGCTTTTTTTTGCCCCACTCTGTATTAAACTTTGCAATCGCAATCGGTCAAGTACCGCACTCTGATATAAGGGCGGACTGCTTAGACCACAAAGCATCAGGGACTTGTATATTGAACTCGACACACATGGAAATCGAGTACATATTATTTCTGGTAATAATTAAGTACTGATAATTAAAAAATGCTGATAATTCAAGCGTTCACCTATATTAAAAGTATTATAGATGGTGCCAACACTCAAGTAACACGAGTACATATCAATCCTGAAAAAAATCAACTACTGATAATATAAATTCTGAAATATTAAAATAGTCATACTATAATTCTGAAAATAATCAAGTTCTAATGATATCAATGTTGAAAATAATTAAGTCTGATAGTATAAATTCTGGAAGTGATCATGTACTGATGATGTCAATTCTAATGATAATCAAGTACTCCAAATATCAATTCTGAAAATAATCAAGAACTGATAATACTAATTCTGAAAATAATTAAGCACTGATAGTTGACAACTGCTGATAATTCAAGTGCTCACCAATGGTGAAGGCATTCCAGATGGTACCAATGACGGCGAAGACGAGGATGGTGCCCAGGTGGTCAAAGAAGAGCCGGTTGGGCATGAAGTAGCCGGCATCGAGGATGATGGGCGGCAACATGTAGATGAAGAACACGTCCGCTGTGAGGGGCGAGACGGTGGCGGCGTGCGTGTAGAACAGCAGTAGACCGATCACTACTCCCAGGATGATCAGCATGCATGACTCGGGGAATATGTGCGACAGTTTCGGGGTCATGTGGAAACCTGTAGGACAAAAGAAAAGGATGGTTAACGCTTTGAGTGCGACGTGACCCGTTGGTGGTCGTTGTAGGAATTTTTCATAAATGCTGCTGACCGACCAGTTGTCACAAACTTAATTTTCATAAATACACAGTCAAAGCTAAAAGAAAGTACGATCCAGTTCATGTTTGATGTTTTCAAAATGGCTTAATGCAATTCACTTAAAATTTGAGTTGAATATTGAACTTAATTTTTACCTGCCGCAGTCAAAGTGTTGAGGGCGACGTGCCCCACCGGTGGTCACTGATGGGATTTTCATACTGCTGCTGGCCGACCAACAGTAATTGATTCAATTTTCATAAATACAAAATGAAAACTAAATAAAGGCACGATCAATTTAATGTTCATTCTTTACGAAATTGATCTTTAAAAATAACTCAAATTTGAGTTGGATATTGAACTTCAATTTAATCCACCGCACTTAACGTGTTAAATCGGACATCACTTACCTATGACAGCTTGAAAAATTAATACCAATTTTGCATAAGTCTCCTGTAACAGGCGTATCGAGTAAAGATCATAACAAGCTCAACAGTTAAACAAGTTAATACACTTTTTCTACACACAATGCATCAGTAGAATCCTCACTAGGAACTATAAGATTGGACAGGACAACTACCACACATTGAGTTTCTTTCTTTCATTTTTTATTCTCAAAAACTTTTTGTGGCCTAGCCAACATTTTTAAATGATAATCAATCTCCTCAGAAAAAATAAATTCAGGACATGAACTCTAAATGCGTCTAATTGCTCTGCAATAAATTATATACACAGGCACACGCACGATGTTTGCGTCTCTTCAGATTGTAACTTAGCTTAATACACTCTAACTCAGCTAAATATGTTCCCAAGAGAGTCAAGAAGAGCGTAATGTATTCACAAGTTTTTTCCACACATGACTTTTTTTCAAAGCAGCGAGCATGCGCGGTGAGAGCTCGTAGTTTTATCCCAATCTTTTCATTAATAATCAACAACGCACCTGATAAGTCTAAGTCTTCATTATAGTGGGTCAAACATTAATCAAGCTTTATTGGAAATTTTTTCATGCCCGCACTAAACTTCCGTATGAACTTCCAGCGCTGAACAATTGTAGTTTTTTTCGCTTGTGTACTCTTGAAATGCAACAAAAAACGATGCACTAAAACTCAAGAGAGAACCGTGATCGACAAGACTGAGCATTACGAAGGGAGTATTCGAGTCAAGTTTGCACAAGTTGCGAAAGTCATCCAACTAACTTTGTTGATGGTTTGCCGGATGCAAACGACGATTTAACAAAGTTTTATTTTGAGCGACCAGCGGACTTTAGACCCCTGAGTCCTGGAGAACTGCTGAGTCATTCTGCGATAACCCTCATCAAATGAGACAGGAGACGTAATACTTTGAAGTAAATTCACGAATTTTGTTTCATTGTCACACGAACGCGGTTGATGGCATGTTGCAAAAACCTATGTGATGTACACTAGAGGGTAAAACTACTCTCATCTTCTAAGTTAAACGACCATGTTTATTTATTCTCCCTACTATATTCAATGATATACAACCAACTTTTTTCCAGTAAAATTTCACAAATAGATCGTACTACCGCAAATATGAGTCAGTTTTAGTACAATGAAATTCTGAAACAAAGATACATTAAAATATACACTGAAATATCACTGCAAGCACGCAGATTTATCATTCGTGATCAATCGATAAATAATCTTTAAGCGTTAATTAAACCTGAATGGAGGCTTACGAAAAAATTTTAATCTAGATGAGCAAAAATCCCGCGGAAGATCGCACGAAAAAATGAAATCAAGTTAAAAGTTTTTTCTGTGTAAATATTCATAAGACCGAGGAGAACTACTGTCTCTTAGCAGGGAGCCCTAGAATCGTAATCCCATTCAACAAATGTTATCTATTCACTTTAAATTAACGTCCTAGATGATATAATGAAGTCCCTGAAGGTATATGTGAGTGACTTCCGGCGCGTGACATGAATAGGAGACATCGTTATTCCATGCACACAATGCCAGTCCATAGAGCATTAATAGTGTGAGATTTGAATGTACACTTCTTAACAAGTTCAAGTGCATTTGTCAATGGAAATTTGAACGCCTCGGATCTCGAACACAAAGCCTTACTATTGCACCGAGATGCTGTCCCGACATCTTTAGCTGTTTCATCTCATCGGCTACAGAGAACATCTTCATTGAACCAAGAGTTATCAACGCAAAAAGCAAAATATGTTAAGACATATATTCCTAAAGTTACTAGCTCTTGTTCAAACGGGAAAAAATTGAACTATGCATAAAACCTTTTCAATAAACAAATCTAGTAGACATTCTTGGAACAAAATTGTTTTTATTTTTACTCTGAGCTACCGGTTGCCCGTGAGGCAAATTGAGTCTGCTGACTAAGACAGACACAGAAAGCGCACACATACAGGACAGTCACCGCATGCCACGCTCTTGTAACATGCCTTGAACAGCAACTTTGCGATTCATTGCATCCCAAAAGGAAATAAACAAACTGATGTGATTGATGGACAACGACGACAAGTAGTATGTAAACACTGTAACTGACAGAACATAGTTAATGGACAAAGATGACTAGCAGTATATAAAGGCAGTAACTCACGGAGCGTAGCTAATGGATGACGGTGACAAGTAGAACATAAATAATATGCCATAATGTAATCGTAGTATATAAATAATATATTCCAATAATAGTACATAAATAATACATACAGCGAACAATATAGACTAACTTACAGAAGATTGCAATCGAAATAAACTAACTACCGAACGAAAACAAACAAAACATCTACGGGCAATTGAACGTCTCCAAGTCCACTGCAGAGCAGCTGCTGCAGGCCGCAAAAAACGGGCGACAACAGGACATGCAAGACTGCAGTCAACATTGCGGTCTCCGTATCTCCAAATCGTGACGG
Source organism: Morinoia aosen (assembly GCA_030386875.1). Classification (NCBI taxonomy): domain Eukaryota; kingdom Metazoa; phylum Arthropoda; class Malacostraca; order Amphipoda; family Talitridae; genus Morinoia; species Morinoia aosen. Next base: position 44,399,471 of record CM059564.1, on the reverse strand, counting down.
ATGGACAAAACTCGCCGGACAACCTCAGCGCGCATGCATTTTCAGCCAAGAGACGTCTAGAAGAATTGCGTGGCCCATGCGCTGAGCCGAACAGCAGGCAGATCTCAAAGATTCATCTAATTCGGCTACCTTCTGAAGAGTGAATAGACATAAATGAATCCAAAATGAAAATAAGTGAAAGATATCGCAACACTTGCATTTTGCCCAGGGCAAACTGGTTATTTGTCTGCTTAAGAGCTTTGAGTTTGTATTCAGATCTTCATTGGTGTTCCGTGCGTTGATGGTGTTCAGAACTTCAAATCTTGAGTGAGTATACGAAGCAGACATCGAATGAAATTTAGCCATTCAGTTGACTGATCAAAAGTGGAAGAGCTGAAATGATAAAAACTCCCACGAAAAAATAAGTTGGTCTTTACAAATAGGGAGCAGAAAGGAATCTGCAGAAAAATCAAATTTGATCAAAGTTCCCCAATTCCACCTATTCTTTATCAAATTTTTCACGTTCCCATAAAGCATTGCAATTTTTTGTCCACTTTAAGAATCATGAACTAGTGCGCAAGTGATCGAGGCATCCAAATACCAACGAAATCCCCATTTATGTGTCAGAAATGGAGAAATTTCAATCGAAAGTGGCAAAAGATGGTCATGATTGCAGCGCATAGGCTGCGAGATATAGATGTAAAGATTACATTTAAGTATTTTATTTCATGTTCTAGTAAACCATTAAGGGACCGGACCATTCACAGCATGATAGGCTATCATTCAAAAATAAGATTTTGCTTCCAATTGTCTTAATGGTAATATCGATTATCTCTGAACACAATTTAACAATTCGACACAAATTAATTTCGTTGATAAAGAGCCTTCTAGCAATCCTAGTCTAACTTTTTCGCCGGAGCATGCATTTTTTTCGCCGCCCAATCGATTTAATTACTTAGGTGGCTAAAAACATGCATGTAGGTGGCGAAAAAGTTAGACTGGGATGTTTGAAGGCTCATCAATTGGTTCAACACGACAAAGCACAAGACAGTGTAAAATTTTCAAATAAGACGAACTCTATTACCCAATTTTATTGCATTGCTGCCCACATTCTTAATAAAAATCTACACTCAAGGCTAGTTTGAAAAGCCTTAGTAACAATTCTTGGAAATGCATCAAATCTCAGGACCCTTCTATAGAACAAGTGATATAAATAATATGCTGGAACTTGTGATTTCGTGCGATTTTAAAAAGAGCAAAATTTTACCACTACGCAACTCTGTTGTGAAGATAATTCTGCAATTCTATTATCGTCAGTCGACACAGAGCATGTGTTCATATCAGCCAAATTGGGAGGGTCAGCAACGATCTTCAAAACTAAAAAAAAAGTTGTCCGCACTGTGCAGTAGTCGTGCGTTGGCATGGAAGTCGATCTTGTCTAGTGTCCGTAGCGTCTCTAACATACATCACGTTTCTCTTTTCTGTGCCCGTTTGAAGTAACTAAATTATGGTCAGAGATGCGTTCCTACCTCTGATATATTATAAATTTCAACATGTAAACTTGAAATTCTGTGAGAGAGACGTTCATTTATTTTATTTCTTAGCATTGTTCTAAAGAACGAATTATCGTGCTTATTCTACAGGATTAGATTAGATTATAAGTTAGTTTAAGCCTCCCTAACCGCTACAAAAATAGAGCGTATCGAAGAGAGGAAGGAGGAAGGCACCATTTAGTATGGAGATAAGAGAATGAGGAATCTATGCAGAAAGGGCATAGAAACAGTAAGATGAGAAAGAAGTTCATGAAACAAGATAAAAGTTGAAGAAGGAAGTCAGAGGTGCTGAAAAACAGGACAGTAGTGAACCGAAAAAAGGTGGTCCTTAACATAAAAAACATTTTATTTCAACAAAAAGAAGGCCTACCTAACTCTCAGCTCGGGCCCTCACATTTTTCCCCTGGGAGCGCTAATTCCCATAGATACAATAGTTGTATCCCCCTGAGGGGTTCTACAGGATCAACTGCACAAGATAAAAACAAACCTAAAACTCGACACTTTCCCCCAAATTTCCAGCTGTGCTTAGCATTGGGCTGCAAAGAGAGGAAAAGATAAAACCTGACTAGTACTAAATAAAATTGACATTGATAACGTCAAAAGCGCTCTTCGCAACATTAACAAGACATATGTCATAGAGCAATATCAACCACCTCACATCAACACCTCCATCGATTTAGTCTCCTAACGCACTCGCGTAAAAAATACAGTCCACCTTGTCAATTCTAAAATTATATTGACGATTTAGATTGACTAACTCGTACAAAGCCAGGGGCTGGGAGCAGTGTAGGCCTATTTACGGAGTTAGAGCTACAAGTTCGTTGGTATTTAGTAAAAGCTGCGTCGCCGCACGGTTGCCAGCGCGCCTCTGCAGCTCAGAGCTTAAACAGGGACGCCCACGGCTCCTCCTTTGTAATGTAGCTCTTGCAATAAAGGTCAAAAGTATACATAAAGTTCGGCCTAGGTCTAGCAAGGAGTGGCATTTAATGGCTTCCTTCTACAAAAAACTAAATGAACAAATAAAATGAGCCCCGTACGTGTTCCTTCTAGGGCTACGTGCATTGGGACTGCTACTCCAAAGATCGCTCTTATTTTGATTGTAATTACGTCATATTTTTCGGCGCACTCGGCTCCAGAGGATTCAAATATGACTTTAATTATTGGTTACTAAAGGCGTTTATTTTCATGAAAATTAGCGCAAAACGACGAACCGGAAAACTTTTCCAGGTAACTTAGCTGCAGAATTCGGACACATCTTGTTTTCTAAGAACAACTCCAGTATTATCAACAGTGGAATTCAATTAGGCAAGAGGCAGTTTAGGTTGTGTATTGACGCAATCAAAGTTTCGATTACCAAAAAATAAATTCAAGTACGAGTTTTGGCATTTTGTGCTTCAGTATTTGCACCGAACTGAACGATCGCAATCGTTGTTTCGGCAGTGAACTCTCATCGTTCCATTTCTCGAAAAACAATTCTCCCCAAAGAACTTCAGTTGCTGTCAACAACACACACACATTTTGTTGAATGCATGTGCCGAAAAATTGTAGACTTGTATAACTCAAAATTAAAGCAAAATATGTAGCCAATCTCGTTTGTTGCCGATTATCCAGCAATAAAAAAAAATGACTGACGAGTTATGAGCGGCTAAAAAATCCAAGACAAAGTGGAAACAGTAATACGGAACACAGTTGAACAAAACTCTACGGAGATCTGGCTTCACATTTGCCGGTGCTCTAAAGAAGGCCGCCCCTCACCTTGACGCGACGGTAATCAAATGCCACATCCCTGGCGACCTCAGGGCCTCTCCAGGCAAGGCAGCCGGGCATCTCACGGCCTACTCTTCTCGTATAAATAAAGGCATGACAAAACGCATATATAAAGGCAGAATAATAGACATAAATAAAAGTAGAATATAAAGCAAATGTAGAGGTAAAAATAAAGGTAGAATAATAAGCCAATACGAAGGCAAAAATAAAGGCTTATCTGGTTGTCCTTGATATTTAAGAAGAGTGCGCGCAAATTGAGTGATTAGGTGATGTACTCGACAACAGGAGACTTGATCGTTAATCAGTCCTTGCGGTCGGGAAATTTACATTGATGGCAGACATTTAGCGTCTTGTGTTGAGGTTTATAAAATTTACAGAGAAGTCTCGAGGCCAGATAACTTTGTACTTCTGTGCAACTGATAAAAGCCTCATTGTCAAATCAACAATATTCTGTTTGAAAAGCTCAGAGGACTGATTTGCCGATTATATTGACTAGCAAAAAGGAATTTTGACTTGGCGAGTTTTGTCAGCGAATTTTATTTTCTTTCTCGTGTGGTAGCAACATAAAAACATTTTACTTAGCAAAGTTATATTACTAATTTAATTAATACGTTATTGTTTTTTGTCTAATTAGGATTGGTGCAATTTAATGATAATATACCATCAAAAAAAGGTAGCCTTTCGCTTAAAGCAGTAATAAAAATGATCATCAGGTACGAATTCAATAATTTGGCTGTATTTTAGGTCTCACATAGAGCTGTGAAAAAAGCACTATGCGAAGAAAAGTGTCGGTATAACAGCCTTAGGACAAGCAACCGAAAAAGTTGGGAACAAGCAAAGCTGCAACTAAAAGACGATGTTGATAAGAAGCATCCAAAGACACTCTGACCAAAGCTTCAATCATTTCAACTCGCGTTGACAGCGTCTAATTTTAGCAATCGTAGTTGCTGTCGTAGACGTGAGCTAACAAGCAGCAAGGTAATTTTTGTGTCTAGGGCTAAAAATAACAGCATTTTATAAGCGAGGCTAGGGCAATTTTACAGGCTATGTTACCCACCTAAAATTGCCTGTAACGGAAGCATACGCAAGTTTCTGCGTTTTCTAACCGAGAAAAATCGTTTTAAGAACGAATATTCAATTAAAATATCAGCGACGCCAGAGCAAAAAAAATTGACTGTGAATGAATCGGCAAACAATTGCATTGGTGTCTTGATATTAAAGTTTTTAGAGGTCTTTATTTAATTTTCAGCTTAACGTATTTCTTAAAAATCGAACACCGGCTTAGAGATAGCACTCTCAAACAGTTATTATTATACTAAAACAGTAAAATACGTCTTAATAAACCCTTAAATGAAATTTTCTGATGACACTTATTCACTTTATTATTAAAGCTAGACGTTCACAACTCCAAGAACAAGGTTTGCTCTCATGTTCGCTCAGTCGGAGGCGTCCAGAATAGCATGCAAAAGTGCAATAAATTCTCCACTTTATGCCCGTAAGATGAGATCAGATCCTATGAAAACCCAACACACTGCGATCGGATATCGTAGACAGGTTAATACACGTATGGATTATTACACCAGCCAATTTATATTTGTTTGTGATTGTAAAATCTCTGAGTACAAAGGATGCTAATTTCGTGCCTGAATTTTTTATCCTAGTTTTTCAAAAGAAGATCAATTTTCATTTCTTGGTTGCTTCGATGTGTAACAGATAGACTTGTACAGATTAGATTATTAGTTAGTTTAAGCCTCCCTATCCTCAACAAATGAGATCCAAAGAAAGGAAGGAAGAAGGCACCATTTAGTATGGAGTTAAGGGAACGTGGAAGCTACGCAGAAAGGGCACAGAAACAGTAAGATGAGAAAGAAGTTCATGAAACAAGATCAAAGTTGAAGAAGTAGTAGGTGCTCAAAAACAGGACAGCAGTGAACCGAAAAAAGATGGTCCGTAACAAAATAAAAACCTATTCTATTTCAACAAAGATAAAGCCTACCTAACCTTTAGCTCAGGCCCTTACATAGTCCTCCTGGGAGCGCTAATTCCCATAGATACAATATTTGTATCCCCCTGCGGGGGCACAGACTTCTACAGCAACACGAGACATGTTCTGAGTCAGAAGTGAATGCCATAAATGTCAATAAAACAGTCGTAACTCCGTGGACAGCTTGTTGGATTAATGATCGTAAGCAGAAGTCGTAAATCTCCTCGCTATCTTAGTCAAAACTTCCCGGTAAATTTGAAGTACACAAGTCAGATACAAAAAATTTGTTTTTCTAGAACACAAAACTTCTAGTTTCTCCAGAACGGTTGGTGTAATTTTCTCGTAAAGTCAGGCGACGTACTCCTGCTCGCTCAAAAAGAATGATTAAACATACCCGAAATTATCGTCTTCATGTTTGGTAATAAAAATTCAGAAATCATTCGCGACGTACTCCTGCTCCTAGCGCTCAAAGAAGATGATTAAATAATTCAGAAATCACCGTTTTCATGTTTTTTACAACTTTTTTTAAATTATGCTTATTTCTGACCCTTGATTTTCATACTGAAAGCTGAGTAAATTAATGAATTAAACTTACCAGTTACCGAAACCCTCCATTGTGTGCAAAAATAACCTGTTGCCAGAGTAGACGTTGAAAAAATGCGCTCACCTCGGTACATAAATTGTTCATAATCTCTAAATATTTTACGCAGAGTTTTAAAAACATTTAACTTCCCGGGAAACTTCGTTTAAGAAATATCACGGCAATGAATGCAAGCAAACACCTCTGGAGCCTCACAACATTTTACCCCAACATTTGACGTGTATGTTTAACGAACATTAGCAAACAATGCTTCCGAGATGCCCGTTGACGAACAATTTCAGCGTTATTTGCCTTCCGAGTTCACAAACCACCCGACCAGAAAAATAAACTCGGCAAAAACGAGCGCATGACGAAGGCTTATAGTGAAGTGAACGTGACAGTGAGGGAAGTTGATCGAGTTTGACGAGCTCGCAAAATGAAAGCAATTAGGTCGATTGGTTACGAGCTTGTCTCTCTCTGTGAAAGTTGCGCTAAAAAATACACCATTTTCAGTGTCTAAGAGTATCTCTGATGGCTCAAACATACTAAACTTAATTTTTGAGTCATGACCGAATTTTTCGTTGATATTAGTAGTTGAAATAACTGACGCATGAAAAAATCAGTTTTATATATGTATATATTTATATATACTATTGAGTGACAATATTTACAGACGTAAGCGTGGCCGAAGCATTCCCTCTACGATTATTGCGGTCCGCCATTCTGCTTTAAAATGTAGTCCAACAAGTCCACAATTGCTGCAAGCTTCACGTGAATATCTGCTGTACACAAATTCCTAAATTTTTACAGCGACAGCAAGTCACTAAATAAGTCACTAAACAAGTCACTAAACAACTTGACGACAGGATACGCTTGTTTTTCCTCAATCACTGCAGACTGACTCGACACATTTCGCTGCAGCTGTTGACTTCTGCGCGGATACAACCTCTCGAACAAAAATATTTGAAAACTCGAGCTCACCGTGAGTGACCAATACAAAATTAGCTTTCCAAGTCAGGATTTACAGAAGTTCAATGGTGAAAAATACGAGATCCAATAACACCCGCTTCCATATTATGGAAATCGATAGTTCAATAATTCATCCGAGAGTAATGGTCAGACGGAACCGAAAATAACAGCACTTGCTGCAAGTCACTGTGCTGTAAAACTTCTTTTTATGCTCGCAATCATTTTCGTAGCCTCCGCACCATTTTTATGGGATATAAACGACGGAATTTCCATCGTCCCAAGAACTGCCTCGAAAGCAAGGCGGTAGAATGTGCGCCGTCACCGCTGCTGGTGCGCATTACGCTGCTGATGACGTCATGCTGAACATCATTCCTACTAAATTAAGCCTACCTTCAATAATTTTTGTGCTAATACGAGCATGACATGTTCCAAACATTCGTGAAAGCCCATTTTGTTCATGATATATACATGGTAGAAGGCGGTTGATACCGGTTTAACTGGGAAGTATATAGTTGTAGAACTCCAAAACATGATATACGTCGATGATTTCTTCAGTTCTTAAGACAGTGGCGTTTTAAAATAATGCTAATGTTTCTCTGCACAAATTGTAAAGCGTATGAATCACTAGGCTTCCACAGCGCAAAAAGGGCCAAAAATCGATCTTTAATAGTCAAATGCACTGCTTTAAATTATCATCGTTCATAATTAATCGTCGTTACACGCGAAAAAATGATTGATGGGCGGGCCTCTTGAGAGCCTCTTAAAGCGTTAGTTCTCTCGCATTCCCAGCCTTTAAATCATCAGCCAAAGCGGCTAAAATTGCATCACATGTCGTTTACCAGCAATAAAGTGAGCAAATTTCACTGCAGCCTGCCTTGCAGATGCGCACAGAATACGTTCAGTGATGCGTCTTCCCACCAGCGGCGAGCCAGACAAGCGTTTAAGGCGCTCGCCACTTTTTCCCCTCGCTAACTTCGTGATAGTGAAATCATTACGTTCTGTGGCTGGATTCGCTAGACTGCAGGGGATCTCAAACTTTTTTTAACCAAGGACCCCTTTTAATACATAAATAAGCTAAGGACCACCTCTCATGTGTTCCCCTTAGAAATATATATACATACATAAATCAAAATTATGCATCCGCTGTTAAATTCGTTAAATCTTGCAGACCCAACTTTGAGAACCCCATGCGCTAGATGCCCAAAACTTAACATATTTTAAACTGCTCTCTCTTCCTGTTTTTTGTGCGCTATAAAGTTGATGGATTGGGAATGACAACCTTAAAATTATCGCTCCTTTACGATCACTTATCAAGAGGGCAGAGCAGCATTCGCACTTCACTCGAAAAACTTTGATGGACCACAACTCCACTGAAACCCTAAAATATTTGAGCGTTCTAACGTATCCTTATTTTTACTATTAATTCATTGAAATTTAATTTTTAAGCATATGCAAGGAGGCCCTATACTTTTTATTTAATTTTATCTTCAGGTATATCCACTTACGTCATCCTCTTCATTGATTCTAACTCCAGTACCAAAAGATAAGCTTGACCGGAATAGAGATACGTGTTCAATTCCCCATGAATAGAAGAGAGAGAATAGAATATGGAAGATGAAGTTTGTCGCAGAGCCAAAGAAAGGATCACAATAAATTTAAAACACAGTTGTTAGCACAGCTACACTACGTAAATATTCGTTTTTTTAGTTGCACCTAATTTAATTATTACTCTTCATAAGTTTATAAAATAGAAAATATACAAGTTTCTATGTAGTTATTTCCAAATACCCGAGCAAGAAAATTGCCTAAAGCTAGACAAGCAAAAGCAAATATGAACTCAAATCCATAATACTTGTTAGCTTAGCATGGCTCTACAAAATTCCAAAGATTCCATCCTGGCCATTGCTGCCTTTCATACATCATTTTACTATAAAAACGGGTTTACGCCGCGCTCTTCACTAGTGACGCCCTTCATACATTATTTAGCTCGCATTACGTGGGCTCTTCACTAATGTCATCATTAATACATTATTACGCACACTCTTCATCACTACCGCCATTCACAGCACGCGCTTACTCACGCCAGTCACGTGTTCACGTACGCCGGTCTCAGCTTCTCACAAAACGCGCAGACCGTCGGACGCTGCGCGCATGACAAGCGTCGCTGTCTGACGGACTTAAGACCAGTTTTGGTAAGCTCGGAGTGACGCGCGCAGATGACGTGTGTGTGTGTGTGTCTCACGCGCTGTGTGGGATGCGCCCCACGCTACGGCCGGAACTCAGATCGCTACACCAAAATCCCGGCAACACCGACCACCGTCTGGGAAATTTCCAACTAAAAATACGTTTACTGTTGTCGCTATTTTGGGGACGTTAAAATAAGGTCAAGCTCGTAAACGAGCTGCGGGGTCACCGTAGAGATTTACACGCAAATGTTCCACTCTCACGAAAATCTGATATTCGCTCGAGATTAAATACAACTCAGGGAGTTCTAAGCAAAAGTAAGCTTATAAAATTTGTTAACTCAGATTTCCTAATTATTTACGCGCATCATAATTTGATTAAATTCCGATTAGCTGACACTCTGCTAATTGAAATTATATCGTAGACTTGGGAATAAATTTTAGGTATTGCATATTTTCTCTTCCTGCCTGGAGCTTTGAAAAAAATGTATTGAATAAATGAGGTAACGTAAATGTTTTAAAATTGAACGAGTAAGAAAGGAATACAACATAAATGAATAAAAAAATTTTAACTCGACCATTCAATTGCATTAAACTGAGGAAAATTTTTCAGAGCCGCATCTTCAATAAGCTCGTCATTCAATAAGCTCGTCATGTATGCACACGCCATTTTTATAAGTAAAAGCACTTACGAGAATTAAATTAGTTAATTGAGTATTACAGCAGGCATTTGCTTGCTGACGAGTTGAGCGGAGGATGAGATTATGCAGCATCACCACCCACTCCAGATATACTTATTCTTTTGAACAACGTTAAAACTGGTAAAAAATTATTATTGAAAACTCCTTAGAAACTCACATATACATAAATAATTAAATCCATATCAATATATTTACAGTATCCATTTACAATTTTTTTAAATTGCTTAAAATTGTTTCTAAATTTGCATTTGACGTTATTGATTGGCAGGCATCATCACCTGACACTAAAGACTGGCAATAGTGACGCCATAGCTCACATTATCTAGCCTCATAACTGCAGTCTGCCGACACCACAGTTCCCAAATGTCAAAGTTCTCCATCAGGCGCCAACTAAATCGAAGAAAACCCATTCCCACGAGGTCGCAGGGCACATAGCAAATTAACGAACAAAAAACAAACAATAGTCTCACTTGGAGCGTCAGTATCGCTAATTATACAATAGAATGATTCAAAACTTCCTCAACGCCATCAAATTACGGTACTTAGTTACGGCCAAAAACAATGATTGCTTTGGCAGAATTAAACATCGAATTGATGCGTCGAGCTCTCTGATTCGACCAACAGTAAATTTGAAGGGTATTCTCAAAGCTGTAATTAAGATTGGATTTTTCAAGAATGTATAAAAAAAACGCAGGACCCTCTGAGCTTCGACCAACAGTAAATTTTAAGGGTATTTTTAAAACTATAATTCAGATTGAATTTTTAAAGATATATAAAAGAGGGAAGGCACTTCACGGCCCAAGCATACGGCAAACACGTTCACAGGGTCCTTGTTTTAGCGCCTCGTTGACCATCAGAACGAAGGACTCGCCGAAGGACAAAAGCTCGTATACCAGGATGCATTAATTTCGATGCTTCGAAGGAATGCTAAGAATGTAGCCTCTTCGCAACTTAAATATTTTTCGTGCACAGTTATAAAATTTCGTTTCATTACGGAGCGGTATATTTTATGCGACCTGGGAGACCAGCCTTGCACTGAGTCTTGGAGAGGAGGATCGAATCCTATTGCCGCCACGATGAGACGCTGGGCATCCACGCGTGTCAAAACAAAACCCTTTTTGATCTCTCCTTATAATTTAAACACGATCCTTTTTCTTTTCGAGTCATTTCAAAAATGAACTTAAACTTGAGCGATTATTAAATCATTTCAGCTTCACTATTCTCACAAGCCCTCATCCCGTTACAGCTGAGGATAATTTTTCCCGCTGCAGGAAGGAAATTTTTCCCTTGTGCGCAAGAAGACTTTTCCCGTCGGAGACAACCCAAAAAAGTTTTCCCAAATTCCAAAAAGCAGCTCAGTTCATGACCGGCTTTATGCCAGTTCCGGGAGAGAGCTACTCTGTGATCATGCGAATGTGCAATAAAAAACTTCTCTTCTATACGTTATCTCTCGCTTAATTCAAAACGAAGAAAGAAGTAATTGTTTAGGTGACCGAGAAGGATAGTAGTAATTTGAATGTGAGAAGCGCTGTTAGAAAGATCAACAAGAAGGGTTGTAGTAATTTGGATACGACTGTTAGAAATATGAACGAGAAGAGAAGGGTTGTAGCAATTCGAATGAGAGGACCGCTGTTAAAATGATGGTCGTTGCATGCCAGCAGCGCGCGATGTGGAACGCCAGTACGTTTTTGTGAAGACGTTCCCAGCATACCCAACATGCGGCGTGCCCAACTGGAGATATGAACGTGAAGAACATGCGCATAACATCCTGTTGTGTTATCAGCAACCTTCAATTAAGCTGAGTAACGACCCTTCAATACAAACTTGACCAGATTATCTCCTTCTTGTCGCATTCAAACGTCATCGAGGACAGTAAGAAAACCCAAAACTATCAGCAAAAACGAGCTCTGAAGCATAGAATAAATAGAACAGAAACGAGCTCTCGTACAGAACAAACGAGCTTCAAGTATAGAGCAAATATTTTTGTGGTACTCTAGCTTATTGCGCCAAGCATTTGTTTAATTCTTCTGAAGACATTTGGTGAAACGATCATCTGAGTTGATGATAAGTTCTCGCTTCGAATCTTGTTTTTTTTATGAAGGCCTGAAACGAAACACCGAACTCTGCGTAAGTGCCACAAGTCTTGACAAAGTGAACCAAGATCGCACAAAATTAAACGGCTTAGGCTTTATTATGAATTTACGATAAATCCTTCACAGAAAACCTTGAACTGTCAGGCCCGAGTAAATACAACGCATCACGAGGCTCAACAGTTATTTCTATCCCGTTATGGAGCTTTACGACATCGATGAATTCGCTTCATTGTTGCTGTAATCATTTCAATACATCCTGCCGAGATCAGCTTCCATCTCGCAAAATATCAGCTGCTTTTTTTGAACGCATCTGCATTGGACGACCGCATTTTTATCAAACAAAACTCCTTTGTAATTTTTTGGAATCATTTGAGCGCCAGTTAATAAGTATTTCAAAGACATCAGGCTGCCTACTATATTAATTTTGTGAACCTAAATTCAATATTTTCAATAAAAAACTCTGAATTAAACAATGAATTATTCACGAACGCAAATTCTCATGATTAGAAACAATGTCGATCAGATTTTAATTGTTTCATTCTTGAATTAAGAACCTCATCGTAAGTAAAAACGAAGAACCTCACACTTTAAAAACCAAGAAAAGCGTTCGCAAAATACATGTAACTCATGCAACAGGCGCATGCTGAGCCCGCTGGGCACAATGCATTGATGAATCAAGAACCTTAATTCAACACAACTGTTGAGGTCTATCGCCTATTGTTCTTAGCGTCTCGAATGCGTGCCTCAACTTCTTTTCTTCTCAGTCTTATAATGTTGTCAGTTCAAGTCAATGTTTAATTCTACGCAAAGTTGTCCACATTTGCTGCAGTAATTTTTACAGATTCTACATTTCGCGGCAATATCCGTAAGAAATTCACTCTAAGTGAAATAAAAACGCACATTTCCTCGTCTTCAAAATTCTGCCTAATATATTTTCCCCCACCTATTATGGTAAACTTGATCATTTGCCGTATGTCCTCTTAACAAGTCCATTAATCTTATAATGATGCGATCGATTTTGATCACCTTTTATTTCACCAGTTGCTCTTTTGTTCATCATCCCCTGGAGTCGTCAATAGATCTTTTAGATCTTTATGTATAAGTCTTATCATTCATTTCTTTTTCCGCGAGTTTCTATTTCGCCTTTAAAACACATTAAAATGATCAAAAATTGAACACAGATTGTGCGGGGCAATGAGACCAATTCAGGAAATGAACAATTCTTCATAAATAGAGCAAAAGATTGTGAAAATAGTGCAGTGCCTTTATAAACGCTCTGGTGAATTTGCGTGCTTTAATTGTTCATGTTTTAGGCGATGTCCAACAAGAGTAAATTATGGAAATGCAGTAACTCGGACTAATACAGACAGAAACGAACCTTTAATTGAAATGGTTCAAGATTTCCTCATAGCACGCACATAAAATAGATTTTTCCTCTTGCTCTTGTTCACTATGTCTTCATTTTGTGTGTTTCGAACCCAATTTTACCTGCCGTGATTTCGACAGATCAGACAATTGACGTCTTTATCAACACAAAAATACTATAAATCGATCTCTTCCTTACACACCGACAGCTTAATCATCCTCAGCCCGGGTTCACTCAGGCCTCTCGGTAATCAAAATTCCAACTCCCCGGCTGGAAAACTAAGGTCCTGGATGGAACACGTCACACGACCCAAAGGTCACCTCTTGCCTATCATTTATCAGGAACACGACGTACAAGGAAGGCGCGGCGCTGGCTAGTGTGTAATATTTCATTCTTATACAGAAAAACCACTGTTCCAAGCTGAAGCTAATATCTGTATATGGCCACAAATTTCGCATCGGTTTTTAAATGGGTCTCAATATAGGTGCGTACAACTTTAACCAGTAATGGTTCTGATAACACAGAAGTTGAGCGTGTTTGCAAACTAAAAAACTAACGTTGGGTCTTGAAGAGTTGGATCTCGCATAATGCAAACACAAGCTTCATCAAATGGCCCTTGTGAACAAAAAGAATCGGATCTCGTATAATGCGAAAGCTTTTTGGCTCTTGTGCACAAGAAGAATCGTGATCACAGAACAAGTTCTTCACATTTCCCTAGCCTAAGCATGACACCGGCGTCTGCGCTGGGAGACGATAAGCATATCCGCATTAAAATTAATTACCAAGCCCACAAGATGACTTGCATAGACAAGCGTAGGACAGACTGAAGAATGCGACAGGCTGAAGCGTGAATTTCTTCTGATGAGTGAACTTGAGGTCTTTTGCCTCGTCTGAACTAAGCTATATTGTAATACACGCAAAATTTAACGAGGAGAATATCATTAAAAGTATCCTTAATGGCGAATATCATTAGAAGTATCCCTTAATGGCGAATTTCATTAAAAGTATCCCTTAATGGCAAATATCATTAAAAGTATCCCTTAATGGCGAATATCATTAAAAGTATCCTTAATGGCGAATATCATTAGAAGTATCCCTTAATGGCGAATATCATTAAAAGTATCCCTTAATGGCGAATTTCATTAGAAGTATCCCTTAATGGCGAATATCATTAAAAGTATCCCTTAATGGCGAATTTCATTAAAAGTATCCCTTAATGGCGAATTTCATTAAAAGTATCCCTTAATGGCGAATTTCATTAAAAGTATTCCTTAATGGCGATTTCATTAAAAGTATCCCTTAATGGCGAATTTCATTAAAAGTATCCCTTGATGGCGAATTTCATTAAAAGTGTCCTAAATGGCGAATTTCATTAAAAGTATCCCTTAATGGCGAATTTCATTAAAAGTATCCCTTAATGGCGAATATCATTAAAAGTATCCCTTAATGGCGAATTTCATTAAAAGTATCCCTTAATGGCGAATATCATTAAAAGTATCCCTTAATGGCGAATATAATTAAAAAATCCCTTAATGGCGAATATTATTTAAAATATCTCTTTACGTAGATAATGGATGCATAAAAATAACTTAATAAATAAATCGAAAAAATACCTGAAAAATCAATCAAGAAATGATGGGCAATATTTCGATAGCAAATTTCAGACTTCATCGGTATTCGTTGACAAGGGAACTGGCTGAGCAAGATATGTATGAATGCAAAGAAATAAGTGTAAGATATTTATCATTTACTATTATAAAAAATAGTATTTCAAGTAGAACTTGTTAGCAGCGTCTGTTATTGAAATAAAGAATTGCTCGAAATTTATTCATGGTTCATAATTATTAACTGTTTCAAAACAGTCTGAATTG
This sequence comes from Morinoia aosen, assembly GCA_030386875.1. NCBI lineage: Eukaryota > Metazoa > Arthropoda > Malacostraca > Amphipoda > Talitridae > Morinoia > Morinoia aosen. The sequence goes on along the minus strand of CM059564.1, from coordinate 44,384,425 downwards.
CTAGAGCGTCTTAAATTGCGGAACAGTCTTTTAATTCAACATTTGAATTCTATTCAACTCCTGCGACGCGTCTGCACAATCAAAAACTTCGCTTGATCGCGTCGAAGTATTATGAACAAATCATAATTAAAATTTCGCTATATAAATTTTAAAAAATTCGTTCCTTGAAACCCAGCATCAAACCTCGGACAAACGTCCTTGAGTTAAACTGGTTCCAGAAGTTCTATTATAGAATATATTAACATTCTCTAAATTAAATTCTAACAGTAATATCGCGTTGATGGTTCTCCGTTACGCCTGAGTATTCTTGTAACGAAGTAAGAGACAGGCAATAAAGTGAAGTTAGCTGTTTGAGGCATTGCCAGCCTTGCGCGCAACTGTGCCCAGTTTTTTTATGTTCTCACTGAGTGTGTTTCGCTACATCCAGACCTTCATTGTGTGTTCAATCCAAAAACACGCTGAAAACAAGTCAATCGATTATTAAATAAACGTTATCAGAGTCAGTTAATTCAATCGGGTAGATTTCCTTCAAGTGTGCTGCATTTTTGGTCAGCAAAAAGTCAACAGAAAATTCTACGAATTCTATTCGAGCGGTTTTGGCTTCCAATTATACGACATTAATCGCATCAGAGCATTTTGATTGCAACACTAACTAATGCTGCATGACACAAATCCTAAGTCAACAAGAAATGCTATGTCAATATGGAACTATACTGTTTCCGTAATCAAGAAAGGAATTATGTTGTATTGTGTCGGGAGTATAAAAATATTTGACAAACGTTAACAAAGGCACCAATGCTTTTTATAAATAAGTAAGTAAACTAACTTTCTGGGTGTTTCGAGCTGTTAAGCACTATCGTTTTATATTAAGAAATAACATACAGCTCATATTTTTCTATGAGAATATTTCTTCGAAACGCTGAAAGGATTGAACAAATGTAACGAAAGGTTTATCATTCTGCTCTTATGTTAAAACACGTGAGTAAATTCCTAGAGAATGAACTTTTTCTGATTAAAAACATGGTTGAAATATTTATTGAAACTTTATTTCCATCGATCGACGTTCATAACTAATACAATGTAAGGCATGAAACAACTTCTTGTACTTGAACGTTTATATTGCTTAAAATATATTTTTTGTTCGACGTTTAAACATTAAAAATTGGCAAAATATAATGGCTACCAACACCAGCGGTGAACCACTATTGCACTTCCTTAGGCATGCATCACCTATCACAGCAGAGTCAGTCATCAGGAATATTCCTTTACCGAATATAACAGTTATCAAAAAAAATAATACAATTTCTCCACACCTGATATCATGCAACTATTAATCGCTATGAAAAAACACAGTTTCCCGTCAACTAAATTCAATACAATTCCCTATCACCCAAATACAACCCAGTTACTTATCAACCAAAGATAACAGTTACCTTTCACCCAAATACAACACCTTCATCGTTAAGACAAAACAGTAACTCGCCACCGAGGTGCCACAGATTTACCTACCGCCTCAGCGGCGCTCAGTTACGCTCCCCCCTTGGCAGGGAGAGGCAAAACACAAGCTTCACACCGCCAGCCACATTTTAATGCTTTGAATAAGAATCAAAAAAACTGTTGGCCAACAAATGACCAAAAATTAGTATACAACTGACGGAAATGACGACCACGCCGAGTACCGTACAATCCCGGCGGATTATATGCAAGACTCTGGGGTAAGAATCGCACTGCTTGGTATGCGAGTCTTGCTCAGCCAAAGAGAATGATTGTTGCGTAAAGTGCAAGCACCGTAAGAAATAAGCCTTTTTTAACGTCACAAAAAACACGATCTATAGAAGCAGCAACTTTAACTAGCATATTCGTCCACTATGAGAATTATAGATTAGATTAGATGTTAGTTTAAGCCTCCCTAACCCCTAAAAAAGCGTTCCGAAGAGAGATAGGAAAACGCTAGTGAGTATGGAGATAAGGGAACGCGGAATCTTTGCAGAAGAGGCATAAAAACAGTAAGTTGAGAAAGAAATTAATGAAACAAGATAAAAGTTAAAGAAGAAAGTAGTAGATACTGAAAAACAGGACAGCAGTGGACTGAAAAAATGTGGTCCGTAACATAAGAAAAAACAATTTATTTCTACAAAAGAAGGCCTACCTAACTCTCACACATTTCATTACAAATACAAGCTCATGTGCTATGCGTAAGAGATACAGTACATGCGAGGCATCGTGCACCTATTCTACTGTGTTTGTGTGCGAGTGTCACAATATGCGTAAAGAGAGTTGCGCAAGTTCTACGAGGCGGCGTACAAGGACCTACTTGCCTGTGATAGAGCAGAGTTGAGGTGGCGCTATGGCAAAGAGATATAATTACGTTACTCAATATTACGGAAGATGCAAGTTGCAATGATAATCTCTTACGATTCCATATTTCTGATTTCTTTCAGTAGAATGGAATCGCAGTCGAACAAAAACATGCAACGTCAGATATTTACGTAAACAAATAACGGTAATTTGTCTTAGGAATCTATACTTCTCATTTTTTTCGGTAGAATGGAATCGCAGTCGAACAAGAATATCTAGTATAAGATATAGATACAAAAAATAACTGAGGCACGACTAAGCACATGTTTGGTGAGTGTTGCTTCCAATTGGGAAATTAATGAGTTATTTTAAATTATTTTAGTGGTTACTGATACCTTCACCTTGATGATGGCCCTAGACTAGATGTTTAATTTGCTACATCCGCGCAGTTGAAACTGATCTCAGGATCGCCATGGATTAACCTCGAAATAATGAGGCAACGCACTAGAAAAAACAGGCATAGAGATATTTCTAATATTTGACGTGAATAGTTCTATAATAATAGTATAATAATAGTTCTATAAATACAACCCAGTTCTAGTTAACGTGAATAGTTTTATAGTTAACGTGAATAATTCTAATATTTAATGTGAATACCTATAATATTAGATTAGATTATTAGATAGTTTAAGCCTCCCTATCCGCAAGAAAAGCTATCCAAAGAGAGGAAGGAAGAAGGCATCATTTAGTATGGAGTTGAGTAAACGCGGAATCTATGCAGAAAGGGCACAGAAACAGAAAGCTAAGAAAGAAGATCATGAAACAAGAAAAAGTTGAAGAAAAAAGTAGTAGGTGCTGAAAAACAGTACAGCAGTGAACCGAAAAAAGACGGTCCGAAACAAAACAAAAACCTATTCTATTATAACAAAAAGAAAGCCTATCTAGTCTTTAGCTCGGGCCCTTACATAGTCCCCCTGGGAGATACCTATAATATTTACAATGAATATCTCTAATATATAAAATGAATATTTCGAATATTTAATATGAATATTTCTAATATATAACGTGAATATTTCCTATATTTAACATAAGTATTTCAAATATTTAACGTGAACAGAAGCAGGTGAGAAGTGGCCAACATTTACGGTAAACCTACTCAGTAATTAAAACGTGGAGTAGCATGTCGAATGTTGCGTGACGTCCAGGATGTGAGGCGTGCAGGGAGCGTGATGTCAGGCACACGCAACGCACATGCGTAACTGTACAGGCGTGAAGCTCAGCCAACGCAGGCTTGGTCAGGAATTGCAAGGAACAAAACCGTTATATAATGGCAGGAGTTCTTCCCTGCCACTCACGAGAATATACGTAGAAATTGCCATCGAAAACTTTCAGCGTGAAATTCGAGATTCTTGGAAATAAATTTTTCTATCGGTGTCTGAGTAATCAAAAGAATTACTCAAACACTGATTTCCATCTAGAACTTTATTACGGAAATACGAGACTTTTGAGATAATTTTTTTTATCACTGTCTAAGTAACACTACGCAAAATCTGGCACTGTGAGTCGTGCATGAAATTCCCAAAGGAGTAGCTAATGATACGAAATTTGAGACGAATCACTTCTATCATTAGTCATTTTACTCACATTTTTTAATGCTGTTGCGTCTACGGTTGGTTGGATCTACCTGGAAAAATTTACCACTCGTAGGAACACTTGGATTATCATTTTCTGTTTTTAACGGCTGCAAAACAGCTCTTGAAGCAGCACAGAGCCAGTGAATTGCTGCACTTCCCTTATACGTGTCAACAAGACAAAATGGAATATATGAAAATATCCCGTAAAAACATTAAAACTTAGCCCCAAGACTACTTTTTCAACACGCAATCCTTGTTTATTCTTGCGAACGAAGGCCAGCCAAAGCAGATTGTCTGAGAACAGGATTCTCTGAAGGCCGTTCCCGTATAATGGCGATGAATCCTGCTCTAAAAAGACGATGCGAGCGATCGCTTCAATTTTGAGTCCAATAATTCAGATGCCGCTTAAAAAACACAGACATAGACTCCCTGTAACCCTGTAACGGAAACTGCCTTTTGGGGGAGCACTAATTTTACATGGCAAGGTCGGCAAAAGCCTTAGCAGGCCGCCTGACCGCCGCGGGCTGTTTCGACACCGAATTTTAAAGAAAGAAAAGAAGAAAAACAGTTTATTTGCCACGGCCATTTGAAGTACTTCTCGGCTACTTTCAAGCAAAATAAATCTATCACAAATGCATTTGTCATCCCTTGAATATACTTACAAATTAAATCCGTTTAAGCTATCTATGAAGACATAAACTTCATAAACTATCTTATAATTTGCCAAAATGAATAACCCAAAAAAAAACGCTAAATCCATTCCAAACTCTCAGATTCAAATCAGATTTCCGGTTCAGATTACAAAGATTGGATCAGATTATAAATTGGTTTAAAGCTTCCCTAACCCAAAAAAATATCGCAGATGGAAAGAAAAAAGCGCCATTGAAAATGAAATTATGAGATCGGAGAATTTCAGATCTAAGAAAGTCCTCTCAGAAACAGAAAGATTGGAAAAAGCTCATGAAATAAAAAGAAAATTTGATGAAGAATATTTTAGGGGATAAAAAACAGCAGGGAACCGAGAAAAATAAAGATGATCATAACCAAAGCAAAAAAATATTCTATTTCAATGAAAGCAAGATACCTTGCCTTCAGCTCGGGACCTGACGGGTAGCAGACATCAAAACATCATTTCGGGGTCATAAAGTGATGGAAACTAACCAAGTTTAGCAGACGACACTAAGCCCTCAAAATCTTGCTGGTTGCCTTTTGTTTTCTACCCACAAGAAAAAATGTAACACGTTTTTACCTCACCCACAAATATTCCCGTTTTCATGACCTTGTTCCAACCAAATTTCATTTGTATAGAATAAATTGTAAAGCAAAATCAGGAATAGAAAACTATGCTCTAGTAATAAATGCGGACACATCATGCGCATTGAAGCAAAACTACTTTGTGACGTCAGTTGGGAGCATTGCAATTCGAGTGCAGAAGTCACTCGCAAGAAGAGCTGGCGTGACCTGAGTCTGTGTGGAAGGAAGACGCCGCAGTAACGGAACATCTTCGTCCAAGGACGTCGTGGCAGAAGAAGAAGAAAAAGAAGAAGACGACACCGCGGGGTCCAGAGACGAACCTAATTGCAAAGTCACGACACTTAATCGCAATCGGTGTGGGGACCCCTACCATTTCTATTGCTTCCTTTTCTGCAGTTGAAAAAAGTGGGGTTAAAAAGAGACTCTTGGTAGAGGATACCCTTACATTTACATCGCCTCATCAATCTGACAGGACTCAAGAACATTTCTCCCATCTCTTCCATCAATCTCCGTTAGCTTGAGAATTTCGACATGAATTGCCTCTTAATTTCATCGAACAGAAGTCCCTCCATTGAGGTAACCTTGAAGAAAACGAAAGAACGAGGGCATGAAGAACTTTGGACCGGGATATTGTTGCGCGTGAAGCTGCTTTGAGGGTGTGAAATCTAAAGCGTCTCTAATGGATTCATGAAGCATCAACGTTATAGAATATAATGGCATTTACGTAATAGAATCTACTGTGATATTACATTCTATTATAATGAACTTGTGCTTTTTTTGCCCACCTTAAACAAGAGTTTATCTTTTGTAAGAGGAGTATACCTACATACATGAGGGTAAGCTCAAACTTCAAAGTTCTCGTTGATAATCATAGCATAACTTAACTAATGCATTAGCTTGAACATCGCGTTTTAATATTTATTCAAAATGATATAAAAGAAGTTCATTCTCGCTAATGTACTCCACCCCGAACCCAAAAAACTGTGTACGCCCAAGGCACCAACCAGAAATAAAGTCAAACTCGAAATTCGCAGCACACTTTCTGGATTGTTTTGTACGAGACGCTTCAACTCATTCTCTGGGACAAACTTGTTCGTACGTTGAAACCAAAATTGATGAGCGCATGTACGACAATTAAAATAACCACGAAACCCTAAAGCTAAAACCGATGAGCGCATCTTTGACAGTTAAATAACCACGAAACTCTAAAATCAAAATCGATGAGCTGATCTTCGACAATTCAAATAGCCACAAAACGCTCAAGCTTTTTCGAAGAATGGGAACCCCTTCCCTTTCATCGAGTTTTAAAGGTTGCATCCTTCACCTTGGCGAAGATGAGTGCGTGCATTACGCCATTATCTCGCTAGCCACTCTGCCCCGTACCAGTTCCGCAGCAAGAAGTGGTGGAAAAAATGCGTTTTTGCCATCATCACCAAGTCATAACGGCCGCTCTACTGAATGTCATTTCGTTGAGTAACAAATGAGTGCCCCAGTCTTAGAGCAAGATGTAGTGGAAACAATGTGTTTTTGCCATCATCAAGAGGAGATCATGTAATGGCCGCTTTACTAAATGGCGTTTCGTTGGGTACGGAGTGAGAACTATTGCAGCTCAGACAGATTACTGACACTACAGCTCTGCCTCTACTTGCATTTTTTAGCCAAAAGAAATATTATTTTTACCACTAAGGTTAAATCCCAGAAGAATGCTCCGTATGAGCATGTATCACATAAAAACTTGAAAAATTACACTAATTAATTACGCTAGAGCGTTAATTCGGGGCTGAGTAGAGACCCATGATTGTGAGCGACGTGGCAAAGTACTACCATATCACGTGTGCGTGAACATCACGTCGTATGTAGAGGCGCACATCTTAATGGAGTCGCGAGATGCACACTGCACCGTTAGGTAAAGGCGCGACGGAGTCTCGGTTCCGGCACCCTTTTTCTCGCAACAGAAGGTCACGGTGAAGTCTTGGATGTGAAGGTCGATGTGATGCGTCGGCGATACTTGAACGTGGGAGGCGTCTCAGGCTCGGTCGCGTTAACCTCTTGCCCCTCGTTGCTATTCTTATATCTTATTCAAGTGCGGAGGATGTTTCGAAACGCTGTTTTTCCCCTACTTCATTCGCACTGAGTCATTACAATGAGTCATTACAATGAGTTTTTTTCGTAAAAATTAGAAATTCGAATTTTGTTTAATTAATAAGCACACAAAAACTATACCTTTATGGAATGTATGTACTGTGAGCTTCCAGAACATCGATGACTAGAGTGAAACGCGATGAATTTCTCAATAAGAGCGATACCTATGGCATCACAGAAACATCGTCAATGTTTCTATCACATCATCAAACAGAGAAAATGAAATTATTATTCTGTGTTCAAGGCAGTTATGCATAAAGAACATCCAGGTAAAAGCTGGAAATCTAAAAACAAGTTAGGCGCAGGGAAATTTTCCAATGGGCAGCATAACATTCATCGAAAAAGATATTAATATTGAGCTCACAACCTCCTACCTACGTCACAGACACAAACCAAATTGACTTTAGGCGGAACCTATCAAAATTATCAACAATTTACCAGCGAATTATGTGAACTCCAGCGCTTCCGCTTTTAAAATTCTACAGCCTCAACATGAAGGCACTCAGCCACCAGGAGAACCAAAGCCCATAAAACATAACTATCCCAATTACGAATGAAAAATAATCCCTTTCAGTCAACTGAATCGAGAAAATTCGTGGCTCAAATGCGAAGAGAACACGCAAAGCGACATTCAGACGATGACACCACAACAAAGGGTTGGGGCCAAGTTTATGGAGCTGTGCAGTCACGCGGTTGCTATGCTCGCGGTGTAGTCGGAGCGCATATAAATCCTGTTGTAGCCAGAGCGCATATAGAGATGCGTTGTGTTATCCTGCCCTCTCCTTCTTGTTTACATGTCCCGGCGCTCTACTTGGTTATGACCACATTAGGCTTGTCCTGTCACGGCTCAATAATTTAGCTTCGTTCCCATCAGCGTCTGTGACATCATTCAACCGTAGGTGCTGTAGCGCGAGGGAGTTGCTCAGAAATGCTAAACACACCCAGCACACCTCATCGATACTATACGACCACTGCCCAAAATATCAACAGTTGGTATTTACAAGTATTACCAATAGTTCGAATAAAGATTAAAGTTTCATTTTTAGACGTAAACTGGTCATGGAGATCGAAATAACTCGTCCCTGAACTGGTCGCGCAAAAGAGTGTCAAGCAAATTCTACCATTAATGTAAGACTTGTGGAAAAAAATTCCCTACAATTTGTTTTACGAGACTTAACATTTAGTGCCGAGTTGTGAGCCACTATTTTAAATTCATAACGAGAATAGAGCAACCCTCAGCGTTCGTACTGTATCTGCACTAATCAGCGGGCGGTTGAAACTAGATGCCCATGAGGCAATGGAGAAAGGCCTGCATGTGGTAATAGAGTAAACAATAGTCTGTTTAAATTTACTAGTAGATAACAACGAGTGAACATGGTTATTCCTAAAGTGTGACTCAATCAACGAAAGAATATCATGTTTGAAAAGAATTAAATCATGGATAAATGAAGCCAGATAAACGCTGAAACGATATCAGAGATCACTTCTTTACATAGTGCGAAGAGAAACACTAGAGATTGCACTGAAAGGAGAAGGCGATCGCGTCAGTTGAAGGTGACGTCACTGTAACAAAACTAAAGGTCTCCTACACGCATCATTTCCGCTGGTGGGATGTTGGAGAGAAGCTGGTGACTTAACACCTGGAGGTGGAGCAGCAGCACCCGTTGCCCTTCTCAGAAAATAACGCGCTGTACGAGCTTAACACTTTGATTCCGACCAGAGCACCGGTGGCCATGGAGGAGATTTTCATAATGCTGCTGACCGACCAGTAGTCACCAACTCTATTTTCCTAAGTTATTTAATCAAAATTAAATGAAGGAACGATCCAATCGATGTCTGCTATTTATAAAATGTATGTTACAATTGACTTTAAATTTGTGTTGAATGTTAAACTTCAGTTTTGCCTACCGAACTCAAAGTGTGAACAAACGAACAGCAACGCGAGGTTTGTAGGGAAAAGTGCATTGAATGAGTCACTTCCTGGCACATGGTGCATGGATGGCGAAGGTGGCTTCGTAAATTATTCATTCTACGCCATCTGCATTCAGACTGGCAGCAAGAGAGCAATTAGGTACGTATCCCGACCGAGCGTCTCGGAGCGTACATAACTCACCATTGTATCACGACTCCGTGCGTGCGCTCATAAAAGCTCGTGCTCAGAACTACTCTCGGAGTGACATGTGAATCGAAAAGAAGGCCTAAGCAAATAATGTGCTGATTTAAATCAACATTCACGATTTCGAAGATCAAGGCGCAAGTGCACATTGCTGAACATATTTGTTACTTGGCAAACTTTTTCGGCGTAGCTCTGTGTTCTTAAAAGCTTTGTCTTCTCAGGATTTTGCGGAAAAGATAACTTATTGCAACGGAAACTACACCATAAGCATTATTTTCAAATGCATTGAAATGTACGCGTGCATTCGCGCAGGAGGTATACGCAGTTAATAATTTAAATTCACCTAAGTTAACAAATTAAGATTTAAATATGTCACCGATGCTCATAAGAAACAAGAAATTAACGATATACAACTTAATTATTTTGTCGAGTGTACATGCATCTCAGCGTAGAGTTTCTCAAGCATCATATTTTCAGTCGCTTCACTAATCATGAAAGAAACAAAGACTTTGAAACGCATTCCAATATTCCTGACTCTGCCCGCACGCAACATCATAGAGGTCACCATCTCGGACGAGATTCATTTCTCATGGCACCTGAGGAACCTTCGAAAACGTAATTTTAAGGCACCGCGAACAAGTTTTAATTTATTTCGCCGGAAGCTATAGTGAGACAGACGGAGGAAACGCAAATCGCTTCCAGGGTTTTCCCTCCCGACACAAAGTCCAGCCAAAAGCTCACGCAGGATGTAGAACAGCTATAAGAAAGATAATTGTGGTAAATGTACGGTTCTCGTTATCGTCACGGTCACGGCTAGTGAATTTTATGGCATTTCTTTAGTCAATTGCTATCAGCAATCGTACTCGTGCGTGAAATTCTGTTGGGTGACGGAACAGACCTCGAGCAGTTACACTCGATCCAGCCCTTCGACAGCAAATTTGTGAAGACATAAAGAAAAAGAATGGATAAAAAGGTATTCGAGCAGTAGTGTCGATATCCCTATTCTGCTACGTACAACGTAACCAAACCAACCGTTAGCAATCGCGGAAACGCGATGAATGCGTTAACACTTTGACTGCGACGTGACCCACCGGTGGTCACTGAGGGGATTTTCATTATGCTGCTGACTGACCAGCAGTCACAAACTCAATTTTCATAATACTCAATGAAAACTGAATGAAGGCGCGATCTACATAACGTTCATTAATTTCAAAAGTGATCTCTAAAATTAACTTTTAACTTGAGTTGAACATTATTAAGCCCACCGCATTTAACATGTAAAGCATTACTAAAGCTCCGACCATCATCTCTCTTCTCCAGTGATTGCGCATACGAAAAGGATATTATCACTCTTCCACGCCGACGTTCAGTTTCTGAGCAGCATCGGAGTGTCCGTGTCAGAGGAGGTCAGGCGGATGCCAGCTCCGACTGAGCGAAGCCACCAATTTTTCTTTCCCAAGTCCGGTGGGCTTTCCCAGCCGGAGAGGTAGCTTGGAACGTTTAAAACTTTGCCAAAAAAAGGGTCGCTCTGCTTGGAATAGCGTCATATTTCCTCAATTTGCTGTGTAGCGGCTGCTGGCATACAGTGTACTAGAACTACTATACGTACTTAAAAGAATAAATAATGTATTTCTTTACAATTAACGGCCGTAGCCGAGCTCAGAACTCGTTTCTAGATGTTTTTACGAGCTCAGTTCTCTGCTAGTAGTTATTAGGAAGCATTAAACATTATTTCGGAGCTGACACAAAGCATTGAAGAAAATTTGTGGATTACCCGAATAGAATCCGGAGAAGCACTCTGCATTGATCTTTCAAGATTTCCTCGATCACAGCATCTTTTTTTACTCCGCAATCTCCATTGTAATTCCAAAGCTTTCCTCAGTCACTACATCTTTTATTTTTGACGTACGTACTACACGCTAAAAATTTTTATTCTATTCTTAAGCCTTGTAATACACGTTTGAAAGCAGAAATAATTCCCAAGCGAATTAATGGCGTTGCGGTCAGTCATTTCGGAAGCGCCGACAGAATTTTTTCGTGTGCAGGCCACCATCGTGACTTGGATCGACACGGAAACTGGAACCGCAAACAGTACTGCAATTGTGTGCGGGAGAACACGCATTCTTGTTTTTGTTCATGATGGAGCGGAAGTGAGGCAGATAAAACGGAGATAAAGCTGATGGGTTTGATGCTCGCTCCACACGAATGCATCCGACTTGTCCAGATTTAACAAGTTTTCCTGCCCACGAGATCTTTGTGATAATAATTTATCTGCAACACAACACAAGTATTCTTACAAGGCTTTCATTTTTTAAACGTGCTTCTTTTGTCTTGCAAACAAACAGATAAGCTCGTGAAGCATTTTGCAACAGTTAAAAGCTTATCTCTGAAATCTGGCCCTACTGATGAATCTGCTTGCAGGCCATTACCTATGTCAGTCTTTACAAAGTTATTCGCTCCAATACTAGGAATGCCTCTATACGAATTTGCACAAGTGTTCTTATACATTCAGTTTAGTCCACGAAGCCTCAAAAATAGTAATTTCAGCCTTGATGCACGGTATGATAATGGAGAGTTTGTTGGAGAAGTTTGTTGGAGAAATCTGGCTGGCTGGCTGGCTGGCTGGCTGGCTGGCTGGCTGGATTAAAGCTTACAAGTTTCCTCCTGCATGAACACCGACAAACCCAGAATCCTTAAAAACTGAGTATTTTTAACTCTAAATTTGATTTCAATGAAGGATTTGAGGGAAACCTCCATCGTTTCCTGACCTTACAAAAAGTCTACAAAATCCCTTACAGCAATAAATTCCTGTTCTGAACTTGAAAGATGAAGTATGATTCGAAAATGGTTGGTCTGTTTTTGGAGTAACTTCCATACTCTGGGCTTAAAACAAACACCACAAATGAATGGAAATGCGATCCAGATATAAATATTTGTTGATGAATTAATTAGATGCCCGCACAAACGCTACGAAAATCAGTTTCCCATCCATAGATTTCACGAATAAAAAATTATACCTAATGGAGAAATGATGAAAGCTCTCTAGCCATACATAAAAAAAATTGTAGCTAGAAAGTGCCTTTGAATCAGACATGCATTCAGTTGTTCGAACTTTTTTCCGTTTCGTGAAGAAAGCCAATTAAATTGGGTCTTTTGTTCATCGTTGATTGTTTTTAATGTAACAAATTATTTCCTCGAATATCAAATCATGTAACAGTTCGTATCAGATGGTTTAATATTTCCTAGCCAAAAAAATACGGTCGAGAGAGAGCCAAGATGAGAGGGTCATTTAAATCGGACTCAAGAAAATGAGAACCTAAGCACCAGGTGCGCTTCGACACATGCTTCGCTGGGACTAGCTCAGACTGCGCAGCGTCACAGTAAATAAATATACTGTCCTACACTATACAGTATGTCCCACAAAAACCCGAACCGAATATTTATTTTCCCGTATGAGTAGTAATCAGTAACACCGCATAATTTTGCTTGAAATTAAATGTTTATGGTTCTCTTATGATGGTATTGCTAATACGGAAAAATATTTACTCGGTTCTGGTTTTTGTAGGACGTACTGTATTTATAACTGTAATGAATATCTCTATTGTATTTTGTGCTCTCATCAGTATTTACATATATTGACCCGTTCAGTTATCACTGTTTCCAAACTCTTCTAATGCTTGATAATCAATTTTTACCTTATCATACATTCCCGTCCTTTCATCAACAACTTTTTTTCGGTCGCTCTTCAGGTTACTATTAAAAAACATGTTGCGTACGACAAAATCATCACGACGGCATTTGTGAGACAAAATTAGTTTATTTTTATTTTTTAGAATAACAATCCTATTTGTCTAGTCTGAAAACAAAGAGTCATACTTTTTATTCATGGATTCTTAAACTCCCAACGGTTCTGACTCATCGGTTGTGTCATTTGGTGGAAGACTTTGTAGCCAAATTGAACGAATTCACAAACACAAATGAATATATTGGTGCAGTTGAATAAATGAATACACTTTCTTTTAAGATCATGCATTTCCAGAACTTCAATCCAAAACCAATTTACGAACGCACGCTGCGGCGCATAGATGGCATCACAAAAATAGCTCTGGTCTAAAAATAGCCCGGATAAAATCAACAGAAAATAAACCTCGAAAATAATGCCCCCTCGACCAGCTTCTTCTGCGTCCAAGGACAAATTTTCTTCCTTTTATGAAATTCGTAAAACGTAAGGAACAAAATCGCACCTAATATTTCATACGAGGGTATAGTTTAGAACTATTATATTATTTGTTATGATAATTTATTGCCATTTCATTTTATTTATTACGATAATTTTAATTTTGAAACCATCAAAACCGACAGCGTAACATCGAGATTTGACTTTAATACTAGAAAAGAATACTAGATTTACTAGAATACTAGATTTACGTCACAATACAACTAATACTATATTTACGTCACAAATATTGCTCATTTCACGCTACACAAAACACCCAAACTCTGAGCTCTCACCAAATTATCTCAAGAACCCAACCAGAATTATTTATTTTTAGCTTTTAAATTGAAATTTTAAATTAACGCATATTATGCTCCTCCAGAGATAAATTTCACACATTTCTCCGAAATAATACAAAAAATTGCTGAGGACTCGGCTTCTAAAAACCAATTCAGTCGCATCACGCACCAGAGAAATAAAACTTACGAGACTGCTTACAATTTCTCGGGCATAAATTAAAAAATAATTTGAAAAGTCTCTTTAAAGTATATCATGAATTAACTATTGCAATTAGAAATTAACTGTTGTAGTTAGGAATTAACTGTTGTAGTTAGGAATTAACTGTTGTAGTTAGGAATTAACTGTTGTAGTTAGGAATTAACTGTTGTAGTTAGGAATTAACTGTTGTAGTTAGGAATTAACTGTTGTAGTTAGGAATTAACTGTTGTAGTTAGGAATTAACTGTTGTAGTTAGGAATTAACTGTTGTAGTTAGGAATTAACTGTTGTAGTTAGGAATTAACTGTTGTAGTTAGGAATTAACTGTTGTAGTTAGGAATTAACTGTTGTAGTTAGGAATTAACTGTTGTAGTTAGGAATTAACTGTTGTAGTTAGGAATTAACTGTTGTAGTTAGGAATTAACTGTTGTAGTTAGGAATTAACTGTTGTAGTTAGGAATTAACTGTTGTAGTTAGGAATTAACTGTTGTAGTTAGGAATTAACTGTTGTAGTTAGGAATTAACTGTTGTAGTTAGGAATTAACTGTTGTAGTTAGGAATTAACTGTTGTAGTTAGGAATTAACTGTTGTAGTTAGGAATTAACTGTTGTAGTTAGGAATTAACTGTTGTAGTTAGGAATTAACTGTTGTAGTTAGGAATTAACTGTTGTAGTTAGGAATTAACTGTTGTAGTTAGGAATTAACTGTTGTAGTTAGGAATTAACTGTTGTAGTTAGGAATTAACTGTTGTAGTTAGGAATTAACTGTTGTAGTTTGGAATTAACTGTTGTAGTTAGGAATTAACTGTTGTAGTTAGGAATTAACTGTTGTAGTTAGGAATTAACTGTTGTAGTTAGGAATTAACTGTTGTAGTTAGGAATTAACTGTTGTAGTTAGGAATTAACTGTTGTAGTTAGGAATTAACTGTTGTAGTTAGGAATTAACTGTTGTAGTTAGGAATTAACTGTTGTAGTTAGGAATTAACTGTTGTAGTTAGGAATTAACTGTTGTAGTTAGGAATTAACTGTTGTAGCTAGGAATTAACTGTTGTAGCTAGGAATTAACTGTTGTAGCTAGGAATTAACTGTTGTAGCTAGGAATTAACTGTTGTAGTTAGGAATTAACTGTTGTAGTTAGGAATTAACTGTTGTAGTTAGGAATTAACTGTTGTAGTTAGGAATTAACTGTTGTAGTTAGGAATTAACTGTTGTAGTTAGGAATTAACTATTGCAATTAGGAATTAACTGTTGTAGTTAGGAATTAACTGTTGTAGTTAGGAATTAACTGTTGTAGTTAGGAATTAACTGTTGTAGTTAGGAATTAACTGTTGTAGTTAGGAATTAACTGTTGTAGTTAGGAATTAACTGTTGTAGTTAGGAATTAACTGTTGTAGTTAGGAATTAACTGTTGTAGTTAGGAATTAACTGTTGTAGTTAGGAATTAACTGTTGTAGTTAGGAATTAACTGTTGCAGTTAGGAATTAACTTTTGTAGTTAGGAATTAACTGTTGCAGTTAGGAATTAACTGTTGCAGTTAGGAATTAACAGTTTAAAAAATGATTAAGTACACCTTCTATCAAGCAACAGGAAATACACAAGCAATTACACGAATGAACATTCACAAAAAGCCATCACGGCAGCTGATGGCTCTGTACAGCGTCGGTGTGGGCAGGACAAATGAAGCGAGTGTTCCACTGCCCGCAACGCAAGTCTTCCTGCCAACTGCTCTCAAGTCTACACCCGGGCTCCCAAGTCTACACCCGGGCTCCCAAGTCTACACCCGGGCTCCCAAGTCTACACCCGGGCTCCCAAGTCTACACCCGGGCTCCCAAGTCTACACCCGGGCTCCCAAGTCTACACCCGGGCTCCCAAGTCTTCACCCGGGCTCCCAAGTCTACACCCGGGCTCCCAAGTCTACACCCGGGCTCCCAAGTCTACACCCGGGCTCCCAAGTCTACACCCGGGCTCCCAAGTCTACACCCGGGCTCCCAAGTCTACACCCGGGCTCCCAAGTCTACACCCGGGCTCCCAAGTCTACACCCGGGCTCCCAAGTCTACACCCGGGCTCCCAAGTCTACACCCGGGCTCCCAAGTCTACACCCGGGCTCCCAAGTCTACACCCGGGCTCCCAAGTCTACACCCGGGCTCTCAAGTCTATACCTGGAGACGTTTCCTTAGGGTTTCCTAGTGCAAAAAGTACGGTCACAATACCTGAACATATTGTAAGCGACTAAAGCATCAACAGTCTTCTAAAATGCATACCCAATAAAAATACTATTTTAATCAACTTTAAAGAAGCTTTAGCGCGCAAATTAATTCATTAATTTCTGGGGCAAAATGCGCTACAACATCATCAGCTCACGATGTCGTGACTCAAATGAACTAAAAGGCGTCCGAATGCGAGGATTGTGTGAGCCTCTTATTTATCGCGCTTCCACTTCAGGTCCAGAAATGCCGAGCCGTTGCTAACGACTCGAACGCAGGAGAAAAATTCACGAGACATTCTACACAATACACACTTTTAGCGTGTGTTCAACTTTTGCTAACTTTCATAGTGAAATCGAATTTTGAAGAAAATATTTTTGTAATAGCTGCTTTCCATCCAGGCTTGTCGAACATTCTATTAGAATGTTTTTCGCTGGTCAATTTCATAAGAGTACTCCTTTGATTACTGCTCCTAAAAAGCAATTTTATTTTGTTTTACAAATGGCAGTTGTCATTCACGCAAGGGACTGCTTTATTTAATATGCTCAATTATCCTTTTTTTCATGAAAATGACTGCTCTACTCGATAAAAAAACATGATACACCAGAAGGCAAGCTCTCGCCTGCAGCAGAAATGGAGCATAATATAAAAATTCATTTATGAAATTAATGGCACTTTTTAAATCAAATTAAATTAGATTAGACTCAAGTGTCTGTTCAAGTCTCCCTAACCACAATGAAGGTGTGCTAAAGAGAAGAAGGACGCCATTTAGTATGGAGTTCAGGGAACGCAACATCAATGTACAAAGTGTGTTCCCACACAAGATTTTCATTTCAAGACTTGTATTTCCGTTAATAACCAGCCCTGCTCTCACACCCAGCGTTCCCAGAACTGCATGGAGGCGGACGAGGAATATTTATCCTTGTCTTCAAAACAAGATCGAGTTTTTGCCGGCGTCGCTCCAGCAATGAAGTGGTCAAGTCAGTGGGATGCCTTAGCCTTTGAGTGCTCTTCTAGCAATCAGTGCTGCTTGTGCTTGAAGATATGATGCTAATAAGAAGACTGAAGAGTTTTTAATTAATTAAGGGAAAATTTTCCTTGTCTTAAATCAGGACTACGATTATCATGAGATTCTTGGCAATCACGACTACGATTTTAACGAAATTCTAGGTACGCTAAAGTGGAAGAATTGCTGACGACTTCAAAGAAGATGTAATACGTGCTTCCAGTTTCTGACTATCCTACTTTGATGAAGAGATTGCACTTCAATTAGACTGTACGAATTAAATGTTCCCCTTAATATTATAATCATAATGACTTATTTCTTCTGCCGGGAACTAATTAATCTTCCCTAAAATTCAAAGCACATTTATGCTTCGGTTTCCTTGAATTCAATGTAATCGAAGAAAGCACATACAGGAAAGCATGACGAGTAAAAATGGATTATAAGTTTAAATGATAAATTCATCAAGTGACTGGTGTGATGAATAAAGGCAGGGAAACAGAAGTCTACTGGTATTTTGATACACGACCATCTTACTACAGCCGCTCCTCGAATGCTTCCCATGAACCCTACCTTCTGGACAGAATTACTGGGTCGGTAATTATATAATGTCTCAGACCATGACTTGCGAAACAAGTATTCTAATAAATACACCGAGTCTTTCTAAACACAAACAGAATTGCTCCAAATCGAACATGAAAAATTATTCTCAAAATATTGAGTCGAGAAGCCATTTCGTTTTTACAGAGGCTAGTCGACTCCTTTATTTTCCGATTCGGGTTATCGAATTCCTGCTATTATATTACCCAACGACAGCGGTGGTGTACTTACGAATAGACAAACCTTCCTGCAACAACACGTAAAGATACATTCAAGAGGCATAAGATACATTCGAGAGTCCCGAGATATATTCAAGAGGCACAAGATGCATTCGAGAGACATTTGGTGATCGAGTGGTCGTAAATAAGGTAAGTTATTCTGATTAAGTACAATATTAGTTACGATTGCTCCTCACAAACGCACTTCAACGAATATGGGCCTTATCCTTGGACAGCCCAAGGTCTGGAGAGGACACTCGCGCTGGTACACATCCAGACTTCTGCGATGTTCCCTGAGCCCAAAAAACTCGATCTCCAGAACCGTAAGCATCATGAAGACCCGCCGTTTATGTATATCAATACTTCGACAGCGGCAGGGAGGCCTAAAACAGGATTTTAACGTTCAACTCCAATTTAAAGTCAATTGTAGCAAGTAATGTTGAAAATAGCTAATATTAATTGGATCATACCCTCATTCAGCATTGATTTAGTATTTATGAAAATTCAGTTTGTGACCATTGGTCGGTCAACAGCATAGTAGAAATTTCCTCAGTGACTACCGGTGGCTGACATCGCAGTCAAAGTGTTAAGCGAAGGTACGAAGTTGAAACCGTATGCCAACAAGCTTTTTTAGGTGTAAGTGCGGAAATAAAGATACAGTAAGGCTTGAACGCTGTCAATAATGGTCAAATTGCACAATAATAAAAATACCCGTACCCCATAAGCTCACGGTAATGCTTTCACAGATACCAACTGACGGTACGAGGCAATTATTGTACAAAATTAGTCCAGAAGCCGACAAGTCAAGCGATAGACTGGAACCAGTCTGTTGCCGAGGCAGGCCAGCGCCAGGGTAGAGAACATATGTGGTTTGGGCAGCCTCACCGTTCTCGAATCTCAAAAAGAGTGCAACCGAAACACTGAACATGAATGCTTGCCCCCAGCAAAATCGACGGAACATAGGCGTAGTCATATTTTGAGCGATTGGACGAACTTGAAATTTCAATCGTGCGTTTCTCGTATATTTTCAGGCAGAGGAAAACTTGAACGAGCTTCAGCTTCCAATTCCATGATTTTTACACGTGCAGCATCTCTGATGTCTTGTTTTACGTCAGATATTTGAGACGATGGACCAGCGTTTGTAGTCGACGATGTATATTACAAATAAACAGGCAATCATAGCTGTTACTTGTTAGCAGATTTAGGTAGATCATGGATTTATCACATTCGAACACACAAGCCACTGCGAGGCTAGAATGACATTCAATAGAAATTTAGAAACTTGATGCACAATACGACTGGTCGAAAGAGAAATTAATGGTACCGTTTTCTCTTTAAATCAGCTGGTTTTCAACCGAACTGTTCTCAATATTTTCTATTCGCTAAAAAAACTTTCAGAGAATACGTGAACGAATAATTCAAATTGAACGATAAAATTAAAAACATAAAATGAAACTATCACAACTGCTCTAACTTGTAACCATACAACCACACGCTTTCTAATTTAAGTTTGAAGAAAATTCGACAGGGACTCTGATCTTCACAACTTTGTTTCAAGCTAATAAAAGCGAAGCAACGATCACGTTAGCACTAAAGACGCTTTAAAAAACCGCAATAGGGCAAGTTCACCGCGTGTCAGACAAGAAGCAAATGATTTAAAACTCATCGCGAGCGAGTCTGATAAAAAAATAAATCACTCAAAGACTCATCGAGGTGATGTGATTGCCCAAATAACACCGCGTTATTCATCAGACCTGCGGTAAATGATCGTCCGGTAAATTGAGCATTCTAACACACAAGGCAGGCTCCAGAACATTTCCTTACGTGACGGGAGGGTTACTTAATTCTCTGATCTCATGCGGCGACTTGGAAATAAACGTTTTTTCTTTCTTCTTCTTTCTTCTCATGCACACGCCGCGTTATGAAGATACGGGAGACGCAGCCAACATCTGCTGTGCGACACTGAGCGCGTGAAGCTCTCACTTATTCCATAATCACGGCCTGAACCAGTTTCCAGAGGCGCTCCTCCTACCACGCAAAAATATTGAATAAACTACAACAAAATGGAAATCCACGAAAAAAAGTTTTCGACAATGAAGGAAGGATGTGTTAAGCCGCGACAGTTTCAGGGCCAGCATTGTGATTCAAAGGCTTCGTCTTGTTCTACAATTTTATGAGCGCTCTAATCTAACCAACAATTGTTAAAATACAGGGCGAATTTAAGAATAAATGAGTGCACTAATTATTGAAAGCTTACTGAATTTTTGTTGAAATACAGATTTTCGCTTCAAACAACCAAGAGATTAGTAAACAGGTCTACCTTCAATCTAATAACTTGTCCAGAGCGTCTATTTGACAGCGAATAATGTTTTTACTATTCAGTAAAGAACTCCCTAGTCATTTTGATGGTGATCTGAGAGAAGCAAAAATAGGGTTCCATTTAGCAAGCGTTGTAGAAAACAGAGAATCTTTAACTTGATGTGTTCCCACCCAGGATGTCGCGCGCATAAAAAGCCCAGGTCAGGAATAGAGATGAAGAAAAGGCAAAAACGAGAAATCGATTAAAGCTGAAAGTAAATATGTATATTTATACCCGGAAGTGAGTGACTCAACAGAATACGTATTAGGGCACCAGTCTCAATAGCACAAGGTAAGTAAACAAAACTATTCTAAACCTATTACCTGCCCTACGCCTATCCTATGCCTATCCTATTCCTATCCTATGCCTATCCTATGCCTATCCTACGCCTATCCTAGCCTAACCCTATGCCTATCCCAGCCTAACCCTATGCCTATCTTAGCCTAACCCTATGCCTCTCTTGGCCTAACCCTATGCCTATCCTAACCTATCCTAGCCTATCTTAGCCTAACCCTGTGCCTCTCTTGGCCTAACCCTGTGCCTCTCTTGGCCTAACCCTATGCCTATCCTAACCTATCCTAGCCTATCCTAGCCTAACCCAATGCCTATCCTAGCCTAACCCTATGCCTATCCTAACCTATCCCAGCCTATCCCAGCCTATCCCAGCCTATCCTATGCCTATCCTAGCCTAACCCTATGCCTATCCTACGCCTATCCTAACCTAACCCTATGTCTATCCTACGCCTATCCTAGCCTAACCCTATGCCTATCCTAGCCTATCCTAGCCTATCCTAGCCTATCCTAGCCTAGCCTAGCCTATCCTAGCCTATCCTAGCCTATCCTAGCCTATCCTAGCCTATCCTAGCCTATCCTAGCCTATCCTAGCCTATCCTAGCCTATCCTAGCCTATCCTAGCCTATCCCAGCCTATCCCAGCCTATCCCAGCCTATCCCAGCCTATCCCAGCCTATCCCAGCCTATCCCAGCCTATCCCAGCCTATCCCAGCCTATCCCAGCCTATCCCAGCCTATCCCAGCCTATCCAATGCCTATCCCAGCCTATCCAATGCCTATCCTAGCCTAACCCTATGCCTATCCTAGCCTAACCCTATGCCTATCCTAGCCTAACCCTATGCCTATCCTATGTTTATACCCTGCCTATCCCATACCCTGGCTATACCCTGCCTATCCTATGCCCTGAAGAGCAACAAGAATGCCCTCACAAACGCAGCAGTCTGCCCTTAAAGCTGGGAGTGACCACAGCCCGAGAGCAGACTGCATTCCTCGCACTAGTTGAGAAAGAAACGAGCTGCTGAGCTGTGACCCTGACCAGTGCCTCCAATACCCTGACCAGTGCCTCCTATACCCTGACCAGTGCCTCCAATACCCTGACCAGTGCCTCCTATACCCTGACCAGAGCCTCCTATACCCTGACCAGTGCCTCCTATACCCTGACCAGTGCCTCCTATACCCTGACCAGTGCCTCCTATACCCTGACCAGTGCCTCCTATACCCTGACCAGTGCCTCCTATACCCTGACCAGTGACTCCTATACCCTGACCAGTGCCTCCTATACCCTGACCAGTGCCTCCTATACCCTGACCAGTGCCTCCTATCCCCTGACCAGTGCCTCATATCCCCTGACCAGTGCCTCCTATACCCTGACCAGTGCCTCCTATACCCTGACCAGTGCCTCCTATACCCTGACCAGTGCCTCCTATACCCTGACCAGTGCCTCCTATACCCTGACCAGTGCCTCCTATACCCTGACCAGTGCCTCCTATACCCTGACCAGTGCCTCCTATACCCTGACCAGTGCCTCCTATACCCTGACCAGTGCCTCCTATACCCTGACCAGTGCCTCCTATACCCTGACCAGTGCCTCCTATACCCTGAACAGTGCCTCCTATACCCTGACCAGTGCCTCCTATACCCTGACCAGTGCCTCCTATACCCTGACCAGTGCCTCCTATACCCTGACCAGTGCCTCCTATACCCTGACCAGTACCTCCTATACCCTGACCAGTACCTCCTATACCCTGACCAGTGCCTCCTATACCCTGACCAGTGCCTCCTATACCGTGACCAGTACCTCCTATATCCTGACCAGTGCCTCCTATATCCTCACCAGTGCCTCCTATATCCTGACCAGTGCCTCCTATATCCTGACCAGTGCCTCCTATACCCTGACCAGTGCCTCCTATACCCTGACCAGTGCCTCCTATACCCTGACCAGTGCCTCCTATACCCTGACCAGTGCCTCCTATACCGTGACCAGTACCTCCTATATCCTGACCAGTGCCTCCTATATCCTGATGATGATATTGGTCATGAAGGTAATCGATAACCTTAGTAACCATAATTGGCTTTAGCCGGCCCTTGTTCACCTGTTGGTTTTCATGGTCATGTATTGCCTCAAAAAGGCCAAATTTGTTTTTTTACCCATAAAAATGCGAGTTTCACAGCCGGGGATAGAATGCGGTCGTAAAACTGGGGTCGTTACCTCTCACCATCACCCAGTTTATTGCGTGAGTTTATTGGGGTCTGCGCCCTACAGGTCCCCTCGATGGTAAATATAGATCAATTACCGCATAGTTTTGAAGATAATAGGGCCCCATGTTTTGTTACCGCAGTAAAAATTCGTTTTTACAGAACGTAACGTCAATGCCTCTATTCACACCTCGAATTAAAAGTCGTTTTGTTCTTGTCATAGCAGCGCCTGACGCAAATTAACACTTTTTCTCTGCGTCGCGTCAGGCTTCACATTTTGTAAATCCTCAAATTCCTCCTGCGAGTACGGGGCACTCGTCGGTCCAACGCGTACACGACGTACAGATCCTGCTACACGTACTTGCGTTGTCCTCAACGTCATACACTGACTTTAATACCTGTAATTAAGTACTGCAAATAATTTTCGTGGCTAAAGTGAAAGTAACTCGAGTATCGGCGTCTCTGGTACGCTATCAAAGCAAATGGTAGAGCGCAGAGCAGCTCATTTACTTTTTATAGTCAAAATACCGTCGTCGTTTGGCATAGGGTTTAGTTATTGAAATATAGAGAAAACTTAAACGAGCCCAAGATGTAAAAAGTAGTGTGACATTTGGTTTAGCTCAAGTATTTCAATTTACATGGAAAGTGTAATAAATCTTGAGACATATTGCATTATGCCTCTTGATCAACGCTCAGGGCAAGCAGGTTTCTAAAATTGTAACTTCATGCACCGTGCAAGTCTCTGTACCCTGCACTCTCAGAGCAGCTCAAAATAATATCCAATATTGTAGGTATGTTTCAAAACTTTAAATCTATACTATTAAAATACCCCTTTTATTCAGTTTATCATAAAATCTTGAATTCGTTACATTTAGCTTTATTTAGTCATTATTAACCCGACACTCAGTTCTCCTATTGGAGCACAACTCTCACCCACGTAATACAATATCTACACCACACGCAACACACCCACGTAACACAAAATCAATACCACATGCAACACACCCACGTAACAAAACATCAACACCACATGCAACACACCCACGTAACACAATATCAACACCACATGCAACACACCCACGTAACACAGCATCAACACCACACGCAACACACCACCACCAAGGCCGCGCCATGTTTACACCACACACTCACCACCGGCGTCGTCACTGGCGGAAATTTCCTGGCTATTATCGTAAACAGATATCGAGTAATTAGCGGCACCATTATAGTTCTCGCAACAGTAATTCATCAATTGGCCAATGTGGGAATTTTCCAATTTTAAATATTCAATTGGCTATTTAACACGTTAAGTGCGGCGTGACCCACCGCTGGTCATTTAGGTGATTTTCATAATGCTGCTGGCCGACCAGCAGTCCTGACTGAATTTTTCTAAATACTAAAAGAAAGTTAAATGAAGGCACGATCCAGTCAATGTTTGCTATTTTCAAATTTTCTTACTACAATTGACTCGAAATTTGAGCTGGATATTGAACTTCAGTTTAACCCGCCGCACATAACGTGTTAATATTTTCAATATGAGGTAAAAACAAAGCTTCATCTTAGCGTGGATAAAAAATTCCTTTGGCATCATTTAGACTGCCCCTCATTTGGTGTATATTGAGCCCATAATTAAAAAGAAACATTCAATGGCATTAACTATGTCATTCACTAACGAAATCAATGAGGTCACCATCAGATTACTGCCACCCGAATAAACTTTCCTATTAAAATTTTCATAGCTGTTCAAAAAAAGATTAAATTCTTTTACGCGCGCAGTTTCGGGTGTAACCTCCACGTGAGCTCTCACGTTACATGTGACAGAACATTAAGGGAATCGAACGCTCCATACAAAGACAGTTCCTTCTCCAGCTGACCTTTTCTCGCGCTCTCCTGTTACAGCTGACTTTTCCCAGGCAGCTCGAAAAGTCCATTCATGTTTTCAGGTCCGCGACAGGATGGAAGATTAATACTGAGTTCAGTGATTCAAAAAAGTGACTATCGCCAGTGACATTTTGACTGAATTGACAACTTATTATCAAGAAGTTCAATTTTTTATCATTGTCAACCGCTATTTCATCTATAAAATCACTTAACACAATCTTTCAGCATAATTACGAATTATAATCACCCTGTATAATCGTCAAACTAGAAATTTTTATATAATATCCCGGCAAAATCGCTTCCTTTAAACGACTGCTAACTTCCAAGTTTAATCGACCAGTATAATCATTTGATACAATCACCCAGGGATTATCTTATACGGCATAATCGCCGGTTCAATCGTCCTGTATAAATGGTAGCATTTAGCGATCAGGAAACGGGATGTAACATGAAGAAATAAAGAGTCCACGATGTCCCACGCTAGATGGCGCACCTAATTTCTTTCCAAAACCAACGCGAAGTCAAACGAGAATTTAACGACCTCAACAAACTATTTAATTTGCCTCTACCTGTGCTCAAATCCAAATTGTTATGATGCATGATTCATTTTTTCTAAAGGCTATAGTCCAGTGTTATTCCCTAATTTTTTACTAGAGAGCCACTTCAGTTCAACGCATTGATTGCGAGAGAGCCCCTCTACTGCAGGTTAGCGTAAATTATATAAATCATGTATTTGTTAATTAATTTAGATATTTTTCGAGAGCCGCGCAATAAATACCCCTGTGCTATACTATTTTAGGGGAGTCATTGTGTGATTACTCAATTTTTTCAAAGCTGCTTTAATTTCGATCATGTCCTGTCAACCAACTCCAACCCTCAATACAGGAGAATTTATAACCCATATCATTAAACTCCGTGTTCTTTCTTCGGAAATACTGTGATTTCCAAACGAGTAAAAAATATAAGTCCAAGACGTGCGGTGTATTTTTTTCCAGCCCTCGGAGTGATCTTAAAAATTTCAACAGGAAAACTCAGGTGAAGGAAAACAGAGCTCGATATTCCTGTTCAGAGCTCCAAATCTAAGAACGTTAACATTTTTCAGGGAAATGGTTTTCAATTTTTGCCTAAGGGATGAGGGAAGTTCGTCTTCACACTTCATTTTCTTCACTTCACATTTTCGTCTTCACACTCAGCAGCGCATCATCAAAGTGACACTAAGATTGCAGTACAGAAGCAAAAGAAAACATAAGTTGTATGGAATCAGTAAATTGTGCGACAACGCTCGATTTTGTCGCAACTCACAATGCAACCGTTTTCACGGCAGTCCTAAGAATTATACTTTTTATTTCTGAATGCTTGAAGGAGACAAATTTTAAACACGTTTATTCTAAACTTTGAGCTCTAATATGAATGGTCGTAAGCAATAAATAAAATACGCTGTGATGAACTACGACCTCGATGTGTTGCTGGCTAGCTCAGGAGTTAATGAAACAGCTATAGTTGTTTCACAGATACAGCTAACTTGAAACAGCTATGCTCACTTGTGGAAGTGAAAAGTCCATAGACTTTCGCAATTAACTTGCATCGGACAAGAAATTAAAATAGCATTTCATGAAAAATTTTCATTGTAAGCTTTAAAAAATATAATTTGTTATTTAGATCCCACGACAAAGTTATGTCTCAGCTCTCCTAACTCCCTTTGACATTTTTGTGGACGTCACGACGCTTGACGAGGCACGATACATTTGTGTAAACAAAATTGTCTTTACGTAGATTATTTATAAGTAAAAATTTCTAACTTTATAATAACCTTAACTATTTACTTCTTATAAAATAACAATAATACAACAAAATAATATTGATGAAAGAGAAGAAGGTACGCGCAACTTGGAACGCAAAGAAGAGAATAGCAAGACTGCGCAAGAGGCCCCTGCAAACAGCCAATGTTATCTCTCTCTCTTGGCCCACAAAAGTCCAACGTAGAGTGACCGACTCCTGAGAGCCTCGTCTTGACTCAAAGTTATCTTTAGGAAGTCCAACAATGTGCACACACGACACACCAAACACAACAAAGTGTAAATGAAGGTCGCGGCCGCAAACGAAGTTTTGCTGCCTTAAGGGTGCGATCCTGTGATGTAAATAGTGTGGAGAACCGCGAACAGTTAGTGAACAAGGAAGTTAATAATGTAACGTTAGTCCGGACCTTGGTGGGACCTGCAAGCAAGTCGCTCACTCGGAAATGAACGGTCACTAACGGAAACGGTCGCGCACAACTGCTTCGATGAGATTTATAAGACAGAATAAAGCATATAGTAAAATATCTAAATCAAACTTTCCAGTATCAATATAAAGAATCTATTCACGTACGCTGGTCTATTACTAAACTCGATATTTCGTCATTTGGACCTCAACGTGTGCCACCGGTGGCCACGGAGGAGATTTTCATACTGCTTCTGGCCCACCAGTGGTCACGAATACTATTTTCATGGATACTTAATCAAACCTAAATGAAGGCACGATCCAGTTAACGTTTGCTATTTCCAAAATCTCTTTCTGCTACTAACTTTAAATTTAAGTTGAACATTTAACTGTAGTTTAACCAGTCACGGTCAAAGTGTTTATAGCTAACGAAAATCTTCAATCTCCAAATAACAGCCAGAAAAAATTTCACGCTCACTTTTACATTCGAGCTTCGGCGAGGAAATTTTGAGTTAATTCCTTCCGCCCCTCGCATGAGGCAATCTAAGCCTCAGCAGGAGGTAGAAACAAGACACTCTCCAATTCTTGCATTAAACAATACCCGACGCAGAAAAAGTCAAGTCATCGCCGCAATAAAGATCAGTTTCAAGATACATCGGACAAAGCCTCTACACAGAAATGCCGTTCAGAACTTCCAATGAAGAGCTTGTTGAGCAACTCGGAGCTCACAAACAGCTGAAATAAAATGTCCGAGTCTGAGCAAGCGATGCAATTAAATAGCAGGAATTTGCCCGAGAAATTCGAACCATTTTAAAGGCGATTCTCGGCCACTGAATTAATTCTAAAACTGGCTGAGCAGACAGCTGATGAAGCAGAATTTGGAGTCGTGGAGATAAAAACAAAATCTAGTTTAAAAAGTGAGCAATTATTCAGATTAAGGAGCTATTTTCACATTCGAATGCCAGTTTCTTAAAAGAATTTATTTACGTCCATGAAACGATAAATTCATCAGAACCTCATGGGTAGAAATTTAAAGACGAGCGATGTAACTTCAGTAACAATAGTGTGACATCATACATGTGTCTGAATAATTTTCTGTGGTCGAGTGCACTCCAAACATTTCAGATGATGTTTCAGCTCCCAGTGGTCAAACGGATATATTATACATTTTGTATAAACATATGTATTAAGTTCATATTGTATTTTATTTATATTTTATATATATATATATTATATAAGTTATGTTTATATTATACATATATTGTGTATTTATATTATATATATGTTTAAATATCATGTTCTTATGACAGAGATTATTTGGGGAGACCTAAACAATTAATCGCGGAAAAACTTGGTCGGTAATTCACTACGATGCAAAATATATTGCGACAGTGATGCTCGGACGCAATCAATCACTCGACCTCAATTGCATGGGACACTGAAAAAGATGCTTTTTTAGCGTAATTTACGCCACTCCTACATATTCCCTCACAGCACGATTCCCTGGCGATTCCCTGACAGCACGCCAGGCAAACATGCCACACGCTAACTCTCAATAAGCGGTCTCGTCACTTTCAATTAGCGCGTCCTAGCGTCGCAAATGCCACTTGGGTGACGCCTCCTAAATGAAGAGGCCTCCAGCAATCAGTGCGCATGTTCCTGTCCCCGTGGACACGGACAATTGAAGGCAGACGTGGTAAGGAGAGCGTCGATATCTATTATTACGAGGCTGCCTGTCAAAAATGACGGGATTCGATATTTTACTGAAATAAATCTAGCAGATGTGGATGACGAACAAAAGTATCCATCCCATTAGTGCCCGCGATGAAAATATTCTTGTTCCCTGGTGAAACTCGTCTCACAGATACGGTCATTAAGAATCCTTTTAAGAGCGTGAAAGAGAGACGGAACAACCAATTTATTTACCACAGGTGATACAGAGGTAGAATTTTTCTTAAGTCTAGTACAATGGTCAAATTTGAGTATAGGTACCTGTGGGCCCGAATAGCCCGAATAAGTTCAGCGACTTCTAGGGCATCCTACCATCACGTTATTCTAGGGTGTACAAAAATGTTTAACCTAGTTCACTTAACCTAGTTTCGCATTAGACTGATCATTGAGATAATTAGCTCGATATTTTATGCTGTATTTTACAATATAGGTCAAATCGGCTATATTTAACATTATGTTCGATAAACGATTCAAGAGCAGAGAGAAGATTGGTTATGGTACACAGGCAAGTTACATTATGACATTATCATTAGTTACATGTAGGAGGCAAGATTTCGACACGGTCATCTTACACGACTAGTATTCTGATAGGAAGTGAGACTCAAGATGTCTTTTGAATACTTTGTACGAATTACATTCACGGATCTCTGCAGGTATAGAGTTCCAAGTTTTGGTTCCAACGAAGAGAATACTGTGTTGCGACCTGGCCTTTGAATAATAAGGAAGCATGAATTTACTTCTATTTCGGGTTAAATGGTCGTGATGACCAGTTTGCGCAGTCAATAATTGTCTTAGGCTATTGTCGCCATCATTTCTTAATGTTTTGTAAATAAAATAACAGATGGAGATTTTGTAGAGATCCGAAAGTTTAAGTATTTGTAAATTTTTGAAAGAATCATTTGTGTGAGCATTATATTCTAGGTTCTTTACCGCTCTGACAGCCCTTTTCTGCAGAGTAAAAATTTTGTTGGTTTTATTTTTATCAGTTCCGTGCCATGCTTCTATTCCGTATTGCAAGTATGGAGAAATGAGCGTTTGGTAGAGCATTTGTAAAGCTGTTTCAGGCAGAAAATTTTCAACTTTATTCAAGATTCCGATGGATTTTGATAATTTAGAACAAATATGAGTGATGTGCTCTTTGAAGGTCAGATGTTTATCTATTATGATGCCCAGAAACTTACATGAGTTGGTTTCTTCGATTTCACCTTCGCCAATTTTAATGCATGGGAGAGATACATCTTTCTTGTATGAGAATGTAATATAATTTGTTTTATCGATATTTAGGCTTATTTTATTAGCTTTGAGCCACGATGAAACCTTGTGAAGTTCAGTATTTACACTCTCCACAATCATAGCAGGATTTTGGTTCGGAAGGACCGCAGAAAGCGTACTGTCATCGGCAAAAAGTATGAATTTGAAGAATGATGTAGATTTTACAAGATCATTGATAAAAATCAGAAACATGAGAGGCCCAAGAACAGATCCTTGTGGAACTCCATGGCTAATTGTCTGTGGGTCTGATTTTGCGTCGTCAATGACAACGTATTGCTTCCGATTTGTTAGGTATGATCTGAACCAATCATGGGCAATCCCTCGAATGCCATAACAGTGTAGTTTCGAGAGTAGTATTTTATGGTCCACACAATCAAATGCTTTTCGAAAGTCAAGAAATACAGAGAAGACAGGCTTTCCTTCATCTATATTAGAGTAGAGGAATTGTAAATGATTTAATATAGCCTGTGTTGATTTTTTAGAGCGAAAACCGTATTGTTTATCGTAAAGAAATGATTTTTGTTCAAAATAAGAGTACACTTTTTATACACTATCTTTTCGAATACTTTGCTAATGATTGGTAGAACGGAGATAGGTCGATAATTGTTTACACAGGTTTTTTCACCACTTTTAAAGATAGGGGTTACTCTAGCAACTTTGAGGGAGTTCGGGAAAGTGCCTAGTAAGAGAGACTGGTTAATAATATTTGATATCAGTGGGGCTACAATGTCAGCAATAACTTTAAGTACTTTAGTCGGAAACGTTTGTAACCCACTCGATTTATTTTTCATGTTGTTTATGCACGTAATTACATCGGAGGAGTTTGTAGGCGTAAAGAAAAAGGAGTTGGGTTCTCGAATATGATCCATAAATTCCAGGTGATCAGTAGGTTCACTTGGAATACCATCAGCTATGGTTTTCCCTAGGTTTACGAAGAAGTTGTTAAAGAGATTAGCAATTTCTTTTTTCTCATGATATTTTATATTATCTTGAATAACATATTCAATTTTCTTTTTATGAGCATTATTCGGTTTACAGCAAGAGTTAAGGAGATGCCAAGTCTTTTTAACGTCACTTTTGAATTGAGTAAACTTGAGCGTAAAGTAGTTCTTTTTTGATGTTCTTATCTGGTTTGTTACATAGTTTCTGAATCGGTTATATGTTTCTCTAGATATTCGTCCTTCGCAAAGGAGGGCTAGGTACGCTTGACGCTTCTTTATATTTATCACGATGTCTATAGTAATCCAGGGCTTTTGTTTATTTTTCGGGGTAACTGTACGAGTTACAATTGGGCAACACTGATTGTATGCGGTCATTATAGTTTCAGTCAACTTTACTACTGCTTCATCAATGCTCGTAGTATTATTGTTTTGTTGAGAGATGTGCAATGTAGGCATTGATTCATCTAGAACTGTGCGCATTTCTTCAAGATTTGATTCGTTTATTTTACGATATGAGTAAGTTTCAGCCCGTGCCTTGGTGCCAGCAATATAGACATTTTTCTTAATAAGAAAAATGGGAAGTGATCTGGTAAGTCAGAAGTAATTATTCCAGCAAGAAAATCACTAGGGTCTGTCATAAAGATATTGTCAAGCAGCGTAGCACACTCTGAGGTTATTCGTGTAGGCTTTGTAATGATCGGAAGGAAGGATTGAGACTGAAAGGTAGTTAGGAAATTAGAGATTGGTTCATGGCTTTCATGTTTCATTAGATCATAATTGAAGTCACCGCATATTATTATGTCATTGTATAAGGGCCTGTTGAACTGAGAAATAATACGATTCAATTCATTCAGGAAGGATATAGGACAGGCTGTAGGAGGCCTATACACCGTTCCAAGCACAATGCGTTTACCATCTCTAAAAAGTTCTACGAAGAGTGATTCTATATGATCCTGATTCATTGTTGCACTTGCTATGGTTCTCGAGTCTATGTGGTTAGATATATATGTGCTGATGCCTCCGCCCCGCTGGTTTTTTCTTAGCGAATGGTAACTATGATAATTTTCAAATCGAATCATGTCTTTAGTCGAGTCATCTAGCCAGCTTTCGGTGAAGCTAATCACGTCTAGGTTATATTTAAGTTCAGTAATAGTACATTGTATCTCTTCCAATTTTGGATAGAGTGACCTACAGTTCCAACACAGGAGTGAGAAATCTCGGTCAGTTATTCGTATAGTTTCGTTGAATTTTGATATATTAGTATACCTACACTCTTGAGAGTCGTTTAGGTTTGGATATATTCTGTTCAAATGATTGAAATCTGGATCGATTTCCTCGAATATCTCAGGGTGGTCAGTCATTTAAAATAAGTAAACTGTAAGAATTAGGTACTATAGAGCTTAAAACGAAATACAGAGTCAAGCTTATATTCCCGTCTAAAAAGTAGCTTATTAAGTAAGAGAGAATAGAGAAAAAAAGAAAAATCTAGCGCGATTTCGTGAGTACACACAAACTCAGTCCATGAGCGAGTGATAATGAAGTTCAATATCACAACATTGGTGCAAACAGATTGCTAAGGGCGTTTTCACAAGTTCACATACAACAGGTAATAAGTTTTTAAAGATTATGACGACAATGATACAATCAGCTAATATGGTTTACGCGTAATAATAACTGTAGTGGTAAATAAAGAAGAATTTACAGTAATATTGGTTGGTGAAAAATTACTAATTGCGATGTTACAAAATGTAACACACAGATGTCATAGATGTTTACACACACATCTATTATTTATTTGTTATAATATTGGAGTTCGATATCACTACATTGGTGCAAACAGATTGCTGAGGGCGTTTTCATAAGTTCACATACAAGAGGGAATAAGTTTTAAAGATTATGATGACAATGATACAATCAGCTAATATGGTTTACGCGTAATAATAACTGTAGTGGTAAATAAGGAAGAATTCACAGTAATATTGGTAAGTAAAAAAATTGCTGATAGATTATAATGACAATGATATAATCAGATTATAAGAAGATTACAACGACAATGATATAATCAGATTATAAGAAGATTACAACGACAATGATATAATCAGCTAATGTGGTTGTACGATGGCAGTGGAGGGCAGAAGCGATTATCAGATTATAAGAAGATTACAACGACAATGATATAATCACCTAATATGGTTTACGCGTAATAATACTTAAGTGGTTAAAAAAATTTAATTTAATGTGCTCATTGAAATTCACATTGTAAAAACACATGTTAAATAACCCCCAAAAATATATTTACTTATAAATTTATGGAGACGTATGGCGTTTCATTATATAGTGTTGATGACTACTAGGCCTGCACTTCCAGCAAAGGCTTCTGTGTACTTCCTTCATCTGCACTTGGTTACCGAAAAACTGACCACCCACGTGCCGCGAGATGGGATGTTTTCAGGCCAAAATACTCGTTTTGGTTTTTATCGAGTAAAGCATTGCGTAGAAAACAACCGTGCAGGGTTCTGTTTCTGCGGAATAGCTCTAAAAAAGATTCGTTTCTACGAAAAAAAAGTCGTTTCTACCGAAAAGCGCTCCTGGGAACAATTGTCACCTACTACATAAATGACCTTTACGGTCAAATTTTGTTTGAAGTACCCCCCTGCCTTCAGCCTGAAGAAAAGAAGTAGGCATCCCTGAGCCGAGTAATGCGCAGATTGCTGCGAAGATGATTACTAGGCTGCCACGCTCCTCACTGCAGAGGATGATCATATCACCTCACACAAGGGCGAAAATATCCAGTATGGTAATTCTGAAAAGCACAAACTACTTATGCCCGGTGTGCAGTTGAGCAGCTCACACAGATGATTGAGACCGATGACTATTTCTGGTGTTATAACCACGGGATTTTTGTGTTTACCTCCTACCATTAAATATACGATACCGTTAAATATGAAATGTAATATCAGGCATTATCAAAGTTTCTCTCAATCACATATTTAAGTCAAGAAGTAAGAAGTACTGCTTAGAGATTGAGCCGAGTATTGTAATGTTAGTCATTTCCAAATGAAATTTTAATTAACGGAAATTAGGACCTGACATGTTGACAGACATAGATGTCAGATTAGATCTAACATAGATGTTAGATTATATAGATGTTGTGGTTAGGTGTTAATTAGATGTTAGTTTAAGCCTTCCTAATCGCAATAAAGGCATTCCAGAAAGAAGGAGGAAGACACTATTTCGTGTGGAGTTAGAGGAACGCAAAATCTATTGTGCATAGATTCCGCGTTCCTCTAACACCTTGTGCATTGCGCAAGGTGCATAAAACAGTAAGCTGAGACAGTAGTTTATGAAACAAGATAAAAAATGAAGAAGAAAGTCGTAGGTGCTGAAAAACAGGACAGCTGTCAACTGGAAAATATGGCTTGTACCGAAACACAAAACTTGTTTAATTTTCGCAAAATGAAGGCGTTCCTAAACTTCAGCTCAGGACCTCACTTATTCCCCTTGAGAGAGAGCTAGTTCCCACAGATACAATAGTTGCATCCCACAACTGCAGTTGTGGCCTTAATCTGCAGCTGCTAGTTTCAAATCACACTGTCATGCAATTTTAATATTTTTAATACAAATAGAGACAAAAATTAAATCAAAATGCAAGTACTTCCCGGAAAATTTCGAACCATTTTTCTCGAATATTTTCAAGATGAACTTTACTTATAGTCAAATTGAAAGAACCTAAATACATTATACATTTTTTGTTGTCAGTGAGAATACTGGAGTTATTGCCAGAATACAATTGCAAGAATACCGGAGGTAATTTTTATACTGAGTCGACATCATTTATCGTGCAGAACTGAGCCCTCGCGAACACCTAGCTAACATCACGACTTGCTTGACCAGGCGCCTCACCTCAAACTCTTCCGATCCATGGAATGAAGCATCTCAAGTCTTACCACGTACCTGGAAACAGAAAAAAAACATTAATATTTGTAGCACA
This sequence comes from Morinoia aosen, assembly GCA_030386875.1. Lineage (NCBI taxonomy): Eukaryota > Metazoa > Arthropoda > Malacostraca > Amphipoda > Talitridae > Morinoia > Morinoia aosen. Next base: position 44,349,381 of record CM059564.1, on the reverse strand, counting down.
ATTTTGCGATTCTTTTTTTGAAGAGAACTCTGATTGAAAACATCCTTCCCGCTTGCGATTGCAACTGTTGAATTTATTAGTCCAGAATATGTTCTTCATTGACCATTACAAGAAAAACTCAACGAATCAATTACGTGCAATGAGATTCATCAATAAGAGACGAATACTTATGGCTCACAATAAACACCACTGAGAAAAGGCTTTAAACATTATCCAGGGAGAACAAAAGGTTTTTGTATGTCACACAAAGGCTTACGAGTTCCTTCCAATTAATTAATGTACGCCCATTGATACACGTAAGGATAAATAAGGTATCAATGGCACCCTCTAATTTGAATTGTTACACATTTGAATTTAGCTAACAAAAATTAGTTGTACACGATGAGATTTTTCCAATAGCCTTGTATTGGCAACATTGATTTTCCTCAAACGATATTCTTTAAAGAACATCGAATCCTCTTTCTAACTCAGCCAAACTCTTCACTCATGCCAAACATATGAATTTAAAGCACTAACAATTATCATAATAAAGTTCTAGGATGCTTCTGCTCGTACCCAAATATTTTCGAATGAACAAGTCATCTGAGCGGAAACTTTCACTCGCGAGGAATCGAGTAGGAACCTCAACGTAAAGAACGAAACAAGCACAACGTCGTCACTGTGGTGTTAACAAGAGTCAGCTAAATATTGATGCTCTATTTCATTTTCAATAAATTTTTAGTTACCGACTCCCTAGCCGCAACGCGTGCAATCTCAAGACAACGAAAAGAAAAGACAATTTATTATAAACTGAAGAAAAATAGGAACCTGTGCACAAGGTGTGTTAACGCTCAGAATGCCGTGCGCATAGAAACAGTGAGTTCGTAAGGAAAAGAAATGTCAGAATAATTCATTTGACTGTTATTGTGTAGGTCATTTTATAAACGGTGTTCGAGAATCTGTGAGCTTGTACGAGGAAAAATTGCAACCATGCCAAGAACCCGCGGCTTGTGTGAGTTGGATACAATTACTGGATAGTTCAACACGTTCTCAGCTTGCCTGTGCTACTAAAAGAGTTTTACTGCACTGAATAAGTTCTGTTGGACTAGTAACTGAAAGAAAAGTATCTAGGTAATCACGAACACGAGTACTGAACAATATCTGCAGTATACAAAATGCTTCAACCGTACGAGAACGAGCGAGCGGTTTACTAATTTGCGGCGGCCGCTGCGTTTTGCCGTGGATGCCAAACCTAGCCAGGCAGAAGCCATTAAGTATTCAAAAAACCTGCTGCCACATGTCGCCTCCTCAACCGAAAACCGGCAATGGCGGTTTTAGAAGAACTTGTGCTCGCAGTGACGCAGGCAGCGGCCGGTAGCCCTTTACCGTACCCTCCCTTCGCTCCTGATGGCTGCTTTGACCCTAGAGCTTTTCTTTTATATCATTAAATAATAGTGTACACGACTCGTCCAAAATGACCAGATTCGATATTTTACTCGAACAAATCATGAAGATGTGCACCACAAACAAATATATCCATCCTGCTAGCACCCGCGGTCAACATATTCTTGCACTTGGTGAAACTTCGTATCACGGATACGGTAATCAAGCATCCTTCAAATTTAATCAAATGAGCCGTTTTCAAAAAATCGGACACCAAATAAATGAATTAGCACACCAAGGGTATGATTAGGTAAGATTGTTACCTCATATTTGAAGTTCATCTCAGAGTATAATTTTGGTCTACCTGTACATTAAACTCGGAACTTATAAAATGTGTATTTTCTCTCTGTCATATTACGTTTTCCTTGCATGTTACGCGTTACTCATTAAAATATTTTTTCATAACGGGGTATTAATGGAGCTTTAGAAGGAGCTTTTGTTTCTTTTTTTTTGGTGAGAAGATTTTCTCATTGGATCCATATTGTTGACTTCATTGGCCAGCCGAGAAGAAAGCAACATAAAAGTTCATAAAGAAAAGAAGAAAAAAGAAAAACAGTATATTTTCAAAACCTAACCTAACCTGGTTAGGTACCATAAACTAAGAAATAATCGCAACGAGACGAATGACACAGAGGAGGAACCGAATGGCCTCAAGCGGAGAGTTCAGATATCGGTTGCTGTCATTATTAAAAGCCGAAGAGGAGAAAGGTAAGCGCAACAAAGAGAACTAAACAACATCGCAGAACTTGCGTAGGTAGCACCACCGGTCGAGGAAACTAGCTAAAGTCATCCCTGCAGGGAAAAATACACCTCTTGTTCGGCTAGCCAATAGAACGGCTTCATTTCAAACAAACTTTAAGACGTCACCATTACGACATGTCGTTATGCCAATAGTGGTGCAAGATTTGGGGGCAGCAGTGTTGCCAGATGCCATTTGAGCGCTGCTATTGGTTCGTTGCCATGGCGTCAGCATTGCCTCACGGTCGACGAAAAAAAAATGGTTTGACCCTACCTTTTTCTTCTACCGTGGCAGGCTTGCTGACGACAGCACGCAGTGGGCGTAACGAGTGTGTGATGGCACGATATTTTCCGAGTATTACAGTTTTTAATCCAATTAGCATACTTTGCAGGCATCCATGTCAAGCAAACCTGTAACATAACAAACCAAAATGAAAGCATTCAGCGTTGCTTTATACGAGCAAGACGAGTCTTAGAAGCTGAAATCTTTAATTGAGTTCGAAGACTGAAATTTTTCTAATATTTTATGTCTACAAAGTTCAAGTGTTCATCTCAACGCTTTAAATTTATCTAATAAGAAAAGGGATTGTAAACGTTTGAACTCCACAAAAAAGCTGTAGTTTATCAAACAAATTCCCGACATTATTGTGAATTATCCTGAAAAATTGGAACAGAACTCATGAGGCAAGATTAGATTAGATAAGTCGTTAGTTTTAGCCTCCCTACCCGCAGCAACAAATGCGATCCAAAGAGAAGAAGGAGGAAGGCACCATTTTGTATAGAGTTAAGGTAACGCGGAATCTACGCAGAAAGGGCATAGAAACAGTAAGTTGGGAAAGAAGATTATGAAACAAGATCAAAGTTAAAGAAGGAAGTAGTCGGTGCTGAAAAACAGGACAGCAGTGAACTCATGAGGCAAGAGTTGCTTTCGAATACTCAAGTGCATGAAGACATTCATAACTAATGTGTGCTGGAAAAAAAGGTTCATGTCTCCAACGACGCGGGAATATCGCTTTATTGGCAGAAGTGATTACTCAACAGCATCAGTAATCCCTAGATCCTGTAAGCAGGCTTCCAAGTCAACTATGTGGCCTTCATTTCTACAGGTTGAAATCCGCTGGTCAACCGCGATTGGAGAGCAGTCGAAACGATATCCAAGCAACGTCCGAATAATGGTATGACGTCACTAAAACCTGTCGTTCCCTGTGGCAGCCACCGAAGTAAATAAGAATTCCTTAGCCGAGGCTTTGTATTAAAACAGTTACTGTGGTTATAAGTGTATTCGAAGAATAGAAGCGTAAATATATTCCGGGAGGCAATGTTTTGAGATTTCCATTCAAAAAAGTTAGTTCGTATTTGCCCAAAAGATGTTCGAATTTATTACCGGTCATGTTCTCAAATACGCCTCACACAAAACATGAATAAACAGTTTACTCGACGATTTTCCCATTTCAAATGCACAGATTTAGTCAACGATTGTCAAAGTACAGATTTATCAACGATTGCCAAAGTACAGATTTATTAACGATTGTCAAGGTACAGATTTATCAACGATTGTCAAAGTACAGATTTATCAACGATTGCCAAAGTACAGATTTATTAACGATTGTCAAGGTACAGATTTATCAACGATTGTCAAAGTACAGATTTATCAACGATTGTCAAAGTACAGATTTATCAACGATTGTCAGAGTACAGATTTATCAACGATTGTGGAAGTACAGATTTATCAACGATTGTCAGAGTACAGATTTATCAACGATTGTCAAAGTACAGATTTATCAACGATTGTCAATGTACAGATTTATCATCGATTGTCAAAGTACAGATTTATCAACGATTGTCAAAGTACAGATTTATCAACGATTGTCATAGTACAAATTTATCATCGATTGTAAAAGTACAGATTTATCAACGATTGTCAGAGTACAGATTTATCAACGACTGTCAGAGTACAGATTTATCAACGATTGTCAGAGTACAGATTTATCAACGATTGTCAAAGTTCAGATTTATCAACGATTGTCAAAGTACATATTTATCAACGATTGTCAAAGTACAGATATATCAACGATTATTTTTATATAAGAAAGTTTTAGCCTCCCTTAACCACGACAAAGATGTTCCAAGAGAGGAAAGAGGAAGGCACCATTTAGTATGGAGTTGAGGGAACGCGGAATCTATGCACAAGGTGCACAGAAACAGTAAGCTAGGAAAGAAGTTCATGAAACAAGAAAAAAGTTGAAGAAGAAAGTAGTAGGTGCTGAAAAACAGGACAGCAGTGAACCGAAAAAAGATGGTCCGTAACAAAACAAAAACCTATTTTATTACAACAAAAAGGAAGCCTACCTAACCTTTAGCTCAGGCCCTAACATAGTCCCCCTGGGAGCGCCAATTCCCATAGATACAATAGTTGTATCCCCCTGAGGGGATTTATCAACGATTGTCAAAGTATAGATTTATCAACGATTGTCAAAGTACAGATTTATCAACGATTGTCAAAGTGCAGAATATCATCGATTGTCAAAGTACAGATTTATCAACGATTGTGAAAGACCAGATTTATCAACGATTGTCAAAGTACAGATTTATCAACGATTGTCAAAGTATAGATTTATCAACGATTGTCAAAGTACAGATTTATCAACGATTGGTCAAAGTACAGATTTATCATCGATTGTCAAAGTACAGATTTATCAACGATTGTCAAAGTACAGATTTATCAACGATTGTCAAAGTACAGATTTATCAACGATTGTTAGAGTACAGATTCATTCAACGTTAACGGTTAGGATGCACAATTAGAGCGGAGTGAGATCCATCATGACGATAGGCAACATTTCTGTACGCATTAAAAAACTGAAGGGTATTTAGAGCAGCCCTAACACTGCGTCATAAAGCCGGGTAAACAGGGGCTTTGAAACGACAGTTAGGCGCATGCACGTAGTCAATATGGCGCAGTTCGTTGTCAATGTGACCCAGACAACGAACTGCGCCCGCACATCCTTTTTTTTAAACGTACATCATACTCACTTGTTTTTTGCATTTACCGATTGCCACCGGAGTCATAACCTTTACGGACTAAATTCAAACGTCGAACTACTTTTCAGAAATCTGAAGACTTATTCAACGAAAATTATAAAGACATTCAATAAAGACTGATTCAACCTAAACGAGTAAAATTCTAACAGGTATTGATATTCCACTGGTTGTTACTCATCAGTCATTTCAAAAGCCGCACCTCAGTTGAAAAAAGAGCACAAAGATAAAGTGAGGTGCGAATGCACCACTGCACAACACCAACGCAGTATTGCTCGAGTGACATTATATCGCAAGCCAGAATGGCCCAAACAAGTTCTGGAAGGCAGAGGTGGACCAGTTTCTGGACATGTGTCTTGGTAGTGGTCGGTAAAGTCACCTTTCTGAGCAGCTTCTCGCTATTAATCTTCGTAAATATAATTTTAAAATCTGGGGACGGTTTGAAAGCTGCGTTCTCACATAATACGTATGTTCAAGTAACCTGCTACTTTCTAGCCGTGTAGACGGACGCCAAAGTTCTCATGTCGATTTTGCAATACTACAGGCAGTGTTTTATAGCAAATATGCTAACATTTTATTTCAAAAGCTCAAACTTCAGACTTCAGACTTTTGCTGAATCAAAAACAGCAACACGGCCGAGTCCAAGTATGAAATTTTGGAGCCGACTTTACCGGTTTGACGATATAAATTATTTTACCCTCCGGCCCCTGTAATCACATCACAACCGAGGGCGCATGAGCCAACAGCCAGAGGGAGTGTGTGACGGCAGCAGTCTAATAACATAATCCTATCAAGCAAAGAGCAAGTCCTACCTGAGAACCCGCTCGTATTTTTTAACACTTCAATATTCGAATGCACGTGAAGCTTTCTAGAGTGGAAAACTGCCAATGCAAAAAGCAGCTAGCGGAAATTATTCAGAGAGCTGAAAAAAACATCTCCAGTAATCGCGAAGACGTATTCAGCTGGCGGCTAACTGGTCCAGTGAGCTGCTAACTTATTCTGCAAGCCCCTGATGCATTCAGTGAGCTGCTTTGCCATGTTAGTGAACTACTTTACTAATTTCATAAATTGCTAAACTTATTTATTAAGGTGAATTTTCTGAACTGAAGCCATTCTTCGTTCAACTAATTCGTCTACTAACTCTCAATTTTTGTACTAAAGATCTTTAGTCGAACAAGGTTGTTTCTATAGTTAACGATGCTGTTTTGAAAAATCAAGCTGTACATTTCGGAAACAAGGTGTCCAACTTATTTGCTTTACTCTATATAATATACGAAAACACTCAATAAGATATTTGTCATCATATTAGGTAATGACTCCTAAGCTAAAGCAATGGCGATCTCATAAAAGCGAAAAAAAGGGAACCATTTAGTATGGTCTGTGGAAAACAAGGGCTCTACACACGAGGCGTGTTCTCACATAGGGTATTCGACGTATAAAAACTATTTCTAAATGAAAATAATGAAAAGACAAAAAGAGATGGATAAGAAGGCAAGAAAACTGAAAGAAGCAAAGTGTGAAAGAAAGACAGAAGTCCCGAAGGTAAGGTCAATCGATAGCTGAGGTTACCTTACAGTATCCTAGTAAGGGGCACCAGTCTCACATGGTATTGCTGGACAATCCTTATCTAGTCTAAGCGTATTTACTGCCTACTATATGCTTCCTGAGGAGGAACTGATTTACGAATGAAACACTATTTAATGAGAAAACCTTCAATTAATAAAACCGGACACCAGATTAGTTAGATTAGTCGTTAGTTTTAGCCTCCCTACCCAGCAAAAAATGTGATCCAAAGAGAGGAAGGAAAAATGCACCATTTAGTCTGGAGTTAAGGAAACGCGGAATCTACGCAGAAAGGCATAGAAACAGTAAGTTGGGAAGGAAGATCATGAAACAAGATCGAAGTTGAAGAAGACAGTAGTAGGTGCTGAAAAACAGGACAGCAGTGAACCGATAAAAGGTGGTCCTTAACATAACAAAAACATTTTATTTAAACAAAAAGAAGGCCTACCTAACTCTCAGCTCGGGCCCTCACATTGTCCCCCTGGGAGCGCTAGTTCCCATAGATACAATAGTTGTATCCCCCTGAGGGGTAACCAGACAACAATTGAGAGCAAGTCCTCCATTAGCGTACATCATAATTTTAACATTTTTCCTCGACCTTTGAGGTTCGGCAACTTAAGAGCAAGTTCTGTAAAAGTCCAATTCATAACTTCAACACTTATCCCCGACCTTTGAGATCCTACAACGAGTGTGCGCGTATAGTGAGGCGAGTCCCTCACCTTGCGACTCGTCGGACACGCCGAGAAATTGACGGTCACCTCAGCGCGCCGTACTCGCTGTATTTACGACGCGAGGTCATCCAGAGGCGCTAATTAATTACCCTATATTCTACGCATGGAAGAATTCTCAGGTCATGCGACACGTTCACTCGAGGCTTTCATGAGGCTTCGTAAATGTGTTTTGATTCCGCGTGCAGTCGCAGGCAGGTAGACGAGGCAAAAACTGGCTCTGGAGGAAAGGACAAACGGCCATGCGAGGCCTTGGCAATGAAGCGACTACAGGAGACCTGAAATTAATATTATGCGAGATTCTCATTCGCGATTTTAATCTCGCCAGCTTTAAAGTCGTCCACAGATCTCCATTGTGTGACTTTAATGCCTGATTCATGGACAAAAAACCAGATTCGCGTGATAATTCAAATTGCTTTGGTAAATCGCATATATGTGAAAATCATTCGCCCGTAACTACATTCAAATCGAAATTCATTATTCATCGAAGAGAGAGTATTATTCTTTCTGCGTTTATATTACACAGGCTACCCTAGTTATTAAAAGGAAAAAATAACAAAATACAAAATAAACTTCCACAAAATAAACTTCCACAGATCGCTTGAAGATAATCAGGTGAGTTTATACCCACAAACTCAAATGTTGTGAACAAGCAAATTGTGGCTTCCGACAACAAATGACTCGCTTCTCTCTGGTGCCACTGGCAAAAATCTCGATAGAGGAGCAAAGGTTGCGCTGTAAACAGACTCTAGTGAGGGTGCGAGCCTATCGAGCTTCATTATAGATTTTCCGCGCCATGTGTGGGTTGTGTACTCGGTCGGGCTAGCGAACTAAATTGTCTGATGTCAAGTATGAAAAAGGAAGGTAAAAAGGACATGAAGAAGCCCATCTTATTCTATGACCTCTTATTTTAAAATTGCATATTTGCATATTTGCATATTAGGTTCACTTTACAACAAGAAAAGATAAAATGTTTGGGTTTCCCAAAAAAGTAACGATGGATTTTACAGGTGCATCAACACTTCCACCACAACATCTATCGGAACTCATGTGTTAAAAGTCATTGATAAAAAAACATTATGACTTGGCACTGTGTATTTTAGCTCACAATGCATGAACTTCCTCACTGTTGTGCGAAAGCTACTAGGATTAGAAAATATTTTCTTAGTAATCAGTTATGGTATCTGTGACAACATTCGCAAAAAATGATTAAACCTTTATAGAAAATGCATCGCATCCCACAAAGCTCAGAATACCAAAAGAAAACTTTCACTTTTCTTATTTTGAGCCCGCATTTGCAGAACACCGACGCAGAGAGCAGGGCTGTCAGTACATCCTTCTTAATTATTTTAAAAAAAGGCTCCCTTGTCCAAGCCAAAACTTGCAAAAACATTCAGCATTTTTAGCTCAATTAATGAACTCTATAACATACATTTCCTCAAACCTTTTCAAAATACTAAGATATCTCAGAAAGTAATAAAAAACTTTAATCTTGTAATGAGACGCTTCAAATCCTTAATTACAGTTCACAAAAAATACCGAACAGTCCTTAAAAACCTCTTATTTTGATCGAGCGAGAACTCACAGGAATACAAACGCATCAAAATGGCTGCTTTTCCATCCTCTGCGAAGAAGACAACGCGCAGAACACGCCACGGACGCGGCCGTGAAAGACAACCGTCATTACGGTCAAGATTGCCACGCGCTGAGTTGGTGCACGCGTGCCCTACTTCCAACGAGAACATGAAAAGAGCATGACGAATGCATCTCATTTTGAAGAACATGACGAATGCATCTCATTTTGAAAAACATGATGAATGCATCTCACTTTTAAGAACATGACGAATGCATCTCATTTAAAAGAGCATGACGAATGCATCTCATTTTAAAGAACATGACGAATGCATCTCATTTTGAAAAACATGATGAATGCATCTCATTTTGAAAAACATGATGAATGCATCTCATCCAGCAGAACATGACAAATGCTTTTTATTTTAAAAAACATGCTCTGTAAGCCGTAAAATGACGAATGCATTTTATTTAAAAGAACATGACGAATGCATCTCATCCAGCAGAACATGAGGCACAACGAAGTGCAGTCACAAATAACTAGAGGCCTTTGACCTCGGGCACCCCCTGTTGTTTCTGCACTAGGTCTATCAGTACACAGCAGAAAGCTAATTTCATTTCTTTGTAATGCTAATTCGTTTTTGAATAAATGTCCCTAGAAAGACGACCTCGATTGTTGTGTTCGCGGGGCTGAAAGAAGACAATGTGATTGCGATCATTGATATTAAAGCGCATTGAAAGGTTGGTGAACTTTATTGTTTGGTTAATTCGAACGATAATGCACCCAATGGCTTCAAATACATTATCAAACTTTCACTGGTGGAAAGACATTACAATGGCTGTTCAGGCCACAAAGCCGATCAGAATATTTATTTAGATCATTTTCTACTGTTGTATTGATTCTTCGGTTAATTCTAAAAGATATTGCACCCATTGGCTTCTAATACATTTTTATCAAACTTTTACTGTTGAATAAATAAAGCAATGGCGATATACACCATTAAGTCAACAGCCAAATTCATTTATGGTATTTTATACTTTAATGATATATATTATTTTACACTTAAATAATTTATATTATTTTACACTCAAATAATTAATATTATTTTACACTTAAATAATTTATATTATTTTACACCTAAATAATTTATATTATTTTACACTTCTATAATTTATATTATTTTACACTTCTATAATTTATATTATTTTACACTTCTATAATTTATATTATTTTACACTTCTATAATTTATATTATTTTACACTTCTATAATTTATATTATTTTACACTTCTATAATTTATATTATTTTACACTTCTATAATTTATATTATTTTACACTTCTATAATTTATATTATTTTACACTTCAATAATTTATATTATTTTACACTTAAATATTTTATATTATATTACACTTTAATCATTCATATTATTTTACACTGCAGTATTGTCCTCCACACCAGCTGCGCGGTTTGGTGAAGCATAGTTTTCTGAGAAATTTTCCTGATAGCACAAAAATTGGTAAATAAGTGAATATATAATTTGGTATACTGAATTACAGTACGTTCCCCCAGCTGTCCTGGATATCGGATACAAAAGCGAAATCTGCAAACCTAGTCTTTATCAGAATGCAGCTCCAGAAATTCTGGAATGAACTCGTAACCTAATAAGTATTTAGTGTGTATGTGAGGGGAAAAGTTAAAGTTTCTGTTTGTTTCATCGGACGCTGGATAATTTCAGAGCCTGACCGATGCCTGGAAAGCACGCAAGAATTGTTGTACTGACCTTTAGAAGCCACATCTGTGGAAGCTCCTCGGGATTGCCGTTTTATTTTTTACTCTAAAAAATAAATAAAAATCGAGGCTTTTAAATATTTTAACCTTTCTCAGCCTGCATATAATTTCTGTTGTTAAAAAGGCTTTTTCAAACAACACTTCATTTTGCTCTAGAATAAATTACACTCTGGGACATTACTCCAACTTCGAGAGGATAATAATTGATGATAAACAATTCAACAGAAGCGCTAAGAAGCGCAAAAAAGCATCTCATCTGCAACAAAAAAAAAACAAGAGAAAAATTCAGAACAAATAATTAGGCAAAAACGCTAAATAACATCTCATTTTCATTAAAAAGCTACATCTCATCCAAGAGACCATGACGAAAGCATCTCATCTTCAACAAAAAGCATCACTTCAAATGCCTGCCATGCGCCACAAAATTCGTCAGCATTAGCGCATAATTCCTGGCACTTGAGGGTCAGCCTTGCTACGCCTCAGCGGCGTCTCGCGTACGCAAAAAATGCCACATCAAAATATTCAAAAAAAATAAACTGAAGGATCGTTCTGTGCGAGGCTCAAATTTAAAAGCAAATTTTTTAGCAAGGAAAAAAAGCGTGTATTATTAAGTCCTTCAATGACTTTAAAGTCGTATAGAATGAGAATATATAGTGCGATCAGAATCAGTCAACGAAAACGAACTTCCAAAATTGATCTGAGAACATTTTTCTGCGGCTAAAGCTCACTTCGCCTAATTTTGAGTGCGAGAACTGATCTCGTTCGATAAATCATCGAAAAAATTAAATTCTATTTCGTTACAGCGTCGCTAGTTTCCCCTTTATTGCCCATCAGTGCACGTAAACACGCACGTAAAATAAATGAAGCAAACTCAACTATGGTAGGAATGAAACGCTCAGGAAGAAATGTTAGATTTCTCCAGTGAAATAAATTTTCAAAAAAGGTATAATCATAATTAACACAATACCATGCACTACACAAAATGCCCCAAAACAAACAGAGACTCTTTATTTAATCGCAAAATCAGTCTCGAGACCTCCATATCCTTACATGTAACTGGCCGGGACAGAGTTATTGCTCTGAAGCTTCCTTCTGGTGCGAAGTGAACATTACCGTTCAACAACAAACTGTACACCGTATAAAATGTTCAAAAACAAATAGAAACTATTTAATCACAAAAGCAGTTTCGAGCAGTGTCCTTACATGTAAATGGCCGGGACAGAGTTATTGTCTTCTGGCTTCATTCTGGTGCGGCGTGCACAGCACAGTTCAATCACAAACAGCAAACATGCACAAAACATCCAAAACCAGCAGAGACTCTTTATTTAATCGCGAAAGCAGTCTCGAGACCTCCAAATCCTAACATGTAACTGACCGGGACAGAGTTATTGCCCTCAGGCTTCCTCCTGGTGCGAAGTGCAACCTTTGCGAGCGTCAGGGCATGCAGTGGCCTGGCCTTGACGCGCCCGCGCTGTCCTGGCGACCTCCTCATCGGACGAGTTTTTAGTTCACGTGTCCTAGAATTCTACAACGCTCCTGGATTCGGAAGTGCTAATAAAAAATAGCGATCGAATATTTTTCCTGGAGTTTCCATCCTCGAGCATTTCAGGAACATTTTCCAGGTGTTATCGTTCTTGAGGATTTCGGGAACTTGAAAAATAATCAATAGGTATTTGCATTATTTGAGTGCATTTGAAATGTTGGCTTACTCAAGACTCCAATTGGTATCAGTACATGGAAGCGTTTCAAAAATATATGTAGAGCTTAATAATCTATAGAAATAACTTGAAGGAGACCACACATTCCACGCTTAACAATTAACGAATGGGTGTTAGAAAAAGAAAGTCTTTGGACATCACAAGAACGTGTAACTTTGTTGCTGTTGAGAACAAAATAAGGGATAGAAAATTGTTCATTCAATTCCAAAACTTGACCAGAGAAGTGCACCAAGTGCGAATACCTGACACACTCCCACCTGCCTGCGTAGTTACAGAAACTTTACACATGGTGTCTGAAAAAAATATGCTCATCCGTACACTGATGATTATTCGTGTGTTTTTGTTTTGCTTCAGTTGCAACTAATTCATCATTAATGCCATTTTTTTAATTTTAATGTACGTTCTTTTAATTTAGCTCTTTAATATTTTATCGATGTCAAAAAACACCTACATCAAAAGCAAATACGTAAGGCACTTAAAATGTGAGTACATTTTTTGGGACATCCTGTACGTTAGTGAGAGTCCTATAAGTACACTGGTGCATTATCCCCGGCTGCACATCCTCTCGTTGGAAGATATTTATCATTCATCTAACTAACTCAGGGCATGGCCAAAACTTTATTTAAAAACATTGAAGTGTTTTTGAAAATAGAAGAAAGAAAATTCAGTCGAATTTTTAGGCCTTCATGTCTTTCCTACAATATTATTATAGAGCAAAATAAATTCTTTCATTCGAATTTCTAAGCGTCCAGGTCTTTCCAAGTATAGTATTCTAAAGTACAAGAACTTCCATAGACTGCAAGTCCCCGAGCGCATGTCCCAGAATTTTCACTGCGCTACGAGAGGGAAACTCCGCTGAAGGTGAGAGCGGACTGTAAAATTCCCGCGGATGAAGGCATGCCAGCGCAAAGCCTTGAATGAGTCACACAAATTATGGAGCGATCGAGCAAGACGAGCAGTGTTTATTCATGAGAACAAACCTCGTCATAAGAAATCGAGCTCCAAAATGCCAGTCATGATGTTGAATTGGTGCAAAAAAACATGAACATGAACACCTTACTACGCAAGTACGTTATGAACTTAATGACAAGGCAAGTGAATACATAACTGCATTTTCTGCAGAAACTAATAGAGAAATGAGATAATATTTTGCTTTTATAACACGTTGATTTAAAGCTAGTGCTTTGGAAACATCTCAATGAGTTAAGTAGATTTTCCGTAGATTTTAATATTTTACCAAATAAACGCAACTTTTTTCGAATACTGAGAAACAAGTGTTATTTTTTCTTAAAACGTTGGCATGAAAAGAAATTTTTCTCTTTAAAAATGGATGTTTTTAAAATACCGAACAATAAAAACTCAAAAATAAATGAACTTTTTTTCTTTTGCACCGGCTTGCGACCTTGCGTGCCGTTCTATTTAAATACATTTCATAAGCGTCAAAAATTAACAATACTGTATAGAATACAGAATGGTGAACACAGAGAAAACCCTAAAACATAACAAATTAATGACGCACGTCCAAAAAATGATTAACATGGAGAAAACAACAAAAAACAACTAATGAAGCTCGTCCAAATTGACTGCGGGTGAAATACAAACCGACTGTTGAAACTCCGAATTTCTCATATTTGGCATAATACAAAACCAAATGTACATATATAAAGCCAAATGTACATAAAGCTCTACGGCCCGCGATAATTTTGCTAAAAAAAACACGCGGGATGAGTTCAGTATTGAGTGATGGTTAGACATTGCATCTCTGCAATCAAGCTCGAGACATCAATTACGTTGCATCGAAGCCATCAAATTCACATCATCAATTGCGTTGCATCACAGCCATCAAGCTCGCTGCATCAATTACGTTTCATCTCAGCCACTGGGCGCAATAATTCTTGAAGAGCGGCGACGGTGGTGACGATGAAATCGCCATAGTCTGCACCTCTTTTGCTGCACCCCATCTGCGTGCAGCAGAGCTGCTCTCTACTTTCTGAAGATGGTCTGATCATCCAAGTGACGACCTTCTATTTTGCACGACGGCGAGAAGAAGGCCAAGTCATACGAGCATTTACTATCAATTTACGAAGATCAGTGAGTCATTTATGGACGACCAAAAACATCGTTACGGACGGTCGACGGAGTTGTGGGAGATGTCATACACGAGCATTTGTTGTGCAGCTGATGCATCGAGCTTCCCAAAACCAACAAAGCCGAGTCGTTAGGTTACAGTCGAAAGTGATGCTCGGCATCACAAGAGGTCGTAAAAAACGCCTCACAACTCCATATTGAGCGAAGACTGACGTGTTTCCTCAGGCGCCCGACCGCCTGCAGTCGCAGGGCGCACACAGCGAGGCAAAGCTTTTGCCTGACGCAGGATACGAGTTTCCAAAGAAAAATGCAATGCACGAAGCATCATATGTGACTATAATGTGTCAGAAGCCTCATACATGACTGTAATTTGTCATGCTACCACGTTAAATGAGACAATTTGTTCGAGAACTGGAGTTATTCGGTGCATGAGCAAGTTTCCAAAGAAAATTGTATTAAACGAGGCATCTCATACGACTATGATTGGTTATACTACCACAATAAATGACAATAATTCATCATAGTACCTCATTAAATGGTACAATAATTTGTTCACATACTGTAGTTCTTCGATGCTTGAGCAGGTTTGTTTTAACCGTGAATGGGTGCAAATGTTTGTGATGCCAGAATTCAGTAAACGAAATAATTCAATTAGTGAATGCTCATGAACTTTATTCCGTTGCTCATAAAATATATTAACTTATATTCTCTCACTTGTGCTCTAATTTGTTTCAAGTAGTATTCGCGTGAATAGAACTGAACCGAAGAGCGCGATATTCAGACTTGGAAACTTCGACGCACCTTAAGTAGTTATCCATGGCAATCACTCTGCTATCATCAGCTTGAATTTGTAAAGTGGGTTCCGGGCTAGAGGGAGAAGTATTTCCTTCCGACTGCATAGAACAGGTATTGTATGTTTATCATTTAATAACTTTTTTAACCATTGTCATCGTTATTTTTATTTTACATCGTAGGAAAACTTGCAATGGCATTGAACGAAAAAAGAAGCGCTGCAGATCATGAGAGTGAAGTTCAATTTAGAAAATATTGATAGAAGCCAAATGTACATGTTAAATATCACCATAACTTCAGAGAGCACTTTCGTATTACATCCTTCACGAACGTAGACAAAAGTGTACAAAAGGGAGTCGCATAAATAACGGAAGGGTTCCGTAACGAATCTTATTTACTTTATTTTATATAAGCCAACAGCCTTGATTTTTACTTTCCAGTGGATCATTCATGCCTTTTTCAGCTCTCGTGATTCTAGGCCCTCACGCACGCAAGCAAACACGAATGCTACTATATGAACTCATATATATAGAGAGACACCGACGCTAATTATATGAACTCATATATATATATAGAGAGAGACACCGACGCTAATTTCGTCACGAAAAGACCCTGAGAGCTGGCGAGGTCACCGAATGACACAGCGGTGAGTGAGAGACGTTCTGCATTGTTCCAGCAATAATGGGAACCTTGTTAACTCATTTTACCCTCAAGAGAATACAGAAATCGCGCAGTAATGCAGCTAAAGAAGCCCTCGTACGGTGCGCAACGATGGTCTTGTTCACGCGGACTATAGTTTGTTGCGACTCGAAAACTCTGATGAGGGCATTTATGAAACTGTTAGGTACGAATGCTGAATTTTTAAATCTTGTGCAAATAGCTGTCATGGCCAGTAAAGGAAGTTGGTTGAGTCGAACACTGAAGCGTTAGTGCAAGGCATTGTGAGAAAATATTCTCATTCATTAATCATTTGGAACAGCAACATCAGTACTGACTTTTCAAGGCATGTTGTGCACGTTTCCGAACATTCGATGTGCTCTCATCACGAAGAGAAGCCTTTATAAATAGGAATAAAAGTCTATTTTCCGAAGAAAAGCCTTTAGAAATAAGAACAAAAGGCCGTAGTGGAATCCCTCATTAATCTTTGGCTGAAAGACCGCCTCTGCAGTCGCTTGAAGTCGCCTCAGTAAGCACATGCAAATGCACGGGCGGCCACCGACACACGGAGGCTGAGGGCTCAACAAAGACGGAACAAGAAAGTTTGAGCACACAAAGAGATGAGGAAGCAACGATGTGGACATGTCCCTATGAATTTTTCAAGCGCGACCTACGGCGCACATGAAATATGCAATAATTCCTTTCAACTGAGATAATTATTTCTGTAGATAGACCCTTTTGATTCTTCAAGCGCGATCCATGGTTCACATGTAGTACGTAATAATTCATTTGAAATGAAATACACGATTCTTTATTTAAATGCATATGGGGTAGTTGAAACTCAGACCAAAATACCATTTACAGGGGGACATTACTTAATCCAGTGCGGTATCCTTTGAATTTTTCTTGCGCGACCTATGGCACACATGAGGTATTTAATAATTATTTTCAACTGAAATACATAATTCTTTACGTAGATGCATATGGAGTAGCTTCAAATCGGAATAAAATGCCATTAACTTTAATGCAATATTCAGTTCGTTGACTCCGATGGGTTAAACTTAAGTTCAATATTCAACTCAAATTTTAGATCAAAAGTTGTTAAAAATTTATAAATACCAAATATTAACTGGGTGTATTAAATCCTATTAATTTTATCAAAAAATTTTCAAACATTTTCAAAGGACCCATCGATGGGTTGTTTCGCAGCTGAAAAAAACTTAAGCCCGACCTACCGATGGGTTATATAACACGCAACGTGTTAACCTAGCGAAGCATTCCACCTAGTGTGTATTCTATCAATTTTAAAACATACGAAACAAAATACCATTCATTGCGGTACAACATAAAATCCACTGAAGCATTCCACCTAGTGTTGGTTTTATCAATTTTAAAGCATACGGAACAAAACTCTGAACACAATACCATTTATCGTGCTATTAATTTTAAAGCATACGAAACAAAATACCATTTATCGCGGTACAATATCAAATCCAGTGAAGCATTCCTACTAGTGTCTGCTCCATCAGTTTTAAAAAGTGTAATTCGACGAGCTTTACTCTTTTCCCCCTTGCGAGGAGTGGCGCCTGTTTTTGCTGCACCGGAGAGACACACCTCCTGCAGCGAGAGGTCGCTTACTTTTTACGCTTCCGCAGCTAGCAAAGCAGCCCCAACGAACTGACATGTTTTCCCGAGCTCGAAATTACAATTACTTTCAGTTTTGTGGTATGCTATTATAAGGTAGTATGCAAAAAATATTGAATAAATTTATCTTGTTCTGAATATTTCGAGGGAAGCCTTTATGAGAACTTAAGGAGACGATGCTTCAGTCAAATAACAGCAACTATTATTTGTGAGCTAAATAAGTTTAGTCCCACATGTGGACATAGGGCACTAAACCGCGTTAAAACTTAACTAAACGCCTCGGGTACTGGCGAGGTGTGCACGTATCTCTCAGAGTGGAAAAAATGTTACATTGCTCTGGAATATTTCTTCCACAGTATCCACTGCATCCTATAGCTCCATGACAATTACACTTACAAGTGTTTTCTTCTCAGTACTCAAGCTGTGATCTACTGGATGATTTCTCTATGAGAAATTCGTGCTTCGTTGAATCAAAGTGGTGCCAATCGGGATCATAAACTTCAAATAATCTAGAAAACCGAATTTTTCTGAACAGTTGAAAGCCATCATTGTTTGGTAAACTTTTCTTCTAAAGGAAAAACTGCTTTCAAAAAATATGAAAGAATGCTGATGGCATTCAACAGACTTAAACTGCACGTGATCTTGGTCAATATTTGACGCAAGTCTGAATTGAGAACAACCAAAAATTTTCAAAGTAATTAAATTACCAGCAAAGCAAAAAAATGGAACTAAAGGAATCTCGAAAACAGCCTTAGGACCAGGATAATTGAACAACGCTGTGAATATATACCCTGAATATAAAATTATATACCGTATATGTATATATTTATATGTACATTTAGAGTAAAATAATCCCGAAATGTCATGCACAATTGCAGCGATTCATCACTTTAATGGTTCATTACTGAACTAAGCTCTAGCATTGCTTTTCATGAGCGAAACTTGAAAACTAACCAACGATAATTCTCTAAGGCAGCTGAAATAATTCTTTACGTAGACAGCACCTTTGAATTTTTCAAGTGCGCTCTAAGGCACATAATTAAATTCCAAAATTTCAAAGAAAATTCGAATTCCAAATTTTCTTATAAGCTTTGAAATTTTCTACAAGTCTCTCCTCGGTGTCGTCATAAACGTCTCGATGGCCACTTTGTAAGTCATCTCTAATCTCGCTCTCCGTTTTCTTTGCAGCCCCGTTTTCTCTGCGCTAACTTGTACAGCAGTCGCTTTCATTCGCTCCACTTTCTACTGAAAGCTTGGTCTCAGAACCACGTTTTAACCAAAGACGCATTGAGTCTCGAGAATAAAATAAACCGAAAATGAAATGCCTTGCGCAGCAATAAAGCAACCTATGAAGGTATTCATTTGTAAAATGAGACTCGCAAATTCCTAAACCGATCACATGGCCTGTGCAGCAAGAAAGCGACCTATGTAAGTATGTATCTGAAAAATGAAATTCGCAAAATCCCAAAAGATACAGGCGCCAATTTATCACGCCGCTATGATGGTCAAAATTGCAATCAGATAAGACTCGTGCAAGAACAAGAGAGTCTTTTGATTTGTCTGTACAGATTTGCGGCTCCGAGAAACACTGTTATTCAGTAAATATCTCGACAAGAGGATCTCGCAGGTCACGATTGGCGTGCACGGCTCCAGCATGTACGATTGAAGACGAACAATCTCTATGATCAAAGCTCAGCGTCGGCCCACGAGGCTCAAATATGGCCGTGAACTATGAGCGAGATAGAAGTTTACTGACGGCCTTCATCTAGAATTCCTCTTCATTATTCGAGTCACACATGCAGAGAGACTAGAACAAACACCTGTCATTTCTGAAATGATGGAGGAATATCCAATGGAAACGCAGCAGAGAGTTCTGACGTGGATGTTTTCGCTCCCAAATAAGAATTTTTGAAGCTTTCAGGTTAGCTTTCATGTCTGCAAAGTTGATCAAACGAGTTCCATAAGATATTCCTCCCAATACGGTACAAGTTAGCTTGTTTGTTAGAACACGCTTAGGACTGACCGCAAGATGAATTCGGATCCCTATGACAAAAATTTACGATAAGTGTTTCCACGAAAAACATACATTTAAACTGCTGTATTGCATTTTTGAAGCTCCCCTTGAAGTTAGCTGCAGACGCCTCAATTTATCATAAGCTTTATGTGAACATTTCTGTGCTGCTTTGAAAATATATTAACTGGCAAGGCCGAAACAAAGTTGCAAGATTGGTCTTTTTCTAGCCAAAATTTTCATATTTCGCCCTAAAGGCTAAATTTCTATCACAAATGAGCAAAATTCAAGACTTTTGGCCACGAATAAAGCCATCCTGGAAACTCCGGGCCGAGCAAACAAAAGGTGATCATCTAATTAGCATCCCAGCCAAACCTCCCAGCAAAATTGGGCTTCCTTCTATAGCCCATGCTTGCACCAACCCTTAAATTAGGCTTGCTTAATGAAGAAGATTTCCTCTCCTTTGTCTTGCTTCAGGTCAGAGTTCACGCGCAGGTTTGTATCTGAAAGCCTGGTTATATTGGGCGGCCTGAGATCTATTCGTTTCATTTCACGTTACGTGCAGAATAAGGAAGTTAATTAATTTGACGGTGAAGTCGAATTGAATGCCAGTTTTGTTCGTGAGTATTGAAGGTCGTGTACAAAGTAAATCTTTTTTTGAACAATACACAAAGCATAACAAATTAGATTATTAGTTAGTTTAAGCCTCCCATTCCACCACAAAGGCAATCCGAAGAAAGGAAAGAGGAAGGCACCATTTAGTATGGAGTTAAGGGAAACAAACCATAACAAATGCTTTATCGAACCAGATATTGTGTAAACAAAAAAAACTCAGGTCACACTTGTATAATGACATCACACTCATTTTTCTGGACTATTCATGCTTGATGAATGTTTACCGACTACTTCAGCGCTAAGAAAGGCATCATTGGTGGGCTCACAGAAGGAATGTTGGTGTGTAACATACCGAGGGAAACATATGTAACATTCAAGTATAAAATTATTTGAAATGTTCTTTGCCAACATGTATAACCAGTGAGTGTTATAAAGTAAACAATTTTTTTTTTCAATAATACATGAACCTGCAACTAAATTGAATCATACAATTTTTAATTGATTTATATCCGGAATTTAAATTTGAAAATTAAACAAATAAATTGTTATTTCTATTATTAGTATTTTAGCTGAACTTGCAACATGAAAATTGACTCACAAACTTGTTATGTATTCAGAACGCCTCTGAGAAATCTATTATTTTCACAAATCACACCAGTTGTTCTCTAACTAAGCCATTAATTAACCAAGATACTTAAATAAAAACGTGAGGCGCATTTTTATCCTTTGTTCAATTCACCTTCTAGACTCGTCTGTCATGTAACGAAATTAAAGATAAGCTCATTGCATATGTCTCTACCCTACATAGTCATGCAAAAAAACACGCTCACCTTATCAATTAAATGTATACCCTAGAACTGCACGCAGAGTAAAAACGAGCTGGCGAACTATACATTTGTTTAATTGGTGTCCTGCATTGGTCAGCGCAGCAGCAAAAAAAGTGAGCTCGTCACCACCGATTTAACGCGTTAACTGCGACGGGATAGACTGAAGTTCAATATTCAACTCAAATTTAAAGTCAAAAGTTGTTAGCAATTTTATAAATACCGAACATTAACTGGGAACATTAAATACTATCAATTTTGAAAGGCTGTTAAAATATTTCAAAAGACAACCTTTCAATATTTCAAAAGATGTGTCGTGAGCCACCGGTGACCACGGAGGGGGCTTTCATAATGCTGCTGACCGGTCAGTAGTCACAAACTCAATTTTCATAAATACTTCATCAAAGCTAAATGAACGTACGATCCATTTCATGTTTTCTATTTCAAAATTGCTTTCTACATTTAACTTCAGATTTGAGCAGAATATTAAACTTCAGTTCAACCAATGTCAATTGACAGTGTCAATTCCTGACTTTGAGATCTGCGAGCGAACGAAGTGCGACAGACACACACAGTACGGCGCTCGCCCCGCCACTTTCCCTCTCTCGCTTGCCCCGACCTTCGCGTGAGGTACTCCGCTTACTTCGCGCCAGCACCGCACTCACAACGGGGCCGGCATGCATTGCTCCTCCTCCTACTTTTCCATTCTTTAAGTAACGGAAAGAAAAATTTTTTGCATTTTTATACGCTAACTATTCGTACCGTTTCTACTCCTCCAGTCAGGGAAAGAGAAATTTTTCGCATTTTTTCTACGCAACAGCGCTCATTAAGCTGTGGAGTGAAATTCACGTGTAAGAGATTAGTTGTCATTAAATCCGTCGCTCTCAATGTCGTTCCTTAGTTCACATGTATAAGGCATCATAACCTAATGTAAACTTTAATTAGGGTATTCTTTTTCAATTTTAAACATTTGTAGCAAACTACGAGGGGTAATTTCGCAGTCAGGTTTTCGTCACACATCATCGAAGGCATTTATAAAAATTCCAAAATGTGGGGCAAAAATTTTATACGCTTCTACTCAAGTAAATTCGAAAGCTGTCGCTTATATATAAAGAGTTACGCTTTTACTGGAGCAAAATTTCGAAAGTTTTCCCATATATTTCAAGAGTGAAATTGATGTCTCGAATAAGTATCCCTACCTGCACACCTAAGCATAAAAACAAACACCGTAAGTGGCCAAATGAGCAGCACCATGCAGCCGCCGGGCTGGCGTTCCTCACACAAATACCTCGCGCATTTCTTGCAAATTTTGGAGTCCAAGAAGAAGGTCGATGCACTCGTGACCTCGCTCTTCTCTTGGCTAAAATGAGTTCAGAATTTACGTATGGTTGCCCATATAAGAAAGTTTATTTTTTCTAAATATAACGCGTGCAGCGACGCTGAAGGTACGATGCAGATTTCATATCATGCTGAAAAATGACCGATTCGGCCTTAAAGAGTGAGATCTTTAATAAAAATGGTATGTTGATTCATTTAGCTCCTTGTTTATAAACTCTGAACTTTTATACGAACATAATATCCTCATGTTTTAAGATGTAAACTGCGATAAAAGGCTAATATAATGTCCAATTAAACCAGCGCCGACATTCATTCCTTCTACGAAGAAATTTTCGTTGCCACTAAATCTTGCGCGAAAGTTTACTATTATCATAATACTCGATTTACTGAACAAAAATCATTCTTTAAAGTTGCACAAGAAGCAGCGCTTACTTTCCGAAATGCTGGGAGATTCGCAAATGAAGAACAGCGAGAACACGTCATGAGTCGCACAATTCTATCATATTCAATATGCTGCTCAAAGTTTTTACCCACTACTAGCCATACTTTGAAGAGATGTATTAATTAGGTTAAAAAATAAAAGACATTTTTCATGACAAACAGATTGATGCATATCACTAGAATTGAAAGCATTGACAGCCAAAATTGTAAGAGAAGTATTAATTCGAACAATTAAAAAGCGTTTTTTCAATGAAAACTGATTTTTGGAGATCACTGGAATTGGAAGTTTGATGTCATGAAAAATTAGCAAATACTTTCTCTCTCCATCTCTCTCTGTACAATAAAGACCCGATAAAAAATTCGTCCGAAGAAAGCCATTTTTTTCCGCACTGAGATATCCAGCAAGGCAAGGCATGGTGGGGAGTAAAAACATCATCTGAGAGGCAAAACTTTTTCAGGTGCCAAAAAATGCA
Organism: Morinoia aosen; assembly: GCA_030386875.1. Classification (NCBI taxonomy): domain Eukaryota; kingdom Metazoa; phylum Arthropoda; class Malacostraca; order Amphipoda; family Talitridae; genus Morinoia; species Morinoia aosen. The sequence continues at coordinate 44,325,927 of CM059564.1, read as the reverse complement.
TTCACTTGCTCAAGAGTTTGATTAAGTGGTAAAAAAGTCAATTGGATGAAGAAGAATTTTATTAGACAGCAAAAAACTGATGAGGTGGCAACTGTGATGGTTCAGTCAGGTGGCAAAGAACTCAATAAAGTAATAAAGCGTTCAGTCAGGTGGCAAAGAACTCAATCAAGTAATAAAGCGTTCAGTCAGGTGGCAAAGAACTCAATCAAGTAATAAAGCGTTCAGTCAGGTGGCAAAGAACTCAATAAAGTAATAAAGCGTTCAGTCAGGTGGGAAAGAACTCAATAAAGTAATAAAGCGTTCAGTCAGGTGGCAAAGAACTCAATCAAGTAATAAAGCGTTCAGTCAGGTGGCAAAGAACTCAATCAAGTATTAAAGCGTTCAGTCAGGTGGCAAAGAACTCAATAAAGTAATAAAGCGTTCAGTCAGGTGGCAAAGAACTCAATCAAGTAATAAAGCGTTCAGTCAGGTGGCAAAGAACTCAATCAAGTAATAAAGCGTTCAGTCAGGTGGCAAAGAACTCAATCAAGTAATAAAGCGTTCAGTCAGGTGGCAAAGAACTCAATCAAGTAATAAAGCGTTCAGTCAGGTGGCAAAGAACTCAATCAAGTAATAAAGCGTTCAGTCAGGTGGCAAAGAACTCAATCAAGTAATAAAGCGTTCAGTCAGGTGGCAAAGAACTCAATCAAGTAATAAAGCGTTCAGTCAGGTGGCAAAGAACTCAATCAAGTAATAAAGCGTTCAGTCAGGTGGCAAAGAACTCAATCAAGTAATAAAGCGTTCAGTCAGGTGGCAAAGAACTCAATCAAGTAATAAAGCGTTCAGTCAGGTGGCAAAGAACTCAATAAAGTAATAAAGCGTTCAGTCAGGTGGCAAAGAACTCAATCAAGTAATAAAGCGTTCAGTCAGGTGGCAAAGAACTCAATCAAGTAATAAAGCGTTCAGTCAGGTGGCAAAGAACTCAATCAAGTAATAGAGCGTTCAGTTACATGTTGAAAAATTTATTCGAACGGTAACGGATTCAATTAAGAAATTCGATCCAAAAGGACAAAATTAGTTCAAAGTAGGGAAAATTTTACTGAAACAAGATACAAGATGTTCAAGCACCAATATTTAGATATAAAACTATTGAATAAACCTTTGCGAATGAGAACATATTCAGCCAGTGAGAATTAGCAATATAGCATCAACTCACGTGGTTAAGACAAATAGAAAACCGTCCATGAACAACGGCGGACGCATAGTCTTACGATTGCTTAATTATTAGTTAATTTTGGAATAAAAATTACAATTTAACCAATAAAAATCCCAGTTATGCGAGTAATTGGGTGAAAAGAGTACAATTCACATAGAAGTTAATTCCTCCAAGCTGAACAAATGAACTCCCGCCGAACAAATCGTTCGGAATAGAGTAATGACTTCAAGTAGTGAAGACTGGTTAAGCTCATTTCTACCGCTTGAGGAGGCAGCAGAGATGCAGCAAATGAAGCAGCAGAGATGCAGCAAATGAGGCAGCAGAGATGCAGCAAATAAGGCAGCAGAGATGCAGCAAATGAGGCAGCTTTCGTGCCCGCCAGCTACGACCTCCTCTGCTAGCTCAGCGATCACTCAGCAACACCTGCATGCGGTCTTCAGCTACCGCATCTCTCACTTCATCTCTCAGTCTGGCAGGGTTGTTGATTATGCGACTTTCTCATAGCAGCAGTCACAAATAATAAAGCTGAAAGAATACTCCGTGTTGGTTCTAGATTTAAAGCAGCAATGACAAATAATAAAGCTGAAAGAACGCACCGAGTAGGTTCTAAATTTTATGGCAGCAGTCGTAAATAATTGAGCTGCAAAATCACACAGGCTTAGTTCTAGATTTTCTTAAGAAAAATCATGATCAAGCAGCGTCTCTCATTTATGCTGGGTTTCTATTCCTAAAATAAAACGCATGCATTAGTGTACAGCCCAAAAGCACGAGAATTCTAAGACACTAGTAGTAAGACACTAGCTTAAGAAGAGAAACCTCCAAGTTTTCCTCCCCGAGGCCGTTTTGGTGTACGTTCGATGTCATCGTGGCGTCTCACGTCGGTGCTGAGTAACCCCAAAAACGGACGAAGCTGAGAAAACTCAATCTTGAATTTTTCTCACCTCAACCGCGGTTAAAATTTCACTCTTTTCCATTATTTGCATGAGAGAAAGAAAAAATTCCATTGATCAGTAGCTATGCACGACAAGACCCTTTTTTCTCATTGAAGTACTCCACTTAAAAGCGAAGAGAAAATTTAGCACCAATTGTGAACCATCACAAGCAAGCCCGGCAATACCCTCCCGATACCACAACACAAAACTAACCAACAAAACTCCAGTTCCAACAAAACCACAGTTCCAACGAAACCCCAGTTCCAACGAAACCCCAGTTCCAACGAAACCCCAGTTCCAACGAAACCCCAGTTCCAACGAAACCCCAGTTCCAACGAAACCCCAGTTCCAACGAAACCCCAGTTCCAACGAAACCCCAGTTCCAACGAAACCCCAGTTCCAACGAAACCCCAGTTCCAACGAAACCCCAGTTCCAACGAAACCCCAGTTCCAACGAAACCCCAGCTCCAACGAAACCCCAGCTCCAACGAAACCCCAGTTCCAACGAAACCCCAGTTCCAACGAAACCCCAGTTCCAACGAAACCCCAGTTCCAACGAAACCCCAGTTCCAACGAAACCCCAGTTCCAACGAAACCCCAGTTCCAACAAAGCCACAGTTCCAACAAAGCCACAGTTCCAACGAAACCCCAGTTCCAACGAAGCCACAGTTCCAACAAAGCCACAGTTCCAACAAAACCACAGTTCCAACAAAACTACAGTTCCAACAAAACTACAGTTCCAACAAAACTACAGTTCCAACAAAACTACAGTTCCAACAAAACCACAGTTCCAACAAAACCACAGTTCCAACAAAACCACAGTTCCAACAAAACCACAGTTCCAACAAAACCACAGTTCCAACAAAACCACAGTTCCAACAAAACCACAGTTCCAACAAAACCACAGTTCCAACAAAACCACAGTTCCAACAAAACCACAGTTCCAACTAAACCACAGTTCCAACTAAACCACAGTTCCAACAAAACCACAGTTCCAACAAAACCACAGTTCCAACAAAACCACAGTTCCAACAAACCCACAGTTCCAACAAACCCACAGTTCCAACAAAACCACAGTTCCAACAAAACCACAGTTCCAACAAAACCACAGTTCCAACAAAACCACAGTTCCAACAAAACCACAGTTCCAACAAAACCACAGTTCCAACAAAACCACAGTTCCAACAAAACCACAGTTCCAACAAAACCCCAGTTCCAACAACGCATATCACATACCCACTCGTGACAACAACGAGTGGTTGGCACCTCCAGTCCCGTGACCTCGTACGTCATCGAGCGTAGAATGCACGGACACAAACACCGGAAGTTCCAAGGCCTTCCAGCATCATGCAAATGGGCAGCGCGTCGGATCGCCTTGAACAAACGTATTTCATCACTCCTTCTGTTATTGTTTGAGGCGTTCCCTTGCTTCTGCTGACGCAGTTGTGATCCCGGTATTGTTGCAGCCTGCATAGCTTACGACCTGCATAACCAACAGCCTGCATAACCAACAGCCTGCATAACCAACAGCCTGCATAACCAACAGCCTGCATAACCAACAGCCTGCATAACCAACAGCCTGCATAACCAACAGCCTGCATAACCAACAGCCTGCATAACCAACAGCCTGCATAACCAACAGCCTGCATAACCAACAGCCTGCATAACCAACAGCCTGCATAACCAACAGCCTGCATAACCAACAGCCTGCATAACCAACAGCCTGCATAGCTTACGACCTGCATAACCAACAGCCTGCATAGCTTACGACCTGCATAACCAACAGCCTGCATAACCAACAGCCTGCATAGCTTACGACCTGCATAACCAACAGCCTGCATAACCAACAGCCTGCATAACCAACAGCCTGCATAGCTTACGACCTGCATAACCAACAGCCTGCATAACCAACAACCTACATAACCAACAGCCTGCATAACCAACAGCCTGCATAGCTTACGACCTGCATAACCAACAGCCTTTATAACCAACAGCCTGCATAACCAACAGCCTGCATAGCTTACGACCTGCATAATCAACAACCTGCATAATCAACAACCTGCATAACCAACAGCCTGCATAACCAACAGCCTGCATAACCAACAACCTGCATAACCAACAGCCTGCATAACCAACAGCCTGCATAACCAACAGCCTGCATAACCAACAGCCTGCATAACCAACAGCCTGCATAACCAACAGCCTGCATAACCAACAGCCTGCATAACCAACAGCCTGCATAACCAACAACCTGCATAACAATTCTCAACACCTCGCATTAAGCGCGTGTATGGAGCAAGACGTCCACAAAATGCGTTTCAGAATAAATGATTTAGCTGAGAAACGGAGATTATGAAGAAACAATTAGCTCTCTTTATCTATTTCAACGCGGCGTGCAATCAGAAGCTGAAGAGACAATTCCTAATCAGATCACAAAATTCATAGCTGTCATCACATGATAGCGCAAAGCTCCGAATGATGTCTGCACTGCAAGCGTATGAGCATCGCTGCCATCTGCTTATCAAGGCGCTTATAAGTGCGTTCTCACGCGTCAGCTCAGAGCTCGGCGGTCATCTTCTTACCAATGCTATGATAACATTGTAATCATTTTCATCAACATGACAGTTAAAAGATCTTTTTAATCAGGTGAAGTAATCTCCTAGAAAGTAATTCATTGTCTGAGCTGTCATAGCTCTCGTTGTTTTGGTTGATGCGTGCGTGGCTTAGAAAGTTACTCGTCAAAGTTCGAGTAGCATAATTTGAAAATTAGTTATTATAGAATAGCAGCCTCGCTAGCGTGCAGTGCACGAGAAAAACATTCCTTGCTAATAAGAATAACCACAATACGATCCACCCTCTAAAGACCGCTGAAGACATTTTCTATCGATATCGCGAGAATTTCATTCCAGCCAAAGAAAGCGCGCGTAGCATCAGGACGGCAAGATCAACCTCAGGTAATGGCAACAAACGAAGCGTTTAGCGTCTTGGAATTAATTTAATCTCGGAGACCATGAGAAAAGACAAGGCCTCGTCTCGGTGATGGCTGCTGCGGTAACGGCGAAGCAAATCGAACAAAAGGAACCAGTCATGCAGGAAATGGTTCTCCTTCGCGACACTCAGCGAATTGACTGCAGTTTGCCTGCTTCATGGAAAGCAAGGACGGAGGAAACTCTGCGTGCCTGCGAGCTTGCTTGCCTGCCTTCCTTCCGCTGACAGATATGTTCGGTGCGTCCATAGCGCAACAAGAGTAACGTATGTAAAGCAACATTCAAAAATGTTTAACTCGCACATATCATTTTCTAGCGTCGAGGATTTGTGTCTTTCACGATACAAGATAGCGAGATTTTGACTTGAAAATTTTGATGCTGCGAACACAAAATCAAACATTTTCATAATTTCATTGCTAGAAGAGATTGTATTTTAGCACTGTCAGTCCTACGCAGGGAGTCTGGAGGATCTCAATTCTTTTCCAAATGTATAATGAAATGAGGCAATTGTATGCCTCCGACATGCTTCAAAAATACTCTTATAAAAAGAACAATTCTGATGGGCGAAACAGGAGTAATTTCGGCAAAACTATCAGGAAAAAAGTGCGCTGAAGATTGGTCAATAACTGTTAGATACAAACGTGTGAACGAGTTGTTTCCCGGCAAACGTTCGATCATCAGGAAGAAGACAGAAACGAGAAGAAATTTCTATTTCCCTTTATTAATAATATTTATATCACATTTCTAGCCCAAGAAAATAAGAGAAATAACAAAAGACAGAGCCTAGATGAGACCATATGTAGAGTAGCCAAACTAAATACCCATGATAATACCCTGTCAACTTATGATTCTAAAATTAAGTAAAAAATACAATCAATCAGGATATTGTACAGTTTAATAACACTGTCAAGCCTCTTCCTCATGGTTAATTAAATAAGGAATTGATTGAAAATTTGAAAACAATGACTTTTCACATCTGAATTCGAGGCCCATGTATATGTGAATAAATAAATGGTATTTCCCTCACACGACAACACCCGTTCAACACGTTGACTGCGATGGGTTAACTGAAGTTCAATTTTTAACTTTAATTCATAGTCGAAAGTCGTCAGGGATTTTATAAATGCCAAACATGCAGTGGGTTCATTAAAAACAATTAAATTTAAAAGATTGTTGATTTTTCGAATGACCCATCGATAAGCCGCATCGCAAGCACCGAGTTAATTAAGGAGCTGACACACTGTTACTGGCACCACTGGTAAGATTGATCACCCACTTTTCCTTTTGAAGAAGTAAATGATGCAAACGTAGTGATCCAAACGTCTCATCATCATGTAGTGAAAACACTTGAGACAATTCATGAGGTTATCTCCTTTGAATTAAATAACATCGCCGCAAAAATACCAAAACATTCTCAAGCAATGGAATGTTGCCGAAGACATTTTTTCCTTGATTGTAAGCGTTATTTCTTACAATTTAGGGAGGGACCCGGGTATACAGTTATCGTACAGATAACTTCGGTGTGATGTCTTTTGCAACAGGTGTTGTCTAAGGAATTCTTCCCACTCAAAGAACCGTCGCAATTTTAAAGCTTCTTTTTATCTGCGAGGCTCAAACTTTGATTAGGGAAGATGTGATACCACACATCATCACCAGCGATCCTTAGCAACACATGCATCTTTTCTGATACAAACTGCTTCATTTTTACTTGAAGGGAAATTTCCATGTTCCGCCTTGCTTGCGGTACGACCCATCGACGAATCGTTTGAAAAATTTCAACAATCTTTCAAAAATATTGGTTTTTAATGGATCCAATTGATGTTTGGTATTTATAAAATTGCTAAAAAGTTTGGCTTTAAATTGAATTTGAATGTTGAACTTCAGTTTAACCTATCGCCGTCAGCGTGTTAAGCCTTGCCAGCCGAAAAGCCTCGATTGTTCATCATCTTCCTAAGAAATTAAAACGCGAAAGAATGCACGTCATTTAAGAAGCAACAGCTAGAAGCAGAAGTATAGAACGAAATTTCTCATTCACCAAGTTTTAGATCAGAAAAACCTTCTCGTAGTAAATCAGTTAAAAAAGACCACGCTCGAGTTCGAGCCTGGTTATCTAAAAACAATAATGAACGTAAATAACTCTTACTCAAATCAAAAACGTTTTACCACGAAAATTGCATCTACTACGATCGCCTCTAAATAGTTAACTAACAATTAATCCATTTAACAACATCAAAAAGTCAAGATTGTTTAGTCGTCGTACCACAACCGCACAATTGTAACGCTATTGTCACAAGTTGCTTTATGTTGGAGAGACCGCATCTCCAATATTCAATAGCAAATCATATGTACTCATATCCACCTAGTCGTCCACCAAAATTTGATTGGCTTGCTTTCAAATTTAAAATCAGCGTCAGCCTGTATTCCATCACCGAAGATGTCAAATGATGCTGAGTTTCCCGACGTGGAAAAAATTTACATAAGTACAGGCTGTATTAAGAATCGTGAGGAAATGCTACACTGTGTATTCTGATGCTTCACTGTTGACCTGCGAGTTATCCAATCAGAACCTGAATATTAATGTCAAAATATGGGAAAAAAATCACGCGCAAAACATTTTAGTTTAAATCAATGAAGAATTTGCACAGCAATGATAAGCCTACTTCGAGGCATACTTTAGTAAGCTGTCAATGATTGACAAAGTTATATTTATCATGCATTTAACAGCTCAAGGTAAGTACAAACAATTTGTTTCTAAAGTCATCACCGTGAATACCCTTGAAAAGCGCGAGATAATGGCTGCAGTCTGATTCCTTTGTGATCGTAACGCCTGATAAATTGCATTGAGCAACACATGATAAGCAAAGCCTACAAGATCTCACAGCACACTTGGCGCCTCTAAACAGCAAATTAATTGCTGTCTGTACTGCAGTTCAGGGAATGGGATAACTCTGAAATATTCTGACATGCATCCCACTCAAACTTTTTCGCCGGAGCATGCATGTTTTTCGCCGCCTAAGCGATTTAATTACTTGGGGGGGCGAAAAACATGCATGCAGGTGGCGAAAAAGTTAGACCGGGATGCTACACTTGCTAAATGTTCCTGTGATATGCAAAGACTGGACTCCGTTACTTTCTGCTTCAGTGACTCGGCATTCGGTGACGTTCTGCTTCCTCATAAGTTTTAGGACCCAAAAGGGAGAAGACACCAAAACGTATTCCCCCCAAGACATCCTTTATCTCTGTTGTTTTAGGACTCTGTGACTTTGGACTGCTTGATTGTTTCTCTCATTAACAGAATTAGACCCCGACATGGTTAGTCTATTAGTACGCCTCGTATGGTTTGTCCATCAATCAAGGTCCTTTATATAAAAAATTTAAAACCCAATGTGTTGTAACGCATCTCATGATCAAATTTTTGTGGAAATAAACGTTTTTTCTTTCTTTTTTTCTGTTTTCTGTTCTTTTTTCTGGCGCTCTTTCCAGAAGACGTCACGAAACTGTGGCTGTCCCAGCGGCGCCAGGAGGACTAGTGGCTCGAGGCAGCTCTGATGTTTGCTTTGCATCCAATTGTACGAGGGCTGATAGAACAAGACATTTAAGAAGCCGTTCACAAAATTATTTCTGTTAAATATATTGACTTCTTACTCGTGCTGGAAGTAAGGTCGTGCAAACCCAAGCAGAGCGGGGTTTGCTGTGCATCCAATTGTACTAGGACTGATAAAACAAGATGATTAACACTTTGACTGCGGCAGGCAAAACTGAAGCTCAACATTCATTTCAAATTTAATTAAGGTCAATCATAGGAAGCAACGTTGAACATAACGAGCATTAACTCATTCATATTTTTACTCAGTTTTCATTCGACATTTAAAAAATTGAGTTTGTGGCCACTGGTCGGTCAGCAGCATAATGAAACTCCCTCAGTGGCCAGGTATGGCTCACGTAGTATTCAGAGTGTTAGGAAACCGCTCACGAAATTATTTCAGTCATCTTCAATGAGTTCTTAGTCCTACTGAAAGATTTGAATTGAGAATATTTTGAGAAATGGCCCAGCATTTCGTCCTGTTTTCGATCAAATGCGCAAACCGTTACCTACAAAAATAGTTTTCCTAAAATTCCACTGGTAATTAGGGGTTTCTGCAACTAGTCTACTGAGAACATAGCATTGGAGCCTAGTGAGGCTTCGGCCATCATTCATAACAAACACAAACCTATTAAACACACATATATCCTTGTGGAACTAATTAAAATGAACACTTAACTAATTAAAACACATATTTAAAAGTGATTTTTTCCCTTAGGTATATATCTTAATGCTAAAATGATTGAAATTGATTTAAAGAGTTGATATACATTTAAGAAGCTCATTTGAAATCCGAAAACTGCACACGAAGCTTTTAAATGAGAAGCCACTGCACTGGTGGAAAGAAATTATTTCCAAACATTGATAATCGGAATAATTATTAATATCAAGACCGCTAAACTTATTACATGAGATCCGGTTAACAGACCCCTTAAAATGCTCAGAATACAACGTAATTGGTGTTTTTAATCGTGCATTTGGACTGTAAGCTGACAATAAACAAAAGACTGCATCTGACCCAAATATCTCAAATCTATGCTGAAAACGAGCATATTACAAAAAATTAAGCATTCCGGTTTCCCCAAAACTATACGACCATTCCCACATCCCCTCCCGGCGCACTCAACAAACAAAAACTCGCGCCGTAAAGCCAGCAAACCGACACACATGCTCCATTTTCCCTGCCCCAGCTGTGCTCGTTCGCGTGCGTGCAAGTTGGCAACACGCGAAAAAAAGACAGAAATTCAGCCTCGTGGAACCGAAATCGTTTGTTGTTAGCAGCGAAGTGACGGTCGGGAACCGCACAAGGCCGCCGGGTCGTTAGAGCTTATTTTGACACTCGCCAGCCGGGCCTAATGGAGTGCAATTGGGATTCCCCAAGCAGGATGTAGTACATGTACTTTTGGCCGAGAATTTTTGTTCATTCAAGAGTAAGACTGAATGCGGCACGCCAAAAGTTTCTGCATCGCTATTCGGATGAGAATTTTGTTCGTAGCTTAGCGTAAGAACAAGCGTCATTTCCATGACAACAAAAAAAAACATACAGATCGAAGACATCTTCATGTTAGGAACATCCTCAACAAACGGTAATTAGAGTATTAAAAATGTATAGTTCGTGCGGTATAGATAATACGCGATAAAAGAAACGCTACGCCAGAAGCACATTCAACGCTGCAAGTGGCCACACAAAATCAGCACATGTGCGGCAGAAGCGAAGCACAATGTTTGGGTCTGCCCCACCCGTTCCCCAAGGTACGGTCTACTTCTGAGTTGAAGGCCGAAGCGCGCGGTCGATATCGTCGCTCTTAGTTATCTCTCATAACAAAGGGCTTTCGCGCCGAAAAATCTCTAAATATTTATCTGAAGTAAGAAGACTTCAAGCCCATATTAACACGTTCACTACATTTCCGCGGTTGCCACGGTCGGTTTGGTTAGGTTGGAAGAAGCAGAATTGAAAATCTGTCTGTACTGCTTAGTTACATTCTTATCCTTTCTAACAAGCGGGAAAATATAATTGCTCGATAACATTTCAACTTGTACGCCATGGTCTAATTTAAAAAAAAGGTAGTGATATAACAACCATTGTGACTGGTACATAAACGAGCTATTTACCGATTGGTACACATTTGTACAAATACGTAGTGAACGTGCAAAAATCCACGCTGAACAGCTGACGAAGCAGCGAAGTTTTGTTGTTGAGTGCGCAGGAGTAACGGGAAAATTCGAACGAGGTGTGGCGAGTTCAAATTCAAGGACAATTAATAATAGAAACAACAATGGAAAGTTATACGAGTGATTGGGGATTTGAAGCACGATCGAGAAATAGATATGCACACACGACGGCTGTGAAAAGAAGGTATGAAAACCAACGAAGAGCCTGCAGAACTTACGAGGCTCAGATATCTAAATGACAAGCTTTTGATAGACATGTCAACTCTCAAATAATGGATAAATGCTGACCACAACTTAGCTATAAGAAATGAGCACCAGACGTAGCTAGAAACTTCATGGCGCAGTGTTCTCAACATTTGAACTTTTAAATTAAGAAGACAATGTCCCATATTTCGTGACAATGAGAAATTACTCAATTTTTTCCCAAAAGTATGTATTCCATTTCATTAAGTATCAAAAACCACCTGAACAGGGCTAATAGAATGAAGAAAACAAAAAGCTTCTGATCCCTTAAGAACATGACGCTCACTGCCTCCTCTGAAGAGCACAAATGTCTGACACGCGCCAGCAACACAGCATCGAGTTGACTTGAATCCACAGCAACTTGGACGTATCAATTGAGAGCAGTTTGAGTTATAACGAGCTCTATTGAGCCTTATCGAGATGCTGGCAATGCAGCCTTTATTCTTGCGTAATTTGGCAGGCGGGCGCAGCGACTCTGGACTGCATGTAGAGAGCTCGCATGCAACGGTACGAATGTTGATCATCACCAAGAAATGTTGATATTGACAGGTTGCTTGCGATGCGACCCACCGATGGGTCGTGCTGAAGTTCTTTGGCGCAAAACGACCCATCAATAGATTGTTTTTTTTTATAAAATTCAAACAATCCTTTAAAATTAACAGTATTTAATGAACATAGTTGATGTTTGGTATTTTTAAAATTGCTAACAACTTTTGAATTTAAATTTGAGTTGAATATTGAGCTTCAGTTTATCCTGTCTCGTGTTAAGGGAGCTGGTGAGATGAAGTGGAAGTATGATTCAAGTTACTTAACCTGCATTTTTTAGCGACTGCTCTCGCTGTCTTCATGCTGACGTCATCAATACCTGAGCGTTCTTTTAACTGTCTGATACATTTCTTCAAGTTCATCACGCGTTACACTATTACTACATGCACTATCTGCATGGTGGAGCTGCTCCATTAAATGTCACTCATTTTTACGTTATTTAATTGCGTGATGGAATTACAGTAGAAAATGTCCAACTCGTACGTTCACTGGTTGAATGTCATGTTCCTCATGTGTTCATTATATAGTTCATTATAGGATTCTGTTGAAATGAAAGATCATTTAAATTTGATCGTGTCCAAAAGTTATAAGAAATTCACTCAACATTTCTTTTCATATCTCGACTGCCGTCAGCAATTAATGTGTAACCCAACGTCAGAAAGATGACCTTATCTTTAAAAAGATATATCAGTGCATGCAAGGCGCTAAGAAGTGAAGAGCGCACATGTGAGGTCTTTCACAAATCATAGGTTTGGTTTAATATCCTATTATATCATAATTAACGCACAGTGGAGAAAAGTCACTAGTCCATTGAGAAGACTAGTCACTAGTCCATCTTTTCGAAGAAGTACTTAGTGAAAATAGGCACTAAAACTGCCACGATCAAAAAACATGCAGGAAAAACATGAAAAATGTAAGATTAATTTCCAAAGCAATATGCAAGGTTGGTTGTGTAAATTAATCAACAATTGCTTGAGAGCATTTAAAATTGCCTTGAAGATTAAAGCACAGCGGGAGACTAACCGTTACAATCAATTTATGAAATTCGCGGATAAGCAGCAATGTGCTGCATGCGCGCCTCTCGGTGCTGCTACAGCGTGAGGTCTACCGCCATACATCGCCTACCCAGGTACAGTTCGCGATGTACAAATTAAGTGGTAATCGCTAAATTAAATGTGTGGAAATATTTTATATCCATTAGTAACCTAACCTCACGCAATATTACCAGCTAGAGGTAGATCTTATGCTATAGTGCGGTAAAAGAATCAAAGTAGGGTCAAACCAGTGTTTTTTCGTCGACCGTGGGGCGATGCTGACGTCATGGCAATGAACCAATAGCAGCGCTCATATTGCATCTGACAACACTGCTAGCCCCAAATCTAGCACCGCTACTGGCCTAACGACATGTCACAACGGTGACGTCATAAAGTATGTTTGAAATAAAGCCGTTCTATTGGCTAGCCGAACAAGAGGAGGTTCATTTTCCACCATAAAAATGACCAACTTGTTTCTTCTACCGTGATAAACCTCACGCTCTAGTACAAGCTAGTGGCGGATCCCATGCTATAGCGTAGTAGACCTCACGCCATAGCAGCACCAGCCGACCTTTAGGAAGGCCTGCCTAGCCATCAGCTCTTAGAGACTCGCGGCTTTTCAGTTAACGGTAGAAACAGCCGAGGCCACGGCGTGGTAGACACCACGTGTCTGCCGCCGAGTAGGTGCGTCATTTCAATTTGAGTTCACACATCAAACTTCACGAACTTTCTGGAGTAGAGAACTCAGGGCACTTCTTAGTGAACACTTCATTAGCGGGTAAATACCGGTACATCAAACCAGCATTCCTTCCATGAAGTTGAAGAATAAATTAATTGCTTTGGCTTTTGAATGAAGTCAATCAAAGATCTCCAGCATTTCGCGATAGTATGCACAGCGAACTGAGATTGAAGTCAACATGAAATAAATTAAGATCGCATTGTTTACCCTAAAAAATATATGTATAACATCACCTTATTCACCTATTCTCAATAATTAATATCACTATACAAAAATAATTACAAAATTGTACCCCGTAGAGAAACGCAGCGTGTTATGGGATCAGGTTTTTACGATTGATTGATTATAAGGATGTTTTAGTCTCCCTTTACCGCAACAAAGATGTCCGAAGAGAGGAAGGATGAAGGCGCCATTTAGTATGGTGTTAAGGGAACGCGGTATCTACGCACAAAGTGCATAAAAACAGTAAGCTAAGAAAGAAGTTCATGAAACAAGATAAAAGTTGAAGAAGAAAGTAGTAGGTGCTGAAAAACAGGATAGCAGAGAACCAAAAAAAGATGCTTCTTAACAAATCAAAAGACCTATTATATTTCAACAAAAAGAAGGTCTGCATAACTTTTACCTCAAGACCTCACATAATCCCCGAGGAGTGCTAGTTCCCATAGATACAACAGTTGTATCCCCCTGAGGGGTCAGTTTCTGGGAACAGCAACGCAGTGTCACGGTGGTTAACTCGCATGATTTGTCCAACCCATTCACAAATCCCATGGAATTAGCGCTGCTTTCGGATGAAAATAAAGGGTTTTCACTGTTCATTTTGAGCATTTGGCGGCTGTACCACAGCTTGTTACAGTGAGCATAGCAGGAAAAGGCTTGTATGCAACCCAATAAAGAACATGATCAACAGAGCAGTGATACATGTTCATTAGGAACATTGTTCGATGAATTCACACTTACTGAATGGCACAGGACACTCGCAGCTACGTATGCGCGCACGGGGTTCTACATACACTGTCTGCATGATGGAACTGCTTCATTAAATGCTACTCATTTTTACGTTTTTACCATATTTTTAAGTTATTTATTGATTTTTTAGGTTATTTATTACATTTTCATGTTATAATATTTTTATGATATTTATTATATTTTACGTTATTTATCATATTTTTGCGTTATTTACTCGTATGATGGAATTACATTAGAAAATGTCCAACTCGCATGTTCACTGTGATTGAATGCCGCATTCCTCATGAGTTCATTATGGCATGAAAATAGGATTCTGTTGAAATGAAAGAACATTCAAATTTCATCGTATTCAAAAATTTCTGAAGCAAAATCAAAACAATAAACTTGTGCTTAATAAATTCTGAATATATTTTTCATTCATAATCTTGGGCACACTCGTAATGGGATTTTCAATGCATTGATACTTATTCAACAGCACTTTTTCTGCACGAAATGAAGATTCAAGGCTATACAAATTATTGAACTGCGAGTTTTTGAAAACATCGGTTATTTACTTCATTGAAGTAAAAGATTAGATTATAAGTTAGTTTAAGCCTCCCTAACCGCTGCAAAAACAGAGCGTATCGAAGAGAGGAAGGAGGAAGGCACCATTTAGTATGGAGATAAGAAAATGAGGAATCTATGCAGAAATGGCATAGAAACAGTAAGATGGGAAAGAAGTTCATGAAATAAGATAAAAGTTGAAGAAAAAAGTCAGAGGTGATGAAAAACAGGACAGTAGTGAACCGAAAAAAGGTGGTCCATTAACATAACAAAAAACATTTTATTTCAACAAAAAGAAGGCCTACCTAACTCTCAGCTCGGGCCCTCACATTTTTCCCCTGGGAGCGCTAATTCCCATAGATACAATAGTTGTATCCCCCTGAGGGGACATTGAAGTAAAAACTCGGTTCAAATTTTAACGTTTTTGAATGAATTGTTATACCTTGAAATGATCTATATCTTATCAAGCGACTCTGGCTTGGAATTAAATTTCAGCAATCCTCATTCCTTAACAATTGACAACTGTAACAATAACTGTAACAATTATCAATCCTTAAGCATTAAAGTCTGAAGTATAATTGAACCAGTTATCGTCCGCTGCCCCTTGAACCTGAGCCCCTTCTCCCAACTTTGATGAAAATTTTCTTAACACTTTTGCCGCAATTGGTTAAACTTAAGTTTAACACTCAACTCAAATTTAGAGTATATTTTAGTAAGCAATTTTGAAAATAGAAAAGACTCACTAGATCATGCTCTCATTTGCATGGCTTTAATTAAGTGTTTATGAGAACTTAGTTTGCGACTACTGGTCGGTCAGCACCATTATGAAAACCTCCTCCGTGGCCACCGGTGGCGCACGTTGCGGTCAAAGTGTTTAAGCGAATGACGAACGTATGGCGAAAGAATCGTGGTCCTCTACACCCAGCTCTTGAAAGTTCGTCAACTGCAGCACCAGAATTTACAAAACAAGGCTGCCGAGACTTAGTTTGGAGGATTGGGTCAGTGGCAAAATTCCTCTAACTTTACAACGACCGGAACAAGCACGGTAAAGGTCGAAGAGATCAGAGACCTCCTTTTTTTATAGCTGACACAAATTTACCCTCAAAGTTTTTCAAAAATGTTCTTTTAACAATTACACAGGAAGAATATTTCTAGAAGACAAAGGCCAGAATATTCCTAAAGCAATTAAGCAGGTCCATTTCAAAACTCATCTCACCCGCTCACGAAGATCTAATTTTTCGCATCTCCGCGGACGTCGAGCAAGGCACGGCCAGCGTTTTTAAAACATCGTTGGTCACCGCACGACAAAGCCAGCCAGAATAATTACTTGCGAGCGTTCGCAGCAAAGATTCCTTCGGACATGAAAGCTTCGTCATGCCCTTCCTTCAAATGTCAGCAACGGGTCACCTCGCTAATTTGCTACTGCCGAGGAAGCTATAAAATTCGAGACCGCCAGGTATCACTGCAAATTCCCGGAAGCTGGAAGAAAGACGCGAGCCATATATCACGATCGAAAGATTTTCGAACTGCAGAAATTGTAACACTATTGCTTTCAAAGTAGTCGCGAGGGTGTTCGAGTTTTTTAATGTTTAATGATGTTTAAATACGTTTAATGATGAGAGTTTTTCCAGCTTTTATTGATACTAAAACGAAAACTATTCCAGTCTGAAATAGCTCTCGAGTTAGCAACGATTCAGCAGCAACAGCAGCAACTCTCAGGATCTCAGGAGACAATGGCGTCGAGGTGGCGGAAGAAATGTCAAAAAAGCTGCGTGACGTCCGTGGAAGTGAGCACAAAATTATTAACAATTTAGAAAATAACGACAATGATTTTTTCCATTTTTATACTAAGCCTTATTTTTTGACGGTAGGAGCAATCCCTCTTGATAGCTTCAAGGTTACAATTTCAAATAAAATATCAGACGCATGCTCTATGAACATGATTCGTTAAAGAAAATTATTAAACACCGCATCAGTTTAGGACTTCCTCGGCGATCTTACAATTGCAAAGTGGAATTGAGCAAAGACTGTAGAAAACAGGGAATCTATGCACTAAAGTGTATTCTCAATTAGGATAGATACCCTTCGCAGAGAAACACCAGTTTAAGAAGCAAGAGAATGAAAATGCTAAGAAGAATCACCGAAGTAGGCATAAAAATTTTAAAAAGCAGAGTAGATAGAAGATAGATTTCGCAAAAGCCTACCTATAGCTAATGTGACCTAGCAGTATCTCCCCTGAGGGCGTCACTCTCCATCGTACAGAAGAGACAAACCTTGCCGACCAAAACCGAAAACCCAATCGTGAAATTAATTCAACATATAACGTACGATTGCTCGGTGTTGTTAGATTAGATGAGAAAGTTTAACCTCCCAGTCTGTAACAAAGACGATCCTAAGAGAGGAAAGCGGAAGGCACCATTTGGTATGGAAATAAGGGAACGTTGAGTCTATGCACAAGATGCATAATAACAGTAAATTGAGATTGAAGTTAGTGAAACCGTATAAAAGTTGAAGAAGAAAGTAGTAGGTGCTAAAAAACAGACAGCAGTGAACCAAAAGAAGATGGTCCTCAACACAATGTAAAAATATTATCTCAACAAAAAAAAACCTACATTACTCTCAGCTCGGGACCTCACATTTTCCCATAGAAGTGTTAATTCCCATAGATACAATAGCTGTATCCTCCTGAGGGGAGTAATTCCCATAGATACAATGGCTGTATCCTCCTGAGGGGGTTATTCCCAGAGATACAATGGCTGTATCCTCCTGAGGGGGTTATTCCCAGAGATACAATGGCTGTATCCTCCTGAGGGGGTAATTCCCATAGACACAATGGCTGTATCCCCTGAGAGGGTAATTCCCATAGATACAATGGCTGTATCCCCCAGAGGGGGTAATTCCCAGAGATACAATAGCTTCATCCCCCTGAGGGGTAATTCCCATAGATACAATGGCTGAATCCCCCTGAGGGGGTAATTCCCATAGATACAATGGCTGTATCCCCCTGAGAAGAAGCCGAGTGTCAACTCCGGTTGCGAGGCATCAGCACGCACACCTGACGTCGAGATGCAGCCGGTTTTATCGACCACCAATTGCCTTATCGCAAAAAAACGTGGTTCACTGAACACCGTTGGCCATTTTTTTGCGAGCTTTAATTGGTCCGCTTGATGTTAGAACCTGGAGCGTCGTTTGAACCCTAACTTCTCTCTCCCTATGGAGAGGAGACCGATAATGCGTGCACTTGGGTCTAGTTCTGCTGAACTGGAATATATGTAGTGAAGCATCAGTAGGCTTAACGCGGCGCTTGCGGTACGACCCATCGATGGGTCATTCGAAAAACTCCAACAATCTTTTTTTACATTAACGATATTTAATGGATCCTGTTAATGAGTGGCATTGATAAAATTACTCAAAACTTTTGAGTTTAAAAATGAGTTGAATTTTAAACTTCAGTTTGGTTCATCTCAGTCAACGTGTTGAACAAACAAGAGCATTTGGTACCCGCATCATGCAACTGCTTGAGGACAAGTGCTCGACAGGCACCAGAGCAGCGCTGCAGCAGACACACGCGTGCACACACACACAACACACACACCACATCCAACACACACCACATCCAACACACACCACACTCACATCATACACACACATCTCATACACTACACACACCACACACACAAACCGCACATACACCACACACACGCCATGCATACACCTCCGGTTGTTCAAGTCAGCAGAGCGTTGACAAGGTTGTCAAGAACTGCAGCAGAACCGAGCGCAGTATTGTCACAAAATTCTCCATTGTCGACTTGAACTTGAAAATAAATCGCCGTCAAGCTTAGCAGCGCCTGCTGTTGGTGTGCCGAACTTGACCGAAACAAGAAGACAATAATTGTAAATTTTACGAACTCACGATTCACAATAACCAGCTCATGTGACTCAAAATGACGATTTGCTACAGAGAGGGGTTCGGACTCGATGAAGCGTTAGATTCAAGTTTTCCTTGTCCCATAAAATGAATTTCTAAGGGAGGAAAGTCAGAGGCAACATGTAGGAAGAAATTAATGAAATTTCTAGCACGTAAAAACAAGATTAAAAGAAGTTATTAGAGTAAGATGAAAATTGAAAATAAAGCGATAGGTGTTGAAAATAGGATAGCATTGACCCAAGAGACGCTGGTTTGTAGATTGGACTTGATGAGGTAGTTCAAGTCTTCTTAACCCCCTGAAAGGTGCCCCAAAAGAGGAAGGGAGAAACAGACTGCGTCTAGTGTACGGTGCACAAATTCTACCCACATGGTGCCTCCTCACCCCGCGGATAAACTCAGCAAAATTTTAAAAAGTTCATGAAACTTGAAAGTTGACGAAAAGAGTAATGGGTACTTGAAAAAAACATCAATGAACCTAAAAAAAGATAACCAAAACAAAAGCATTTTTCTTTTCAATAGGTGGAAAGTCTACTTTAATCTTCAGCTCGGGACCTCACGCATTTCTCTTCTGAGCTCTAATGCTCTTAAATTCATTAATTGTATACCCGAAGGGGAAAAAGGTGTTCGCTACCACTGAACTCCATTTGTATTTTGCCAAGCGTAAGCTCTGTTTAACCTTCAACTCGGGGACCTACCAAAAGCGATTTAGTAGAAAATTAGTAAAGTTCACAGCGGCGTCATGCTATTTGACAATTTCATCGGTGCGTCATTGTCGTGTGGGTTAAATTTCACATCGACCCGAGTTTATTTTTCTGATGACGTTCAAATCAACGGGCGAGTTTTCATACCACTAATTAGAACTCAAATGGGCAGTTAAAGTCGTTTCATTTTCAAATCATCTAGTCATCAATTCATTTCCATAAAAATCATTTCAAATCATCTACTCATCAATTCATTTTCGTAAAAATAATTTCTAACCATCTAGTCATCAATTAATTTCAATAAAAATAATTTCAAATCATCTTGTCATCAATTTATTTCCGTAAAAATAATTTCTAGCCATCTAGTCATCAATAAATATAATAAAAATAATTTCAAATCACCTTGTTATCAATTCATTTTCATAAAAATAAAATCAAATCATCTAGTCATCCTTTTCATACGTGCCCATATCTGCGCGTCCATTCGCTTGCTCATTTGAGCTCGATTAAGGTTGCATCAAAATTCCCGCACGGCGTCCTCTTCATACCTTACATTTTCAGAAGCCAGAGTGCTGCTGACGCGAGCGGCGCAGTCTCGTGGTGAAAGAGAAAATGAAAAGAAAGAAAAACCGTTTCTTTATTAAAAAGTTGGCACACGAGATGCATTACAACACATGGGATTTTAAAAATTTCTCAAAATAAATGTCCGTAACGGATAAACAAACCAAACGAGGCTTACAAAAAGCATCCATAAGATAAAACATGAGTAAAAAATATGAAAAAAATCCTTCCCGACAGCAGCGAGAGTTTCAGAGAAGGCCTGCATGCCCTGAAGATCATTTGGATGTCCTAATCGCAGCCTAGGCCTTCCTTCCTCTGATCCAGAGGCGAGAATTGCGGTCAAGGCGACCACGCCGCGTTCAGCTCGCCGCCGTGCAGAACAACGAGAGCAGAGCCAACGTCGCCTGAACGCTCCGAGGGAACGTACTCTTTCTAAATGAATTTCCGAGAGCCGTATCGGAGCGATGATCTCGGGTCTTTCATTCGAGACATCGCTTGTTCGTCCATACACGCTGGCGGTGATCAACAATCCTGCCATCGCTGGCGAACAAAAAAAAATGTTGAGAAAATATGTTCAGTGCTTCGTGCTCTAGAAAAGTTGGCATTGATTTAAAGTACTTGGTATTTAATTGGACGTCTTGGCTGTCGCTTTTAAATGCACGTTGGGCAGCGCAACGAGAGACAAAGCTATTTTATGAAGCCTTTTAATCCGAGCTGTCGTGGCAGGAACACTTCCGAGCGCTGATAGAAGCCATTGAAAGACATTCGAAGAAAGAGTTTTGGAATCCGAATTTTACGTCCTTGAGAAATAAAATCAACAACGTCAAATGACACACATGACAGGCAGCTCTCGCCCCTTGTTATCCACGGAGGCCGAACGTTTCATGTACCTGATAAAGTATTTAATTTTTTCGCATACCGACGCTACTTCTATTTTAAACAGTTCTATGGTTTTCAGGAGCATGAATTCAGTAATTCAGGTAATTACTTCATAAAAGCTGAGAGAATTGAAGATGGAAACCTATCATGGATTGCCGACACACTTCTTGTTTTTTTGCTGTTCTAAAGACAGTTTTACCTTTAAATCATAAAAAATAGTTCATTTTATGAATATATTCAGTGGTAAGATGCACAAAATGTCTAGCAATTCCCTTCAAGCAACTTTCCAGTGAAGAATTACTTGCAAATGAAAATTCAATCTGAAATAAACCTAGGTAATAAAGAAAAACTCATTTTGCGAGATTTAAAACTTTTCCACCGACAGGCAAGAATTCGAAATAGTCAGCTGTTAAATGGAGAGGCTCATTACTAAAAATGAATGAAAAGATTAAGCATGTCTTATTTATGTTAATGAAGATTTAGACTCTTGAATGCACTTGTGAGAAAAAGAATTTAACTTAGATTATTCTAGAGAGGAAGAACTCGTAAAAGATCAACAAGATAGTGGGAACTTCCTTAAATGTTGAGTGACCTTAAAAAATTTATTCCCGAAAAGCTTTTGCGCAAAAGAAGCAAAATAAACTCAATCCCAGCGAATTGATACTTACATCAAAGAAGGCAACAATGTCCTTGCTCTTATCACTATTCCCTTCCATCACACCATGGGGCCATGTCACCGATTTCACCATTTAACGAGGTTCACATTAAAGCAAAGCTATGGGATGACGAAGAGTCGTAGATCCGCTAAATATTCAATATAAAAGTACTGAGGTAACACATGATATAAAAGTACTGTTGTAAAATATAAACGTTTAGATTTTTGTCGCAGTCGACTGAACATAACCTTTTGCCTTATTCTGTTGTCTAATCCTGATAGTTTCCATAGACATCGAACAGCTTCTTATCCAAGGCTTCGATGCACTGGGAGCTTATCGGCGGCACGTCGAGCTGGTTTTGTTCGAAACTTTCGGAGCAGTCGTTAAATCGTTCAAACAGCGACACTTTCAGGGCGAGCATAATGTTTTATCTTGAAGCCGACGGATTTAATACCTAAATATAATATCACATCTCGATTAGAACTTGTCTTTGAGAATAGAAATAATTCATGGGAGGCCAGAGCCAGATTATTTTACTACTACACGGTACTGGAGAAAGCACGGCGACTGCTTTTTGAGGTCATAAATTGAAATCATTAGCAAAGCATTGCCACCAGCAGGTTTAAGGCAACACGTATCACTATTATTCCCTGGTCAAACACAGAGCGCGAGCAATTTCTCGGCTTAATAGTTTGGCACGACCCAATTTTACAACTCAATTAGTTACAGGGTGCCAAAAAAATGAAGTTTCGTACGACTCCGTTTTATCAATTAGTTACAGGGCGTCAAAAAAAAGAATGGCACGACCCAATTTCATCACTGAATTATTTAGTCACAGGGCACCAAAAAAGAGAAAGAACATGCAAACCTTGCATTAAAAAGTAGCGTAAAAATCCCATCTCACATAGCATAGGCAGCTCATCGAAGCATGGTGAATTAGGGAACAGTGAAGCGAGGTGAGCTCTTGTACATCATTCCGTCACGCGCTCTCTTATTGTATTATGGTGAGGTCGCAAGTGTAATCGATTTGTGAAATCTATTTGTAAAATCGTACGTACTGATTTTTAGCGTTGAAAATACAAAGATTTTGGTCGCAGTCGCTTTATTCAAGAGAGTTCAAAAACTTCCTCACAGATGTGCAATTGACCATGAAATTTTTCCAAAACGAATAATGATCTCTCTAAAATTCCTTTTTAAATTCATAAGAAACAAAGAACATTGCTCAATTTTCAAACATTCTTCATACTAAAAATTAGCTCGAGCAAAAAAAAATGCGCTCACAGAATTTACAATTTTTATGTTTGAAAAATTTTTTCCGGAGCTCAAAAGTGGCCGAAGCTTGGACGCATCCAGCATCATTTACTCCGCTCTATTGATCAAGCAAGAAGTCGTGCATTTAAGGGCAAAATGAGTTCAAGAAAGGAGCTATAATTCACGGTGAATTTTAAATTCATGGAAAGAGTTCGGCCTGACCTGGAGAAAGATCAGGGCTAACTAGATCCACTCAGCACCGCAGTGACGGCCGCCACCAGAGATTCGTTTTACTGACAAAAAGCTTCCTTACCTTCCTTATTTGCTCAACTTACGAGAACGATTTGCTCAACTCGTAGATCGGTAGCCTTCCTGGTCCGATGCTCTGAATTGTCGCTTGTTTTAGGGTAATTATTTGTCCTTGAACGCTCGTCGTAGAAGAAAACGTTCGCAACGGCAATATCAGCAAAGAAGGCAATCCAAAAACGAAAGAAGAATAACTCCAATCCAAATACAACCCTCGTGAGCCATCCCGAGAAGACGAGCCCGAAAAAACTTCACCAAGAAAATGACAAAGCGAGAATGCCAACTAAAAATGCCAGTCTGTAAACCCTGATTTAAAAACGCCAATTGATGAGCTGTATCCCCACAACATGATCTTAACTTGTAACTCTTGAATGTGTACACCTGGATACTGGCTCATGAACGTCAGGCCTTCAGTGTCAACGTTTGAATGTTGTTTCGAGAAGACAAACCGCAGTTGACGACCAATTCTGGACAGTTACAGTAACTCTTCCCCGGCATCCGTACGAACTCTTTTTATTTCAGCTCTTGAAAATAGCATTTCATGCGTGTATCCGCTCCCTAACCTGTAATTCAAATAAATTTAATTTAATAATTATTTTAAATGCATTACCATGCACTAAACTAGGTCCATAGCAGAACTCGATAAACACAAAAAAGCTTCACAAACACTCAAGATTCCGACCCGCTGAGTTCAAAACACAAATTCGATGCCGGGTGAAATGTTACGGTGGACGCTCCCCTCACAAGTTCTGG
This sequence comes from Morinoia aosen, assembly GCA_030386875.1. Taxonomy (NCBI): domain Eukaryota; kingdom Metazoa; phylum Arthropoda; class Malacostraca; order Amphipoda; family Talitridae; genus Morinoia; species Morinoia aosen. Next base: position 44,301,952 of record CM059564.1, on the reverse strand, counting down.
CGCGCCCTGGCTCCAGTGAGAGCGACGTGAGGGTGTGGCCAGAAGCGTGTGTGAGACTCACAGAAGCGTCTAGATAATGCGAGATAAAATTACAAGGCTCATAGAAACCCTTTTGAGTCAACATAAACTCCGGAAGTTATGAAAAACGCCGCCCTATTTTGTTACTCTACATGCTTATGTTTATGTGCCATTCGTTTCTTTATGCGTAAGAGGAGGAGGAGGGTAGCACCTGCATCAATTGCTGCGGATCTTGTTTTATTGCGCGTCTCATAAAAACTCAATTTTAATAACAAGAATACCTTCATTGCCAAGAAGTTCAGAGTGTAGCCACAGTTTCCGCTCAGGTCAGACCACCATCACAACGAAACTCCATGGAGATTAGCATAAGTGGCATCAAAAGGGTATCTATTTCAGAGCCTTGATGGTGCATAGTGCTACTGTTGGTAAAAAGAAGCCAGATAAGCATCTAGAACCAGTGATTCTTAACCTGGGTTCGATCGCACCCCATGGGTTCGGCGAGTGAAACCCCTGGGTTCGGCATGGTACAATTTGTGCACTAATTCAGTACATAGTAATACACATATGTTTTGAATTTGAAGAAAAAAAACACATTTTATTTTTCCAACTACGGAGGGTTCCATGAATGCATGTATAGCGCTTGTGGGGTTCAGAGCCTCCAACGATGTTAAGAACAACTGGTCTAGAAGAACGAGAACGCAATGCTAGAAGAAAAATAAAAGCGAACATACTCGCCCTCTTCCCTTTTGAAAATGACATTACGGAAAAATGGAAATATAAGCCGCCTATTCAACAACTGAAACGTGCCACTGTGAATTATTTTGCTGCCAGCAGGCACTGAGGTCTTAGGATGGAGTGTCATTTCCCCGAAGGTCGTTTGCAAGGCAAGCAATGATACCAAACTCCCTAAAGAGGACTGAACACGTTGGTTGCGATACGACACATCGGTTGGTCGAGCTTAGGTTTCTCCTGCTGCAAAACGACCCATCGATGGGTCGTTTGAAAACTCTAACTATATTTTTTTTAAATTAATGGTATTCAATGACTTCAGTTAATATTTGGTATTTGTACATTTGCTAATCACTTTTGCCTATAAATTTAAGTTGAATATTGACTTTCAGTTTAACCCATCGCAGTCAAAGTGTTAACCCTTTAACGCCCCAGTGGACCATAAGGTGTCAAAAGTAACTTTAATATAATGTAATCCCACTTAACAAAAAGACCCAACACACACACAACATCCAACAAAACAAAAAGACCCAACACACACAACATCCAACAAAACAAAAAGACGCAACACACACAATATCCCACACAACAAAAAGACGCCACATACACAATATCCCATTCAACAAAAAGACGCAACACAACATCCAACACAACAAAATGATGCCACACACACAGTATCCCATACAGGAAAAAAACAAGAAAACAGCGGAATTGCCCAGATCAGCAGGTGCACTTCGTTATCAGGTCGTCGCATTTGCGTAACAATTCCTTTAACTTTCGCATTGCTGCCTCTTGCAAATCGTACAGGAACAGCTGCTGTGTGCAATGCGAACTTGTATGAGCACACGTGGAAAGATGACGGCTGACGAACTAATGATTTTTAGCGCCACTCAATAATAGCATCGATGAAAAAAGAGCAAACCAAAATCAAAGTTGTAATCTCGAGTTACATCAAAATGTTGCCATGGCGGTTGCGTATATAGGGAAAAAAGCTTCTAGATATTATGATAATGCTAACAATTTTAAACTCGTTAAACACACTCATTTTAAATGTAAACTCATTAAACACAAAATCATTTTATCAGCAAACTCATTAAACACAGAATCATTTTATTTGCAAACTCATAAAATACAAACTCATAAAATCCAAACTCATTAAACACAAACTAATTAAACACAAACTCGTTAAACACAAACTTACCAACAAGTCATTGCTAACACGAGTGAAGCGAATTGAGTTCAATTCTGAGATGTTCAGAAATAAAACTTTTAACTCGCTTCCATAATTTCTTCCGGTGCTCAGAAATTTTGTCAAATCAAAACAAGCTTGCTGAATTACCATTATTACAACAGCCATCATGCTGCACGCCGCTATCATGCTGCACGATTTGCTTGAAAACTAATCTGTTGTAAAGATAGCAAACTGAACAGAGCAATATACTCAGACAGAGACCCAAGTACGTTACAGAGATTATGTACTTACAAACCTTGGCCTAAATTCTTCTTGAATTGTGATCTCCAGTTAGATTAGATGGTAGTGTAAGGCTCCTAAACCGATAAAAAAAATGTTCGAAAGAGTGGAAGGAGGAAGTATCATTTAGTATAGAGACGAGGGTACGCGGAATCTATACAGAAAGGGCATAATAGCAGTAAGTTGCGAAAGAAGTATGTGAAACAAGATAAAAGTTGAAGAAGAAAGTATTAGGTGCTGAAAAACAGGACAGCAGTGAACCGAAAAAAGGCGGTTCTTAACATAACAAAAACATTTTATTTCAACAAAAAGAAGGCCTACCTAACTCTCAGCTCGGGCCCTCGCACATTTTCCCCCTGGGAGCGCTAATTCACATAGATACAGTAGTTGTATCCCCCTGAGGGGTGTAATCTCCACTTGAAAGCTTAATCCCGAAGGCACACCGGCAACAAGCTTACATTCACTACGATCATATTTATTTTTTAGTGAATTCAGGAGTAAACTAATAATTTTAGCTGGCTTCTATAAATGATGTTAACCAACTGGATGCTTTTTCACTGCATTTTTGCGTAGAAAATTGGATTTTTAATAAAAACTCACCTGCCGTTGGAACAAAATGTTCGTTTCTCTTCCATGTACAAAAAAATAAAGGCATGAGTGTTCTTGGACTCCTAAATTTTCTAACTAAATACTTCAAAAATATTCAAAAATCGAATGTTCCAAGAAATTCAATCAGACATGAACACGTCACACACAAAAACACAACGCACAAGTGTTCACAGCGTCGAGGCTTTATAAAAATTATATGTACTAGTTTACGTGTGAGCAAAATGAACTTTTATTTTAAGATCTCATTTGATCAAGAAATGCTCGCGTCGAAATCCGGAACATGCGAATTATTTGTTCAAGCTGTCAATCCAAAACTGAATTTAGCGGACTGACTTGTTGATATCAAGTTCATGAAATTCCAAAGTAACTGCTCACACGAAACAATAATCAACCCGTGCCTTTTTGTACTAAATAAACGTCATTGTGAATAATACAATATCGCACAAGCTACAATACTTAGGCTCATGTCACAACGTGATAAGTCAAGTCTCGAAAAATGTTTAGGTAATGATATCAATATTTTTAAATTTCTTTACACAACTTCGAATCACGTCGGCCCCGATGATGCATTGTGATACAAAAGATCAAATATATCTGACAAATTTCACAAAATAACAACTGCTTTTTCCCCGCTGGAAAGTTCAGATAAAATCAGGGGAATAATAACACACTTGGCATTGTGTCTCTCAAAGAAGATACACCCACTAACTTTTGTGCCTTCATGAAGCTTAAGACAGGAGAACTCTTTGGAAAAGATGCATGAGCTCATAAAGCTGTTAATACATTTTCACAAATGTACGAATTGCAATGCTTAGTGAGGCGTGCTGCCTGATTTATTTTATGGTGTTAGCATATATTTACGTCAAAAAATTTCCTAAACTACATTTGTGAACATGAAGTTAAAATTCACAGAGCAGCACAACAACGGTAAATTCTAACAATTCTTTTAGTGCGTGGTCCCGCTGCAATCTCTCTGAAGTACAAGCTGTCCGATCTGTTCATAGAATTTCCAACACTAAATAAGCAGTGTGCTTTACAGCAAAATGAAAGTTACTTGTCATGTTGTAATGGAAAGTGACAGACCCGAGATTAACCTTCACATAAAAATGAAAAAATCAAATGAAGTTTCTCAGGCTGCTCAATAAAACTACGTAAAAAATAGGTTAAAAAATAGGTCAAATCGGTTAAAATAGGTTAAATAGCTTAAATAGCTTAAAAATGGGTAAAAACTTTTACACCAGGAATGTTTAATCTGCTCCCCCAAACATTCGCCATGCAACGGAAGCAAACGCTTCATAAACAACTCGAAAATTGGAATCATTTATTTTACTGTTACCGCTATTTTCCATTTTAAAGATTCTCCTGAAATTATGTTCAGTCCGTCCTCTAATCAATGAATATACCAACGGTGAATTTAGCAATAATTTATTCCTCAAGTCTGTAAGTAATGATAGCCCAACTACTGATAAGAAATAGAAACAAGTCGGGTTTTGGCGCTTGTCTTTTATTGAAGTCAAATCCTTTGCAGCTTATCAGTTACATTTTACTTTGGAAGGTAGTTTAAAATTACTTCGGCCTTGTTGGTTATTCAGCGAGGTTATTCATTTACGTTATTCGCTTCTACACAAATTTTGAGAAATTGCACAGTAGTGCAATTGGCGATAAATTCGCACAAAACCCAATTTGCGATAAATTTGCACAACTTCAGAAACACGCAGACAACTTCTGTTCACACGGAACGTGAACACTCTTAAAAAATGCACTCATCTGGTTTGTCTAGCTTTATGGCTAAAATAGCATTGTTCATTTATTCTACGTTTTCATTCACAAGAGCCATTGTTGCAGAGAATATCCAGTAGAGTTTGAGTTCAAGTTCCACCACACGGACAAAAAATTGAGGTGCCTGTACCACGCTGGAATGAAGGTTCATGCACCGCAATAAAATGAAAAGAATCAATGAGAACAAATGTTGAAAGACAAAAACATTCGCGCAGGAGGTCAGTTGCACGGTGCCCCGGCGTCTCCCACACAAAAATGGTGCCCCGGTGTCTCCCACATAAAAGGAAGCGAAAACGAAAGATCTTCTTCAACGCGTTACTTGTGATACGACCCAACGGTGGGTCGATTGAAAATATAACACAATTTCTGAAAATTAAGGTATTTAAGGGACCCAGATAACGTTTTGTTATTTATAAAATTGCTAACCCTGCGAGTGATAATTCCCATAGATACAATATTTGCATCCCCCTGGGAGTGCTGATTCCCATAGATACAATAGCTATATCCCCCTGGGAATATAATTTCCATAGATACAATAGCTGTATCCCCCTGGGAGTGCTGATTCCCATAGATACAATAGCTATATCCCCCTGGGAATATAATTTCCATAGATACAATAGCTGTATCCCCCTGGGAGTGCTGATTCCCATAGATACAGTAGCTATATCCCCCTGGGAATATAATTTCCATAGATACAATAGCTGTATCCCCCTGGGAGTGCTGATTCCCATAGATACAATAGCTATATCCCCCTGGGAATATAATTTCCATAGATACAATAGCTGTATCCCCCTGCGAGTGATAATTCCCATAGATACAATATTTGCATCCCACTGGGAGTGCTAATTCCCATAGATACAATAGCTTTATCCCCCTGGGAGTGTAATATCCATAGATACAATAGCTGCATCCCCCTGGGATTGCTGATTCCCATAGATACAATAATCGTAATTCCCTGAGGAGTTACATGTTCGATTTACGACTTGAGACTGCATGGGACGGTATCACGGCTACCACATCGTAGGCACACCCACGCACACACACACACACAGCGTTGCGTGAGCGAAGCAAGCAAGGATCGATCAGAGGCTAATAATACAGCCTAGGCCTGGTCGATGTGGCTGCCTCCTACAGGCAGGCTTCGCTAGCTTCCTTGTGCCACACAACAATGGCAACGGTGAAATGAGCAACAAAACTAGCATGATAATATGCATCATGAAGCCGAGAGGGAGCGAACTGCGAGGAAAGTAACTTCAGAAGTTGCAAAAACAGCAACAGTCGCAGTGGAACAGCTCGCTGGAACGGCCAACGATAGCGCAAGGGTTTGGCGGTACAGTTCCTGGAGTGTTTCTGGACGACGGTTTTGCTGGTCATGGAGCCGTTTTGTGAGATGCAATGAACTTTTTTTAGAAATGAAGTTTATGAATTTTAAAAACTGTTGCTAAAGACAATTGTTGACAAAAGACAAAACAAAAAATGGATCAGCCAACTGAACGCAAAAACAAAAATTATGGTTAAAAAATATAGTTAAAAACAAAAAATAAGCGCTTTAGAGGAAAGTGACCAAGCCACTTGAGTATTAGGCGATGGCCTAACGAAGACGAAGAAAAATTTTAATTTAAAAAAATCGAACTGAAGAAAATGTGATGAGTTAGAGAGTTAACTGTCAAAAAAATTAGGAGGTAGAAATATTTTTAGTAGCTTTAGCAGAACCCAGAGTTATCGACTTGAAATTTTTTTTAAAGTATGTAAAAGGAAGAATATTAAACCTCAATTACGCTACGGATACGAGTGCTGATAGGACAACCTAAAACAGGTAGTTATTTGCAGCCAAAAAGTGCAAAAATGCCACAAGTTTGAGAAAACCGCTTTAAAGCGCAACAATCTCCCTCACAAGCGCAACAATCTCCCTGACAAGCGCTACAACCTCCCTTACAAGCGCGACAATCTCCCTCACAAGCGCGACAATCTCCCTCACAAGCGCGACAATCTCCCTCACAATTCAACATTACCGCCACAGACCATCGCACCCTGCACAGCACGAGAGAAGGAAAAACGGAAGGCACGTGAAATTTGATGTGAAGGTAGACTATATATTTATATATATATATATGTTGTATGTATTATATAATATTATATTACATATATATTTGGCATGTGGTTGAAGAAGTTTTCCGATATAGTTCTTTTTTCGTGAGAAACAGTGGTAGTACTTGGTTATTATATATATATAGTAACCAAGGAGAAAGAACTATATCGAAAAACTTCTTCAACCACATTCCTAATAGTGACACATCGAAGCAGAAATTCAAATTCTATGTTAAAAGCTTAATCTAACGTACAACTTGATAGATCTGCATCTGTGGGAAAAAGTACAAACATGTATTTACACAGACGAAGCAGATGTCTCGATGGAGTTCCGTGCTAATAAACAGCACACACACAACACTACACACCTCTCGCCTATACAGCCGCACATACTTCGGCTGAATTTCAATGCCTGAGCCTATGTATGCCTCTAATGAGACGAGATAAGTGACATCGTTCTGCTTTCTGTCCTTGACGGGTAACAAAAAGGTACTGTTGAAACATAATGTGATACGTCAATGTTAAAAGCACACGGATGAATAGTTTTAATTACAGAGAATGGACAAAATTGGGTCTTTGAAAAAATTTCTAAATTCAAATGTAGTGTACGATCGACTACAAATAAATGATTCTCTTTCCCGATCTTGAATGTAAAACGTCAAGATATAAAATTAATAAAAACGCATGTACGCTTGCAAGTTGTTTTATTTGCAAGTTTTTTCCTGCATTGGCCTGAGGATTGTCATGCCGGATGCGAGTTGGACGGCCATTTGGCGCTGCAAAGCAAAGATTGACTTAGTTACGCTGCCTGAAATGATACTAATAAACAAAAAATAAACCTTACCATTACAACACGCACGAACTTCTCGAGTTGGCTGCGTGAGACGAGGACTTCAATTACGTTTTTCCATCTACCGAACACACTTTAATTTTCGCCAAAATTATTTGCCGGCGAAGAAGTGCGCAGTATCATTCGAAATGACAAGTGTTGGTTTAAGGAACTTTCATTGAGAAGGTAATGGAGACCTACAACAACTTCAGCGCATAACAACCGGAATAAGAAAATTACTGAGAACTCAAAGCCTTGAAGCAAATTCTGAACTTGATTTTGTGGACAGGGACGTCGAAAATTGCGATCTATAATTAGCTTTTTTTTTCCTGGGGCAGTTACTTAATTAATCTCAGCTGTACACCGATGAAATTCTCTACGACTTCAAAACATTGAGGTTACATTCTCCATAATCGCATTCAGGTCGTGTAACTTTACAAGCGAATTCAGAAGAAATACTGATGCGTGTTTTAAATAGGTTCAATTTTTGCTATAAACTTGCTGAAATTCATTTCAAAATTGACCATAGAGATATATGTATAATGAAATTTATAAAATAAATATATTTATAAAAATTACATATCTAAATATAAAAATAAATGTCAATAAATTAAATTGCTAAGTACTACCATTGTTTCGCATGAGAAAAGGACTATATCGGAGAACTTCTTCATGCACAATCAAATAGCGCCGCATCGAAGCAGAAATTCAAAATCGAGGTTAAAAGCTTAATCTATCGAACAACTTCACAAATTTGAATCTCTCCGAAAAAAGCATTCAGAAGATGTACTTACACAGAAGAAACAGATGCGAAAAAGATTAACCATGAAGGTGATATATACCAACTTTAATCGAGAGCGAGAAAAATAGAGACCAAAAAGGGGTAAAAACGCAGAACTTTCTCCAACGAACAGTTCTCGTTAGAGTTTTGGATTCTATACTCGGAAACAGAGATTAGCGTGTCTGTTCACTTATAGATTACTCGAAACGAAATAGTAAACAATCCTCTTTCTTGAGAGGCGGGCGTCGTTTTAAGCCTTCCAAGAGCCGAGCCGGGCGTCGTTTTAAGCCTTCATTGCTTAAAATTATTATGCTGAATTCATTGCTTGAAATTATTATGCTGAATTCATTGCTTGAAATTATTATGCTGAATTCATTGCTTGAAATTATTATGCTGAATTCATTGCTTGAAATTATTATGCTGAATTCATTGCTTGAAATTATTATGCTGAATTCATTGCTTGAAATTATTATGCTGAATTCATTGCTTGAAATTATTATGCTGAATTCATTGCTTGAAATTATTATGCTGAATTCATTGCTTGAAATTATTATGCTGAATTCATTCTCTAAAAAACATAAATTAAATATCATATTAAATAAAATAATTAAAATACCGACTTCATTATTCAACATCAATTAAACGAAAGCACACTGCAAGACTGCCACCTAAAAAAATATCCATGAAATCAACGAAGGTCATTTCTCGAAGACCTCTCTGCTCTTCCTGGTGGCGGCGACAGGCCGGCTACAAACTGGCGCAGAAAAACAGGAGAGCGACCACCACGGTCACTGCCAAGGCCCAGATTAACGACCGAACAAACACATCATGCAGACTTGGGATAAAGAAAATTATTTTCCCACTTTCGACGTGGAATTAGGCAGACCTGGCCGGCCTGTGAATGGGTGATAAAACTACTGGGCTCTGGCGAGAATGACACGAGGAGTCCTTGAGTCTCGGTTTGCGGGATAGGCGGGAAATTCTGTGAGAATGTTCTAAGAATTTCGCTCCTTTTAAAATACCTCGCTAGAGTAACTGCACAAAATGATGGCTCAATTTTCAGATAAGGGCACCTTAACCTAAATATTCAGTATTTGTAACTTATAGGTAAAAATAACTTTAGCCATGATATTTTGATCACGGAGATGTTTGATAACATCTATCAAAATTATTTCAAGATCTTCATTTCTTTATGGAGAACAGGACAGAAAGATCAACGCTCAATTAACAAAGAGAAAAGAAAAAAATCTAAAAAATTATAAATTACACGCAGGTTGGAATTTATGGCGATTATATAGAAATTCACAACGCAAACGTTCCATGGCAAGGGCAGAAGGGGAAGAAATGTAATTAAACTTTTTATGAGGCGGCCGCTGTTCTCATGCTACAAAAACTTCCAAGGTTCCTTTTGACTTTAACTTCTACATGACCTTAGGAACTTATGAGTTTGAAGGCACTGAAACAAAAAGTGTATATTCGTCCAATTTACGCAGCAAATCAAGTACTGGATTCGAAGTACTTCGCCCTAAGCCCGTTTGTCGGAAAGAAGTTTACGTTTCGTTATCTAGAGACTCTGATCCTAGGGAACCAATTATTATTTTAGGTTTTCCCAATCTTAGAAACCCAAGTTCAGTAATTCTCAATTGATATGATGTAGTTCACTAAGAACTTTACTTATTAAAGCAACTTATTTGTCAACCGTATTTCAAAATCACCCGAAATTATCAATGCTGAAAAAATGAGGGTCTCCGAAATGTGGGTCTTACTTTCGGTGGGTCTCCGAAAGTTAAAGGGCATAAAACTGACGAATTAGTGGCGATAAACTTTTGATGGAAGTTATAGCTCATGGCAGGAGGTACCAGGTTTGATTGAGTCGGAAATGATGAGATATGAAGGCACATGTGTTGAAGAGTTGTGAAACAACATAGGACAAGTAGTGAACGAACGACATTTAGTGTAAGAGTGATGACAATATAATGACATTGTGATGATATTATAATGCAGCAAAATCTTAGAAACAAAGTGTCTTCAATTGGATTGATAACGGATTGATAGCGAGGTGATCTTTCAACAAGAGTTAGCGTTTTCGTTTAAATTCCAGGAATGGTGGCCAGATGCTGAAATTTTTCCTCTACTTTTACGCCTATGTTTAATTCCTTAACTTCAAATCTTAAGATGGCAGAAGAAAGCGAAGGAATGAATTGAACACAGTAAAAAATATACCTAAGGAATATTGAAGTCGATTTGAAGACTACTCTGGAACAGCCAAATGTTACGAAGCGAGTTTTAGTTTCGCGACCATCTAATGACATCATATGACATCTAATGGCATCTAATGGCATCTAATGACATCATATGACATCTAATGGCATCTAATGGCATCTAATGACATCATACGGCATCTAATGGCATCATACGGCATCTAATGGCATCATATGGCATCTAATGGCATCGCATGGCATCTAATGGCATCGCATGGCATCTAATGGCATCGCATGGCATCTAATGGCATCGCATGGCATCTAATGACATCATACGGCATCTAATGGCATCATATGGCATCTAATGGCATCATATGGCATCTAATGGCATCGCATGGCATCTAATGGCATCGCATGGCATCTAATGGCATCGCATGGCATCTAATGACATCATACGGCATCTAATGGCATCATATGGCATCTAATGGCATCATATGGCATCTAATGGCATCGCATGGCATCTAATGGCATCGCATGGCATCTAATGGCATCGCATGGCATCTAATGGCATCGCATGGCATCTAATGACATCATATGGCATCTAATGACATCGCATGGCATCTAATGGCATCATATGGCATCTAATGGCATCATATGGCATCTAATGGCATCATATGGCATCTAATGGCATCATACGGCATCTAATGACATCATACGGCATCTAATGACATCATACGGCATCTAATGACATCATACGGCATCTAATGGCATCATATGGCATCTAATGGCATCGCATGGCATCTAATGGCATCATATGGCATCTAATGGCATCATATGGCATCTAATGGCATCGCATGGCATCTAATGGCATCATATGGCATCTAATGGCATCATATGGCATCTAATGGCATCATACGGCATCTAATGACATCATACGGCATCTAATGGCATCATATGGCATCTAATGGCATCGCATGGCATCTAATGGCATCATATGACATCTAATGGCATCATATGGCATCTAATGACATCATACGGCATCTAATGACATCATACGGCATCTAATGGCATCATATGGCATCTAATGGCATCGCATGGCATCTAATGGCATCATATGGCATCTAATGGCATCGCATGGCATCTAATGACATCATATGGCATCTAATGGCATCATATGGCATCTAATGGCATCGCATGGCATCTAATGACATCATATGGCATCTAATGGCATCGCATGGCATCTAATGACATCATATGGCATCTAATGGCATCGCATGGCATCTAATGGCATCGCATGGCATCTAATGGCATCGCATGGCATCTAATGACATCATATGGCATCTAATGACATCATACGGCATCTAATGACATCATACGGCATCTAATGGCATCATATGGCATCTAATGGCATCGCATGGCATCTAATGGCATCATATGGCATCTAATGGCATCGCATGGCATCTAATGACATCATATGGCATCTAATGGCATCATATGGCATCTAATGGCATCGCATGGCATCTAATGACATCATATGGCATCTAATGGCATCGCATGGCATCTAATGACATCATATGGCATCTAATGGCATCGCATGGCATCTAATGGCATCGCATGGCATCTAATGGCATCGCATGGCATCTAATGACATCATATGGCATCTAATGGCATCGCATGGCATCTAATGGCATCGCATGGCATCTAATGGCATCATATGGCATCTAATGGCATCGCATGGCATCTAATGACATCATACGGCATCTAATGGCATCGCATGGCATCTAATGACATCATATGGCATCTAATGGCATCGCATGGCATCTAATGACATCATATGGCATCTAATGGCATCGCATGGCATCTAATGACATCATATGGCATCTAATGGCATCGCATGGCATCTAATGACATCATACGGCATCTAATGGCATCGCATGGCATCTAATGGCATCGCATGGCATCTAATGACATCATATGGCATCTAATGGCATCGCATGGCATCTAATGGCATCGCATGGCATCTAATGGCATCATATGGCATCTAATGGCATCGCATGGCATCTAATGGCATCGCATGGCATCTAATGACATCATATGGCATCTAATGGCATCGCATGGCATCTAATGGCATCGCATGGCATCTAATGACATCATATGGCATCTAATGGCATCGCATGGCATCTAATGACATCATACGGCATCTAATGGCATCGCATGGCATCTAATGGCATCGCATGGCATCTAATGGCATCGCATGGCATCTAATGACATCATATGGCATCTAATGGCATCGCATGGCATCTAATGGCATCGCATGGCATCTAATGACATCATACGGCATCTAATGGCATCGCATGGCATCTAATGGCATCGCATGGCATCTAATGGCATCGCATGGCATCTAATGACATCATACGGCATCTAATGGCATCGCATGGCATCTAATGGCATCGCATGGCATCTAATGGCATCGCATGGCATCTAATGACATCATATGGCATCTAATGGCATCGCATGGCATCTAATGGCATCGCATGGCATCTAATGGCATCGCATGGCATCTAATGACATCATATGGCATCTAATGGCATCGCATGGCATCTAATGGCATCGCATGGCATCTAATGGCATCGCATGGCATCTAATGACATCATATGGCATCTAATGGCATCGCATGGCATCTAATGACATCATATGGCATCTAATGGCATCGCATGGCATCTAATGGCATCGCATGGCATCTAATGGCATCGCATGGCATCTAATGACATCATATGGCATCTAATGGCATCGCATGGCATCTAATGGCATCATATGGCACCCTATTCCAGTGAACGCCTTCTGGAAGATGTGTCCTTGAAGTCTACCATCATTCAAAGCAAAGATAATTCACTTCTTGTTCTTGTGTGAAGAGGATGCAGTTTCGGGGCCATAGAAAAAAAAAAGAAAGAAAAAAAAAAGAAAAACAGTATATTTCCAATATAGATGGTACAAAAGTACCATCATTGGTTTTTAAAATCTCTTAAAATTAATACATTTAGATGATACACACACACGAGTATTGTAAAACTCGTGTCACTAGTCGAAAAGAAAGATTGAGGGCAATGTACTCCTAATCTTGCTTAATCTACATTTGATAATACATGTAATGATAATTATAAGAGACAACACAATTTCATGGACGATGCATTTTCATTGTGAGGTGAAAACATTTTTGACAGTTTACATGTACATGACATAAAACTTCGCAATTCTTGAAGCCAGGAAATAATACATGAATCGCTTGTTTCGGCCAATGTTCAAAAGTGTCATTGTGAGGAAGCATGAAAAAATATATGTATATATAAATATACATCCGTATACATATACACACACATATATATTCATACATATACATACATGTACATATACACACATACATATACATGTATACACGTACACATAAGCATGAGGACCAAGAAGATAATAAGTTTTGTATTTCTAATCCAACAATTTTAACATAGCGGTCATTAGTTGATAAGCATTTTATTTAAACAAAAAGTGGATGATCGCACAACAAATGTATAGTTTTTACATGAATGCTTTACAATAATAAAGACAAGACGAGTAAGGTAATGTTACAAGTTGAGAGTAAACAGAAAAAAGACCATTATCTTCAGTAAAATGCTAGTTGTCAGTCTAGTACACACATGTGTGCACATATACACGCAAATATATACATATACACATGCACGCACATAATTACACCAAACTCGTAAGGATACACAAATGCATTTCTATTCATCGAAGCAATACATACGCATTCTATTTAGTGTCATACGCACAGCGTGCACACGTACAGATTTATACAAGTAAGCATGTGCGCGAATATCAGTGTAAAACCAGTCATTATAAACCAGAAATTCCAATCGAGGGAAACGGAGAAAATATCTTTTATTATGGCATGAATTTTATAAAATTTCGTACTACAAATAGTGGCACAAAACAGTCTACCTAAGTCTGAAACATGAAAACGATTTTGGGATGTGAATAAGAAAGAAAACATTAATGTCCTATAAAGGTTTCATATTAGAAAAGAAAATCGCATTATCTTTGAAATATGGCGCAAATTGTCGGCAATTGATAAACAGACATAGGAATCACATTATTATAAGCATATAACTATAAGCATAATACTGCAGTATAAGTGGGTGATCACGCAACGAATTTATTGCTTTTTATACATGGTTGCTTTACAATTTCAAATTAGAGAGTAAATCACAATATCTTTGTAGTATGGTGCAGAATGTCTGCAATTGATAAACACACACACACACATAGGTACCATGCATGACGGTCTAGTTTGATGCTTGCACAGAAATGGAGAGGAATGACATAAAATGCAACCTTCGATTGGTTTATCTACTCTAGTGCACACAGGTGCATACGTGCACATGTGCACACCCATATGCCCACATACACCTATATACGTACACACATATTCAAGTAAGCATGTTTGCAGACGGCAGCGTATAGGCGATCAAATCACACTACCTACGCTTACTCTAAAACTGTTTTGTGATATCTTGTATTATAAAACAATAAGCGAGGGAGATTTTTGAGCAATGGAGATACCAGGCAAATGAGATTCGACAGGACTTATTTTGTGTGTTCTGTAACTAAGAATTATTCTTGAGACGCTAGATGACGAGTTATTTTGGCTTTAAATTCTCTCGGTCTTTGAGGGACTTTAATACTCAGGGGAAGTTTGTTCCACAGTAAAGCGCCTGATATGGACAGAGCCTTCTGCCCTAAGCGAGATGAACGATAGTTGACTAAGACATTTTTGTTTCTATTCGGTTTTTGATTGGTTGCAGTGGGTGGATGGAAACACACTATCTCAGCATTGCTCTGAGGAAGATATAACGAGGAGAATACGTATTGGGCCTTCTGCAAGAGGAGCCTTTCTTGGATAGGAATCCAGCCGAGTTTATTGAGGAGAGGGGTTACGTGGTCACTTCTTTTGAAATTACCGTTGCATACCACCTTCGCTGCAAAATTCATGCACTTTTGTAAGTCCCTTTGAAGGTATTTAGGTAAGTCTCCCCATACTAGGCTGCAGTAGTCAATGCGTGATAACACAAGGGATTGAATTGCTAATAATCTGGATTTTTCGTCTAGCATACTTTTTATACGATGAAAAAACATTAAAGTTCCGTAGATTTTGTTGCAAGTAGTCTCAACGTGAGATTTGAAGGACATATTTCTATCGAACCAGATTCCTAGATTTTTAACTTTTTCTGATGCATTTATTTTATCATTTCCAACTGCAAGAGTAAGATCTGAAGTTTTTTTAATTGCATCTTTGGATCCAAAAATAATGCATTGTGTTTTATTAGCATTTAATTTAAGACCATTTCGGTCGTACCATGATTTCAGGCTAGTCAGTAAAGTTTCGGCTTTAATTTGCGTCTGTGTTATTTCCGATACAGAAATTGTTATTGCAATTTGAACATCATCTGCATACATCGAGATCCGTGTGTTAGAAGGCATTGGAGGGAAATCATTTATGAAAATAGAAAACAGTAGCGGACCAAGAATTGATCCTTGGGGAACACCAAAATTGTTTTGAATGAATGGGGACAATTTGTTTTCTATGCGGACTGCATGAGATCGGTTTGACAAGTAACTTTCAAACCATTGCGTGTCTATTCCCAAGTTCAGTATTTTACGTAGAAGTCTATTATGTTCGACGCTATCGAACGCCTTAGAGAGATCGAGTAGCAGCAAGAGTGTTACATTCTTTTGATCGATGTCACTGTATATTTTTTCAGAGATATTGAGCAGAGCGTCTTGAGTGCTAGTATTTCTTCTATAGGCATATTGATTTTGGTGGAGTAGATTTGACTCGTCCAGGTGAAACGACAGTTGATTCGTCACCACTTTCTCTAATAGTTTTGACATGACAGGCAAAAGACTGATGGGCCTGTAGTTTGATGCTGTATTTAGGTCACCACTTTTATGCAATGGTCTAATAATGGAGTGTTTCCATTGGTTTGGAAACATGTTGGTTGCTATTGATGTATTAATTATCAGACGAATCCATGGTGCTGTAACAGGGAAACTGTCTTTGATATATTGAAGACTGATACCATCATGTCCAACTGCCTTTGTGTGTTTTAGTGAGTATAAGATGTTTCGTAACTCCGGTAAATCGACAGGGCGTGGTCTCCACTTGACATCAGTCCTCGAGGGTGCAGTGGGGCATGAATTTTCAATTGTCGTTTCATCTGGATTGGTACACACCTCACTGAAAACTTGAGCCCCTACTTTTGAAAAGAATGTGTTGAAATCTGTGGCTGTTGCCAAGGGATTTTCAAATTTACTTTTGCGATCTAGATTTTTATATGGGGCTACCTCACTAATGATTTCCCAAGTTCGTTTCGGGTTATTTTTAGCCGTTATCAGTGCCCGGTGGAAGTGAGTTTGTTTCGCTTCAGTGATTTTCTTTCGAAGAATTTTCTCATGTTCTTTATATCTCTTGTACAAGGTACTGTTTGATCTATTTTTTTTGTACTCTCGCAAGTTAGCTTTCTTTGTTCTGCTCATATCTTTCACTTCGTCAGTAATCCAAGCAGTTCGTTTTGGCTTGGTTTTTTTGGTAACGTAAGGTGCACATTCGTTGAGAGCTGCTGTGAAGTTCTCGTTGAAGATTGACACTTGAATGTCAACATCGTCAGTTTGCATCATTTTCTGGAATTCGGTGGACCTATCGAGAAGTTTTTCTTGAAATAGTTCTACTGAATAGTGCCTTTTCGAGCGATAGGTCATTAAGTGGTATTTTTGTCTTTCCTTTGCAATATTAATTTCACATTCTATAGAGTGGTGATCGGAAATAGAAGGTGATATTACTGTACTAAGTATTGCAGTGGGATTATTTGTGATTGCTAGATCGAGGAGAGTTGCAGAGACTTTAGTGATGCGAGTCGGTTCTTTGACCATTTGTGATAAGCTTAGTTTATACAATAGTTTGCTTAGCTGATTGTTTTTGTCCGTTAGGTCAACATTAAAATCTCCGAAAGCAAAGAATGATTTTTTTGCCTGAAGGATTTCTGTGAAGGTTTCCTCAATGAAATCTAGTGTTAGATTTAGGGGAGACGATGGGTGCCGGTAAAGGCTGCCAATGATGATTGATTTGTGTTTATTTATTTGCGCTTCTAGCCAAACCATTTCAATGCCTTCGCAAACTTTATTCGCTAATAATGAAGATGTTGAGTACATTTCTTTCACAAAAATACAAGATCCACTACCTCGGCTGGTTTTAGCGCCATCGTAGCGGTACAACACGTAATCAGGAATGTTAAAAAATGAACTTTGGGTTCGTGAATCAAACCATGTTTCTGAGACACACAAAATGTCAATTTCTTCAGTGACCAACATTACTCTGATTTCATCCAATTTACCATTCAGGCTTCGAGCATTTACATGCTTAATTTTGATTTTACCTATATTAGCACTCTTTTTGACGGTAGCAAAGTTACTATTTCGATGGGATCGTTCAGGGGATTTATCGATTTTGTCTAAGTTGCCCAGGGTGTTTGGCCCAGCTTCTGCTATGTAAGAAAGTCTACTATTTGGCTGGGCAGCGGCACTCAGTCAAGATGGGGTGATCCCGGTCTGATTTTTGCCTTGTGTGACAAGAGCACTGTAGTGATCGCTTTTACGATGGAGCAGTAGTGGAGGGTTATTATTTGATAACTCTGAAAAGGGATTAACTGGTATTTTCAAAACACAATGGTCTTTTTCATCCAGGACGAGAAGTTGTTGGCGTGTCACATTTGAAATGATTAGTGGTATAAGGTCTACAACAGCTTGATCAAAATGTTTGTCGTCAATGTATTTATCTATGAGGTTTTGCATGTCGCCACTGTTCTTGTCGAAAAACTTAGCATATGTGCTATAGTTTGCTTTACTCTCTGTTTTGATTGCAGCCTTTAGGGAATTGTAATTCCAATTTGATGCCGGTTGTTTTGTAAGTAGATGAGCTACTGCATGGAGGAGGCAGTGTCCATCGGCTTTGGTGGGAATCAGTTTTATGTTCCATGATCGTTTCAATTCCTCCATTGTGGAATTCATGCGTTCACAAATAGGGCTGGAGACGTTTTTTTGCGTACTTTTTACGTCATTAAGAGGTTTTGAGAGGTGCGGGGAAATTACGTTTTTCTGGCTCTGAAAGGGCGGGCTGTGGTGAATTCTTGTATGGGGATTTGCATAGAACTGAGAAATGCTCGTTTCAATTCCATTTTTCTGGCGATGATTGTGAACACAGTTGGGTTGTGGGTTTTCCATTGATTGTCGACTGCAATTTTGCAGCGATTTCTCTCTTCCTGTTGATTTCACTGCTTCCGAGTATGTGATTGGATGTTGGTTTATACTCGTGTCTAAGAGGGGCTTTTCATCCCCTGCATCAGCATTGTATAGCAATGAAAACCTATTTTTTGTAGGCACTCCGCAATTGTCTGTGGCAGATGCAGGAGAGGGCTTGTTATATGAGGGCAAACATGGGGAGGAGAGGGGGGGAGAGGGTTTCTTATATGAAGGCAAACATCGGTTTATGCTCCCGAGGGTTTCACGTGGAAAGGCGGTCAACTTAGAACAATCATTCAACTCATTTTGCTGTTTTGCATCATCATTAGAGTATTCAATTTCTTCATTCAGGTCATGGGAGTTTCTGACACAGGAGATAAAATGTGAAGTTAGTCTCAAAGGTGATCTTAGAGCGATTTGTTGAAGAAAATGATGCGTGTCTTCTCGCGTAACAGGCCAAGTGCGGACGTTGTTGTAAGCTTCATTAACAGTAACGGTTTTTACATTTGCTCGCAGCGGGATCAGTTTAAGACCTATTTTTCTGCACAGGCTCGATGCCATGTACAATTGCTGCCCACTGCAGGCACTCACCACATAAATACGAGAAAGATAGATAAATAAATAGAAAGTTAGCTTTTTATGCATCCATCTAATTTCGGCGTCATTACAATGACGTTCACTTTACGGAACCACATTTTGCATTCGTGGTAACAATGAACAAACATGCAAGCTCCCAGTATAACTTCTAACTCCAAATTCCAGCGGCCAATTTAGTCGTTCACAAAGAATAAGTACTCTCTAAATCCGCACTCGCCGTCTTACTTTCACGGCAGCGTGAAGCGCTCGAATGCAGCTCACGGTGCAACTCAAAGCGTCTCGCAAATTGCGATCATTTCTTTTAATAAGTGACTTTATCTTTTATTTATCGCTGTGATGTGCATTGCGAGCTAAGTGTCGTACGTGACGACCGCGACTGAAGGATTGGCTGTTTCGGGGCTAAATGGTCGAACTTTAGCTCAACCAGAATGAAATGCCATTTTGAAAACCCTGGTCTATGGATGACGAAAATGATTGCCAAAGACAAATGCTTCAAGTCTTGAAGATGTTCGACCTAACAACCAAATGTTCACGTTCGGAATGGTTTCGTAGATAACTGATGGGCATATAAACATGAAATCTACAGCAGTTGTTTTTACTTGATATTAGTGTAGAACGAGTTTCAAAATTTGAAGTGAATTTTATTGTTAAGCTTTGTTTCCGACGAAGATGAGATCACTGCGGATGTACAAAACTGATTTACGGAATTTAGTGCTTAAATATAAGGGGCTATAATAAAAACAATGAGTAAAAGTTGAATAAATTAAAAAAATAATTTACAACCAATTGAATCAGAAAATACTCTTCGGCATTCTAAAAATCTTCAGATTGACTGAAAAATTTTGCAAATGATTTTGTAAAGGCACTGGCTCGAACAATGAAGTTATCTTAAACAAGAAATAAAATAGAGCGCGAGAGTACCGAGAACAGCTGGACTACCCAGATATGAAACTGAAGTCACAATCGATCTCCTTATATTGCATCTCCTGACAGTGGATATTGGTTTATCCTGAAATCCTGAAGTTTGGCGAATGGTAACAAAATATTCAAAACATTGCGATGGGAAATAGAAACCTTAATGTTAGTTTCCAGTTTGTATAAGGTTTCTGAACGGATGCGTGAGCATCACATCTTACATTTAGCATGGTATTAAGCTGCCCCTGTCTTCAACACGGAACACATCGTAACACTCCATGATCTTTAAGTAACTCACTTCACGGAAGAAAGAAGATAACGAAAAACAAGACTTAGCAAACGCACAATGCAGATAAAAATAGTCAAAATAAAGCACTTCCGAAACGTTTCTTTGCGTGGCGAATGCAGAATGCAAATAGAATTGTCAAAATAAAGCACTTCCGAAAAGTTTCCTAACGGACGTGGTCCAAGAACCAATGCCAGCCAGCATTGTGATCAGCATTGCTGCCACGTTCACCACTCATGCGCGGTATTTTGACTGTTCTGCAGGAAACGAGGAACTGCCTCCCGAGTCCCATTGTCCCGTGCAATACTTACGTTTTATTGCCATTTCCTTTGCGCTCTTATATGCTCGTGACTGAGGAAACAATGGTAACTTAGACCATGTAATTATGCTAGCCTAATCTTGCTAAGCCGCAATTTCTCAATAACAAAATTTTATCACGTTCTAAAAGTATTGAAAAAATTCCCAGGCTCATATAATAAATGAATAAATATTACCCAGATTACTTTGTAGTGAAAATATTATAAATAAAATGGTACTCGTAGCCTAAGTTTCATCGTATGAGTTTTCTTCACTACCTGAGCTATCAAAATTTAAGTGTAAACTGAGAATGTACCTCCTGGATCAAGCATGACAGCTTTCTTTCATTGTGATTACGTTCAAAATTTGTATTTTATCCTAATTCTATCAGTCAAGCTATTCAAAGCTAAAATTTCTTACTTTTCCAGGCGAATCGGTATTTTTAAATAGTGCCAGTTCTCATAGATTTTTATAAATAGCGATGGAGAATAAAAAATCATTATCCTAACATGGTAGTTGAAATATTCATTTAGCTACGATAATTTCTTGGGGACAATCAATGAGCTACAATGGTAAGCGTGAAAATGGTTTCGCTCATCGAACATGCTGGAATAATTTTAAATGTCTATACGTTTAAAGCACAATCAACTCTTCAAAAACTCAATGCTCAATGTTAGGCCATGCATGAGCATGCCTTAACTTCGAGCTTTCACTTGTGTAATGGTGCAATAAATTTATGAACTAAGTTTAATCATCTAACGACAACGAAAGCACGGTGACGGATAATCAAAAACTTTGCTATAACTTAAAAATGTAGAATCTGCCACAATGTGACACACGAACAGGACTTGTACTAGGTCAATTCTGTGAAATCAAAAACTTTGTCAAAATGCATCACACGAACAGCACGTGTACCCCACACAAGCACACCACCTGCAAGGATACGCCACGTTATCGAGTATCGCAGAAACGCGAACGCGATCAAGGTTCCAGCGCGCGACCCCGGAAAGGAGGGTGCTGCGGACGCGGCCATCTGAAGGGAAAGCGAACTTCTATGTATCATACTAGTCGCCACCAGCCAACTGCTATCGCCGTGCAAGCAGTTTCGCGACTCCATTTCGAGCTACTGTTCTAATCTGCGGAATGTATGTAGAAGTAGTTCCTACATTTCCAAGTCCGTGATCTAACTCAGACCAAAAAATAAATGGGTTCATAATTTAAAGTTTCTCGATGAGAAATGGCAGCCAATGCGACGACCACGGTAAGATAAAAGCGGGTCATGAGAATGACGCAGAGACTGGAAACATTTAAAATCAATTTTAATTTATTAATTTGATGAACAAGCGGTGAATAATGTGAGTGGGTCATAGAATAGCAGAGGCTGGAAAACAGCGATGCTCTTTGCGCCCGTGCTGCACCGTGCCACGAACAAATTTCTCCCCGTGCGAACGTGAATACATTTTTCTAGAGCTCTTCGGCTCATAACTCACTCCAACGTCGAGTGAATTTAGTTGTTCCAGCACTGCTTCTTCTACAAGAGAAATGTATTTAAGCGTTTTTATTTAAATTAGCTCGGTCTGACGATCGACAGATCTAAATGCGTACAATCTGTTCCAAACTAGAGTTATTTGTGTGGCAAATACTGACCAGCTGCGTCTGAAGTTCGGTACTTAGGCTGTTCCGAATAAAAAATTGAGCTCTTTGCTCAGATCAATTTTGAACGTGTTAACCAAGTCTCTTACCACCCTCACCTCACTAGCGAACTCGTACGGTTTGTTGGAGCATTTGAGATCTCTCAGGTGTCTGGGCACGTGGAACTTATGATTAAATTAGATGTTACTTTAAGCCTCCCAACCTCTAAAAATCGTGACAAAGGGAGGAAGGAGGAAGGCACCATTTACTGTGGAGAGAAATGAACGCGGAATCTATGCTGAAGGGTCATAAAAACAGTTAATTGAGAAAGAAGTTTATGAAACATTATAAAAGTGAAAAAGAAAGTAGAAGGTGCTGAAAACCAGGACAGCAATGAACCGAAAAAAAGGTGGTCCTTAACCTAACAAAAAAAAACATCTAATTTCAATAAAAAGAAGGCCTACCTGGCTCTCAGCTTGGGTCAAACTTCTGAGTATTATCGGAGGCAAAGGCTTTATTTAAGTAAATCAGTTACGTTCTAGCAAGATTGCTGTGAAATTTCGAGTGACTATTATAATAAAAAAGGCCGTGCGTGAAGTGGCAGCTTTACGAAAGCAAATTTCACGTATATCTATTCAAGTAATTCGCGGCAATCATTTTCTCAAATGCTGCTGGGAACGCAGTCGAAGTTTAAATTTTTGCATAACAATTCCCACAATTCTCTTGAATGGCTGAAGGATCACAGAGGATCCGATCTCAGCCTATGCTTTATTTTCTTGGGGAGTTCATGTTCTCCAACATTTCAATTAATCCCATATCGCGATTCCTGATTTTATACTCGTGGTGCAGCGCACCCAATTATATTTGCGGAGCCGGATGTATTTCCATCAAGCTGACCTGGCCTGTATTTTTACATGTAGGCTTACGAGTACTTTTGATACCGAAAAATTTGTTTTGACTGTTTTTAACCTAATGAATCAATTAGTTTTGATTTTAGATGTTTCCAATGCGTGCGTCGGCGTCACGAATCGTTTTTATCACGCTATAACGCAGACATGTGCACGGTTTAGTAGTAACAGATCCTAATGGACTTATGAAAGTGGCCTACAGCGCTCAAATTTTAGGTGTGTAAGCAATGCCAGAAATGAGCGCCAGGGGTTTTTAATCAATTCAGAAACAATGAGAAATATAACTTGGTTCACTGTATGAACCAAGGTACACTGATAGTGGTTCCCAGGGCTAAAATGACGAACGATTGCTGTTGTAGCCTGCATTTTATTATGCTTTACCGCGCATACTCCAGACACACGTACATGATGCGGGACTGATTGTTGCAAGATACTTTCCTGATTTGCAGAATGTAGTAGTAGTTCTGATGTTTTACAGTTTGTAATCTAACTTGTATTGAGGAAATATGGGTTGTATCAAATCAAAAATTTTTGATGGGAAAAGGCATCCAATGGCAAGTGGTCAAACCTCAAGAATCACGTAAATTGGGTCGTCAATTATGACCAGGTAAAACAACAATAGAAAAAAGCTCATGAACAGAAACACAACAAAAGGAAGCTTATGAGCAGAAATAAAACAGGAGAAGGAAGCTGGCAATCTAGGTTTGCACCTAGGCATAGCAGAGGCTTGAATGAAGCCCTAAGTGTTACAAGTTACTCAAGTATGAGAATATTAGAATCAAGATGAGGTACAAATAAATGATTCATAACAACAATGTTGTAAAGGAATAAAGAAAATCTTTCAAATTCTACATCAATACACAGACGCAAGGAGACCAGCGAGTCTTTTGTAGAGCATCAGGCATGATACGCAGACAGTAAAGGAATAAAGAAAATCACTTAAATTCACCACCAATACACTGAGGCAAGGAGACCTGTTCAGAGCATCAGGCATGCCACAGAGGCCTCACAGCGCACAATCGAGTCAAGTGTCAAATGGAAATCGATGATGATGGATTCTATGCATGAGCCTGTAGAAACGTTAGGGTGCTCGACGTCACAAAATATTGACAACCAGTCTAACTTGACCTGATTTCGTACGAACACTTTCGCTTTTACGTAATTCAAGACTGTAAATTGGAGAAAAATTAAGCTGTCACTTCACGTAGAGATCAATGGCGTGCCGTGCGTGAGATTGTTAGGTTAAAGAAAAAAATGACATTCACCCGCCGAAAAATTGAAGTTGACTTTACTTTTCCTATTCATAAATATTGATGTCCTGAGATTTTAACCTCCCTCTGAGGCTAGTAAGTCCCAAAATTTTGCGGTTCTATGACGGCAGATAGAAAGTGTAACGCGGAGTTTTAATTTAAATACTGTCGAAAAACAACCCACCAGCCAGAACAGACATGGAAAAAAGCCCATTTTTCTGCATTTTTAGATTAGATATGTTAGTTTACACTTTCCTTACCACAACAATAGTGTTCCAAGGAGATGACGGCACCATTACTAAGGAGTTGAAAGAACACGGAATCTATGCATAAGGTGTTATCCCAACACATAATTCCTTGCGCACAGAAAAATCAAGTTGGAAATAAGAATGTGAAACAAGATAAAAGTTGAAAATAAAAGAAGCTATTTTTTTACTGTCATAATTATATTAATTTAGACTCGCTATCTCAATGAAGGCAATCTCAACGCAAAAAGAGAAGGACCAGTTATTACAGACTGTAGAAAAGAGGAAATCTATGCACAAGTTGTGGTCCCTCAGAAGACTGAGATGAAGATTACAAGTTAGAAGTAGTGATAAAGATTAAAAGTTTGGAAGGAAAGACAAAGGAGATATAGCAAATGAGGAAAAAAATTGAAAGAAACCAAGTGCACGGAAGACAGAAGCCCTAAAGGCCTACAGTAGCAAAATCAGAGGTGACCTAACAGTATTTCCACGGAAGGTGCCAGTCCCAACAGCAGAGGATAAAGAAACCTAAAATGCTATAGATAAGACTTGAAAAAAGGGGTTCGGAAACGAAAGAATTCTGGAGCTCTAGAGCGCATTCAATACGAAAAGGTTCAGTCACAAAAAAGTCATTTTCTAAGTAAATTACCCCGGCCCACGTTCTGAAGGAAGGTCGACCTCTGCTGGAGTGATCGATAGCTAGGCTCTAAAATCTGTTGCGAGGCACAAACTGACTCACCGACGATAGTGGTATGGAAATGCTTTTAAAGGAGAATCACCTGTTCAATTTCAGATGAATTATTGTCTACATACGAGTCTTGAACACACGAATCACAGTATTCGTCCATTGATAGGCAATTCATCGATATTGGTCAAACTGATCAAAAACTAGAAGCATTTCAAGACATGATCACAAAAAACTACTTGTTCTGCGCTCAAGCAAATTTTTTGAGGGCTCTTCAGGGAAAGGAATTGACGATATTCGCCAACTCCGTCCCGAATGCAATTTGACAGTATATGAAGGTGAACACGGCATATAAGCATATGAACATATAAGTATTGAAAATATCTCCAGAAATTTCGCAAAAATAATCAGTATTCATTCTTAAGTTCATCACGCAGCCCTAGAAATAAGGTTCAGAATTTAGAAAAGAGCATCTCGCACTGTCATCAACTCAGTAACCAACACAGGCTTGTGTCGCGCATGCAGAACAGCGAAAAGGGTTCAGAGATATACTGCGCCACGTGTGTCGTACAAAGACTGGAAACAAAAACTACGACTTGACCTATATGAAGTAAACTGAGATTTGAACAATATGTTTATATTGTCCATATTAACATTATAAGTACCCACGAATTCTGACGGCAAATATGAGAAAAAATTACTCATAAGAGACTCTTTAATATACGAACGATTGTTCTCTAAGTAATAACTTCCATTAAATTCATCAAGTCTTCTGGGAGTATGGATACACGTTAATTCACTTGCATGAAGGCTTATTGCTCACGCAAACATTGTTTCTTAGGTTAATTTTTCCACATTATCGTCATGGTAGCAAACAGAAGGCGAGGTCGCAGGAGCAAAACAATTGCGCCAGCGGCAGAGAGTCGACACAATTTAGCAGGTATGCTGCAATTTAATGAACTATGAGAACCATTGTGAGAGCCACTAGAGAAAGTAAATTAATAAATAAACAAAACATACAAGATTAAAAAGAGATTATTGAACAGAACAAGTGGATATATAGAATAGAGTAAATATATCTATTATTATTATTATATAAGACAGTTTTAGCCTCTCTTAACCACGACTAAGATGTTCCAAGAAAGGAAAGAGGAAGGCACCATTTAGTATGGAGTTGAGGGAACTCGGAACCTACGCACAAGGTGCACAGAGACAGTAAGCTAGGAAAGAAGTTCATGAAACAAGAAAAAAGTTGAAGAAGAAAGTAGTAGGTGCTGAAAAACAGGACAGCAGTGAACCGAAAAAGATGGTCCGTAACAAAACAAAAACCTATTTTATTACAACAAAAAGGAAGCCTACCTAACCTTTAGCTCGCGCCCTCACATGGTTCCCCTGGGAGCGCTAATTCCTATAGATACAATAGTTGTATCCCCCTGAGGGGAGTAAATATATCTATGAATTAACTGTGATGATGAAGAAAAAGATCATTTAGACTAAATTAGATGTTAGTTTAAGCCTCCCTAACAACAAAAAAAAAAACTTTCCAAGCGAGGATGATTAGATTAGTCGTTAGTTTTAGCCTCCCTACCCAGCAACAAATGCGATCCAAAAAGAGGAAAGAGGCACCATTTCGTATGGAGTTAAGGAAACGCGGAATTTACGCAGAAAGGCATAGAAACAGTAAGTTGTGAAAAAAGATCATGAAACAAGACTAAAGTTGAAGAGGAAAGTAGTAGGTGCTGAAGAACAGGACAATAGTGAACCGAAAAAAGGTGGTCCATAACATAACATACATTTTATTTCAACAAAAAAGAAGGCCTACCTAACTCTCAGCTCTGGTCCTGACATTGTCCCCCTGGGGGCGCTAGTTCCCATAGATACAATAGTTGTATCCCCCTGAGGGGTTCTAAGAGAGGAAGGCGGAAGGCATCACTTATTAAAAAGTAAATTTTTCAAGAACATTTGATCAGAGCGGTGGAAGTGAACCGGTGAAATTAATTTTTTTTATCGTCGCAAACGTTGATCATAATCTACAGAGATAATTAAACTTCAACTTCAAAGAACGTTCACGAAAGCAAGAAAAAATAGTTATAAATTCCTCGGTCTAAGGAAAACTTGAGGTCTAAGGGGGAAAACTCGACCGTCTACAAACACAAATATACCTGGAAATTAAAAAACCGCTCATCAGCTTGAGGAGATCCGAGGCTTCCAGTATGAACTGGAGGTGATCGTGACCTACTAAATGCAGCGCAGCACGGTGTGAATTATTCTTTGCTTGTACAGGAATTGAGTTTCATAAATACTGCAGCTGCCTCGTCAAACTCTGAGCAGATGCCAAGAAGACAAAGGCTTCCACGAACAATACGGACTGCGGATGCCGACGTTTATTCCGAGCAACGATGAGGAGCATGAGTTGGAGCAATCTGGTCGCTCTGAGTGCTCTTCTATATTCGAGGTGATCTCTTCTGAAGGATGTACGAGTGTGTTCTTCTATAGGACGTGATCCTCTTTGCAGAAGGCTTGTTTTTCTATAGGATGGGATCCTCATTGCTGAAGATGTGTTCTTTTATAAGACGTGATTCTCTTTGCAGGTGTATTCTTCTACAAAACGTGATCTCTTTTACAGAAGGTTTGTTTTTCAATAGGACGTGATCACCTTTGCAGAAGGTGTTATTCTGCAATAAGTGTACCCTTCGAAGAAGAGTGAGCTAGAACATGAGAAGTGTGCAGCCCCGTCAGAAGGGTTATCTTTATCGTATTTTTTCAAAGGAAAATAAATCAGCATGAAGTCAAAAAGAAACAGCGTGGACAGAGACACAAGATATGTCACATTTTTCATTCAATTACTTGTACCTTGAACTGAATTACGAATTCGACGAGCGTTACTTGCACATAGGCTCAATCGTAACATAGGCTCAATCGTAACATAGGCTCAATCGTAACATAGGCTCAATCGTAACTGGATGCTGCAATGCAAGTACCAAAAACTGAACCTAGTTGTGCGTCAAGATGCGCTTCTGCGTTTGAACTTCGTGGAGTCAAAATTTATAATTATCATTCCTATCGCAGATATCCTCGTGTGCTACGTGGGACATCCGCTGTGATAGAAGTTCCTGTGCATGAACTACCGTCCGCCCACCGTAGAGAAAATCTTTTACGAGTTTCGCATTTCGCCCTCTGGCCCAAGCACAGACTGCCTCCGTAGTTAAATGTTTACTCAATTTTAGGTGACAATGGCCTACCCTGCCTATAGGCTCCGGTGGCCCAAAGATGAGATAAGATTATATGTTGGTTTAAGCCTCCCTAACCGCTAATAAAAAAAGCGTTCCGAAGAAAGGAAGGAGGAAGGCACCATTTAGTGTGGAAATCAGAGAACGCGGAATCTATGCAGAAGGGGCATATAAACAGTAAGTCGAGTAAGAAGTTCATGAAACAAGATACAAGTTGAAGAAGAAAGTAGTGGATGCTGAATAGTAGGGCACCTGTGAACCGAAGAAAGGTAGTCTTTAACATGACAAAAACATTTTATTTCACGAAAAAGAAGGCCTTCCAAACTCTCAGCTTGGGCCTTCACAAATTACCCCCCTGCATGGGAGGGCTAATTTCCAAAGATAAAATAGTTGTACCCACCTTTAGGCCCCAGTGACCCAAACAACTCGGCCAAAATTTAACTATTGATGTTGTCATCAATTGCCTATCAAAAAACTCTGGATTTTTTGACTTCAATTTCATAAACTCTATGCATTAACGAACTAAAGTTAAAAAAGTTAATGGTGAATTTATTAAACTGTACAATGTAGCATTTCACCGCCCAATTTTTGCAGGGTACCTGCAAGATTACAATTACCGTACCACTGCAATAACTGTATAATCCCGCACAACAGCTGTGATTGAACAACACCCGTTTGCTACCTGCAAGATTATCATTACTGTACCATTACAATAACTGTATAATCTCATACACCAGCTGTAACTGAACAACACCCGTTTGCGCAAATAGCTAATCAATGTCAGGCTTTCGACGGATCGCAAAATCTCAAACAAATGAACGGAAATTTGCGCAATGAGCACGAATGACATGAAATATGGGCGTGACACACATGAGGGAGTTTACTGCTCCCACTTAGCCATGACATTCGAGGCTGTTGGAACAGAAGCGATGGGAAATTGGTGACCAATATTCGGGTGAACATCCTCTCTGAACTTCGTCAGTCGGACTCGCCGCATTGTTTGAACCTGAAATAGACTCTGCGCTCCTAACAGGGTCGTCGAAAATATTTCTTGACTGCATTTGTAAAAATAACTCGGGTGTTTATCCTCTTTGTATACAAAAGTATCACACAATACGAACGTGTACGCTTACATACGAGCGTGCAAGCTTACAATACCTGTTACATCAGACAAAATCCCATCACATGATAACGGGATGTCATTGGCAACCAAACCTGTGATCAAACCAGTGTCTTCATGACGTATAATGGCAGATGTCTTTAGCATGCGTGAATCACGAGCCACATTGGTGACACGAATACATTTTTGAAGAGAAACTGAGATATGTACGGCACTCAAAGCAAACTTAATCAAACACTCTATTCGTTTGAATTGATTGGTAAGTGATGTAATGGACCAAAATAGTTTGGATGTAGCACTTTTGACGAGAAATGAAAAATTTTCCTCTTTCATCGGGCGGTGGCCGTACATCATGTTTTCTTCCTTCATCAGGCGGTAACCGCAAATCAGATGCCTATCACTGAGAGAATACCTCACATGGCAATAAAAACATTCCCATAGCACGATGATTCTTATCTTTTTGAGCGAAAACAGTTCCAATTGCGGTGGAACATGACCTGCTGTCGGTTCAAATGGTATGCAGGTCAGTGTGCTTCCTGAAATGTTCGTGGGCGTTGAAACCTGATACATGTCGTAGGTAGAAACCTGGTACGTATACATCGTTACTGCTAGTAAAAAATTATAACAGAAAGACAAGCCTTGCAACGATTTCGAGCCATCATTCTTCATAAAAGAGCTGACGCTAAAGTTGGTCGACGTCGAAACCTGATTTTAATTGTTGCTCCTAGCGAATAACCAAAACCGAAAGACGATTTTCAAGCCATCATTCCACATAAAAGAGCTAACGCAAAGGAACGAGATAAAAGGAAGTTCGTAATGCCCTCGCCTGACAATCTTTAAGATGGCGTAATAACATCGTAGTTTTCCCACGGGAATTTTGAGCTCGCGCACATGCTATGCATCTCCAGTGACATGAGCTCTGCATGAAGAGGCGCCACCAACACACGACCGCTCTGCTCTCACTCGCTCATATCAGTGAGTGTGAGTCACGCAAAACAAGGCCGCTCAGCATCGAGTAGGGAAAAAGTCCAAAAATAAGAAAAAAAATTCAGTGGAAAGGAAACCTCTTAAAGAAGGGGAAAACTCCAAAATTAGGAAATAAGTCCACAGGCAGAAAAAAGTCCTAAAGAAAGTAAAAAGTCCATAATTAGGAAATAAGTCCAAAAAATCCGCGTCTCTCACGATGCTGCGCTCTCGCGGATATTTAGATCGCTGCGCTATGCGTCTTATTTAGATTTTCTTGTTCGAGGTTCAATACGACAAAGGTGAATTTGCGAGCGGATCTGCCACCTATTCTGCTTTAGGAAAGTTTCAGTTCCAGTAACGAGCATTTCCAAGGAATGAGATGATGAAGAAAGACCTAAAATTGAGCGAGCAACTTAAAACGATGCTGGTATTCAAGCAGCCTCCTCCACGCAATGTGTATAGACAGAAGAACAAAAGTACGATGATGCCGAAACGACAGCAAAAATGTACTATTGCGAGTTATTTGCAATAATGAGTGAAGAATATTCTTTTTTTTACCTCAATTGTGTAGTAATTTATGAAAAATCCAATTAGGTTCAAATTTTAACTGATCTGTGCACTACAATCCGTGCAGGAATGGGATCATTACAACTTGACTCAATCTCCACAAAATTTACAGAAGATTTGACGCACAAGTAATATACAGCTTAAAATGAATGCACTCAAAACGAACTTGGTGTTGATGTCTTGAAGATTTTCTTTTATATTTCAAAGGAAATCGGAATCCTCAAAGTCGAGCAAAAACAAAAAAAAATTAATAATAATCAGCTCACCACCTGAACCCAACGCCGAGGACTGCAAAGGAGCGCTGACTCCCAAGTACTCTCCAGATTATTTTTATAATATAAGAAAGTTTTAGCCTCCCTTTACCACAAAAAAGATGTTCCAAGAGAAAGAATGATGAAGGCACCATTTAATATGGATTTGAGGGAACGCGGAATCTATGCACAAGGTGCACAGAAACAGTAAGCTAAGAAATAAGATCATGAAACAAGAAAAGTTGAATAAGAAAGTAGTAGGTGCTGAAAAACAGGACAGCAGTGAACCGAAAAAAGATGGTCAGTAACAAAATAAAAACCTATATTATTTTAACAAAAAGAAAGCCTACTGAACCTTTAGCTCGGGCCCTCACATAGTCCCCCTGGGAGCGCTAATTCCCATAAATATGTATTCCCCTGAGGGGGCTGGCGGAGTGATAGCTTGAGATTAAGTTGATTTTAGAGTTATTGTTTTTCAAAATTTCTATTTTTTAAAACACTACCTTTCTAGTCTACCATCCGTTGGTGTCGCTCTCCGATCGAGAGACTTTGTTTCAGGCAGTGGGCCAACACACTGAACAGCTGGCGTGTGACGCGCGAGCTGCGGATTTGCGGTACGTTGATCTGAACCAAATTTCTGACTTGCACGAGAACTCTAGGTCATATAAACACGAGTTGATGATGAGAAGAAGAACTGATGATACTTATCAACATCGTGAGAAAAATTTGCGTAAAAAAACAGTGGCGCACGTTCGACAGCTGTTTCCATTGAGATACGTTCCGCATGAGGACACCGTGATACGTAGCGCCGTGTCCCACAACAATTCCCACTGCTTATGAATATATTTACCAGCAACGTCTCAAGTGTACAACTAAATTTACTAAACAAAGGAAAAAATAACGAATTAAAATTCTAAGGTGGAATCGCGATGTCTTTTAGAATGAAAATCGATTAAGTTAAGAGGGATTTTTTATAAAATTTGAAAATTATCGAAGTTTTGACTGGACTGAAATGCATGCAGTTTACCTTAGCCTAAAGTGATGCAAACAGAGAAAAATTAGTTCGCTCTAACGCACACAACTTTCAGTAAAATTCGAGAAGGAAATTCTCTGCCATTTCGCCTCTGGAGAACCAAACGGAAGAGCAACGAAGGCCATGAAATTCGTAAGGTCCGTCTTTCTCTTACAACTGATTCTCCTGATACGGATCTCAACCCATAACATGTGTAATTAGGTATGTGAGTTTCAGCACGAGCCTCAGACGTAAAATTCATGAGTAATTTGTTTCTTAGTAGTCTACATCATAAATAAAATTCATAAGCTATTTTTTAAATATTTTTGTACCTCATAAGTAAAGTTCGTAAGTAATTTTTTATTTATCACTTTACCTCATCGGTAAAATTCAGTGAACTGATGTACAAAAAATAGAGCAATCGTTAGCGGTCGATGTGCGCGGTCTCACAAAGTGCAGCAGGAACCACACCGCGACAATCGACGGCGCTGTTTGATTGCTCTCGGAAGTGGGGCTGACTGGCATCGAATCTTTAAATTTTTCTCGAAATTAGGCATTGGTGATAAAAGAAAAGATCTGCAGCTCAAAACATGCAGGCACAAGTCTAAGAAGAGTTAATCAATTTCTACGATTTAATTATTGCTGCGATTTTGTTAATAAGTTCGTGTGTCTGTGTTCTAGCACCGTGAAGGTGAAATTTTCAGAGCTGAAAATGTTCATCCGTCTGATGGATCAAAGTTAAGAGTTAGGAGTTAGATTAGATAACCGCACACTACAACACAGTAGTACATACACATACATATACCAGGCTTCTCCTCCCTATGGGAGGGTAGCCAACAGCAGGCCACAATCATCACTCTTAGCACTAGTAGGCGAGAGAGGCAGCACCGGCCGCCCTAGACTGCCAGGATCAGCAGCAGCCCAGCACAACCACCTTCCGCAGTCAGGCCCGACAGCCATAGCTGGTTTACCCCGACCGCTTCATTGAGTGCAGCCCCTCCCCCCGCACAGGACAGGTCAACCCCATCACACGCGGGAAACTTCCAGTACCGCGTCAAAAAATAAAATTACTTTCTTGCACACTGCACAACACAGTAGTACATGACTAATTAGTACGACACAGCATATACTAATTTGGTCCCTTGCGTAGTGAGTGCGGAAACACTCAAAATATGCGTGCAATATGTACTTTATAACGTAGAATGCACAAGTGTGTAATGTTCACATACTAACGCAACAACCCTGCACGAATTAGCCAAGTACCAGTCTTACATTGATCAAAGTCGCAATGGAAACTTGGCGTTGATAAGTATATGACGGAAGAGCAACGAAGCTAAAGACGTCCATATTCAAGTAAATTACTTATAGGCAAATTACCTAATAATTATAAATGGGTCATTAATCACCCATTGGAAAATATCTCTAAGTAATAATCCAAACGTAAATTAGGCGAATAATTACATCATATAGCATAATATAACTATCAGGAGCGTCAGCGTATTTCCTATGCAGAGATTTCATGTTGGCTTTTTCCATTCCAAAATCCTAAAATTTAAATTTTCCAATTAAAATTCGTAATGGAGACCATCCAACATCTGGCAGCCCAGCAGCGTTTCCATATGTTGGACAGTATTCGCAGTGAATGTATTTTTAATTCAAACTTTCGGATTTCGGCCATTAAAGCTCAGCGTTTCCAAATGCTGGATAGTATTTACATTCATTGTTTTTTAATTTAAACTTTAGGATTTCGGTAATCGAAGCCCGGCACAGAAGCCTTTATCAAGGCCCAGCTCTCTCTCTGTCACGCAGGGCCGCACCTAGCTGGAGTTTGAATGCAAGTCTAAACACAAAATGCAAATAAAAAACTAAACCGACGGAACTGCGAATGATTGAACGCAATGGTGGATCGAACATAGCAATGAATGAGTGAATGATGGTAGGTCATAATTCACCATCAAGCTTTGCCACTCACAAAGACGTGATACATTTACGAAATTTGTGAATCGACAGGCATTCCGATCAGCATTACTGCACAATCGGCTTTTACGATCACTAAACCCCGCTTCAATAATTCATTTATATATTTTTTTACATTGTGAATGAACTAATTTCCAAAATCAAACCAATATGGGCAAACGGGGAGTGGCTTGTGAAAAATCATTCACTTGCAACATTAAAACCCCAACGCTAAAATGCACGCTTAGAGTTCATCCTATTCTGCCATAATTGAGCTGAATAATTGCAAAATATTACGTTTCAGAAACGCAACTAGAGAATCACCCAATTAAAATGTCCCGACAAACTCCCTTAGGATTTCATCACACGTCACGACTTTATACATGAAAGGCGAACGGGCGCCAGGAGTTGGTCAGAGCTACTGTTGATTATCGGAAAAATCAATATCGTTTTGGCAAGGTGACTCAAAGTCTGTATCGTTGTTGCCAGGAGATGCTGAGTCTGTATTGTCCTTGGAAGTTAATGTCAAGTCTGTCTCGTTGTTGCGAGACGATCAAAGTCTGCGACACGACCCGCATTTGCAAGTATGATGAACGAGTTGAGCGAGCTTTCGAACTCTCATCTAAAACGTTAAAATAAAAAATATTATTATGTGAATTTGAGAATCCCATGCCACAACAAAGAGATGGAAACGGAACATTCAGGGTGGACTTTAGAAAATACGGAATCTATGCGAAGTGTGCGCTCCCTCACCGTAACCCTCATGAATAAAAACGATAAACTTGGAAGGAAAAAAACGAAAAGACAAAAAACTGCAGAAAGGCATGCAAACATAAAGAAGCAAAGTGGACGCGAAAGATAAACTCCCTAAGGCCTATCTATAACCGCCGAGGAGATCTAGCAACATCTCCCAGGGGGCGCCAGCCCCCACAGGATAAGAAAACTTACTACCCTAAACCTGCTGACCATCTAATGCCTCCAGAGGGAATTATACACAAAAGAAAAGCTCATAGTCATATGTCGTATGTTAGTACTCTTACACTGAAGCTCTTACGAAGTTATCTTAAAAGAGAAATAATTGCGCTGGGAGCGAATACCAGTAGATGCTTCCCTACAACAGGCCCAGTCAAATCAAGATACATCCAAATAAAATTCAATTTAAAACAAATTCTTACATCGCAAAGAATCCCGCACGAGACAGCATGACCTCATAACTTTTCAATTTATATCGCGCCTTGTGTGCTTGGTGTGTGAGGCATGTGATATTCAACTTATATTTACTTTCATCCCATGTGTATTTTATTGGTTTGAGAATAACTGTGCAGAACCATACAAA
This sequence comes from Morinoia aosen, assembly GCA_030386875.1. Lineage (NCBI taxonomy): Eukaryota > Metazoa > Arthropoda > Malacostraca > Amphipoda > Talitridae > Morinoia > Morinoia aosen. Next base: position 44,265,848 of record CM059564.1, on the reverse strand, counting down.
GATTGCACTCTTGATCTAAAAACTTCGAATTGTATTTGCATCGCAGCACAAAAACTTGTTACAACAACCAAAGAACACCTCAACGCTTAGTAACAATTAGTTCTAGAGTTCAACAGACTATCTTGTTTCGTTGCAAACAGTTAATTCACAAAAAAATACGACACTTCAAACACTGATAAGCATAGTAATCGTTTGAAGAAGTAAAAACTGGCCTCAGCAAACGAGGTCACGAATTTCTACCTCAATTGCTTCAAAGTCTTAGAATCGCGTGAATGTATCAACCAACACAACGCGAACTTAACAGCTATTTGAGATAACTTGGCTTTACCGCACATGTATGGTAAATTTATGGAGCACACGCGCCTCGCGATGACTTCAAGAAAATTTGCACCATAAAAGGTAGGACGAAGGGCACCGACCCTCGAGAGGTCACAGAACTGTTCGATCACCGCGCGATCATTCATTAATTAATCTCTATGAAACATGCCTACTACAAGACTAGCGGAAGCATTTTGCGGTGAGCGTAGCTGAGCATTAACACTTGGGAGTGCGACGTGACCCACCGGTGGTCATTGAGGGGATTTTCATAATGCTGCTGACCGACCAGCAGTCAATAACTCGATTTCAATAAATTTCTTGATGAAAACTAAATGAAGGCGCGGTCTATTTAATGTTCGTTATTTTCGAAATTGATCTCCAAAAATGACTCTTAAATTTAATTGAAAATTGAAATTCAGTTTAACCCGTCGCACTTAACGTGTTCAGCATTGAAGCTGGCACAAGCAAACAGCGTAGACAATTGACCTGCTCCTATTGCAGATAACAATAACAAAGGCCCATGCTCTCAGAAAGTGGTCTGTCTACATACAGTACATTGGACTGACTTAAGCGCGATTTTAAGATGTCCGCATCAGCTCATAACAAACCTGGCCGAATCTCTAGGTCTGTCATGGGTATTGTCCAATGTGCACGAAAGCAGAAAGCAGTATCAGAGAAAATGGCTTCAGACTACAGTTAATCTGTCCAGCTTCTTCAGCTTCGCCGCTCTCAGCTATCGTTGAGTGCAGCTTCTGTGAAGCTAATCTAAATTCACCAAATCTTAAATAGAGTTGATAGTATACCATTGTCGACTTTCCACGAGGCTGTTTCATTATTTCAAAGAAATCAAATAAATTAAGTCAATGAGGAAAAGGAATCAGCAGTTTTTGCACGAATGCATTGCCGTTAAACTGTCGTTGAGAAGCGCAGTGAAAAAAGTCGAAATGCTTCTGAGTATACTTATTTAAAATATATTCCTAATTAAATGGACATATATTCGGCTTATTAGATTTGACGTGTATCATTTTAGGTTCTTTTTAAAGGATCGCACCTGACGACGTTGTACAGGCTCTCTCAAAATCAACACTCCCGAGAACGTTGCTGAAATTTATTCGAGAAACAGCGATATCGAACAACGTTATATCTGATCCAAATCACCAGAACCGCCCGGCAGCAATGTAAAGGAATTTGTTACGCACTAAACTACGACTTTATTAACTACGAGACCAATACGTTAACGTCTTTCACGACGCATGCAAGTAAACATTATTTTCTCTTGAGAAATTAGTCACCTACACGAAGCCCGACGACATCCTCTTCAAACTTGTCTCCTACTGTGATGAAAAATTATTACATTTTATGTTTTATTTCATTTTTCATCCTAAGCAAGTTATTCATTTCCACATGTGTACTTCTAATTATATTCTCACTAACTAATGGCGTGACTATTTCACTCACACAAAAGTGTCCGCTTACAAATAGGCCTCACACATCCCAAATAGAAAAACTTGTCAAATGTACATTGTCAGGCCATGTTACCACGACATACATGTAAATTATGCATCACAAACTCTGCGCTCTTGGTGAGAATACTCTTGGTGACTCGTCTTCCTCTCGTCACTCTTTTGTCATTTTACACTTAATTTGAATAATTTAATAGAAACTTATCGAAGCCAAAAACTACATTGAAGATGTCAAATGCAGGTGCATTTAAGATGAGCGATATTCTCTGAAATTTTCGTTTTTATTCCTCACTCATGCTGAGCGAAATTCATTGCCACTGCGACTAATTATTTCTTCATACCTAGAGCCATCATCAACACGGTCATAACAAAATCCATCGTTTCTTCACTATTTATATTTTCCTACTACCACAAAACGCGAAAATCTATGTGCAAGTCAACATGAACTTGCCTTTGTATGCTTACTAAGCAGCCCCAGAGCTGCACTTGCTTACCTATTTTTCCTAAACAGGCGCAGAAGATCCAAAGGCTGATGATGAATGGGTTTTCGACGCGTTCGAAGTCTTCGACAATGACTGGATACCGCTCAGCTGGCTCGCTTGCTTCAGTTGGTGCAGCTGATCTGGAACTTGTCGTTGCGTTGGGGGGCAGCCGTAGTGTGTCGTTGGACATGACGCTATTTATTGGGGAGGGTAACGTGCTACTCGACACACAAACGAAAATATTTGTGACGAGCACCAACGTCAAGCACCAGTCGAATGTCGATTTCCAAGGAGGAGACATTGTGTTGGATCTTGAAAATCTCATTCGCATAACTAAAAAAGGATCTTACTACCTGTCGAGTTCTTATTTTATCTGAAATATTGTTTCTAGGTCTACTGATAAGAACGAGGCACTTATACTACGATCAAATATCACAAATACATGGACATGTCACCTGCGCGAAACACGCCGGTTTCCCTCGCACGGCCAAAAAATCAGCTGGAGAGATTGCATCGCTTTATACGCTACGACGTCATGGAAGTCTTCTATTACTATATATCACACTCGACTCGCGCTCTTTACGAAAGCTAACTTAGTGCGCTCTGTATGTGTATGATCACGACCACACCGCGACGTTTTCACTGGGAGTATCACCGTGAAAAGAAGCGGAACACACGTCAAAAACAGCGTACTCGACAAGAGCCTGCTAACGCAGCTACGACTACAGACGTGCCACAACGACGTCGACGCTTCAACTGCTGGCCAACACCGCGGGGTGACGGGATACGCTGGCCAACACGCAGCCAGCAAGTTTTGCGCTGTCTGCAGCTCGCCAGCTAAAGGTTACTCGCTGGGACCGTCCGAGCAGCAAGCCATGGACGCTAGAACCGTGCTTCTTCACGGGACAGTTCCCATGTTACCCGCAATTATGTGATGGGAGATTTTCAATTGTGGGAGTTCCCACACCATTTTACTCATTTTCATGTGGGAGATATTCAATCGTGGGCCTTACGACTATAGGCCTAAACTATATCAGAAATACGAAACATCCAAACTGCAAGCCATGAACGTCAGAGCCGTGCTTCTTCACGGGCCGATTCCCACACCATTTTACTCAAATTTATGTAGTGGGAGATATTCAATTGTGGACCTTGACGAACGGGAAGTTATACGAGCGATGTGATGATATAATTGGGGAAATGGTAAAACAGTTCGTTCAATTCAAGGCTACTTTTTGGAATTAACCGTAAACGATAATTTGTACGCCAAAGAGGAATATTTTTAAATTCATTATTAGTAGCCAAGTATTAAAGAAGTCATAGCAAATGGCTTGAAACTACTCTCTGTATTTTGATTAATTGCACTAATAATCCTTCAGAGCTAATTTTTTCACTTAAAACTACAAAGCAAACTACCGACACAAACTGTGTTGTGAAAACTCTGCTCTGAAAAAATAAAAAGACTCCGCATTGCAGATGAACAAGCAGGAAAACACTACAAATGACTCCCTACGTCAAGCTTGGATACACGTCTCAACACAACGCAATTATTTTCTGTTTATTTAGTTTGAATTCACTTCTACTGAACCCTCGTCCTGGTGCAGGCACGGTTTGTCGCACCGTCGCTGCTGCCGGTGGCGATAGCATCGGGAAGTTTCCAAATAATAGGAATTTACAGCAATGAAAGTAAGCCGCCATAGGTCAATGAGGTGCGTTCTGGATTTTTAAAATTGTATTATCAGATTATAAGTTATTTTAAGCCTCGCGAACTTCAACAAAGGTGTTTCAAAGAGAGGAAGGCACCTATTAGGATGGAGTTAGGGGAACGCGGAATCACCGCTCAAGGAGTGTTTAATCATAAGATTCCATGCGCATAAAAACAATACGTAAGGAAAAGAACTTTGCGAAACAAGATGAAAGGAGAAAAAGAAAGTAGTAGGTGCTGAAATACGCGACAGCTGCGAATTTGAAAAAGATGGTCCTTAACCAAATAAAAACATTTATTTCAAGAAATGGGCCTACTTAACGTTCAGCTCTGGACCTCACCTTTGCCCCCTGGGAGCGCCAATTACCATAGATATAATATATAACAGTTATATATTATAATATAATATATACCATAGATATATATTATATTATTATTATCAATCATTAGGAAATACTAAGAAAATAAGAACCTCTTAGAAATTAGGGAATAGAATTAATGCACAAGGCGATTATTCCTACTGAGGCTCCCTTCCATATACAGGAAAATCAATAAATTTTCATGAAAAAAAAAACTGACTAAGAAAGTCAAAGGCCCTGAAATGAAGGAAACATTTTAGAGAAAAAAAAAATATTCTTAACAAATTATTATTATATAAGAAAGTTTTAGCCTCCATTAATTGCACGACAAAGATGTTCTAAGAGAGGAAGGAGGAAGGCACCATTTAGTATGGAGTTGAGGGAACGCGGAATCTATGCACAAGGTGCACAGAAACAGGAAGCTAGGAAAGAAGTTCATGAAACAAGAAAAAGTTGAAGAAGAAAGTAGTAGGTGCTGAAAAACAGGACAGCAGTGAGCCGAAAAAAAGATGGTCCGTAACAAAACAAAAACCTATTCTATTTCAACAAAAGGAAGCCTACCTAACCTTTAGCTCAGGCCCTCACATAGTCCCCCTGGGAGCGCTAATTCCCATAGATACAATACCTGTATCCCCCTGAGGGGCATTCTTAACAAAACAAATTCTGTTTCAACAAGGCAAAGGCACACATAACCTTTAGCTCGGGAACTCACTTTTCCCCTGGAAGCGCTAATTCTCGTAACTAGTTGCGTCAATCTGGGGGTTTACCTGTGGATGAAAAACACAGCATGCAGCTCATAAAATCAAACCAGTATGCTTTTGGAGCAAGAAAAAAAATGTCAGTGCAGTGAGAAAATTTTGGTACACCAACCGGACAAATGATTCATTCAAATGTTTGGAAACACACCAGCTCTTCGATCTCCATAAGCGTTCCATATTTAATTTTCCACTCTAAGCTTTGACTATTGGAGACGTCAAAAATCTTAACCGATGTTTGTCAACAAGCTCGATCCCATGATCATCTAACAGGATATGTAAGTTAGTTCACACTTTTTTTTCTAGTCAAAAACTCAATCTTAACTCAGTTTCGGCTTCAGTGGTATCAAAACTTAAAACTATATGACGCGATGTCGGTGGGAAGAAGCATCAAGTATTGACAATCAAGTAATAACAATATATACTTTCATCAAAATATATTAGTTTGATGATTTAGTTCAAGCCTCTCTAATCACAACAAAATTGCTCCCTAGAGAGAAAGCAGAAAGGCATCATTTAATATAGAATTTAACACGTCCACTGACACCGCCAATTGGCCCCTCACCCGTCAGAGAAGAATAGACTAAAGTCATTTAAACATTGCTCACAGAAATCTATTTCCCAAATTAGTTTTTAATAATATTTTTCATGGTAAAAATAGTCGCATAACTGTTTTTCCATATTTAAGGTATTCGTGACATTTTTTCCGATGTTAATCATCTTCGTTCTTTGAATCATTAGGCACGAAAATGTATCATTACGTCTAATTGCTTATTGCAGGAGCTGTTCGACGAAATTAAATCCTTAACGATAAAAGCACACTGATCCAGTCCGAACAGACCATGCCGGATTTAGGTAGCATGTAATGCTGCTGTCTCTCTTGCGATCAAAATAAAGAAACACAACATGGATATGGTAAAGTATCTATTCAACTAGATGAGTATGCTCACACCTGGCTCGTGCTGCGAGTGTTGCTGATTCGTTGATGAGAAAAAGAAAGAAAAGAAAGACAGCTTATTTCCAATAAAGGGTATCCTCAAAGATATAGGGCATACATTCACCAAACTCCGTTGATGCAACAAAGTAATGTGCAGTGTGTATATCAACTAAGGACCTTTATCTTTGACATTTTAAAGCCTATGACACGTATTTTGTATCATCTTTCATGGAAATGCACCGTTTTCTTTTTTTTCTATCTAATCAAGATCATTTTGTCTGTAACCAAATGAAGCACCGGAATTTTGCATATCCAACAAGGATTCGTTCACGCACAAGATAAGCTGGAAGACATTCTTCTTCAACGCACATCCTGTGAGGTTTCTTAATTACCGTGTAATTATGAAACAAGTACAATTATTACTAATTGTGATCCCTACAAAAATAACGCCAAGTGATGAATATTTCTTCATTTTTTTCCAGGCGAAAGTCGGAAGCTGGGTGTGAGTTGCTGCTCACACTTGAAACTGATCCACTACAAGCCTGAAAATTCTGCTTTCATTTTCTTAACATGTGTGATTGCCAAAATGAGCACAACTTTGTGGCAAGATCCCGATTTAGAATTGTCTGCAACTAAAATTCTCACCGTTATACCGAGGAGTAAATCTGAGACAACGCAAAGACCTTGGTTCTGATTTCTTGGGAAGACAAGTTCCTTGGAGCTGGTACTAACTGTGGTTCCAAGTTGTTCCTAACTCGAGTCAAGCAGTGTGTTAGTTGAGTTAAAGAGACTAACTTGTAACCAGAAAAGCTGAAGTTTACACAAAATGATTTTGTTTAACACATTGACTGCGATGGGTTAAACTGAAGTTCAATATCCTACTCAAATTAAGTCAAAAGTTTTAGACTGTCTTATAATCAGCTAATATTAACTGAGTATATTAAATAACACTGATTTAAAAAGATTGTTACAAAATTTTAAATGACCCATCGACGGGTCGTTTCGCAGCAGGAAAAAAACGTAAGCACGACCCACCGGTGGGTCGCACCGCAATGAATGGGTTGATTTCACTGGAGTTAATTTTAACGCTCCAGTTTAATGTTAATTTAACTGGCTGCATTTAGTAAGCCCTGCAGTTCTCCATCACTAAATCCTGCAATTACTCACGTTCTCCATGACGGTATCAAATTATTTCTCTACTATTTGTACCAGTCTAAATGTCGTTATTTATTCATATCTAAGACTAAATTTAACCGCATACGTTCTCAAGAAGCCTTGCCCAGCAGGTCTTTGAAACCGTGTAGTGGCATAATTCGCCTACTGAAATAATGTACAGTTCTCCATCTACGACCAGATTGCTTTTAAATTTCAGCGACCCGGAAATATATTCCAAAAACATGAAGCATATTTCTACGAAAAATTAAAATTTCAACTCCTTTCTTATCGAGAGAGGATACTGTCATCCTCACGTTTGATCGTTAACTCATGTTAAAAAAATATAAAGGCATCGTAACTTTACCTTCGAGCTACTTCTTTTGAATCGCTTACAACAGCACTAATCTACTTACGTTAAAAACTTGCCTAAAATACGATGTGAAGACCCTAACACGTGTGTTGCGCTTATCAAATGCGGGCGTGCACAGCGATTGCTCAGAATGTTGACGGTAAATATTCAGATATGTTAGATCGATGTCTCCAACCTCCGTCAAAGATCCGCATGAGAAACACAATCGAAAAAAAAGCCTATAACCAACAATCTTGAGCTCACACTGAGCAACTACAACCCCCTAAGCACACATACGAGAGACTTATTATTACCGCTAATAAGAGAGGCCGGTAACAATACCTATTAAATTACCGGGAAACAAACAAAATTCATTGTGAGGTATCAATATTAACGCTACATATATGCATGCTATAGAAACTTTGAGTAATGACTAACGGGAGCTACCATCGATGAAATTCAACGGAAAATTGATACAGCAAAAGGTTTTAAACTAAATTGAATACTCGACAGATGAAATAGCAATAAAGTTGAGGGCATCACGTGACAACTGAATGACTGACTCAAGATTAGAGTCAAGAAGCTAAATCCATAGCATGAGAACTCCATAAGTTCAATCTAGTATCGTTGAAACTGAACTCATTTGAGGCGTCAGAAGATTAAGTTCAAATTATATCATATAAGTTAGTTTGAGGCTCCGAAGCCTTAACCAATGCGATCCCAAGAGAAAAAGAAAAAGGGCACCATTTCGTGTGGAATTAAGTGAATGAGGAATCGATGCACAAAGTGTGCCCCCTTTCCTAGCATAGAAATAACATGATCAAAAGTTTTCGAAACAAGATAAAAGAAGAAGTAAGAAAGAAAAAGGACAGCGATGAATCGAAGAAAAGATGCTCCGCAGCAAAACGAAAAAAGAACTATTATGTTTCAAAAAAGACAGGCCTACCTGCTTTCAACCACGGGACCTCGTATCTACCTCCTGAAAGAGCAAATTCCCAAAGATACAATAGTTGTATACCCTTGAGAGGAGAGTAACGTTCAGTTTGTATCTCCGCGGTGGATGGTTCTGACTTGCGCTGAGGGCCACACTACAAAGCTGAATATCTCCGTTACAGAAATACATACAATTGTATTTAAATTTATGTCATTTGTCAATTAAGGTGGGCATGTGGTCCTTTCGCAAGAAAGTTATCTTCTCCACGGTATTACCAACTAAACGTTTTGAATGCTCAGTAAACTTCACTCTTCAGATTAAAGCAAAAGAATTTTCATTTTTGGTCCTTGATGTCCATTCTTGAAAATATCCATCGAAATATATTTGCGATTTCAAAATATACTTTACCGTTGATATAAATTTTTTCTAGAAACATAGTGCCCATGTAGAAATATTTTGGCAGTGAGAGACTCAGGCGTAAAGTTAGATACAAAAGCCTCTACGTGAGGTATTGGTAACCTTTGTCACTCTTACTCTAGGTGATCCATCGCATAGTTCAGGTACTTCACCATACAGTACGTCCCACAAAAACCCAAACCGAGTATTCATTCTCCCGTATCAGTAATACCATCATAAAAATACCATAAGCATTTAATTTCTACCATAATTATCCTTCAAAATTTACGTATAGAAAATGATTACTGATTATGATGGTGTTACTGATACGGGAAAATAAATACTCGGTTAGGGTTTTTGTGGGACACACTGTTTGGTCAACACTATGACCGATCATAGTTTGTGAGTACCACGGTAATTAAAATACCTCATGTAAGCACATGGCGCTCCAAGGTCACTACGTATCACTAACCAGCCCTAACAACGTACTCATACTTAGTTATTATTGTTTAACCTCCATAGACTGCTTACAATTTAGTACGAAAAAAGTCTAGACAAATATTCATTCTGAACGTAATAATGCGAGAAAAAAAATTCCTAACGTTTTGATCCTGCAAAATTCAAACGAGCCTGGCGAGATCATCTGCTATATTCGCACGTTTCACTCATTCAAATTTTGTTAGGCATTAGTGGAAGACAATTCCGGACTCCAGTTAGCATTGGAATTATGACTGTACAGAAAAACACGACAAACTTAAAATACACGCGTGAATAAAAAGAGAAGTCACAAAATTCAAGTTTTTGCGACCACTTCGTTCACATAGCAACAAGAGATGGAAGAGATCAGTTAACGCTTTAACTGCGACGTGAGGCACCGGTGGTACATGGAGAGAATTTTCATAATGCTGCTGACCGACCATTAGTCACAAACTCAATTTCTATAACTAATCAATCGAAGCTTATTGGAGGTAAAATCCAGTTAATGTTTGCAATTTTCAACATTGTTTACCACAATTGACTTTAAATTAGAGTTGAAGGTTAAACTTCAGTTTTACTCGCCACAGTCAAAGTGTTAAATACAGTATGTGGCGCGCTCATATTTCGGAAGAGATTATTTCACAGAGAGTCCCGCACATCATTTCTACTTTTAAACATTGACTTTATTTATTGAGAAGTACACAGACTATTATGCGAACATCATGTCGAAACAAAGTTTCATTCGTCACCGAAAAACGTGGAGGTCAAATACTTTTTCTTCCTCCCTCAAGAACCGAGTTCTAACCTTCAATAAAATATACCAATCCAACACAGAAAAATCGTGGCGATGTACATGAAATGTAGTTTACGTAAACCAATCAAAAACTTTCGACGAGCATCATTCTTGTAATTTGTTCATGGGATACAATATCTGACAACTAAACGATTTGTATCGGAGAATTTTCTCCTGGTGTGTCCTGGCTAGCGCGCCTGACGAAACAGCGGTTCCTAAGTGAGAATTCAACATTAACGTGCTTATATCGCGTACTGTAACTTATCCACTCAACTTACTCGAATCCTTTGGATGGAATTTTAGCTTTTATAATCATTGTTATTGTCGTTTTTATAATTGCTATTGTCTAACCATTCTTTTATCATCTAGTTTAAGACTCACGAGCCGAAACAAAGGCGATCTCAAGTGAGCAAAAAGAAGTGGGCACTTCGTGCGGACTGTAGAAAACGGGGATAGTAAACAATGTATATTTCCACACACGATACCCTGAGCATGGAAACAACAACTAGGAAAATTAGATTGAATGTTAGTTCAAGCCTCCTTAACCGCTAAAAAAAGAGCTCTTCGCAGAAAGGAAGGAGGAAGGCACCATTTAGCGTGGAGAAGAAGGAACGCAGAATCTATGCAGAAGGAGCATAGAAACAGTAAGTTGAGAAAGGAGTTCATGAAACCAAATAAAATTTGGAGTATTAAATTTAATTAGATTTGATTAAATCAAATAAATTAGGTGCTGTCGATCCAAAGTCGATCTCACATGAGCAAATTGAAGAACAAAATTTAGCTCGTCTTTAAGTTTTTTCATTGAAAATTTCTAGACAAAAAAAACGGACCACTTATAAAAAAAATTCTTCAACTTTTATCAGGGACAGACATAGAGACTAAAAGAATCAGTAAGCGAAAATAATGCATTGAATTTTGTGGTAAAAATACTACTATTGTATTTAAAATACACGGCGGCTGATTGAGAAATTCTCCTTTACTTTAGTTATTGAACCTAGGAAAAATATTCGCAGAGTCAAAAAATAAGTGACAAAGTTATTGAGCTATGTCATCAAAAATGTTGCCATTCTCGATAGAAATTAAACTAATATCATGCAAAGAGAACACGTAACCCTTGATCCCCCAGGACTTTCAAAATTTCAAAATCTTTAATGCGTACTCCGCCTCTTGAATCGCGTACTTAATATTAACATTTTCCGCCCAGTATTCTCACCATTTCCGTACAAATCGCCTGAAATTTTGCAAGAATTTTTAGAACGCACGCCACCTATGATAACTCATCTTCTATGCATTTCTCATCCCACGATTAGGTGCGCCGTGTACTGCAATAGAAAAAAGAATTGATGAATTGATGCGAACTCGAACTTTACTTGAAGTGACTGACAGCGCAACAAGATTTCATTTAAAATATAGTAAACGAAAGCAAGCAGGGAAGCACATCGGGAGAAATATTCTATGGAAATTTGTAGAATTAGTATTCTTTAAAACAATTCAGAATTTCAAGTTTCTTTTGTTAGATTATAGCTTACAGACTTTAAATTAGTTTAAACCTCCCCAACCACAGCGAAGGAATTCTTAAGAAAAGAAGCAGGAAGGCACAGTACGGAATTAAGAGAGTCTATCCAAGTGGCTAGTCTCCACACCCCGCGCGTAGATCCGAGATTATAAGAAACTTATGAAATAAAAAAAAATCGCAGAAGAAGGTAATGGAAACTGAAAAAATTGACAGTATTAAAACGAAATAGATGGTCAGTAACCTAACGAAAAGCTTATTGTATTTTGATAAAAAGAAGGCTTACTTAGCTCTCAGCTCGGAACCTCACATCTTCCCTGTGCGAACACTTATTCTAATGCATCTCAAACCATAAAGTAGTAACTCAGATGTTGGCATCTTTAAGGAACCAGATTTTAGAACACCCTGTATTCAACCCATATTGTAGTGATAGATTAAGACCTACTCGTGTTCTGTGTTCATTTTAAATAGTATTGAACGATATCGATTAATTTAATGAACACTTCACAAATAAGTTAACACACGTCCAAATGAAATAGATGTTACCACTGTTACATCATTCACATAACGTAATTCTTTCATGTGAGCAATATTTTGTTTTTACATAACAGTCTTACCAACTTTTGATGCGTGTAAGATTTCTCTTTTCATTTCCGATATTGCTTGTTCCACAACTCACGTTTAAAGTAATTCGAAATATTTGTCGCTGTATTTTACATGCAGTATAGGCAATTTTAACCCTACAATTCTCACTCACATTTCGCAGCACGATGTTCTTCAAAAAACGCAATCATAAGACAGCAAGATCCATATTTTAGATTATCATTTTCATTCAAGAAAATTTTAAGTTACTCTACGTTCAACATCAATTGTATACGGCTTTTCGCACATCGGATAGAACTGATGTATGAAGTGTAATGAGGCCTTCCTCTATTTTTGTCGATGGGTTTTCGTTACATTATTTTGCCATCGTATTCCAATACCTCGACGCAAATTTGAGAAGGTGACCGCATCGTAGCAGCAGAAGTTACGAAGATCAACCTTGTCGCTGCATTACTTTCCTCTCAAAATACACGCTCAAAAAATATTATTTCATTGCGCCATGATAGACAAAGTTCGATGCAGCACAAATTGATCACACAAAATCTGAAGCTCACATTAAGAAAAAGCAATTTCATTTTTGATCCTCTGTAAATCTTCAAACTGTGGCGATGCCATTACTCACCTATTTTGCCGAGACATGCCAAGAATATCCAGATGCTGATGATGAATGGGTTTTCAACTCGAATGAAGTCCACCGTGAAAACTGGAAACCTGGTGATGTTGTGGTGACCGCCGCCGTGATCATCGTGATGATCTATTCTCCGGTGCGAGTCCTCTCGGTGAAAGTAAAGCTTGGGCTCTTTGGGTTTGTGTTTCTTTTTAGGATGACCGCCATCATCGTCTTCGTTTCGGTGCTGGTACTCGTGGGGATCGCCAGGGTGCTTATTGTGACCTTTATCGTCATTGTGACCTGTACCGTCATTGTGACCTGTACCGTCATTGTGACCTGTACCGTCATTGTGACCTGTACCGTCATTGTGACCTGCATCACCTCCGGAATGTTCTCCGTTTTCATGTTGTCCCGAAGATTCACCGTGGGTGTCTTTTTCGTCAGCGTGTGGCATTTCTGAATTTTTTCCTGGATTTTCCTTTCCTTCCTCCACGAAATTCTCCTTCATTTTAGCATCCAGGGCCTTAGAGTTTTCTGCTGCAACTTCAGCAGCAGGTGTACTGTCCGGCAATCCTACAGAATCGTTCTTCGACAAGATCCCATCTTTAGTTTTGCTTGAAGTTGACTCCGGTGGGCCAGAGGTCATGGAAACCCCTTCAGTGGTGGCAGATTCTTCAGGCGAGAGACTCTGCAGCGTCAAATCTTCACGTGTCGTGGACGGTGAAGCCTCAGCATTGGGCTCCATCGCAAACCCATCACTTTTCCTCAAGTGAATCAAGAAGACCACAAATACAAGAACACTTTTGCGAAGCAGCGCCATTTTTTATAACGTAAGATCGCACAAACTCAACCAAAATACTTCCTTTAATTACGTTCAGTCGTCGCACAAGATTGTCGCAAATGACCGAACTCAAGAACTGACACAGGGCACCTTTACAAGAGCCAGGCAGAAGGTGGGAGAGCCAGCGTCCCTCCTGCAGCTGCCGGTGAGACCTGGAGAGCTACTGCTGGTCGGTCTCGACCGTCCTTCTGATGTTGCTGCACATGCCACTGCAGTGTTGGCTCGGACGCCATTACGAATTCTGGTCAAAATATCACATAATGAAAGGTGCCGAGTTTAAAATCCACGTGATCATCATACTCGAGCAGGTCAGGAGCATTACACGAGCCGATGCCTTAGCCGGGCACGACAAATCAGGTCGTGCCCACCCATCAGCTCTCGATATTTCGGGGTCCGAGTTGTTTGTTGAATTTCGCACTGCTTAATTTGCAGCAATCCCCTAATAATCAGTTCTCACCTGCTAGTGGGAGCAATTCAGTACAATTTCCGAGACTAAAAACAGGAGTATCCAACTTGGGAAAAAGGTAAAAATCAACGCACCATTTGTATAATCACAAAAAATACAGCTCGATTTGCGCATGCGTTAAATACAAACTGCACAAAAGAGTAGGCGCTTAAAGTTTGATTGAAATGGATTGAGTTACCTTGCGAGGTCTTCTAGGGACTCACAGACGCTAATTCAAGCGTCTTGACTATATTGAGTTTCCAGAACTGACAAGTCACGCTGCTCTTGCATTTTATCCCGCAATGACTTAACAATTGTGCGAATAACAAACGTTTTGAAACCTACGAGAATTGATGCTAAACATTCATGTTTATGCACTAAAGAGACGAACATTAAAAATAATGAATGTCGAAGTTAAATTTAATACGATCAAGTTAGCTTCGTAGAATGAAAAAGATAAAAATAAGACAAGTGCGTCGTATATAAATTGCAAGAGCTTGAAACTCGTCACATGAGATTACAAGCGTCAACAAACACATGAAGATCAACGTGTGAGCGTGTGGAGAGCTTGTATGTGTGTGCGTGTGTGCGTGTTGTGCGTGTTTGGAGAGTACTTGCAGTGTGTACTTGTTTGTGTAGACAATGTGTGTTTATACGTGTAGCGTGTTTTGTAAATGAAGAGTATGTTTGTGGGCACGGTGTGTGTTCGTATGTGATGGATTTTTGTATGTACGAGTCGCGAGCTTCACAAGTGTAACGTGTACTGTGTGTGTTTTTATGCGTAGATGTGCGTTTACGCCTACAACGTGTGTTTGAATGTGTACATGTACAGTTGCACGTACATTGTGTGTTTGAATGAGTACATATGCGTTTGCACGCACAAAGTGTTTGTACGCTCATCGTGAGAACAATTAGTTTGATAGAAGTACGAGGCTAATGGGGAACAAAACCAGCCCGAAAGAAGATGGAGCGAATATAATGCGGACGGGATTAAAATGAAAATAAATGACAATTTATCGCAAATACGACAATTCAATATGCAGGTACAAGTTGATATAGTTAAATATTTTTAAAATTTTGTAAAATTGATAACTTGTGTTGAAAATCAACTGAAAACTACAGATAAACACAAGAATTGAGCATTAAAGGCTTTTAAAAAAAAACAGAAAACGTCAAAGAAAACAAAAACCTACTTGAAAAGTTCATAAAGCAAGCTGCAGGGGACAAAAGTTTGAGAGGAATAGAGACAAGTTTATGTGGAATAGAAACTAAATAATGCGGGAGAGAAGCTGAGAACTTCACAAGTTAAAGCAGTGACGGCTGTGAGAAAAAATTTGACTGGAGAAGTTCAGGTTGACAAGTAAAATCAAGTCAAACAAAACTGTTCAAGCCTTTCAAGCAGCAGGAGTTGGTACGAAATAGAATCTCGGTAGAAGGAGCATAAGCCAGATCATTGCACGACGCGAGGTGGATTGCGCAAACAAGCGATGTGGAACTCTTTAGCAGATTCTAGTACGCATGAATTACACAGTTTTGTTGCACCTTTCTACTTGCTTTTTCAGTTGTATATGGCGAGTCTTGCTTATTAGTCATTAGTGCAACTTTTAAAACGGTGCATTTATTCCAAACCTCGGAAGCTTGGAAAGAAAATTTGAGAGACGTGGCCGTGGCGCTAAGATGTGGCGTAAGCAGAAGCTACGCGCAGGAGGAAGATATAATGCAGCAAATAATCAGTATGAATAAGTGAATTCATGATTCAATCGATAAACATCCACACGTAATCTATTTTCATCAATTAAGGACCTTTATGTAAATACATTTTTAAAACCCAGTTTGTGTAATACATCTCGAGTATCAACTTTTTTTGGAAAAAACGCTTTATTTTATTTCTCTCTTTCACCGTCATTAAAATAAACCATCATCGTGAAAAATTTCTCACCGTGATGATCATATGTAAATCATCGCTGATGTTAAAGTACCTCGTGAAAAATTAGAACAATGAAGGGACGTTATTTGTAATTGTGCGGCAATTTTTTACTAGGGCAGTTACGTAAGGTGATTACCGTGCATCAAGTTTGGCCTATAAACACTAAGTTGTGGAGCGAATGACAAGAGGGAATAAATGATCTAAACAGAAGTGTAGAATAATGAGTCACTCCATTAAATTAAGCAGGGGATTATTTCAGAAGTTGACTTACTTTATTTGATTAGTTTCACTAACAATTTGATTAAAAATTAATTTGTTTTAGATTTCAAACGATAAGTAAGATGAGAAGTAAATCAATAAAGAAGAAGTATGGAGGAGAGAGGAGACATATATATTCGTGGATGAGCTGGGTTTTCAATGCAGTAAACAGTATAAATTGATTTAACTTAACAATTACGGTAATCAAACGTTTCGAAACGGTACAAGTAGTTATGGATTAATACCTGCTAAAATCGCTATAAATTAATTGAATAACTGCGATGTTAACATGATCATACTAGCAAACTATTCCGTACTTCAACATAAGCGTTGAATCAGTTTGCGTTCAAAAGCAGTTAGGAAAGCTGGAAATAGGAAGAAAAATACCTCTTTCAGCTGCGACGTGAATGGTCAGGAAAGGTACTTTATTCAAACATTGGATGATACAGCACGGAACATTGCTGGTGGCGGAGGTATGCTCAGTTCACCGATATAAAATATTGAGAAAAATTCAATGAAAGAGATCTTTGGGAGGAGTAAAAGTAAATTTTAG
The DNA here is from genome assembly GCA_030386875.1 of Morinoia aosen. Taxonomy (NCBI): domain Eukaryota; kingdom Metazoa; phylum Arthropoda; class Malacostraca; order Amphipoda; family Talitridae; genus Morinoia; species Morinoia aosen. Next base: position 44,248,975 of record CM059564.1, on the reverse strand, counting down.
GGATCATAGTCATGAATAATGTTCGTCTTTGGAATTTAAAAATAACGAGCTGAACGTAAGACGATACTCATGGGTCGGTATTCGTCAGTAACAGGCAGACGCAATAGAAAACGAGCACGAAGCATAAAAGCGCAAAAAATATTTTAGAATGTTTCACAATAAGGAAAAATTTGAACTCTGGATTCGCATATTAGACGGTAACAAAAAAAAATTCACACGAGGAATGTTAACGCAGTTATAATGTTTCAGAAAGCTTTACAATCCGAGCTTGTGCAGAAGACCACCGGACCCAAGCACTACTCCAAAATGCCTGACTCCGCCCAGGTCAGAGCAGAAAAGTATTCAAGTTAAACCTGTGCCACGTCGAACCTATGCCACGCCGAACCTATGCCACGCCGAACCTATGCCACGCCGAACCTATGCCACGCCGAACCTATGCCACGCCGAACCTATGCCACGTCGAACCTATGCCACGTCGAACCTATGCCACGTCGAACCTATGCCACGTCGAACCTATGCCACGTCGAACCTATGCCACGTCGAACCTATGCCACGTCGAACCTATGCCACGTCGAACCTATGCCACGTCGAACCTTTGCCACGTCGAACCTATGCCACGTTGAACCTATGCCACGTCGAACCTATGCCACGTCGAACCTATGCCACGTCGAACCTATGCCACGTCGAACCTATGCCACGTCGAACCTATGCCACGTCGAACCTATGCCACGTCGAACCTATGCCACGTCGAACCTATGCCACGTCGAACCTATGCCACGTCGAACCTATGCCACGTCGAACCTATGCCACGTCGAACCTATGCCACGTCGAACCTATGCCACGTCGAACCTATGCCACGTCGAACCTATGCCACGTCGAACCTATGCCACGTCGAACCTATGCCACGTCGAACCTATGCCACGTCGAACCTATGCCACGTCGAACCTATGTAATGTCGAACCAATGCCATGTCAAACCAATGCCATGTCAAACCAATGCCATGCCGAACCAATGCCATGTCGAACCAATGCCATGCCGAACCAATGCCACGCCGAACCAATGCCACGTCGAACCAATGCCACGTCGAACCAATGCCACGTCGAACCAATGCCATGTCGAACCAATGCCACGTCGAACCAATGCCACGTCGAACCAATGCCACGTCGAACCAATGCCACGTCGAACCAATGCCACGTCGAACCAATGCCACGTCGAACCAATGCCACGTCGAACCAATGCCACGTCGAACCAATGCCACGTCGAACCAAAGCCACGTCGAACCAAAGCCACGTCGAACCAAAGCCATGTCGAACCAAAGCCATGTCGAACCAAAGCCATGTCGAACCAAAGCCATGTCGAACCAAAGCCATGTCGAACCTATGCCACGCCGAACCTACGTCGTGACAAAGGAACGTTATTCACCTTAAATTAGTACACGCAAGCAATTGATGTTAGACACCTAACTTTGTTCGCATCAAATTATTCAGAAATTCTCAGGTAATATCGAATCCTTCCTTCTCAGAGACAGTAAAGCGGAGTGACTAGCATCTACGGCGCGCGTTACTTCAGGTGAAGAGTGAATTTACTAAGAAATTCAAGCATGACCTCTGCGAGCGAGTAGGTCATCAACAGCACCATCAGTTGAAATAAAACCATAAATAATACTTATAAGGCAAATATCGGCAGACAAATTGTCATCAAGACTCTACGTCCCACGTACAGATATTTTCAATTCACCCTCTCATGTGATGAAATAAGATCTGAAAAGCGACACACCTCATGAGCTTTTCATTCAGAAGAAATGCCATTGACTTTGAAATGTGTTAATGGCGCTTCTATAGAATGATTTTCCCATCAAATTCGACGTGCAGAAATCGATCAAAAATGTACTTCACGAGGCGTTGAATTAATATTGGAGGTAGAGTTCTAATCCAAAAGCGCAACTCTCTCGTCTTGCTTTTCCTTTTTGCAGAGAAATATGAAACCCGTCCACTCAAAACTACGCTCCTACCCTGCGTGAACAAACCAAGACCACCGATTTGAGCAGTAACTTCACTAATACCTGATTTAAGCTTCAGCACCTCAAGCGTGCGTAACTCCAATATACAGGGTGTTTTTTTTTTGTGGGGGCAAATTTCGGTAAATCTGAAGGATATGACAGTAATCGATTTCCCCCTTTTCGGTGCCTAAACATAATTAATTAAAGTAAAATAAATAAATTTTCTTCTATGCACTTTCCGTCTGAAATGATTATTTTAAGAGTTTAGAGCGCTAGGTTTAGTTTCGTCTTTGATGATTAATGCGCTGGAATAAACAGCTACTCATCGCTTTTCGAATTTTTGTGGCCAGAATCATGGTAATAACATCGAAATAAACAACTTTTCATCTATACACTTTTTCCGTCAAATGAGTATTTAACGAGGTATAGCGGGAGGTTTAGTTTTGTCTTTGATGACGATCGTGTCGAATGCGAGACTGCCATATCGCGCGATCGATGAATTTCTTTCCGCTGCAAACACTGGAGTTGCGATAAGTCATTTACCGCTATAACTAATAAAATGCTCATTTCAAACGGAAAGTGCATATAAGAAAACTTGTTTATTTTGATTAAATTAACTATGTTTAGGAGTTGAAATTTATAAAATCGATTACTGTCATATCCTTCAGATTTACCCAAATTTCAACCATAGGTAGAAAACCGGACAATGTTTATTTTGGGTGCGGCACGGAAATTAATAATTTTGGGCAAATAATCAATAAAGGAACACACTTAATAACCTTTTACAAGAATAACATTCTGCTCGCTGATGCGGTATTTTTGAATAACTGTACTTTGAAGTTGGCGCCGGCGCCGTAATTTAGTTAATAACGGTAGTTAACCCCCTATTACAAACGTAAAGAGGTTGGGTCGTGAGGGTTAGCCACAGTTCTTATAGTGAAAATTATAAATAAAGCTTCTAACCAACCCATTAGGGTGACGACCGCAATCTTGTTTACATCGGGTCCAAGACGGCGGCGCCCATGGTGGTTCCGTGCCGCACCTAAAATAAACATTGACCGAAAAAACTCCGGTAAATCTGAAGGATATGTCAGTTATCGATTTTGTAAATTTCGATGCCTAAGCATAATTACTTAGATCGAAATAAACAAGTTTTCTTCTATGAACTTTCCGTCTCAAATGAGTATTTTATTAGTTATAGCGGTAAATGACTTACGGCAATTCCAGTGTTTGAAGCGGCAAGTAATTCAAGGAGCACGTCGGACAGCAACACTGCAATGCGCACTCGCTTCCAGCGGGATCGCCATCAAACACGAAACCAAACCTACCGCTATACCTCGTTAAATACTCATTTGACGAAAAAAGTGTATGGAAGAAAAGGTGTTTATTTCGATGTTATTACCATGATTCAAGCAACAAAAATTCGAAAATCGATGAGTAGCTGTTTATTCGAGCGCATTCGTCATCAAAGACGAAACTTAACTTACCGCTTTAAATCGTAAAATACTCATTTGAGACGGAAAGTGCATGGGAGAAAACGGTAAATCTGAAGGAGATGACAGTTGTCGATTTTGTAAATTTCGATGCCTTAGCATAGTTAATTAGATCGAAATAAACAAGTTTTCTTCTATGCACTTTTTGTCTCAAATGAGTATTATATTAGTTATAGCGGTAAATGACTTACCGCAACTCCAGTCTTTGAAGCGGAAAGAAATTCTTTGATCGAGTTGTATGGCAATACTGCAATGGCGTCTCGCTTCCAGCGCTCTGTCTTGAAAGACGAAACCAAACCTACCGCTATACCTCGTTAAATACTCATTTGACGAAAAAATTGTTTAGAATAAAAGTTGTTTATTTCGATGTTATTACCATCTTTCAAGCAACAAAAATTCGAAAATCGATGAGTAGCTGTTTATTCGAGCGCATTCGTCATCAAAGACGAAACTAAACTTACCGCTATAAATCGTAAAATACTCATTTGAGACGAATAAAGAATAGAAGAAAACTTGTTTATTTTGATTCCATTAATTAGGTTCAGGCCCCAAAAAGTGGAAAATCGACAACTGTCATCTCCTTCAGATTTACCGAGAAAACTTGTTTATTTTGATTCAATTAATTAGGTTAAGGCACCAAAAAGTGGAAAATCGATAACTGACATATCCTTCAGATTTACCAAAACTCCAAATAGATTTTCACGAATGATAAAATGACAAATCTCCTTAGTTTTCTACGTATAAGGACAAACTTTAAAACTTGAAGTAGGATGCTACGTGCGCGCCAATGTTGGCGCTAGTCTTGTGCTACCCTCCCTTCAATTTTCTAGTCAACCTGCCATCGCGATTCGATACCCTATTTTCAATAAAAAATAATCACACACTATTAGCATTTTCTAACATTACAGATATAATTAATAATTAACAGAAGTAAAAGAAGACCATCGTTGTAGAATTCTGCAATCAATAATAATGGGAAATTAATTGCGTAGTTTGAGATATTTAATTTATTATTTTTGCTGAATTTTTAAAGTGTTGAGTTTTTCGAAGAAAATATAACGTATTTTTACGAGCGAAAGTCGTCATTTCCTGCATTTAGCAGAGGGGTCCGAACCTACGGACAATTACTCTGCACTCTGCTTCTTCTTCTACGACTAGGCTGGGAAATTCGCTCTATCAAGATAATTTCGACGCCACTTCTAAGGAAATGGTCCATAACATCAACTCTTTAAAATCTGCGTTACTAATGCACAAGTAAAAATTGAGGTACATTATGCAGTGGTATAGTAGTTATTTAGGTTATTCAAAACACGATATCTACGGCTTGGGTATAAAAATGTTCAAGCATTCATCGCTACCATCAAATGTAAGTTCTGAGTAATAAATACATGTAAATTTCTTAAATGATAGATTTCAAGGAAATCAAACAAGTATTTATTTCATACACATGAGAGTATAAATGAGCTCATCCATAACATGGTAAGAATATCTGGTTCAGAGTAAAAACAATTTACTTTTTTATTGTATCACATGGAGGAGGATATACAATTCAAGAATAGTCCTTCCTCGATCAATATCTTTCTTCTTCGTTATCGAATATTTTTCGAAACAGAAACCACTCAATTCTTCATCGAATCATTTTACATGCATCTAATTTGCTTCAATAATTTCAACCAAAATCCAAAATTATCCTAGCGTTCTGCTACATTTTTCTCCAAGTGCCATCATCATTCAATTCCAGCGAACTAAATAGCAAGTCGAGGCAGGCTAGCGTGAGCCGGCTGCCATACCGCGCGTGCATTCGCATATTAGAACAGCAACAATCGCTCTCTTGTGAAACTTGGTGCACATTTGGTGCCGGCGCCTCAGCAATGTTTATGTGCAGTTGAGCCCCTGAGAAACATCTTTAAGTAATTTTTTTTTACTCAGAATTATTATGTAGGTTGCTGGCTCTAGAAAATAAATGATCTGACGTTGCCTCCCCTGTCGCACACGCGTGCGAAGACTCCACTTACTCTTCAGTAGCTTCTCTGTCACGAGATGTTGAGGACATTTATATTTGTCCTTGTATTCAGGACAGGCGTGTCGTAACTGCCGGCCTCATGAGTTATGCTTGGAAGCAACTGGAAGAATATTTAACTTATGTATCTATCTAACTGCCTGTACAAATGATGTTGTGCACGTAAAAGATGATTTTTAACTACTTTATCTGACATCATTTGAATGCTTTACTTTCCATTTACCTATAATACCATGTACAATGATTTAAGAACTTTCGGTTGAAATACAAGCATGCTCTACATCGTTGGAATTCGAACTGTTTCATTGATGAAGCTTTTATTTCAAGGAAAACCTAAAATAAATTGAGTATGGACGACTATGCTTCGTTCTGACTCAATTATCTTGAAAACTTAGAATGTATGACGTCACGTTCACCAATGCTTTCATGGCACGATTTCGGTGAAGGTGTTTTCTCTTGCTTAGCACTTTATTCTATCTTCAGTCAGTAACGCTAAGCTACAAAAGTATTCTTCGCCCGTTTAATAACAGAAGTCGGAGGATTTAGTGATAACTCCGCAGAAGTATGTTTTTTGTATTTTCAAGTAATTTCCCATTTTCAAACGTGACTACATTTCCGATTCCTTAGTGGCCTGTTATGTTCTCTACTATTTCATCAGGGCAAACTGGAAAGCTAATCAATTTTAATTTAAGACACTTCAGATCAATGTCAATGAAGCTGTGCTCATACAAGACCATGTTTTCAGAAGAGAAACAATTCTCTGATAAGATGAGGTTCGACAGCCAGAATGAATGAGTGATGGAAAAGACCTTACAGACATTGCAGACTCTCACTCAACGAACAGTTTACAACCATCAAAAACCTGCCTCAGCTAATGTATAGGCTGTCATTTCAAAATTATGGAAATTTTTCACATTTTAGTCCTACAAGATGTGTACGTGAATACAGCTTAGTACATTTCGATTAGAACATCTGGCACGTCAAACAGGACACAAAAGTACTATCAGAACCATTTTCCTACGTTTTAAAAGATTAATTCGGCCCCACAAATCGCCTGTTCTCAACACAGTGGATTTTTCAGTTAAATCCGTTCCTGAGTCTGGACCCTGTGCTTCCTTCCACACAACCACTGCAAATCAGAAGCGCACCTTGAAGAACGTAAAATCATTCATATTTAATTAAATCATTTATATTTTGTAATACAGAAAAGGAATTCAGTCGAACAACGTTGGAAATATTGTTCGGTCATTTGAAAATTACAAAACTTAGCTAAACACTTGTATGAAAAAGGTTCAAAAATTAAGAGTCTCAAATCACAGATTTTGGCTAAGTATATTTGTCCGCTTGTGTCTTACATTTACTTAGAATTCTAAACCTGGCTGCTGATGAGAGCATGAGGCCGAGTAGATGCTTTTGTTCTGCATGTGGATGAAAAAATCTTGAAAGTTGGATTTTAACTTCCGGCAAGAAGTACGAGTTCTTTTGTGAAAATTTCAAAATTTGACGTACAATGAGTTTACACACGCCATCTCAAAATACTCACACTTCTTAACAAAGCCAATTTGCATCATTAATGTGAAAATAATAACAATTTACTCCTAAATTCAACCAAAACGTCAGAAGCGAGAACACTGAAATTCTTATTCCTACGATGAAATGCCGTAAAACATTTTCTCTAATTCAGCAGTTGCAGTTCCTCGCGTCATTTCTCCAAGACCACATGTCAAGGGTCGTTAATACCATTTTCAACGGAAATTCAAGATGTCATTTCATTAGTATGAATATTTTCTAACTAAGATGTATTTGGGTTCATTTGAGTGGCTGTATCTTATCCTACTCTGAGGTGATCGTAGAAAATGGTTCAAAACACACGTGCACGCCATATTACAAATTTTAGTGTTGTTTACTTATTTCATTCAGCTCTTCCTTTGACATCTACCGCAGGATTGTGTATGGGAGCCTACCTAGTTAAAAGTCGGCCAGGACACGTTGCCAATGGATCTTGTTCCATAGAATATCCAAAAACCTAGAGATGAAAAGTATTATAACTTTAGTTGGTCCCTGCTAGAAGTGAAATTGAGTATTCTATTAGCAGTATTCTATGAGTAAAAACATAGCACGCAAGTCTCTCTTTATGTTCCTGCATTATTCGAGCCATGAAGTTAAAGCCTGCTGCTCTCGGAATATAAACCTCGCGATAGTTCACATTTTGCTAACTTTGTTCCCTTTGCGAGTTTGGGCATCAGGAGGCCATGGTGCAGAATTGTAATCTTAGAAGCTTACGTGCGAACAGTTATCCACGTTCGTCCCTTTCGAAAAACAACGTTAAACATTTCATACAAATACTTTGGTCAGTAAAAAGTTGTAACTGCATTTACTTGAACAGTACACTAGATTTAGTGTTTTGTAATATCTGTTCACCATTGAAGAAGACTTCCCCATCCCTTGTGTAGAATGAAACTAAGAAAAACGACTACAGGCAACAAGTTTCATTCCTAGTCATAATAGGTGTCAATGCCTAGGCTTGAGATACGACAATACCAGACCAATTAACTACTCACCAATTTTGCCGAGGGCTGCCAGGAGTATCCAGAGGCATATGATCATGGGCCACTGCACCCTCTCGAAATGTACGCTGAACACCGGGAACCGCTCCATCTGGTGGCCGCTGTGGTGGTCTTCGTTCGACGAAAGATGTTTCACGACGCAATCTTCAACATTCACTTCAGATCCATTCACGAAAACTGGCGGCTGGTGAGAGCATGTTGCCGAGCAGATGCTTCTGTTTTTCATGAAGATGAAAAAGTCTGGAAAGTCTAATTTTTCGACTTGGGGAGTGAGGAGTATGAGTTCTTGCTTGTGAGTATCAAAATTTGAATGATTTATCTTTTCAGAGGTGCTGTAGTTGAGTGCTGATAAAAAATTATTCAAGCACAAATTTGAATCTTTACGTTCGGAATGAAGGCCAGAGCCTACATCACTGTGAGAATCTTTAGCCTCAATTTGTGTCTGGTAGAAAGTTTCGGCCTTAATTTCCGTCGAATTCGAATCTTTGGCATTAATTTTAGCTAGAAAGAAAATTAAAATAAAGCACAATGACGAAAGATGTCTTATACTGAACGCCATTTCGACTTTCATGTCCACCACTACTGAAAGTAACTCGCTCCAGAACCTAATCGAAGAACTTTTGCTTCCAACACAATTTCAAATTACAATCACCAGAATCTACGGGAGCTAAAAATTGAGTTGTGACCCCAGAGCGATGACACTGGAAACTAGACCGTCTACGAGAGCAGAGAAATACTGAAACACATCCGCTACCGGCCGTGTGTTAAATAGAAGATTGACTATCCGTCTCCGTGGTGTATTGGGAAGTGATTACTTCGTTGATGCGCATCTAAATGAAGCCGCTCAAGTAGAAAACACTAATTGAATTCTCCATGGAAGCTTTCATCGTTGATGAAATGAATACGCTTACTTCTTAAATGAGACCCTGACACGGCTATGATGTACAGTAAGGTAATGAAGTAGTGAAGTTGTTAAATTTGAAGTGCTGATATTAATTTTTTTTCAAATCTACAGAAACACTTATTTCTCGTAGGACAGGAAGTTTGAGATTTCTGTCGTCCATTTTCTCACGAAGTATCTTATCCCAAAAACTGTTCAACCAAGTTCCGATGGAAAGTGAATTATACGTAATAGATATCAAATTCCTCAAACGATATAGCTTTATTTCGTATACTTGATAATCCGTGTAGGGTATGCTTCAATTCACCAATTGTAGGCCATAAAATGTGCAGTTTTGTGGTGTATTAGTAAGCGACCAATAACTCTGCATTTGTATCTAACGATACCTCACTAGGGACGAATACCTGTAGCAATTGTTTTCAATTAGAAAACTACTTTAAGATGAACAGCAAATTGTGTTATCTGTAGGTCGCGATGTTTATTCGACTATCGCTTAAATTATTTCAACGAAATAAAGAATTGAGGTCCAAAGCTATCTGGAATCCTGATGTCGGCCCGAATATTATGATGAGTAAGAATTGGTTTTCAACGAGTGTCAAGCAAAACATACTGGCACGTTCCTTCACTCGAGGCTTTGAAACATTTTCATTTTCTATTTTAAATCATGTAATTTTGAAGCGAGTTATAGTAATGCTTTACCTAATGACTAATCAGGACACTTAGAAAAGTGTAAATTACTAATAAAATTGAGGAATTTAACAAGCATATTTCAAATTTCAAGACACCGTAATTGATTTGCCTGGAAAGAAATGAAGACGTCTTTATCTATAATTTGGAATACCAGTGATATCTGAGTCCCTTGTAGGTTTGAATTCAATTAGCTGAAATCACCATGGTAACGCTGTGTTTCGCAAGGACGCAAGAGAAAATGTTGCACACTGAGCAACATTAGTTATCTTTTTATGACTCAAGATCAAATGTTGCAAAGTGAGCTACATTGGTACGCTTTCATGTAACTTTGAAAATGAACAACTGTAAAAATACACGATAAGGTAACTACACTCCGGCATAACATTATGTTGAAAAAATTCTCTGCACCGGAAACTCGATGACTAGACGATCTTTATGGAAACGAGCTGTAAAGCGTGACGAACTTCGGCCTCTGCTCTCCATGCACTGTGATATTCCACGTGCTTTCCAGCTTCTCCTAGGAAATCGCTAGGTCACAAGGAATTTCTAGTGGACGATGCATGTCAAATGAATATTAAGGTGTTACTAAAGTGTTTTTTTTTAGCTTCGCTAGGAATTTCTATTTGACGATGCATGTCATATGAATATAAAAATGATACAATAGTTTTTTTAGCTTCGCCTATAACGTAAGTGAGCTCAAATTATAATAATAATGATGATGAATTGTGTTGATAAAATCAACATTGAAGCACGGATCCGAATCCTTTACTTCTCCCCTCTACACATGCCATCTGCGACCGAAACATTAATTCATCCGTTTATCTTTAAAGGCGAGTCAACTGCAAAACAGACCTAGCGCTCAAAGTTACGTTGATTACAATAAGTGCCTGACGCACGCACTATACGGCGAAGGCTAGTAGAAAATGTAGAAAGCTGATTTGGGACACTTTTCGAGTTGAAGCTCTAGAAAAAATTTTACAATCAATTTTGATGTTCAACGAGTGGATCTCAGAAGCAATGTTTCAATATCAACATCGTGAATTACATTAATATCGTCGAAATCATCTTAAAACTTCATTTATAGTTTTGTTTTGTGATCTAAATGGTAGGAAGTATCATTCTCAAAGAAACGGAATGATATTTGCTCATGTCCTCCAGTTTAATATTCACGATTATTCACATAAAATATTTAGCTGAATATACATCTTGTGTGATTTTCTAAGGCTAAATCGAACTTTTTATTTTTATTTGTGAGAGGATATTCGAAATGAATACTTTATCTCTTAATAATTTAACAGAGAATGATTCGTCAATGAATCGGTCGTATTTTCCGAAAAGTGAATAGGTATACTAAGATATGGTAGAAATTTCCTGAGTAACTAAATAAATTTTTGCTGATGTCCTTTCATACCAGCATGATTTATTATCATATTTACCTATGCATTGAAATCCAATAAGTGCTGAAAGACTACATCAAACACGGAAAAAATATGGAATTGAAACAGTTAGAACCATGAGTAATCCTGTAAAAGACGTTTTGAAAAAGAAGAAAAACAGTTTATTTCCAAACAAGTTGATGCATGAAATGTACTACAACACATTGGATTTTAAAAATTTATTAATATTAAGGTCCTTGATTGAGGGTCACGATAAGCTTGAATCACCCTGAAAGCCTATTGGTAGTTTTTTTCGTAGCGTTGAAAGAAAGAAAGAAAAAGAAAAAAAAAAAAAAAAAAATGTTGAGTTCCGTGAATAATCGGAAGGGGACCTTCGCAGTAAGAGAGACTTCAAACTATACTGCTATAAATAAGTTGTAAACAGTAAACTTCGAATATGAAAGGATGCTTTGTTCCAATCAATCAAGCCTGACACACATCATCTCGTACATTGGTATATCAAATGCCTCATAACTAACACCAGGACGCAATGACGGTTACCGCCGGACAAGCCGGTACCCATTTCCGACACCTGGGTAGAGTGGGGAATTGTGGCCGAGTTCTCCCTTTTCTCAACCGGGAAAAATCACCTGGCATATATATATATATATGTGAGTGCTATCTTCTTGTTCTTGAGCACTAATTTCTTGAGAATCGGTCGTTTTGCAGGAACTGCGAAGCATAAATCACGCTTAAAAATTAGCGGCCTACTTCAAATCTTGTCACGGAGACCATAGACACAGCAACATCGTTTGCCCGATGTCACACTGTGGAAAACTATGGAAAATAGCGACCCTTCTAACTTGTGAGCTAAATATTTCGTTTTTATTTATTGCTTCCTTTCTTAGCGATTGCGTAAATACCTTCCCCCGAAGTAAACACTCACAGCATCGAAATAATAGTTGGTGCTCTAAATATTTACAACGGGCAACGAATTCAAGGCTTTCAGTGAAATAAATTATCCTACAAGAGAGATGTAGTGAAATTCAGAATCTGTAACAATTGCCGAAATAAAAATAATTATATTCACCTGTTGAATGGAAAACTAATCGGATACAACCACCCTCACTATACACGCAAAAAGTCGAGAAATTAATTCGGTGCTGCTAAACCGTGAGGTCTACCTCTAGCTAGTATTATAGCGTGAGGTCTACTACACAATAGTATGAGGTCTACCTCTAGCTAATACTATAGCGCGAGATTAGCTTATATTACTAATGGATATCACATTTCCATACACTTAATTTACCGATGAACAATTTGTACGTTTCAAACTGCACCTGGGTAGGCGATATATGGCGGCAGACCTCACGCTATAGCAGCACCATTACGTCTTGGCTACGCGGAATGACGATGAGATTCTGAGTGTGGCGAAACTTGCCTTCATATGTTGATCACGTTTCTGACTGGCGATACCGCATGAACTCTGAAGTATGAGGAGGTAAGAACTTTGAGGCAACGATTTGATAGTTCAAGTCTCCGCAACCACAACAGACGTTTTCGATATGGAGAAAGGCAACTGGTACGGACGGAATTACGTCCCCGCGCGAGGTTACGTCGTCAGACAAAATCCTCCACGCTCACTGCGGTGGGAATTCACAAGCCACGTCTAACTTGACTTATTTATCAAAGTAGTAATACGCACGGCTAGAAAACCAAGCTCGCTGAGAGTGGGCATTCATTCAACTAACATCGGATCGCAAAAGCCGGTCTCAACCTTTGCCAAATCTTGATTACGAAGAAGTAATTTTACGCTCCGCAGCTTAGCCTGATACTAAAATTCCACTATCAGGTACAAACACACAAGTGAACATCGTCAGTACCAGCTTTTAGTAACTCGCTCGATATTTCATCACCGAATAAAGAATTGTCGTCATATTTCAGACGGGAAATACCAAATCCAGTCACATTTTAGACGGTAAATAGCTGAAGTTTTCGCATCATGTCATCTCACTCCTTTAAATTCTTTCGCTTCTGTGATCACCAAAGTCAGTCTCCGTTGAATAGGAAAATGATGAAATACAAGAAGTTTCCAGTTGTCAATCCCTATTACACAGGAAAATGATGAAATGCAAGAATTTCGAATTTTTATTGTACGAAGTAGTTATCACTGATAATTTACACTAGTCAAAGTTCCACGTATTTACAAGGAGGTACGTCAATTTACACCGAACATACAGCACACTATTAAGGCTTTCATATGAACAAAAACATAGAAAATTTATATTTCCTCGTTATTGGCCATTTTGCGCCAATAACGAAGAGCTTTTGATGATACCAAAGTTGAATTCAAACAGGAAGGTCAAAAAGTCTGAAATCTTAGTATCTATTTTGAAACGAGCTGCATCAGTTATATCGAATGGTAGTCCACACAGAGATAGGGGAGTTCTTGAACAAAAATTTCGAAGTAACTTGCAATGCAATGCGCACAAACCCATACGAGAACAACGGAGCCCGCTCCTCCACACGGGGTGAAGTCGACGGGCGGATTTATTCGCGACAGAACCTCGGTGCTCGCAACGCTGTTCAATTTCACCAGGAATACTTGTCAAGTAAAACAATAGCCATGGACAGATTACCGGACTGTAGCGCCCACGTTAGAGGCTAAATTCCTCTTCATAATAATAAAATGATCTCCGTAGTCTAAAAAATTCCTCCTTACCATGGAACTTTTCAAGCAGGTCGACCAATCCAATAGCCAAATGTACAACAGCATGGCTAGATTGCAGCACAACACACAAACACAAAATGATGTAGAAATTAATATCGTAACTTAACTATTGGACCAAAACGAGAGCACACGCTAACACAAACCGCCAGATTAAGAGATTTTCCTAAAAATAAGACACGAAAAACAAAGGACCTTCGCTGTACCGCCAACCGTGTAATTTCATTTTTTGGAAGTAAAGGGTTTTCCTTTCTTTTGAAAGTTCGGTACGCTGAAGATATTTTACTGCTTTACTTGATATTTTATCATAGAAAGTTCGTCGCGGTAGAATGGCATGTGATGTAACAATTTAGTTCACACTAAATAAGGCGAGAACTTAACCTAGCTCGCTCAGGTCTCCAAGTATAATAGCTTCGTAATTAGAGCTTGAATAGTAAATGCTGTCAAAAATTTATTACGATAAGCTCGGGATTAAGTCTTGAACTCTCATTCAGCTGAATTCCATTCATGAACAAGTCTCTACACCACAAGTACACATTCCCTACCACGTAAGAGAAATTAGTCCACTCATAAGAAGGAAAGAAGACCAAGAAAAGCTTGCCGTCAACGTTATCATCTCCACCTCATAAATATAAGATACATGAATATATTACTTGCAAAACTTTCTACTTGCAACAACAGCACATTGTATTAGCTAGAAAGAATTTCACGTTAACTGAGGTATTTGTTTATTACTCAAAGCAGCAGCAGCTAGCGCACTGAGCTTAGGTACATTGTCCACGAGGGTTGCAATACCCATGTAGCTAACACGAATACCTACACGTTTATTAGAAGGTTAAGGCATCCGATTTTATACAACAGCAATTTGAATCTCACCAATAAGAAGGACATGCACCCACTGCAATTTCAACGGAGCTAAAAAAAAAGATCGTTAGGTATGTGAAATCACTTTAGGAGACTAAAAGAACCACCGATACAGAGCAACCAAATGAAAGCAATGGCAGAAAAGAAGCACAGTGAGCATTAAAACTAATTTGAGGTAAATCGAATCTTCTAATAGTGTTGAACACAAATGATTGCGCAAAGACTTGGACCTACGAGTTGTATTTGGTTGTATACAAGGAGAGAACACCAGCAAGTAAGACATTAATAAAAGCTATATTAATGAGCTATTCAGACTAAGATATAAATCAGCAAACAAATCCGCCAGTTCACGCTACCAAAGCTAGGACAAGCCAATTTTACGTGAGTCGTTTGGCCTTCTTATAAAGGACGTCCACAACTTTCTCCATGGCTTTGATGGTGTCAAGCGCGTGCTGGTAAGTCTGGTCTGGGGTCGAGGCCTCCCAAACTTCCAGGACGCCTGTGCCTTGGTCAAGAATACCCGTCAATTTCGAATCCAAAATCATTTGACTGAGTTTCCGTTCCACTAGATCCTGAGGCAGTCCAATTGTTTCACTTATGTATGACACCTGAATTTTGCTGTAGGGCTCGATTATACGACATAGGTTCTGCTCCAACATAGTGTCATACAGAGTTTTAAGATGGGCCTTAACGATCATGTCACCTTCGAGTTCCTCTTTATAGGTGGTGAGAGCAGCCTTGAAACGTGCCAGTGACCGCTTGCTGCTCGCAGCAGCAATTTCTTTCATTGCCTCAACATGCGAGCCGCTGTGACGAAGAGCAAGCTTCCCACTCACGATGTTCTGGACATCCTCTGGAGTTTTAAGCATAATCTTGCTCAGCAACATGTACTTGAGGGCAGTCAGGGCTTTGGGACTACCAATGCTATCATAACCTTCGAAAGCTTCATAAAAGTATGAAAAGGCTGTTTTGAAGTCTTTCTCCTCAGCAGCATGGAGCACACCTGACTGCAAATCGAGAGCACTCTGGAGTTTGGGAGGGCAGTATATGCCGTTGGCGGTGGTGCGGGCAGATGTGAGAGCAGCTCTTGCTTTTGGCAAGTTGCCCAACGCGTGGTAGGTTTTGCTCTCAAACAGCTGTACCTCAACGAGGAGATTTTTGTCGTCCAACTTTTTGAGCTCAGCCAGAAGTTGAGCAGCCAGCGTTAGGGCCTGAGTGTACTGACATGTATCGTACAACAGGGACACGAGTCTGGCCTCGAGGCTCTGCCTGAGGAAAGTGCGGTGTTCGTTCTTGGCCCACTCGATGTTCTCTTGGCACACGGCTACCTCCAGGCTGCTGGCGCCCTCGAGGTCGAGCAGCATGTCAACCAAGCTGCGCACCAGCCGCGCTGCCTTGGCTTTGCTGATCTCGCTCAGGAAGGGCCGGGTGTCACGGATGAGCTGAGCGAGCTTCTCGGGCTGGTTTGCCTTCTTGTACTGCTCACCCAGCGCCATGATACCAGCCTCTCGGCTTGCAATGTCATCATCTTCACCTGCACACCAAAACAAAAATCAGTTGTGGAAAAGTGAGGGAAAATGACTGAATCAAAAATAGATGCTCACATCTATAAACTTAACCAATGCCCAACATTGCTGCAGCTGACATTTTATCTGCATGCACTTTACGTATCTTTCAACATTTGATGTTGCAATAGTTGCTTCCAGCAGCAACATTTCTCCAATCTCAGGTTTAAGAGAACTAGACTTGAGCAAGTCACCCTGGTATCATTGGTAATTTTAATTCCAATCCAGTTGAAATGGAAAAGGGTTAGTCTTTTTGATACCAGTGTATTTACAATGCAACTCATGCTTATCTATTTTACATTATATGTATATCTTCATATAATAAATAGGTGAAAGTATATACACCACGCTAAAAATTTCACCATTTGAAGTTGAACACCAGCCAGACTTGAGACTAAAAATGATGACATGTAAGGAATATATCACATATCAGTTGCAGATGAACATTGGATGTAAATTGTGTGATTTAACACTGATATGAAACACATCACCTCTGTGATGCTCGACTTACCAACCACTTTTCAAACTATTTAATATTCATCCATATATTCCACAACTTGCCAAATTTTAACTTTAGATCAAGTCAAACTTGCATGAAACTTCTTTTCCCTGTGCACTTGCTAACCAACTTATGAACACAATTGGTTCTCAACAGCTGTTCATTAACTGAATCGTTCATATGCTGTTATATGGCAATTTTTTGTCTATAATTAACAATCAAGGGTATATAAAATCCCTTTTATATATAACATATGGTAGGCTGTGTACACTAGTGATATAATGATGCTTTAGTTGAAGCAGTGAACCAACAGAAGTCATGAAATCTCATCCACTAAAAGTATTGTGTGATAAGTGGACTAGAGTATCAGTTTAAGATTCCCTAATATGGCGGGTTGTGTTAGCGTGTGCTCTCGTTTTGGTCATCAACAAAAGTTCCTAGAGAGAAGGTAGAGAGAAGGATGAAAACTATATTTAGTATTAAATAAAGGAAATGCAGAATCTACATGCAAGGCCACACTAGTTCTCCAGAGCATAGAAATAGTAATTTGCAAGTTTTTGAAAAAAAAACGAGAGTTAAAAAAGTAGGTAACAGGTGCTGAAAAACATGGCAATAGTGAATCCAAAAACATGACATTGGCAAACTCAAAAAAATTTTATCATAACAAAACAAGTTTTGTTATTTTAAAAAGAATGTTCAATTAAATCCCAACTCAAGACCTCGCATCTTAACCCTGAGAGTACCTATTCCCATAGATTCAATAGTTAGATTTCCTTGAGGGAAGAAGATAATGAAACATAAGAAGAGTTGAAGAAAGTCAAAAGGGGTAAATAACTAAACAGCAGTGAAACAATGAAAAGCAACCTTAACAAAACATAAACAGATTCCATTTCAATAGAAAGAAAGCCACTCTAAATTTTATCTCAGGACCTCACATCTTACCCTTGTGTGAGCTAATTCAAATATGTTGAAGATAGTTCAATTTGATAACATTTCAAATACTGAATTGCACATAGCCATACTTAAAAATTTTTAATCTAAAACCCTTGATCAGTTCTTTCAACAGTAACTATGTTTTGAATGAAAATAGGCTGATGCTATCTAATTTACTGCAAAGTTCTTTGTTCCGACATGACAAAATTACCTTTAAAGAGTTATTTATCTTGTAAAACCCAACAAAAAGAATCAAAGCCTATACTGAGGGTTGCCCTGGATGCTTGTGTGAACTTTGGGCAGCCGAACATGAATTTATCCTTCAAGTTCCTTCAATTATGAACTTAAAGTCTTTATTGATGCAGCTAAGTAGATATATAAAACTCATTGTACAAAATCAGATTGGTTAACTTTACTTTACATAAAATAATTCATTTATTGAATCTATATCTCCTCAGTAAAGTTTCATGGTTTGGTTACTAAGGGAACACACAACACCACATGTAATATTCTGAAAAACAGCTTATATCAAATCTATCATGCTCAATTGACTTCCAATAATTGACAAACATGCATATTTCAATACCCAATCTTTAACCTTAACTTTCCATAATCTCTGCAGTTAATATAATCTTAAAACAAACTCGTCAAACAGAGTTTTCAATAAACACGTCAAACTACAGTTCAATATTCAACTAATATTTAAAGTCAACTGTAATTGGTAATTGTGAAAATTGCAAACACTAACGGGATTTTGTCTTTATTTAGCTTTGAATAAGCATTTATGAAAATTGAGTTTATGACTGCTGGTCCATAAGTAGCATGATAAAAATTCCCTCTGCGTACTACCGATGGCTCACATGGTGGTTAACGTGTTAAATGTAGGCTTAAATTACAAAAAATTAACACTTAAGATTGTGACATGAGTCACCCGTGGTATAGGGAGGCAATTTTCCATGACGCTACTGACCAACTAAAAGTTACAAATTCAATTTTCGGTTAATGTTAAGGAGATGCAATTAATCAATTTTCAAAATTTTGTTGCCTGTATCATGGTAATTACATCGAAATGAACAACTTTTTATCTATGCACTTTTTGGAGCAAATGAGTATTTAAGGAGTTATAGCGGTAAATCACTTACCGCAACTCTAGTGTCTGAAGAAGGAAAAAATTGTCCTGAGGGGGAAGGAAGACTACAATGTACTCTCTCTTCCGACGCGCTCAAATGATCGAGCGCATTCCAGCCCTCAAAGACAAAAATTAACATACCGCTATAATTCATTTTTGGATGATAACTTTTATTGTGTTATTAACTCAAAGATCATAGAAGTGGGTTCAGGCTCTGCAAGCTCCACGGGATTGGCTAAAAATAAATTACAAAGTACCCAAACGCACTTTAACAGCTCAACTGGAACTGCTATGGAATACGAAACTTAACCTATCAATAAAATTTGGAAAATACTCATTATCTGCAAAAAAAAAAGTGTAGAAGAAAAGTAGTTTATTTTGATATTACGATGATTCAAGCAACAAAAATTCAAAAAATCGATTAGTAGCTGATTAATCGAGCACATTCCAGTCATCAAAAACAGAAATTAACATATCGCTATAACTTGTTAAATACTCATTTGCCCCAAAAAGTGCATAGAAGAAAAGTTGCTGATTTTAATGTAATTACCATGATACAAAAAATAAAATTTGGAAAATCGATTAGTTGCATCATCTTGACATTTACCGTTAGTTTTACCTACCACAATCAAAGTGTTAATACCTATGCAATCATAACTCAATAACACAGTGAAAATGTTAGCTTACAAAAAGTACATTGATTTTAGATCAAATGATATCAAGAATAATGCTAAATAGCAGGATCAAGCAGCTGAAAATGAGAAACCTGTGTTAGCAATTATTTCAGCTGAATATATACAATTATATAGCTAACATCTTCTAAAAGCACAAAAGGTAAATGTTGAGGATTAACCAAGAATCAATATTTGATTTTTTGGTGCCTATACATAGTTAATTAGATTAAAATAAACTAGTTTTCTTCCATGCACTTTCCACCGTAAATAAGTATTTTATGAGTTATAGCAGTGAATTAGTTAAGTATTTAAATCGGGAAGTAATTCATCCAGCCCCGCAAATGGCAACACTGCAATAGAGTCTTGCTTCCGGCGCAAACGTTGTCAAAGACGAAACTAAACCTACCGCGCTAACTCGTAAAATATTCATTTGACGAAAAAAGTGTATGGAAGATAAGTAGTTTATTACAATTTTAGGTAAATCTGAAGGAGATGACAGTTGTCGATTTTCCACTTTTTGGTGCCTGAACCTAATTAATTGAATCAAAATAAACAAGTTTTCTTCTATTCTCTTTTCGTCTCAAATGAGTATTTTACGATTTATAGCGGTAAGTTTAGTTTCGTCATTGATGACGAATGCGCTCGAATAAACAGCTACTCATCGGTTTTCGAATTTTTGTTGCTTGAAACATGGTAATAACATCGAAATAAACAACTTTTATTCTATACACTTTTTTCGTCAAATGAGTATTTAACAAGGTATAGCGGTAGGTTTGGTTTTGTCTTTCAAGACAGAGCGCTGAAAGCGAGACGCCATTGCAGTATTGCCATACAACTCGATCAAAGAATGTCTTTCCGCTTCAAAGACTGGAGTTGCGGTAAGTCATTTACCGCTATAACTAATAAAATACTCATTTGAGACAAAAAGTGCATAGAAGAAAACTTGTTTATTTCGATCTAATTAACTATGCTAAGGCATCGAAATTTACAAAATCGACAACTGTCATCTCCTTCAGATTTACCCAATTTTATTACCATGATTCAAACAACAAAAATTCAAAAATTAATCAGTAGCTGTTTATGAGAGCGCATTCGTCATCAAAGACAAAACTAAACCTTCCGCCATAATTCATAAAATACTCATTAACAACTGAAAGTGCAAGGAAGAAAACTTGTTTATTTTGTGTCAATGTATAGTTTCCCTTCGGCAGGGAAATTAAAGATGTTGTTGCTGATAATCACTAAATGAGCACATTTAAAAACCTTTTACACAAATGGCATTATGCTCGCTGATGTGTTATTTTCGAATTATTTAACTTTCAAGTTGGCTGTCGCGTGCCACAGGAAGTGACCGCGTCAAGCGCAATTTAATTAATAATGGAAGCTAATCCCCTATTACAAACGTAAAGAGGTTGGGTCGTGAGGGTTAGCCACAGTTCTTTTAGTGAAAAGTATAAATAAAGCTTCTAACCCACCCGTTAGGGTGACGATCGTAATCTTGTTTACATCGGCACAAAGATGGCGGCGCCCATCATCTTCCAGTCAATGTAAACAAACGTCACTAGAAACCTTTATTTATAATTTTCACTAAAAGAACTGTGGCTAACCCTCACAACCCAACCTCTTTACGTTTGTAATAGGCGGGTTAACTACCCATATTAACTAAATTACGGCGCCGGCGCCAACTTCACAGTTCAATTATTCAAAAATAACGCATCAGCAAGCATAATGCCATTCTTGTAAAAGGTTTTTAAATGTGCTCATTTAGTGATTATCAGCAACGACATCTTTAATTTCCCTGCCGAAGGGAAACTATACATTGACCTTATTTTGATCTAATTCACTTTGTTTAGGATTCAAAAAGTGGACAATCAATTCCCATTTAATCCTCAACATTTACCAATATTGGGGACTTTCGAATCATTTACCTAAACAAAGCTTTTCAATGCATCAGAAAAATTTACCCCTTAATACATACTTCACCAGGAGATATAACAACAATAGATAAATATCTAACCAAGTACCTAGTTAAACAGAATGATTTTTTCAAGGATATGCTCCATTGTATATAAGCAAAACTACAGTTTAATAGCCACAGCAGACTCAATTAAACAGCCTTTAGGGTGTTAGGTACTTTCTAACGTTACCTTCAAAACCGCTGACCTCATTGGCCACCTGGTCATCTTATTTCTTTACTCTCATTAAATAAATGCCTCAATAAATCAAATTCATTGAAAACCATTGCACAATTATGAAATAAGAACCCACACAAGGTCAATTGCAATGATCCATTTATAGAGAAATATCTTAACTCACAATACTCAGCGCAAGCTGCCCCTCATAGCAGAGAAAACAGTGAATTTAACGTAAATATTAATTATACATATAAAAAATACTCACCTCTATCCATAAGTGAACTAATATCCATTCTGGGGAGTTTGACCTCCCCAGGTCTTTCTACAAGCATTCCAGAAGCCATATTTATCGCACAAACTTCGATACACTGTATCAGCGTCAACGCTTAGCAAGTCATTTCCTGATCTGCTAAAACTTGCCCTAATTCTTCATTGTACGTCATGTAAAAATTATCAGTTGAACATTCCAGCAGTAAAAAGTGCATCATGTTGTTATTCGCTGACTAAATCTTTTAGAAAAATAGTATGCACTACATGAAATACCTTCATTTTTTAAAATTAGATTTTTTAAATCCTTCATATTAAATTTGCTAAGTTTAATATGAATTAGCAGCTAAGGATATGCTGATAATTTGAGCTCGATTTCTCGTCAGAATTATGTTATTTGAAAATCTTCGTTATGTTCAACTTAATTTCACCGTAGTTTGTTATCTAAAGAAAGTTTGTGATAACATTTTTTTAATAACGTTGGTACGTTTGATCCCTGCTTGGAAAAAGCTTTAGAGCACAGTATATATAACGTATCTCAAAACGTAAACGAATAAGCAAAAAATGAAAGTAATCAAGGGCTTGGAACTTATCATAATTTACATCACCTTTACTTATTCATCGCATAATGTGTAAGCTTAAAATCTATTTCACGATATATGATTGTTTTCGGTACTCATTTTTTGTTCGTTCGTGTTTTAGGGTTAATTGTAAGAAATTATTTTTCTAACTTTTAATTGTCAACCACTTTCCATGCTTCAAATTCGTTCGTGCCAGTAATAACTGAGCATGGTATTTTCAAATTAGTCACAAGGTGAGTATGTCAGTCATAAGTGCTCGCAATAGGCATGTGCTAGAGGGTCTGCCGCCGTGCGGCAGAGACCCGGGTTCGAAACTCGGCGCTGGCGGTGGCGATTTTCTCTGTTGGGTATAGGAGAAAAATTCCAAGCACAATACCCCACTCTACCCAGGTGTCTGAAATGGGTATCGGTCTTGACCGGGGGAAAGCGTCATGGCGTCCTGGCGTTAGTTAGTTATAAGGCATTTGAAAATCCAATGTACAAGGGGATATGTATCAGGCTTGATTGGAAATAAAGCATCCGTAGATGCCTTCATTATTATTTTTTTTGTTCGTTCTAATTACAGCTGAGAAGAAGACCCATTGTTACTCAAGTCCCATTATGCATTTATACACATCACACTCTCAAAACATTGGTCGTCAATTTACATTTGCGCATGTTCATTTATCAATGTTTAGAGTATGCTATTCAAAGCGTCCAGCTCAATGTATCGGCGTTTTTCAAAGGAGCATTTTGTTTTTCCTAACGTACAGCAAAGTAAAAACTTAATTTTTGCTGTCTGGCTCTCAGTTGATTCGACCACTATCAAGTCTATAAAATGCTTATTATGACATTTATACCAATTGTACGTCAGGACATTCAAGTTCAAATTTTTTAACAGGCCCAGTGTGCGTATTTCTTGCATCTTTGTTTTAGATGTACTTTTTCAATTCTTTTCATTTCGATAGGCCCAATTCGAGAGCGTCAGCAAGGGAGCAGTCGGTTTTAAGATTTAACAAAACTTATTCAAGAAGTACAGATTGCCACACTACGCATGAATATATATTCTTTTGAAGAATTTCGACGTCAAACTTTTCTCGTTCTCACTGAAAACCTTAACTCACTCTCATTTTTAAAATCACATTGATTGTGTTACATGGATCAACTTATTTTGGAAATAAACGGTTCTCCTTTTACTTTGTCTTCTAATTTTTTTTAACTTTCCCGGACACGCAAACATGATTCAGCTTTGAAAAACTCAAAGCATCTTGCAGTAAAAATTTGAGTCTATCAGGAGTTGTGAGAAATCCATGGGTTGGTTACCATTCAAATTACACCGGCAGGCCGCAGCGGAGACATTTCAAGAAACACTTTGCGAGAAGTACAGGAATTTCTTGAGAATTTCTTGAGTCCACCTCGCGCGACTTTAGACTTGAGTTTTCCACTCGTAACTTTTGAAAGAATGCACCAATTGCCTTCAAATTACTCTCAAACAGAAGAGAAAAACATTTTCTATCTTCTTAGTATAAACAAAACCCTATCGGTTGTCAAAAAGTTATAAAAATTTCTCGATAAACATTGCCCACTCGCGCGCAGCC
The DNA here is from genome assembly GCA_030386875.1 of Morinoia aosen. Taxonomy (NCBI): domain Eukaryota; kingdom Metazoa; phylum Arthropoda; class Malacostraca; order Amphipoda; family Talitridae; genus Morinoia; species Morinoia aosen. Next base: position 44,224,977 of record CM059564.1, on the reverse strand, counting down.
GAAACACTTCAGTTTTCCAATCATAACTTTTGAAAGAATGCACCAATTGCCTTCAAATTACTCTCAAACAAAATAAAAAAACATTTTCTATCTTCTTAGTATAAACAAAACCCTATCGGTTGTCAAAAAGTTATATAAATTTCTCGATAAACATTGCCTTCTAGCGCGCAGCCAAAACACTTCAGTTTTCCAATCGTAACTTTTGAAAGAATGCACCAATTGCCTTCAAATTACTCTCAAACAAAAGAGAAAAACATTTTCTATCTTCTTAGTATAAACAAAACCCTATCGGTTTTCGAAAAGTTATAAAAATTTCTCGATAAACATTGCCCACTCGCGCGCAGCCAAAACACTTCAGTTTTCCAATCGTAACTTTTGAAAGAATGCACCAATTGCCTTCAAATTACTCTCAAACAAAAGAGAAAAACATTTTCTATCTTCTTAGTATAAACAAAAGCCTATCGGTTGTCAAAAAGTTATAAAAATTTATCGATAAACATTGCCCACTCGCGCGCAGCCAAAACACTTCAGTTTTCCACTCGTAACTTTTGAAAGAATGCACCAATTGCCTTCAAATTACTCTCAAACAAAAGAGAAAAACATTTTCTATCTTCTTAGTATAAACAAAACCCTATCGGTTGTCAAAAGGTTATAAAAATTTCTCGATAAACATTGCCCTCTCGCGCGCAGCCAAAACACTTCAGTTTTCCAATCGTAACTTTTGAAAGAATGCACCAATTGCCTTCAAATTACTCTCAAACAAAAGAAAAAACATTTTCTATCTTCTTATTATAAACAAAGCCCTATCGGTTGTCTGAAAGTGATTAAAATTTCTCGATAAACATTGCCCACTTGCGCGCAGTCAAAACACTTCAGTTTTCCAATCGTAACGTTTGGAAGAATGCACCAATTGCCTTCAAATTGCTTTCAAACGAAAGAGCGAAACAGTTCCTATTAGCCCATTATGAACAAAACCTAACCAGTTTTCTGGAAACTACAGTATATTTCACCTGCCGGTGAAATGTTCGTATGTGAGATATTTGAAATACAGTGTACTTTCAGAATGGCATAACCTCATGAAGAATACATTAGCCTGTACGAAAAACTTACCGCGGAAATCGCAGCGGGGGCAGATGCATCAACGCCTAAATGACCTGTTTTCGCAGGAGAAAGAGTAAAAAAAAGACATGCCTTTCAAATCTGCAACACTGACATAATTCTTAGGATAAATAGTTGAAAGTATATATCAATAATTATAATATGAGGCTTGGTACAAAACTAACCGAAGTGGACGAATAAGCATTTCAATAGTTTAACACATAAATGAAAAAAATAAGCAAAGCAATGTAACACAAAAACTCATTTTGAGATAATACCCATGATCATAAGACAAATAGTCAGGTACAAGGTTTAGCAAATGATAAATGAGTTTCGTGGTAGTTTTAAATTTTTTAAGAAACATTGGATGCGTGACAGATTTCAGCTTTCGCAAATGAAACTGTAAAAGTTTTATTAGAAATAAGCGAATCTTTTTTTTAGTTCAAATTCAGAGTGAGAGTCTTAATCTGACTCATGACCAATGACTTAACCCAGCTAGGCGCCGGGATGGTTTTGCTGACACTGCATACGCCTGCTGAGTAGCCCTCACAATGTTTAGGACCCACAGACCTGCGCTGGGGATATATTCTTGCTCCGTGCATGCGACGTTAATTCCATTTCAAGCGTTTTCGGGTGAGGTGGTTCTTTTCATTGGCCACAGGAGACCTTAATCGGAAATTCAGCTGATCAACCATCAAAACTTGTGGCTATTAAGCTTATAGCTTAACCACTGTGTTCGCCGTGGCACAGTGCATGGTTAAGGGATCGGCCTTGTATGTTGGAGACGAGGGTTCGTATCCCGGCGCTGGCGCGGCGATTTTCCCCGTTGGGTATAAGGGAAAGCTCAAGCACAATACCCCACTCAACCCAGGTGTCGGAAACGGGTACCGGCTTTACGGGGGAACCGTCATGGTGTCCTATATATAGTGTTAGTAACAAGACATTTGAAAAACCAATGCTCAAGATCATATGTATCAGGCTTGATTGGAAATAAAGCATCCCAAAGATGCCGATGTATGTTTGTTTGTTTGTTTATAGAAAAGTGTACGTGTACTATTTTGTGCATTGTTCTGTGAAAATGGAGAGGGAACTCGAGCTCTTGAAATCGTTGCCGAGCAAAAGCATCAAAAGCAAACGAGAACTATATAAAAAATTATCTTACAACTTAGGAAGTAGGCGATACGACAGAGACAGAGCTCGCTTCAGCAAATTAGAAGGGACGAGTGCGGCGTTCAACTACCAAGTGGCCAGAATAGTTCAAGTAAGTTTATAAACTTAAATTACTTTTCATTAAAGCCAGTTGCTGTCAAAAGGAGTTACATCGATAGGCCTTCCCGATCATAGCATACGATTGCGTAGAAGATACAATTACTCTCTGTTATTAAGCTCAATAAAAACCACTCCAATATCGCATTTCGAGATTATTATATGTTTGAAAACTTAGATTAAACTATAATCTCATTAGTGCGAGGATCACTCCTGAAAAATCTAAGTCCGATCCCAAGCCCGGCCTTAACAGAAAAAATTGAAATAAAACGAAAGAAGAAAAAAAGAACAACAGTTTATTTCCAATAAAGTACAAAGAAGAAATGTTGATACATTGGTTTTTAAAATATCTTAACATTAATATCCTTAACTGATAATTACTCATTGGTATTGTAATATCGATGTAAAATGTCAAAACAAAAAGTGACTGACAGAAAACCACAACAAAAAAGAGTTCCTTTCGTTGCTCAATCTGCTTTCAAGAGTGCATTTAAATAAAAGTAACTTAGAAAACATAACCCTCGTAACGCTTAGTTGAAAACATTCTCGTTAGTGCGCACATGTATTGAAATAAAAGCGAAAAACGCATTCAAATACTTTTACCTTGAGATCCTCAATTGCTATTCATACATGGTTATCGTAATACCCATAATAATTGTCGAAACATGATTCGGAGAAAAGCACGAAAAAAAGCGTTTCTCTTTGTTGCGGTCGTTGGATTTTGGTAATGCATTTAATACAAGCTTCTAAGAAAACATAATTCATGTGACGCATTGCTGAAAAACCCTCTCGTTAGTGCGTACTCGAATTGGAATATGAGCATAAGAACATAGGAAATAGTGATACGAGAGTGAGGGATTGATGTTAGGGGTATAATGAGCAGATTTGATTCATTTTGCGTCTAGAACTATGAGGTCGACAGTCGGGATTTGGGACAATTTTTCACACAGACGCATCATCTATATAGTATACTATGTGGTGAGCTCGGAAAGAATGTAATATTCATTATAACAAAACAAAAAATTTGTATGCTATTTCTTATTTACGCTAATAGTACTGGCTCAAAGAGTTCATCTGAGTCAAATTGTAGTACAACAGGATTGTAGTACAACACAGCCGTCAGCTCTACGTAGCAGGACGAAATTCGTTTTTATCATCACTTTTATTTCCTATTCTCTGTATTTATATGTACCATCCGTACATGAAAAAGTTTTGAAATGCATTTTTGTGTGTATATTAGTCTATATGTTCCTAGATGCGAGTGTTGTGCTATATTTCTTATAAATTATTTCTGGAAAACGTTCTCTCACTACTTAGAAATAATTTAAGACGGTGTTTCAGTCGAGTTCGGATAGAGCGTATTCGTGTCTTTTCTTCTTTCATTTTGTTCACTTATAGTGGAGGACTTCCGAGGCCTTCTTTTTCTTGTAGTTTTTATGAGTTTTAAATCATCTTACCAAGCATGAAATATCCCAGATAATATATTTCTTTGGTGCCTCTTATTGACATAATTAACCCCTGACAGGGCCATTGTACGCCTCGTTTGGTTATACTCCTGTATTCCTCGTATGGGGGAAATATGCGTTTTTTTATTCTTTCTTTCTCTGCGCAATGTTCGCTCTGTACTTACAATCAGAAATAACTCAAAATTTCAGTAAATAAAATTAGCATACTAGGCTACTGTTCCCTTTACTCCTAAGTGCAAAAACTTTATGCATATTTGCTACTCATATGTGATATCACAGTATCTTCAATTTGTCACTTGTACCCATGTACGCATAATGTTGAAAAGAATACCGAAAGCCTGTGAAGCCTGAGATGGTTTTTGTTGTTGTTCCTAGACTGTAACTTGATTTCCCTTCAAATTTCCGTAGAAAACAAAAAGCTAGTACATTTTTCCGTTTTTCTTAGACTTATTTCCGTTTTACTTACTTTTTCTTCGGGTATTTTCATTCGGTTATACTTAGCTCGACTGCTATTTTCGAGGTAGCAAAGGGACGGTTTAAGTTTTATTTTTACTTATCCAACCCCTTTATATGAAATTAAAAAAAGGGCGAAATGAGAAAAAGGCCGTAAGAAATTAATAAATACAATCTCTCGAGAGTTAATGAGGCCGCGTGAACACGGCCCGTCAAAATGTATGGCGCTGGAGCGTGTATCACAGATACGCTCATCACACACTGCAGGCTGGCTTCGGACAGACCGACCGACGGACGGACGCGGCTTTTATTATGGCATAGATAGAAAGATTAAGTATAATGAGAAATGAACGCTCTAAACGCAAAATTTTAACGATAATATTGTCTATTGGGAAAAGCGTTTTGGAATAGGATAATCTAATATCGAAATACATAAGACTGAAGAAAAGCTAATGACTATTGCAAATTCAATGTAAGTTTTTACACATATAGTAATCTCAAGATGCGATAATTAGGTGGTCTTATACTCACCTATGTTCGTTTTTTCTTCTACGTTCAACAGTTGAAAGGCGACACAAGCAAACGACCTCCTACCGGAGGCGTTCGTTTGAATGAAAATTTTCACGAAGAAAACGTCGCAGTATCTACGGGGAAGTGCGCAAAGGCGAGTTCTTCTAATCAATTATCACCTGTCTAAATAAAAGTGGTGAAGAAATGTTTTTCGGCAAATCATTTCCGAGCGAAATTAGCGCAGTAAATGGAAAGAAAAAAGATTATCTCAAATATTTGGCAACCATATGGTCAATATTTTTTCTTTCTCATCCTCTTTTCCAACTTCTCAACTCTACGAAATATTTAAATTTCTTCACGTGTTCATATACAAAGCAAACCTCTCACAATTTTTTCCTGCACTATGTCCATCGTTAAAATTCTGTACCTCTGTCATGCTACAAAATTCAACATTTTGATGAAACTATTATCTTCAGGCTGAAAAAAGCAAAGAGATCATATATTTATAGTCACATCGATAGAAATGTCCAACAACTGCTCAAGCACAAGCAGACCCAGTAAAAACACAAGAAATACATTGTAAAACGACTAGATATGAGTAATTCCCCTAAAATATCGAATACCAGCAGACTGGCTAATATTGCACAGCAGTTACATATTCACTGCAGCAGAGACACAGGGGAAATGGTCAAAATGGATTGGAAAACTTAAGTGTTTTGACTGCGCGCGAGTGGGCAATGTTTATCGAGAAATTTTAATAACTTTTAGACAATCGATAGGGTTTTGTTTACGCTAAGAAGATAGAAAATGTTTTTCTCTTTTGTTTGAGAGTAATTTGAAGGCAATTGGTGCATTTTTTCAAAAGTTACGATTGGAAAACTGAAGTGTTTTGGCTGCGCGTGAGTGGGCAATGTTTATCGAAAAATTTTTATAACTTTTTGACAACCGATAGGGTTTTGTTTATACTAAGAAGACAGAAAATGTTTTTTTCTTTTGTTTGAGAGTAATTTGAAGGCAATTGGTGCATTCTTTCAAAAGTTACGATTGGAAAACTGAAGTGTTTTGGCTGCGCGTGAGTGGGCAATGTTTATCGAGAAATTTTTATAACTTTTTGACAACCGATAGGGTTTTGTTTATACTAAGAAGATAGAAAATGTTTTTTTCTTTTGTTTGCGAGTAATTTAAAGGCAATTGGTGCATTCTTTCAAAAGTTACGATTGGAAAACTGAAGTGTTTTGGCTGCGCGTGAGTGGGCAATGTTTATCGAGAAATTTTTATAACTTTTCGACAACCGATAGGGTTTTGTTTATACTAAGAAGATAGAAAATATTTTTTTCTTTCGTTTGCGAGTAATTTAAAGGCAATTGGTGCATTCTTTCAAAAGTTACGATTGGAAAACTGAAGTGTTTTGGCTGCGCGCAAGTGGGCAATGTTTATCGAGAAATTTTTATAACTTTTTGACAACCGATAGGGTTTTGTTTATACTAAGAAGATAGAAAATGTTTTTCTCTTTCGTTTGCGAGTAATTTAAAGGCAATTGGTGCATTCTTTCAAAAGTTACGATTGGAAAACTGAAGTGTTTTGGCTGCGCGCGAGTGGGCAATGTTTATCGAGAAATTTATATAACTTTTTGACAACCGATAGGGTTTTGTTTATACTAAGAAGATAGAAAATGTTTTTCTCTTTCGTTTGCGAGTAATTTAAAGGCAATTGGTGCATTCTTTCAAAAGTTACGATTGGAAAACTGAAGTGTTTTGGCTGCGCGCAAGTGGGCAATGTTTATCGAGAAATTTTTATAACTTTTTGACAACCGATAGGGTTTTGTTTATACTAAGAAGATAGAAAATGTTTTTCTCTTTCGTTTGCGAGTAATTTAAAGGCAATTGGTGCATTCTTTTAAAAGTTACGATTGGAAAACTGAAGTGTTTTGGCTGCGCGCGAGTGGGCAATGTTTATCGAGAAATTTTTATAACTTTTTGACAACCGATAGGGTTTTGTTTATACTAAGAAGATAGAAAATGTTTTTCTCTTCTGTTTGAGAGTAATTTGAAGGCAATTGGTGCATTCTTTCAAAAGTTACGAGTGGAAAACTCAAGTCTAAAGTCGCGCGAGGTGGACTCAAGAAATTCTCAAGAAATTCCTGTACTTCTCGCAAAGTGTTTCTTGAAATGTCTCCGCTGCGGCCTGCCGGTTCAAATTACTTTGATTCCAAATCTAATACTCGTAGAAAAGGACAGCAAACAGCAGTATGGATATATTCATCCTTTATATGAAAAACTCAGGAGCAACAAAATAGCTTGACGCATTTGTTACAACAGTATTACAGCACCATCATTTTCATAACACATAATGCACAGAAAGAACTACGTGACTACCTCTACACACGTTTGAGCAAATTAATAATACACTGCACAACGCAATGACAGCGAGGGTACGAGTCTAATGGTCCTGTTGAATAGGAGTGCCAGCTATGGCAGTTCCATGGATCCTACGAGTGACTTCCGCTTTAAATTTACAGCTCTTTTGTCGCGTATGAAGCATTTGGCCAACGAGTTCGCGAGTATCAGCAGATTCGAAACGGAAGTCAAAACGAGGAACAGAAAGCTGGCTCGTCAGTGAGGCAGAGACAAGGCATTCTTTTGTTGTAGGCTAATGCAAAGACTCGCAAAGTAGAAGAGCACCAGTACATTGTCTTCTTCAAGTTCCCTAGCAACGCATAATTCGAACGGATACGGCACAGTATTGGCATTTTCTACACACGCCTCCACAAATTGACTAAACATTTTACGTAATGCTGGCTATCAGTGCTTTAATACGACTGAGGAAAATAGAATAGCTAAGAACACCAATAAAAGTGCACAGGTATGACAATGTGACAACGATGGCAAATCTCTAAGACAAAATAACGCAAGCAGGTAACACTAGACGCAGAGTATCGCTCTACCTATACAAATTTCGCTCAGAAGAAGTTTCTGAGAGAAGCGGAGCGATGATGAGGTAGTTGGACACACAGACACGTACTTGGTTGAACTTCACATCGTTGTAGCAGACGACACGCAACTCATGGAGAACAGTGTTGTACATGAGTGCAAAAACACTACAGCCTAATATTGATGCAAGAAATCGTCGCCCTCTGCTTGCAAGGATTGCAGAGATGAAAAATGTACAGGAATAGCGTGATACGTTCAACACCTATAAATATAAGAATTACGACGGTCAAAGATACAGCACAGGGAACATATGGCAAAACAGACATTATAAGACGAGTACTACGTTTGAAAATTCTTGTTTCAACAAAAAAGAAACATGGACAGCATATTTTTGGCGAACCACAATCTCCTTATACCACCACCGCAAAAGTAACCGAACAAAAAAGAATGCATTATTTTACATAATCTTTAGGATTTCTCCCAGCATTATTTTGCATTACGTCCCAGAAATTTCTCTCCGGATACTTGCAGGTAATTTTGAGAAATTGATCAACATGAAAACAAAAGAAATGGGCAACTTTTTAGCATCTAATTATAACTGATTCTAACTCAAAACTTACAGCTCAAGTTTTCATAATAAGTGCCGGTAACAGCATGTACACAACCCCACCATCGTCAAATTGCACTGCACGTCGTATAAGAAGACGAAAAACAAGACTCAGTTTTTTATGTCTTTATCAAAAGTATAACACTATATTTATTATGTTTCACTATAATTCAAGAAGATCACTAAATAGGAAATATTAAATTCTACCCTAAGAAACTTTCCCTACGACTGTTCGTCACAATCCTCTTAATCTGCTGGCGAGAAGAAGGGTAGTTAACTCGAATAAGACACATCAATCGTCGGAAAATTCGGTTCCTTGCACCTCTATGATTAATATAAACAACGCTCCATTTCAATGAAATAGAGCGCGAAACCGGAGCTAAATAATTCTACATCTCTTCAAACAAAACAAAACAAAACAATTGCACCAGCACTTTTAAATTGTACTCTTTGTTCGGACAACTAAATTTTACACTGTGAAAATCGAGTCTCTACTTTTAGCACCTCAAGTTTTGGCGAAGCGGCAATTGCAATGAGAACCGCTGGTATCGTACGCAGGCATTACAGCTACTTTACACAACATTAGAGGCTCAATAAAAAAGAGCGTCTGAATCATGAGAATAAATTTAATCTCAGTAGCTTTTGCGCTCTGAAAATATCTATCAAGTTGGACGACCGAGACACTATGAAACGAAAATTTTGGACAAGAACTCTATTTACAATCATCTATCATAGATAAGACAACTTTTTTAAATTATCAAGTCATCGTTTTTTCACGCAATCAGTTTTGAATGATTTTGTAAGCAGCATATATCAGAATTATGAAGTTGGAACAACTTTCTAGTTGAAATTATCATTTTCAAATGATTCTATTCTGTTACATTTTGTTTTCAAACTAGCTTGGTGTTCAGAGTACTTCATGACAATGAAGTTAATGAAAGAACTTACGAATAATGACCACGGATAATTAATTTACAAATTTAGGAACAAAGTCCCAAATGAAAAGCTTTACAATACACTGGACTTGAAAACATTGTGCAACAAACCGCGTTCAAGGTTGGCCCCAATACGAAACAAAAACTTTCCTGTACAGTTTGGATATTCATTGATATTGTTAATTTATTTATACGACTATGAAGTAGTGTATGCCAGACTTAATTGCTCTAGCATGTTAATAGTGATAGGCATCCATATTTGATAGATTCTAACAGACTTTCATTCGCACAATGATGAAAGAAAAAGTAGCAAAGTGACTTTTTGAGAGGAAGCTGCGCATTGTAATGAAGACATTGCCGCTTTCAGCGCAGAATAGCCACGCTCTACTACATGCGTCGCCTGTCCCAACACACACAGCAGTACAATGAGCTCATCGAGAAAAGCACAAATGAAGAAATATGAAGTAAACAAAAGCAACGCTCAGCCTCGCAGGCTCACCACGATACAGTAAGAGAAAAAAGATGTTTTATTCCAATCAACCAAGCCCGAGACATATCATCTCGGACATTGGTTTTCCAAATGCCTTATAACTAACACCAGGACGCAATGACGGCTACCTCCTGTCAAGCCGGCACCCATTTCCGACACCTGGGTAGAGTGGGGAATTGTGGCTGAGTTCTCCCGTTTCCCAACGGGGAGAATCACCGGGCGGCACTGGCGGGATTCGAACTGCCGACACTTTCCCGTGAAGGGCGCGCTCTTAACCACTCGGCTGCGATGACAAAAAGTAGTTGTCAGGTTTTTGTTGTCGAAGGACGTGATATTTAACAATTTTACGAGCGAAGATCAAAACCAGCAACTCAGGATACATGATGACACAAGGACAAACATGCGAGAGGGTAAAGTACACGAATTTAAATGTCTGCAACTCGGCATGTGAGCACAAAACGATAAATGAAGTTTTGACTCATCGTGTTGCAGCTCTGTCGCATTTGGCTTCATGTCAATAAAGTGAAACGCTAAATCTGCAATTCTAGCTATTATTTATACATTGTGTGTTTAGCCATTATTGCCAGATTTTGTGTGATAGCTCAATGCTTTATTGAAGCCTCACATTCAACATTAAAACACGACTTAAGACTTCAGCTATAATTCAGTACATCCAGCCCACTCGAAAAGATATAATATCTTCATGAACATAAACATCTTCGAACAAACCAGCATGACCTGCTAGCCGTGCACATGTTAGCTATAATCGCTCCCTATGACAGAAATTAACGATAAATAAAATACGAATAGCTCAAATTGAGAAGCGCAGTACAAATTGCTAAGCACAAGTTATGCACTTTTAATCCTAAAGTAGCATGAATTCTGCGTACAAATACTCCACAGGTTACGCTATTAAACGTCAGAAAAATATTTATCAACAAGTTCAACTCTGCACTCGTCTTCCTAAGGTGCGACGAAATTCTGCAGTGAAGACAAGCAGCATATGCCAAAGTTAGGCATTTGCCGTTGAAATAGTTGACAAATTCCAATCATTGGAGCGGAACCGCAGTTTACTTCAATAAGAACAAAAATATCGCACTTGGTCCAAATGACGAGCAAATATACAAAATTGAGCGATTATCAAGCATAAAAAAACGCCTATATGACAGAAGAACGGTGTGAAATGGTGATCGAGCAATGATACCGTCATCAACGCCACTCTTTAGTTCATCAAACATTGTCACCATGCTATGGACTCCCATCGAACACACGCCATCCATCAGGGTGTTTACCACAGTCAATCGTACAAATAGATTCCGGTGTTAATGTTGAATATCAGGCGGTCATATTCTACAAGATATAATAGTACACTATATATTTATTTGAAGGTAGCATTTCAGAGAGTAAATATACCAGTTCTGCTTCCGTGAATAGAAGCAAGGTTCGTCATAATTTATTTAATGAAGCATCCTTCGCTACCAAGAGCTTTAAATCTAGGAATGCTGAATTTTTCTAATAATTTACGACATTTAAAAAAGAGTTCTCCAAATATCCACGTGCAGAATATTTCAACAAGGGAATACGATACGTCATAAATCTGTCAATAGAAAAGCATCTCTTTCTTCAACTGAGACATTACATTTGTTCGCTGCACCGCTTGAAACAAATCGGCAATGCGATCCTCACCAGACACTATGTGTCTAAGTGCCCTCATAACCTACAAAAACTTCGACTGTAAAGTCAGTCCTACGTTACTTTAACCAACTAGCGGGCTAACTAACAAGGCACATTCCAGCTGCTAATTTCAGCCTAAGATCCAGCTATTTTACCTCTTACAAACCCCCTTAACTCCCATCTTGGTTTGATACACAGAAAAACTCCAGTGAGACTCCCTTTACGAAGCAAAGCGCAACTAACTTGACCCTGCATTTTTAAATATTCCCACTTATGGCTTCTTACCTACTCAGAGGTTATATTTTCGTTCGACCTCATCCAGTAAAGTGAGGTCCAGATTAAGGTTTGATACAAAGCGTCCTGGGTTCAGTGAGACTTCTCTCACGAAGATCCGCGCAGTAACTTGACACCGGTTTTTTAAATATTCCCACTAATGACTTCTTGTCAGCTCAGAGGTCAAAATTTTATTCGACCCCATCCAGTAACGTAGGGTCCAGACCCTGCCATTGTTCCTATAGCTCCTCACAGCTCACACCGACTCCGACTCTCTCTGAACTGAGTTCCGTGCAGGTAGTGGCCTCGACCCACCGTGTCTACCGTCACCTACACTTAGACTCACACGTTAAACTCAAAATTTGCAATCACAGCTCGAACGATCTCTTTAGGCTCTGTAAAATAAAAATTTCCCTTGCGAAGACTTAAAATGACGAACAAATTCAAACCAGGAATGAATGGTGAAACGGAGTAACATGGGATCAGGAGTTGAGTAAGAAACTCCTTTTCATTCTTAACATTCAGGAGCCCAATGTCTCCAGTTGATTAAAAACTGCAGGAAGATGTGTTGAAATTTTCTCATCAGGACCTCAGGAAATCCACAGAAGAAGCAAATGAAGGTTTGGCTAAATAATCTAGCTATGATTGAATAGGAAGATATAAATATGCAATACTTAAATGATCATCCTCACGCACACTAACTTTAGTTTTAAGTTTTCTATTTTGAAAAAATAGGGAAAGAAAAATGAAAGGTATAACCCAAAAACAGCTGACTCCAGTTGCGTTACACAATACCCAGCCGAGGGCCACCGGAACTGCAAAGCGTAACAACAGATACTGAAGAAACAAGGCATACTGAAGAGAACAGACACTTTCGGCATACTTCATAAAGTAGCTCAGGTGTCCTAAGCATTGTTTAGATGTTCCAAGTGAGCAAAATTAAGTTGTACACAGTCCAACGCAGTTCAATAATTAGGCTGACAGCAAATAAATCCGTACCCAGTCTACAGCAGTTCAACGTACGACCACACACGCGATGTACCTGAGATAAATTCCTCAAAACAGTTTTTCACATAAAAAACTAACGTTTCAATAATAGACATTCCTTTGATATCTGTACAAGCTAGCTATTCAATAATTAGAATCAAGAATGGAACACAGTTTATATTCGATGAACTTCAAATTCGACAGCAGGATCGGAAACCACTGGACGATCTTTTACGACTCTTCCTTGAGCAAATATGTAGAAAAATATTCCAATCAAGCTGACTAAATCCAACTTGCTCCTGAGAAACACGGATTTGGTAATATGCTTCTATGAACTTTTATTATAACAAACTACTTGGTATTCTAAGTGCCATACTACTTACTTTGGACAGAAGCTGATCAGCAGTACATTATGCAATTGTGTTCTTTCCTGATAGCTCATTAAAAATATATTTCACGGAAAAAATTCAAACACAATTGCTCTCTGTCCCATTACCCAGTTCAAGTTGCGTGACATTCAACACTAAACATCAGGGTTAGAATAGCGCTCATTCGCTAGCTTTCGTGAACTCGTAATTTGCGTGCTGACGTTGATATCGGCAAATCGCTAAATAAAAATCTATCTTCCCTTCTATCTGGAATACGTCCGAGTACAGAGTGACGAGGCGAGTGGCAAACTACGACCGGACTACGACTTGGTGAACTCTACATCTGTTATCAGTAAGATTTTTAATTCGCAATCGAACAGGATTGGGATTAAATCGCTTTCAACTCGTAATACATAGTTGAGCACCTCTATGAAACCCTAGCTTCAGCTGTCAAACTTCCATATCTTTGACACTAGCAATAACACTTGCGTTCAAGAAGAACTGTCTCACAAACACAGATCTGAACAGATGAAAGTTAAATTTTGTTTTAATGCTTTGAAAGCTCATGCATGAAAATCATGTTTAATTATGTTGCTTTCATACAGCGAGACGGTAAGATAAGACGCAGTGTGGCAATACCACATCCAGCCAATTACAATGATGCTTCTTTGATTGCCTCTGAGCCCTCTTCTCACACACTCCAGGACATCTTTTATAATAAGGGTGTGCGATACACCATGAAATTTTCCCCAACACTGAGCAAGGAAATCGTTACAAAAGAATACATAAGATATTAATGCATGTAAATGTCAGCAACCCTTCCGATAAATCCTACCTCAAACAAACGCAGCTAAACATTCGAGTGAGATAAATGTTTCATTTGATTTCACATCGAGTAAAGATTCAACATCAAATTACTCAATTTTTAACATTGAATATATAAATGTTAAGTATATTAATATTTAATATTAAACACTTAGCATTGAATAAAATATTGAGGATGTTCATATAGCAACAATAACGAATGTTGTAGCACAACTGACAAATTCAACATTATTGTCCTGCACTCAACAGCTCTTATCAGTCTTTGGAAATGATAAGTTTAAGGTCTTGAAATTCAACAACTTCTCCCATTCGAATAAAATTTCAGAATAGAGAGAACAATAAACAATAATATCAATTAGAGATATGACCAATATTGTTAACAGGTTGACATAACTTAGATAATTTATAAAATCTAAGTCCGATTCCAACAGTAAGCATTTTTGGACGATAGGTGTCGGGTGGGTAGAGAGTTAGACTCGAAGCAAACATGAGCGGTTCATGTTCACTCATGCTGGTGTACACACGGGAAGCTGCACAGACATGGCGCACACGTAGGTTCCTTGCTACCTGCCCTAACACTTAGACTGCGACGTGAGCCACCGGTGGCCACGGAAGGGATTTTCATAATGCTGCTGCCCGACCAGTAGTCCCAAACTCACTTTTCACAAATACGTACTCAAAGCTAAATGTAGGCTCGATCAAGTTAAAGTTTGCTGTTTTCATTATTACTTACCACAATTGATTTTAAATTTGAGTTGAATTTTAAACTTCAGTTTTACCAGCCGCAGTCTAAGTATATTAACGCATTGGTGAGCGACGCAGCCGTAGTGAATGGGGATGTGTTGTTATAACCATTTCGTTGATTGCTTGGTCAGTTGATTGATCTTGATCTCTTGATCTGAACGCATTCCTAGTCCCCACAGCGAACACGAAAGCAATGCACGTGAAGTACATCTCAAACCACATTGAGGCACACTAACACGTATTAACTACGTACTGTACCACCGTTAAAAATCATTCCACATCAGAGGTATAGTTGAAGCGGCAATATCTGAAATTAAGTTACCATGCGACTGATAATAGTTAGAGCGGCTGGTTTTCCGCTATAACGTCAGACTGCGAGAAGTTTTAGCAGACTAAAAGCAAAGACGCACCTCTCAGCCTGACGCGAATTTCCTGAAGGGCTTTTATTGGACCAGTTTCCTTCAGCATAAAAACTGCAGTCGACGTTGAAAAAGAAGTTTGATGGTTTAAAAGACAGTGAATAGAAATTCAAAATCATACCCTCATCAAAAAAAGGTCACGCACTTCCAGTAATGACAAACATTGACGCGCATCATTCAGAGTCTCACAACTCAAACTTCCCCTCACAAAAAAGAGTCCAAGTGGGAACTTTTGACGTGCCGATCGAGCCGCACCGTCTATCACAGACACACCAGTGAGAACTTCTAACTACATCGCTATCAATTTACTAGCTATTGTTAAAGTTCATTGAGATTTGTACGGCAACAGGTTATGGATTTATTCACTAAGGTTCACTAGAAGTCATGGATTAGCACCCGGAAATATATATATCAGCCTTCACCCCAAACGAAATACTCTTGCGTTTACAATGTACATAATGAGGCAGGTCAACATTAGGGTAGCAATTCTTTTAAAAAAGTATTGCTGACGAGAAAGTTTGAAGCATTCTGGAGCTTTTAGAAATATCTCTTTTGGCTGTATTTTGATTTACTGTACGGCACCAAAATTAGAAAAACTCGCAAAATATCGACTGAAGAATTGAGTACGGTCAGCTTATGGCTGGACACTTCACACTGAGACAGAAATTCACAGATGACACAAGCGCTGGCCGTCGTAGCCCAAAACACGTACAGGCCAAAGCAAATGAATGTTACAAACAACACATCTAACACAATATTACATGGAGTGTCGAACAGAGTATTATATGTACTTATAATGAGAGGCGATACAGAATTCTGAATGAGCAAGCTCAGTCTCGTAGCTCAGTACATAGCAGAGGAATGATCAGACGCTAATAACCAGAGACCTTCACGGACGCACCAACACCACCCGCGTCGCTATGAAGCCTCTTCTGGTTAGAACTTTCTCCCGACACGAGGTATGGTTTGCAACTTTTTGCAGGCGTACGTATATGAATGAAGATCTCAAACTTCCTCAAAGTCCGACAGGTCTTGAAGGTCTCAAACTTCCCCTGAGTCCGACAGGTTTTGAAGGTCTCAAAATTTTTGATGAAGGTCTCAAACTTCCCTAAGCGTAAGAGAACGTACATAAATTGAGGTCTACACCACCCCACGGTTGCATCACACAGCAGAAAGTCCCGTAGGAGAACGCTCCATGGACGCCAAATCAGGCGATCGCGTTCTCTGGATGAGCGCATAGCGCGTCACGTAAGAGTCTTTCGACAGCAGGGGCTCCAAAGCGGGTCCGTGGCCGTTCTCTAGGTGGGAGTTTTTGTAAAAGTTTTGTGAGTTGATGGCCTTGAAGTCATTCACGTCGACCCCGCCCTCCATAAAGGAAGGACTCACTGGGGTAGTACCGTAGACCCCAGAAAGGGAGTCGCAAGGTGAAGTGGTCCGAGGACGCACTGTGCTGTTTATGCCCCCCACAGGGCGCACCGGGCCAGACATTTTACGGAAATTCGGCCCTGACGGACCGTCCTCGGTTTTTTCGACAGAGGCGCTGGGCACGTCCAGACACGGGGACAGCATGCGGGGGTTTTCGTTGAGCATCTCGATGATCTGGCTGAACTTGATCCGCTGGTCCGGGTCCTTACGCCAGCACCACTGCAGCAGACCTTGCCTGGTTCCAAAAGTAGAACACTTCAAATGACAAAGGTTTGTTTTCATTTCTAGGATCAAAGCGCACCAGGCAAAATTTAGAATTTGAACTAAGCGGAAGCATGAATTTTAAACTGCGTAGTATATACTGGGCGAAGTACTATAATGCTCTGATCTACGATTTTGGACTTGAAAGGCTCGTCGTTAAGCCCGAAACTTTGTCCTTTTACGAGCGTGGCTAGTGTTAACGAGCGTGGCTAGAATCTCGGCGCTGGGTGTCAAATTCAAAGCACAATACCCCACTCTACCCAGGTGGTGTCTACCCCACTCTTACGCTTTACCATCGAGGCCAATGACAAGTTGGCAGTTGGAGCTTTTCACGAATTGTTTTGTCTCGATAACGCTTCGAGCGGAGGCAGTCATGTAAAGTTGATACAAAGTTGATCAGTTCAGTTTTTAGGTCTTGATCATGACCTTGTACTGCATGTGTCAAAGCGGTGAGAGCAGGAAACATTACGTTTCTATGTAGAATTAATTTAGCCGATGAGATTGGAAGATATGTAAGCTGAATAACTTCTGTAAGTGAAGCTAACCCCCATTGCTATTCTACTTTCTTTCACCAGCTCATGAATTCTCGAGAAAATGTGAACAAACGATCAAAATGTGTTTATGAATTCTTTTTATCCGAAAGCGAGATACAACACGATAACCTAGATGTAACAGGAAATTATCACCATGGAGTATTTAGGAGTTAAATATTTATTAGAAAGCCTTGCAGTGTATAGCTATGACATTAAATAAAATTACAAAAAGCACGCCCGCGTCATGCTGTGGTCTACACATCACTTACACCTCTGGTCGAGCGTTTTTTGGGATGGGGATTGTGTTCCCTTTCTTGACGTTCTCCACCACTTGGCTGCTCGACAGGTCCTGCAAAGAAAAGATCACATGATACTGGTAATTATGCGTTACTAGTCCACCCCCTGTATTTGAAATAAGAAAGAATGCAAAATGAAAGAAAGGCCACAAGAAATAAAAAAAATCAATCTCTCAAGAGTTGATGAGGCCGAGCTTGTATCACAGATACGCTCATCACTCATTTTCGGCTGGTTTCGGACTAACGGACGCGGCTCTTACTATAGTATAGATATCCGTAGCAAAATGAAATGCGTATACGAATAGATGTTCCCTCGCTCACAGACAAGTCTGGGCAGTCAGGTCCTCTGCATTACTTGTTTCCAACATAAAATATTGAAATATGGCAGAAGAGTTGGAAAACAATTGACATGTCTTTTATCATGACAACTTAATATCTCAGACACTTAAAATCTGGAAAATTCTAAAAAAATCACTCTTTAAGAAAATGAGAGTCCAATTTCAGAAGTGAATATAACACCAGTAGGAGCAAGGACTTTGGAGCACTCATTGGAATGCCCATTTATGTACTCATGCTCAGAAGTCGTTCCCTTTTTCGACTTCAATAGATTATTATAAATCTCTAAATCGCCGTTCCGTGTTTATTCCTACAACTCTGCGTGCGTGCTAAACTCATCGCTTTCTACGCCGATCATCATCATTATCAACAGTATTATCATTTCGGACATCGTCTGCACATTGAACACATTATTAGAGTGGCTTCACATATCATGGAGACATTTATGAATGAGCAGTGTACAGATTTGGGCCTACTGAGCACGTCCACATGACAACAACTAACAATTCATTAAAAAATTTAACAATTTATTTACCTCAGGTGATACAGAGGTAGAATGTTTCTTAAGTCTAGTACAATGGTCAAATTTGAGTATAGCTACTCTACAAAAACCAACTGCTTGTAAAATTGAAGTCGAAATGGAAAGGACAGCTCACATGGAAGGGGAAGTTAGCGAAGGTGATGATCTCGTAGAGCAGCACACCATACGACCACACGTCCGTGGCCGTCGTGAAGATGCCGTCCTCGAGGCTCTCCGGCGCCATCCAGCGCACCGGCAGCATCGCTGCGGCGCAAAAATGTCAACGTGAGTGCGTGCTTCCGACGGACGCAAGCATTGAGCTGCAGAGTTGCTAACTAAAGTAAAATTTATTGGTGAGTTTTTGCGTACAGTATTTGGTAGAAGAGCAAGAAAAATGCTACACTCAGCGAATACTTCTTGTTAAAATTAAATACAAGTTTCATTGTGAACCGAAAGTAAGCGAAGTTGTCGTCGCACTACGATGGTATCAGTTCCCAAGTGTGCGCGAGGCAGTGCATCATTCCATCCCATTACGTTCACCAATAGTAAACACGAACGTACATCCATACACACATAAGCTAGGGCTAAAAATTGTCTATTGGGGGCATATGGCACAAACACAAAGACTATCATTCGCTTCGTTCATCACTTTCGTCAATGAAAAATAAAAAAAACACCAAAAAGTCGCCGTACTGACAGCGTAATTTATAAATTATCATAATGTATATGATAATTTCACAAATTTTAAATTATCATAATGTAACTGATAATTTGAATTATCATAAACAAGATTTATTAAAAGAGTATTCGTTCACGCTGTCATTCGACAATAATACCACAAAAACATTGCACGGCAATTGTAACATAATTCAATACTTGTAAATACTAAAATGCATCACAGTAAGAACTTGGGGTGAACAAGCGATCCTTTAGCTATAGCTGCCCGCGTTTGCTCACCTTTCCTGTTGAACCTGTAGTAGTTGCTGTGGTAAATTTGACGAGCCATGCCGAAGTCGCTGAGCTTGACGACGAGATCGACGTTGACGAGGCAGTTGCGGCAGGCCACGTCCCTGGAAGGCACAAGAATTACACTGAAGTCAGGTATCCAGACTACAGTTACGGAGGCACCAGAATTACATTAAAGTCCGGTATTCAGACTACGGTTACGGGAGGCACAAGAATTACATTTAAGTCAGGTATCCGGACTACGGTTACGGGAAGCACAGGAATTACACTGAAAGCAATTTTAAATTGAAGGTATCTGCACTACAGTTGCAAGGTGCTATTTTAAGCAGATGCCCGTAAGTGAGATATGAGCAAAGAATCCGTTACGCCTGCCCTACGTTTCAAACCAGTGTGACGAGGTTCAGCATGTTGTTGGTTAATGCTTAAAACGATCTTCTTGATTTCAATAAACTACTTAGTCTGCAGAAATATATTTGACTAATAACCCCAAATGCCCGTGACTAAGAATGCGCAGTGGTGAAGAGATAGTGAGAAAGAACGTAGTCTAATCCATTGACTTGACAGTGAACCACGTGGATAAACTGGTACTAACTAAATACCATTTCATCACCAATGAGATCTTTGAGGGGTGAAGATAAAAGAAATTCGGAAATTTTTTCCCCATGCAATTGATAACATTCGTTGGATGAACTACAGCAATTTTTTGCATACCTGCACCAATTTGCACGCACAACTTATAACTGCGAGTATTACGATCATGGTAAATCAGCAGCCATCACGCTCTCGAGCTCTCGAGTCTTTCTCTACATAGTTGTGCACCTCATCAAACAGCGCCAGGACGTGGCAGGAGACATGTCAATTGTATTTAACACTTTCCAACTCTTCTGCCATATTTTAGTATTTTATGTTGGAAACAGCACGAGAACACAACCTCTTCTGTGCAGCTATAAAATAGCTTAGTAGTACTAGTAGTAGTTTAGTAGTAGTGGAGAGCGGTTCCCATCTTGAAGGGCCGTAGTGAAAGTGATTACTATCCTGAAGACCCGTAGTGAAAGTGGTTACTGTCCTGGAGAGCCGTAGTGAGAGTGGTTACTATCCTTGAGACCCGTAATGAAAGTGGTTACTATCCTGGAGAGCCGTAGTGAGAGTGGTTACTATCCTGGAGAGCCGTAGTGAAAGTGGCTACTATCCTGGAGACCCGTAGTGAAAGTGGTTACTATCCTGGAGACCCGTAGTGAAAGTGGCTACTATCCTGGAGACCCGTAGTGAAAGTGGTTACTATCCTGGAGAGCCGTAGTGAGAGTGGTTACTATCCTGGAGAGCCGTAGTGAGAGTGGTTACTATCCTGGAGAGCCGTAGTGAGAGTGGTTACTATTCTGGAGAGCCGTAGTGAAAGTGGCTACTATCCTGGAGACCCGTAGTGAAAGTGGTTACTATCCTGAAGAGCCGTAGTGAGAATGGTTACTATCCTGGAGAGCCATAATGAGAATGGTTACTATCCTGAAGAGCCGTAGTGAGATTGATTACTATCCTGAAGAGCAGTAGTGAGAGTGGTTACTATCCTGGAGAGCCGTAGTGAGAGTGGTTGAAGAAAGGCCCACTAGCAAACACTGATACCAACCTGTGAACGTGAAGAAAGGCCCACTAGCAAACATTGATACCAACCTGTGAACGTGAAGAAAGGCACTAGCAAACACTGATACCAACCTGTGAACGTGAAGAAAGGCACTAGCAAACATTGATACCAGCCTGTGAACGTGAAGAAAGGCACGAGCAAACATTGATACTAACCTGTGAACGTGAAGAAAGGCCACTAGCAAACACTGATACCAACCTGTGAACATATTTCTTCTCAGCGAGGTAGGCGAGAGCGCTGGCGACATCGAGCGCCATCTTGGTGAGCTTCCAGTTGCTCATCTCGTCGTGGTCATGGAAGGGGTGGCGCTCGGCCACAAGGTGGCGACGTGCCAGCAGGTACACCTTCAGGTCACCTACACCGTAGAGACATCAAATATTCCGTGAGTAGGGACATAAATTTCTCAACATGTAGGCCAAGATATTTATATTACGCACCAAATGAATTTCTAACAAGCCCAGTCTCATACTAGAGAATCCTATCAGAGAGCTGTAGGCCCCAAAAGCGTGCAATGCTGCATGAACTCCATGTTGGTTGCTGCAAAAAAAGCCAAAAAGTAACAAAGTCGAGGACGCACCATGCAGCATGAACTCCATGACCATGAGGATGGGTTGCTTGTCGCAGCACAGGGCAAGGAGCTTCACGATGTTGGGGTGGTCGAACATCTTCATCACCTTCGCCTCCTCCAGGAAGTCCAGCTTGTCCTCGTCAGTGGACCCCACTTTCAGGGTCTTGATGGCCGCTGCGATCCAGATGCCCTCAGAATTTTCCACCTGGTCATGAATGTGAGATTAAATACTGTTTATCTCTGTTACGAAAAAATGTGTACTTTTCATATCGTTCAACGAAAAACTTTTCCGTTTCACAGAGATATTACTCAAGCTTATGCATGTACTTCAAAATTATCATATATCATTCAAATCATTCGATTTCTCGGCTATCATATCATCAACTTTATTGTGAGGTGTACAATAATGTTTAACCTAGTCACACAGTAGACTGATCAGCGAACGTACAGAATTCAATGCTCAAGTCCTCAGCTCCAGTACAATAGGTAACTAAACTTCCACAGCTCAGTAGATGTAAAGTGTCTAAGTCTGAGTTGGCAGAATAGAGAGCTCACCTCTCCACCATACACGGTACCAAATTGCCCCTGTCCGATGGTGCGGTTCATCACGATTTTCTCGCGGGGAATTTCACATTCTTGCAACTTTGGCCACAGCATCGGCACTCGCAGTCGCTCCAAGCTGCCCAAGAAACAGTGAACATCAATTGCAGGTACTTGAAAATATAAAACTTAGAGCATGGAACCTTGAAAGAAAGCATGGACGAAATCTCTTGTTTCCTAACGTCGAAATTAGTCTTGTACGGGCAGGCTTGATGGTGCAAAGAAAATACAACAATTAACTTTGTCGTCCGCTTTGTTCCTCTCGAAGTATAAGGAGGATAAATGAACAGACAAAATAATTTGAAGTACCCGTACAAATAAAATAGACACATCAATGCTGGTATGGAAATACAGAAATTATTAATTCATTCTCAGAAGGTATACGAAAACATTCTCTAGATACAGAAAACGATAAGACATCGAATATTGCGAATGAGTAAGCCATGTTAAAGTGCGTCGCTTAAGACACCAACGAAGAATCAAACTTCAGTGCGAAGAAAGAAATAAAAACAATTTATTTCCAAAAAAGTTGATGCGTGAGATGCATTCCTACACATTGGATTTCAAAAATTGGATTTTAAACACACCGAGATACGGAAATCAAACCTACAGATTTAGTTACAGCTTCCCAACTCACCGTCTCTTGTAAACAATGAACATGAGGAGGAAGAAGACACCGAACACACTAAAGACAATCAGCATGACGATGAAGATGGCGGCCTCGCAAGAGATCTCGAGCGTCTCGCTGAGAAAAGACAGCCAGCACAGCGTCGACCCGTCCGAGGGAATCACACCTCCTTCCGTCAGCCACTTGATTGCTGTCTCCATCTTCAGGCTGCGCAATGTGCACAAAATGTCGTCAGGCAAACGCACATAAACGTAAAAAAGTTTTGTGATAATGAGGAATTCGGCTATACGCTTATCAAGATGCGTGAGTGAAATGGCCACAACTTCATAAAGCTCAACAAAACGTGGCTGGACGTTAATGGTGGGATATTTTATATCAAATTACTGCCATAAAAATTTCACCGCCATACAAATTTACAGTCTTAGATTTCACAGCACGCCTAAACAAAACTAGAGTTAGATCTAAGTGTCAACACGACCATCACGCTGGTACTCACGAACTTCTTTTCAGAAAACATCACAAATTGCGTACCCAGGTACCAACCCCGTCCAACCGAGAGTTTCAGTTTTTGAAGAGCTTTGAAGAACCCCGCCTTGACCTGATGCTAACTCAGCACGACGTTAGGGCAAGCGAAATAAGAAATATAGAAAAACCGTTCATTTCCAAAAAAGTTCTGAATAAAGAAAAGGACCGTATATAAATTACAAAGTCTAAAAAGGAAGAGAACTCACGTGCCCCCGCCAGGCTCGGACGTGAAGCTGCCGACGCGGTGGTAGACGGTCTCGTTGCCGTCCGAGCGCACCTGCATGAGGTGAACCGACACCTTCTTGCTCGAGCCGCCACCGCCGAAGTTCAGGTTGCCGGACACGCCGCTGAAGTTTGTGTGCTTCAGGATCTCAACGTAACGCCTGACACAAATAACGTTTTTTTGAGTATTAATGAGTGTGTCTTAGAGCTCGTTCTTTGGTGTGGACCATAACAAAGAAATATCAGTTAGCCTTGCCATAAGCAACGTTTGTTGAGTACTAATGAGGGTGTCCTAGAGTTCATTCTTTGGTCTGAACCATAGCAAAGAAAGATCAGCTAGGGCCAGCCACCAGCAACGTTTTTTGAGTACTAATGAGGGTGTCCTGGAGTTCATTCTTTGGAGTGGACCATAGTAAAAAATGTATAATGCCACAGCCTCAGGAATGTAGCTAATGTATTAAGCTGTGAGCACACCTGTAAGAACTCTGGGAATTACAACGACATACTAATTTGAGAGAAGAAAAGGTGTAAAATAAATGTTTTAAATTATTCCTTTAAATGAGCCCTTTTACGTAACAATTTTTATTCCAAAATTGCAACCTAATATAAAGAAAAATATCCCGATGACTCTCTTTGAATGAAAAAATCGGGAATGACCCTAAGGAGGACAGAAATTGGCCGCCGAAGAGTGCGCAGTGAAACATTGAATAAACAGAAATTTCCGTTCATTGAAACACGTTCTATTAATAGTTTGCAAAGTTTCATCAAACTCGGTCAAAACATGGGAATAAAAGATGAGTAGCACGAAGAAATTTAAGAACAGAAAGGTTTTTCTGGCTGAAAAAAAAAACACAGAAGTGTATACAAGAAAAGCAAACGACCATAAAGTATGTAAAATAATAGTGTATTTTTGAAGAATTGCAAAGAGCTTGCGTAGCAAACAAATGAGTCTCCACTGATGCACAGCTGCACCAGCTCAACGAGCTAAAATATAAGGAAGCCACTCAACAAATAAGGAAGCAAGTGCCGCCATAGCCATGTGGTATAGGTTCTGCCGCCGTGCGGCAAGGACCCGGGATCGAGTCCCGGCGCTGGCAGTGGCGATTTTCTCTGTTGGGTATAGGAGAAAAATTCCAAGCACAATACCCCACTCCACCCAGGTGTCTGAAATGGGTACCGGTCTCGACCGGGGGAAAGCGTTATGGCGTCCTGGCGTTAGTTATAAGGCATTTGAAAATCCAATGTAAAAGGTGATATGTATCAGGCTTGATTGGAAATAAAGCATCCGTAGATGCCTTCATTCATTACAAGCCAACACACACACAGCGAGTGATGACACCCTCACTTAGCCTAGCTCCGAATGGCTTCGAATGGCTTTGAATGTTTAAAAATTCAGTTTTTAATGGCTAGGCATAATTATTTTGGACATTATTTCCTTATAGTTCTTGTAATTTTTTGAAAATCGTCTTTTTTTCTTTATTTTAGAGCACTGAGGATGGAATCGTGGATCCCGAAATGTTTGCTATTGAAAGAATGTTCCCTGTTACGTTGGTTCTTCTTTCAAAATGAGCCTTGCAAACCAATAGGAAGGCGTCCCTTACACCACACACTCACTGGTTGGTGCCTGCGCTGTGCAAGTCTGCGTAGTGCGTGAGGTTCTCTGTCAGGAGTCTGTCGAGGGCGAAGGCATAAGTCCAGACTGCGTCGTAAGTGTAGCCGGCGTAGTCGGGAATGCGTTCGTCTGTCGAGTAGGAGAACTTCTTATACTCCTCTCGCCACTGCCCCACGGTGATGTTCTCGTGGTACACAACATCGTCGGGAGCAAAGTAAGCGTAGCCCAGCGATAGGTGTCCGTCCAAAGCCTGTAAATGAAAGCATACTTAGGCACATAAGGATGTGATTAGATGTTAGTTTAAGCCTCCCCAGCCATTAAAAAACGCGTTCCGAAGAGAGGAATGAGGATGCACCATTCAGTATGGAAATAAGGGAATGCGGAATAAATTCAGAAGCTGCATAGAAACAAGATAAAAGCTGGAGTAGAAAGTAGTAGGCACTGTAGTGAACCGAAAAAAGGTGGTCCTCAACAGAATAAAAAACGTTTTATTTGAACAAACGAAAGCTTACCTAACTCTCAAATCGGGCCCTCACACGTTATTCTCTAGGACTGTTAATTTAAGCGCCTAAGGGAACGAGAATGAGACATGGAAAGCTGTAAGATCGATAGTGCGGCGACTCCGAATTGATCTAGGTACGTTTAACACAGCAAGCATCATAGCAACAATTCTCTGAAACTGCTTCATTACGGAATGTGCAGGAGATTAAATTTCCGGAATGAAATCTGCCGATTTTGAGTTAAAACCATAAAGTAGCAGGACTTTGAGGAAATATGTAAGTTGAAACTTAATTAGTGAAAAGATTTTTTCGATTATATCTGCTCTTAAATATACTAGGCTCTTAAACACGACGTGTGCCATAGGTGGAAACTCCAAGTGTATCCCGTTTAGAAATTTTTGAGAATTAAGAGCACAATAATAACTCTGAAAGTAATAGACGCACATAATTTCTTAATATATTTTAATTTTCAACACTGATCACTCAAACTTGATACGAAAGTTGCATTTTAATGAAGAAATAACTTCGCTTAAACAAACACGAACACAATTGAATTGCACATCCAACTGAGCTTGAACGTGTATGTATTTAACTAACGCGTTGGTTGCCTCTTGAAAAAGGAAATGCACTGAATGTGAACTAAGATCGTCCTGAGAAAAGCTAAAACCCACAACAGATTTTAGCGTTGGTGCTCCTAACGCCGCTGTAGGTAGCGCGCGATACCGCTGGGGAATGAATTTTCTGTGAACGTGAATCAGGATATGTATACTCAGCATACTTCTCTCGAGAGGAGCTCGGAAGTCCTTTCCATCCTCAGAAGGTTGCAAGTTCCTTAAAGTTTTCCCTTGACTTGCTACATATTGTGTTCCATTCTTAAGAAGTAAGTAAAAAGCACCTGCATAATTTGCTGGGTGGTCCGCTAACTACATATTCCATTCTATTCTTAAGAAGTACGGAAAAAGTAAATGCATAATTTTCCAGGTGGTTGGAATACTACATATTCTATTCCATTTTATTCTATTCTATTCTTAAGAAGTAAGTAAAAAATACCTGCATGATTTGCCGGGTGGTTGGAATACTTCATATTCTATTCTATTCTTAAGGAGTAAATAAAAAGTACCTGCATAATTTGCCGGGTGGTACACTTGACAGCGTTGGTGGCGTTGAGGGTCTCCTTGAGATACCACTCCTTCGTGAACCAGGGTGGCAAGAACCAGACGTAGCCGTGGCGGGCCGTCATATTCTGGTGGTACGCCTCGCACATCACCTCGCGCGCGATGCTGTCGTAGAAGTCGCCGATGATGATGCGGAAGTTGTGGTCCTTCAAGCGCTGCAGGTACTGCAAATAAATGTAGTTGTCTATGTAAAAACTACTGCAGTGCAAAGAAGTGGATTTTTTTATTCCAAAGAAGCCTGATGCATGTCGTCTGATACGATGGTTATGGATGGTCTAATACGATGGTTCAAAAGCGATGTAACTAATGCCAGGATGCCATGATGGCTACCAAGCCCGGTCCCTTTTCAGAAGCTTGGATGAAATATGAAATTATGGCTAATTTCTTCATTCTCATCTCCTATTTGATTGAAAAAACATAAATTATAAACTGAGAGGGAGTAATTGTTCAAAAACAAAACGGTTTTTATTTAATTTACATTTTCAACTCAGAAATTTAAAGTTATTTCGCTTACTGGGCCGAAGGTCACGTTGATTCGAATCTTCATTTGATTTTATTCAGATTTTGAGATTTGATTCAGAATCGACATTGAAGTAAAATAA
Organism: Morinoia aosen; assembly: GCA_030386875.1. NCBI lineage: Eukaryota > Metazoa > Arthropoda > Malacostraca > Amphipoda > Talitridae > Morinoia > Morinoia aosen. Next base: position 44,197,527 of record CM059564.1, on the reverse strand, counting down.
TATCGGAAATGATGAGAGAAGCTTCATCTCATTAAACAGTCGAACACAACTTTCTCCCATAAAATAACTACTATTATCATCACACGCGAAGTAATTGAGAGCAATAGCCTTACATTCAGAATAGAAACAAATTTGCTAACCTCTTCCGTTCCTCAAGCAGAGTTACGCGAAATCAGAAAACCGTGCACCAATCAAATGGATTTATTCAAACAGCTCACCTCTACAGCTACGTAACTCCTATCGTAGATTATGTCGAACCTCCTGAGAAATGAAGTCTGTCGTAAAGCGTGGGTTGTAGTTCAGAAGCTCATAATTTTCTGAAAAAATTATATTAAGACTATATGAAAACCAACAGAGATAACAACTACTATACAAAAACATACAAAGAGAACAAGTACTAAACGAAAACAGACAGAGAGGACAACTACTTAACGAAACAGTCAGAGAGAACAACTGCTATACGAAAACAGACAGAGAGAACAACTCCCGAGGAAGAAACTTTAAATACAGAAGGTCGCCACACCTTGGACATATCGTTGCTCTCCCCCGAGAACTTGTGGTTGTCCAAGAAGAGGCCGTCGGGCTGGGAGGTGTCCAGAAGACTGGTCAGGTACTCGCTGTATTTGTTACCCGTGTGCGTCAACGACGCAATCCTCTTCCAGTTGTAGCGCTCGAAGAGGCTACGGTACACGTATCTGGAGGTGTGTCAACTTTTTAATGCATGAATTGTTTTTGGAAATAGAACAATAGCAACGCATACACGCGTGCGTAACGGCGTCCAAACTGAACTCTACCGCTGAGGCGTGTATTGATCACGTACCATACGCTTTCATTTTTTGTATAGTACTATTTATGTATGGTAGTATTGTTATCTCATTTAAGATGAGGCTGGGAGCTCTCTAATGCAGATTCACGCAAAAGAGTTGATATTTTCAAACACATCAAGAGTTGCTGGAATTTTGAAAACAGCCTAGCGAAAGCATAACAACCTCGGCATTCGTTCCCTATATTGATGTCCTCATATGAATCACACGACATCAGCGCAGTTACCTCTGTTGTCTCATTGCGGCCCATTGAAGAACAAGGTAATTCTCGCATTGGTTTACCCCTGTTGTTACTTCCGAGCGGCTCTTATATATATATTATTTTTCAAGATGAATGGAGAGTATAGAGACGTGGAATAAATTTCAGCGTAGTTAGCCTGTTGTGCTAAATGGTTCCAAACCAATGCGATTTTTTCTTCCAATCCGGTCTCTAGCAAATATCCTCAACAAGGCTACGGAGGACCCTCGTCACCAAGAGCTTTCGTCACACAAATTCAGACATACTGCACTGTTCCCCTTTATCTCGCCGTCTTAATACTGCTGATTTCACCATGCTTGTTCAGCACGCGCTATTGGTTGATTTTGGTTGATTCGTTGCTCAACGCAAAATTGTCTGTACAGTACTTCCCGATTTATCTCAAGTACTGGATAGCTCACACAAACTGTTCAATATCTCACCTCATGTGTCAAGTTAAAAAAATAAATTTTCATTGCGGGCATTTGATAAATTAAGATACATACACTACATAACTTTTGAATATTTCTATCACCCTTTCTTGTGAAGAGGACTCTAAATACCCACACGTACAAACAAAACATATTTTCTATTGCATTCCACGCACACGACCATGATGAAACGATCGTCGTACTTGAATATCATATTTTCGGGGATAGTGCGGAAGAAGTATAACGTACAACGTACTTGTTTGTTTGTACAAGTATAACGTACAACGTACAAACAAAACGAATGTTCTATTGTATTCCACGACCATGATGTAACGATCATCGTACTTGAATATCATATTTTCGGGGATGGTGCGGAAGAAGTACGGATACTTGACTTCATCATTGAAAATGGCGCCCTCTGCTGCGTAGGAGATGATGACGGTATGGAAGTGACGCACCACACCGGCCAGCGGCTCCACCGTGTCCGAGCACGCCGGCCCTGCGGTCGGGGTAACTCTAATTATTAACCCATTTCAGCCCAAATTTTGTAGTCATATTCCCAATATCACAACCACTGTCATTAGACTGACCCTAGCATCAGGTCATCACCAACATCAGACCGGGGACGGAGCTGCCGTCCGGCAGAAAGCTTCAAAAATTACATTACGGCGCAAATTCGACAAGAAATAAATTGTGTTGGCATTTTTAGTGAGTGTGCCATAAATGGCACGTTAATGGGTTAATGTCAAAGCCACATGGTTTTCTGCGCCAAGAACACTCGAAAAAAGAAAATTACGCTAAAGTGAACACGATGCTTAAAGTAAACAGGTGATCTGTGACTTTGATATTACAAGAACCATTCCTGGTCTTCTATAGCCCCCGACACTGTTCTCTAAAACTCATTGATTCTCAAAATTTACTAGAACATAATCACATTGGACAGCATAGCTTGCTGGAAGTAGGATAACACTAACCCAGAATCAAACTGATTCACAAAATCAACTAAAACAAATCTCATTGGACAGAATCGTCTGCTGGAAGTAGGAAAAGAATGACCCAGTATCCCATCGGTCCACAAAATCCACTATATCACAAATCTCATTCGACAGAATCGTCTGCTGGAAGTAGAAGAACACTATACCAAAATCCCATCGATCCACAAAATCCACTGAAACATAAATTCTGCTGCATGGAAGCAGGAGGAGACTGACCCAGAATGCCGGCCATCTGGTTGAAGTGTCGATTGTACTCCTGCGAGCTTTTGGTCACGAAGTCGATGAAGAGGCCCAAGACCTTCTCGCTGCTGCAGGCGCCGTCGCGTGTCATCAGCGAGAACTCGTAGTTGTTGAGGATGTTCTTGTTGTCGTTGATGCGCTTCACCGCCAGGTTAGCGGCTGAGTAAACATGATGGTGCACATTCTTACGCACTTGTAAACAATGGAAACAGTTTACTAATCTATTTTTAAACAATGTAAACAGTTTATTCACCACAAGCGACACGGAAGTAGATTGTTTCTGAAGTCTAGTACAAGGGACACATTTAAATATAGCTACTTGTGGGTCCGGATAAGTTCAGGGACTTCTATGGCATCCTCCCACTAACACTTTTCTAAGGTGTACAATTATGTTTAACCTAATTCACTTCACCCAGTTGCTCACTAGGCTGAACAATGAATTAGATCACTCGAGATTCGATACTTCATCTTACAAATTAGTTTAAATGGGCTTTCAACAAATAGATTATAGTTCCGGCGATGGGATATATAGTTTGCCAAGGACCCTCTCAAGTATCAAATATCATAGTACATTACTATCGTGAGTGGATCAACTGTCAAAAGTTCAGAGCAAGGAAACAGCACCTCCTCATCGCCTGATCTCAAGCAGATGGATTTTCAATTTGATTCATTCTGAAGCCCGTGCTGTTCTCCACGTAATTGCTGATGCTCTGATGCGCTCTATCAAAATGCACGAGAAACAATTCCGCAAGACACGCAGCGTATCAAGAAAAATGGTTTCGAGACAGACTTGAGTTTTTGATTTGTACTGAGGGTGTATTTATGAAATAAAAAATTGGTCATAATGTAGATAAAAATCCTACTTAAATTTTATTATAGTCATTTTACTCCCTTTAGCCGGAAAAACAGAAATCTATTTTGCTAGTTCAAAAAAACTTGTAGTATGCCGCCTGTAATTGAACCACATTTCAAGGAAGTAAAAAAAGGCAATTTGGCTTGAGTGCAAAAAGCTTACTAATTAATATGACAATTAGAGCAATGATGATATGAAACTAGGCTCAAAAAACATAAGCAGGCATCAGTAATGAAAATAAAAGAGTTTCATGAGATAATTTGCAATAAGAATCAAAAATGAAACCTTGGAACACTTTCACATAACACCAAAAATTACAAGCTGCAAAAGCTCCCTAAAAAGTTCGTGAACGGAGTGTGTAATAGCATCGACAATCAAAAATATAACCTTGGAACACTTTTCCATGACACCACAAAATCACAAGCTGCAAAACTCCCTAAAAGTTTGCGAACCGAAAGTAACTCACCATGCACAAGTTCTTTGCAGGTGTACCGAGCGCCCTCACTGATGGGGAAGATGCCCCCGATCCAAATTTCAGGCTTCTTGTTGTTGTGCATGGGCGTGAAGGTGCTCAGGTTGGTCTTCCTGTTGATCTCCCTGAGCCACTCGCACGCTATGTCGTCCACCACCGCGTCGTCCCAGCCTTCGTCGTGAGACTGCAAAGGGCGCAGCTCTCCTGTCGGCTCCGTGCGGCGCCGGTAGCGCTCCAGCAGGTCGTAGTAGTCTTGCTCGCGCAGCAGGAACCGCTCCACCGTCTGCGAGGGATGAATTGTCAATAAAATGCAAACACAGCTCGAATAGTGAATTGAAAGTCTACGCAGCTCGAATAATCAATTGAATGCCTGTAGCTGTAATTGAATCAATTACAGCTTTTAACCACATAAAATATTCTCGTCTGTCTTTCTTAGAAGTGACATATCCCTCTTTAAATCAATGGCCGCTAACGTTATATTAAACGTTATACTGGTTGTAGTTTACTAGAATTATTACAAAATAACTTTTATGTATGGTAAAATGTGTATAATACTTTCATACCTGTTAATTTTTCCCTCTAAATGCTCAGCAGAAAAGATATTCAAAGCTTAATTCTTCACACACATGCCATTTGAGCAAACCTCCCAGGTAAGCAACTGCAGCAATGGCACTAATTTCAGAGAGCACTTGATTTTTAATTGATTAGGACACCGACCTGATAGGCGATGGCAGCAATGCACAAGAGCCTTCCAGGTACAGTTTACGTCTTCATAGGACAGCGAATTTTTTGATTAATCGCTCTTTTTCAGAAAATACTTAATTCTTGACTGATTAGGACACCGACCTGATAGGCGATGGCAGCGTTGTCGCGGATCTTGTCCCAGACATGCTTCTCGAGCGTGTGGAGCTCGTACTTGCAGCTGTAGTCAGCAATGTGCGTCTTGTCGTCAGCGCTGACACACGAAGGGAAGGACACGGGCAGGACGTTGTCCATGGTGGACATGGTGCCCGGCCACCAGCTGAAGAACAGGAGGCCTTTGTCTTTGCGCCTGAACTTATTGATGAAATAAGGCGTCAGATTCGGTCCCACCCACGCAATTCTCACGAGCAGCTTTTGACTCTGGACTTGCTCAATCAAGAATGAAGAGGAATCTGGAAGAAACGACAAAAATGCACAAATCAACACCGATACTGAAAGACCCATCAGTAATCTACAGCAATACTCACGGACCTGTTGAGTCTGGATTACGATTCGTGCGGGACGATGACATAGTCCAAGGAGCCATTTTTCAAAAGACAGCAAGGATATTCCAACGTACTTCATCTGATTAAAGCTAGTTTAATTGAATAAATTAATAAATTATTTTCTTGTATAAAATAAGGAATTACCATCAAGTGACGCATAAAACTTGAAAATAATTCAGTACTTACACTTCAGGAGCAAAGAGTGCAACACACATTCAATAAAAACTAATTAAAGCTTCATGTATCTAACTCGTAAACTATTGTGACAATTTGAGAACGCGGTGTCCATTCCAACAGGAGATCAACAAATTTTTAAAGAAGTTAAGAACCAAGCGAGACACACAGATCAGGACGCGCCACGACAGCCTCACCACTCACTGTATCTGCTGACGAAGAGCGTGGCGCAGTCGTTGCGTCCTTTGCATTTAGGAGGCGTGAAGATGCCGCCGACACACTCAGGGCTCATGCAGAAATATCTGCAAATATTTACCAGTGTTATCCTATGGTCGGTATTGATTATAGAGACATTTTACACCGTAAACTAATTGTATTTGATGTATTTTAAGTTCAATTTAAGCTCTGAGTCCGGCACCAATTTGGAGACGCGGAGATGGAAGTTGTTTGTAATCGCGCTAAGTGCATCATAGAAGGCCACGAACGCACATTGTTAAGAAGGATAGAAAATGAAATCGCTCATTTTCAAAACAGACGAAACATAAAATGGGGTAACAACCAATTGTTTCTTAAATACTTCATCTCATAAAGGTCATAAGTTGCTGTAAAACAATGAGAAGTAAATGGTTACCATGTCATTGGGTAAATAAACTGAATTGAGCAAAAACTTGCTCGTTAAGATATTTTATTGCAAGTTTGGAAAGACTCATGAATGGTGGTCCCAAATGAAGACAGTGTGACGTTGACAATACAAGCCTGGTAGGTAATGTTTTTCACTCACATTGAAACATATTCTTAACGATTCTGCGAACGTAACCGATGTTGTTAAAAATACATCGTGAGGAAATAAACAACTATACATAAAACTTAAACAATAAGACAATCAAATAAAAAGCAATTCAGTTTTAGCCTTACTTAATTAACTAAATACAGAAAACATGAGGGTATGCAGTCTCGCTACAACTTCAAGTAACGCCCATGCGGTATATTCAAAAGCATTCTGACTATATTTTATTTTATAACTTATTTTGAACGCACCACGACTCCAGAAATCAGCGGAAATTTAAAAGACTCACTATTAATTGAGTTGAATCTCTTTCCGATGGAGGACAACCTTGTTTGCTACACAAAACTGCATGCTATAACGAAGATTTTAATTTAAGCGAAGAAGTCACGAGATTTAGACAGCGTTTCCGTTATGAATCCCACTTCAAGATACACTGAGCTACGTAACATTACTGTTTCCACAACAGCTTTGCAATCACTATGCATAAAATAAAACTATCGAAGGGTGTTGCCAAACTCAACAATAAAGCACGACCATGCAGAGATGTAGCGAAGACACTGCACTTCTGGAGCGCGAGCGTTACATGGTCAGTGTACCAGGTCCGGCATGCGTCGCCGCCAAGTGAGACCTAGAAAATAACCCTTCAAATAGCTGAGGGTATCGCCTGCTTATTATTTCGTGAACATCCATTTGGTTTAAATCATCCTCACTGACGCAGGCCACTCACTCGTCGTTGATGTGAGTGAACTGCCTGAGGCGCTCCTCTTCGGCCTCGTCCAGGGCGAAGAGCTCCGTCACGGCCGGGTTCTGGAAGGAGCGCCAGTGGTCCGTGATGAGCCCGTGCGTCTTGAAGTCACTGCTGTTCGTCACGTACCAGCCGAACCTGACCAACCCAAGCTCATTAATGACGTAAGTTACAACAGTGGGAGTCAGTTGCACTAATTTTGCTCGGGAAGGAACAAATTCCCCATTATTTTTCCTGTGTCATCCACCACAGCGTGTGAACCTGACCATGGAAATCTCGAGAAATCTAAATGAGAATATTCAGCACATTAGAGTTTCAACATCAATTTTGGGGAAAGAAGTTTCAAGGAATTTGAAAAATAGGCCAATGAATTTATTCAGCTTTTTCCTGGACAGCGTTCGATTGTTACGTGGCAGCCAATTGGCCCATGGATAATGACAAAATAATACAATTAGAGGTTTTGCAATTTCATAAAGGGAGAGATTTGAAGTGACACACTCCTTCGTGAAGAGACGGCAAACATCCAGTTTTATTGGTGTCACTCAACAGTCTACAGCTGAGGAATTGACCGACCTGCCACCGGATCCTTGAGACCCGCAGTTGACAGTTGAAGTGCCCTGGTTGACGTATGATCCTGGAGGGATCCACACCTCCAAGTCGATCATTGACTTATTGCTGGAAAGGAAGGTAGACCATAGATACACAACTGTGAGAGAGCAACCAAACTTTAAATTTGTCATTGTGACTTAATGCTTCAAAGGAAATTTAAGCGCTGAGCAAACTTGATAGTGGCAGTGACCGCAAGTAATACAAATTTAACCTGAAAAACACTTCGAAGCAAATAAATATTTTCCTCTTTAAGATAAGCGATAAGCGTTGTGTTTTAACTTCTATTAACCACTTAGAAATAAACATCCAGAGTTGTACCAAAATAAGGGAGTAAAATTAGAAACATCGCAAGGAAGTTAACAAAAATGATAAAAAGATAGAAAATATTAAAAGGCATCCCACAGGAACGTTTCAATCCAAGAATAGTTTACAACAAGAAATCTGAAAACACAGTTTTGATTAAACAAGATGTTCAAAAAAAGGGTAGCGAGCTAAAAAACACGAACGAAGCTCCCTCTCTTCCATCCAACCTCCCAAAAAATGAAGGTTCACTCAAAGCGATTGCAGTAAAAGTGTCGAACTCATCAACTTACTATTTTTAGCGAGTACACGCTCTTCATTACATTAAGAGATTGTTTCGACTCACTGACATAAAGAGACCCCAGAACGCAGAGGTTGAAATTTTTGAGCAGCAACTTAAGTATAAAAATGACTAGGAGTAGTTTTGTAGTCAAAGGAGCCACTCGCGCAGTGCTGTTTAATACTCTACGGCATACAAATGTAAGAAGTTGATCCGCTTGGTTGCTCGGATTAGCGTGCTCGGCGACCCGCACGTAAATTGCTCGCTGGGTGGAGCCCACGTACTGCGAGGCGTAAAGCGTTCGACCAATGGCAGGGACGAGGGAGGTTCTCATCTTAAACGATTGCTCATTCTTTACAGCAGTAAACACCATGGTGCTATTATTAACCAGTACACTACGGGAGAGAATTTCATGGAAAAATACGATGAAACTCTAGAAAGATATTTTTTCAGTTTTTCTCACTGACGTTCGACACCAAGTAAAGTTAGACTAAAACGATCAGGTAAAGACTAAATGAATAAGGCACACGCTAAAGAGATGAGAGTAATCAATACTCACTCCCTAGAGAAGTCGGAGACATTACTCCAGTTCTGGTACTTGACGAGGGTCACGTTCTGGTAACCCACTTTTTCCTGTAAATTCAACATGTATTAGTCAGATACAAAGGACGCTTTATTCCAATCACTCAAGCCTGATACATATCATCTTGCACATTGGTTTTACAAATGCCTTATAACTAACCCCAGGACGCAATGACAGTTACTTCCGGACAAGCCGGTCCCCATTTCCGACACCTGGGTAGAGTTGGGAGCTGTGCCTGAGTTCTCCCTATTCCCAACGGGGAGAAATCCCCGCACGAAACTGCCGGGATTCGAACTGCCAACACCTTCGCGTGAAGGGCGCGTTCTCAACCACTCGGCCACAGTGACCAACCAACTAACTGTAGTTTAGGCACGTAAACGCTGAATAGTTTTAGTTTGGCTATTTTATTCATTTTGACGTTGCAGTTCAAGAGGTTGTAAAGATAGTAGGAGCATGCAGCGCTTGAATAGAGTAAAATTGCCAGTGAATGGGTCATCGAAAAATGATGAGCAGATGTGCTGTACGTCGACAGCTTTGGACTAGAGTTAAGTTGTGGTTACGTGAGTGGAATGTGCCAGAATTGAACTTTGAAAGCAATGAAGCTAACAGAGGTTTGACCAAGACATCGTAAGAGCGGAAATTAATTTTACTTCAACATTACGCGATTATAATTGAAGAGAAATTGGAGCTGAAGGAAAAAATATAACTTAAAATAAACAAAATTTTGAAAATCATTCAAGATTGCATGTTAAAATGGCTTTGTATTGCATTCTGGAAAGTTATATTGAAAGTTCACTAGCTATCAAAGAGTAAACACTCACGTACGGTACAAGTTAACTTAAACATTTCGCATGCACTTGCTAATGCAAACACGGAAACAAGGTAGAATTCTAAAACACATTCTTTTTTCGATAATGCTAAATATTGTGAGCGCATTCATAATTATTTTCCCGCACATGACCAGCGCTTCTCAGTTCTCCCATAAAAAAAACACAACAAAAGTTCCCTTGAATGAATATATCGAGTCAGGCCTCGTTTAAATTCATTGTTTAATTATTCTGGAGGGAATATATCACGTGGAGACAGACAGCTTCAATCCAATCCTGAACGACAGTGAATCAAGCGCACGAAGAAGTGTTAGTAGAATAGTGATCATAAATGCTGTGGAGCACATGCGCCCACTTGTGAAGCATCATGTTGAGCATTTTAATGCACCAATGAAAAAGAGAATCGTGAAAATTTTACAAGAATGAGACGCTCTTACTACATTTAGAAATTCAGGTGAAACTATTGAGGGGAAATAGTTGGCTTCTCCCATAAAATCGTTCATTGGAAATAATTATAACATACTCTGGTTGCGTGTAAATTTATTTCATACGTGACCCTGCGTATTTACCCCAATAACAATTATAAGAAAGGGTCCTCGTTACATAAGTTGCTCGTTGCACACTTTTTCTCATACGTGTAGCACAAATAGCACCGTTTGCATATGTATAGCCAATACTGGAACTGCAAGCGTTCCTCCCCTTATTGCATCTTCTAAATTAAAAATTCAATATTTCCTCTGAATTTCCATCACACGGTGTAATTTCCCGCATGTTCTATGACAAAATGAATGGCATATTAATTAACCTCCTCTTAAACTGCATTGAGGCATATTACCCACTTCCTTGAACCGAGAGATCCTGTACCAAGCCAGTAAATGAAAGAGAACCACACGAGCAATAACGTCAACATCCAGCAAATTTATCCACCAAAAAATTGTCGATTAAAAAGCATTGCTGCCGATCTCAAGACTCCCAGTGCATTCATCCTAAAAAGGTTCTTTCCCAGAGTTTATTTCATTGAGGCCAATTTACGAGTATACATTAGTGACCAAATTAGCGGTCAACAACACGGTATCTAGACTACAGAAATTAGGGACCTATTCACTAATTCGTAACCAAATTAGTTATCAAGAACACGGTATCTAGACTAAAGAAATTAGGGACCAATTCACCCATTCGTGACCAAATTAGCCATAAAAAACACGGTATCTAGACTACAGAAATTAGAGCAACTTACACTGAGCAGTATTTTGAAAATAGCGGTAGCAAGTCTGTGCGAGATTCTCTCGGATGTAGCCAGCGAGAGCTCAAGCACAACTTGCGTCTTCGCGTCGAAGATGTATTTCTTCGGGGCCGGAGCTGTAAATTTAAAAATTAAAGGTGTATGAAAAGTTATAGCAATTTTGATGGCCTAATAAATATTTATAAAATATCTTTCATGAGTATTTATATATAAAAATATTCATATCCTTTATATGTTGCAAGAATGGATATCGAATTGCGACTTGTTAATTCAACTTTTTGAAAAATTCATTCAAACGGTAACTTGAAAACTGAAGAAAACAATTTAACATAAATGAATCATACAGTGGGACCCAGGAGTGACTAATGCTTTTAATTTACTAATAAAGCAAAAACTGTGAACGTTTAGATATCGAAACTTATTTCTTTCGAAAAAAGGTACTTTCATTGTTCAGTTGAACTTAGTATTCTACATATTTATCAAAAAGAAAGAAATTTTCTGCTTGAGCTTCGAGATCTCGATTTTTAGTCATATTTCGCTACAGCAAAGATGAAAGAATAATTATGCTGCAAATCTACACAAAGACCTCGTCCGTGACAAAGCAGTAATCTATTGCAGAATCTATTTCAGAGAAAGAACTAGTCGTTCTACAGATTCAATTAAAGCTCTGTATCAAAAATTTACGGACACTGGTAATGTTAATGATGAACGATGATCTGGAAAATTAAAACCAATCCAAACTGAACCTGCAATCGAGCGAGTCCCTGTAGATGTTGCAGGTTACCCAAAAATTTCCATCACAAAGTGTTCAAATCAATTATCTATTTCGAGAGCTCCATTACAATTGGAGTAACATCCGCGCACAATTCAATGAGCTGAACAAAATTGCCTCCTAATGACCAGTATCAGCGTTTTCATTATTCCAAATATTTTCTTTTTTCAATGGAAATATGTTCTTATTATATTATTTTTTTTCTTTTGTACGAGGTTGTCTCTTTCATTGAAATCATCATCCCTGCCGAAGCTCACTTCCACTCGTCAAGCCATGTAAGCAGATGCAATTCCAAAATTTGGAGCGCTGAAAATTCAAGGGAAATTAAAAAAAACGACAAAGGCACACTCTCCGCGTGACTGCGTCGTGCGGAACGCCTGCTTCAACTGTACTTTCTTGAATATGGTGACACGAGTGAAAAAGTTACCGGAGAAAGATACTGAATTGTGATACGAATTTATTTTTACAGAACTTGATGCGAAAAATTTACTCAGTCCTTGGTTTCAAAGCATAGAGCCACAGCTCACACGGCAAGAGACGCAATGACATTGGTGAGAGGGTGCTTAACAGATCGTTTGATATCACAATTTAGGGACATCTCTTGGCCCCCTCGTTCTCCAAATTTATCCTCACGCGATTTTTTTCTGTGTTTTCCAGATTTTACCCCATGCGTCAAAACAACATTTATCATCAAATAGCTCAACTCTTTTCCGATACATGAAGGAGCATTTTGGACACAGAAGAGCATTAAGTTCTAAAAACAACTGTGGTCAATATTCAGAGGATATTGTAATTAAAATATAATTTCAATAAGCCCTAAAACCTTTTTTTGATAAAATAAATTTCGCTTTCCTAGCGTTTATAGTTTTTACATTATTAACAAATTAAACGGATCAGTTACTTGACGGCCACCCTGTACAGTTCGTTACCCATCAAATGTTGAACAATTGTTTTCTGAATTCTTTAGATTTAATGCAATTGATTTATAATTTTACCTAGGCATCATCTGAACATAAAGATACGTTAATTATAAATTTTTTACTTCCTCATTTAAGTTTTTTAGTTTCGAAGCCAAGGAATCTAACGACTTGAATTAGCAGACATCAGTAGCATAATACACCAGGCAATAAAGATATATAGATCTATTGGAAAGTTGCTTACGGTAAATTCCTAAGCATGTGCCGTTGTAGGCGTCCGCAAACTGAATGCTGAGTGCGACAGTGAGGAACGTCCACAGCCACGCTACCGCCGAGATTAGGTGGCTTCGCCGACGGATAATTTTACGATGACTTTTTAACTTAACAGGAAAAATCAGAGAATTTTCTTGGTGGGACGGCCAAGAAAACGGCAGGGACGAGGCGAACGAATGACACGATTTTAAGTTTTTCTTTGATCCAGCTGCTGGCTGCGAGTTGGAGCTTTCCTTCGCCTCATCGCAAGTATTCGGCAGGGGAGAAAATAAGCTGCGAGATGACGTTGCCGGTGAACGTGAGCTGCATGTAACGGAGTGGCAAGATCGAGCGACGGGAGAATTTAAAACACCGTCGCACACTCTCTCAGGGGCTTCTGCGTGTTGTGGCAACATGGCAACACAGTTAGAGTGTTGCGGCATCCTATCAACATAGTTTGAGTGCTGTGGCACCCTGGCAACACAGTTTGAATGCTGTGGCACCCTGTCAACACAGCTTGAGTGCTTTGGCACCCCGGCAACACAGCGTGAGTGCTCTGGCACACCGGCAACACAACATGACGGCTGGACAGAACTCAGAGGTAGGTACGACGTTTCCAAAGAGCCGGAAACGTCGGCGTGCAAGAAGCAAGAGTTACGTGACATGCTGGAGGTAGGTAGAGAGCGGCTGGAAGAGTCTTGAGGCATGCTGAAGCAGCTTTGTGGCATGCTGCACGACGTCAATTGTCCATACAGACAGCATGACGCGGATGCAACACTCTGCAGATCTCGTGAACAAAAAGCCTGCAAGGAACAAGGTGCGTCGCTAGTTACGTCGGTCCCGTTATGATGGTTTCTGCCATCTCGATGCATAGTCTTCGCCTCCTTGTGAAGACTCCTGAAAAATTGTAACTTTTAGGGTTACGTCAGCATCTCATTGAAGGTTCAGTAACTCTTGCGCCAAAATCGATACGCGCCTCGAGGTCGATTTGAAAATCCGTACCGGAGAATACCATCTACATCAAAGTCTTGGCGATGGGTAGCTCATGCAAGACGATTAACGACCATCATGGTCATTGGGAAGTCTCAAGGACATCAGAGAGCAGGACACTCGGCTGGGTAGAGGCGCTTGAGCCGAAAGCTGAGGCGCTAAAATGAAGTTCCACTTTATTCCCTCCTGCTCAAGTTAGCTGCGCGCTCTGGTGTCGTTCAGGGACCTTCCTCCATCTGAAACAAAAGAAAATTGTTTGACTCCGTTAAAAGAATTACCAAGAAAATCAATTGGATCTTAATGGTGAATTTTTCAACCAGGATTATAAGAAGTACAAAAGCTGTAGCTGGCAACTACAATGAGTTTCACTAAATGGAAGACAGGAATAAAATAGTAAAAGAAATATAAATTTCGGCCTCCATGAACACCTATAATTACATATGAATTACAGAGTCCAAATATGAAAGTTAGCAATGGCGAAACTTTATGTTTTAGTGATGTCCTTACTCAACTTTTTAAAACTGGCCTTGAATCACTTATTTTATTGTAATCATTGAAAAATGCATAAAACATTAAAAAATAGACGTACACCATAAACACACACAACGCTCATAAAAAATTAAAACCCGACAAAACAGACGTACACAAAAACACACAGCACACACATAGTCATGAATGGTAAACAGATGGCCAACAACTAACTCGAAGCTCCGCTGGCGATGGCTCGGTGTACCAACCAATAACGATGTATATGTCTATTGTAAACTTGCTTACAGTATATTCCTAAGCAGGTGTCGTAACCTTGGCAGAGTGCAAGATCTGAAAATTAGTTCAACACTGGTTCTGGTGTGTTCTCAGCTGCCCTTACAGATAATAAGATTTTGTTTAAACTCTCTAACGTTCGAAATCCTTCGCTCGTTCTGGAAGCTTTTGCATCTAAAATGCAATTTTTAATGAATAAACATACCTACTCGATTTTAGCAGTCTTCTCTTCCATGTAGAACACTTCCTATTCGAGCATCTACACAAATACGGTCAGTATTCAACTTCCAATTACCCTGAAATGATCTCGTTTCAAGATCACAGCAAAAGAATAACTCATCAGTTTTCAACTTCCAATTACCCTGAAATGATCTCGTTTCTAGATCACAGCAAAAGAATAACTCATCAGTTTTCAACTTCCAATTACCCTGAAATGATCTCGTTTCAAGATCACAGCAAAAGAATAACTCATCAGTATTCAATATTCCAATAACCCTGCAGTGATCTCGTTTCAAGATCACAGCAAAAGAATAACTCATCACGCCCCGGACGCGATGCAGAGGTCACCCAAAATGGACCACAAGGATAGACTTAGCGATCAGTTCACGTCGGCCGCAGGTAATTAAAGTCCATCAACATCAGCGGGACCAATATTTATAGACGCCGAGCTCCCAGTACGGATTGAGGACGGGATAAGTTAGGGCTCTTTGCTGCCAAATGCAACCGAATTTGAACGCAAAAACGGACAGAGAGGTGACGCGAAAATGGTGCTTTACTCTTATGTGTCCCACTCCCCAGCGGGCATGAGACCTGCATCGGAGGTGCCTGTAGGAATGGTATGCGAAGTGTTGAGTCTACAATTTTTTTTCCAATTAACAATTCTACAATTTACATATAACAATTCTACAATTTCTAATTAAGAATTATACAATTTTTAATTACCAATTCTACAATTTCCAACTAACTATTTAACAATTTTCAATTTTCAATTTACAATTCCACAATTTCCAATTAACAATTCTACAATATCCAATTAACAATTCAACAATATCCAATTGACAATCCTACAACTTTCAATTAACAATTCTACAATTTCCAATAAACAATTCAACAATTTTCAATTAACAATCATACAATTTCCAATTAACAATTCCACAATTTCCAATTAACAATTCCACAATTTCCAATTAACAATTCCACAATTTCCAATTAACAATCCTGCAATTTACAATTAACAATTATACAATTTCCAATAACCAATTCTACAATTTCCAATTAACAATTTTACAATTTCCAATTGACAATGCAACAATTTCCAAGGAACTATCCTACAATTTCCAATAACCAATTCTAAAATTTCCAATAAACAATTCTACAATTTCCAGTTAACAATTCTACAATTTCAAGTTAACAATTCTACAATTTCCAATCAATTCTGTGCAAGCCAGTGAGGCCGAGAGAGCGCGAAGAGAATGCACCACAATTCCAACTCAGAAGCGCATTGTTGAAGAGACAAATGCTCCATTGTACGAATATGAAGTTATATCACAGCGCTCGTGTGTGAGAGCGTTCAAAACACAAAACACGTTCATCAAAGCCAGAAATTGTCCATGAGAATCGCACGGCACAGCGGCAGGCGAAGCGTACCAGAATAGAGCTAATTAATTCACATACGCTTTTAACCCCACGCAAATTCACGGGTAAACATACCCCTACAGGGGGCTCTTCTTGGTCGTCCCACTCGTTGAGGGTGTGCACAGACATCAAAGCTGCACTACGCTCTTCTATAACTCTACCTATGAAAAAGGAAGTCGACTTGCAATTGCGGCTTCTCCTTATACCTCAAGTGTAACGGAGAAAGTAATGAAGTAAACGATGCAAGAAATAGAGATAAGTCAATGTTTGCTAAGGTATTAACAACCACTTTAACCACAAATAATTAAACTGAAATTCAATATTCAACTAAAATTTAAAGTCAATTATTGTAGCAAGTAACTTTGAAAATAGCAAGGATTAACTGGTTCGTTCCTTTATTTAGCTTTAATTAAGTATGCTTGAAAATTGAGTTTGTGACTACTGGCTGGTCAACAACATTATGAAAATCCCCTCAGTGGCCACCAGTGGCGCACGTTACAGTCAAAGTGTTAATGTTACCCATAAGCTTCAGAGAGCGAAAGAGCTTTACATAACAATAGGCATAAGTAAAACTGCATTAATTTTGGTCATAAGATATACTTTCTACCAAACAGTAGTTTCACCCTTAAGTTATTGATTTAAGTTCGTCTTAAGTTAAACTACATAAATGATAGCATGAAACTAAACTTCCGCACATTTCTAAATTAACGAATCAATATAAATGAAACACTAAAAGCCGTTCACTTTGGTTTCTTTCCAATCAAATAAATTAGCATACTCTTAATTCATCCAAAGTCTTCGCGCGCTGTAACATTACAGAAGGCGTAACTCATGCGCACCAATGAAAGAGAAACCTCTGCTGAGCAAATTGCCCATCACACATGAACGGCTATCGCCGAGTCAGCAAATGCCTAGCAGTCGATTGATTAAGAGGAACGAGTTTTTTACGTCACAGACGATATGTTTGCATGCCTAAATGTTTTAAGCATATAAACTGTCTGGGATTTTTTGTCGGTCGTGACGTAGGTGGCAGGGGCGAACGGTCTGATGAAAGGCTGAAGGGTGTTGAAAACGCTTCGAGTTGGCATTGATCGTTTACGTACGATGCATCGCTGGAACCAAGGATGAAAACTCCCAAGTAACATTCTAATGAGAGTTCTATTAAAGTACATGAGCAGTAACATTAAATAATGGAACCAAATAGATATATTTTTCACTGGTTCTCGTGGGTAGCAAAAAATGTTTTTTTAGGTTCGAAAATTTACGAGGGCATTCGACTAGCTGCTTCAGTGGACGGTATCCAACTTACCGGTATCATTCTTAGTATTGTGGTCACCCGCATTTTGCGAGGGGATCCTTTCTAAGTAACTTGGTCAATTCAAATCCCTACTCTGCTTGAATATTTTAATCGAGCATTTCATTGAATATGTAGTTCGTTTTTAAGATTCCCATCAAATTTTCTGCATTATATTCCACCCAAAAATAATCATTGCCAGAGTTTAAACTGGAAATATTTCACAGAAAACGGTGTTTTCATCATCTTTTCACTACTTTTGTTTATGGGGAAACTATTATAGAAATAAAACAATTAAATTGGCTTTATTTTTTATAGCCGTCGCCGTGTGAAATTTATCGACAAGAAATACATCTGAAATAAAAAAAAATCAGTGTCATGGATGCCCAGCAATTTAAAATGAATCAATATTAGGAAGTAACACAACTACACAAAAGTTCGAAGTCAAAAGAGCTTATTCAATTCTAATTTGCAAATTGCCAAACTTTACAATCGCTGGAGTTGGCTTAGAAAGCTTTAGCTCGTTCAGTGCTGGGATTTTTAGGTTTGTTTAGGAACAGCTTCAAGCATATTTAGTACCCACAACGGTGAATAATAAAACTATAAACATTCAAATCGTGCAGACATGAATTGAAGTCGTGTCTGTAACACAACTTAGTAACATAATTGGAGATGCGCTAATACAATTCGGTAACACTATGAAATATTCAAAGTGGACCAGTACTAATTCTCTACACGGAGGTACAAAAAGCTTCACAGTAATGTTGAATAGTGCGGTGACATTCGCAATGTGTCGGTCTACAGTGTATACCCCAACATGGCGGTATGAAGTACGTACCCCAACATGGCGGTATGAAGTGCAGAACCCAACATGGCGGTCTAAAGTGCATACCCCAACATGGCGGTATGAAGTGCATTCCCCAACATGGCGGTAAGAAGCGTAGAACACCTCTTGAAAAGTCTGAAATGCGCTCTAGAGGCGGAAATGGCTCGTCGTCGGGCAGCACACTCCACAATGGGAACCAAGCGCCACGGGAGAGACTTACCGAAACCAAAAAGTGAAGACGACGCAAGATGAGGAAGTCTTGCATTTCAGCGCAATATCGCAGGCAAATGAAGAGCATCGAGAGCAGCGGTGTCTGTGTAACTCGTACAGGTAACGTAACGAGCGGCCTGATGTCTTCCAGCTCGCAGTAATGAGGTGAACACGACACCAGTTCACTTCCAGAACATCGCGCTTGATTGAAATGAGCTGGAAGAGCCTATTCCAACCTAACAGGATATTTCCGTCACTTCAACTGCAGTGGGAAATTTTTCTCGACTTGAAAGCCAATTATATAATTTATGAAGGGAATAATATATTTTTTATGAGAAACCATAAGCATAAATAGGTAATTCATGCGATGATTGTTTAAAATGGGGAAAATTTTTTTAGAGTTAGTTGTACCAAAAATCGGCAAAGCTTCGTTTGATTTTTGAATGTTCACATTCAAAACCCATTCTGGGCTTGCAGAGACAGCAGCTGCTGCGCATCACACGAGGCTGCAGGCTTTGCTATGAAATCAAATTGATAGAATTTGTTGAAGCGCCAAAAACAGCACTCAAGTCATGCTCGTTTAAATGGTATTTGCTGTGTGATTTTAAACCGCTGGCACGAGTGAATATTAATCGAATGCAAGCAACCGCTTCAGCTTTGGCATCAGCTGCGATGCGGAAACCCGCGCACCAAAACTAAATTTTATTACATTTTCGAATGATAAATCGAAGTTAAGAGAAATAAGAATAAGAATAGCAGAAGCAATAAAAAGAGAAAAAATTCCATCGACGCATCTCCCTGAACGTCCACACGATATGTCAACACATTGGTTTATAAGAAAATTTTCAACATTAAGGCCCTTATCTCTAATTGTTAGAAATGTCATGAAAAGTATTCTAATATTTATGAATAGGGAAAAACAAAAATAACCTCCCTAAATCCGAACAACAAAGCACACCTTTTTTGTGTCACAATAAATAATTTTGTCACAATAAAAAGCGAACCACTTACACATATCTAAATCATCTCTCACGCGAGCTACAGAGCACTGTACTGCTGGCCGCGAGATGAGTTCACTACATAGAGTGTAACATTCCACGAATATTCTCCCCAAATATTTCATACTCAGTTCATGAAAACGCCGACAATCTTGTGATTGAAGTTTTCACTGGGTGGGTGGGAGGAGAATGGTATGAGAATTTTATTCAATTCCAGAAACCCTTTGTTGCGCCGCCCATATATGGCTTTGGAGCCTGCAGACGAAAGGATATTGATGCAGATCGTATCTGAGCTACGCGAGAGAATATATTCAAGTGTTCACTCTTACAAAACAGTAAAGAAAATCTCTCAAAAAATCGTTGATGCCCGCCAGCTCCGTGTCTGATGTGATATCTGTCAATTTATTTACGTGAATAGAGATAAAATACCTCAATTTTTCTCGGGCACCTTAGGGTTGTTTTCGTAATTTACAGCATCTCAATACCCACTAATTTTCTCACATATTTAATAGGTAAAGTTTTCATATGTATCGGTCCTATTCCATTAACATTCACAGGGTATTAAATCCCTTAAAGTTTTGAAGTCGTAACAACGTTTTGTTATATCTCGAACATGACCCTCATTTTTGTCTTCTATAAATTGTCATTATTTCCTCCCATCAGCCAAGGCCAAATAAACTGCTGTGCTACGTGACATAGAGTAGTCTTTCATTTCAGCTTTGTTCCGTTATTCTATCAGGAGATTTGAATTCTTCCGTTAGCGGCCGATCGCCTGTTCGTACAACACTCGCTATGTCACTATTAACCTCACAATACTAGCCTAATATTATAAATTGTTTACTCAGTGTGAATTTCCTAATATCAAGACCTGAATATTTGAACGTCGTGACACCACTCTGTAACCCAGATGACTCATCGACGAGCCCAGTGTGTTAAATCACGAGATCAATAATTTTTCAATTACCTCCATCCCACAGATATTCTTTACATTCTTGGCAATAGTCATTAGAGATGCACAATATTGAAATAAAAAACATAATATAATATTTAATATTTTAGTGTGCCCATGTGTATCAATGCATGGTGATAACATTTTGTAGAAGGGACAACATGCTTAATACATGTTCAATTGGGTAAGAAGCAGAAACAAATTGTGGTCCACTGCCGTGCACTAAACACCCAACCCTCTGAAATGTCAGCCTCAATTCTCTACAACGTTCACACAACCCTATAAGCCGTCTACCAAACCCTCAACTCAGTCTACCCAATGCTTTACACTGTCCACCCAACCTTCTACGCCATCCACCAATCTTTTAAGCCGTCCACCCATGCCTTCATATCATCCACTCAACCCTCTACAATCTACATAGTCCACTCAATCTTTTTCATCGTAGACCCAATCCTTTACAACGGCCTACCAACTCTTTCCACTGTTCAGCCAACCCTGTAAAGTCTAACCCGTCCTCCCTATCTTTTACCCTGTCCACCCAAGCATTTACATTGTCGACCCAACACTCTACACTGTCCTCACAACTTTCTACACTGTCTCTCTAGCCCTCTACCCTGTCCTCCATTTTTTATGCCGCCACCGAGCCTTTATGTCGTCCACCCAACACTGAACACAGTTCCCCCGAGCTTTTTCATCGTCGACCCAACCCTCTACATCGTTCCCATTTTTATACGCCATCCTCCTAAACGTTTACATTGTCCTTCCAACTCTTTACACTGTCCTACCAGCCTTCTACACCGTCTTCCCAATCTGTTACTCTGTCCACCAGTAACCCTATACACCATTCACCCAACTCTGTGCACAGTTCCCCCAACCCTCTGCAGTGTCCTCCCAACTCTCTACACTGTCCATCCAACCTTCTACACCTTCCACCCAAGCCATCGCAGCACCCACCCAACCCTCTACACCGTCCCCCAATTAAGGTGCCGCGTTGTCAACTGCGGTCAAGTTTCAGACATGTCATGCCAAGACTCATGCCACTGTTGCGCCGATCGGCTTGGCTGCTCTCAACAAACTTGTGACCAAACCCTCCACAAAAACTTCTGAACCTTAAGCAATTCACGCTAACTGAGGTGAACTTTTTTATAACAACCACTGGGAGTGTTATAGTACCCAATGGAATATATACCCATGTAAACGCCGTGTTCGTCAGGTATAAATTTCATTTACGCCGTGTACGTAAAACTTTGGTATTCCACGTGTAACATTCAGATCGACTCCTGGAGAAAATGGAGCTTTGAAAATAGGGATGGAGAACAAGCACAGAATTTTTTCTATCTAATTCTACTTACTATGCAAATGAAACATAAATTGTAATCAATAGTCGAATATCAAATAAATCTCACAAACATTCACCTAAAATGAACACAGAACATCGAAATAAAATAGTAAAACTAATTTGTATAACTGAGGGCAAATTCGTCACCATAGACTTTTTCCGTGGGAAACTTTTGAACATGGAGACTCGCTAGAAGCAATGCCACAGGAGAATGGATGGCCAAGTCGATTTTTCGTCTGTGGCATCAGGTAGCGACAACGCAGCTGCAACAGAATGTTCCAGGAACTGGCATCTTCAAGTTCACTTAAAGGTTCCTATGTTTTGGGCTTGACGAGATAAAATTTTAACCAATTTAAAGCAAAATTTACTGCACTGGTTTGTATGCTGCGTGTTTTGTTCATTTCTGGGTTGTTTTAACAATGTGTTCATCCATATATTAGGATGGTTGGTTCATTATTTAAATAATTTGGGGGAATTTTTTCGGGTATCATCATCCTGTTATTTAACGATCGTGTTATACAACGTTCGACTATCATTCATTCGGTTTTGCATTTTACCATTACAGTTGAAAAAATGAAAAATAGCCTCTGTAGCTTTGAGAACTACACAACGCACGTTAATCTCTTACTGACGTAGATTTCTCGGAGAAACGCAGCCGAATTCACACTCCAACAATAAATAAATGATGCATATATTTCATTAAAAAACACATAAATGGAGTCCCAAATCTTTAACATGGGCTAGAATTTCTCTGTCGTAGACCATATTAGCCGCCAGCTGCTGACAACAGCCAATATCGCAGCTAGATTGGCGGGAGCGATTTTGTGATCGTCTGCTTATGCAGGAGCTCGAAGACAGCCCGCACCGACTTTGGCTGCAACGATCATCACAGCCATATGTTAAAAATGCGATGAAAGTTAGGAAAATTTTTTGGTATGATACCATTAGGCTGGAAGATAAACTGTCCTGACTTCGAACAGTTTTTCTCATTCATTGTAAATTATTTAAAATCAGAAGAAATTATATTTATCCAGAACGCATGACTGTTGCATGGGGTACCAGAATTTTTTGAGGAAAGCTTTTTTCACACGAAATATTAACACCTTCAAACTTTTGCCTTGCTTGATTGACCGTCATTTTAAGTTTGCGTCATTTTGAGACGATAAAAATAATAATGACAAGTGGTGCAAAGTTAATGAGACCATTCACTCCCTACCGATGACACCGCATTCATTGCTAACTTAAAAATTACTGATCAAAGTTATAAAATTGTCTTTACATATTTTTTTCTTTATATATTCAAACAGATTTACATAATGTAAATTAAATACCCCACAGCGCACGACACGAAATCGTTTTTAACCATTCAAATAATGAAAGAAAAGTGTTAGCCCTAGCTTTGGCAGCAACAACAGACGACGTTGATTGCGCAGTAATGGCTCAGTGGTGAGAGACGTGTAGTGCAGTGTTTAACGGTGCGGCGCTAAATTGCCCAGACCGAATGAACCTGAGCGAATCTGTGATTGTACATACTTTGAAAAAAAATTTTATTGAACACTTGAACTTATTGAATTTCGAACACATTTGGACTTCGTTTTTTTTTGTTAGAGAAGTGATCAATGATCCAAACCTCTCGCCGTATGGTATGAAGTGATGAAAATGTCTCCCAATAATAACTATTTGAAAATGCCTACCAATACAAATTATTTAAAAACGGCTACCAATAATAATTAGTTTACGTTTGGTATTCTCACACACCAAGTGTATTCTGGAAAAACAAGTGGTTCCGCGTGTGGTCTTAAAACAGCGCTCCGGTCACCGAGATCGCGCCTCGTCGTCCTGCAGACAAGGTGAGTACTGTACTAATTCTTCATTGAATGTACTAAGTTACGCATGAATAATTACTTTAATAATTTTTAAATAATATAACACAATATAAATTCATCTATAATAATTCTACTGAATAAAAATACTATACTATATAAAAATACTATAATAATACTTCACTAAATGAAGACTTATTATAGGAGAATTATCACATTATTATTCATGCGTAAAGTTACGCATGAATAAAAATGCATAGTAACTTTCAATAACTTATAGCACTTTTTTGAGCAAAATATAGCTAGGTATGGGGCAGACGCGCATTGAAGCTGCAGAGACAAAAGATACAGAATTAATAGAGAGTCAACGGAAAAGCTTGCCTCACCACGGAGCTGTAATATTTGCTTGAGAGATAGCGAATATAAATATAGCAGATTTGTTAGTGCCACTTGGAAAGTAATTGCATTTCTCATCGCCTTGAACTATGAATTAACTTTTAGAGCTGGAAATGAAGACGAGTAAAGCACATATTCTTAAAGCGTTATGAATTTTGAAAATAATCTTGCGGAAGAAACAGAAAGAAAAAACAGTGCATCACTAATAAATTTGGTACAAGAAATCAGCGTTGGTTTTTAAAATGTCTGTACATAAAGATCCTATGTTGACATGCATAGGGTGAGATGCCATGGAATAATTATATGTTCGGCATCAACACTTTTACCTCAACGTGCGCCACCGGTGGCCACGGAGGTGTTGTCCACAATGCTGCTGACCGACCAGTAGTCGCAAACTCAATTTCCATAAATATTTAATTAAAGCTAAATGAAGGCAAGATCCAGTTAATGTTCGCTATTTTCAAAATTGCTTACTACAATTCTGACTCTAAATTTGAGTTGAATGTTGAACTTCAGTGTAACGAATTGCGGTCAAATATGTTAATGAGTGTATGGGACTCGAGTTAAATGGCCGCAATTTAGGCGTGTAAAAGGTACATAAAATGTCCAGAGCAGGTACACGAGAGCAGTCGTCGGCGTACTGTAAAATGGCAGGTTGTTTAGACGAATTTCGAGACCAACTATCTACTATCAATACTGATCTTTTGAATTACCTATTATTATTTATATGGTCATACTGTTTTTTGATGAAAATGCTCACATGACTTTTTTTAGTTGCTTTTCTACGCTGAATATTCCTTCTAAGGAAATGCAACTGCTTTCCAACCCTAACTGCACGCATATTTCCCTTCATATGCTGATTTAAATGAAGCTCATTTGTTTTATAACATTCCACCACCACTTATCTATTATACTTTCCTCATTTATCAGTTGGAAATTGCACGTCAAGAAATAATTAAGTACACGACACATCGATTAAGATGGTCATTTTATGTGACGTCATTTTTAAATCATGTGATTTGCATAAAAAATTTAGTTCTTTGACGGAACTTAAATTATTTCACTATATCGAATGTAAAACAAAAATGGCGCATGTAATACTTTCATTCAAATTACACTTTTATTTACTGCTCTATGTGTATGATGTTCAGCCACTTAAAGGTAAGTCAAATTAGTTATGGACCTTCGATCAATAGATGCCAAATTCAAGAATCGCTACGGAGTATCTGTACTTAATTTAGAGCTTCTACTGCAATCATGCATGTTGGCCTGACTGGCAGGCTCCAGGTTCTCCTAAACACTCGACGCGCTGCTAGATCAGTGTTATTCACTAGTTTTTGCGAGAGAGCCACTTTGGTGAAACGCATTCATTGAGAGAGCAGCAGCTACTGCAAGTTAGCGTATATTATATAAACTAGTCCACCCCCCTTTATTTGAAACAAAAAAAGAGGGCGAAATGAGAGAAAGGCCGCAAGAAATTAAAAATACAATCTCTCGAGACTTGATGAGGCCGCGTGAACACGGCCCGTCAAAATATATAGGGCTGGAGTTTGTATCACAGATACGCTCATCACACACTGCAGGCTGGCTTCCGACAGAGAGACAGACAGATGGATGCGGCTCTTATTATAGTGTAGATTATATATTAATTAATTTATATATATTTCGAGAGCCGCGCAATAACTACCACTGTGCCAGCTGGTCATGTGGTAGAATTTGATATCTCACACTACCGCTTTTTCAGCGCGATAATCTCTCGCGTTATGACTTGTACGGCTAATCAGAATGTATAAAGTACAGTCGATTCTAAAGGTATTCGATATCATCTTATGGGAACCTCAAGTAGACTGGCCCCAAAAATAACTCCCTGTTGTTCATAACTAGAATAAAGTATCGTATTTACTAAATAAGTGGGGCTAAATTTTAGCCTTATACGTTGAGGTTAGCATCCGATGATGTTTGACTTGAGGGTCGACTGCACACAGTGTGGAGAAATTGGTTACACGTACGCTTTAGAGTTTGGAATTAATTTCTTACTTTTTGTGTGGTGTTGCAAAGAGCTTCACAACGTGCCCGTCGCTCTGTATGACTTCGTGCCAGGTAAGTTCTTACGATTGATGATATTATGACGTTTTTTGAGAATTTTTATGATTAATCCCAAGGTGCTTTATTATCAACAAATAGGGAAAGTTAGACAATTCGAGAAGGTGAGTGTGTGAATAAAATACGCTATATTCAATCACGGTTTGCATGAGTAATGAACAACTTAATGCATATTTTACAATCCAAACTTTATATGCTGCCAAGTACTGAAATAATTTTATGAGGGGGACAAAGTAAGGAAAGCGAGTAGACGAATAGACAGCGGGTTGTTCGCACTTGTCGCTGCCGAGTAAAAGTGTGTTGCGTAGTAGATTAATGCGCGAGAAAATTTTTGGTAAAAATTGAATTGCCTCAATTTCTTGTGTAATTGAATAAGTGAAAAATATTTTACGTACCGAAAAACCGACTGAAAACAAATGATCTTTCGTTTCTAATAATCAGCGAGTTTACTTACAACTTTACTTTCCAAGTTTCGGTGCATGGTGATGTCAAATAGCAAACACCCTTCATTGATTATAGAAAACATTCCGTAAATCAAAAGCAACATAATGCCATCGATCCAAGTTCCACACGTGGAGTCATGTACCGCAGGACATACAAACTATGGCACTGGTACACAGAGTACAGGTAAAATCCAGCTGTCAGAGAAGAACAAGGCTGCAACCTCCGTGATTCAGTTTTCGACCTGGTAGAATGAGAGCAGGGAGTCCTGAAAGCCTTCTCGTGGAGCGGGGCAAAAGTTCTCTGCTACGTTGACCTTCAGAAAACTTGCTTCAACAGAGCGTTTGGCAGGCATTGTCTGCGATAACGGCAGGCCTGACAATTTCAAGAAGAGGCTATGGTCTTCTCAAGAACCATAAACTCTCGCTTGGTTTTGTCTTTACGGTCAAGATAAGAACAACTTTCATGAAGAGCGATAGCATTTAATACGCTGGATTGTTTCGTTGAGAACTGAGGTGAAAAGTAACAAAAAGATTGTTAAATGAGTTTCCTACTGAATTCTTCAACACTAAAGCGTAAAAATAGAAGAATTATAACGATAAAATAGCCGTGATATAATAAACACTATAAACTAATAATAGCTCAGACGCAACTAATTGTAATGAATATCAAACTTATAAGAAGCTATGACACAACGCTGGGTGTACACAACAGAGGGACGACTGAAAAACATTTCGTAGGAACGACTTCAAAACATGTGAAAATCGACATAATAATTGTTTAAATAATAGTAGCAATCTATCTGTAGATCATCTTGGCTGTCCAAGCCTTCTAAGTCTGTGGAGTGCTTCAACGCTAGCCGTACACCACAGAGAGACGCGGTTGAAGTTGAACACAACTATTTGTGGGTTAGAAAACACTCGAGCAGATCAAGTTCCACCAGATGTGCAGCGTGAGCGCGATGACAAGGTCCATAAATCGTTTGTAGCTTTGGACCTAAAACTGTCGCTGTCTCCCGCCAATTACCGTAACAGAAACTGAGAATTCGTACAGTGAGGCAAACCTTAGGCGGATGAGGTTAACGTCCAGATTTGTAATCTAGATGAATTATACTTTTGCGTCTACAAAATGTAAGAACTGATTGTTATCTAGCTTCATCTGATCAGATGCTAAAAAAATCGTAGAGCTACAAAGGTTTTACCTCGAATACTAAGATAAATCCTCGATATTTTTATTTCTACACGCAGAAAACTGATTTGAGTTCAAATGAGCACCACCTTTTCAAAGTACACAGCGGACCGTATTACGGACGAACGCTCTATAAAGGCGTCAAAGTAAGTACCCAGCTGAACAGAAACAACAAATCACATCATCACATCGCAACAGAGAGACGACACAATACCCCGTTTCCCATTCTCCCTGCCTGAAGTACGCTCAGCATCCACAAGACTCACGGCAGAAGAATGTGCTTCGACAACGTTTATGGTCTCAACTGTCTCTTCTTCCTGGTGTGCTGGTCTCACAACAACAGTCCAAAGAAATTCGCATAAAAGTGTAAGAAACTAACTGAATGACGTCAAATGTTAAAAAGAGGCCGACCGAAATGGTTATAGTGCTCTGTGTACAAGTCTGGAATAAAAATATTAAAATGGTTCTCGCTCTTCAAAGAAATGTGGGCGTTTCATATCTTTCCTTGATGAGCTGCTTTGTGGAGCACAAAGTAAATACTGGCACAAACAAAATCTACATTCTGTAACGAAACAAAAATGAACATCAAAAGCAAGGCAATCAACTCGTAGTACTACGAATTAAAACTCTAATTCTACAAAACAGTTTTCAATTAAGCTGCAGATTACTTGGCTCAGACAAACAGAAGGCATGTGAGTCTCACATCAATAGCCAGTGTCTACAATTGTGTAATTACAAAGCGCAGCAAAGAATGTAACTTCAAATATTTTACTAAGCCTGAAAAATTTAGAGCATCCTAAAAGCGTGGTAAATTTTTGTGCCCGCCCCACGATCGAAGGAATGCACGAGGGTGAAGAAGTATGACAAATCTTTCAGTAAAAGGTGCAAGTTACTAGCATTCAAGGTGTGGCAGTCGAGAAAATTTTCGATTAGCGTATGAAGTGACTCATGATGCTGTGGAGAGTTTCAAAGGAAAATTTTAGCACTGAAGTAACCCAGACATGAGCTTTCGTTCAGGAGAAAGATATGCTGCAACATTGCCGTGCAAAATTCAGTCATGTTTTAAAATCATGTTAATGCTGTCATATCCATGCAGAGTATCGCATAAAAACGAACCCATGATTTAAAAACATATCCGCTCACGTATTAACCTATTTCAAGTCTTTTTTTAGTTCGATTCCAAAATTAGTTCTCGGCAGTACACTGGATAGAGTTGGTGGATATTCTCATTATGTTCGCTCCTACAATACGAAATGTAAGGAAAAGTGTCACATCCCTCCTGTATACAATGAATGTTAGATTTGAGTTGATCTCGTTTGGCTTAGTTCGTCTGAAATTGTACCATTT
This sequence comes from Morinoia aosen, assembly GCA_030386875.1. Taxonomy (NCBI): domain Eukaryota; kingdom Metazoa; phylum Arthropoda; class Malacostraca; order Amphipoda; family Talitridae; genus Morinoia; species Morinoia aosen. The sequence continues at coordinate 44,168,440 of CM059564.1, read as the reverse complement.
TAACTATTCATTTCTCCGTACTAGGAATGTCATCGTAGGAATATCGTAAGCAATAAATTTCAAGTAAATTGAATCTTCAAAATGGTGCCCTCAAAGAATCAACAAGCGTTTATCGTGAATTGTTCCGCTGAAGAAAAGAAGTTTACAAACGCTCAAGTTAGAAACCGCTCAAGGAAAAATTCGAAGAAGCCTTTTCCAGCAAAACGTTTTATTCAAAGAGCACTCTTAGTGTTACAGTGTGTAAATTAAAGCATGTGGGTACTCGATCTAATCACATAATTTGAAGAAAACCCTCGCGCGTTCTTCGCAAAAAATTTTTTCAGGTTTACAAAAATCTACATTTCCGTGCATAGTTCAGATGGACGTACAATTCTATCCTCTTGAATGTATAATTCACTAAGCGTTTCTAAATCAAGATCGCCTCAGATGTCGAATATTTGACAACGGTTCTTGAGTCGACTAACCCAATTTCTTGGGCATTAAAAGCTTAGATTTTAAAGCCAAAATATAGCACTGATATTTTGGCGCCCTTATCACAATGGTATACATCACAGCACGAATTACGAGACAATGGCCAATAAATTGGTCTAGTAGCCCAAAGCGGCCTGCAGCGCTAAGATTACACCACGGTAAAACAACACTTAGACGTTCAATGAACAAGAACAAAACCATCAACAAACGATGTAGAAGTCAGCATAGGTTTCTTTCATCAGCCTCGAAGTACTTCATTTCTATGCAACCCTCACCATCTACGAGTTAACATGCACTTCATCGATGAAGTTGCACACCAGATTGCCACTATGAATCGTGACTGTTGTCGCACAAACCGTCGTTGTGCACTGTCCACTGGGTGGACGCGGGAGCATCCCTCATGAATGTCCTCAAGGTTAGCGCTACGTATGTGAAGTCACAACCGCATACGCAGCTTCTAGAATCATACCGTACTAAACGCATATCGCTTGGTTTTGTCTTTACGGTCAAGATAAGAACAACTTTCATGAAGAGCGATAGCATTTAATACGCTGGATTGTTTCGTTGAGAACTGAGGTGAAAAGTAACAAAAAGATTGTTAAATGAGTTTCCTACTGAATTCTTCAACACTAAAGCGTAAAAATAGAAGAATTATAACGATCGTGAAAAATCGTGACTGTTGTCGCACAAACCGTCGTTGTGCACTGTCCACTAGGTGGACGCGGGAGCATCCCTCATGAATGTCCTCAAGGTTAGCGCTACGTATGTGAAGTCACAACCGCATACGCAGCTTCTAGAATCATACCGTACTAAACGCATATCGCTTGGTTTTGTCTTTACGGTCAAGATAAGAACAACTTTCATGAAGAGCGATAGCATTTAATACGCTGGATTGTTTCGTTGAGAACTGAGGTGAAAAGTAACAAAAAGATTGTTAAATGAGTTTCCTACTGAATTCTTCAACACTAAAGCGTAAAAATAGAAGAATTATAACGATGATATAATACGTGGAAGGGGATTGAAAACAAGTAGTGTACACCACTGTCATCCCCAAACCTTCTTCTGCCGGGAGAGTGTGTCGTACGTACCGAAGATACTCGCAAAATGGTCTAAAATCAGTGTAAGTTGAGGCGACTCTCACCTCTACGCCTCACTGCCAAACTTTGAATATGTTTTCCGACGTTTTCAGAAAGCGGCGCTTGGTACCGCATGATTCTAGGGGCCTCATACGCTTTCCAATGAGCTTCACGTTGAGCAGCCACATGCCTGAAACTTACGGATCTGCTCCGGTAAGAAGGCTGTTATGGTCCGTGGAGGGCAAAGATGTCGTTATCAGAAACTTAAAAACGAAGCAAAGTCCGGGAAAATTAATCATCTTTACTAAGAAAACGTTTCGGAGTCCCGCTCCATCATCAGTTCAAAAAAATCATTGCGTCTAAAATAAAAGACCAAATTACAATGAATCGTAGGTACTAAAAATATATCGTGAGAGTAAAAGACATCGTTGCGAAGCGATGTTTATTCAAGGGGATCACATACATTTATTGATGGTACAGCACAGATTGAAAAATATTACTGTTATATTTGCTCCTTCAACACTTAAAAAATCGAAGATTTTATCACAAAAACATTCATTTTACGCCTCATAACGTAACGTTTCATTAAAAACATTGATGTTACATAATTCTGCGAGAAGGAGCACCAAAAACTAACTGTGACATGTCTGCATTATATCTTGCATTTAAAACACTTTCTTTTGGAAACAGTGTGAATGTACGAACCATCTGTACATTTCTTGTAGGGAGTTAGAGCGATATGGAATGAGAATCATACACCTCGCAAAACTCTAACAAATGGTTCGGAAGTGTGCATGAATTTACTAAGAGTAATTTCCCCTTAATAATAGCTAGGCATTTACTGCAAAATAGGACTTTAATCCTATACTTAAGAGATTCTTAAAATTTTTCGACATTATCAAATGTTCTCTAATCAACACAAAAAAGTTATGGTTAAAATTATTTCCTCAGAAAAGTTCAGAAAATTTTAATTTGAACAAAACTTTAATCATGACACAAAACAAGTTTCTAGCGAATGGACACATTCAGTCAGCGTACATCAACGGTGAATAGAGACGATAGACATCGAGCACCCTCTTGGTTAGTAGATAATAAACCTGGAGGCCCCAAGCCACAGTGATGAGCAGGATGGAAATCCTCTAGTGTATTACTTTACCACGAGGTCACCACTTGTAGCGTCGGTAAGTTTTTACTTCAAATATTCTTCAACTCGGCATTTTTTCCTACTAAGTAATACTGTTTTTATAAGCCACAATTCAATGAAATGTATTTTTGATTGCATTACAAAGGGAAGAGAAAGCTCAGGGATTCAGTTGGATGGATAAAAAATAGATGAGAGAATTGAAACTGTAATGCATAATAAATAAAGCTGATCTTAAGGCACACATACCGGGACGCTTCCAGTCAAATTTTGCTAACAACAATCCCTAAACACCCGGCAGCAAAGAACTAACGCGGACATTAGTGCCTGTTCATTTATTGATGTAAATCCTGAGTGCTTCATGCCCTAGATGTAGCTCTCAGCATTGGCTGGTCACAAAGCAACTTAGTATTAGCGTTTTAATTTGCCGCGACCTGCTTCACAAATGTCAAACGAGTTGGAGAAAATACTTTCAATGCCATCGAAGGACAGAAGTCCACTTACGCAGCGAGTAAATATTACATCAAGATACAAGTACATTAGATATTTTTCCCCATTAAATGGACTTTTTTCGACATTCTTTGTGGGCTAATCACGCGTCATCGTAAAGAAGATTAGCATGCGCAGAAAAACTTCACATCCAGACTCGATAATGAGAGCGTGTAACTACCTCATCAATGAAGAAAAAAGGTCCTGGACTGCATCGCACAATATTTACTTTACTAGACTTTTAACTCCGTAAATAGAGAATATCGACTATCTTTTGTCGGATAAACTCTCCGCATATTCACTATAAACAAACAAACCAGCACATGGAACCGCGTTTGAGGAACATCAGAACACGCTAAATATTTCGAGATCAAAAGCACCTCAATTAACTGGTAATTAAGCGCATGAGTTAGGGAACAGGACGCTGTACATTAGCCGCATGGATGTCTCGTAAAGGAATGACCAACTTACGATGCCTGACTCACCGCTGCCCTGTGAAGGCACCCAGAGAGGCGCAAATACCTGCGCTCAAATGCGGCCTGCATGAAGGCGGGCTCGAGTAGTAAATTGAAGAGTCCCATCAAAGTGTTTCATTAGGGAGATTGGAGTTACGCTTAAAAGAGGCTATCATCACACACATGTAAGCAGCAACACGACTACCGGCATCGAGTAAACATGAGGCGCTCACTCAAAGCAATGTGCCCTCAAATATTCATTGCTTAGTGAATTTGATTTGAGTCTCTCGTGTAAGCATGAGACGCTATCGCGCCTCCAACTCAGCTTCGAAAGATCAGAAATATGAGATACCATGGGTAACTAATATAAAAGGAGTTGTTTAAAAGTACTGTGATATCTGAAATTATTTTCAATATTACATCGAGTCGCATTAAATGCTATGGTACAGACATTGGAACATGTAGTAGAAAATTTTCAATTCTCCTGTGGTCAGTGTTTAAATTGGAAAGACGATGCACTAAACTGCCGTACAAGTTTGTTTGGCCAGGCACCGGCATTAGGAGAGAACTCCAATCTGCGATGGTCCAAGTTGAACAAATAAAGGTTTAGGTATAAATGAACATAACATTTTTTATTGAATATAAAGCGAGAGAACTACTGGAAGCTTACTGATAAACATGTATGAATTATTGAAGAAATTTCAGGTTTGTAGTTGCATAATTTTCGACAGATATAATACGATGTTACTCACATTTTGTCCTTAAAAACAAAGCACCAGGTATATAACTATTTTTTATAGCTTTGCTGTACGTGGCAAAAAAAATCAACTACTAAATCTGCTTCACAATATGCTCAGTTATTAGTCAATTTTTCTCTTATACTTGAGAGTCTTGGGTGAAGTAATCGTGAAGATCTGGAGCAATAGTTTTTTTATTGTAGTGTGGAACGAAGAACCATGAATCTCAGTGATCAATTTGATTCCAGACAGAACATAATGATATTGCTCACGAAACTTATAATGCAGTCGAAACAACCAATAATTATCACATCAGTAATATTTCAATGCAATCAATCAATAATAATTGAAGAATACATTGTATGTAAGTAGACTCGCAATCGAGTAATTAGAGGGTCTTCCCTTCTTTATTAATAGAATCTCTGTTCACATGCGGGCTGATGAACCCTAACTTCCTCCTCCATGCACCATCGGAACATAGTAAACACCAAGTCTGAGCTGCAAGATAGCTACAGCTCTTTAACTTTCTGCTCAACAAGTGATCCAAGACTAACCCAGTTATTGTCTGGAAAATTTCTCGAGTTGGCAGCAAACCAGGATATAATTAGTGTCAGATAACACTCTTGATTGCTTGGGAGAAGCTGCTCAACAACGGACGCTTTCACGGATGAAACCGAATGAAGAGAATCTACAAACATTGTAATGGAAAGGATAATAATCTCCAAACACTGTAACTGAGATCTGTTTGGCAGCCAAAGGAATTTTATGGTTGCCAAGCAATCTTGGTCAAGGTCACGAAATCGAACGGAACAACTTGTTTCACACTTCTGAAGTGTAGCCTCTTAACACTGGAGTTTTTAAATCAAGCACTATCGGTAGATAGGTTTAAATATCCAAAAATTCTAAAGTTTTCGTTCCTGATTCGTCGTGAAACGATTTTAAGTCAAAATGAAATAATCTGATGCCTAAATAATTGTCACTGGAACTTGAAATTTTCCTTATAGCAAAAGCCATTTGAACTACGCTTGTAATTGATATGTCTGGTGAAAGCCTGGTTGAAAAAAGGGCAGCCAGAAGTGCATGATGATACTAAATTACATAACCTGGGCCAAGTGTGGAGGTTGAGAAATTTGTTCTCCTGAGAGAAAAATCAGTACAAAAATGAATCTTACTTGTGTTAACGACAGAATCCGTCGCGAGAATAAACGTTCGCTGTTCCAGACTGACTTACTTCATCTGACGCTCACTCAATACACGGCATTAAATATTTCTATCAGGCTGTGAATGGGAACTGTGGCATTTCTCGAAAGGATTGCCATGCAACGGCTGCTGGTCGTACGCTAGATTGGACGTTAATAACGGCTCAAAAGACACCATAACCTCATGAGTAAAGACAGAACATTTATCGGAGTAGGTGACAGTTTCCCAACACTGACCAGCTTAACATGACCAAAATTCGTCAAACATTTTTTCTTCGTATTCATTTGCCTAACCAGTAGCTCGGATTTAATAATTAGTCCTCTATAACTGCTTTCGTGAACTTTTTAACGGCTATATTAAAGGACCAACTAATGAGATGCTGCATGAGCATGTTCTAAAGAAGTTGCAACTGTAGTTTAAAATTTTCCCCGCATTAATTTTATTTTTTGTACTCGCAATCATGTTCCGAGCAAATGTGCCTCCCAACAGTTATTTCACAGTTTCTTAGGAAAATACCATTCTTTAACTATGGTTAATTAAAATAAGACAGAGTTTTTGAAAAGACAACACACAGAAATCAAATGAAAACCTCAACTCTACACAAAATGGATAGGCTTCCTTGTACTCTGTATACTCGTCCTTCGTTAAAATGAACAAATTCGTTCACACTTCATAAATTAAGTCCCAGGGTTTATTTTGGCTTTCGAATTACAGTAGATTCGCTCCATAGTATACTTATGTATACGTGAGCAAGTGTGCAACGCACAAGATATTTTATACACCCTTGACTCTTTATCTATCTGCATAAAAACTGCAGAATCCGCCCTTCATAAATGTAGCAGCCTGAAAAGCAACTTCACTTCCTTCAACCAACGGCATTTTTTGTTCTCGCAAATGAAGTGCTAACGGAGGATATCACTCGTTCACCAATTTTGAGCTAATTTTCTATCCCCGACTGTGATGAAACAAATAAACCGATTCTGCAAGACGAATGCTACAGCAGGAAGACTGGGATGCTTATTGAAACCGAAGCTCCTCATTACTCTTTGATGGCGAGAAGAATTCAGAGGCTGCATTTTTCAAGTTGTCGGCAGCTCGATCTTCGATGTCGGAGGGGACATCCAAAGATGTCTTAGGCAAGAATTTCACCAGCTATTTGAAGATGAAAATGTCTCTAGCTCTTAATGATACCACAGGCCTTGAAGACATCGTACCTGCCAACTCTATTTCATCGTAATCATTCCTACACATATTGCTCAATTCAATAATAATGAAAAAGAATGCAAAGCTATATAACGGAACAGCTGCAATTGCCCAGCAGAACACTGGACTCTTTTATCAAAAGTTGCCACGAGCTGCTGAGCAGAACAGAGGTAAAGTTCGAGCGAAACAACTCAGCAATCGGAAGTGCGCTGCTTAGCGGCCAACTTTAAAATGGACTCTAAACTCACAGCAAAGCAGAGAAAATATACTCCTTTTCATGCAATCGCATGTGGTGTAAAAATAATTCAATGCTCGCTGTTACTAAGACGGTATAAGGTGGAAGCCAATCTCAAATGTGCCATGGTAATAAATTGCTCGGTTTTGCATTTTTAATGAAGAGAACAAATGAGGTTGTCTTCTTGTCCACGATTCGGAAATAATAAATAATTTTTATGAGACGTAATACCTCGTATTTCAAAATGAGACACAAACTTTCCGGTCTATTATGCAGGTTAATGCACATGTTATTGCAAAAAGTAGAAAGGGATTTACGCTCTTTACTGCCAGCAATGAAATGATGAAATATTACTATAAGGCCCAAACTTGAAATTTGCGTTTCGATGAGATACTGAGGAGAGACACTAAACCTTGTGACACATTATTGCAATTACATTATCAATAGTGCTTACCAGAGTAAAAGATAGAAGAATTTAAATATTTTGGACTTGTTTTTACTTATAAAATTGTTTGTAGTTATTACTTATTACACTTCAATCCTAGAATACATGGAAAACGCACCTACTACCAGAAAAAAATTAAATAGGGAAAGAAATAAAATATCTATTCAGTAAACATTGGATTCGTTAAATAAATCAAATATTTATTCGGTAAACACTGTATTCATCAAAGAAGTAATACATTTATTCAGTAAACATTGGATTCGTTAAAGAAATAAAATATTTATTCAGTAAACACTAGATTCATCAAAAAAATGCTACATTTTTCGGTAAACACTAGATTCGCGACGCCTGAGAAGGACAAAAAAACAGGAACACACCCTGTCCGTCATGCACCCGGGCGGCAAGGGACCGGTCAGCGCGGCGGGAGATCAATAAGCCGAGCTCCCCCACTAGCTGAGATAGCGTGCGTGCTTGCCCCGCGCTGACAGCCCATGACCTGGATTTTGGTACTATTCCAGGGCTGTGTCACCCTGTTGAATGCAGGCTCTCTTGCGCACAAAAATTCCTAGGATTTTGGAGCTATTTCAGAGCTGTGTCGCCCTGTTGAACTGAGGCTCTCTTGCGCACAATCATTCAACGAATATCGAAACAGATTTTGAAATTATGAATTCCAGAGCTGTGACGCCCTGTTGAATGAAAACTTTCGAGCGCACAAACATTCAACGAATGTTGAAACGGATTTTGAAACTATAAGCTGTGTCAGCCTGTTGAATACAGACATACTAACTATCTAGCACACAAACATTGAACAAAGACCTAATGTTCCACGTCCTCGTGCGTCGAAGAACTCACATCAAGAATACTTTACATACAAGTAATATGTTCTCGTTGTCCTACGGTTCTGTATCATAGATTAAATTAAATAATCGTAATATACGATTAGATTAGGAGTTAGTTAAAGCCAGCCTAACCGCAACAAAGGCATTCTTGGTAAAGATTTCGAGTTAAAGTCAAACTTAAATGCATAACGAATAGTTAATTTATCCTTATCATTTCCTGTTTTCGCCAGGTCTAGTAAACTGGAGTATGAGCATAGAGATAGCAGTGAGGAGCTCATAAAAAAGCCCTAAAGAAAAAGGCACTTCAGAACGCAAGGTCGGCAAACAGCATTGACTCGCGGCTCCAAGCTTGCTGCTGATTTTCCATTATACAGTGCAAATGAAAAATAGAAAGCCAAACACCCTGATAAAAACATCATTCTTGGTATACGGTACTCAAAGATAGAACTCAAGTTATTTCATAACCCTGTTTCACTTCAAGTCAGACTTCGGTCAAAAAGGAAGTTTGTGATTGGTATGGTAGCGCTAGCAAGAACCAAAATCAAACCGGTGATGGGGATTTTATTTGAACACCTGCAAACAGTCGAACCTCATCAGACTCCGGGCCAAATGTTTGAAAGTATTAAGACGCGTTATTTGTGTAAGTCGTAACTAACATGACTTTCACTTCTAACTTCAGGGAATTTCAGAAGCTATCAAAATCGAGTCGTCAGGAGAGCTTGCTCGCTGGCGCAGCATATCCAGATGCAAGTACAATACGGTGGCTGCTAAGCCGTGTCCATACCACATGGAAGAATTTACCCCACCCCAAGTCTCACTTCCCTCTCCCTCTGTCCCTGTTGAAGGGACAATGAAGTACGTTTCAGCAAAACCATTGAAGATTTATCATTCAAGTGGTAAGTTTATGATAGAATGCTTAGTATGCATTTCTAGATTTTTGTAAAACATCAGTCGTTTTCCATCATCGAATCAACTACGCAGTCCACGAAGTTGCTGGTTTAGCAACTTATCGTCAAGAATTTTGGTTCCTCAGCTCGTAGAAACATCACGCTGCAGAGGTCACCGTCACCAGTATCTCACATATTTGTTCAATACTAGCACGTCAGGCCGTTACAACACGACACAACACTTATATGCCTGCCGATTCTTTGACTGATATTTCAAAATAACCTTTTCCAATTCCGTCACGAGCTGCTTCAACACTTTGGCCGCAACGTGTGCCACTTGTGGTACACGGAGAGAATTTTCATAATGCTGCTGACCGTCCAGGAGTCACATACTCAATTGTAATAAATACTTAATTAAAGTTATATGAAGGTCTCATCTAGTTAACGTTTGCTATTTTCACAATTGATGACTAAAATTGATTTTAAATTCGAGTTGAATAATAAACTTCAGTTTAACCGATTACGGTCACAGTGTAAAGTGTGTCGTTGTCTGGGACACCCTAGTCACAAGCTCGCACCTAACAGAGCAGGCTGGAGGCCGCTCACATGACGCTCGGCGGAGTACACACGCTGACGTCGACGGGCGAGCTCAAGGTCGTCCAGTGGCGATAAAAGAAGTAGGGGCCCCGCACGTCCGGGCTCCACACAAACTCTAGCTGAAATTACATGGAATGGATGTACACGCGATGGATGTTTACACATGGCGCTAAAGTATGGTCATTAGAGATTGCAATAAATGTATTGTTACTACAAATTGCTCTGAAAGTATTGTTATTTCAAGTTGCTCTGGAAGTATGGTTATTGTAAATTATTCTAGAAGTATTGTTATTACAAATTGCTTTAAAAGTATTTTTATTACAAATTACTCTAAAAGTATTGATTTTATACATTGCTCTTAAAGCATCGTTATTATACATTACTGTAAAAGTTTTGTAATTGCAAATTGTTCTAAAAAGGGTTACTTCAACCCTGTTCATCATCAGAGCTCTAAAATATATGAAATTTCCGTAATATTGTCTGGGATTGCAGAGCCTTGCTCGTTTTAAGTTTAGAAATTTGGGGCCTTATTGATAAATTTACTGATCGAGGAAATATTTTCCGATACTTAGAACAATTATTTAAAGTTAAAGAGTTACGCTTAACCTTGACTAATGAAGAAACGGATGAGATTAATACGATAAGCATATTTGGGATGGGTGACAGATATGTAAAACATCGATCACGAATTAGACGACCAAAGCTTGGCGGAAATTAAAGACAAGTTGCAGTTCACGATAAAATCAATAGTCAACAACATGGCTGTCAAAAGACGTAGGTTAAAAGTGTCTCTATTTATATTTTTAAAATTCCTTTGGTGTTTAGTCCCTATATGAGAATATCCGTGAACAATGTATCCACGGAAATCAAGTATCTATAAAACAATATCATTTTGTCGCGTTTATTATGCTCTAATTCTGAAGGGATAAAAGCTGAAGAATACGTATCAGAAATAAACTATTGTACGTATCATGTGAACATACTGTTATTAGTATTTCAAATCAGTGGACATATTTTGCGTGCACACCCTGTCTAGAATTGTGTGTTAATTTCTTCTTGACGATCATTAAATAATTAAACTATTGTCGACAATACATTTCCGAATTTTTTATGTTCTTAAAACGAATAATGCTATAGTTTAAATGTAATTTTATTGGGCATCCTCGTTGTTCATGAAAAACTTGAACGAGAACACAAGCAAGGGACACAGCATTTGAGAGCTACAGTTCAATTCCAAAATAAAAGCTTGAGGAGCTATTAAGGACAATCCCTGGCTTGGGTGGCGCCGGTGGCCGTCGCTGCCTGAATATCTAAACTGCTCCAGACACCCCGAGTGCTGGCCGGACCGTGTTCTGTTGCTTCGTTTCTTCTGTTTTGTTTTCCAGGGGAAGAAGTGCCCCTCACGGTGGAGGAAACAAGGCACGGTCATTTCTATTGGGGAAAATACACATCCTCGTGTTCGGCTGACCAATAGAACGGCTTTATTTCGAACAAACTTCATGACGTCACCATTACGACATGTCGTTAAGCCAGTAGTGGTGCCAAATTTGGGGCTAGCAGTGTTGCCAGATACAATATGAGCGCTGCTATTGTTTCGTAGCCATGACGTTAGCATTGCCACACGGTCGATAAAAAAAGACTAGTTTGACCCTACCTTGTTTCTTCTACCGTAGTTCCCTTAGAGTAGTGGTTCTTAGCCTGGTTCAATCAAACCCCAGGGGTTCGGTGAGTTGAACCCCTGGGTTCGGCATGGTAGAGTTTGTGCACTAATACAGTACAGTATATAGCTATATACATGCGTTTTGAATTTGAAGAAAAAAGTACAATTTATTTTTCCAACAACGAAGGGTTCGATGAATGCATGTATGTAACTTGTTGGGTTCAGCACCTCCAACAAGGTTAAGAACCACTGCCCTAGAGATATCTCAATCTTGACCTCCCTAGGCGTATTTACATAAGCGCACAAGGATTCCAAATCCGGTTCTATAGGGATGCAGATTGCGGCTGCCTCTAGAGTGGGTGACCGTAAAAGTGGGTCTCTAAAATCTCGCAGCTAAGTGCCTTGGACTGTTTACTGACATCGGGTCTAACCTGACTAGACGGCTCAACCAGTTCCTAAATATCGGACCAATCCTGTAGAGCTGGGATTGAAGTTTATCTGTGATTCTCTTCGCAGACTCACAGAATTGGTTTCCATGGTGATTCTATCTCAGCAGTGATGAGATTTACAAAATACAGTCACATTTCTTAAACTGTTACCATTTTTTGCGGGCACGCAGTACTGTATATCTCAATGTGATTTTAATATTAAAAAAGGGAAAGGGAAAATCGCTGGCTTATAATAAAGACTTGCATTCTACTGCAGTGGAAACGCTTGTGCTCAACTCCAATTAAATTTTTAGTGTTTTTTAGAAGCATTGCATTTTTCGGCGCCGAGTAATTAAATTTGAAGTGGTTTTGAAACGACAAAACTAATGAAACACGCCTTATTCAACGTACCTTGGGACCTGCTATTTTCTAAAGCTCTTCATATTATTTGAAACTCTCATTTAACGCAATGGTAGACGCTGTGACACACGCAGACAATTCTGTAGTTCACACGAGCTGGGAGCAATTAAGTTCATAAAAAGGCACACCCGACGATCACACGAACTTTCTTTACTCCTCCCTACACACCGGTGCTCTAGTTCTGGCTTGGGATCAACGTTGGTGAACTTCCGCTGATCAATTATAGAGATAAGCAATGAATCTCAATAAAAATTGTAAGCCTCTCACGCTTCATAAAATAATCCATTATAAAAATGAAGATAAATAACTAAATGATGAAATGAAATTTTGAATAGACAGCGGCAATTTTGAGCATATGTATATTAATGACATTTGACGACATAAGTTGATTGTGCTTTAATCGAAGCAATACACTGAACCCGGGAAAGCTATTCGATAGCTTATGGTATTTTAGAATGAAAAGTTTCCTGCACTTTGGGTCTCATTCTAAGAGCACAATTTCCGGGAGGCTTACACTAACATCTAATCTTACCTTACTTTATAGGATTACAAAAAATTTATTCTTTGCAACGAATATTTTGTTTATCGACAAACAGCTCGTTGGCAGAGAACAATATTTACTGAATATGCCTTTAAAAAGGACTTAAAATTCCACGATGAATCCTTAAGTAACCAATTTTGAGAAATTCCAAGCCCTTGCGGGTTTTGCCTTGATGGAACTGGACAAAAGTGTTTGCTGCAACTGAGTTAGCCTGAAAAACAAGACTTCCTGCAGTTGTCGAAGAGATATCGCTCTCAGAGCGGTGTTTCATTTGCAATGAGATATTGTGATACCAGCTACCGATGTGAGGGAAGAGAGATCGATAAGTCCTTGAGTTACGCTCAAATGGATGACTAGTTTACACCATCACCAATGATATAAGTTAATTTATAAGCCTATTCAACTCTAAGAACAAAGATGTAGAATGCACTGTACATAAAACGAATAAAATAGCTCTTATTTTGAACAAAATAGCTCTTATAAGCCTCCAACTTTAAGAACAAAGATGTAGAATGCACTGTATATATAACGAATAAAATAGCTCTTATAAGCCTCCAACTCTAAAAACAAAGATGTAGAATGCACTGTATATATAACGAATAAAATAGCTCTTATAAGCCTCCAACTCTAAGAACAAAGATGTAGAATGCACTGTATATATAACGAATAAAATAGATCTTATAAGCCTCCAACTCTAAGAACAAAGATGTAGAATGCACTGTATATATAACGAATAAAATAGCTCTTATAAGCCTCCAACTCTAAGAACAAAGATGTAGAATGCACTGTACAAATAACGAACAAAATAGCTCTTATTCTTCATCAATCATAAAGGATTTATGCTTGGATTGAGTGGAAGTGAACACGCTGCTATGAGACGCACCTATAGCAATGAGTTAGAGAGCGCTTTGCGGCGGTGAGATTCTCATTCATGCTTTGTCAAGGAGCGTGCTCAGCTGCGAGTTCCTCACTGTCGTGTATGTATGAGAGTGTGAACACCGGAATGTGAGTTCGAAACTGCTTTGCTGCACTCACGCGTCTCACAAATTCCGGCGGTCGTACGACTCATGGAAACAAAGTTTTTCAGTAGTCTTCGTATAGGTCTCTTATGCGACAGGATCGACAAGCTTCTTCATCTCAATATTGCATATCATATTTTCATACGCATATTGTGTAATATTATATGTATCTGTAAATACTCGTACAGTTCTCTCTTAAAGATGCTAAGAAAGGGAAAAGCGTCCAGGTATTTTATTATAGCCGACACCTGTAATGCGAGGTACAGTTATATACTGAGAAATAACAAACGTAAATAATTTCAGTCTTAAGAGCAGGAATTGGCATAAAGTTGGTGTTTGAGATTGACTTGGCCCGTAACTCTTGCTCTACGCCAAAACAATATATTACTCAAGATATTAACGTTACTTGTGTTACAGGAAACTAAAGCAACTTCAGTTTAGGACAACCAAGAGTGCAGATTATAGGGCTCATCAATATTATCACCAATTTCTCAAGGCAACTCCGATGCGTGTTGTACGACTTCGAAAGTTATTCCCACCAGGCCTAAAAAAGCCAAATACATTTCATTGCCACACTTCCTAAGTAATACGAATTGGTTCACGCCAAAATCAAGGCCGTTTCCAAATAAATTTTATTCCAATACTCGCGCAGTTCAAGACACAACGAAAAACAGTGGCAAAACGCATGAAATGAATTGAGACGAAATTCAGAACTACTCTGCCATCGAAGCTGGCTCGGGAACCAAAACGAATTGTCAAACTTTTCCCCAAGAAAATTTACGGGTCATTCCGACAAACTATTCCGCAAAACTTGGCTCTGCACCGAGCGAAGTAACACCAGCAGCTATCCGGGCTCCGGCAAAATGCCGTTTTGCTTCCATAACTCCTGCTATTAGAAATGAAATCTACTAAGCCGACTGGAATATGAAATTTCACGAAGAATGATGGCAAAACTCGAGTAAGAATTTCCAGTAATTCACAAAAAAAACATACATATTTCGTTTGAATTATTTCACATCCTCTTCAAACAGAATGGCCCAACTCACGACATGCGAGGAACTTGAATTTACTTAGCAACTTTGCATAGGAATTAATCCGTCTCCGTTTTGAAGCCCAACTCGTAATACATGGCTTAGTCTGTACGTATTGGACTGACTGAAGCAAGTTTCAATTATTTCAATGTGTGCAGACCATTTTATTTACAATTTTGAAACATTTATTAGTAAAAATGTCAATAGTTTAACAAATATATCAAAACAAGCAGCGATTAACTCTGCCCACACGCTTGAAAATGTTTTTTCAACGCCAGTTCAGGACGACCAAGTGTACAAATGATCATGGACAATGTTTGACTTCGTTATTTTTAGAGTTAGAGAAAACCTGTACGAATAATACCCTTAAGCTTGCGAACAAAGACTTTACATCTGCATAGAGGAAGAAACATTGGATATCACTATTCAACCGGTCATTCGAATCTGTTCACGAGCATTTCCATGTCCACGCCTCGTATTACAACTTGGGGTGAAGTGAAAAACATGCCAACTTGCACTTATTGCAAACTCTCCTGCGACCCTTCTTCATCTCTTCCTGTTGCAAGAAGTGAGACCATCCCTCTCTCTCGAAAGCATGAGCGTAAATAACACATTCAAAGAGTGTTCCAAGAGGAGAACGTAGATCATTGGATCGTCTATGATCGGTAGCGGAAGAGAGCGCGAGCCTCTCGGAGCTCTGAAACAAATGCCATCGAAGCTCAGTTTGACGAATGAGGCCATCAAGAGGAGGCGGCTTGCATGAGCCGATACTGGCCTCCCCAGGGCGGCCTTCCATGCATCACCACAGTGTTGCTCAGGTCACGACCTCAATATACGTGACGTGTATTAGCAGCCACCGTCTTCCGTCATAATAAGCCCTAGCCATTATGAAGTACGTGAATCCAATACCTTACGGTGTTTCAAGATGTGTGAAAAGATGTACGTTAATCATGTTAGAATGGAGCAGAGCATCAGCACAGTAATTCTATTGCTGAATAACTTTTAATGTAATCAACTGATCTCCAGCTCTGATTATAGAGTACACGAGCAGTGTCAGTCGTTCTCTGGTCACAGTGTTACACGAACACTCCGCTTATTTTCCGCTAATTGTATTAGACTCACAGCCCTTGCACCACCTCTCTCATTATGCTCTCCAATTTCTTCAATTTATTCGTCAAGATAGAGCTTTTCCTATCAGCGTTTTTTTACGGTCGATATTATAAAATTGGAATTTCTGCTCTTATTTCGATACTCTATATTTTCCGCTGAAGCTCAAAATTGGAATGAAATAGACCTTTTCGTGGTCTGTAAGGTGACGTTTTAACAACAAATTTATAACAATGAAATGTCCTAATGAACACACTTTTCTTTGAGTTAGAACAATTAAGCATCAAGGAAAACCATTCCATTAAATTAGCATGCTGAAGCAACAATGGTAAATATCGTATGTTTGCGAAATATTTATATCAGACCACATCCACCACACGGCGGGTGGGAATAATATTGAGTGAAGAAGAGCGTAAATTTCTCTCATAGTTTTAATGTGAAATAAATTATCGGCCACATGAGAAAAAATGAAATTTGGCCATATGTTATATTGCTGAATAAACGGGTTTCAGGTAGCTTATGTTATCGTTGAGAGCACAGCATGGACGGTAAAAAAATATGAAACGGAGTAAACACTTGCAATTCCAGTTTTAAACTTAAAACAAACAATCCCATCAGAATTTTTAAACGTGTGTAAATGTATTGTTCAAGCAGGCTTGAAGTTATAAAATGCAATAACCTACTCCATAAAAGGTCAGTACACACCACGTGGTAAAAAATAGATAATAAACTCTATGGATTTGCAGTTTATGTGAATTTGAATATCTGAACCTATTCTAATCTCATGCCTCAACCAATCCTCATCTAACTTAACCAAACACATCCCATCCTTCCCTAACCCAATCCATCAGAAGTAAACCTATAATAACCAAATCTATCATAGCCTAACCTATCCAGGCATAACTCATCACGGGTGGACGCACGGACGTACGAAACGTTCACAGAATTTTAGCATAGATAATAAACATCTTCAGACAGCAAGAGTGCAATTTAATACCAGCCATCACAGCTGCTGCTCATAATTCAAGCTACATTGACACCTGCATTGAGTCGTTCAGTCAGGTCACTTTTCTAACGCCCGCAGATAATAACAGGTACGTCTTCCCAGCAAGAGCGAGCTCAAAACCTCGTGTGCAAGAATGACATGGGGCGCATTTTTGTTTTTAAAATGGGGGCAAGTGTTGCAGAGTGTGATAATCAATCTTACGCTAAATGGAGGTGTAGCCTAGCTTCAATTTAACCCCAAGTGTATACACAGACATGTTACCATATCAAAAATTTAACCCAAGAACACAATCCATTTTTTTTCACGGGAATCAAGAGTCATGACTGCAACACTGTAACAGAAATTAAGATTCTAAACATGCGCTAGTGGAATATAATAAATTTGTATCAGTCTGAGCGGAACTATTTACTACAACGATTGGTCTCAATTGAACGACATAACGCGCCTAACCTAGTTTCGCTATGCCTTTATTCATACCCACTGCGCTTCATGAGCTTATATGAGCAAGCAATGCCTATTGCCCTAACATGAAGATCCTTTTTGTAAGGATAAAACATACTATTCAACTCCATGCACATTAATAACTTTCATTACTCAAAACAGTTGGGTAATCGAATAGATTCGAGGATGTAACAGCATCATTACGAAAACTTGATAAAGGTGATGCTCAACAATAGTAATATCGTGAGAGTAAGTGCGAAGTTCAGCAAAACAGCGGACGTTCACCTCACGAATAGCATACACACAAACAAAACATCGCTGATTCTACACAATCTATACTATAATAAGAGCCGCGTCCGTCCGACCGTCCGTCCGTCCGTCCGTCCGTCTGTCCGAAGCCAGCCTGCAGTGTGTGATGAGCGTATCTGTGATACAAGCTCCAGCCCTATATATTTTGACGGGCCGTGTTCACGCGGCCTCATCAACTCTCGGGAGATTGTTTTTTTTTTAATTTCTCGCGGCCTTTCTCTCATTTCGCCCTCTTTTTTTATTTCAAATGAAGGGGGGGACTAGTGATCATAACATGAACTCAAACAGTGCAGGTGCTTCTAAATTAGGTGCGCAGACGGTGAGCTTAAACTTTAATGATTTAGTGCTAACTTTACAGGAAAAAGACCGCCATCAAACAAAACCAGCTATTTCTGATCAATAAATTTTAGGCATAAAATAAAAAAGTACTGTTAAACCTGCCGTAAAGGATTTTAGTAGGAATACTTATTCCGCGCCTAGTGAAGTGTTGACCGCACGTAAGAGTTTAAACGAACTTGAATGGCTGAACTGCAGTGACATGACTGGAAGACGGCACAACTGAGCTTCAGAAAAATTATGGATGATTCTACCTCCATGACTGTCTTATAAAGTGAAAAATTAAGAATAAGAAAACTGTAAAAACAATTATCAATCAATTCTTTTCTTGCGATTGAAAACTATCAGCTGTTTCTGAAGAGAACAATGAAAAATGTAGCGAAATACACGAGCTTTAAATAGCAAACATAATATGATAATTATAATCAGTGACTCCAAAACAAAGAGATTTCACTCAAAAAAATAACAAATAACATAACGTGCAGCATATCCTTCATTTCAAGAATCTAACGTCGTCTATGTAATTCAGGATATCTTTATCTCGTTCTGATGTTAAATTGTAATTGTTTTGGGAAATAAACATATGTATGTAAGAATACTTCACGAAGGTGAAATTTTTTGTATAAATATAAAGAGAAAATAATCTTAGGCAAAATGAAAAGCACCAATCCTGCCATAAGTTTTGAAACAACGTGTCTATCCAACGACATATCCATCATGAGCGCTTATAGGCCGAGGATCGAGTGGTGACAAGGGGCTTCCGATCATTAATTCCGCCCTACATTATTGTTAACAGCTAAAGTGCGACGTGACCCACCTGTGGTCACTGAGGGAATTTTCATAATGCTGCTGACCGACCAGCAGTCACTGACTCAATTTCATTAAATGCTTAATGAGAACTAATGGAGGTGTTATCTATTTAATGCTTTGTTATTTTTAAAATTTATCTCAAAAATTAACTCTTATATGAGTTGAATAGTGAACTTTAACTCAACCCGCCGCACGTAACGGGCTAAATTAATAGTAATTATCATAGAGGATGGTATTATCGGCGAAGATGATTCTTGCAAATGCGCGTCGTACGTTGGTGGAGCAGCGCTTGTGTACAGCACGAAGTACGCGAAGGTAGCGGAGTTCACGTACATGCTGTAAGTGTTTCACTTCAAACAGTTTAGACTAATGGTTTCTTATGTGCAAATCCCTTGATGCTGATCGCACAGAAAATGGATTAGTGCTTGACCATTTTGTTACTTCGCTAATGCTAAAAACAGGAACGTTTGATGCTGCGAAACCTGAAGTTCAAATACTTAGGAGCGAAATAACCGCAATGACGCGTTTGCATTTTTGTGACATAAAACATATTAAAACAGTGTGTTATGAATGGATCTAAAGCGAATGAGCGTGGACGATCATTGCAACCAAACCTGAGGTACTTCATGACAGGATAGGATTACGAAAGCATTTTACTTGCCGTAATCGGAGAGCTCTGATGGGACACATCATGGCGGGTACTGGTTTCGAAAACATCTGCGATTTTCTAAGCTCTACTGAAAATAATGAAATTAATGAGCGTCACTGATGCTTCATATTTTCACTAATACAAATACCGTGGTACCACCATGAGTAAAGAGCTATGATACCACCAAGAGGAACACAGTTGCGTCATTAAATGGCTCAACCTGAATCAATGCGGTGAAACATCCATTTTCAAAATGCCACGTGTTGGTGGCGTGCAAACAAAACCACCAAGAATAACACAGTTGCGCCATTAAATGGTTCAATTTGAATATCGACCCGATGAATCACCCATTTCCAAAACGGCACGTGTTGGTGGCGTGCAAACAAACAATGCAGGAAGACCTCAGCAACAGCTGGTGGTGGGCGCGTGGTGTGGTGAGCACCGGCATACTTGGCGCCGCGCGCAGGTGTCACCCTGCCGAAATGCGTCCCCTCCTCGTCATTCTCCTCCCCTGGCCTCCTCCTCATCCTCCTCCCCTGGCCTCCTCCTCCCCTGGCTTCCTCCTCCTCCTCCCCTGGCCTCATCCTCCTCCTCCTCCTCCCCTGGCCTCCTCCTCCTCCTCCCCTGGCCTCCTCCTCCCCTGGCTCTCCTAGCCTCCCCTGGCCTCCTCCTCCTCCTCCTCCTCCTCCTCCCCTGGCTCCCCTGGCCTCCAAAGGGAGGGGAAGTTACTGAAGCACCCACTGGCAGGTGTGCCTAGCACCAGTGACGGTTGGGGGATGGAGGGAAGGAGGGGAAGGGGTGAGACGAGTACAACATGCGGATGGATAGCGTACAGGAAAGAGGAGAGAGAGAAAAAGAATAATTTATTTTAATCAATCAAGCCTGGCACAGGTCATCTTGTACATTGGTTTTTCAAATGCCTTATAACTAACACCAGGACGCAATGACGGCTACCTCCGGTCAAGCCGGTACCCATTTCCGATGCCTGGGTTGAGTGAGAAATGGTGGCTGAGAAAAGCCAATCAGAAATATAACATCGTGAAAAAAAGGATTACTAACTCCGAGTATATATTGTGAGCTTGTACAACATACATTGTCTGAGAGTGTGATTTTTTATTTGAAGTAAAACAAAAAAGGGAAGAATAAAGCGCCACGTTCGTACGTGAGTATAGGTTTGGCGCAAGAAGCTCAGGTGCCACGATGCAGAAAATAAAGAAACAGAATAGGAAGGACATGTCAACCCCAATGCAAAAACCCACAACAGGTCTGTGCAGCAAGTGTTCTGCAGTGAGTAGCTACAGCTGTGGCGCTCGAATGCAAATTGGCCGAGGTACACCAGCGATCAATATAAGAGTAAACATACACGTGCAAATGTACGGATCTTAGAGCGCTTGGTATTGTTTGTGAGGTGCAGAGCAGGTCTGAGAGCAGCCTCGTTTGAAAGAATGGTGACAAGAGAGAATGTTACGCGCGTAAAAGTGAACCAGACAAAGCGATCGACGGAGGCTAGAATGGTGAGAAATAGTGAGGAAGTAAAAGAGCAGTGACAGTCTAGCTACAGATATTAGTTCATTTAAGTCTAGTATAATAAAACAGTCTCGTCATCAAAGTGAGTTAATCAGGAGCGACCGTCCAGTCAGAGCAGTTAGGTGGATCACTAAAGTGGACCTAAGTGTCTTAAGTCCACTAAGTTAGTCGTGTGTGCTAATTATCAACGTTAGTGTAATCACTGGCAATACTTTAGTCGATGATATTTATCTGCATAGTCGATGACGCTTTACTAATATAGTAAATGACCCTTGCCTATCTGATCAGCAACGCAAGTGTGTCTAGCTGTGATGGGAGAGTAGTGTTTCCAATCACATTTTCATTGTTCCCATCATTATTTTCGCGCGTCGCAAGAAACGAAAACGAAAAGCAAAATGAAAACAAGAATAAGCCACGAGCAAAAAGAACGGAGGAGTCTGTAAAGCTGAGAACGGAGTTGCTTGCCAAAAAATAAGTCTGACTGATGAACTACGTGATCTCAATTTTGAATATGTGAACTATTCACTGAAATACACTTTTCTATAATAAGATAAATATTAAATTAGGGAACATGAGAACGGGATCACTCGAAAACTGAAAATGGGAGAAACGTGAGGAATAAATCTCATCAGTTTCTCACACAATGAAAGTGTAGCAACGTCTTATGCAAATCGAAAGAAAAAAATTGAATTACACGTTGTTCTTCAGCCCTGACTCACGATATCTCGAAAATACAGGAAAGAAGAACGGGCCACAGACGCTAAGTGGCTCGAGCATTTTGCGCTCTATCAAGGTAAACAAACCAGCATTCCGACTCCTGCTGAAGCTGCCAAGCAACATGAACTTGTTGTCTAGATAGGGAATGTTAAAATAGTGAGATTCGAGTCGTTAAAGTAATGAGATTCGAGGGAATACTGTAAAAAGCCTACGTCGCTGCTCTGTTCTGTCATTTCTATACTCACTTCAAAGTCAAACAATGAATTGTTCAAACTTATTCCAGAAAAATATACTCTAGAAAGGTGCTGCTGTAGCAGAAAATATAATATTTTGTCTACGGAAAATCAAGTTTTACTTTTCTAAACTAAGGAATTTTTGTCCCGAAAATAACTTTCCCAGTTCCAAATGTTTTGTCTGAATTTTTCCTTTGAGTCCATCAACCGCAAAATAAAGAGGCTCACTCTCAAGGTGACCAAGGCACACCCAAGAAAATACAATGAAGGTTTTTCAAGCAACTGAAAATTGAAATTCTCTGCTCGTACGCGACCAAGGAGAAAGAAGACCCAAGGAACTAGCGCGTGACCGAGCTGAATAAGATGTGCAACTGCGGTGGCAAAAAACAGTTATTAACATTTAACTTAATTTTGAACTAATAGTACTATAGAGATAAATTTGTGGGTGGCTCATTTGCAACGAGTATCACTAAATGATGCACTAAAGTTTGGAAAATTGAGAAGCTCGATGATGTCAACTGTATTCCCACAAATATCCAATTTGAGTAACTTGCTGAATCTAAATATATTGACTGAGAATGGAGTAACCTCTTTTCAGGTGATTGAGTGGATGATGAGTACAGTCTGAGTGACTTAGATGCTAAATTTCAAAATAGCAAATACAACATGAAAATCATGAAGCTGTGCGACACTTTTAAATAGAAACGGTTTGCCTGTAAGGAAAGAAATTAAATGTTCATAATAACCTAACATGAGTAGGCAAAGTGACAGAGGCGGTAGTGAAGCAAGCTTGACACCGCAGTAAAGTCCTAGTAACAGGCATCAGACGCGTTAAAAATAGATGACGAGGCCCAGAAGATACGGACGTCGGTTTGGAGCAGAGGCCTTGATTGTTTGTTTACTCGGCTGCACCATTACAAAATTGGTGCAGACAAGTGGACCGTGAGATGTTCACTGATATTTCTGAAACAGCTTGATGGTCGTAAACGAATTTTTTCAGCACTATGAACCTTCAAATGTGGAAATAATGGAAACATACACACACCTATTTTTATCCGGGCCGGAAAAGTACTTTTTGGTAAAACTGGAGTTTAAAAACCTCATTGCAATAACATATTTTACATCAAAAACTGAAAATATCCATCGCTCATGATGCTCAGACCAGAACACAAATCGTTAATCTGAAAGCTGCACGTGCGAGAATCTGTGATGTCATCCAAGAGAACTGATGCACAGCATCAACACTTGAGGTTTGGGGCATCCAACCCTCGACGGCCTAGGAATCCCTGAAGTACCATTAGTTTAGCGCTCGAGTTACGAAGACGAGCTGCAAAGCACGCTTTTAATATCACCTAACTCAGGACATAGTTCGCCTGCTCAATCACTCGACCATCAGTTCTCAAATAGATCACTCGCCCCAGCTCGTAGATTTTACCCCGTCCCGTCCCTGCAAATTTATCGATCCTTTTGGTGCATATCCTCAGCCTATTCCTCAAGGAGTTAAAGAAAAACTGAGTTCCGTCAGTTTCTACTGCCGCGCACGCGTGACGACGGTTTTGGTAAAAGCCATGTAAAGGTTAGGTTAAAGGTTAACATCGGCATCTTTGGGATGCTTTATTTCCAATCAAGCCTGATACATATGATCTTAGCATTTAGCATCATTTATCGTAAACCTTATTTTTAGACTATGCGGCTGTGTTAATTGTTCTTGTCATTCGAATAATTATTTTGGTTCAGTGATCGAAACATTTTCCGTAAGGAGATTTAATTTTTAGAGCTCTAACTTTGCGTAATTGAGAGAAAGCTTGTGAGCCCATAGTTCAACTCATACTGATGAGATAAAAATCATGCATGAGACGATATTAACCAGCTTCAATCAAAAATTACATCCTGACCTAATCTATTAGCGGAGCAAAAATTATTCCTGAATTTCAGTAAGCGGCGCATGAGCGAATTTTCTACCACGCAACACAATTAACAACACACCTCTGTTGTGAGTACGAGTTTATAAACATTGCAAATCCTCTCTGCCTCTTCGATAATTTTTTACTCGGAACATTACTTAAAATATACATATCTTGCCCAAATTTTGTAGTGAAAGTAATAAAAAGAGTGCCTATGAATATGTAGCCACACCATGAACGCACGAGAGTTGCCAACAACTTAGCATGCAGGAGCGTTTCTTGTAATCATACTTACACCCCATGCTGTGTCGCGCAGACGTGGCAGCGATAAGAGGTAGTAACATGATTGCTTTCACACGTGACGGCAACGGTGGGCAAATTATATGGGATCTGCTGAACATAGATAAAATATTATACTACGTAACAATAAACAGAACACGAAAAATATAATATACCACCTCATCCAACTTCAATTCCAATGAGTCAAGGTATGCACGAATACTACTGTTTATAACAAATTATTTATACGTACAATTGGAAGCGTAACAATATAAAGAAGCAGATAAAACCTGAATGATTAACGCATTTCGTTCGATATATTTCGAGTACATCACTTCCAATGCATACTAATAAATTCCCAGGGAGAAATCCCGTCGACGAGCAACCTTCACTTAATTTTTGCTAAGAATTCTTTTCAATCGGAATAAACGAATCAGGTTCAAACAGAATTGCAGTGCATTCATCGCATGTAAACATAAACAAAATTTCACTCACGGAAACAAAACTTCAACAATTTCACGCCGCATCAAATTAAAACTTGAGATCACTACGCCTTCAGGTGAGCTGTGCTCGCGCTCTTGTCGCATTGAGCGCGGCTGAAGCAATCATTATAGCTTTTATACCAATCAATTGAACTGGACAGAATTATTCCTTATTAAGCGCCTTTACATTTTGCTGTGCAACAACTATAGAGCCTAAATCCTGTTCAAATTCACTTCGAATCAATCATGTGGGGTGTAGTAAAGCACAATCACGTTTTGAAAGCGTCAAAATGAGGATCACAAAAGAATGAACAATGCGTAATCGAGTGAAGCCTGCGACAGTAGTGTACTGAGGTTCCAGGTAAGCTATCCTCTTGACGAAATTGAATAAATATCGTACCTCAAACGAGATGCTTTAGCAAACTTACCAATTCAGTTACAGCGCTTAATATCCCAAGAGTCAACGTAGAGACACAGCATATGATGAGGGCAAACGCATTAGCGGGGTGTTTACTTTTCATCTAAGGCAAAGAAAGCGATTTCATGAGATCAGTACATTGCTACAGCACACAGACGGAGTCTAGTTGTTGGAGAGCTGTCGAGGGTTGGTTCGGTACCTTTTTTTCCAGACAGCACCATTCCCGTCTAAGTCCTTAAAAATAGTGCAAGTGCAAATAATAATACGTATTATACAGCAAGTTGGATAGACAAACTAAATAGTTCACGCTTGGCGTTATTAGACACACAGAAATATTGAAATGGGTATTTCCTTATGTATTTGGTGAAGTGTCGGTCATACGCTCTCGGTTGCAGAACGTTGTTAGCTAGGTCAAGGAGCTAAAGCTTGAGATCAGCATTGAGCCACACGCGATAAGACGGCTCCGAGCATGCTTCCTTAACTTACTTACCATACGGATTACAATACACGTACGGGAACGAAACCGAAATATTCCTTGGTAATAAATAAAAACTTAGCCTTGTTGACGGTTAAATTTTTCTCTCGAAAACTCTACATTCTGTGAAATAAGGCGAACATTGCAGCACACACAACCTGGAGACAATTGACTTGAGTATTACGATACCGATGTGTGAATATCAACGAAGGATCTTAATGTTAAGATATTTTAAAACCCAATTTTACACATTTCATGTATAAACTTCATTGGAAATGAACTGTTTTTCTTTCTTTCATTCTTTCTGGTGCTGGGTGGAGGTAAAGTTATCTATTTCATGCCTCAACTGCTTTGGAAATGAACTGTTTTTCTTTCTTTCTGGCGCTGGGTGGAGGTGTAGGCAGGCAGGCCGATAGGGAGAGGAGGAGGGAGGTGGATGTGCTGGCACGCGGTGGAGTCACTGACCCAATATCTG
Source organism: Morinoia aosen (assembly GCA_030386875.1). Classification (NCBI taxonomy): domain Eukaryota; kingdom Metazoa; phylum Arthropoda; class Malacostraca; order Amphipoda; family Talitridae; genus Morinoia; species Morinoia aosen. The sequence continues at coordinate 44,142,398 of CM059564.1, read as the reverse complement.
AGGCCACCCACCGCTCCCCTCCACCGCAGCTCCCCAGATAAAACATGACCATGATGCTGCTGCTGCTGCTCCTCTACCCTCCCTACACTTGTTGACTGCGCTGGCTGTAGACAAACGCTGCCCAACGACCTATTCGTTCACTATCTAGAGCAGTGATTCATACCTTGTTGCACGAACTGAACCCTACACATACATTCATCGAACCCTTCGTAGTTGGAAAAACGAAATGTGTTTTTTTCTAAAAATTTAAAACATATGTGTACAACTCTATACTGTATTAGTGCACAAACTGCACTTTGCTGAAGCCAGGGGCTCGTTTCACCGAACCCCTGGGGTCCGATCGAATCCAGGTTAAGAACCACTGGTCTAAAACCCATGGTGACTTCGCTACCTCCATTCTTTGTTTTGTCTTTAGAGAGCATTAGTTACTATCAATACATTTCTAGCCTTACACACACCAGTATTTCAACGCACCAAACACCGGGCATGCCCCTGATTCACTGGGGCTGTGGGACAAGACAAAAAGGCCGAGGGCACCTGAATGAAAGCCGAGCTTGTCTCCGGTCCAGTGCAATCTGCGTTCCGTCCCTTCGTGCTTCCTTCTCCTGAATTCTCTGCACGCAACTGCAATTAACGGCATTGCAATTCACTCCACGCAACTGCAATTAACGGCATTGCAATTCACTGCACGCAACTGCAATTAACGGCATTGCAATTCACTGCACGCAACTGCAATTAACGGCATTGCAATTCACTGCACGCAACTGCAATTAACGGCATTGCAATTCACTGCACACAACTGCAATTCACTGCACTGCAATTTACTCAACTGCAATTCACTGCACTGTAATTCACTGCTCTGCAATTCACTGCATTGCAATTCACTGCACTGCTATTCACTCAATTGCGATTTGCTCTAGCAGTGAAACACACAGAATAATTGGCATGTTTCATATATCACGCTATTTTCTATAGACATGGATAGAGTAATATATTTCTTCGTAAATAAATAATCCTCTGAACGACAGTAGTTCATTGAAGTGACAAGATCGCACCGCAAGAATATTAAGTACTTTTATAAACTGCGTGCACTGAGCGCAAAAAATACGGAAAATAAAAAGGTATTTTTCAGTTGAGCACCAAACAACAAAAACAGCGAGGGATATTTCTAGATAGAATCAACACAATGGCTATTTTTGTACATGCACTACGAGTAGAAGTGTCAGTTAAATTGCAGTCGTACAAATTAGAACATACTAGTCTAAACGACTATCGTTGTGGAGAATTGATGGAATATCCCGAATACCCCACCGAATTACATCCTCAAGGGAACAATGGAGGTCAGAATGGGAGTCGACTTCTGAGGTAGACGACGGTTACAGCGACGGTTACTGCCGACGATCCAGTAATGGACTCAGGTCGCCATGACCTGAGTCCATGTCTTGGAATGGAAAAATTAGGCGTTTGTCTATACTTTAATTCCTAGCAACAGTTCATCTACTTTGCGCACAAAGACACCTAATTTCATTGTGACAAATTTTTTTAAAATCATTTGTGCACCTCAACTGATTTCATTCGTACGAACTATTCCAGGATCATTTTTGCCCTTCAACAAATTGCCCTGCGCAGCTCTAAACAATGGCTGGTAACCTGAAAAGAATTACACGCTATCAGCAACATAATACACATAAAAATGTGGCACATATTATCATCATCTACACGGTGCTACTAAGCCACACAAGACAAAATGATGCAAAATAATACTTTGTATCGTCTGTGCCAGAAATAAATTAAAAGGCAAAATGGAAATAAAACTACACATCTACCATACTGATAAAGGCCTTATCGCTGATATACACACAGGGGGAACATGAGCCAGCAAAATACGCGGAAGATGTTTCGTGTGTAAGAGACATTTAGCGTAGATGTGGACACTATCGTCCAAGTTGAGTAATGATTCGCACTATAGAAAAGAAAGAAGAAAGAAAAACATTTTATTTCCAATAAAGTACAAACATGAAATGTCGATACATTGGTTTTTAAAACACCTTAACATTAACATCCTTAAATGATTATAACACATTGGTATCGTAATACCCGTGTAGAATGTTGAAACAAAATGATTGATAGAAAAGTACAACAAAATTGAGTTCCTTTCCTTGCCTAATCTGATTTTGAACTAAGAGAGCACAATCCTCGCGACGCTCATTTGAAAAACACTTTCATTAGTACGCACAAGTATTGAAAAATGGAAGCGAAAAATGCATTCAAATACCTTAGCATAGAAACCCTTAATTGCTATTTATACATGGTTATCGTAATACCCATGTTAAGTGTTGGAACATATGATTTAGATCCTTAATTGCTATTCATACATGGTTATCGCAATACACATGATAGTTGTCGACACAGGATTTAGGGAGAAGCACAAGTTAATAAAAAATAAACAATAATATGTATAAGAGGATCGTTTGCATTTGGAGGGCAGCACTAAGTTTCAGTTTCTGTGTTTGAATTTCTAAATTTCAATATCTGAAATTTTGCTAGGAAGTGAAAAATTTATCTTGTTTTACGTTCGCTAAGTCATTCTAATATTGGTCCGACTTATTCCTGTCGAATAAAATGAGCACCACAACTGTTGGTTCCATGCAGTGGAATGAGGTTGCTTTCCACAATTACTAGTACTCCATCTGTGGTGCCCGGAAATGGAAATGGGGCTTATTATTTTTTCTAATAAATTATCAACTCCAAAATCCTAAAATTCCTTTCGCCCATCCGACAACACTTCGCTCCCTCCTCCGGTGATGCCCCGCACCCGGTCATGCATCTGCACTTGGTTACGCTTCACACTTGTTTATATCTTACATCTGGTGAAAGCCCACATCCGATCTTTCATCCCTATGCAAGGTGTCCCAACGATAATATTTGCTATAACAAAACACAAAATGGTTATGATATTTCTTACTTGCGGTAATAGTATTGGCGCAAAGAGTACATCGGGGTCAAAGATATGAAAAGTATTGTTTTACATCGCTAGCTGTAATATTTTCAACATAGGTGGAACCGTACAAAAGTTAACTATCTAGAATTAGTGTTGTCGTAGTGTATTCACGAGAATAAAAAGGTAAAAAGAGTTTATCACACAAAGCTTACGACAGCAATTTGAGACCAGAATAAGAAGATTAAAATGATGATCTTTAAAGTTATGACATTCGTCAGATCCGAGGCCTTTTTTTAAAAGTTTCAATGAGACCGAAGTAGAGAGAGTATGTACAAAAAATACCCTCACATTTAACATCCTCTCTCTCTTTGGGATAATTAATTTGGGTTTGGAAATGCAAGATGAAAGTGAGTCACTAAGAACACAAAATCCCTGTGACACATAGCTGAAAATACTCCTGTTAGGGTGCGCGTTATTGGATCACGAGTCCGTAATATTTGCTACATAGCTGGAACACCAATGTACACACGAGCGCAGGAAAGTAAAAAATTGCTAATGAACTACGTCGCATGTTCAAAAAGCTTCAATATGAGCGAAAAGTACTTACGAGTATCTTAAAGTTAAGACCATGACTTGAGATCGAGTACATGAGGATCGTAATATTTATATTGGTTGATTTTGAAACAAATGGTTGAGAGAAAAGTACAAAGAAAATGCATTCCTTCCATTGTGTTGATATCAAATACATGAGGATCGTAATATTTCTATCGGTTAAGTTTTAGAACAAATAATTAGGAGATACTTTACAAGCTAACGCAAAGGGATGTGTAGATCACGTTGTCAATGTGTCGTGGAAGTGTATGAAAAATTTGGTTACATATACTGCAATATTGGGCCCTTTACATGCGATACAATACTCTTACAACAAATTTTTCTTCGCCATACAATGCTATCATCAGTGCGAGACATCAGCCTTTGCCCTCCGACGGAAAATAAGGAGACAAGGTTTTTGACTTAGAAGTGGCAAAACGAAATTCAAAGCGGGGAGAAGTCAAAGAGAACTCGTCATTTAATTAAACGCGATTTTTATTTTCCTGTTTGGAAGAAAAAGATTACGTCTTCAGTAAAGCCAGCTCATTGCCGTAATTTTCTTTCACAGAGAGTTTGAGTTGACTTTTTTAATGCCACGGATGACAGCAATTGAAATCGCGCTATTCTCGTATTCTACGGGTTTCACTTTGAAAGTACCCATTAGCGCAAAAAAATACTAGGAGCTTGTTAGTAGGAGTTTGAGATTTGGTATTCTTTCCAGCTTGCATAAAATAACTCTCTACACTCTTTACAGTACAATCTATTGCATTTTGATGTGCTAATTAAATGATTTAAATTTTAATTCTTTTAAATTTTAAATTTTTAAAATGATCTGCAGCTGCAATTAGTGTGCAATTAAAAATGTGTAAATTATAACCCCTGCGTAACTGGAGCGAGCATTGAAGAAATATGAATGTCTTCTTTACGAATCCAAGGATCATTTCAAATGAATAGCTCTATAATTTATAATTAAAATGCAAAATGTGATTGCGGCACTTTTTTAGGATAATTTCATCCCCGTTTGTGTACCAACTCGCAAACTTTTTACGTAAAGGACATGAAAAGACACAGCCACCGTTGTCAATGAAATGTATAGCTTCTTACTCTAATCACCATTACTTAAGATAAATTATCTGTAAAACAGAGATTGCATAAAGTATTTTCCTCGCCTTAATTTTGAGCTAAAGTCTTTGAAGCTTCGTTGTTTTTATTTCAAAAGAAGATTATAATCTTTTGACTGCAATGCGTGCAAATTCTTTCATCCAACGCTGTGGGACACAGTGAACACCATCGTAAGGTATGGTGATACCAAACTTTGCAGCACCTGAGCGCACTGCAAAAGAACCCGACAGAAGCCCTCTTGGCAAACATTCATTAAGTAAAATCGGCTTCCATGCATACGGGACAAAGAAACACTCAGGTATCAACGTACGACTCCTAGAATTTAAGTTCTTTTAATTGAATGTGGTGTAGAGGTTTTGAATTCATTGACAGTTTTAGCGCACATTCTACACTAAGTAATGCTAAGAATTCGTACAATCTACTAGAGGTAACAAATTACTTGGAGAACGGTGTACTTTTTTGTGCTAGTCTTACATCCCCCTTTACTAATTAGCTCAGTTCTCAGAAATTTTATGAATAAAAACAAATAACAGACTGAAAAACAGAGTTTTTTAGCAGCACACGTTTGGTATACACAGAGCCGTCTTCATCGTAGAAATACGAGAGAGCAACAGCGTACAAGTTACATGGTAAATTAAGACTTGTAAGATATAAGAGACTAATAGGATGCCGCAAAAGGTATCCGTAACAATTTCTATTCTGTACTAGTAAGTGCACACGCAACGAAATTGCTTCAAATGCAAAAATAAAGTAAATAGATCGAGCATTCTGCGAGGAGCGTAAGTTAGTTCACATACTTTTTCCCCACCAATTTAGAGTATTTGACAAGATAAATTTACAAAACAAGAAATGCTGCTGGAATTATTCTTTTAATACTACAACAAGACAGGGGAAAATGAAACGCTACATAAAAGCTGTTGCATTCTTGTTTTTCAAGCTGAAATTTCTGGAAGAGTTTTCTCCCATTGTATTCGAGGCATGGTAAATATGCAAGACTTCACTGTTCGCTTAGTCAGCGAAATACGCGTTTATAATTAGGAACAAAGAAAACTTCTGGAGACTCCTTATTCATCACTATCTGAATGATGTGCACCCGTGAACCATAGATTTTTGCCTCTCAATTGCGATCAAAACACGAAGAGAAATAAAAATTTCACTGGAGAAATATTTCGACTGAAGAATTAGCGAGGGCTTCTGCGAATATAGTTCTCCCTAAAAGCCCCGAGATATGTTGGACTTGTCGTATTGCATTCAATAAGCTTGGCTTAATTGGGGCCTCTTTCACTTCAGCGAGCAGCCCTTACAAATGCAACTAGAGAAATCAGGCCACCGCGTGTTTGCATCCGTGAATAGAATTAACGAACCAGCACATACATTTTTTACGAGAACATCTGCAAAAGCTGTTGTAAGTTCCGTCCTCAGGGTGCATCTACTTCTACTGGCAAAAAAATTGGCGAGTCACTTCCAGATAATTTGAAAAGCCCGCAAGTATCTGGTAAACACTTGCAATAAACCCAGGGTGTGAACTCTCGGTCGTACGTGTTGATGCTCCTCAGAACGAGTGCTCATAAATCACTTTCTGAGTTGACAAGCTTTGTCATACCGGTATGCCAATTTAATTACTAAAATGTGCAGTCTAAATGTATATTGTAATACGAAAAATTTAACATTAAAAAGCTTATTCAACATCACGAGTGAGATATTACGTTCCAATTCTACGGATTATGTATTAAGAAGTCCTTATTTCCACGGAAAATGAGAGCACAGAGGTGTAGCGGTCGCCCGCACTGCAGAAATATTGCTGCAAGGAGCTGGTGAGGCAGGTATTGGTCTCCAGGACGGTTAGCATTATGCGAGAGTGACATAAGAGGACTATAGGAACACGTGGGACACAAGCCCATGTCATCACTTTAACTCGCTTGTGCTCTTCGTGAGCTCGGCCTTGTAGAATTAGTTCATATGGAGATCTACTGTTTCATGCTTAAAAATGCAGTGCCAGCAAAGTTCCAAACTTGCAACTTACCTTACTCACATGTTTAGTAGGCAAAGAAGATTGCTCATCATTGGTTTCTTCACAGAAATTATGGAGATGAAATGGGCCTATTTGGCTTACGATATTTTCAACATAATAACTACTCACATTTTATGACAAATTTTGCATCGCAGCTTGAGTACTGTAGTTCGCATTTTTTAGGATTCATTATTCACAATCTTTAATTCCAAGTTTGATATAAGTGTTTAATAGAGACAAATTACCCGACTTGCAAGTCTAATAAATGAGCTGTGCGTGCAGTCCGCGTGAATTTTTTTGACGACACATACTGGTGGCATTCAGTTTTGAATAATCCCGATTCAAAAATTTCATTAATCTGTACGAGTTCGATATTGCACACTTCAAAGAATATCACTACTTTTTAAATGACCAAAAGACCATTTGTCTATCGGGTGAAGCGAGGGATAAAAGAAGCGAGGGATAAAAGGAAACAAGTCTTACATAAAAGCAGAGCAGCGATCGCGTCCGTATGTATCAGCTCCAGCGTACGAGGAACTAAATTCTGGGCCAAAATGATGTTTGCAGACCGCCAGGTCATCGACGCTCAAATTTTCTGATTCTGTCACCGTTGGCTCCTCCCAAATCAAATGACTCCAAAGTGAAATGACCGTGATGCATACTGAGCTCGTATTAGAAGCCTCCAGACTTAAGCACCTTTTTATTTGAATTGGGCAATAATTTAATGATGAGAGCTCTGTATACATATACCTGATACTTAGCATTGGCATCGGAGGAAACCCATAGACGATAGAAACAACTCTGTTCGAAGCAGGAAGACCCAGGAACACTCAAATATTAGTAGTACTAGTAGTAGTACTAGTAGTAGTAGTTGTAGTAGTAGCTATATAAGATTTTCCGCAGTCGATTCAACACTCTAGACACTACAGGAAATGATAAAATTCAGCGTTACTATCAATCCCACAGTTACTATTTACTGAAGAAGACCAAACATAGCTATTATTTGTTGACGAAGAATTTCTGCGCGAATTCGTTAGCGGTTCACGATGAAAAAACGCCATACAAAGTAAAAGACATGTTATTCACACTGCACGAAAATGGAATTTATTTAAAGCAAAGGCGGAATTGGATAAAGGAAGAGAAAACTCTGCAATCAAGACGACGTACAATTTGCAGAGGGGAACTTCTGAAAGAATAGCAGTGCTTTCTTTCTTCAACCCTGGTAGAGACGGGGACTTGACAGCAGCAGCAGCAGCACCCAAGTGAATTTTTATTTAGATGATATCATTCGTTCAAAAAAAGATAGTACTTCTCTGTACAAAGTTGTCGTAACTTGGAATATTCCCATATATGGGCTATTGAAATTGTTTTCACTTTCCCGAATTGCACAATGCATTCTATCTTGGCGTGCGCTCAATTACAATAGGAAGAAAATCATACAAACAATAACATTCAATACGTCTTGATTAGATTTATTGCAGGTTCACTGGGTTCCTGACAGCTTTTTTTTCCCCCATGAAATAGAAGCTTCCTAGAAATTTTTTATTCGGATAAGCGCTAGGATGACGTCAGTATCGGATGTCAGTATTACAGTCTCAATTCGGATGATGCCAGTATCGAAACATTTGTAATTGCGCTTCGCTCGCATCGCCGCACTCTAAAGCAAATTAAAGACCTGAAAACTTGGCAACGTTGGCTGGATAATTCCGATCCGATCCTAATTTTGTTGTGAAATATCAGCACATGTAATGTTGACATTTCCGAGCCATTACATACCCTGAATTTTTCACTTATGTTGCAAAGCCTATAAGCTTTTTGGAATTTACAACAAATTGACTTCGATCAGTATTTTATAGAAACTTTAAAGAGGATGCTGCATTAGTAAAATATGTTTTTTACTGTTGTATTTTAATAGGAATGAAATTTGGACTATTGTTTAAATTAGACCCGTGAATTTTAGATGCGTTTGTCATCAACGCATAAACAATATATTTCTGTGCTTTCCTAATTTTTATTTTGTCTTTTGTTATGAGTGAGTAAAAGTAATTTATGAGCTGAGGGAAAATCAGTAAAATGGAGAGCGTAGCATGTATTTCAACCCTCATCTTGAAAATTGCCAACATTTCTGCTCTATTTTGAGTTAACAGAGTAAACAACACGCAAGTTACTGTACAGTCTTCTTGCAACGCAACAATAATGAGAATTATTCCAAGTAGTGTCCAAGTTCATGTAAACTCGTTCCCGGAGTACAACAACCCTGATTGGCATCAATTTCAGCACTTTGACCGCAACGGGCGCCACCGGTGGCCACGGAGGGGATTTTCATAATGCTGCTGACCGACCAGTAGTCGCAAACTCAGTTTTCATACATCCTAAATGAAAGCTAAATGAAAGCATTATTCAGTTAAAGTTTGCTAGTTTCAAAATCGCTTACTACAATTCACCTTAAATTTAAATTGAACATTGAACTTCAGCTTAACCAATTATGGTCAAAGTGTTAAGCGCTGTCCAGGTCATGAAAAGCGAGAACAACTACTGCCCCCAGCAACACCTGAGCGTGGCTGGCTGTAACAGATACCCGCGCAGCCCACTGATGCCTGCGAGCCAGGGAAGCTCCGTCGAGTCCCCGAGGCCGACTAAATAGTGAGGGAACTCATAAGTGCCGTGCCTCCAGGAATGAGCTCACGAACCAGATAACATTCCAGAGAGCGGGCCAGGGTCTCAAGAGACACTGCACGACAGACCTGGAACGGGACAACCACTGAACGCGTTACAAGCTCTGAACGGGACAAACACTGAACAAGATAAACCCTAAACGTACAAACCCTGAACGCGGGAAATCCTGAACAGGAGAATCCCTGAACGTGGAGAACCCTGAACAGGACAAACTCTGAACGGTACAAACCTTGAATTCGGGAAACACAGAACGGGTTTCCCGCGCGAGAAAATCTAGCCTTGTAAACAGTGCAAATTCGCCTACCGAAATAGAAGTTCGTCCTCTCCTCACACAACACGGCCGTGTGTCTCACCGCATAATTATAGGCCGAGTCTTTACTCAGGCCAGGCAACAGAAGGAAGTTCTTCATCAGCGCACGTTTACTTCCGCCGCCAGAATAGCAAGCTCTGCTCATAAAGCTTTGTTCGCTTGCGAGAAAAAAAAATCCTGACGTGTTTGGCGGAAGGTAAGCACAGCCTGAAGGGTACGTTGCAGAGCGTTAGCAGGATGGAACGTACGTCCAAATCTTATGTAATGAAGTCGTCGTATTGGTCTCGATCAGGAACTTAGTATTGCTGCAGGAGCTGTTGTAGCTCAGTATTTGATTTATCATAAAAGAAGAGCACCAATCTCTAAGCTAATGAAAGTGACCAGTTTCACGCGAAAATATTACTCTATTGCGGCCGGCACACAGAAAGAGAGGATAATTTTTTTTTACACGTCCATCACACTATCTGAGATTTATCAAAGGAAGAGTAATCTCATGTAATTTATTGTTCTCAAAAATTGTGAAGCCAATGATATGTTAGCGTACTGAATAAAAAATTCCGCATCATATTGATGCTCATCGTATTGCTGAGATAAAAGATGCAGCCTGCGCTATTTGCACGTACTCTAATTTCTGAGAGCCTTCGTTACGAAACACAATCTATGCCTGCAGCCGAAGCAACATCATACTACAAAAATTAGTCGTTTAGATACACATTCTCAACAGTAAGTAGCTCAACACTTCTAAACTTTTCTCTGACGAAGAAAACCTCGAGTGAATTTTAGCAGTGAACTTGATACAAAAGAATTCCCAAGACATATCGAATAAAAGTAAAAGTACTCGTACTGAATCAGTAAATCAGGTAGTAGCATAATTAAATCATTACTTCAGAACTAATCAATAAAGACACATTATGTTTATGGCAGTTTGTAAAAAGTTATACCGTGATATCTTTTTTCACGGGAATTTTCTAATTTTACATCAAATCAACTTTGAATTACAAACAGTTGTGAGACGACCAAAGCAACTGCACCTTATCAGTATATACATGAAGGTAAAGAACACTACAGTTTAGCTATTCAATAATTAAGAGCGCGAAATGTGTCTCGTTGTATAAAGCTCTACGCACAACACACAGCCGTGCAGAACATGCAATGTCGGAACTGCACAACACAACTGCACAACTTCATACAGGCACTGAGCGACAAATGTAGTCATACGAATGCCATAAATAATTAAATGCACGAACCTACCTGACTTCTCCATTCTAAATCAACAGTTTTGAATACAAGTTCGTTTTGAGGCATAGATAGATACTGTACATAGATACAATAAAAGCGGGTGCGAAATTAAATTACTCATTTGTTGGTCTAGAATATCTTTTTGCTGGTGCTCCAACCTGATGTACAGGGTGGATAATATTACCGCTCAGAGTGAATAATATCAATAATATTGTTATCGATATCAGGTTATTTCTCATAATATAATATTAACTGCACATTACTGAGCAGATTTCGAGTGCCTGGATCGATCTCAACACCATGAGCAACATCCACCTCCAATCTAGAGCAAGGCCAACACAGATATGATGGTAACTCACTCAAGTTCAGCATTTGGCATACTAAGCTGAGGAAAGTGTTTAGCAACAACACCATCAGTTCCCTCAGCGACAATGTTGTCTTCTCACTCTATCTCCGGTCCCCACAAAAACTTGTTCAGCAAATCTGCTCAGGTAAAATGGGCGCGATCGGCATTTGCATGCTCATGGGCCGCATATGCATCAGCATCGTAAAAAATTTCACTTTAGTTAAAAGTAAATTTCTAGGCAAGTACATGATAAAGCAGATATCACTGAATCTACTCTCAGTTGAATACTTTCGCAGGTATAGATGGTCAAGGTTGAACCAGAAGCCACCTGAATTACTCATAGTAAAAAAAGCTATCTAGTATAAAAAAGGGCCATATATTTTCAAAGGTTCATCCTTAGCAGTGACACTTATGGGGCGCCAACACAGAACAAGCACAAGCAGTCTAGCCAACAGTTAATCTAAAAATACGCGTGACCAACCTGCAGAACAGGAGGTGTGTTAACTGATGCACCGCGTTAGCCGATAGAGATGCACATTTGATGGTGAGGTCAAATAGAACAATTTACGACAGCGCATGCATAAGACATAACGATAAAAACTTAAACGAATTTCGCACTGCAAATGCTTAGCAAAATTGAAATTCATTGCAGTTCAGAACCTTTCCAGAATTTGGAAATTGAATTCTCAAAAACCCGCTAACATTCAAAAGAGCGAGACTTTCATTTGATCGCTGAACTGCTGCATTCTTTCGAAAAATTTGAGTGAGAAATTCGTTCGGGAATATGGTAATCGAAATGTTGCAAAACGTCAGTGCAAGTCGCTTCATTCCAACAGTCGATGGTAGAAACCCGAGGCTTACTACATATGAAAGGCTACAGATATAATTTGAGCAGCACACCAAGCCAATTGAATGTAAGCCTAAAGCTCCACAGAAATTTACCGCGCAAGATTCACAAATTGAGAAAATTTCCTTCACTAACACAATCCTTAGGCTTCCAAGTCAAAGGAGTATGTTACTCACCGCGAAATAATTGTAGCATAATTTGAAAGAAATTATATCTCGTTTTGTTTGTTTATTGAATTGAGTACAAATTTCAAGGTCGTACGCAGAAATTAAAGTAACCAAGCAGTCATAATGTTATTCTTCACAAAATCTTCAGGACTAAATGGCAACGATTACATCACTCAGTGACCTAGCAGTCAGTGTTATCTTCACAAAATCTTAATGACTAAAATCTTGGAAGAAATATAATGGCTTCACTCGAGCCGTCGTTCGCCTCCATCACCTGATGCTTGAGAAGCCAACACAGACACCATGCGACGCTATCTTCTTCAAACACATTATCCTCTGAGTGAGCCATGTCCCATCATGATTTTGTCAGCAGCCGTCTCTCACAACGAGAGTCTGCCTCTGCAACACTTGCTCGCTTACATTACAGGTGGCAGACTACAGTATAGAGTCTCAAGTCAAACCTCTCACTCTGCAACGCTCGAACAGCTCACTTATATTACAAGAGGCAGACTACAGTATATAGTCTTAACACTTCATTGCCCCATTTTTTTGAGGCGGTTTATGGTTGTATTTTCCAAAATGTTTTCTTTGAAATTCTCTACCGAGCGGCAATAGTTTCCTCATTCTGACACCCGTGACGACCTGATGCCAATGCCAGTTCAATGATGGTGGTTAAAATAACGGTGAAATGAGGAAAAAAATGGTGACGTTGGAGGGTTAAGTCAAACCTCTCACTTAGCGCACACATTGTAAGAGGAAATAAGGATGCCACGCGACCAAACTCACGTCACTCATAAAATTGATACAGGCACCCTATTATTGCCACGCGTCGTGCTTATGAACAGCATTTTTCATGCATACCCTAACCCACTTTGTTGGCCAAACGGGATTCAATGTATAATCTTTTTGACTGATTTAACACTCGTGAATTCAATTTGAAGTTAAAGTTTAAAACTAGTGTCTCCTTTCTTCGGCCAACACTCTCGTTAGACGCCCTGGTTAGACTTAGGTGAGATAGAGTTCCTACTCTAATGTAGTTCAAGGAATAACTTATGCTGCGAGATTAATAACTTATGCTAGTCGAAGTAATCCCTCACATTTGGGTCACGCCGCATTATCTGGGATGCGCTGAGAAGAACTTGAGACGCCTCCATTCGGAATATCTTCAACGAACAGAATTATTTCCAGCTTCCTCTCGCCCACTGCACCGTATGGTACAGAGAGACACGTTCAATGCTGCCTCATTCAAGTCTCACTCAACTAGAGGAAAAAATTAAGAGCACATGCTACGGTAGAGAAAACCAGGCAGAGTCATTTCTACGTGAGAAAATCCACCTCCTCTTGTTCGGCTGGCCAAGAATGGCTTCGTTTCAAACAAACTTTGTGACATCACCATTGCGACATGTCGTTAGGCCAACAGTGGTGCCAGATTTGGAGCTAGCAGTGTTTCCAGATGCAATATGAGCGCTGTTATTGGTTTGTTGCCATGACATCAGCATTGCCACACGGTCGACGAAAAAAGACTGGTTTGATCCAACCTTGTTTCTTCTACCGCGTCATATGCGCAAGACTCGTTTGATTGTAATGAGAGCCTATCCCAAACAATAGCCTGTCCGGTCTCCACCTCCCGTTGCTGGCTAGTCAAAATTTCGTTCTTGAGATATCAAGAAAATAAAAACTGTATAAACGCTAGAGTTGAAATAATGTTTCAACTTCGCTTTCGCAGCTTAGAAAATGAATTTTTACCTCATATTACAATTAACTTAATATTTTCCTTTGTTCAAGCGATCAGTGCATTTTTTTGACTATCCGCTGTCTTGCATTCGAAAATTGTGAAAATTCTTTCGCATAACAACATAAATTATTTTAAAAAACAAGCAACGAATACCTCAATTGCGATTGAGTTTGATACACACTCAATCAACCACTCGGATGTGCAGTAATTGGAGCAATTCACCTTGCATAAAAACCTCGAAATCTAACCACTGCATCCCGCGCATGTCGAGTTCTGCTTCGTAAAATGCGTGGATACTCGATTGGTTCTTCACGTTTCGATCAAGACTCATCGCCTGATTTAAGCGGACAACTTCTGCACGCTGTAGAATGACGCGCTACGCTTTTACAAAATCAACTGAGCACTTTTGGTGCATCTCATGCATCTAGTTCACATAACTGAATCCTCTCCAATAGCGACGCTAAACAGAAATGACCGAGCCAATTCCGAAGGCGTGATCGATCATTTATGAGAGCAGGTGAGTGCGAGGGGATCATTAAATTTGCAAAGGAGAGTAGTAGGGCAGAACTGATAATTGGCAGATAATATCTTCGTCGAGGGGAGAGCGAACAAAGACACTAAAAGATTGAATGTGTGTAGCAGAAAAATTTAGAAATATTCATGTTGCTGACGTCAATAATTTTTGAATTTCTGATCGGGAAAAGTGCAAAAATTATACTGAAACTAAAGTAAGAGAGATATAATTCTTATTGGTTATTGTGCCTTTGAACTGTACTTTGAAAACTGAAATATCGAGCGACGTACAGAAATGAACGCAAAAAAAGGCTTCAGTTCGTAAGATCACACCACACTTAAAAACAGAGAGTAAAACAGCAGAAACAGTCTCATAGAACCAAAATTCGTTATAATACACAGAATAGATGCAAGGATATTTTAAAATCCTTCGTGCCTAATTTAAGTAGATTTTTTGATCTTCGTAACATGAATGTAACACAATTTGGGAAAAAAACTAAAGTTAATAATTCAATAAACTCGAAGCAGTAGTTATAGCGTTAATAAACAAAAACTTTGTCTCCAAGACATTTCCAAGCAGGCTACTGAGTAATCATTTGAACTATATGTATAGTGTACACGGCCCATCAGAAATGACGAAATTCAATATTTTCCTTAAAAAAATCTTTCAGATATGGATAACTAACAAATATATTTATCTTAAAGGACCCACGAGGAAAATATTCTCTTATTTGTGCACTGGTGAAACTCGTATCACAGATACGGTCATAAAGCATCCGTCAAATCAAATAAAAGAAGCTGTTTCTTAGAAGCGGACACCTGAAAAATATACAAATTGGCGAATAAATAAAAATACCAAGGGTATTTATAGGTAAGATTCTTATGAAAACCAGGCCTCGTGGACCCTAATGTGAGTTCTTAAGTTCTCGTTCGCTATATCTGTACAATTATTTGCAGACCGAAAAAGTCATATCAAGAGCACAGGAATTCCCACTCCCTCGTCCTTAGCCTCATCCAGCGGTCACCCGCACCAACCATGACTTGCTCACTAGGGAAGGATAAACAAAAACCTTAATAATAAAAAGACTTAAGTGCCTGTGAGATAAAAGCACTCCACTTGCACCATACTTGATTAAAAGAAAATGAAATAGGCTGATTTTCTGATAAAAATGTAGAGCCTTATTAGTAAATACGCTCCCAATTGTACCAGTTCCAACATTGCCCTCAGAAACTAAGCATTGTACGAGCAGCAGAGTTATGTCGGACAAACGTGTTCTATGTCTTCTACCACAAGTGCAGAGGCAGAGAAATGCGATGGACTTCACCAAAAATATCAGCGTGCCTTTTGACAGCTGCTTCGAGTTAATGAAATAATAAAAATGGAAGATCTTGACAGCAATAATTAAGATGAGAGTGACGCTAAATGGCGCGTGCGAGCTCTGCTGTCAATAACACGTCGATATTGAGTCTGAGTGAACACATGAGGTTGAGAATTATTGTATTTAATTCCATTCCAGGAATTCAAAATATTGTCATTCATTCCACTCTGTGAGTTCAAAAGGAGCAGTCCCATGAAGTAGTGACTCACAATTTATTTACAGCTTCTGCTTGACTCAAGCAGATGAAATGTAAAGCCGGAACTTACGTTATTATAAGGAACTTTCTTATGCCTTCCTCGCATTCTTGTTGAGTGAGGAACTCATCATCAATCAGCTCGTCACACTCTATGTAGTTTCATAATCGTAAACTTCGAGTTCAAATGTTAACTTAACACTTCAAAAACTATTGTAAATGTTAATTTAGGTGTATATTTTTGGAATATTGTACTTGGATTTCTCAGGTCATAGCAATAAATCAAGAAATCAAAATGACCAGCGTAGCTAACTATAAAGCAGAATAATTATGAAGGTGGAAATCGGACTAATGTAGGTTATCAAACGACAACCATGCTCAGCAGCTGGACTATACGTGAGTACACTTACAGTAAATAATTTGTACATTTGCTGCATCGCACAGCACTCGATGAACTTTCACTGCATAGATAAAGCAATTCGAAAATAATTATTCAAAGAGCTCAATTTTTAAATTCAACACGTTCCCTCTGAACAGCCCCTCTGATTTTTCATCTATTGTAAACATAATTTGCACATACGCTATTTCTACATTTACACTATACACTATAACTCCCATGATAATGTCCTGTTATTTACGGTGATCTTTACGGCGGAACAAAGAACATTGATTTTATTGCGAAAGCCCTTGGACGAAATGACTCGCTTGGCAGAGCTTACTACATACGAGCCACAGATGAAAGAAGTCAACGAACCTTTCGCTCGGACGCACGAAATGAAATCAAGTTCCTGATGCTACGCGCATAAATGTCCCGCAGCAAAAGCTCGATGTGTCTGCCACCTTCGGCACGAGAGAAAGAAGGAGAATCCAATTCCTTGAATAAACGACGACTGCGAACAGTATGTCCTGAAAAGTAGAACTCAACGGTATTGGTGATACGGTTCTTTTCAACGGTATTGCTGAAATTTGGACCCAAAGGTATTGTAAGTTTCTCGTCTCCAGCGTATGTGTCCGAAAGAACTCAAGCGAATGGAACAACGTTAAGCTATGAAGTTCTGCAATATCTTGCACAAGAACTATTTCCACAAGTTCCACGGATCACTAGACAAAGATCTCATTTCTCACCAAAGATTTCGTTTTTCGGAGTCCTACAGCGAACCGATATGTGATCCGCCCCACTAGTATTTTTAACTCCTGAACCCCTGCTGTCGTTAAGTGATGTAGGGACAGTGCAGCGCTGTTTATTTGAGGAAAGCGGGTGGTGCTCTCGTGGAATGCCACAACTACATATTGGAACACCACAATTATTTTACCACAATTATTGTTTTGTAAATTCTGAAATTTGTCAATATACTGCTTTATAACGCGTATTCCTTCAGTGGATTTTGAGTATTCCTTATTAAATGGGGGTAAATGCTAGGTAAAATATGAAAAAGTGAGCCGACCTTAATAACGGAAATCTGAAATGAACATAAAATTAGCAATCGTTCTTAGATCGAAATTTGCTCTTCGTCGTTCACTCAGAATATTAAATTGCCCACGTGTAAAACAAACATTGAGTAATTTGTCTAATGAATCGTATTGTATAAATAGTCCAAGATGATGATAGCACCAACAAATTCGCAAGTTTTTAACTGTCCTACGGACTGACAAAACTGAGTGCTGACCCTCCCAAGTTATGAAGCTCACAGAACCTGCAGATATTGCGACTGGATTTGCAGGGAACACCACGTTCTATTCCACATCATATGCCTCATGGAACACGCCACTGAAACTTCAAATAAAACATGCTGAAGCCAAGAATGACCGAAAACGTATTGGAAAGAGCATCCTGAATATAATTAGTAACACTTTCCAATTTTTTACAATTCAACACGTTTTCCCTCACAAAATTTAGCTGAGTTAACCGACTGAACAATCCCTCTCATTTTTCACCTATACACTACACGGCGTTACAGTTCTTACCTGAGTTAGAAGCAAACGGGCTATGTCATTACACCTCGCTACAATATGAGAGTAGGTCGATAAAACATGGTGCATATGAACGGTTGCGCCTCACGCCAGCGTGCAGGGTTGAGGTAGCACATCGTTTCTAAAATGTATGTATGTGTTCAACGCCCGCTCGTTTGCTGTGCTAATACGAGAGAATATTAAGCATTTTGCTCTTGTAATCGTTTCGCTGTAACAAGAACTTTAATTTTCCATGAGAGGGACTTCAAAGCAAACTAATGGTCATATCCATCCTGAGCGCGACAGAAAACAGATGGAATTTTGAATGTAGTTTATGCAGATTGTACAGATGTGAAGCAAATTTTGCATCAGATTATCAGCGGCAAACAACGGACTGAAGCAACTGAGAATTTTACTGAAGAACAAAAATGTAGCAACAGCTGAAGAATAACACAATCTGAATGGAAATAAAAGAAAGCTCTAGACAGACAACGCGTTCACTCGTTACGAGTGAACGCGTTGCGTAACGCAAGGACGAACGCGTACTGCGCGTTGTACGGAGGACGTAATTAGGAATGTGGTAAAATGAATGTGATAAAAGGAACGTGATAAAAAGGAATGTGATAAAATGAATGTGATAAAAGGAATGTGATGAAAGGAACGTGATAAAAGGAATGTGACAAAAATTACGTGCGTGACCGGGATGCATGCGGCCACAAAGAGCTGAGCACTACAAGCAATTATCGCACGTAAATACGGCAGCGCCTCACGTGGACCTAAACACAACTATTTTATCCCGTGTAGATCTTAATTTAACTGCAATGTGGCGCACGTGGCTTATGATATACAATGTAGAACACACTCCACTGATAATTGGTCAGTCTTGTGTTAAACTTGGCGGTCTTACGGTAAATTGTTCACTTGCGAGCTCCGTGTAATGATTTTTAATTTAAACAAAATGGCCATAGCGACGAATTTTTTGCAGTTAAAAGTTCAAACTCAAATTGATATGGATGTGCGTTAATCGTCAGAGAATTGTGGCACCTCACATGTGCGTGTCGTATGGCATCCAATGATTTGGACATAAAATGTTTAATGGTAACCCTGTACAGGAAACTCTGCTTTGCAAAATATAACTCACATCGCAATAGCACCAGGAAACACTGGCGCATTAGGCAACTCTAAATAACGAAGGGTAGAGCTAACTCTCCCTATTTGTAACAAAATAAAACATTATACAAGAAAAAAACGCATGACGTAATTTTACAGATTGATCAATTTTCGTGTTGAGTTTGCTCTTTCACTAGCGAATACCATTACTCTATATAATGAATAAACGCTAGCTAAACTCATCTTTATAGAGCGATCCCGTCCTGTCGTACATATACGCGTGTATGCGCTTCATTTCGAGCCGGCGGTGGCTGACTGTATGAAGGTTAGATTTCTCCAAAATTTGCTTCCATCTTAAATAGGAATAGTTAAGATAGGATCTTAAATAGGAATAATAATGGACATCGGGATGCTCTCAGAATGCTAGGCCCGTGTTTCACGATACTGGAGTAAAAATGTTCATTGATAAACATTGTTCTCTGTATGAAGTTAATTTTTTAATTACAGGAAATCAATACACTTTATTTGAATTCATGAACAATTGAAATGAAGCTTTTGTAACGAATTGAATGAGTATGATCAGCAGAATTAACTAAGAATAATTATAGATGTTTTTAAATATATATATATCAAATTTCACTTATATACTTTATATGCAAAATATACGAGAACCCATTTATAAATAAAAGCTACTGAGAAATATCGCCCACGAAGTTCATTTTACAATACTCATCTCTTCAGCAAAGCTATTCGTGTTGACCTTACACGCCTATACTTTAAGCAGTCCCCTGAAGTCAATACATGAGGGAGGCAACATCATTCCAATCACAAAGCCAATAACAGAGATCAGCAGCCACAGCTCATTACTCACCGTTTTGGGGCTAGTAGCAGCGATCGCAACACCACTCCCAAGTCCTGCAAAACAGAGATGAGTCAGTCGTCTACTTAATTCCTCGTGAAAAATACAGTCTAATTAGTTTAACAATCGTAAGAGTCTCATAAATGCCACGCTGAGAAGGGAAGATTCCTCCAGCGATACAAGCCTCTTTAATGAACCTACTTATGAGGTTGCCACGATACTTTTGCTCGTTTGGGCACTTCCGTACAACATGTCGCTCAAAAGAACTTGGATCCGTTACGAGACGACACAACGAATGAATTGTACTCAGTATCAGTAAATCAGGTACTCAGTATCAGTACTCAGTATCAGTACTCAGTATCAGTACTCAGTATCGGTAAATCAGGTACTCAGTATCAGTACTCAGTATCAGTACTCAGTATCAGTACTCAGTATCAGTACTCAGTATCAGTACTCAGTATCAGTACTCAGTATCAGTACTCAGTATCAGTACTCAGTATCAGTACTCAGTATCAGTACTCAGTATCAGTACTCAGTATCAGTACTCAGTATCAGTACTCAGTATCAGTACTCAGTATCAGTACTCAGTATCAGTACTCAGTATCAGTACTCAGTATCAGTACTCAGTATCAGTACTCAGTATCAGTACTCAGTATCAGTACTCAGTATCAGTACTCAGTATCAGTACTCAGTATCAGTACTCAGTATCAGTACTCAGTATCAGTACTCAGTATCAGTACTCAGTATCAGTACTCAGTATCAGTACTCAGTATCAGTACTCAGTATCAGTACTCAGTATCAGTACTCAGTATCAGTACTCAGTATCAGTACTCAGTATCAGTACTCAGTATCAGTACTCAGTATCAGTACTCAGTATCAGTACTCAGTATCAGTACTCAGTATCAGTACTCAGTATCAGTACTCAGTATCAATACTCAGTATCAGTACTCAGTATCAGTACTCAGTATCAGTAAATCAGGTACTCAGTATCAGTACTCGGTATCAGTACTCAGTATCAGTACTCAGTATCAGTACTCAGTATCAGTACTCAGTATCAGTACTCAGTATCAGTACTCAGTATCAGTACTCAGTATCAGTACTCAGTATCAGTACTCAGTATCAGTACTCAGTATCAGTACTCAGTATCAGTACTCAGTATCAGTACTCAGTATCAGTACTCAGTATCAGTACTCAGTATCAGTACTCAGTATCAGTACTAAGTATCAGTACTCAGTATCAGTACTCAGTATCAGTACTCAGTATCAGTACTCAGTATCAGTACTCAGTATCAGTACTCAGTATCAGTACTCAGTATCAGTACTCAGTATCAGTACTCAGTATCAGTACTCAGTATCAGTACTCAGTATCAGTACTCAGTATCAGTATTCAGTATCAGTACTCAGTATCAGTACTCAGTATCAGTACTAAGTATCAGTACTCAGTATCAGTACTCAGTATCAGTACTCAGTATCAGTACTCAGTATCAGTACTCAGTATCAGTACTCAGTATCAGTACTCAGTATCAGTACTCAGTATCAGTACTCAGTATCAGTACTCAGTATCAGTACTCAGTATCAGTACTCAGTATCAGTACTCAGTATCAGTACTCAGTATCAGTACTCAGTATCAGTACTCAGTATCAGTACTAAGTATCAATACTCATTATCAGTACTCAGTATCAGTGCTCAGTATCAGTACTCAGTGTCAGTAAATCAGGTACTCAGTGTCAGTAAATCAGGTACTCAGTAACAGTACTCGGTATCAGTAAATCCGTAACGGTAAGGAATTTCGATGTATAGCAACAAAACGTAGAGCGTTAGTCAATCACAAAAGGCAATCCTTCATCGTGATAGCGTGCGTCGATAAGCACAAGTGACTCAATCTCAGTTTTAGGCTTCACCTAGGCTGGGAAATGTTGCCTAAAACGCATCATTCATACGTAAATTCCTTGATCAATATTTACTTTTTTTGTATTCACAACTATATTCTGCGATGAAAATCCGTAAAGTATACCAGCCAAATTCTTCTTTCATTTATAAAAATAGAACATAATTTATTGAGAAATGCAAGAGAACAATAATAGAGAAGGAGCCTCATGGCTTACTAAGGTGGAAATTATGCAGATGATTAAATTTGACTAATTTGTGTTCAAATTAACTAGCTTAGCTAAAACGTTTTCGTCACTGGAAATATCAATAAAGATGGAGGTATCGTGCAGTACTCTTGGTGCTACTGTCATCGTACAACAGCGTGAGTACTATTGAACCGATAATACTGCATCCAACTCTCCTCATTAAGTAATTATGAACCGTACAATCACGACTCAATGTAGCCATGTATTTTAAAAATTTTCTTCACTGTGCTAAGGAATATTGCAGAAAGATTTCGACGCATTTGTCTGTGGAAATTCTCTCCGTTGGGAAAAAGGAGAACTCAGCCACAATTCCCCACTCTACCCAAGTATCGGAAACGAGTACCGGCTTGAACGGGGGTAACCGTCACTGCGTCCTGGTGTTAGTCATGAGGCATTTGAAAAACCAATGAACAAGATGATATGCACCAGGCTTGATTGATTGAAATAAGGCATTTTTTTTGACCGGGGGTCCCGTACCATCTGTGCATCCTCGTGTTAGTAATAAGGCATCTGAAAAACAAATTCACAAGATGATATGTGATAGGCTTGATTGGAATAAAAATAACATCCTATGGGACTCAACCCCTTTGCCCTCGGAGCCCAAGTAGCGCGCTGCAAACCTGTATTGTGAGCTTCCCTCTTCCCTCCCACGCGGCTCTCTACACGATACCAAACATCTCTGCTGTCAACAATATGCACCCATTTCCCTTGTGTTGTTGTCGGGAGTAGACCGAGCTCAGAGGATTATTAATAGAATGTGCGCAGGTACATGGGTTCACATCAGAGGAAAGGATAATTCCCAAATGTTGGAACGTATTACATGACCCCATTCAGACGTGTAAGAAACAAGGGTAATTTTCTCACGTCAGTGATATGTACTGTTATAATGAAGGCGACAGAAGGATCCGTGACTCAAAAATTTCGAGCTATTGCGATACCAGTAGAGATAAAACTCCACATCACCCAGCAATGATGATAACAACGTCAGAATATTCCTAACATCAGTAACCCAGCGGTACCCTAAATACGTCGCAACCCAGCGGTACCCTAAATACGTCGCAACCCAGCGGTACCCTAAATACGTCGCGTCAAACAGGTAACCACTGAATATCTTGTGTAGCATCCAAATGTAAATTAAACATTTTGCGCATTCTATGTAGACCAATTAAATACTTTGTTCATTATCTAGATCCCAAACTAACGTATCTCAAATTAGATGCATCACAGGTACACAGAGCTAAACAATTCCCCGCGAGTTAGCCTTATCGGCCTTGGGCTCCACCTCTCATTCCCTGCAAGTTGGAGAATAAAAATGCCTGATAAAATCCTGAGTAAAGAACACAACAAACAGCGGATAAGACAACGCAAGCTGCAAATCTTCCAGCCGGCGAGAATTAAAAGAACGGATAAAGGATCGAACTTATCCTTATACAGCGGACGGAATATTCTAGCTAGTTTCTGTTGGGCAAAGCATTTGATGTGGACACGCGTACTTCACTGCGTCCCCAAGAACTTGTAACTTCCATAACAAAGGAAGAAGAGGCGAAAATAGCTGTGGTAATTATACGCCATCCTGTAATCATGAAATATCGACCAGTACTATAACGTCTTATGAACACATTTCTTTGGCCTCGGCCAATTACCTTCAGTGGCATTGAACCAAAACTGTTACTTGTTTTCATGCATCTCTTTTCAAGTTTACGTTGGCCTCTTCTTTGGCTTTTGAAATCTAGCATTCGTGCAGAAAAATACAAACCATTTCATGTGTTCATGCATAGGTTAATGCAAAAATTCATCGGCGCTGGTAAAGAAAGCAACTCATTATTACGGTCACAAAGACGCTATCAGGTGGAAACCGAGCATCAAGTAAATTAATGGCGACACATTTCGCTGTAATTAGTAGCTGTTTACAGCACGGAGCGTCACGAATACAAAGAAACTCCAGGCAAGATTCGCGTTATATTCCTGCCATTGTGCGGGTACGCGTAAACATAGAAACAAGGAGGCCACTGAGAACAATAAGTTGATCAGAAGCACATGTCTCCCCGGTGCTCATCCAGGGCAGCTCATATAATGCCCATGCAGTGGCTAAGATTAAGATTAAGTCCACACTAACATGGACTTACTAAGATTAAGTCCATATTTTAAGAAGCAGAAACAAAGCGAAAAACGTGAAGCGACCAAAAAATGTAAGGATAGCACTCGTATTTGGTAGCTTTAATCACAGAATAGTACTCGCATATAAGGTGACGATGCACGCTTAATACTTTGCTGTTATTTTATGTAAAGTCAACGAAAAGGATACAGGGGCAGGACTTGGTTCACAAAGGAAAACAAAGAGAACCAGCATCACTGAACACGAGTGCAATGAATGAGCGACCAGCAATCCGTAGAACATAAACTTTGATCAGTGCAGCCTCAGTTCTAGTTCAATGAACTTCAAACACAATCAAGTACTCCTTGAAGTTACACCTGTATACTTCAATGAAGAGTAAGCAATTTAGTTAATTGTTCGGATTCTCCTCGATGTGTGTCTGAAGATAAATTTTATGTAGAAACCATGTTAGTGTCAATGAGGCGCTTTGCATTTCAAATAATCTCTCACGCGTAAATGACTCGCACATTTTCCTTTGCCATATAGTTCAAATGTTCACGGAATATTGCGTCAAGCAGAGTTAAAGTTTTGTAGAATAGAGCAAAGCTAAATCGTTACTGGATCAGCCGTCATGAACAGCAGGAAATATAACATCTGGTTCACCAAGAGACGTTGGAAAGCTTTAACTCGCTTTGACAAGTTCTTCCAATAATTTCTTTGGAAAGCTTCATCGGTAACGTTTTTCTTTTTCTCGATGACTAGACAGCATT
Organism: Morinoia aosen; assembly: GCA_030386875.1. NCBI lineage: Eukaryota > Metazoa > Arthropoda > Malacostraca > Amphipoda > Talitridae > Morinoia > Morinoia aosen. The sequence continues at coordinate 44,117,410 of CM059564.1, read as the reverse complement.
AAATTTGTCCTCATTTAAGATAATCGCCAGCAATTAAGGGAAAAACTCTCAGGGAATTATGATACGATTTCTATTTGATCTGTACTTTTTACCATCTGTAAACTTTTACCGTGCAGTCGAGTCTTCACGCGCAATCAAGAAGCTTAACTATCCGTGCGTGGGAGGCTTCCCTGAAGATAAAAAATGACATTGCCTAGGCATGGCAAAGCCGACTTTAACTCTTGGCATATAACGATTAATACTATTAGCATAATGGCAAGCGCACCACCATTGAGAAAACTTTACTGCCGCTCTGAATAGAACCATACTTGAGCCGTTATTTATGACGTGATAACCTACAAATCTAAAGCGGGTTTCCCGCAGTAAATGTGCGGGGCCGCCAGGATGGTTCATCCGTAAGACTGGCAGATTAAAGGCCGGTTCCCGTCTATAGCATAAATAGTGGGCTCGCTAATCCTACTCGAATTTCATGCCATCTCTTTCCAACCAAGGAGTTGAAAATACACATTTAAGGTTTTTGGTATAGTATCTAAATCATAATAAAGTTAGCAGCGTACCAGAATGATTGTTCATGCCAGAGTCACGAGAGGAAACGTAATACTTCAAACCAGTGATTGTGAATTGAAAGTTACTTTTTTCAGCACTTCACTCTTTTCTGAGCTTATGCCTTGTTGTCGAGTTTGTGGTACAATTTTTACAAACGCTGCTTGTCGAAATAATCAGGAGTTGTAAAGTGTTTCATTTTTGGATTAAATCTAAGAAAATCTGTATGAATAGCACCTCTCAGGGGCATACAACTGTTGTAACTATGGGAATTAGCACTCACAGAGGGAAAATATAAGGTCCTGAGTAGACCTTTATTTTGCTCACATAGAGTACGTTTTTTTTTTTTTTTTGTTAACGACCATCTTCTTTCGATTCACAGCTGTCCTGTTTTTCAGCACCCCTGACTTTCTTCTTCAACTTTTATCTCGTTTCATAACCTTCTTTCTTGACTTACTGCTTCTATGCCCTGGGATCTATAGTGTGGGAACACACCTGGAACATAGATTCCATGTTCGCATTACCCCATACTGATTAGTGCCTTCATCCTTCCCATCTTTGAACATCTTCGTAGTAGTAATGGAGCTGAAAGTAAGTAATAATCTAATTTGATCTGCATGAATAGCAGTCATTTGTTAGTCATTAGAATAAAAACTTTGGTCCAACGAGTACCGATAATTTAAAGATCAAAGAAAAAGGCCGCTCATCTCAAGCGGTCACGAACACCAGAATACATTGGCTTCTCAAGTCTTCAATTACATGGGCTAGAAACGATTGGAATAACCCTTTAGCGTTCTACAAGTCATGAAGGCACATTAACAAGTAAGCTTCAAAATCCTTTGCAAGTATTGTTCTTCCGTTCACTCTCTACGTCAAGAAAACGTGAATAGCCCAGACAAAAATACACTGACGGAGTGTGGACAACGTCTATTAAAGTCCACCAGGGCTATCCCTGGCTCACAATACAGCGTCCACTCTCAAGATACGGTCCATTTGCTAGAAGTTTTGAAGCACTTTGACGTTTATTTATCTTTTACGTTTCATGGTCTAAACAATCATTATTGACCTGGGTGGGTACCAAATTTATTCTTATAATATTTATATTTTGATGTTTATAAGTACAATAAAAAGATAAGGACAGAAACCAAAAAAGTCCAGTGTTAAAATTGTATGTGGTCAACACTAAAACGAACGTTTCGGACTTGACACATCAACAGCTGTAAATCTGCAATTAAATAAAAAGAATTTTATATTCTGACTAGGTAATTGCACATATTGTATAAAACTAGAGATGTTGAAACATTGGTGATCACGGACAGACAGTATACCCTATAAACGTGATCTTTATAAATAGGACGGTCACAAATAGTATGAAGGTCACAAGTAAAGGAGATATACTGCTAATTAAAAATAAACTGCACGACAGCTAAATCTCTAAATCTCATTAATTTTATGTCAAAGATCAAGTTTCAGATTTTTCTCCAGCACACAATTGCTCCAACTCATTTACAGAGCTTCACAAATCAGCATATGATCTTGAATCTCACCATGAAATAAATTAATTAAAGCCTGAACAATTGAAACCGTTCCATACCCCCCGCGTGTAAGCTCGATAAAATGAAGCAGTTACTCTGTAAAATTTCAAGCTTGCAGGAAAAGTGTAACCATTCATGGGTTCGACTGCTCATCTATTTTTATTTCCAGTTGACATTTGAGTCTCTTTGTGTCTAATTTATCGCCAAGTCTCATCCAGCACATGCACTTTATTCCCGTGCTAAACTTGAGTACTTATGTTTTCTTCGACAGGAAGTCGATAGAGCGCCTTGCACTTTATTTACAACAGTAATTCAGTTAGTTTTTGTCTCTGGTATGTTACGCTGCACGCGGCCGTCGTGAATATAAACGTGTGCTAATTATCTTGCAGCCTTTACTATGGGACTGACAATTGGGCAATCACATCGAACCCGACGCATAAAATTGTTTTATTTAAATGGTATGAGATCTACTATCAGGTACAATACCCAATCAAGATAAGAACCTGCAAAGTTAGTCAATTTCTGGGATTGTATGTGGTTCTTGTCAATTTGGAAAAATCTGGCGATTGGTAAATACGTATTCTGCTAGGATAATCCTGCGGCATCGGAGTTTCTGCAAAGTCTGGACAGTACATTCACCAATAAAAATCAGTTACACAATAATCTTTGTTTTGAGAAAATGTTAAAATCTCTTGGTCGGTGTATATATTAACATTAATCACATCATTGCGAATTGGTAGCGTGGAAGATGATAACTCGCAAAACACTTTTGTCATCAAGCAAAATCAGATGGAAAGCTCAAAATATTGACTTTGTGGTACTCAAGCAGAAAGCCACCGGCATGGCACTCACGAGTTTGTACTGTTGCCATCTTCTGGGAAATGAAGCCTCGTAAAAATGAAAATAGAGCCTTCCCAACACTGAAAATAATTTTATAGCCTATCCCAAAGAAGCCGTATTAGTGAATATGATACAGATGGGCCACGGCGTCTTTGATGTATGTCAGGCCTCATGAGCAAGTATGACAAGTACTGTTGCGCGAGAACGTCAGATCACCAAAGTTCAACGCAAACCTTGAGCGCAACTCTTGAAATACATCAAGCAACCATACAAAAATTTATTTTATAAATATGTGTTCTCGTAATGCTCGTCAATAAATAACGGTCAGTATCATCATAATTATTGCCCAAATTTCCCTTAAATCAGCACCGTAAACGTTCCCACTAAACTTTGCAATAATGAGCAAAAGATGGAAGGCAGTGTGCGCCTGAGTAGTGCATGAACAGTATTGAACACGCATATAAAATAGGCGAAAGGAAACTAAGCGATTCACGGCATTTACTTCACGATCACTTCTATGGAATTTGGAACAAACTTGCGTCCTGGGAATTCAAATACAACTAATTACGCCGGACCAGAATTTTTCGGAAATTCGATATTGGAGCTCGGTTTTAGTTTGCCCACGTGTTGATGTGTTCTAGCGCTTGATTAAGAAGTGTGTGCATGATGAAATAAAGTTAACGGGATTCGGTATTGAGCTGAGGGAGAAACTTCCAGCCTTGAAAGCCTCTGTACCCAAAGCACTGCAAGTGTCAGGCATCCAAACTTAATTAATATGAGGATTAGGAAAATGGATGGTTGTTTTCAAGTGTAGAGTACGACATTCATTTCCTACGAATAATACGGTACGATAGCCTTGCGTCGAACTCCATCACTATCGTCGTCTTTTCATTTGACATTTACTTTTAGCGCGTGGACTACATGCATTCTACATTTGTGTATGGTAAAGCAACTTCATCTCTAGGTCATTCATTTAATTAATCAATCAAATAACTTGTTTACTTTTAACATGATTTATCGTCTTATTTACTGACATGCTACACATCATAAAATGAGGACATCTGTACATAAAACTAAAGTGCAAATGAAACATAGAACGTCATTAATGTAAGCAAAATAAGCGAGACGGACTACAAGCTATAGGTGCTACCTCTACGCAGCAAGTTTTCTCCTCTTTACTTCGAACAATTTGAACAGGCTATTACGCCAAAACATTGTAGACATCTTAGAAAATAAAATCATAATTGATTGGGGGCTACACTGACGCTTTAACTGTCTCGGACGAGCTTGATGAGTACTTAGTAAACATGCAGCGTAAAATCATCAGGGTGATGGGCTAGATGCAGACAGCTGAAAAAATTCTTGGACATGGCACGAAGCTGCATATTGGAAACTTCAACTGATTAAAATAGCTGCTGCATGCCTTCTCTTGTACACCAGACCCCGAGTGCGGCGAGCTAAAGGTCATTTTATCTGCAAAGTTGCTCATAAATTCGACGTCTGTTGCGAATTTTCATGCAGCAATGCATAGGAGTGATTGTATTTGTGCCCGTATAGTGAAGCACACTCCCTAACACTGGATGTGTTTGGTGTGTTAATGCGATGAGGGTTGATGCAGTATGGCAAAGACTGAACACCAGCACACACTCACAGCATATATCGTAGATATAAATAAACACAGGTGTTCGAGTGCAGTAACGACGCTAAAGAGCATCTACTCTATATATGAATGCTTCGTAGAGTAGACTTGGCATACCTTGAAACCTAGAAAACCTCATGTAGGATCGTTTACACAAATAAACGCTGTACACAAATAAACGCTGTTGTCTTTATCTGTGTGTGGTCGTTTAAAATATGACACAAATAAAAATGATTCAAATAAAAAGTGTTCAGTATGAGCTCTTTATCTGTGCGTGGGTGGAGTCCTGAGCAAAGAGACCAAAATATCGTTAACAACGTTCTTGCAACACAAATGCAGCCGCAAAAGAAAAAATATCCATGGGAACCAGTGCACTCATCTGACATGTCCAGACATGCGGTGCCCGCGTAATGATGCGTGCGCATCAAAAGAAAATTTCTTGGTAAAGCATGACACGCATATTATAAGACAGCAGCCACCGACGCTATACAAACCCAGGTGGATCAACATATTAGTTCCGGGAAGCTAAGCTATAAAAGTACAATCACACGATCTATGAGTCAACTGAATATCGAATGTCATTAGGATATGGCTCCATTTTCCATGATTATTCTGATACTCAGACTGTAAGTAGAAATGTGGTTTCGTGAAACACTGCGGACTCGTCCTATGGAAATGTCACTTCTTGGCTGATGATATCGTCACATTTTGCGAGGCTGGCTAACTAACTACTAACTAACGATGGTTAGCTTTTATTTCTGAGATCCATACAGTGTACGAGATGCTGGTCAGCACGAGAAAAAAAAACTCGTGCTCAAAAGAAACAATTGAAATAAATTATGTAGAAAGTTTTGGAACAGAAAATAGGTTTACCGGGAGCGATTATATTGCTAAAATTACAAAATTCTTACACTACCTCAATTCCTACAATCAATTCAAGCAAATACAACAAGCAGCAACAGTCAAATGACTGTGAAACCGAAGATATCAAACGTCCAAACAGCGAAAAGGTTGATCACCTTTCATGTGACTTGCAGAAATTCCTAAACAAAAGAACCTTATATAAACACCACTAAGCCACTGCAGTATTTACCGTATATTTCTGTCTGTTTTCGTTGAGCATTCTCCTGACACAGTAAACTGCCCAGTAATTTTAGTTCGGGAAATATCTTCCCTCACAAGACTGTGATAAAATCAACAAACAATTCTTGGTTGCCCGCTGGTGCTCGCATGCATGCACCCGACTGAGCATCCATGACCATAGACGTAAATTGGATGGCTTGCATAAATATGGCCGGGTCGCTTTGCTTTCTTGTCAGTGTAACTTTTTGATCCAGCACTCGTGCACAAATTGTATTAGGTCCCATGATATTTCCAGACTCGTAGAAACATCAACTCCTGCATGAATAATTAATTGCTAATTTATTCTGCGATACGACACTTGACTTTGAGTAAAATCGTCCACAACATCGTAAATAAACTAACATACTCCTACATACCCCAGTAAGTACGTAGATATAGAGCCTCATTCCAAGACAGTCGTCCACAGAGCACAATGAACAACATGATACAAAAGTGTACGCGCTTCAAAACATCACGCGAACTCAAGTTTTTACGCACATGAAGGCGTTTCATAGTTCAAAAGTGAAATTTAAAGCAAACCTTAATTAAGTTGAGACAGCTTTGGCTAATGGCATAAATGAGTCGTAAGAATGTGACTCTCTATCATCAAGTTTCCAAAGAAAACAAGAAAAACCTTCGTATTGGCAAAATTTTTTGCAAATATCATGAAATGTCTCGTCTACGGAACCAATAAACACAAGACTAGCAGAAGGTGGATGCGCGCAGGCAATATGTGGCCCATAAATTTTAAGTCATTTTTCTATTGGCCATTCAACTTCTCCAAAAACCCTGAAGCTGGCAGCATTTAAATGAAACGTCAAAAGAAAATAGATCTCACCCCAAGCATTAGGGGTAGATAAATGTGAACTATTTCACTAATGCTATTGAACTCTGCTTTTCTTTTTTCATAGAGACCCAAATATTCTGATTTTTGTCGGATGAAACGCGTGAAAAACTGTTGAAATTGAACAGCTCCAGTATAAACTGAGAAAACGGTCCATTTCGGTAAAAATTTGTACAAGCACTTCATCGTTTGGCCTGAGCAGGCTTTAGAGAGCTCACTTAACTTACAGCTCACGATGGGCAGCCGTCAACCATAGGAATTTACGCCAAGGACGAAGGAAGTCCTAGTACCGAGCAGAGCATTGATATACCGTAAATTCCTGTACTTATTTTTTCAATGTTCGCCATCGACGACTTCTCCAACGCCTCACCACGTGAGTATACTTCTGCGAGTGAGAATGTAAGTCGTCTCTGCTGTAACCAAAATTGCAACTCGCAATAAAAGCTTTAATTGTATACGATGCCATCGAGAACGAATGTTTGCGCATTAGAGGACTCTTTTTATTCAGATGTGAGTTGTCTTCCGACTTCCAGGCTTTTTATTTCTCATTTCATTTGCGTGGAATTGAGAACTTAGCTAGCTATATTCCATAGGAATAAACTATAGAATAATCGAGAGCAGAATTATAAGAATTTGATAATTATGATGTGGAGCTAAATACCGCCTGAATTTAGCGTTGTAGCCGTTATATTGGATTACGAACCCAGACCAAGAGTGAATTCAGAAATGCGACTGAAATACATGTTTGTGAGTCAACGAGCAATTTTCCATTCACAGATAAACTCTGACCTCATCTCCCTTACCTGTGCAGAAAAATGACTACTCCTCCGAACTTAATCAGTCGAGACAGCGCGCGCCACGCTTGCATTAATACAACACGGCTACGAGCGCCGTCGACTGGTTTATACCGGCCTGAATTTTGCTTCTCATTTCACTACTGAAGCGTTGCCTCGGGAGTGAGAAAGTGGAGTGCATCCGAAAGCTAATGGATGACGCTGTCCAGATATGAAAAGCTGCGTAGCTCAAAGGTTATATCGAACTGCATCACATGCGAAAACTGAATCCCAACTACAGCACTTGTGTGGAAAAATACTAGTTAGCTCGAAATTTTAAAATGGAGCTTATATCTAACTAGTGTGCACAGCCCGCCAAATATGACGGGATTCAATACCTTTCTTAAACAGACTTTCATATGCGGATGACAAACAAATATTTCCATCCGAACAGTACCCGCAATAAAGAATATTATTGTACTTGCGCACTGGTGAAATTCGTATCACAGATGCGGTCATTATGGCTATTTTTATGAGCGTGACATAGAAATGGACGAAGCGGACTCCAAACAAATAAACCAATGGTATTATTAGGTAGTAATAGTACCCGTAGAAATTCCACGACCAATGTCATCGTTGAGCTAGGTGGACCCCTGAAAAATTCTGTCAATATTACCTAACCTTTGCTATCCTAATCTAATCAAACCTATCCTAAACTAACCTATCCTGATAAAATGTCGTCAAACATATCAATGCATGTTAAGGCCATCTTTTAATGTAATACTGAGGAATTCGGTATCCATGATACCGCAAACTCAGACATCCTATGTTTCTTACAAAGCGGACACCAAACAGGTGTATAAATAAACAGACAACGGGTATTATTAGGTTAGATTAGCAGTCGAAATTTACAATTTCATGATTAAACTTCATTGCTTTTCCACTTTCTGCGCTACATTCGCTTCTCGATCCGCAGGTTCTTCATCATTCGAAAGTTCGGTAAACTCTATATGCACGATGATGTAGGAAACAATGATTCATTGAAATTAAGTCGAAAAACACGCATGTAAATATATTAAAATACAACAGCAACCACATTAACCCTAGTGTGGAGAATGAAACTACAAGAAGAGCATCAATCAGGCAGCACAAATCTCAGAAACTTCAGCAGCACGCAAATAACATTAGTGGCACTTGCCTCTTACATAAATTACCGAATAAATTCGAGAGCGACCGACGCAAACATTCCTTTCCGTCTCTTTAGCTTTGTTGTTTACTGACAACAGTTTTCATTTAAATAAACTCTTGCGCGTCGAAACTATTCGGCTCGATCTGGCAGTCGCAACAACACCGAGGCATCGCAGCGCCACTTGGTGTGTAGCACTGTAAAAAAAACAAGGTAGGGTCAAACTTGTCTTTTTTTGCCGGCCGTGTGGCAATGCTGACGTCATGGCTACGGACTAATAGCAGCGCTCATATGGCATCTGGCCACACTACTAGCGCTATATCTAGCACCGCTATTGGCTAAAGGACGTGTCGCAATGGTGATGTCATGAAGTTTGTTTGAAATACAGCCGTTCTATTTGCTAGCGAAACACGAGGAGGTGTATTTTCCTCCATAGACATGGCCCTACCTTGTTTCCTCTATCGTGGTGTTCAGGACCACCCTGTCGTCAGTCCAATGCTTAGCGGACCTGAAAGTACGGCATAGGGGTCGAAAGTTCAAAATTTGTAATGCATTAAGCTGTTGAGACGGGGAATCGCGCGTGCAAAAATTTTTGTCAGTGTCTAATGCTGCTATTTTGATTCCAACTACATCCGCTGTAAACTACATCCGCACAAATGAGATATGTTCATGCATACTATGCGTTGACAAATTCAAGGCAATGATACGACATTTGCTCGAGCTTCTGGTCACTTCATTTTTTATGAGGGGACCAAAATAACGAGGTGAACACAACCGAAGAGAGCGGCAAAGTTGTCACAGAGGCTAGTATAATAGCAACTAAGTGCCTCCCTGCGGGAAGCGTCTAGTGCATTCTAGAGCAAGTGGAGGGGTTATCTAGACCACAGCGACATCTGATGACCATCTCTGAGAATTGTGCTGCATCTCTATAGCTGCTGCGCACAAGAATAGAAGTGCCCTCGTACACATGCCAACTTTTAACAGAGTATACGGAATTGAAAAGATCTCAATCGGGTATTTACTACCTACCGCAAAGTCTTTTCTCGCAACGATATAATTTCGAGAAAAATTTGCGTTTCATTTTGAGATGGGAATTAGGATCATACTAGTGGGAACTAGTGATCAATCCAGTCAAGGTCATGATAGTAGTGTGAACATACAGTAAGCTTCACAGCAGTTGTAGTAAAAAATATTACAGGCCATTTTGATCGAAAGTCTTAAAGACCTTTCAATTGAAAAAATGGCAATGCCTTTCATTGCGTCCAATGCCTTTGGCCAACTGAGGACACCTCAAGTTTCGTGATAATATATTATTGCAGTTATATCAAAATAGCTGTTTTTACACAACTGAATCTGCCCCGGCATACTCGTTTGTAAGTGGATATCTATAATGATAAAGAAACACGACAGCAAATATCGAGACTAAATAATAGACGAAAGTCAAATTATTTTTGAAACAGATTTATCGACTGCGGGATGGTTGGCGACATGGATGCAATTTATCGATGTACGGCATAATTAACAACATCTAAGGAAGCAATCAACAACAATACGCATAAAGATGACGAGTCAGCAGTCTTATTTCATTAGTTAAAAGAGGCTGAGCACAGACAAATAAACATTGTTCCATAATCAGGGTACAATACCGTGTTCCCTTGATTAAAGCGGTCACCAAAAGAAAATCATCGATGACTCAATGTTTTATGTACCAGAAAATTTGGCAATCGCTGTCAGCGCAGTCCATCACGTCAGTTAAAAAGGTGAGCATTTTGAAAATAAAAACGATGATTTGAGTAAAAGAAAAGAACAGAAGCGAAGACACTTGTACGACGTTTGTTGCACATGTACACCAGCCTCCCGAAAGAAGGAAAAAATGAACGACTAAGTGGACATACTATAACAATTAACCGAGAACAACGCACTGCTCACAACATTGTAGTTCTGCCCAACTGCAAAGAGTTACAACGGAGGAAAACATAGGTATCTTCAGAGGCACAACCGATCATAAGCAATGTTTGGCTACGTCCCTGAGTGTCAATTATAGTTCACGATTTCGGACTATCGCCTCATGAGCGCTGAATAATTACAGTAAGATGAAGTAGAGGACAATTAACTACAGCACACGTCTCTTCCTTTTGCAGGTCAATTGCAAGTTTTTCTGTTGAAACCTTCGCTGAAATATAAGCGAACGCTATGTAATAATTCAATGAGGGATTTTAAATGTTTACAGTTCTCTTTGCGTCAGAATTATCAGTGCAGCAAAGATGAAATAAAAATAGGTGAAAGAATAGACGCGAAGTTATTGAAGCTCCTACATAGACGCGCCGCAGCGCAGCTGAGGTGCTGGGATACCAACTACAAGAATGCAGCTTATTAAAATTGGACGCTTCGATAAACGATACGGGAATATAAAATAGTACCTTTCTACAAATGTCGTAAAATTCTTAGGAGACGCGCTCCCTTGCTACAACATCACTTTACGTTAAATTGCACGGCATCTGAATGGATGAGGTGAGCTAAAATTGGTACTTGTGCCATATTTGTTGTCGCTTTCGAGTCAAGTATTGAGGTGCTTCAAAAGGAAAATATGGCAAAATTATAGCTTTGGTTGCCACTCGCAAGAACTACGAATCGCTTTTAAATCTCTGAGCGTAGAAGCAATGCTTAAAGAAATCATTCCATCAGTGGATAAATCAAACGAGAACCAGTACGAGATATTACTATTTACTTAATAAACCAAACAGGCAATTTTAGTGTTGCATTCTGAAGAAAAAACATTGTTTTCAATATTATAACCAAAATAAACAATGCTGACTTATTTCGCCATGACCCCCCTCCCCTTTCCCTCCTCCCATGAAATATAGGACGAAGTTTCGGAAGTATAAAAAGAGAGACATGTTTGAGGAATTTTGATACTCTGGGGTAGTTTGTTCCACAGTAAGGCGCCTGACTGACAGAGCCTTCTGCCCTTAGTCAGATATACGGCCGCCGTTGATTGAGACATTACGTCTCCTATTTGGCTTTAGAGGAAAGTAATGGAACTACGAAGAGGAAACGGGCACCGTGGTTGCCAACCAACAACTGCAAGTCACTGGGCAGTCAAGCATGACTTGCAAGGTCGCAAGTTGTCATCCTGGGGAGCAAACTAAACATAAATCAAGACTGGAGTAGAGTAGCTTGAGCATGCTTCATTACGATACTACACGTGCTTATGAAAACTGTGAAATGCGCGAAAGATATGTTTTCTAAAAACGTATAAATCTAACAGTAACGCACGCATAAAATTTTTGCATTTGTCTCCTCTCATTGATTCATCCGGAAGTGATCATTTGCCATTATTTTAACTTGTTATCATGCCAATGATCCTAAGCCACTCAACCGCCGACCTACGAAACAAACTGCTGACCATGTCTTTCATTCAAGTCTTAATCTTCAGAGCAAAATAGTTCTGACTCATGACTTCATCCAATGTCACTGCGTATATTTACTACGTAGCTCAGCGCTAAGCCTGCGGTCTCTCTCCCCTCGATTCAAAACAAGATTTTTAATCTTATTTATGATTGCTTATATTGTGAAAGATTTCTCAGACACGCTCAACCTCAAGGTTGAGTACTTGTTTACCGCAGCAGGTCTGAATAATATTTAACTCTCAATCTCTCATACTGAAATGTGTTCACTTAAATTTATCAAATACTGTGTACTATTCAAATTTTGCTAAGTATCATGTATAATTCCTTCATAAAAGCCTACCGTCTGTGCCACATGTACAGCGACAACATTTTAACCTTCGTGGCTTGACATCTTTGATACCCTAGTAATTGAACATAAAGCTAGAAAAAGGCAAGAGTTCCACATTTTATTCACAACATCGTCCACTGCTATTCATCATCTGCACATGCACGCCACTCCAGTCATTCCTCTCGTCATGTTGACGACGCGGGAACGAAGTTTACAAACAAAGGCCGAGTCAAAACAACTTTACCAGTTGCCGACAAACTAGCCAGGAGGCCTAGAGCAGCTGCTAACAAGTGCACAACCGCTTCCACTGTCATTTTAGGGTAACGCCTGATACACTAAGTTTGGAACCATTTTTTCGCGCCTCAACCTGGCTTCGCGAACAGAAACACACGCACATCAGCGTAAAGTTTAGGTGACCAACGACGGTATAATTTTATGAATGTGTGAGAAATTAATTTTTAAAAATTATGTATTTCTTCAGTATATGAAAAATATACACTGACGGAAGATTTCTCAGCAAGTGGCACTAGCTAAGTCTTAAGTAATGCTCGTTCTTATAACTTTAGATTGGCGGAAGATTTAAACATCAAAGTTTGCCCTGTAATTTCAAAGGTGAATAATTTATCAGTTAAAATACATAATTTCTGTAAGTTGGCCCAGTTGGAGCTTAAAGTTTTGAGTTCTCGAGTCTGACAAAACTTAGGGGGCCGAACTAAAGCCCAGTGAAAGTAGGAATCTCGATCAGAAGGAATTGCGATATCAAGGCATTTTTGAAGCAGCTCTTGCTCTCGAGATGCTATTTATGTCTTCAAAGCGATTGCACCTTGCCAAAATAGAGTTCAGTATCTACGTGAGCATAAACAGGGTGCTCTGCACTTAGACAAAAGTGATAACCAAGTAGTACAAAAGTGAAAACAAAAGGTGCCTTAGAAAAAAAGTTGCCAGATAAAGATAACTACCAAAAATCCTAAGAAAATTTCTCACGATTTTGACATAAACTCTACGACTGAAACTTGTGCATCAATTTCAAAACAGATTGAGAAAATATTTAGAATCCCTAGAGGAATGGTGAAGTAAAGACGAAAACAGAGTTGTTGTGCTGTCGCTACCTAAATCTAGGAATTCTTTCACAGCGCCTGCTTCAGAGTGTGACGCATGCATCCAAACATCATTTGAATGATTCATCTTTGATATTATGCAGCCTCGTACGATTTCACTTCGTGTATAATGAGGCATTTTGCTTTGCTACCACAAGTTCCGGTAAAATGAATCATTATTGGTGGGAATCTCTCGCGTTTGAAGCCAAACGACCACAAAGTGAGTTCACGATATGCTGATTGACCAAAATGAGCTGCAAGTAATTTCGCCGCTCGGAAATTAATTCAAAACATTTCTGACGACATGAAAGCAATACGCATAAGAAAATTTGCAGGAAAGCTTCAACGCAAATTTTGGAATTACGGTCAAGTTTAATGCAATCACAGGATATTCATCGACAATTACGCTACGATAAATCAAGTGGATAGAAATCTACGAGGTATATAAATTCAAAAATAGGTTATGATTTAGAAAAAATTTATTTATAAATGAAAATAATTAAAATTGTTCAAATAAATTCACATTTTCGTCGCATCCCAATCGATAGGGGAATCTTGAAAGCGGACCGGACGTCTATTATAATTATCGAGTACCTTCAAATTCCCCCATGAATGAATATTTATGACCGAGAAATGTCCCACGCAGTAAGTGCCGTCATGAAAAGTAAGCTCGTACGACTTACGTTATGCTAAATAATAGCATGTAAATTTTATTATGATTATGATCGCTTTGGTATTATTTTAAAGCATGAAATCAACGGTAATTTCGAAAGCAAGAGATGTATTTCAACAAAGTGTAAATAGAGATCTTAATGTGAATAAAACAGTGAAGAGAGCTTCATATAAATCCCCTTTTGTGGATAAGTTTCTGATTGGTGAGGTGGGGCATGCAACACCTCCAAGCCGGCACGTTCGTGCTAGATATGAACCGCAAGCGAGATCACCAACTAATGGAGAGATGTTAATGCCGACGTTATCGTTAACCCATGATATCAAAGAAAGTCATCGATAAATCAATAACTGTATTGACATACCAATCATTTATAAATAAATTGACTAGTCGAGCCCCTTGAATGTTTCTCCCATGTCAGAGCGTAGAGGGGCGCAAACTCATATTAGTGTACAACCCCAGCATGAATTATAGAACCAAAATCTAATCGTGTATTCATTCCACCTCTCACTTAAGTCGCAAGTTACTGCCCACAGCTATACACAGGAAAAACTGAGTTTACCACTGAAAAGCTAGCCACAAATATTGGCCGTAACAACACAGACAGTCTCGTCGTACCAACTGGCGGCTCATTGTAGAGACCGACGAAACACATGTAGATGTTTCATAAAGTACGGGCTGTGCAGCTGGACCTGGAACCCAAGAGCATACGAACAGGAGCACCACTTGTATCGTTTGCACATGACAGCAGCCAGACCACGAATCTTGACTATAATAAGAGCCCCGTCCGTCCGTCGGTCTGTCTTTCCGAAGCACAAAGTGCGTGTGCGTATCTGTGCGTATCTGTGATACAAGCTCCAGCCCTATATATTTTGACGGGCCGTGTGCACGCGGCTTCATCAACTCTCGAGAGATTGTATTATTTTATTTATTATGGCTTTTCTCTCATTTCGCCCTCTTTTTTATTTCAAATTAAGGGGGGTGGACTAGTCTTGACTATAATAAGAGCTGCGTCCGTCTGTCTGTCTGTCTGTCGGTCTGTCCGAAGCCAGCCGGAAGTGTGTGATGAGCGTATCTGTGATACGGACCGTGTGCACTCGGCCTCAGCAACTCTCCTCTCGAGAGATTTAATTTTTTTATTTTACGGCCTTTCTCTCATTTCGCCTTCTCTCTTATTTCAAATAAAGGGGGTGGACTAGTAAGCACAACAGGTAAAGTGCGGCAGGTTAAACTCAAGTTCAATATTCAACTGAAATTTAAACTCAAAAGTAGTTTAAATTTCATAAACAGCAAGCATTAACTTGGTGTGTTGAATACTACTAATTTAAAACAATTGTTAAAAAATTTTCAAACGACCCACCGGTGGATCGTATCGCAACCGATGTGTTAACACGTTGAGTGCGAAATTAAAGTTTAATTTTTAAAGATTATTTTGGAAAATAACGAGTATTAAATATGTAGATCGTGTCTTCACCTAGTTTCCATTAAGTATTTATGAAAATTGAGTCAGTGACTGCTGGTCGGTCAGCAGTATTATGAAAATCTCCTCGGTGGCCACGGGTGGCCACGTCACACTCAAAGTGTAAATTCCCCCGCACAAATGACCCCGGTGATTTCAGAAATCTCCAAGTGTCATCAGCGTCTTGTATGTCGCACAGTTTACCAAACCCTCAGCTGTTTTATGATGAAAATGTGTAGCGTTGCTAGTTTGAACCAGTCAACGTCTTTGGATTTGTTTCTTTCGTTGAAATCCGAGGCGATTTCGGACCAAACGCGTTACTAGCTTGAACAAGTCAAGGTCTTTGGATTTGTTTTTTCGTTAAAATCAGAAGCGCCTTCCATCTTGCGTACACGATTCCAGCGCGGGCCAGCACCGATTCAAGGGCACCAGGCAGTAAAGTCCCTTAACGAAGCATCTCCAAACAGCCTCGTCAATCGATGGTTTCACGCGATAATAGAAGCCTGCCAATCAGAAGCCTCTCACACCCCTAACAAGGCGGCAAATTTGCTCAATATGCTAAATCAAATTAACCTCGTCAGTACGCAGGCTCATCGAGAACGTTAAGCACCTCAATTTTTCCAATAACAGAGCACTGCTTATCAATTTTGAAAGCTGGAATAATGAAATAATCCCTAACATGATTCAGATTTTCTCGCTAATAATCACATCGATAAAGCGACAGTTGTACTGCAGTAACTTTTCATATACCTCCTCAGTTCAATGATTTTAGAGGAGCGAGAGTGAAGACCTGAAAAGCAGAGCAGGCACATCATGACTGCCCTGTAGTAGCCCTTGAACTGGGATGTTGGTGGTCCCCTCCCCTCTCACGGACAGGAGATGAGCAGCACAAAGCGTACCTTCATAGCAGGGCACGTGCTAATGTTTGCTTATTGGGTCGCTCACGCTTCAAATGTTGTGTAGGTGATAACATTTCTGAGAGCGCTGATGATGAACTGAACGAATAACCAAATGTTTTCGTCAGAGACAAGGGGTATTTTCTTCCTGGGAAATTTTTTGAAATTTAAATGAAATAATAACCAGAGTCTCCTGAACATATCACATTGTAGCAAGCTGAAATTTTGTCAGGCAAAAAAATGAATGAACTGTAAAATAATTAGAAATAAAGCTAAGATGAGAGTACCTACAATAAACATCACTGAATGGAAAAAGGTGCATATCATTCATGAGAAACTATGAAGAATACCGCGAAACTGGCCGAATAAAAAAATTTACTGGCCGTATAGAATTCCAAATAAAATATTAAATCCACTCTCTCTTCATGAAATTGTGTTTCATGAACTTTTGCATGAGGCTAACAAAAAATTCAGTTTATCGCGCACCGAAAATGAAATTCCCCAAATGAATCTGTCTCAACCCCAGAGTCATTTAACAGAGAGAAGAAAACTCCACACAAATGTTCGTCTTTTGCGCTATCTCCTCTAGCTAGCAGTTGTAGAAAAAACATGATTCCAAGTATGTACTCCAGATCAGCGGTCTATACTTGTGAGAGATAGTAGATGTATGAGGATGAAAGATAGGAATAAAATTAACTGCTGAGAATGCTTAGAATTAGAGTTTCAAACTTTTTAACAAATTTTTAAAAATCGCACGAAATAGAAAAAATAGAAATGCCCCGAAATGAAACCCTCTCTTGTTGAATTACAGAGCGGGTATATTTTTGAAGCATCAATTTGTAAATCCTCTAAGGGTTTCAACGTAACCTATACCGTCTCTAACTATTAAAGCGTGAATATTAAAAACTATTCTTAAACTTTTGCTAGTTCCCAGTCTATTGTCAATAATAATTCGAGCGTTGAGATATGATCATTAGTACTTTTCAAAGTACTTCTCGATCACGTCCTCATGCAAAACACACCCACAATATTCCTCAGCTAAATACATAAAAACGATTTCTTCCACACGAGCTATTCTATGCCAGTAATTTCAGAGACAGCGTTGAGCAATATATGTACAAGATGACCAGGACAGAAGAAAACCCATTTCGAGGGATTTCAGTCTCCATCTTTTATGTAAGTGGCATTTGATTGCATCAAGTCTGAACACTCGATGGATAGTATAAAAGTAAACCACCGACGGACGTATACTCTTATGTTACAAGTGGCATTTGTTTACATCAAGTTGGAACGCTTGAAGGCGAATAAATTGGTAAGTCACGTGAAGAGGAGGGCACTACGGTTTAGAGTGATTTCATAGTCTCCATCTTTTATACTACAAATATCATATGATTGCATCAAGCTCGAACGTTTGAAGGCGAGCAAATAGGTGTCACGTAAAGAGGAGGGCAGTAGCACATGACACAAGTACACACACGTGCGGGCCGTGCAGAGCCTATACACATGGACTTCAGCCTCAGGGTCCGGTCATCTCGTCTCTGACACACACAGACGCTGGCCACTGCTTCGCTCTAGTACTTGTTTTGTGCAGCATCTTATTGCAGTGACAGGCATGGTAAATTCATCACTATTATACCACTCGAAATAGTGAGACGTCGCGTTGTGTGTGTCAGGCAAGCTGAATGCATTCCTATCGCTATCATACCACTCGAAATAATGAGTTGTTGCGAGCATTGTGTGAGTATGAGATCTTGAGGCAATAAATCAACTGAGTAAAACGCAAACTTATGATATTCCTAACTAATATTTACGAAGATTCGATAGAAACTATAAGCACAAACTTCTAGCACCCATGATTGTTTCTGAATGTATGCTCTTTTGACATCTATGCCGGACACTGAAGACGTTTATCATGTGTATTAAGAAATGAGAGGAAAATAGGGTACGAAATGAGAGCATCCTTATTTTCAAGTAAAATTATGCTTATTAAATTCCTCCGAGTATCCTCTCGTAAAGATGAGGTACAATATCGAGAAAAATATCATTAAATGTCCTTAGGTTTTTTAATACAGGCCAAAAACATCCTCATAAATATATTTCCTCTAATAAAATACAACTTCAAAGCCCTCGATCATGTACAATGTGTACTCATATTATTAAGTTTATTTAATAAATAATAATATTTTTCTGCAAAAATAATTAAATTCAAAATGGCTAAAGGTTACTTTGTCATTTTGGAACTTTATTTTGAAAGCTGTACGTTCTAATTCTTTATCAAATAGAAAGGGGATGTGAAATGTGAAGTTTGCACAGAGTAACACAGAGGCGTTAGAATTTAGCACCCCCAACTCAGACAGGCTTTCTTTTCACATAAAGATGGTTATTTTACACGAAGGTAAAGGTGGGTGGCTTTATCAAAAAAAAAGGGGATGGTAAATATGAAGCTTGCTGTTGTGTATAATACAAACAAAGACAGAGTAACGATACTCTGCTAGGCGTAAGAATTTAGGACTCGCAACTGAGACAGGCTTTTTTTTACGTGAAGAGGAAGATAGATAGATCAAGTGATGCCAGAGCATTTATGCGGGCATGTCCAGTACTTCCCTCTAGAAATGTAGAGAAAGAAGGAAGCCTATACTCTTTCTTCTGTGTCTCGCACATGACCAACTCCAAGAATCATCGTCACTGGCGAGCGTCTCTGAACATTTCACTCCATGTCGTAAACAATTCCTTCACAGCGCGTTTCTCGCACCTTCACTGACTTCTCGTTCTGCGCATGTGCTAAACAGCACTGATTATTTAACGCGCTGTTGTATACACGGTGTGTTGCCGCTCCGTTGCTCATACAATGTGATAGATTCGAACAAAAGTATAGGTACGCACAATCAAAGTCGAAAAAACGCACAAAATGAATCAAGGAATTGATTATTGAGATATTGTTCTTTATTTTCCACTTTAGAGATTTTTATTCGTATAACAATAATACAACCACAACTTTGCATATCTATTAGTGTACAGAAGTCGCTGAGCAAGTTTTCTTTCATTATTTGTGTTGTTTTAATTCAACTTATTTATTTTACACCCATTGTAAGGACGTATTTTCAGACACTTATCAAAGGCATGAGAAAAGTTGAACAGAATGAAAGCTCTATGAAGAGAGGGTTTCCCAGCTCCCACTGAGTGTTGCATTCTTGTGTCTTCTCCTACAGAGAAGGCTATTTTAATCCATTACCTTGTGAAGGAGTGCCGTTTGGCATATGTGTCTTGCATGCAGCGCGCTCCCTTCCATAACCTGTGATATGGATTTTAATACCTGTAGAGTGATATCGTATATTGGTTCATTGTTTCAATATATTCAAATAGGTTTAATCAAACGTCGAATTAGAGTGTAGGCTTTTTCGAAATAAATATAAACGAGAGAATGAGCGCACGCGAATACATGATCTTAGACCCCATACTCTTTTAATATGAAACGAAAATAGTCGTGGTGCTCGGTTTGGAAGAGACGTTTATGGATCGAATTTATTTGTCAGGTGCCCAGATGTTAAAATAATTTCGAGAAATTCAGTTTCACTTCGTCGGTTTTGGGACACTAATCAAGGTTAAAACGCAAAGATTCGAGTTTAATCATTCACTAACTTTTTATTTGTAACTTTTTGTTTGAAACTCACGATTGAGAAAAAAGGCTACCAATAGCCTGTCGGAATTAAAACTTTGTAATTCAAACAAATCACTTATCTACTAGTATATTTCAACACACTGAAAACAATTTGAACACTCAGGGCAGAAACACTTTCAATTTTTCATTCAAACATAGACTCAAGTGGCCATCAGGATTGTCCAAACGCAATGCATCAAAACAAGAAAAATAATAAAGGTCGTTGTAAAAATGGCATTGGAACACAGAACTTCCCCACACTTTAGAAGCGCAATGCATGGAAGAAATGAACTGAACCATGATAAGAGTCAGACTAAGAAATAAAATTTGGAATTTTAACTCAAAACTTGGCCAGGGAGAGAGGTTCAATACCCTCTTTTTGGCAACACGCCACAGCAACGAAGGACCCCAGCCCCACACTTGAGGTAGGGTGACCGAGTCAACGAGGCTGTGGCAAAGATATTCCTCAAGCGCACGTCAACAACTCTCACATTCGAGTGCACGGACTGTAGCCATGCACAGTTCAGGTCAGGGAAAGCACCATGTCCGTAATGATGCGAATTGTCCAATTTAATTAGTAGTTTTATGAGAGAAATTTGGAAGTGAAATACACGACAAATGTTTCTCTGTCAGTATTTCGGTGGCCAACGCGTCACAAATTAGAGACGAATTAAAGAGTAATTTCCAAAAATGACAAAGAGCAGCAGCTGCAGCACTTAGGTGCTTTTATTCAGCACTTTGGTGCTTTTATTCGGCTCTAGCAGTGGCTGTCGCTACAGTGAAGGGCTCGTAAACCTCCCTGAATGCCAGTAATGAGGCCACCGTCACAATTACGCCGGTGGCGACACAACGGACGCGGCCGTGAAAGAGAGAGACCGTCCTTATTGCTCCGTAATTTCATTAGCAGCAGATTTGTGATCATAGTTGAGCCGTGCTATTATGGTCTAGATAGTGACACTTGCCACATTTTCATAACTTTTGACACTCGTCACTGCGAATTCTGAGGGATTTGTAGTACCCTCTCGGTCAGTAATGCGAGAATTTCGTTAGCAGAATTTTTGGTGATCTCCTAAGTTCATGAGCTCTTGTGCAGGGGCATATATGTGAAACGAAGGCTGAAATTTGGATGTAACAGAAAAATAATTCCTTTTGAAATGCTTTTGCTAAGGTAAGATATTTGTGAATTTTGCTGAAAAAAGCGAGGGATACTTTGATCACGAGTAAATTTAAAAATAAATACGATTCTTTGAATTATTCCGTAAAAATGCAAAATCAAAGATGATTACGAATTGTAATACAACAGGTGCAAAAAAACTCGAATGAGGGGTGACAAGATTTATTGTGTAAACTCGAGCAATGGAGGAACATGGCGGGATATAGCAAAAAACACCGTCACTGCATGACGATTGGACTTTCGCTAGAGTTTGAGAACTTATTGAATCTGTCACCAAGTTGCCGACGCTGTCGTGGTTGGCACGCCTGAATAGTTTACTAATTCAAAGCAATGGGATGATGAGGCACCTGCTAGTTTTTCAGGCGAATGTGAGATTTGATAAAGTGATCAACGAGACAAAAGTCACCTGTGCAATTAAAAAAAAAAAATTCTGACTCCAAATTTATAGCTGAATTAATACAACTAGAGATCTACAAAATATTTAACAATTATGCTGTGTCTGCATTGAGTTCCAATTCGGGCAAGGAAGTTGAAGTGTGTTCCATCGACGAAAGCAGTATAGCATCAGGCATGATTTAACTATAGTATATCGTACTAGGTGCGTAATGCGGTCAGTCATAACCGTTATTTTCAACAATTTTGGAAATCCACAATATTGTACGCAGGTCACACACGTCACACACTGCGTGAAAATATTAGCATTGACTAATAATGGCACAATATACAGAATCAGGCATTTAACCGTGTACAATACAAGGCACATGACACAGGTTAAGTATTAAACTCGTATTCACCCGTACAGTAGAAGGCGTACCGTCTAGTTTTAAGCAGACGCAATATCGCTGGAGCTCGTCCAGCTGAGGAAGTAAATCGAATTTTGCGGTCTGAATTTCATTGTAAAAAACTCAGTATTCAACATATTCGTAAAGGCGTTCATAAACTTTTGCGTTAGCGTTCATAAGATTTTCAATGCACAGGTTTTAAATTAATATTATTAATTTATACAAGTATACGACGGTTCACCACCGAAAACGGTACAGAGAAGTTTCATCGGTGCATTTGATATTCCCCAGTTCATAACAGGTTTTGAAGCGACGTAAAGATAGCACCGTACGTGTGAGCAACAAACACATCGCATTCGAGCTCACATTTAGCTCCAGAAACGCGATCTCTCTCTGGTGCAGACAACCCGGCCCACACCACATGCGGACACACACACACACCTCTCAGTGTAACCCCGGTGTACCGTGGTGTAACTTGAGCCACAGTGTAGCACCGAACTTAATGAAAACTTACAGAGAAAATATCGCCTATCGAGCCCAAACACCGCACATCCCTAGAGATTGAGTGACTAATGACGTTCGGCTTTAATATTGGCAAGTAATCATCTCTAGCCACACGCTCCAGTTCGGCATCGCTCGAGATCAGAGGAGTTTACTAACGGAATTATGACCGTAGATCAGTCAAAAAAAGATAAACTGATGAAAAAGTGCAATCTTTCTGTGTTCATTTTACAAAGTAATAATGACCCGCAACCGAGGATGTCTGCAACTATAAGGCTGCATTCGTAAAAAGTAATCCGTGGTTATCCACAATCTACAATACGGTTCTTTCTCTCACTCAAACTTCTGGAGAGATCAAGTGAAATATTTTGCTGATAACACACATTCTCTACCTATTTAGGCTGTGATTAATATTCTCGCATTTTAGACGAACGATAGGGATATCCGTACTAAATTACTACCAACTTCAACACCCGTGATTCTTTTACTTTATTCTCTCTTATTCCATTAGCGCCGCTCTCTACCAATTATCAATCCCATTGAAGCATACTACATCCATAAACTACATCTTCTTTCTGTCGCCTATCGTAGTTCTTACAAGTTATATATTTCATCTTGTCAAGTAACTTTTATGCCTCAAACCTGTCACCTCGACCGCTAATAATCTTTTTCTGCCTTTTACTTTCGGGAATTGAATTTTCGCACCCCGGAAGCTATCGAAAGACGATAGTTTTTCCCTGTTCCTAAGCCCTCTAGAATTCAATAACACGCTTGAAACCTTCCACACCTAAAATCGTTCGTCCACTCAATGATGAGCTTTTGGCCGTGCCACTCAATTTACAGCTATGAATCATCAAATGTTCTCTACATCGCACCATTCTAGTATCTCTCTATTGAAACCTAAATTTATTTGATTTATAACTTTTTCTTAGTAATCATCATTCAACGGTTATCTTTTCACTTTTTCACGAGTTTCAGATGTCCAATAGCTTCTCCTGCGGATCAGTTACCAGAACTGAATCATCAGTTGAAGTAACAGTGTTAGTCACTTTATAATGTATATAGAGAGCCATCCGCTTCGGTAAATTTAAGCCTAGCTAAAAAAATGGCATTAAGACTGATGTATTCCTGTCTTAACGTATATTTATGTATTACACTAGAAAGTCCTTACTCAAAGTTCACTTATGCGGCTCCAACCTTTTAGACTACACTTCAAAGTCGCTACAGCCCTTGCCTCGTCTTCTTAAACATTATCCCAGACTTGGTAATATATCTTCAACGAAACGTTTACCCTTCCCATTCATCCAAACACCACTAAATTCACTAACGTCAAAAGTGTACTAGCTCTATTTTGCGTGCGTGCATGTAGATATAATTAAAATATCCCAGTTCAGAGACGCAGACGTAAGCTTCCCTGCTCCATTAATTCTTATTTCCGGTTATCTAGCTCTTTATTTTCACGGGCGTAATGAAGCCTGCTAACCTAGTCCGCACCGTCATGAATCCCTCCTGTTACGCACGAAGAACGAGTGAAAAATAGGATACACGATGTTCTTCCAGATGTGCATAAGGTTTCTAAGCAACACAAAAACTCGTCCATGCAAAGCTCTTCTTCAACGTCGCATCTCGGATAAAATTGCAAGATTACTTTTAAGACGCACTGCCGGAAGTTTTCCGTGGCTTGCAATCTTCAGCAGCGGCTCATCTACGAACATGGCTCGTTAAATTCCCCACTAACGATGTAACTACGAAACGTAGGGGACGACGGAATTCATGCTTGCACACTGAAAAATCTCGATTTTACTCTTTTTAATATTTTCGAAAATATATCCATATATGTATATATTTAATTTGTGGAGCGAAAGTATACTGAAGTCTACCAACTATGCCAGTGAGTTATCTTAACGTGTAAATGTATCCACAAAATGGTTCAGATGAGATGCTCGACTCTTTCTCTCTCAATACCGAAAAAGAACACGACTGGCATGTCATTTAAGCAGGTTTTGTATGAGAAGACACCACTGGACTAGCCATGATGCTTAATTGCTACTTAATTCCGAAGATACCTCATACACTTGCTCGCAGAATCTTCAGAACTGATGATGATAAAAGTTGACCTGTATCGCGCTACGGATGCACAAATATACTGAACGTTGGCCAAGTATTACTCGACGTTCTCCGAACAAAAAAAAAGCCCTCAAAAAAGCGCAAGCACTTTGACAACGCTCAAGGCAATGTACGTCGCGTAAAATTTACTCTCAATTTCAATGCATCAGCGCTTACGCATTCTGCAAAAAAATTGCATGAACTCTATCATCCATGATGATTAGGTCGATTTTAGATCACAATGCGACACGTGACGTTAATGTACGGTAAAAACGGCTACAGCAATGTTACACTTTCTATTTCTGTTTTTTTTTTATGAAAACAAACGCGCTTCCAACCTATGAGATTGGTTGCCTTCCGCATCCACCCTATGTACAAGATCAAAGCACTGCGAATAAGTGTACAGTTTCTCCGTGGTCGTAAACACGCACGGTGCACATTTCATACCATCAAGTATAACGTTTTATTAAGTTATCAGTTCATGCTTTTTAAGGAGTGTACGCTAAATGTCTGAGCGAATCGTTTCCACTTTACATCCTCTAAGAATTTGTTCTCATAATTCCTTTCCCGTCGAATTCTTTTCCAACATTGAATGACAACCATGGGAAGGTAGAGTCATAGACGAGAGGCAGGTAGACTCGCACGAGTGTTATTGCTTGTGCTTCGGGACAAGTTCTGAACTAAGAACTGTTTTTTTTAAATTACAAGCATAACACCATCAGCAATTTAGTCTTGCGTTATCTATAACTCCTCAGGTCCTGTTTTCTGAAGTCTCTAATAGAAGGTTTCCAGTTTATAAATGATTTTTGAAGACTGATGTGACTCAGTAAGCCGAACAGTTCGGATTAGGATGTTGCTCACGTACCTGCATCAACAAAAATCTACCATGAGATTAAGGGATCACACGAGAGTGGCTGAGATTCAGTTACCAGTGCAATAAACAAGAACAAAGAAGTTACTATGCCCCTGAGTCACAAATTTGCAAGCAGGTCACGTCGAAATGGCTCTCTATGTACGTACCTGCGCCTGAGCTCGAGTTAAACAAAGAGCAGCTGTTTAGTTGCAAATCAGCAACCTGGGCTCGCCAAAATTTGCACGCCCGTATCAGACTACACGACCGAACTAAAGAGCTGGAAATGGGCATCAGTTGCACTCGCAGGGTAAAAAAAAACACAGCAAACAGGTCCATGCAGACAGCAAGTGATCCCCCCAAAAGGAAAGATTAATGATTTCAACAGAATTACGATCGACAATGGTTCCTTAAGCGTATCCATCCTACATTTAGTGCAATAATGAGTGACTCAACACGCGACCAGAATAACAAGTATGCAATAAAGTTGCCCCATATCAAGCGGCTAAAGATCACGAGAATATAATTGATATTGGACTTTCCTTCTCGAGAACTGTCCTATATATAATGTATTTATTTAAAACGAAACTTTTGTTTCCATTCTATAAAACAGCGATGTATGAGTTATTTCACTTGCTATTTTAAATTTCTTCTCAATATTTGACTTGGGAGTAACATCATAATTTTAAGCGCCAGTATTTTCAAATAAATTTATCTCTATCACTGACATCATTGTTGGTAATAGGTAGGCTGGAAGCGAACTCATTGAACTGATGCTCATTAAGTGTCACAATTTACCGCTCGGAAAACAAGCCATCGATCGGTATCCAATTGCCAACTGATCCAAGCTAATTATGATTTGGAGACAATGAGAAGTTCTTCGTTTTGAAGTTAAGAACAATGGGTGATATTGATATCAAAAGAAAGAGCGCATTGTAAAAAACAATTAAATATATTTTAATTAATCTACCTTCGATCTACAACACGCATTGAAAAATGATTAATTCTAAATCTATCAATAAATACCCGTTTTACCTTCAAAGTTTGCTGCGAAAATGAGAACATCTGAACTAAAGTTTTGTAAAACAATATATTTTGATGTAGCGTCAACAATCTTGACGCTACATCAAAATATAAGTAATCTTAATCCTGCACTACAATTCCGTGAGGACGAACAAGTACGGCCTAAAAATTACTCCCAACACATAAGCACGAACTTTGAGCTTTGAATATACGTGTTTGTTTATAGTTGCGTCGGCAGAATTCAAATATACGTGTTTGTTTGTTATACGTGAATATACGTGTTTGTTTATAGTTGCGTGGGCAGAATTCGAATCAAAATTTTGATTAATATGGAAATTTTCTCTTCATGTGATTTAGACAGATGAAACAACTACAGTAGAGGGAGAAAGGCGTCTTCATCGATGCCACTAAAAAAATTTAACATTCACTTCCAGGATGCCGAGTTACATGAAGCACAAATACATATGTATGCTCACGCAAACCCAGTGACAAACTAAACTTCACAGGTTTCCACGGGTAGTTCTCATATAGGTTTCACCCACAAAAAGAGATGTACACTTCAACTTTATACTGTCGAACTCAACTTCACACTTGGATACTGCAGACACCAGTGCGCATCTCAGTCGAATATGTTGGCAGTGCTGACTAGCCCGCAAGTCGAACAAGCACTGGTATACGACTATCAATTTTAAGCACAATTATCGTTGAGTTAACTGGCGAGACTTGGCGTAGAAGCCAAGACTTCCGCAAACAATAAGACAGGCGCCATGCGCCTAACCCTTGGCGGTCAAGAGCGACGCAATACAAGTTCCTGAGGTTCAACGAACCCACCAAGGACAGGGGGCGCGATAGAGATAATGAGACCCCCACAGTTTGCGCTATTATAACGTAATCAGGTAGGCATAATTACCAGAAAATATAAAATCGAGAGTCATCTCTGTACCTTGCGACCCATGCGATGTGCGGAGATGGTACTTTCACTCCCGTGGCACCCCCAGCTCTATGGGTCACAGCAGTGGCGCCTCGATGTTGGCAACTGCATGCGCATGGTAGACTAGTAAAATCGCTCGTAAAAATAGAGTAAACAATACTTTCTTTAATTTCATAAAATAGAGTAAACAATACTTTCTTTAATCTCATTAAATAGAGTAAACAATACATTCTTGAAAGATATGCTCGTTGCAACTATGATTTAGTTAAAACCGAGTTAAACTGTTGCCGGCACAAAAGACAAAGGCTCTAGCAAACATGGAGTTAAACTGTTGTTGAGCAATTGACAAAATAAGCACTCAATTAAGTTGCGACGTCACCGCAAAATGAGCACTTATCACGCTATGACGTTAAACATAAATAAATGCTTCATTTGGTTACGACATCAAGATTAAATGATTACTTTATTTTAAAATTATTTAGTTACGACTTTGGGACCGAATGAGTGCTTATCAAAAGTAAGACAAAATGAATACTTGATTCAGTTACTATTTAAGGACTATGCATGCTCTGGAGTCACTCGTGGATGTCAATGGTGAAAATGATACAGAATTTCTCTTTAAATAATGCTACTAGGAAATAGCAAGCAACATATGCAATGACTGACAAAGCTAAAAAACAAGTAAAGGGCTAGTCAAACTGGTGTTGCTCTTGAATTTAAACCAATGTTTTTGTGGAGCAGGTTTACACGTGAGCTTCAAACTACATAGCGTTGCTAAATTCAAGATGGAGAAACTATGTAGTTAACGTATGGTAAAACTTCAGTACGATATTTCTTATGGTTGCTGCTACATATTGTACATCCGGCGAACGCTTTGTTATGCAAAATATAATGTAGAAGCAATTAAATTATGAAATAATACATCATACGTTGCCGTAGCTCATCAATGGTAGTTCACTACTGTTGGCGATCCCTCACGGCTTGTAGACTTCGCACAACTATTCGACAGTGGTCTGTCTTGCACGTACTATCACATGAAAATACGAAGCTGACACAGCCAAGAGACTTCATCTAATTTTTTCAAGTTCAACTTGTAACATCAGATGAGAGGCCCACGTCATTTCATCCTCCTACTATCTAATTTTGCAAAGTTCAACGAACAAGAAAAGCCCACGTAATTTCATCCTCCTACAACAAAATTTTGCAAGTTCAGCGTACAAGAGAGGCCCACGTAAATTCATCCTCCTACAAGCCACAGCGGGCGCCGAATCACACCTCAAAAGGTAGTCAATTGCAGCCATTGAGACAAGTGTTGACTGCAGCATGCAGACGACAAAAGGTGCCTTTCCGATGCCCCATGCACGAACTTCAACTATCTACAGTGAACTCTAAAACTTGCCATTTTTCATTAAGCTCTATAGTGAACTCTGAACCTTGCTATTTATGATTAAGGACTGAAAGAAGGCAGTTTTTCCTGCCAATGACTTTTGGTATTCATGAAACTGATGATATTACAAGCTATTTTTTATTCAGCACTAAAAAAGACAGTATTTATTCTGCCAAATTACCTTTCGTATTCATGAACTTGATGACATTACACAAAAAGTAACCTTTGAACTTGTTTAAACTCGTAAAAGTAAACAGTTACATGAGTCCTTTAATTACACTCTAACAGTTAATAGCAGATTACTTCGTGAAAACGTCTTGAATTTGCTCTAAGACTTCATGTTGATGGATGCCTTTATTCCTAAACCTGGATGCTGCCTAGCTGCTGCTGTTATCCCAGCTATAGCTCAGCGCTGCCTCCGTGCTTCAATGCCTTCAATCTCCAGTCCTGACCCTCTACTCAACACATGGCAATGACGTTACACAAATAATGGCTCCAGTTTTATAGGAATCGAATGGGAGTAAATTAGAAGCTCCCCGCGTAATTTCTATCAAAATTGTTCTTATATTGTGTGCGAGTATTAAAAAATTACATAAGTGATAAGTCAAGACATGTAGGGTCCTCTAATTAAGAGTTTGACCTTACAAGTCAACGACGCTTCGAGTTTTTGTCGTATCAAATATAATGAAAAGAGACTAAATTTTTTAGGCACTCATTTGATAAAAAATATAGCAGCATAAATTCAAGATTATCCAACGCAAGTCAGTTCCAACCTATGGAAAATCATCGGTCGATTGCTGCTACTTCAATTTCGTCCCTCTGCTTCATCACATGGTGTGAGAAATCTACAACCATGACTGCGACGTCACCATTTCTATGAGCGGTACAGGAGATGAAGAAGGCATCGTTCGAAGTAACAAGGCCATGAAACTACAAATGTATCCTAAATTATCGCATCAGCATCTCTGCCTGCATCGTCAACTTCAAATGACATTCATGGCAGTTGAAAATTCATCTCGTTGTCCGTGGTATGAAGACCAACGGTGGGGTCGTCAGAACAGCCACAATATACAGAGGCGGTAACAACACCACACAGACGGAAGTAACATCAACAACAGTCACGTCTTTTATTGAGAATAAAAACTACGACAAATATCTTGCTTCTGCTACTAGTGTCTCAGCAACTGCGTCGACTACATGAGCCACGTATCTTATGGTCCACGGTAGAGGAAAGAAGGTAGAGTCATTTCTATGGGGGAAAATACACCTCCTCTTGTTCGGATAGTCAATAGAACGGCTTTATTTCAAACTCACTGGGTGACGTTACCATTGCGAGATGTCATTAAGCAAATAGCGGTGCCAGAGTTGGGCTAGAAGTGTTGCCAGGTATAATATGAGTGCTGCTATTGGTCGGTTGCCATGACGTCAGCATTGCCACACGGTTGTCGAAAAAAGACTGCTTTGACCCTACCTTGCTTTTTCTACTGTGTTTGGGTCCCTGCACTGCAAGGAGCAGAGTTTCTTTCATCATCTAGCCGGGACCTCGCACAAACTACGTCATAGCTAGCGTTGAGGGCCCCTGAATATATGAGGTCGTATCACTTCCCGGTGTTACACGCTCTCATCTGAGGAGCAAAGCAGGGACGTGTGTGTACTTGTACATCTCGTCGTTGTGGCTGCATGCACCATTCCTCCGATCATCGTGAATGTACTGTAAATAAAATACGTTTGTCCCACTACTGTAGGAAATCTCTCCTGTTTATTGCAAGTGCGAAGCGTGAATATGTCTTCCAGAGTTTGATCTAAGCCAGCAGGTAATCTTACAAGCATTTCATCTTTCTAGATGCAGTTTTGAGATGAGGATGAGGCGCATTTTTAATGATGCTGCTCCACATTTAGAGTTGATCAACTTACTATATTTACTTGAAAATATTCATTTGAAAAATACATTTCACGGGTCTTACTGTCCATCGTCAAGTGGCATTGGAATTCGTAACGGGAGGCTTTCGAAACGCCAAAAAACTAAAGTAGAGGATACTAATAAAGGTCAGATAAAGCAAATGAAAGCCGTACTAAGCTTACAACCGGAGTAATCATAAGAGAATTCAAGATGTAGAGTTATGTTGCCGGACTGCAAAGGGTTTCTTCTTCTGCAATTCTTCTGCACCACATTCACCTTGCGTAGCCATGTGTGGCGCCAGGATCCACAAGTTGACATTATGGTTATTGTTATTATAGTTAAACATGAAGTTTTGCCATAGAACCATCAATTTTATTCGCGATGAAATGCGTCGGCATCAAAGCCAGATATCCCTCAGGCACATCAAGCGTCGCGTTCTTTCTTTTGGCATCGGCCTGAAAGGAAAAATTTTATCACTGGCAGCCCCAGGAGTGATGAGAATCGAAAGGTCATCATCGTAAATGATGTTGGGGATTATACGCTACTAGGAACACACTGCGAGGATGAAAGTAATATGTCGGTAGCCTATGAAATGATTCAGGCCGTTATGTAACAATGCAAAATTGCCCTGATTTTATTGCATGGGGTCAATTTTAGTAAATGAATTTTAACTAAACAAAGGCCAAAAAGTAAAATTAACTAAACGTAGACTGAAATGTAAATTTCACTGATCATAGACAAAAAAAAATTTCACCTAAGAAGATGAGAAGTAAATTTAGCCTTACATTACTTGAAAAGTTTCTTCGCAGAAATGACCGAGGTTTCAATGAAATGAGAAAAGGTACATTATTAAAAGCATGGTAAAATAATTCTAACGTACTCCTACGGTTTTATTGTTGGTTCAAGCTTTGCGTTGTTGGTTTGCACGAATGCAATGCCTTTCAAATAAAAGGTTCGCTGTAAGACTCGTTCAGGCGTAAATATTGTAGAATAATTGAAACAGCTGGAATATGATGCACAAACGAAAATCAGATCATAGTTAGAATCCCTCATGTCGGAAGGAAAATAAGTATGGACATGTTGTACTGCCAACCATTATTTCATACATTTAAAGAAAACACCTCAAGCCACCATCCCGAAAAACATTTTCATTCGTAGCAACTCATTGCACATGAAACCGACAATTCAATTAGATTTAACCAATCTCAGTAAGAAGAACCTAAAAATACACTCGCGAAGCAAAATAAGAATTGACCTTCATTGGAGAGTAAACAGAAGAGATTGCCAAGCTAGAGAACTAATGTGTGGAGGTGCCTTGCTGCACAAGAGGCAGGTTGTGACACACAAGTCCCACTGGGACACAACTCAGGGGCGCCTCAGGGTGCGCCAAGGTCTCGCGTTATCGGAGATGTGGGAGGAGGAGGAGAGTGCCGGGCCCTACTCATGCAGCGCACACTCCACACCGTCCCGTCACGCGGCTTCAAAGTCACTCTTTGCGCGTGAAAATTTAAACATTTTTAAATAATTTAAATAATTTCAAAACAATTTCAAAACAATTTTAAAACAATTTCAAAATAATTTTAAAACAATTTCAAAATAATTTTAAAACAATTTCAAAACAATTTTAAAACGATTTAAACAATTTCAAAACAATTTTAAAAGAATTTAAACAATTTAAAACAATATATCAAATTTTGTTACCACAAGTGATACAGCAGTAGATTGTTACTTAAGTCTAGTACAATGGACACATTTGAGTATGGCAACTTGGGATGATTCTGTGGTGGAAAGTATATTATTGTAAATGTGTTTCGCTAGTTGCTGAGCGTGATGGGTGTCACGAGGCACGGGACTTCCAAGGGGACAACTCGAAACTGGGTCACTTGGCTCGTTTCTTTTGCCATTTTCTATTCTATTCTGTTTTATTTCACTCTATTCCATTCCATGCAATTCCATTCTCTTCCATTCCAATCTATTTAATCCCTTTCCATTCCTTTCCATTCTATTATATTCAAATCTATCCTATTCTATTCTAAAATTGATGTACTCTCTTCACGTTAGAATTATTTCAATAGTGCAAGCGCTGAATGTACAGTTGCACACTAATAAATTAATCTATAACTAAAATAAATTAATCTAAAGTATAAGAGATCGACCGTCAGTTACTTACTCAGAATAATTGCATTGAAATAAAAAGTAGGCATAATTCAAATTTCTTCGCAATGCGCACGTGTTCGTCATTACGCTTACTATCAGGACTACTGCGCAGCAATACTGTGCTGCTGCTATATTAATGACAATTTGCTGTGTATTTATTCAGAGAACACGAGATGTAGGAAGTGGTGACAGGCTCAGTTGAACATGACGAGATGACCATCGACACTAGTCTTCAGCAGAGCCAGAATCAAGGAGCCCTGTTGCTAAAGTGAATACTTAATCGCTGAAAGATGCTTACTAAGAACAGGAATAATGAAGGGATAAATCTAATCTATCTAATTAAATCTAATTAAATCTATCTATTACGTGCATAAACAACTTGAAAAACAAATCAAATGGATTAAATACATTTTCAGCTAAAGTTATTAAGGCTATAGCTGATATGATAGCACCGTGCATTTCTAATATTATCATCCATTCACTTTCTCAAGGTATCTTCCCCAACTCTCTCAAAACGGCCAGAGTGACCCCTATTTTTAAAAAATGGTGATAAAAATTGCATTAATAATTATAGACCTATCTCTGTACTGCCAATTATTAGCAAAATATTTGAAAAAATTGTGTATATAAAAAAGTTTATTCGTATTTTGAACAAAAATCTTTTCTCTACGACAAACAATACGGTTTTCGTTCTAAAAAATTAACGACACAAGCTATATTAAATCATTTACAGTACCTTTACTCTAATATAGATGAAGGAAAGCTTGTTTTCTCCGTGTTTCTTGACTTTCGAAAAGCATTCGATTGTGTGGACCATAACATATTACTCTCGAAACTACACTGTTATGGCACTCGAGGAATCGCCCATGATTGGTTCAAATCATACCTAACAAACCGGAAACAATACGTTGTCATTGACAATGCAAAATCAGACCCACAGACAATTAGCCATGGAGTTCCACAAGGATCTGTCCTTGGGCCTCTCCTATTTCTGATATTTATAAATGATATTATCAAATCTACATCATTTTTCAATTTCATATTTTTTGCCGATGACAGCACGCTTTCTGCGGTCCTTCCGAACCAAAATCCCGCTATGATTGCGGAGAGTATAAATAATGAACTCCATAAGGTTTCATTATGGCTTAAAGCTAATAAAATAAGGCTCAACATCGATAAAACAAAATATATTACATTCTCATACAAGGAAAATATATCTCTCCCACGCATAAAAATTGGCGAAGGTGAAATCGAAGAAACCAACTCATGCAAGTTTCTGGGCATCATAATAGATAAACATCTGACCTTTAACGAGCACATCGCTCACATTAGTTCTAAATTATCAACATCCATCGGAATCCTGAATAAAGTTAAAAATTACCTGCCAGAAACAGCTTTACGAATGCTCTACCGAACGCTAATTTTACCATACTTGCAATACGGAATGCATGGCACGGAACTGATAAAACTAAACCATAAAATTGTTACTCTGCAAAAAAGAGCCATCAGAGCGGTAAAGAATCTAGAATATAATGCTCACACAAATGACTCATTCAAAAATTTACAAATACTTGAACTTTCGGATCTCTACAAAATCTCCATTTGCAATTTCATTTACAAAACATTATCAATTGATGGCGACAATAGCCTAAAACAATTATTAACTGCGAAAACTGGTCATCACGACCATATAACCCGAAATAAAAGTAAATTCATGCTTCCTTATTATTCAAAGGCCCGGTCGCAACACAGTATCCTCTTCGTTGGAACTAAAACTTGGAACTCAATACCTGCGGAGATCCGTGATAGTAATTCTTACAAGGTATTCAAAAGAAATCTTGAGTCTCACTTCCCATCGAAATATTAGTCGTGTAAGATCACCAACTCAAATCTTGTCTCCTACATGACTGTTTCCAATAATGTAATATGCCATGGGTAATATCGCCGATATTCAGTCTACTGTTAAATCGTTTATCGAATGTACTGTTAATATAGTCCATATGACCTATATTGTAAAATAAAATATCTGATATCGAGTAAATTATATCACTGATCAGTCTAATGCGAAACTAGGTTAAGTGATTTAGGTTAAACAGTATTGTACACCTTAGAATAACGTGATGGTAGGATGCCCCAGAAGTCGCTGAGCTTATTCGGGCCCACAGGTAGCTATATTCAAACTTGTCCATTGTACTAGACTTAAGAAACATTCTACCTCTGTATCTCCTGTGGTAAATAAATTGTTTAAAAATTGTTTAAAATTGTTTAAATCTGAGTTTCAATCGAGAGATGCTTTGGCCTCCTCCATACGTGACCCAAGCCGGTATTGGTGACCGGTATTGGTAATTTTCTGGTTATTGCATCACTTCTATCGCAGCTCATCATTGGGCTCTGCTGTGGAAAGTTTTATAGATTCAACAAATGTTCAAACTGCTGAGAGTTTGGTTAACGGTCGTTCGCTATATAGGACCAAAATTGAGCCCAAGAAGAACGAGGACACCGCAATGAAATTGGACGTCATCGTAATTTTGTAAGTGCAGCACAGCATTGTATGACTCGTCCCATTGCACATACAGCAGCAAATTGAACTGGAATCAGTGCCCTAGCAACACGTTTAATAATCACCAAGCATAAAACAACACGTCACCTAAAGCAGCGCAATTTATAGAGCTGCTCTTTTCTTCTTTACCAACACGGGGACGTGACCTGGATCACAATGAGCGCTAAGGAAAATGATGACTGACGAGATTGTTATTCCTCAGAGAGCCAAATTCACAAGTTTTAAGTTCGAACACCAACACAGGTAAACATTAAACTTTAACTATGGAACCAAAAATTGATTACTAGCAGCAGATAATTATTATAAAGCACACAATTATCACATGAACAAATAGCCGTTCCATTATATGAACAAATAGCCGTTCCATGCATAGTTACTATGTTAACGAGAACGGCTACAAATACTGCAACTACTTTATGCAACAGCAGGCCAAGACGCTGCTGACAAACACATAAACAGTAATAACAAATAATTCTACCACTCAGTACAGAGTAGAGAAAACTTTAGCGTAAAATTTGAAGAAAGAAGCCATAAAAATTTATTTGCCAAAACTAGCACCCAAAAACTCTGGATTCACGAACACTGCTACTGCTGGCTATCAACATAGTTACTGTTCCACTTAATATCAATTACTCGGAGACAAATTCGAATATCCATTGCATCTTATAAACTTAGTTTTTAGAATAGCTCGAGACAGTCAAAAAAAATCGATTATAAAATAATTCTGGATAATCGTCGTCATCGGCATCTCTGAAAAATTAAACATCAAAAGCAGCCTGTGCATCATTATCGTAACTGCAATATTTCGAAGGTTATTGAACGTAATTCTTGTACGTCAAAACAAATTCTCAGAA
This sequence comes from Morinoia aosen, assembly GCA_030386875.1. NCBI lineage: Eukaryota > Metazoa > Arthropoda > Malacostraca > Amphipoda > Talitridae > Morinoia > Morinoia aosen. The sequence goes on along the minus strand of CM059564.1, from coordinate 44,081,185 downwards.
TGGACAAAAATTGTAAAGCAAGTCATCCTTACAAAACGGTGTTGAGCAGTGAAATTATTCTCTGCAGACTCACAATTCCATGAGAGAGAGAGTCTAAATTAGAGAATCATCCTTGCACGTAAATGAACTTTGTTTTGCGTTCATTTTTCGTCCAAGGCATGAATCTGAGTTGGGCTACAACCATGCAGGGTCGCGGAGTCGGTGTCGCCAATTTATTCCTCCGACTCCGCAATCCTGGCCAGAACTGATAGTCTTACGATTTAATGTAACTGCAGGCTACCCCTATCGCTGGGCACATAACAGCACGTCTGCGAAATAGATTTTCTCCTCATTATCAAGTCATTAGGTGAGGGGGTAGAAGACGCAGAGGGCAATTAGCTCTTATCAGGAGGAGTGAAGTTCATTAATGAAGCTCAACACAGACTTTTATCGCGACAAGAATTCTGCGCTTGAACAAGAAGTTAAAATCCCATTGATTGTTCTTTACCCTACTTCTGCGATACGTTGTGAGGGACAGCATTTTTTCAACTCATTTTGATAATTCATCAACATATTGTATACTCAACAAAGTGTTGAAATCTCGATTGTAGCACCTTGAATATGTTGGTGTATTATGATAATAACATTGCAGTGCTCGTGTCAGAATGAGTTTGGAGAGCACGCTAACCGTATTCATGGTTCTCACAATTCATTGCTCTCATTCCTTCTCCCGCCGTAGCCATGCAAACAACTTATACTGTACTTGCAAGCCTAGCCTGTGTCTCATTGTGCATTCACTGAAATATTTTGTATTCGTGCTGTTACGTTTCGTGATTACCTAACCTATCTCAATACAAAGTACCGTGAACAGGCCGCTCTGATAGTGCAGCCACGGTATATTTCCCATCGTTACAACTAACCGACTGCTGTCAATACAAAATATCTCTACTCGTGGGATGGTTACAACAAAAACTTGTCGGAACTTTCTTGATACAGATACACACATTGTTCCATCATTCAACTAACGATATAAATTATATGCATTTCAACATTCGATTTGATTTAACTAGAAAGGAATGAGTAGGACTACATTGATAATTGGGTTCAGTGCGCCAAACATGAGACAAAGAATACCAGTAATTCAGTTGAGTTCCAAACATGACACTAAGAATAAACTCTCAGTTTAAATAAATGATATTTTACGGAAATGCTTGGAAAATAATGCAAAAAATCTATGACAAGATGACTGCGTGAGTCGATGAGCTGAAAATCATCGCAAAAAGTAGTGAAGTCAAAAAGATGATATGATTAATTTTTGAAAAATGACTGAAACGAGCGTGTGAAAGCGTCAAAATTAGCCCCGCACGACAAACTGCTTGCAACACACGTTCGTTGCCAAGGCGACGCGTCCTTCGCATAGCGTGAATTTAACCCCACCTACGTGAACGGTCCCGGTGCTCCAGCACCTACAGAGACAGTCGCACTGGTCAGTCAGGAGCTTAGATGTGCTCACGGTAGACGAAACAAGGTCGAGCCATTTCTATTGGGGAACATACACCTCCTCTTGTTCGGCTAGCCAATAGAACGGCTTTATTCCAAACAAACTTCACGACATCACCAATGCGACATGTCGTTGGCCTATAGTGGAGCCAGATTTTGGGCTACCAGCGTTGCCAGATACAATATGAGCGCTGCTATTGGTTCGTTGCCATATGAGCGCTGCTATTGGTTCGTTGCCATGATGTCATCATTGCCACACGGTCGACGAAAAAAAGACAGGTTTGACCCTACCTTGTTTCTTCTACCGTGGTATGCTGAACCGCGGTCTCTGAGCGCAGTTTTGCGGGTGCCGCAGGTCTTACAGCAAAAACAGAAGCCCCACAGCCTCTGCCGCTCTGGTCGACGCTGAAAGAACAAGCCGCTGAGAATTCCGTCAATATGGAGAAGAGTAAACATTTTTCGTTGAGATCAGCCAACAAAAGTCCTAGCAACTCCAATGCGTGGGCACTTCAAGCCAAAAGACTACTTCTTCACAATGAGAGCAAGATGGAAGCCTTGGAAACTTGAAAAATAAAAGTTTTAAATTGTAAAGCATTTCTAGCCTTAGACAGTGTGAGTAACAAAGCATCAAAAAGATATAGTGCACAGCTTCAATGATCGAAGAGAAGTCTAAATTCTTGAGCGTGAAGTTCTTATAGTTTGTACCTGAAAGGAAGGCCAGGCATTGACCTAAAGTTTCACATATCACTCATTTTTAGCGCGACATAACAATGGTTTATAATTCAGGTGTGCTAGCAAATGAACTCATAACCAAAGTACTGTTGAGAAACGAATTTAACCACAAAATTAACCAATAAACACCTAAAATAAATGTCAAAATAACCGAGCATGAGGGATTTTAGGGTAAGCATTGTGCACCCATTTCAATTGTAAAATTTCCCACCATCTTGGGAGATTTGCTAAATTAAAAAAAGCCTTTCTCACGTCAAAACATGTTTGCAAATTTTATTTATGAATCGACATGACATTTGAACTTTGAATAATTCCCAGGCATGAGAAATGATGGTGAGAACGAATAGGTTTACTGATATGCAAGGAGTGTGATAGCAGTGAGGAAAACAAGAGAGACTTTTAATTACGAACTTTTCAGTCATGCGGAGACGATAACAGCTAAACTCTACGGACAACATTGACAAAAACTCGAGGCAACTGTAAGGAAGGCAACTGTAGCACTCAAGCGACCAGATCCAGCCCCTTTTATGAGTTCATTCTTTATCATAAAAAAACACGTCCGCGCATTGACCAGATAATAAAATCCAAGATTTGAACTCTCATCTAGAAAATAGTGACTCGCCTCAACCATCGTTCCCAAAAATCATTTTGTAGACAGCGAGACGATAACTGCTAGTTAATGTAGCTAATGCTGTTAATGTAGGTAATGCAGTTAATATAGTTAATGCAGTTAATGTAGTTAATGCAGTTAATGCAGTTAATGTCGTTCATGCAGTTAATGTAGTTAATGCAGTTAATGTAGTTAATGCAGTTAATGCAGTTAATGCAGTTAATGTAGTTAATGCAGTTAATGCAGTTAATGTAGTTAATGCAGTTAATGTAGTTAATGCAGTTAATGTAGTTAATGCAGTTAATGTCGTTCATGCACTTAATGTAGTTAATGCAGTTAATGTCGTTAATGCAGTTAATGTAGTTAATGCAGTTAATGTAGTTGATGCAGTTAATGTAGTTAATGTAGTTAATGCAGTTAATGTAGGTAATGCAGTTAACGTAGTTAATGCAGTTAATGTAGTTAATGAATAAAGCGTTGTAGTTGCAGTGTTTGGGGCTGTTCTTGTTAATGTAGTAATGTGCGTCACGCACGGCAGCGTCTGCTTTATGTACTAAAGCACAAAGGATTTTTCTACACAACGATGCGTGGCTTCATTAGTGCGTAAATGCCTGAACGCTGAATATTAACGTTCTATTGCGAAAATAGTTGGAAATATTTGCCTAACCTGCCGACAAGCGAAACTCATGCACTCTGACTGAATATTTTTCTCATGAACAATATTTGGCTCGCCGTATTCGAGCTTCCTAAACCTGTTTTACTAATTTGATCTAAGAAAATGAAAACATTTGAAAAACGCATTTCAAATAGAGAAATCCAGCAGAAAACAGATTTTCACGAGGCTTTGAAAGCAAAAAATTCCAAGCTATAACCATGATAGAACTATGTTCATCCGCTAGGACGTAAACTGGTTCCACAATTTAAGCTTACGAACCGAAGAAGTGTATAGGTCAAAGTGCATAGACCTACACAAACCATGCATATTAAGTGTAAAGGCCAAAGGGCAGCATTAGCGAAGTCATGTCGCACACTTCAGAACTCCTTTAACCAAAAAATCAGCAAGGTGCATTTTACCACTGATATTTTCCAGCTGCTCACAACTATATGTAATTTTCCAGCAAGAGTCGTCGTTCCGCCTCGTTTTTAGCTTATCCGTGCAGTTTTAACTCGTGTCTAAGCCAGACAAAATTCCCTGTGAAATTTCAAGTCAGCCTTAAAATCTTCAAAAGCTCCACACAAAACAGCTCAGTTACTTTAGGTCAACTTTCATCAAAGAAAGTACCAACTCAAAGAAAAATCGGAGATAAAACGAACGTCAATTGAGTCCGTGCAGCGAGCCTAGAGCGACAGCACTCGAGGTGTCCCATGCTGTCACCGGACCCGTGATGGTCTCCAAATCAAGGCTTTATAAACACACTTGAGGAACGTGACTCCTCCACATCGTCCATCACTGATAACGCATGGCGGTCACGAAACGAGTTGGTGGCACGCATAATTCGGTGTTGCCTTATTAGAACAAGTGAAGCTCGCATAATTCGGTGTTGCCATATTAGTGCAAGTTATGCCAGGTCACCAATAGCGGCTTCTTTTAAATAATATGGATTATTTTATTTATTGGCATGATTTAGATGAGTACAATAGAAGGGTCAGAAAGGAAATATTATTACCTGTCTAAAATAGCTATTCAATGACCGAATTTAGCGTGAATTTAACTTAGACCTAATAGAATGGTATCGAATATTTTTTGTACTTTTAATTATTCAATATGACCGAAGAATGACGTTAATACCTCAGTAAAGCACGTGACAACAAATTATGAGAAAAAATCGGTCTTATTAAATCGCAATGTGCTGCGAACGAGAAAAACTTGGACTCAGCATTCACAAATATTCATCCGTGTTCAATTTTTAACATTGACCAAAATGGTGACTGATAAAACCTCCTTTTGTCTTCATACGTACGTATGATATCAATCCAACAAAAACATCTTATATCAATTCTACAAAAACGCAACAAATAACCTCATTTACAAAGCGTTACAACTACATGCTTTTTGTCCAAACAAATTTGGATTTAGAATGCCAAACATTTCGTGTTAGTGCACAACAAATTCCACATACGTATACTACAAATTTCTACTTACCACAGTATATATACATTTTTTGGTAGCATCGCACAAAAAATTCTCGCAAGAAAAGGAAAACCTCGTACTGAGTAATCCATAGAACCACAACTGCCACATCGCAATACACTACCTAGCTACGGCGTGAAGCCTTTACATGCGAAGCCGGTAAGCACACGGTAGAGGAAACAAGGTAGAGTCATTTCTGTGGGGGTAAAAAACACCTCATCTTGTTCGGCTAGCCAATGTAACGGCTTCGTTTCAAACAAACTTTATGACATCACCATTGCGACATGTCGTTAGGCCAATAGTGGTGCCAGATTTGGAGCCAGTAGTGTTGCCAGATGCAACATGAGCTCTGCTATTGGTTTGTTGCCATGACGTCAGCATTCCTACACGGTCGACCAAAACAAGACAGCTTGGACCCTACCTTGTTTCTTCTACCGTGGTAAGCATCAGCCGTACATAAGGGCTAAGGTATCCAAGGTACTATCTCTGAGCAACACAATATCTAAGCCTGGTGGCAGCTCCAAACACTCGAGGTGGAGAGCCGCAAGTGTAAGTAGTTGTCATTCTTATCCTCGTCGACAGATAGCGGATGCCTCAACCGATAACATTAGAGGAAAAACACAGCGCCTGATCAACTGGAAACGAAATGAGGTCAGTGATTCCTGTGGATCGCCGGCAGGGTTCGTTGATGAGATAACAAAAAGAAGCGCAAGGAACCGGTCCAACAACTGGCATGGTTAGCAGAGTAGTGAGTGATACCTATTTTTTCCCCCGCACTCAGGTACACGCCAATTCACATTTAGCTTCAGGTCAAAGATTTTGAACAGACACAAAGGTTCTCTACACTGGCAAAGTAAACCTCAGTCACAACGGTAATACCATAAAATATGTAAATCACCTAATATTTGATTAATGTTTTTTCACGTTAAATCTTACAAACATTTGAAAACCTTTGTAACTCGGCAGGTTGTCAGATGCTCAAAACTAAAATTCTATTTGAAAAGATTTCAAATTTATGATTTCATCCCTAAAAAGCAACTTTTAACATATCGGAGTCGAAAGAAGAGCTTTCGCTGCAAACTGGACGGTTACTACGGCATAAATTACTTCGTAAGTTTCTCCCCAGGTTCTCAAGCACCCAACTCAATCAGCCTTCGGCCTGTCATTTCCACAAAGTTACGAAATGCCTCGTTCAATTTGTGAATTATATTTTTATAAAGTATGGATTAAACATAAGAAATGGAAACATAGATCAATGAATGACCGTTTTCAGCAATCAAAATTTTATTTAGGGGGAATAATAAAGGGCCGCCAAACCTACGAAAAAAGCCTATTGGAATGTCACCACTCGAAAGACTGACGTACTAATAAAAGCATCACAAAACGACAAAGGAAGAACTTCTAGAGAGCATCGACAAACGAATCGAACGCCGAGAAGAAGGGAGGTTTCTCGACTGGAAGAGAAGAACCCAGTGACTTCTAAAAAGTACACACAATGTTAAAAGCAGTCACATTATATTTTACTCATAAAAAGTACACAAAATATTAAACAAAAACCTACCATTAATTAGTTAACAAAGTCAGCTGCTCATCGATACAGCATCACCAACGTGAGAAAAAGATCGTATGAAAATAGGCTACAGAATGTAAGATAGGAAGATCTTTGAGTCCTCCAAAGTTCGATAAAGAGGACAGACACAAGCAGGATTCCGAGTGGAGCTTAGGAATCTTCCTAACAAAAAATTTTACTTCATTAAAAAATATAAATGCAATCATTCCAAAAACAACACGTTTCTACATGTGCCTGTAAAAGTTTTTGGAGCGGTGAAGACTCTGAACTACTGCAAATATTGTCCATGCGGAACGCACCTCTAGAAAAAACGTACAAAATACAGTTTTTGATGTTATACGTTAAAATGTTCTGCTCTAGTGTCTTTATTCATTCCTATTTTCTTGAACATATTCGTCCATTTCAACTTGAAGTTTTCATTACTCTCTAACAACCTAACGTGCAAATACTCTGGCATAACTTAATTCCAACAATGTTACAGATGCTTATTTAACAAAAAGTTAACCATGACAAAAAATATACCCGTAATAACAAACCCAGCAGTCGGGTTAACACTTTAACTGCAGCAAGTAACACTGAAGCTTAATATTCAACTCATACTTAACGTCAATTGTAGTAAGCTATGTTGAAATTAGCAAACATTAACTGGATCGTGTCTTCAATTAGTTTCGATTAAGTATTAATGGAAATTGAGTTTGTGACTGCTGGTCGGTTAGTAACATTATGGAAATTTACCCAGTGACCACCGGTGGCTCAAGTCGCAGTCGAAGTGTTGAGCAGGAGACTGTCTCAAGACTCTAACACACTTTCGAGGGTAGAAACTTGTCGCTTACTCAAAGCTCTCAGGCTGAATGAATAGGAGCCCAGAGCGAGCTGAGCAGCGTAACTTTTCAAACTCCTCCTGATCTTGCTTGAGAAATTCCGTGGCTCTTCTGAGCCGCTCAGCAAATTTGCGGGTTCACTGGGCTGTCTAAATTAGAAAAAACTTGAGACGATTGTTCAGAAATCTTCCTAAAAACGAAAAGTCAGCAGAAGTTAACAAAAATATGAAATGGATTCACACCGTAAACTCATGAAGTGGCTTCGCATAAAAATTCCAAAATTAAACAACAACGCACTTTCATACTAGACCGTACTCATACTTAAAATACCAAATGAGAAACTGAAGTGGGTTTCCTTATAATCCACTTTAAAAATTTGTTAAAATGTAAACCACTTTTGTCCCAGCGAGTAGGAAATACTTGAGAAAAAACCATTCGATATTCGGCTGTATTCGTTATTCCTAACGCAAAGAAGAAGCAAATACTGGGGAAAAAGTTATTCGTAATTCGGCTGTATTCAAAAAAGTGTTCAGCTGTATTCCTAATTATTGAAGGCGAAGAAGTTGCGATTTAAAACATTCTAGACGCAAAGAATGAAATGGAAATCAAGGCATTCCAGCGAGACGCTCCATCTTTGCAACGGGCACCAATTTGAGAAGATCAACTGAGCTTCATTGCCCTGCCCGATGCAATAGTGGCCCTCCATCACCTTTACTCTAACGCTTTCTCTGCAATACAGTAAAGCAAGGAAATTATTCAATAAGATCAAGTTACGGGGGCTGCTACAACGGTCGTCCCTTCAATCCTCTGAGATTTGCTCTAATTCTCCAGAGTTTGTAATTTTTCAAAGAATTGTTCCACACATACCAAACCGTTTTAGGGTAAGCTGTTTTATTTTCACAAATAGAACAATCCCAAAGAAAATATTATTTAAAAAATTGCATTCATGGTTTAAAATTAGTTCTTCACCGTGTGTTGTTGAGTTCACCATATCTGAAGAATTTGTGTCCATTAAGTGTTCCATGCTTATGGTGAAAATTGTGACTTTTTCACATGAAAAAATTGTGCTTTTTCAAGTGAAAAATTTTTTGCTTTCTTTTTACTACGCCAGTAATGAACGAAATGACATGAAAAATCGCAGTCCATTCCAGTGGACTATGAAAAAAATAGCTTACTTGAGAACTTACACCACACAGCTGAAAAAATGGACATCATAAACTTCCTCGTTTATAACTTCCATTGCTTCTTTCCACTGGATAATAAATAAATTTACACCCCTAAATTTCATATTTTTATTGCTGTTTCTGGAGTGATGATGGACCATTATAATTTACTGGACTCAAATTTTTCATCCAGCTTTTTTCTTTTCTGGGATCGAAAGTTCAGTTTCAGAAGTGTTTTGTGGTTATTAAGATGATGCAGTACACAGCTGATAGATATCTATTAACCAGGCAATTGTAGTGTACCCGCTAAGTGACTTTGAAAGCTTGTCTCGTATAGTTTCATTTAATTGCATGACAGGTAAACTTTCCAATTCAGTTTGTAAATGTATACTTGTATAAATTACTCTCAGAGTATTTGAAACACAGAAAGATTGTGATAAGCGTATGTGTGATTCAAATTTTACCACGTCTTCAATTTTCCCATTTAAAATTTCAGATGCTAAGTAGCTTTTGTACTTATTAAAAATTGCGATATGGGACGGCTAATAAGGCCAAGCGCTGAGACAATAATTGTTGCTTGATAACCATAACAACTCAGCAATAATGTCATAAACCAACACGAGTGCTGAGGCAGTCGTTTGGTACAACCGCAAACATGAGTATGAGTGAAACGTGTAACTAAAATTCGAGCATTAAAATAGAGAACCACCAAATTTGGAATTTCCGTCCATGCTTTCCTCCGCTACTCAGCTCACTCCATACTAAAACGTTCTAATCTCACACACAAAAAGTGCAACAGTAACCCAGAAAATTATCATAAGATAATCCTTACACGTATGTTAAACAGAACTGAGTCCACTGCATCATCTCAGGTTGGATGGGTCTCGGCAGTTCCGTTTCCAGAGACCGTAACTGCCGTCACAGTGTAACTCGACGTCAAATGTTCATTACTTCGCGCGTCGAGGTGAGGGAAGCCAGGCGTACTTATGCTTTTTGCCTCCATCGTCTGGTGTAGTCGTTGACGGCATGCAGGCAATATTTATGCGCACTTTACTCTTGTCATGACCCAGAGAGCTGCGGCCATCTAACCAAAGTGTGCCTGTATTAAAAATACATTCTCGCAGGCCACAGGAACGCTGGACTCACTTTCCCCAACCCCAAAAAATATTAAGGTGAAACATCCAGCGGTGGGATTTTTACCCTGTAACCTCGTTGGAATTGGGTTTCCTCTTAACAAAGCTTTCAATAAATTAAAAACTGCAGTTATAAATACTGACGTTTCACCATACAAGGTTTAATTAGATTTTGTTCCCATGGTTCTCAAGAATGAGATCCAGACGCAGATGGCAGCTTTCTGTCGGCTACAAAAAAATCCGATTAGACCAAAGACGTTTTATTTCTAGTTCTTTCTTCAAACATTGGATCTGAGATTCATGGTTAGTTTGAATCTTCTTAGTTTAAATTTGTAGATTGCGACGAGTACACTAAAATCTCGTCGGCACAATTTGAGTGCAGCACAAAAAAAGGAAAAAAGCTGGCAATATCTATCAGGGGGGCAACTGATCGATATTCCGGACACTGAAAAAGTAGGTAGTGGTTGAGATGCAGGGGAAAACTCAAGCGGCGTCGGAGTTAATATTCCAATACGTATTTATTAATGATAAAATTAATATACGTCAGTAGAACAGAAGTCGTATTTAAAAATATGAAAGCAGGATAAAGTATATATTAAAAAAATTACCTTTTTCACCCCAATGTGCATTGTTTTTTGATAATTTTTATTGAAATTTAGCCTCAGAGGCCAAGTCACCACACAATGCTTCAATAAAACTCGGTGCATTGTGCCAAGTTTATCGAAACCACGCATTGACGACTCATTATGGATGCGTATTTCATGCCGTCACCCAAATAAGTCTCTCTATAGACACATAGACTCCCGCGTTTGGCTGCTAAGTCGAGTGCCATTGGCTACTAAGTCGAGTGCTATTGGCTACTAAGTCAAGTGCCGTTGGCTTCTAATTCGAGCGCCATCCAAGCAGGTGGCATTTGGGCCCATCGAGCCAGAGCCTCAGGAGGCCAGCAGAGCCAGAGAACAACACGGTGCGTGAGCGCTCGTCACAACACTCGAGACAGCAGCAGCAAGTTCGGACGCGCCTGCCACACTTATGCTAAGCCACGCAGCGGCACGCAATGAAAAGAAAGAAAAACAGCTTATTTTCTAGATAGATCAAATAAGGTAGGCGCAAGCGGCGCACCAGCACGTGAAATGAGTATCCCTTCTCATACTACCCATGATATTTCAGTTCGAAAAACGTGCGCATTTAAGTATAAGGCAATGGATTTTTTTAATGAATGCTTCATTACGTGTCTCATAGTTCACAAATTAAGCAAGCATCAGAGAGAATCTTAGGAAACGGTTACACTAGAATTTTAATCACAATGTATACATGAATAGCAATCGTCGTTTCTTAACCGGAAGGAATTGTTCTATTTAGTCTAAAGCGTTATCAAGTAAAATATATAAAGTTCTCAATGCAATGATTTTCGTAGATTTACAGCGAAGGTTACTCAGGAAGCACATTTCAACATCAAATGGCAAAGCACAACGAATGAAAATTCAACAAAAACGAATGCAAATTCAACAAAATTGAGTGAAAATTTAAATTGAACAAAATTTAGATCCGAACAATTCAAGCGAAAATACGAGTAGCCAGCATTTGGGTGTCTTTGAATTACAGGGTATTTATGAAAAATGGGGACATAACAATGTTAGGTTTACGCTCACTAATGCACCATAATACGCCAAGCTGAAAAGTATCAGACTGAAGTACATCATTTCCCAGTCTAACTTTTTCACCACCTGCATGCATGTTTTTCGCCGCCTAAGCGATTTAATCGCTTGAATCGCTTAGGCGGCGAAAAACATGCATGCAAGCGGCGAAAAAGTTAGACTGGGAATATGAGAGTTTAAGATAAAAGAATTGCCTGTCATTTGCTGAAATTATCAGTTTCTTATCAAAGTAAAGTTCCATGCAATCTTTGTTGAGGAGTTGCACGGGGTATAGCAACATCGCTGCATGGCTTCGTAGGCAGTTTACCAATATTGGTAGTCGCAACTGATGACAGCATGATGTACAGCAATTCCAACCTCAACATTATTGTCTCACATTTCAGCTCTGGCTAAGAAAAGACTTTTATTAGACAGAAGAAGTTTGCAACCCGGTAGAGATAGCTTTTTGAAAAACGTAACCTTCATCTGACACTAATAATGTTTTACCGCGATTACGCCCGTAATTTAATTCTTTGCGAGTAAAACTTTCATATTTATGTTTTATTCTGCATCAAGCTGCTTCCTCTGAATTTACGATTTTGAAAGTTCAGAACAGGTTAAGGGCAATTATAACCGTACACAGAAACTGTTTCTTTGGGATCAAATAAATTTTATTCATTATGGAAGATAATCTTCGCAATTATATTTAGTTTCTGCATTCGAAGTAGATATGACAGCGATTACTACAGAAATTTTTCACCACCTTCATATGCTGAGATTCTCAGTACCAGCAAAATTAGTTTAGAACCAAGAACTTAAAAAAGCAAGCTCAAGAACCTAGCCCGGCCGGTCAATGACTGAAAGAAAATAGTCATCGGATGAATAAATTCTCATGTCAAATAACTACACAATTCCTGAAAAAAATTTCTCCAAGTCTCCGCACTTTGGTGACACTAAACACTTTTTGTTTTTAACGAACAGCGCTGCAGTTGAAGCTCCGGCTATTGCATGTACAGCAGATGGAATGATGCGAATTATTGCTTTGAAATTAACCGCAGAGCATCCGCTTCTTCAATTTTATCCTTCACAGGTAAAAAATAATAATTTTGAACAGCACGTAATATTCTGTCAAGTAAAATGGCCTGTCAATCGAGGACTGTTTGACATGAAAGAATCCTGCTCGCCGATTTGACGTAGGTGTACCCTTTCATATTGAAACCATGTCGGGTAGCGAACTTTTTTAATGTACTATTCTTACGAAGTACATAATAAAACGAACAAATATTCAAGTAGATGGACCAGCTAATCATTTTTGACAGGGAATGGTAAATTCAGACTGTCTGAGAAGACAACTGTCAGAGATAACAGCTACGTTACAGCAGCTGTCAATTCTAATAGATAGGGCAGCTGAGTAATGACAGCTCCCTCCATTAACAACTCTCAATTACAACACCTAAGTAGTAACAGCTCTAACTAAAAACAACTTTCAACTATATCTAAGAACAAATTGAGATGACAATACCCACAAAACCTAGAAAAGAGACGCATCACAGATACTGAATAACGCAATTACTTAATTGAATACCTCGTAAAGCGACAATATTTTGACTGACGCTATTGCCGATCAGTTCTGTGCCCTCAAAAGACGACGCTCGAACACGTTCTCGAGAGCTGTTCGAATGTCTCCAATACCCATTTACAACTTCAGCTTTTCCCTTTTATATCAGACTGGCTGGTAACTTTTTGATAAATTTATCATTTACTCACTGAGTGAAGTGAGTTATGAATGAGTGTTGAACATGTTCTCGAGAGCTGTTCGAATGTATCCAATTCTGGTTTCTATCTTTAGCTTTTCCCATCTATATATGACTGGGTGCTAACTTTTTAGTAAATTCACCACGTACACATTGAGTGGAATGAGTCATGAATGAGGCCCCTCAATGAGACAATTTTTCGTTCTGGGCTTGCAGAAGCTGTGATGGGTGTGAGAGTTGTACATTTATCTCTGTGTGTGTGTGCACTGCCGTGTGTACTCAAGTTGCTGTGTGTAGCGCAGCGCCCTGTGTTGATAGCCTCTTGCTGACTAGGTGAGACGCTGCTGTGGTTTGTACTTCAACTTTTACGTATTTGACGTCCAAAAATGAATCATATGAGATTCTTTTGAAGGTTCCTTGTTTTTTCCTGGATTTTTGCAAGTGTGCGCAGGCTGCGCACGCATGAGTATTGGCTCAGTTCACGTCACCACACACTGTCCACTCAAACCCTGCAGTGTTTTGACGGGGCATTGGCGACCTCGTTTTCATTTTCAGCTAAATTCTTTGAAGCTCCGCAAAGCCTTCACCTGTAGTGTTTAGTGCAGGAATATCCAGTGTTTTTTCGGCTTTGCTCTTCATTCATCCTAGCTGAAAATGTTAGAGCTCGTGAAAGCTATTAGCTTTTTATTTATTTTAAGAACAATATTCATATTCGTAGTAATTTGTGTTAGTGCTGATAAGCCGCTAGCTGCTGTTTAATGCTGCTTACTGAAGATAGCACCGTTTGCGTCACTCACTTTGATGCTCTTTCGTCTCAAACGAAAACAAGGGCGCGCATAAACAATGAATATTACTATTTGAAGTAAATTCTATCAGTCATTGCATTGTAGAATTACAAATGCCTCCATGGTCAATGGTTAACAACACTTTAGTTCTATTTTATTTACCGATAGCAAAATGGGTTGTGGTGTACCACTTATACAATTTTAGGATGGTTGGAAATAGGCAAATAATGTTCGAATTTTCAATTTCATTTAATTTTCTATTATTTCCTTTTATTTACCACTAATTTCCTCGCAAGTTGTGACGTGAAGACGTAAGTTCAGAAGCGCTAAATGAAGCCGCAACCTCAGAAGATGTACAACCCGCCGTCACCGCCGGAAAAGAGTGGATGCGCTCGGTTCAACTGATGCCCCACAAGATTACGGGAAACCCGTAAATTCAGATTACCACGAATTAAATGATGGATTAAATGCTGAGCAGAATTCTCGAAAGCAGCGATGGGGAAGAGGAGAAATGGCAAGATGGCAACAGTGATAAGTCATTCTGTTCAGTAATACACGCTTTATCTGTGTCGCTGCGCATACAACCTCTTGTTTGTTATCAGATTGCGTGTGCTTTGATGAAGATGCCATTTGCTTCGCTCCTGATAAAGTGATAATGTTGTGCCCACTGTTGTGTCACACGGACTGCTTTCAGCGCCTTATTATGAATTTAAAAAGCTTTCTTTTAATGGACGCGCTTGGCGTGAATGAAGTGAGTGAAGAGTGAGAAAAATCAGTGAAATATATTATTTAAATAATCGTGATGGAGGAAGCTTTAGGCAAAGAGCGACTGGCTTTTGTTGTAGCTATACCGGGTGTCCATGAAAGTGTATCCACTGGTGTAATTATCTATGACACAATATTGTTCTATCATGTTCATTCAGTTGCGTTTTTAAGGGGTGAACGCTAAAGAAATGTATGGAAATCTAAACCTTGCACGGTATCATAGATCCATGATGTTATGAACTCTTATAATCTCTGGATATATTTTTCATGTACACCCGGTACAGTGAAATGAAAAAAGAAAAACGTAGCGTAGCCTTGTCGACTTAAAACAAATTACGCTTACAACTATTTCTCTACGACGACGTAAATTGTTTCACGACGACATAAATTGTTCCAAAATCCATACGACGACGTAAATTGTAACAAAATCGAGCCTCATGTCGTTAACTCACTGAGTGGACCCGATGTTTACGATGCGGTGCTGCGGGTCTCGAGTGTTTGTTTCCACTCACTTGCGTTCCAATCAAGCGAGCGCTGACGTTCGAGCTCTCGTCAAATGTTGAGTGTTTTACCTCAGTGGCAAATTAAATAAGTACATAATCCCCTCGTTTAGAAATAATCAAGAACGTTTCTATTATAGCATTGCATAGTTGCTCGAGGATTTTCTCGCGTTCGTGAATTTTTCGTATGAAAGTAGGCCGATCGAAGATTTTTGGTCAAACACACTGTTTGGTTCAAGTCGCCTTTTCCTAATTATTTTATTTTAAATTCTCTCATTTACTAAAGTCATAAATATGATGAAATAACTTTAAAGTGAAATATAAATCATTTTTAATTTCCCTTTACGAATTAAAATTTCAATTTAGATTGCTGAGGAAAAAATTTCATTTAGTTGCCAACAGAACCAACATTCACCCTAAAAACTGCAGGTGTCACACATATGAAGTCTCCTCATTAATCAGATAAAAATTCCACGCATGAGTATTATTACCAACTTTGTGAAAATTAGCGTGTACGTTACGAGCATATTAAGTTAACGTATTAGCCTATAAGCGTGTAGGTTACGAGCATATACTCTATATTATATACGAGAGCTGTGAAGTGAGAGTAGACGTGTAGCCCTCAGCGGGGAAATAGAGCACGACGCTCACAGGTGTGTTAGTGTGCTCTGTGTGTGTGTTGGTTGGTGAGTGAGTGAGTGTGTGCTTGGACAGACGCAGGTGAGGAACACGACTGCCCGATTGGCCTTCTCAGGCTGAAATTTTCAAATTTTGCCTCCTCTAACGATTACTTAGCGAAATTGGGGAATTTTGGCTAGTAAGTGCTGCAATTTGGCACGCCTGCTGTGCCATAGAGAACTGGCAGGGCCCCAAACTCCCTCGCCTGTCGCTGCCATCAGGCGTAGCGGGGCTGCGTTGGCTCGTTAGCTCCTGCCACTTATATTGTGTGCAATTGAGTCCCTGTGATACTCTATTCAGTATCAGTGGTACTCAATTCAGTATCAGTGGTACTCAATTCAGTATCTGTGATACTCGAGTCTCACTCAATTGGGTATTCAATTAAGTAATTGCGTTATTCAGTATCTGTGATACTCAATTCAGTATCTGTGATACTCGAGTCTCACTCAATTGGTGAATTAGAGTGAAAACATAATATTCATATTATTTTATAGTTCTCGTTTCGCTAAAAATCAATCAATTATGAATTCTGAATCAAATTGAATACGATATTGGAAGAACAAGTTTAGTTCAGCATTTCTGTATGTGTAGCGTTAGTTAAACATGTTTATAACTTGTTGTTGATCAGAAATCCACTTCAATGTATTGAGTGTGGGAAAGTAGTAGTCAGTGATTGATCGAGGAATAATAAATATAAATGTAAAAAAACAGAAACTCAACATGAAACATTTCAACGTAGAAGGCCAAAGCATGGCTCACACTGAAGCACAAGCCTAAAATATCTGAAAAAAAGCATTAGAGTTCCACACAAAACATGATGAATAAAAAATTTCCGCTACGCAAGCGTTTGACCAAAAAACTGTCTGTGAAGAAAAAAAATGAAATAAAAAATGTCCGCTACGCAAGCACCTACCTCAAAAAGCGGAGTCTATAATTAAGTAAGAGTAACTAACTACTTGACGTAAGGGATGCTCGGTGCACTCAGCAACCGCTCATAGCTGCGTCTTAAAATGGACGCGGTAGCAAAACAAACACCGAGCCTCCTCCTTATGCCTCCACCTCACTGACTTCTCGTGTCGTCTTTTACAGGCGCCTACATCCCTCATCTGTACAGTATGTAACACAAAAACCCGAACCGAGTATTTATTTTCCCGTATCAGTAATACCGTCATAAGGATACCACAAGCATTTAATTTCTAGCAAAATTATCCTTAAAATTAACCTATCGAAAAGGTATTACTGATCATGATGGTATCATTGATACGGGAAAATAAATACTCGGTTCGGGTTTTTCTGACATCCTGGATAGCGAGTAACGTGATCTTACTCAACGTTCTTAGCATTCGTGCAAAGATTCCTCCACAGCTGTAGGTAAAATAAGAATATTTAAATTCAATACCCACCTGGTTGGCACATACCCAAACCATTTTTACAAACTCAACTTGAATGGATAAAATGAAAATCGGTGATTTTGAAACAATTTTTCATGAACTTGACCATGATTTCTGCTAATTTGATTATTTTTTTAGAATGATTGTAAACTGAACATAATTATTACACGAGATTCGAGGCTAACAGCGCCCAAACACTCCACTAACACAACGCAATAACGCGGACAGCACGCGATCTCAAGTTGAGATCAACGCCTTTCGCCGACTTCGAACGGAGTCATCTTTTTTTCCTTAAACTCAAGAACGTTCCTGCACTTTCCATAAAATTGAAGAAAATATGCGCTTGGCGGCTTAGATATCAAAATAGGGCATCTAATTCTCCCAGCGGAGCTGCATCTCCGAGTTGGCAGAGACTGAATGCTGTTAATACAAACAGTAACACACGGGTAGAATGCAACAAATGCGTCTTCAAACACAAAGCCAAAGAGACGCAACATGTGTATAGCCGCCAACGTATTCCATAGAGTATTCCCTGTAAGCGCTCGATTTGCATCAATCCATTCGCGGTTTAAAAATTATACGCCAGTGTTAAACGCAGTTCTTCCCCGGTAAAAAAAAAAATTTTTTACTCGCAAACGAGAAGGCAACGCGTCTTGCAGTGATGACTAAGAGCGCATCTGATGTATCTTTGAGGCTAAAGAGCTCGAAGATACATTAGTTTGCTCTCGTAAAGCGTTTGCTCTTTAGTGATTAATTTCTGTAAACAATTGTATAAATTCTGCTAGATAAAAATTAATTCACTCAGTAAAAGTCGCAACATATAGCTTTCCGTGGGTGCATTACGTCAAGGTAAGGCACAAACATTAGTGTCGCCTCCATAAGTGTTTGTCAAATCCGACAAGTTCCTAGCGTAATTGCAAGCGTTGCTTACGAAATATTTACTTGTGAACTTTGAATTCTTTACGAACTTTTTGAAAATTTCGCTATTTTTGTGGTAAACTTCCTGCTAGAACGCAACTTGTTCTGGTTTATAAATTTGCTTGTGTATGGTGTGTTAACACTGCTCAACATAATGCCTGCTGAAAAAATTTTGTTCGTCGAATAATTCGCGTGACAATAACAATACGATGCGAATGAAATATTAGTGCGTTCAATCAATGTTTTATCAAAGAACAGCTACGAGTATGTTTGTGGTAAATTCCTTCTTCAAATTGAAATATATCGTTTGCATTGGTATATAGATACGAATATATACAGTATTTTTACCAGTAACAGTTCTTGAACAAAAATATGGCGATAGTCCTAGCTTCATTCCTATCAATAAATCTCGAAGCTGCTCCTCCCACAGTCCCCTTTCGTGATGATTAACAACAACCCATTCTAAAATTTTATCCAAAAACCTCACCGAATTTGGTGGAACATATATGTTTTTTCTTAAGACCTTAAAAAATTCATTTTACTCCAGTTTCAGTATTGATGGTGGAATTTTAATAATTCCGAAACGTTTGCAATAAATGTGATGTACGTTTTTACGCAGGTTCTTCTTTTTATTCAACAAGTAAGATTCTCGACGAATGGAAATAGAAACACAATTATTTGCTATCCATAGGAGAGAAGGTGACAATATATCAAGCAAGGATATCCTTTGTCTCTCGAGTCGATAGCGTGCGAAAACTGACGGGCGGGTGATGCGCACATACAGTCTGAATTCCTTCTTCGGTCAATTCAGTAGAGAGGCACTGTGTTTTCTTGGACACTTCAAGCCCTTGTTTAAGAAGGGAATTTGTTCTCGTGCTCATCAAAAATCCAAGAATCGTTGTTAGGTGCTCAAAACAAATCCTTCAAATTTCGAGACGAGATTCTACTCGACCTTGAGATGAAACGACTCGTTTTCCACTTGAATCTTAATATGAGATACTAGTCCACCCCCCTTTATTTGAAATAAGAATGAAGGTGAAATGAAAGAAACTCCGTAAAAAATATAAAAAATCAATCTCTCGAGAGTTGATGAGGCCGCGTGAACACGGCCCGTCAAAATATTATAGGGCTGGAGCTTGTATCACAGATACGCTCATCACAAACCTTCGGCTGGCTCCGGACAGACGGACGGACGCGGCTCTTATTATAGTATAGACTACATAGTCCACCCCCCTTTATTTGAAATAAAAAAGAGGGCGAATAAGAGAAAGGCCATAAAAAAATATAATCTCTTGAGAGTTGATGAGGCCGCGTAACACGGCCCGTCAAAATATATAGGACTGGAGCTTGTATCACAGATACGCTCATCACACATTGCAGGCTGGCTTCGGACAGACCGACGGACGGACGGACGCGGCTCTTATTATAGTATAGATTTAGGATCTGTTTTATGCGCTAATACTTCTGACGTGTCAACCGTGTGCACCACACTCAGCAAATATTTTATTTTTTGCGAGAAAAATTTTATTGAAAATTTTTTCTGTCAGAATGAATGTTAGATGCCATCAAGTTCAAGTAGACCTGCATGTTTCTCGCACATGGAGACGCGGGAAGGTCGTTGATAAGGCACTGATGTATTTCTAGACGTAGGTTTTTTCCACTCCTACATGAAAATATTACAAAGATTTATTCCCGCAAACACAAACACGTCTCAAACACACGAGAGTTCACATGAATTGTAAATTGCCACCGAAATGAAATGATAGCTCATTAAAAACATGTAAGCAGTGAAAACTGCAACATAAGCCTGCAGGGTAACTTTAAATGCTCTCGTAATTGTGAGTCCTCCGTCTTTCATTCAGGAGCGAATGGAATCCTCGAGTCGAACAGCGGCGTTCTTTTCTTGCTTATTTCAGGTGGCAGAGCAACTCGGAATGTAAGGGAATTGCAGAAACGGGACAGACTGTCTAAGTAATGTAATGAAAACACCCCTCAGTAATGTGAGAGAAAATTAGAAAACAGAATGATTGGATTTGTGACTCAATTTGGAACTCGCCAAATCAACACAAAACATGGATGAAAATATACACAGCGTCAAATAAAGAAAGAAAAGAGTTTCAAATACCAAAGATAAATTTATACAAGCATGGTTATCAATTAAGTTCTATGAAAGAGTTTTTTTCCATTATGGTAATGAATCTATGAAAGTTTTTTCTTCTTATGATAAAGAAATCCGATTCCCCGAAAAATTAGAAATGAGTGAAATCTCAGGTTCGCGATCAGGTCTCGGTCATAAATTTCATGATAAGATTTTGCGACACCAAAACTAAATTATTTCCAGCAGAACACCGCTGCCAAATCTCCGAGAAGCTGTACTCTAATTTTCCTTTGATTATCTGGACACATACTCACTTGGGAACAAGCACTCAGATAAAATGCTCTCAAGGAAGTAACAACGCCCCACACTGCACCAACACGGTGATCTATTCTCCGGCAGCTGTGAGCGCAACACACGATTTTCAGGTCTGACAAACAAGTCCAAGTTCGCGTGCGCTACATTACCTATAAAGCTAATAAATTTTACATACACTAACCTCTTCCAATGGTATGAACTTTCCACATTTTCAGGACGTGACATAATTGAATGATCGAATACTGTATAATTACATATTTCAACACTGAGTTATTTAATTAAAATGCTTAACTGATCAACGACACAGTGAACGGCGGACGTTAGGATGTTCAGCGATTGGTGATTCCTAAAATATGGAAGAAAACAATAATTTGCACCATCATTCAGAAGTGCATTTGCTGCAGGTAGGCCTACCTCACCGACCCTCACCATCTGGCCCTGTCTCACACAGGCCCCAGGTTATCTAGTCCAAGATTACAGACTGCGAGGGTTCTTTCTTTGCCAAAATCTGGATGTTTGCGTGGTTTTTGAGACGCAATGACGACCATAAATATCACTTGCCGTATCATCATGAATCCCCTTTATAGAAATTCATCTCTTGTATTTGTAAAAATGTAATTTTGACTAATTAAATGCATCGCTGATTTTGTAAAAGGAAACCTCGAACATTTTTCTAACATCTACATTTATAAAAGAAGAGATGTCGAACAGAAGCTTGTAAAAAATTAACATATGGGACTAGACTCCTCATAAACAAAGAATATTAAAAGCCAACCGAATAAAATAATACTAAACCAATTGTTCCAAACGCAGGAAAAATTCAAGCATACAAAGTGAACGTGAAAACAAGACTTTATTACGACTCGAAAAGTGTTGTGCTTGACAGTTCAGTTCATAACCAAGCTCGAGAATCTTAATTTTACTTAAAACATGCATCGTTAGAGTTACAAGATGCATTCCTTGAATGGAGCTTTGTTTCAAGAAGGACCTAAAACATGCATGGTTCGTTCTATAGCTTTGGCCGAAATGCTGTTGATACTACACCGTAATGAAACGACCAAGTAATGAAGCTGCAAAAGAAAAAGACAAGTGTGGTATATGCAAAAAGTCTATCCCATTTACGTCAGCTAATGGACGTAGAGGAACCCAAGCTGTCACCTATAATAAAGGCTCATTCAAACTGACAAATATAAAACATTGATAGTAAAACGATCTAACGCTGAAGTTAAAATACAAACACGATTTCATTGAAAACAACAGGAAGTTATCCGTTAGGAGCTCTAGGGTTACTAACGTAAATTTATTAACTCTTATTGGAATAGAAACTTAGATGCACAATTGAATGATTTTGTGCACAATGTGAACAGCCGAACCCGTTACATGTCGTCATTTGATCAGAAATTTGTTTGAAAGCAAAAATACTTTAGCAAATTATCACCAAATACCTCTTCCCATTAACAGGAAAAAATTAGTGTAATACATTATACCTTAATTCAATGAACCCTTCAAAATCTAAATAAAAAACATGCACTTTTAAAATTTATTCACACAAACTTTGACTACTTTTCACAGAACAAACTTAAAACAAAAATGACGAAGGGAGAAGAATAAGTTTTTGCTTTAGTTCTATCAAAACGAAAATTGTAGTAATTACTTTCTTTCCCGAGTCGAGATGTAGGAATTTCAATATAATATTCTATCATAACTTTGATCATGAAAGTATTTGATTACGTCGTGAAGCGGCTGCAATGTAGTTAGTGCTTGATGACAGTCCCGAAGTTCAGAACTGACGACTTAAGCACAGCAGATCCAGCCACCCAAAACTTGTCCTGTTAGAACTACAAAGTGAAGGAGATAAGAACGCCCTCGGATTGAGATTATAACAAGCGCACTTAAACCCGAGCCCTTAATTAATAAAAGGAAATTTTTGCGCTCTTGCTCCAACTCCACAGACATCTCCAAACGAGAAAGGGTGAAACTTCTTTCTGGAAGGTTTAGAAATGATTTCGTTGCCTTTCAAAAGAAAACACTTTTTTCGAGCTGACTGGACTTACTCAGTTTGGAAGAACTGAGGAAAAAGTTAAAATTTGGGGAGTTAATTATCTTTCAGGAACTCTTCATCATTCGAGCTACCCGATTCCGGACGTTAATATAATCGTAGCCTATGACATCCCTGGCAATTGATCATAAAAGTCGTTGCTTCATTTTGCAAGATGAATGCGGCATAATGTAACTTGAATCCTCAAAGTCAATCTAGTATAAAGATTGTGAGAGCTCCCTATTGGAAGAATTTCCCAGCATCCCAGTTTCTGAGTTGGTAGCTTTGCATTCACAACTCAACCACGGATAATGAACACGAACTATGATCCCTGCATGAACACTGAGAGAAATTTTGACACACCTAGGTGTGTCAAACGGTGATTTAGAAATGTTTTGATACACATTGAAGTTTTTCTTTTGACCACATATTAAAACGGTTGAGAGACTTGAAACACTTATTCACGCTTCAAATGGCTCAATATTTTTTGTAGAAAACCGAACTGTGTTTAAATTTTGTGAATGGAGTACAATTCCCCCTAAAAAACTTTATATCTTCGCTAATTTTTCTTTTAATTCTTGGACATTGTCTGTATATCAGTGTAATTAGTAGCTAGACTCAGAAACTCAAATATTTATGAGAAATAAAACTGACTTACGTTAAGTGTGTCACTTTTGGCACGCTTAAGTGTGTCGTATAAGCCCATGACACACAAAAGTGTGTCAATATACATAGGCTAATCATGTATATTGTTGACACACTTTTGTGTGCCGGTTTTGCGACAACTTGACACACAAAAGTGTGCCGCTTTTGCGACAAAATTTTTCTCAGTGAAGAGACTGGAATTTATAGATGCGACAAGTGCTCGACCTCAACACTACATTTTTTATTTTGCTTCCCGAATTGTAGAGTCGGTTTAATTTTTAGATGACGTTGGTACGTCCACACCAATGATGAACTGAAAAGAGACGTGGCAGCTCGGTTTAATAATCCTTCACACGTAAATTATTGATGCTGTTCATTCTCGCATGATTGTATGTTAGCATCATGAAAACATTTTAGCGACCGTGTGAAGAAGATAAAGATCCTTTACAGAAATCATGGTTCTCTTTTTAACGTACGGTTTAAGAACCTCATCTATTTAAGCTGATCCTTCTAGTACGATCTAGAAAAAAAACACTACATCGTTCGACGTAATGTCCTAGATCTAGAACCTGTGCTCTAAAAACTATTTTATTTAGTTAGTTCTCAGGAAATATAAAATCACGGATGTGTTTTCTTACATCATGTTTTCCAAGCAATCTTGAACTTTGAAAATTTCAAAGGTTTACTCGCACAATGTCTGTCTAACTATGTATAGACATACCAGAATAAATCGGGTGCATTTGAGTGCAATCTCGGTTCCAGCGATAGCATTTCCATGCTAATGGCAGGTGAGGGCAGAGTATAATGGCCTCTCGTTATTTCTCTCATAAATTGCAGTTGTGTCAGCTTTCCTTCAATTGACTTTTTGGTACAAAAAAAATCAGTTCACTGACCGACACTGGGCAGGCAGAATGTAAGGTTATATCTGCACTTTTACCTTTTTCAATCAAAAATTTCCCTAAAGTTGTAAAATTTTTGGGGTTCATCATCGATTTATTTAATAGGTTTTAGAACGGATTAACAATTTCATAAAGCGATTGTGCGTGCTTTTTTCAATCATAGTTTTGATAAAAATCAGAAGTACTATTTTATTAGACTAACTTCAAGCTCACGGTGGCCTGAGAATTTTTTATTTTTCTTAGAATTAATTATGTGGGGTTAGGGATGAATCTCGTTACTTCATCCCGTACATTTTAGCATTTGAGTATCCCCCTCACAGTTTATGTATTCAGCTACAAAACTTTCGCATCTATAATTTTAATTTCAAATAGGTTATCACCAATCCGACATGTACAATTGCAAATACATTTATGCGATCTTTTCACATTTTCATTGACAGCGAAAATCTAATTTCCCCAGAACGGCAAACATTGAACAACATAAAAACACTTTCGCCGCCAAAAATATCAGTGATCTTCGATATTGCACAAAACATTCTCCGCCTGCCTCGGCACAAACCCAATTCATGTGGGACACAAGACACCAAATCTGACGACGCCACGGACTGCGACAGATGCAACCAATTCTATCCTCCAGTAGAGTAAATATTTTCATGACTGCAAATAAAAACAACTATAAATAACTGACGTTCTCGTTCTTAATTAAAAATGTAAGTAGCAATCATTACGCAGGTTTCGATGGATAATTTATAATGTGCAAAATACAAAAAAGGGCGCCGACACGAAACTTTAACCCTGAAATTTCTACCAAACAAGAGCGCGTAAATCGACGAAGTGGTAAAAAATTTCACTCCTTCGTCCTCTTGCCCAGTTCATTTATATAACGCCAAATTAACAAATATACACAGCCTGCTACCGAAAATTTACCACATCGCAGCTTAAATGTAAATGACACTTAACAACCTCAGTCATTACAGAAAAACACAGAAAAAGTTATCAAGTATTTTCTACCGAGTGACACACGTATTGGTTCGGATAGAGAAATAGAATTTCAAACATAAGATTATGAATCATTTAACAATAGGAACTGAAAAGGCACTTACTTCCTCTCGATCACAAGCTTATTCCTTGCATGAGGTTAGCGATGCCCCAAGCAATCGCACACAACACTTTGGCGTCGGCAGAGTAAACACGGTCTTGGTGGCGCTTGTCCAGGACTTGTTAGGAAAGTGCTTCACAGCACACGTAAGGCTGATGTCACGGAGTTATTCAAGAGGAAAGTTACAAGCGGTGAACTTACTTCGACTTGCGCTAAATTTATTCTAAGTTTAATGATTTGTTCTTCAGATGAATACGTTATTTTTAGAGAAAACCTGCAGTGAAAACCACGGGTTGTTGACATGAGATGAAATGAACACCAGTGATATGAAATTATTGCAAACGTTATCGGGTTTCATAATCACTACATGCTCGTTACATTTAATTCTAAAATTACTAGGCCATAGATTGTGTTGAAATCCACACGCTTCAGCAAATTATTTGAAATTGTGAATATGCGTAGAGTTAAAATAATATTAAGATTATACTAATAACGTTTGTTTCTTGCATAATGCAATTCTTTAAATAACTCATGTATTTTTTTATAATAATATGGGCTTGATAAGGAAAATAAAACAATATTATGAGGAGAAGAGAAAGGCTGAATTTAGCGTAACCAGTCGAGTGGGTTACTTCTTGTTGGGTCGTAAATTAAGACACTGGCGTCCGTTGCACCGCTCCAGTCAGGACATCTCACATCTTACACACAAAAAAATAATAAATTTAGAAAGCTCTTCTTGTTGAAAACTTTCCAACAAATGATCTGTGAGATTAATTCATTCAGAGCACGTGGACTTAGTCTTGTAAACACCACCACTCACTAGCACGCACGTAGCGACACTGAGTATCTCATCGCTGCAAACGATTGAATGTCGAGGTCGGCAAGACGTTGTGGCTGTGCTGTCCGCAGGGCTGTTTGGCACCAGCTTTACTCAAGGTTACGCACACGCACCAGCCATCGTAAAAAATGCTAGCCACTTACCCACTAAGTTATTTCCATTCTTCATTATGTTCATTGCACCTTACACATGCAACTGCTAACGGTAGTTCGATTTATTTTAGCTATTCCTGTCTTATTCATGCAACTATAGTCAAACGATATTTTATGGATGAAAAAATCTGCCTGGTGGTATTTGGCAACTGCCTGCTGGGCGGTGCAGCTGATACAGAATCAAAACAAACCGACGGATAACTGCATCCGCTGAGGGAGTTATTAGACGCGATGGCATTCATTTTTTGTATAATTTCCAATTTCGCGTCTGCGTGATAATTAGAACAATATTTCCACTGACTAAGCGTGCTCATAATTGCGTATGGCATAGAATTCGGTTGTTGAAATCAAAAATACGAAACGAAAATCAACCATGTGCTTGAACATATTAGCATGGAATCCTGGAATTTGCATTTTCAAATTCGTTTTTTTATACTTCATCTTGTCTCTTTCCCTTATGCTTAGTTTTAGAGGGTCAAATAACCATAATTGCCAGATGATCCACTTTGTGATGATGGAATAAGTTTAATGCAAAAAATAAGAGCCTTGTTGCTGAATTAATACACAGTTGGGATACAAAAAAATAATCTCTGTAACGCGATCGATTACTCCTTCAGGAAAAAATCATTCTCAATATATTACTGTCGTTCTCATCGATAAAGAGGTTCCTGAGACACCCTTCGTCGTATAAAAAATTCAAGATTTTATTTACTTAGTCTCATTGCATGCAGCACCGCATGTTAAATAATTACTTAAAACTTGACTCAGGATTGAAATCGCTTCTAGATGAAAAGCCCCCAAAAAAGATAATTCGACGTGACGATCGATAGCCCATCACAAGGTCAGGTATGATAGTGAAATGATCTTTCCAAAGGAGTAGAACCCCTTCACAGATCAGACAGGTGTGCAGAAATGCTGCAGATCTATGTCAAGTACTTCCAATAGCGGGAAGTGATTAATTTGAGTAGGCGGACATTAAAGGAGATGTTTTACGGAAAAGAGCTGCGAGAAAATAAAGAATATGAGTCCCCCAACCAATCTAACGGTAGAGAGTAAGGTAGACATAGGGTTGAGATGACGGTAGACACAAGGTTGACATGACGGTAGACACAAGGTTGACATGACGGTAGACATGAGATTGCGAGGGTTGCAAATGGAATAAACTGAAGAAAAGCTGATGTACTTATTAAAAGCTCAAATGAGATATTAAAAGCAATAAGTAGAGAAAACAAAACAAGAAGAAGCTAACACAATGAGAGCTGGAGCGAAGACAGCTCGTGTCAAACGAGAGAATGAAAGTAACTTACACAAATTTTGCTGTCACAGTCGACGATGAGATGGAAATAACTGGAATAAATTATTACGCTAACCAAGCTCAAAATTGTTAACTTCATGTACGTGTATTTCTTCCTCTTAATGCTCCCTGCTTTCTTTTGCTCTGGTTTTCTATTGTTCAAGAACATTTTATAAAAAAATCCAAGGTTCCATATCACCGTATATTCATTGTTTACATCGCGCGGACCTTTGAACGCCTCAACCACGTTTTCCTAATTCGTTCTAGGCATCATAATACTGACATCATGGTACGGGCATCATGTTACTAGCATCATGGTACGGGCCTCATGGTACGGCCCTCATGGTACGGCCCTCGTGGTACGGCCTTCATAGTACGAGCATCATGTTACAGGCATCATGTTACGGGTATCATGGTACAGGCATCATGGTGCAGGCATCACGGTAAAGCCATCATGGTAAGGGCACCATGATGTATGTACTTCACCGTAAGTGAAGCACTCAGTAGAATTTAACATTACGGATGCTATTGTATTCTAAATTAAACATAACTTAAGACGCAGATATTTGTGAAGCAAATATTCTTGCTCTCACTCAAGCACTTCTCATTGTCTCCACTCACGCAGAGGCTGGAATTGAAGAAAGTATTTACTTGCCCTCGAGAGGCCCATTTACGGAGGCAAAAATGTGTGTTCACTATGAGAGCGGAATTGGAGTCGAAAGAGAGATTAGTCTTTTTAAACAAAAACTGAAACATTTTTATTCCTTATAAACGACTAGCGTCTACTGTATAAAATATTACATTAAAAATACTAAAATCATATGTAACTAAGACTTGGGTGTCTGATAGCGTTCTGTCGGTAGCATACTTGTCGCAACCTATTATGTCGATGCCAACGTGTAGTCGGCTCGCACCGTTCAATGGTCGGCAGACACCTCGCTAACCCAACCGTGCTCACACGGCTCAGCTCTTTTATACTATTCAGCCTGTCATCGCCACCATGACGTACAACCTCATCCGTGGAACCCTGAAGTGCCAACCAGGCATGTGTTGCTAGTTTCCCTAAGTGCCTCGCCGGCTAGGGGGAGCGTTCGCTGGAGGGCGCTGGAGCCGGTCATCGGCGTCTCGCTATGTCTTCGGGCCGTGTCTACGGGAAGCTCTTCTCCGGCACCTGGGACGTCGACGCTCCGCTGCTCTACATGCGAGCCCAAGGGATGTATCGGACGCGGTAAGTGTGCTGTCGGTAGGGACGCTTTCGTCAGACACCCTTGTCCGTAGGTCCAAGGCACTCTGCCTTGATAAACGTCCCGCTTCTCGGTCCTAGTATCAAATCAACGCAGCCTAACTGAATTTCTTATACTTGAACAACTTGTTCCGTTAATTCCATTTATATTGGAACTTGTTCGTCAATTCTACTTATATTTAAACTTGCTCGTTAACCTTAAACTTAAACTTGAGCTTGCTCGTTAACCTTAAACTTAAACTTGAGCTTGCTCGTTAAACTTAAACTTAAACTTGAGCTTGCTCGTTAAACTTAAACTTAAACTTGAGCTTGCTCGTTAAACTTAAACTTAAACTTGAGCTTGCTCGTTAAACTTAAACTTAAACTTGAGCTTGCTCGTTAAACTTAAACTTAAACTTGAGCTTGCTCGTTAAACTTAAACTTAAACTTGAGCTTGCTCGTTAAACTTAAACTTAAACTTGAGCTTGCTCGTTAAACTTAAACTTAAACTTAAACTTGAGCTTGCTCGTTAAACTTAAACTTAAACTTAAACTTGAGCTTGCTCGTTAAACTTAAACTTAAACTTAAACTTGAGCTTGCTCGTTAAACTTAAACTTAAACTTAAACTTGAGCTTGCTCGTTAAACTTAAACTTAAACTTAAACTTGAGCTTGCTCGTTAAACTTAAACTTAAACTTAAACTTGAGTTTGCTCGGTAAACTTAAACTTAAACTTAAACTTGAGTTTGCTCGTTAACCTTAAACTTAAACTTAAACTTGAGTTTGCTCGTTAACCTTAAACTTAAACTTAAACTTGAGTTTGCTCGTTAACCTTAAACTTAAACTTAAACTTGAGTTTGCTCGTTAACCTTAAACTTAAACTTAAACTTGAGTTTGCTCGTTAACCTTAAACTTAAACTTAAACTTGAGTTTGCTCGTTAACCTTAAACTTAAACTTAAACTTGAGTTTGCTCGTTAACCTTAAACTTAAACTTGAGCTTGCTCGTTAAACTTAAACTTAAAACTTGAGCTTGCTCGTTAAACTTAAACTTAAAACTTGAGCTTGCTCGTTAAACTTAAACTTAAAACTTGAGCTTGCTCGTTAAACTTAAACTTAAACTTGAGCTTGCTCGGTAAAACTCTAACCTATAACTTAAAATTGAATTCTTTCTTACGTTTTGTAATTTTCAGATGGCTGCTATTGTGGAAGCCGTATGTGGGCTACCGCCGGAAGCGCCGCGCCCGGCGTGTTGCGTCTCTGTATGCTAAATCCGCCGGCTCTTTTACGAACCCCTAAAATCTCCTGGCTTATCAGCAAACCCCACTCAACTTCTTTGCTGTATTCGTTAATGTAATTTCACCCGTAACGAATTACCTTTATTTTATACGGGTTACGAAATAAATTGAATAAATTAAAATGTTATACTTTGCCCACTCGGTTTTTTCAATATGGCGCCCAACGTGGGGCCGAGTGGGGCTCGTGTTTGCGTCCGTCTCGTGAGCGCGCTTTCCCTGCGGTCCGGCGAGTCACTTCGTGTCCTGTACTTTATCGGCAGTGGGCGTTCGTGCGTTGGTGCGTATTCGTGTGAGGCTTGAGCTAACTTTGCGTGTTGTGGTATAACGAGGTGTCTCATTTAAATATTAAACAAAATAGATTTAAAATATTTGAAGCACAGTCGAAAATATGTGAGATCAGAAGTTACTAAAATTAATAATGATGTTCTTGCTAATTCTAATGTTTACTCTCTTAGCATCAAGCGCCTGACCATCAAACGACTGCAAACCTTACAGGCGGAGCTTAAAGAGTCGAATAATTTGATTAGTAAAGCTTTGTTTGAGGATAAAGATGCGGACGACTCTCTTTATCAGGAAGAGTATGACTCTTGTGTCGAATACGACAATAAAATAATGTCTGCATTAAGTATTCTCGAAGCTTCTACGGAAGAAAATACTTCCAGCCAAAATTTGTCGAGAGAGCAGAGCTTGCCCAATAAACTAAAATTGCCTTCTGTTCCCTTACCAGAGTATTCTCATTCTCCAGGGGAGGACTTGACAAAGTTCTTTTTGAATTTTGAAAACGTTCTGGGTAAATATGCACTTTCCGGCTACGAGAAGTTCATTTTGCTTCAGCAGCAGCTGCGTGGTGCGCCTCTCACCCTGATCAAATCTCTGGAGATGGGTAAGCAGAACTATGAATCGGCTAAGGCCTTGCTGGTAAAAGCTTTTGCGTCTACTCTGACTAGACAATACGAAATTGTTAAGGACCTATCCGAAATGAAGCTAGGAGTATCAGACGATCCCTTTGAGTACATTGGGAAGATGAGACTTCTAGTAGAGTCCTTCGAGATTTTAAATATTGATGCTAAGACTGTGCTTCAATACTTCTTTTGGCAAGGCATGAACGATAAATTTCAAAGTCAATTTATACAAGTTACAAATAAAACTAAGCCTTCCCTTGAGGAATTAATGAGTAATATATTTGATGTTACAGAGAGGTATGTCAATGCCCAGAAAGGAAGTTCTGCCTCCAAAATTTCATCTAAACAGGAAAGTTCTCGCGCTCAATTAGCGTCTCACGCTGTAAACATTCACAGCCCTGATCGGGAAGAGAGACCGAAATTTTGTTCATTGTGCGATGACTCTTCTCATCCTACATTCAAATGCACTGTATTTCTTTCTCCTGAGCAGAAAAGGGAAAAATTGAAGTCCCTTAACGGGTGTATAAAGTGTGCCCGTCTTTCTCATAAGGCTGACAATTGCAGGTTTAGATTTAAAAGTAGCTGCTTTAATTGTTCTAAATTTCATCACACATTCCTGTGTCCGGTGGGGAAGTCACCTACGCTCCCTGCCTCCAGCTCTTTGAAAGGTAATTTAAAATCTAATGGCCAGAACTTCAAACCTAAGAACAAGTCTGAGCAGCCCGAGTCTTCTAGGGTATTGTCTGGTTCTACTTGGATTGGGCAGGTGTCGATTTCGCTATCCAGCTCGTGTGGCAAAGATGCTATAATACCGACTTTCAGCTTAGAGCAGAAAGGTTATGTGGTGCGGGCAATGAGAGATAGTGGATGCCAACCTAATTTTATCACTGAACAGACTGCGAAGGCTCTTGACCTTGAAACTATTAATCCCTCTTTGAACATTACAGTTAATGGCTTCAATGCGAGCGAGACCTACAACACTAGATCAGTCAAGTGTTGCCCGTTCGGCGAAGGCTACTTGGAAGCAATTTGTGTTCCCGCGATTAAGACTGACATATCTCTGCCGGGGTTAAACAAAATAACAGATTCCTTCGTCGCGGGGGGCTATAAATTGGCTGATAAATTTCTACTCGACAGGTCCGAACGCATTAATAATGTAAACTTCATATTGGGCAACGGCGACGCAGCGTTCTTGCCTCAAATTGACGAGACCTTCGGTAACCCTCCTTGTTCAATGTTTTCAAAGACCGCTGTTGGAGTATTGCTGGGGGGAAGCGTAGAAAATTTAACCAAAAATTTACCTTACTTGCCAAGTGCAGGTCCCTCTGGTATAATTAGTCACAGTGTGACCTTCCAACAACCGGCTCATTCTCCTACGGCCCCTCAAATTGATGAGGTCCATGCGGACGGTTCTACCTCGGAGGGCGGGCATAACTTCGAGCCACACTCCACTGATGGAGATTTGGCACATCAAAATCGTGAGTTCGAAGTTGTCTGTCCAAAAGATATCGGAGATTCCTCCTTGTCTAAACTTTTACAAACTGTCCTATGTCAGCAGTCTAAACGAGTTTTTAACTATGATGAACGCCCGTATGAAGAAAATAGAGTAGAAGATGAGGATGAAATTGTGCAGTACGTTCTAAATTCTACCAGTAAAGCGGAGGATGGCAGATTAGTTATGCCCTTAATTTGGAATTACAAAGTGTGCGATTTATTGGGCTCAAATTTCCATTTATCAAAGAAAGTACTTGCGAGTAACTTTCAAAAATTACAAAAAAGCCCAGAGAAATTAAAAATGTACGATCAGGTTTTTGCTGATCAAGTAAAAGAGGGCATTATTGAGCCTGTTGGCGACATAAATCTGTTCCTAAGCGAAAATCCTACTGCAAGTTTTCTACCTCATATGGGAATTTTCAAAATGAACCGGGAGAGTACGAAGTGTCGCGTGGTTTATCTGTCGAATCTTTGTGAGCAGGACATGAATAAGCCAAAAACAATTTCCCATAATCAGGCTATGCTGAGCGGCCCAAATGTGAACCAAAAAATTTCTACAGTTGTACTGCACCTGAGATTTGATAAGCTGTTGCTAACGTTCGACCTGAAGAAGGCTTTTTTGAATATTGCACTAAATCCCATTGACCAAGTCCGTCTCTTGCTTCTTTGGTACAAAAATATTTCGAAGTCCGACTACAGACTGGTGGCATATAAGCATAAGAGACTAGCGTTTGGGCTAAGATGTTCCCCCTTTTTACTTATGATGGCGCTGCATATAATTCTTGTGCTAGATGCTCGGTTTGACGAGAGTTCATTAAGAGAACTTAAAAAACTTATTTTTGGCCTGTCCTATATGGACAATTTGGCGGTAACTGCAAACGATTCCTCTTGCCTGAAGTGGTCGTACGACAACTTGGCAAGCATATTTCAGCCGTATCAGTTCGGTCTGCAACAGTTTGCTTCAAATGATGCAGCTCTGCAGTCTGTAGTTGACCGGTCTGAGGATGTTGAAACGCCCGAAGAGGTTAAATTGCTTGGTCTTCGTTGGAATCGCGTACGCGATGAAATGTTCTGTTCACCTCCCAAGCTTGATTGTGCCGCCAATACTAAGCGTAAAGTGATCTCCTCTATTGCTAATAACTTTGACATCTTTCAATTTGACGGGCCCTTGTTGAATAGAGCGAGAATTTTTGCACACGAGCTCCAATGTGAAAAGGCATTAGGATGGGATGACAAATTATCCATCAATCAGCAGAGAGAGTGGCAAAATATTTCCAAACAGGTCAATAAAATCCCGAACGTTCCGCTCAAGAGATTTGTTGGTAAGAGGGATTCAAAATTTGAGCTGATAGCTTTTACTGATGCCAGTACTAAAATCTACGGAACGGTCCTCTATATAAAAAATGTCGAAACTTCCGAAGTTTCCTTTCTACTCGCGAAAAATAAGTTGGTGAACAAACAATTAGAAGGTAAATCTGTGCCCGCTCTCGAATTTCAAGCCCTATCTTTAGGTGTCGAGACACTGATGGACACATACTCCGAGCTCTGTGGTGAGCGTTGTGTTGCACCAATTAATGTTGTGAAGCTTAGACTGTATTCAGACAGTATGGTGTCCTTGAATTGGCTGAATTCAGCTGTTCACAAACTGGATAAGTTACAGAAACTCTCTGTTTTTGTTAAAAACAGTCTTAACTATATCTGCCGTGCATGCGAAAGTTGTCCTGTAACATTTTTTTTTATCGCAGGACATAGCAATCCTGCTGACTGCATAACGCGGGCTCTCAGTTATAAGCAGCTTGTGCAGACCAACTACTGGGTCGGACCAGAATTTCTCAAAGGCCCAGACTCGCACAGCTCGGGAGACGTGACCTTTACCGTTCCCTACCGTGCAGAGGCCTCCTTGGCAGTTAACGCAGCTTCGCATACCGCGCAGTCTTCTCCTCTAACGACGGTAGGACATTTTCCAATTGAAGAGAAAAGGTATTCTAGTTTTCAACGACTAGTAACCGTGACTAGATTTTGCCTCAAGTTTATAAACAATCTAAAGAGAGCAATAAAAGAAAAATTTCCGTTAAAATTTGTTGGGGTAAAGTGCTATTCCGATGATGAGAATCTTTACGATATTGCTAGTCGCAAGATTATTCTGAGCCACCAACAAAACTATTTCAACGATTGTTTGGAATTTCTCCGCAATGAAAGTAAGCGTTCTAGCGCGTGTCCCAACCTCGTGTGTCAGCTTAATTTGTTCATTGATAATCACGGCATTCTAAGAGTTAGAAGCAAATTCGATCGGTGGCTGAAACATTCCAATTGTGGGCATCCTATTCTCTTGTACAAAGACAGCCCCCTGGTGAAATCGATTGTCTTAGACCTTCACGAAAAAATGGCACATGCTGGATGTTACACGATTCTCGCCGAATTTCGGAAACAATTCTACGTTTCTAGACATTTTACTACGATCAAAAAAGTGCTGAAAGATTGCGTTCATTGCAGGCGTGTAAATGCCAGGCGTGTCAAGTTGAATCAGTCGGCCTATCGTAGTTTTCGTGCTTGTCCTCCAGAAGTGCCTTTTAAATATGTGTTTTTAGATTACTACGGCCCTTATAACGTTAGAGTTGGGGATAGTAAAACAAAGGTTTGGGTGCTCTGTATCTCTTGCCTGTGGAGTCGTGCTGTAAATTTGCGACTGTGTTACGATTTATCTGTGTCAGAGTTCTTGCGCTCATTCCAGCTACATGTTTTTGAGCATGGCTTGCCGGAGCTGGTTCTATCTGACCTTGGCTCACAAATTGTCTCTGCGTCAAACATAGTCTCTGATCTTTTGAAAGATCCAAATACCGTTCTATTTCTTGAAAAATCTGGCTCTAAAGGCATAAAATTCGATCAATATTTCAAGGGTTGTAATGAACTGGGCTCTTTGGTAGAGTCATGTGTCAAGCTAACCAAAAGATTAATCCACGGGGCTATTCGCAGGAACGTGTTAAAAATCGTAGATTTTGAGTTCATTTTAGCACAAACGATTCTGCTTGTTAATAAGCGCCCAGTCGCCTTTAAGGAAGCGTTGCGCGACTCGAGTACTGAGGCGATCCCTGCTCCAATAACTCCGGAGCTGTTGGTCAAAGGTAGGGACATCGTGGCTTGCAGCATTTTACCAACTAAAGGTCCTGAACACAAAGACCCAAATTGGGCTCCTGAGTTGTCCCCTTTGGACAAGATACGTGAAAACTTTGCGACCTTGAATCGCATAAGGTCTACACTCGTGGACGTATACCAAGGTGAATTTTTGGCAGAGCTGACGCGGCAAGCTACGGCAGTGAAGCAGAGATTCAAACCCGTAAAGCATAAAGAACTCGTGACGGGTGACCTGGTATTACTAGTGGAACCTAATCAAAAATTAACTAATTATTCGACGGGACGAGTCTTGGAGACGAGCCATAATCATCTAGGTGAAGTTACAGGTGCGCTCGTCATGAAATCGAATAGAGAAAAGGTAAAGCGACATGCTGGTTCTCTAATCCCGTTTTTAACAGCTGCGGAATTGGTGACGGACGAGGTTCTTTTAACTCGCCCTCTCTCGCCAAAGAGGCGTCCTCAGCGACTAGCTGCTCGCAGGTGTCGCGTTCGAAACGCTGCGTTGGCTAAGGATGACGCCATTTAGGATTACTTTGTTGCGTTGAACTCAAGTTTTACTTTTTGAGAAACCTTACGTTAAAGTTCAGCGCCTTGTAGAATTGGATTATTTCGTTGCGTTCTAATTGTTCGTTCTTCGTTAAAATTAAATTAAGAGTCCTAAAAAAAAAAAAAATGTATCCTTAAATTTAGAATCCATGCTTG
Source organism: Morinoia aosen (assembly GCA_030386875.1). Taxonomy (NCBI): domain Eukaryota; kingdom Metazoa; phylum Arthropoda; class Malacostraca; order Amphipoda; family Talitridae; genus Morinoia; species Morinoia aosen. Next base: position 44,044,994 of record CM059564.1, on the reverse strand, counting down.
AATTTTAGAAACAAAAATTCAATCCCTGCCCGGGACTGTATAAAATATTACATTAAAAATACTAAAATCATATGTAACTAAGACTTGGGTGTCTGATAGCGTTCTGTCGGTAGCATACTTGTCGCAACCTATTATGTCGATGCCAACGTGTAGTCGGCTCGCACCGTTCAATGGTCGGCAGACACCTCGCTAACCCAACCGTGCTCACACGGCTCAGCTCTTTTATACTATTCAGCCTGTCATCGCCACCATGACGTACAACCTCATCCGTGGAACCATGAAGTGCCAACCAGGCATGTGTTGCTAGTTTCCCTAAGTGCCTCGCCGGCTAGGGGGAGCGTTCGCTGGAGGGCGCTGGAGCCGGTCATCGGCGTCTCGCTATGTCTTCGGGCCGTGTCTACGGGAAGCTCTTCTCCGGCACCTGGGACGTCGACGCTCCGCTGCTCTACATGCGAGCCCAAGGGATGTATCGGACGCGGTAAGTGTGCTGTCGGTAGGGACGCTTTCGTCAGACACCCTTGTCCGTAGGTCCAAGGCACTCTGCCTTGATAAACGTCCCGCTTCTCGGTCCTAGTATCAAATCAACGCAGCCTAACTGAATTTCTTATACTTGAACAACTTGTTCCGTTAATTCCATTTATATTGGAACTTGTTCGTCAATTCTACTTATATTTAAACTTGCTCGTTAACCTTAAACTTAAACTTGAGCTTGCTCGTTAACCTTAAACTTAAACTTGAGCTTGCTCGTTAAACTTAAACTTAAACTTGAGCTTGCTCGTTAAACTTAAACTTAAACTTGAGCTTGCTCGTTAAACTTAATCTTAAACTTGAGCTTGCTCGTTAAACTTAAACTTAAACTTGAGCTTGCTCGTTAAACTTAAACTTAAACTTGAGCTTGCTCGTTAAACTTAAACTTAAACTTGAGCTTGCTCGTTAAACTTAAACTTAAACTTGAGCTTGCTCGTTAACCTTAAACTTAAACTTGAGCTTGCTACTTAAACTTAAACTTAAACTTGAGCTTGCTCGTTAAACTTAAACTTAAAACTTGAGCTTGCTCGGTAAACTTAAACTTGAGCTTGCTCGGTAAAACTCTAACCTATAACTTAAAATTGAATTCTTTCTTACGTTTTGTAATTTTCAGATGGCTGCTATTGTGGAAGCCGTATGTGGGCTACCGCCGGAAGCGCCGCGCCCGGCGTGTTGCGTCTCTGCATGCTAAATCCGCCGGCTCTTTTACGAACCCCTAAAATCTCCTGGCTTATCAGCAAACCCCACTCAACTTCTTTGCTGTATTCGTTAATGTAATTTCACCCGTAACGAATTACCTTTATTTTATACGGGTTACGAAATAAATTGAATAAATTAAAATGTTATACTTTGCCCACTCGGTTTTTTCAATATCTACAGCCGTTTAAACAATTTAAATAATATATTTGCAACAAGTGATACAGCAGTAGATTGTTTCTGAAGCCTAGTACAATGGGCGCATTAGAGTATAGCTACTTGTGGACCCGAATAAGTTCAGCGACTTCATGACGAACACTACAGAATTGAAGTGTGGATGTATGTATGTATGTATGTATATAATAAGAGGTATGGGAGTTTTTCCATAATTTCCTAATACTTAATACAAAAATACTGTAATATTAATACACAAATACAGCAATATTAAAACATAAATACACCAATATTAATACACAAATTCAGCAATAATAATACACAAGTACAGCAATATTAATACACAAATACAGCAATATTAATACACAAATACAGCAATATTAATACACAAATACAGCAATATTGATACACAAATACAGCAATATTGATACACAAATACAGCAATATTAAAACACAAATACCACAATATTTCCAGAAGCTAACAGGCTTTCACCGACATGCAGCTACGCACCTGGGACAGTGAAGCTAACTTTATGTTGCGCACCTCCGATGATTAGATCCCTAAGCTTTATGTTAGCTGGGAAAAGAAGCCATTATGATCATGCTCATGAGATATCAGTCGGCCATCGCCTCAAGACGTCGTCTGGGGCGTAAGTGCGCAGTCGTAGCACAATGGAGACTCCGGCACTCATTTGCATCGCCAGAAAATGCAATGAAACACATGCAAGCTACCCCGTAAAATGATCCTGAAAATTTGCCCACACTAGTTCCCAGCTCGTGTTTGCTTTTCGAAGTTCAAGTTTTATTCATAAAGAATAAAACTTTGGGGAGAGAGTGAGTAGAAAATACCGCTTATGCAGTGAGTAGGGAACATTATCATTTCTTAGGTTAGAGGTCTTGTTGTCAGGCGCCTCTGCCTACTAGCTTTTGTGTAGACCTCTGCAGCAGTTATGTAGTACGCGTTGATTCGAGTGTCCTTCTGACAGGCTCGTGCATGTGTCTGCTCTGTTACCGATGCAAAAATTCGCGCTTCTTTTATTCATGCACAACCGGCGAAGCTTCTCCAGATTCAATTCTACGAGGGTATAAGCTTGAGAACACGCTTTCCCTTCGTGTTGTGTCAGAGTTAAAGTGAAATTTTTATGGTTTTCACTACGTTTGTAATAATATTTTTTAGTAAATATCTCACCGTGAACATCATTGTATTTTTAACAAGTGTATAGCTAGTTGTTGGCGCGGCTTTCCCTCATGGATGTATGGGACGATAACAAAATGAACTAACCACTCAGAGCTCATGGCAACGTAACGCTACGCTTTATCATCATTTCTTGCGTTCGAAATTTCCAATTCTAATCGCTGGAAAAAGCTAAATTTTCCATCGAAATTGCGTTTATAGTTTAGCCCGAAACGCTACTGTTTCTGCCTTACGGATAATCGTGGTTTGTGTGGCGGGTGATACGAGATTACCTGAGAGCCTGCTATGTTGAGGCACACCTAGCGCTGGTGAGTGCTCATATCAGACTCGGGTTCGCCATTTTATAATATGATCTCTCTTTATGCGAAAGAAAATGATATTTGAAAAAATGCGCCGTGAAAATGATGCACGTAATTTTTGAACTCGAAAAAAAATTTGCTACAGAAAAATTTGCAGTGCATAAAGTCTTGAAACTTATTGTTTTGGATCTTTTGATACAGAATTGAGTTTTGTTACATAATAAAATGTTTTCTTAGGTTACCGAGTTCTCTGTTTTTAATTTATAATACGAAAATTTCCACCTAACTTCTAGAAACTGTCATTCTAGCTCAGGAAATTTTATTGTTATCCTGCAATTGGCAATGAACCTCAAGAAAGGGATGATACATTAAATATTTACTTCTGTTTGTTTGCCTTCAAGAGAAACACTCATAAAAGAGTTTTGACGAACTACAGTGCGTGACCAATCAGAAAGCACAAACGAACGTGACAAATCAGAAAGCACAAGATAAATTCTAAATTATAGCAGAGGTAGATATGTTGTGCATCTAGATCAACATAATTCCTTGTGCAGCGGTCAAATTTCTGAAAATGAATTAACAAAGAGTAGGTTGCCTTAGAAGAAAAATCAACCAGCGAGTTTTCTTTTGCCGCTTCTAAGCGTTGAACTGATTTAAGGTACCATTTTTGTATCACACCTACCATGTTATGCATGAATCATCGCTTATATGCGTACTGACGATGTAACGAAGAAGTTTCGCGCTATTGAGAAATACTGACAATTTTGCACCATGTCCTTCAGAAATAAACCTGAAGTTATTTCTTAAAAAATGTATGGGGTTTTCTGTTTAACTCCAAATGATTTAGGTATTCATCGACTATCAGATCTACAAAATCCCTTGTGTGAGTATATGTTCATGCGTACTGACGGGATTCAGAGCTATGTAGCAAACTAGAATTGAATTTATTTTTTGCTTTCTCATGGACAACTCACGAAGACTGTTGCACACAAAATTGTGTTGAGTTTAATGCTCAGTAAATAATATCGATCTGCTCAACAACACTCTTTTTTATTCTCAGTTAAATACGAAGCCATATCAATATCCGTTGAATTACTTATATGTTAGTTCAAACCTCCTCAGCCACCACAAAGGCGATCTCAAGAGTGGAGTGCGTAAAGAAGGAACCATTTAGTACAAGCTAGACTGCAGAAAAAACGCGGAATCTATGCACAAGGTCTGTTCCCACACAAGAAATTCTTCTCTCAGAAACAGTAAGTTAAAAATGAAGAAGGAGAAAAGAAAATAACGAGATAGCGAAGAAGATATCAAAACTGAAAGAAGGAAAGTAGGCGCGAAATATATATGTAAGTCCAGAAGTGGTGCACCCCAGCCTAACAGTGTGAATTCGGTTGAAGGCATAAGAAATTAAAACTAACCATTTTCAGTATAATGGTAATCGCCAATCCCAGTACGTGTAGTCCTGTATAGCAAGTAGCTTAGAAATTCTCTCATTAGATCGATTTGAGTTGAGGCTCAAGCAGTTTTAATTTTTACGGCCCTTTTAAACCCCTCAAGGCCTCCCATTTTTACGACAGTTCATAGAAAGAGTGAGTTCACGAACAAAGTTTGAAGACAAAGACTTAATGCTGTCCGATCGAAAGCAATCCTTTTGTAGTACGACACTCAATCAGACGATGTTTGATATTTCACATTTTGCGCCAGTGAAGTTAGTAGACCAGTCCAAGATTCTAGGTGCTGTGGACTATTGAACCTTGCTTTGAAGGACATGGACGGAGATTTTAGTCATATATACTGCACGGCTGATCCCTCATGTGAAGCATATGAGGTTTTTTTCGTGACACAAATCCATGTTGTTTTCATAAATTGAATATATTTAGTTTTCACAGCACTCATCACACAGTCGTTGAGTCAAGTTAAGCGCTTGAAAGCGTGGCGCGTGAGCATAATTTCCTTACAAATTTTGTGATCAAAGCTTTCATGGAACTGAAGCACTCATTACCACAAATACTTTTATGTATCCATTGAATTTGCCAAAATTTTTATAGCTCTTCCTAAACTCATTTAGGCGCAATTTTTAATTCAATTTATTTTCTAGCTATCTGTTGAAAATATTATTGCAATGTAATTTAAAAGATTCGTGTATCAAGGAGCAATCAGTTCATACCTTTGGAGTAGATAGTCTTTATAAATAATTGCTCTGAAAAAAGTGTGTTATTCGGGAAGCTTTGAACTTAGAAACCCTTGCTGCTATTCTTTACGAGGCTAATTTTTAACGTAGCTTTTTTCAAGGTCGATTTTGATGCGAGGGGAAGCTTGTACTGATTTTGATTGGAACTATTCAAGGCCTTTTTAATTTGAAGACTTTGAAGCTGGGTCGAATGGCACGTTCTGGAAACGAGCTGTCAGAGGTGGACAGCGAAATTTTCCTTCACAGTTTCACAGTAATTTTGGAATAAGATATACTGCACTGCGAGTGAAATCCAAAGGTGAATCAGACTTAAAAAAATTATTACAATTTGTGAGGATGATTTCTATTAAATGAAAAAGAACTTAAAACGCCGTACAAATGTACGAATACATCCAGGGATCAAGCAAAAGCTGGAAAATAACTTAAAAGACGTAAAAAAAACTCGTTAGATACATACCATATGCATCTAAATAGTTAGATACATTTTTATAATATGACTTTTGAAAATCAGGAGGAAATTCAGTACCAGCAGACGACAACTAAGCTACCAACATCTTAGGAGTTTAATGTTCGAGGTTGCCGTTCACTGAAGACTTTTGGAGGTTAGAATGCGGAGACTTCCGGAGTCCTCTGTAAATCTGTCCGCTCCCCAGGGACCAGTTCCAGGACCTCAAGACAGTAAAATTAAGGTTAAGCGCAGCTGTGCACTACTGGGGAAGCTTTCACACGTAAATTTAAAGGCGAAACAATGTTCTCCTCATTTCGGTTGGGTGCTTGTGCCTGTTTGTAGGCCCAATATTTTGTAAGTATACTGATTATTGTGGTGAAGTTTACTCTTCTAGCTTAATTTCGCTTTTTACAGCCGGTTTACTGCTTAATTCCTATATTTTCTTATTGGTAATTACATTGACATTGTTTTTTTGAGCATTAAAACTCAAGTTATTGGTTTGTTTCCCGAAAAAAGTGGTAAAATGATGCATTTGAAGCACAGTAGGGAAAAATCGCTGCACCCGTGTTTCCTTCCGTAAGAAGAATTTATGCAACTGAAACGTAGAACTCAAGGAATGAACCTAAGGACCGTAGTGTTATGACAATACTTTCATATTGCTTGCAACGTGTAGTCGTGTGTGGTCATAAAGTCATGCCCTTTCAATTGTTTTGATCTACATTTCTACCTGTCAATTTAACACCGTGAAAAATATACAATGAGTTCGATTGTCATGTTCAATCTTTTACTACCCGTGGTATCGGTTGAATGATTTTTAGATACTAGCTAAGTTGTTCAACGCTGGACATGACAAGCATAAGGAAAATCAATGTGCCTCTGTAGGCAGTTTTCTGCTGCTTCTCGCGAGTGTTATGAAAATGAGTTATCGAGGGTGTTCCCCTTTTACTACACATCACGAGCTCGAAATTATAAAGAGACCCTTCGTAGACTAGTACAAATTCTACAGTTATTGAAGTTTCAAATCATTCGTAGAGTGATTAGAGGACTTCGATGCTGAAAATCATTACCAAATAATCTGTAAATTTCAAAATGAGATTGGCGTGGCTGGATGAAAAAATTGCTTAGTTGTACTGGAATGGAAAAACTTCAACATTAAAACGCGTGAGTATAACTCATACGACTTGCTTGAACTCAAATTAACAAGAGTTCTGCTAGTACACAGCAATGACGACTATGTATGAGACAGTGTGAACTCGGATGTGTTTTTGTTAAAGTTCAGCTCAGGTGCCATGAAAATAACGCAATTCTTTAATAATAATTCGTTCAGTTTTGCTCTATTACTAATGAATCTTTGTGGCCGAATGGCAAAGCTTGAGCTATATTTCAATTTACTCGAAACTGATCGCAAATAGTACTGTCAAACATGATGCTTTGAACAGAGATAGTTGTAAAGAGTCATGAAAAGAATCGCATCGTCTGTGCTTATTCATGGGAATTCTATTAGATAGACCTAGAAAACTGCATATTATAACAAGCACTTTGAATAACACATATAGCTTCAAGCTTTGTTTTTCAAGACGAATTTATTGAAGGCGTTGCTTGCGAGTGCCTTAAGGGCACCTTTCCATGTATTCATTTGTGAAACTCAACAAATGTTGTTGCTTTCAGATGTTCCATTACCTTGAACAATGGTGCGTGTAACTCGATATTCTTAGCGTTTTTGTCAATTGCGTCCGCAGCTTCGGTGACATCAGACACTTGACGCACGTCGGAGAGCACAATTCGTCTCCGTGATGGACGAGACGTGCCTCGAAATTCAGCGTATCGTGATGAGCAAAACTCCTGCCGAAGAAAGCTTAACGGTGTGCCTCCACCGGCGGCTTCTTTTCGATAAAATATAACGCTCTTGAAAGTTTTTATTTTGGAGTTTTATGGTAGTGGCGTCTCAAAACCTTTTGAAGTTTAGGTGATCTAAATGTGCCATGATTTTTCAAGAAATTTTGGGAACCTTTTTTCTTTTGATGTTAGTTCGTTGTTCTTTGAAACATTTCTCTTAGAATTAGCATTCCTTGTAAAACAGTAATAAATCCTTAGCCTGAAGCAAAGATGAAATAGAAAATTCGAAGGCATTATTCTCCATACCTGCTTTCGTGCTCATTTTTCATATTAGGTTAAGAAAATGACTTAAGGGTTAAGCAATAATAATGAGCAAAGGAAATGAGTTAAAGGCTAAGGTAACAATAATGAGGCAGAGAAATGGGTCAAGAACTGAGGAGGTAATAATGAGTAAAATAAATGAATTACGGGTTAAGGCCCAAATAATGAGGTAAGGAAGTGAGCTGCGTGTTAAGGCAATAATAAGTAAAGGAAAAGAAAGCTCATCATGATCGTAAAGTTCTAACAAGGTTTATGCAGAAATTTTGTATGAAGTGTGCCACTCAGTTACGTAGAATAAATAGTCTTGTATCTCAGTACAGAGAAATCTATATTCTTCCACGCATGTGCCGGCCAAATAACCGCGTCGAAGCACGTACGAAGGAAGGTGACATTCAGATGTACTGGTGAAATATTTTTCTGTTTTTGGAACTTTGCCGAGCTGGGAATTTACACTTAATGAACGATGGGACAACTCGTTCATCACGTTTGCAAGTGTATTTTCTCCCCCCAAAAAAATATCATTCACGTTAAAATTCTCTCATTACTCGTTCAGCATGGCTTAATGTAAAAGATAATGGCTGTTAAGTGAAAGTCATGCGATCTGCAGTACATGATAAATAACTATTGTGTACCTGTGGAGTACATTCATTCTTCTCGGAGTTTTCGGACTTGAAATTTCCTGAGATATGCTGCATCCTTTGAAAAAAGGCATATAAGCCAACACGTAATTCCGTATATGAATCCGTAGCTTCTATCTCATTAATTTATGTCTCGTAAGTGAGGCGTGCTGCAAATTTTAATTAGAATATACGTTAAATTTGTGGTATGAGGCCAGACTCCTCACTGTTCCCATCACTTTTTCTTGCAATTGTGACATTATCTTCTGTTTTGAAATAACGTTACTCCATGCTTGCTACAGATAATCTCGCCCGACTTGATATCACAAATTATCACTGACTTTTTATCACAAATGATCAAAGGCCGTGAGAGAGTGCACGGGAAAAAGACATATAATTTTATTTGCGCACGATACAACGTAACACGTTCATACAACGATGTTCTAAAATTATTCCTGTGTGTTGCAAGAAGTGACCTATATGTCAAACGTGTATATAGACTTATTTGGTTAGATGAGCACTTAGTGCACATGACATGATGACAATTTATTACGAAAGAACTACTTTCAAGACAATATTTCATTTCAAGAAGCGTCTTATTACTTACGATTTTTTATTAACAATACAAAACACGGGTGAGAAGTAAAATTTTAAAAGAACTTCAAAGTGTTCCCTAATACTAAACTTATTTCAAATGTGGCCTTGGAATTTCTATCGCTAAAGGTACATCGAGTCGCTGTTTCTGAGAATCCCAAAGGCTTGTTTTCGAAGCTGGCCACAAGGAATTTTATTTTTCACCCTGGAATCGTGACATTCACAACGACAAGAAGACTACCCTCACATTTTTCTTGCTCTATTTGTAGACTGCAGCTCTCTTGTCTGGCGGCTGCGTGTTTACACGAAGCCTGCCTGTAAGATATCCACTAAATCAAGAATACTCAGAAAACGTGCCGTTTTATTTGCATGTGTCACATGGAATATTTTTGGGCTGCTGCAAATCTGCGGCTGATAGCATGGATCTAGGCAACATGTTTTGATGGAAGACGTGCGTCTGTAGAGGCAGGGGCCAAGATTTTGCTCCTGAATTGAGCTCGTGTGAAATGCGGCAGTTCAGATGACATTCTGACCATGCAACAGTGTATGAACTTCTAACACAGGGTTTTTTTTAATACAGGACCAGAAAATATCTTTAAAAGCTTTTGATGCAATGAACGGATCTTTGAAAACAAAACGGTAGTAGAATCCTGAGATTTATTTCTTTTATTTGGACTAATTTTTGAAGATGACATTCTTCATGTGGCGTTTACTCGAATGCAGGCAATATTGAGCGCATGTTTGTATTCTTTTCATAGCAGCACTGGTGAGGGTGGGACCGATCAATCTTATTTCTGAGATGATGGTATCCTTTATTCTTTACGCATCTGTAAATGACCTTCTTTGACGGAGAACTTCGCAGGTTGTACTCTCTCTTGCAACTTTACTGGGCTAGGACAATGCTCCATCGATTAGAAAAGTATGCAGTGCTTATGAAAGCTAATTGTTCCATTGTCCAGTTCGTCGTCTAGGAGGCAGTTTCAAAGCAGGATGAATTCTACTGTGTCCTCTGATTCTTATTTTTACTGTTGTATCATAAAATGTAGGTGCAAAATAAAAGATAAATATCTCAGGATTCCACTGCCATTTTGTTTTCAAAAATCCGTTCATTGTATCAACAGTAATTAAAGATTTTTTGGGTGCCGCATATAGAAACACCCTGGACTATAATAGCTCCTATGCAATGCGGCAGTTCAAATGGCATGCTGAACATGTCATGTTGCTCTCTCTTGCGCAACAGTGTATGAGCTCTCTATACAGATTTACAGTTCCGGTTTCAGTTGTGACCCAAGTATGACGGTTGACTGTTGCTTGTTAAAGGCATTAAAAAGATGGGGTGAGAGATGTTCATATTATCAATCATGTCATTTTCACGAATGAATTTTAAAGGTATTGATCACATCCTGGAATGATTTTTCAATTCCGTTGCCATAAAAAGTACATTGTGCTGCCCGTGAAGATTAGTGTACCTGACCAATTTTACCTGTACCATCAGGTTTGGTACGAGTTTTATAAAGCCGTGCATGTGTGTTGTTCATAAGGAATTGAAGGGATCTTGCCATGACTCTGAAAATGTTTGTGTATGAAATACATCGGTCAATGTATAGTTTCCCTTCGGCAGGGAAATTAAAGATGTCGTTGCTGATAATCGCTAAATGAGCACATTTAAAAACCTTTTACAAGAATGACAGGTAAATCTGAAGGAGATGACAGTTGTCGATTTTGCAAATTGTAATGCCTAAACATGGGTAATGACACCAAAATAAACAAGTTTTCTTCTATGCACTTTTCGTCTCAAGTGAGTATTTTATTAGTTATAGCGGTAAATGACTTACCGCAACTCCAGTCTTTGAAGCGGAAAGAAATTCTTTGATCGAGTTGTATGGCAATACTGCAATGGCGTCTCGCTTCCAGCGCTTTGTCTTGAAAGACGAAACCAAACCTACCACTATACCTCGTTAAATACTCATTTGACTAAAAAAGTGTGTAGAAGAAAAGTTGTTTCTTTCGATGTTATTACCATGTTTCAAGCAACAAAAATTCGAAAATCGATGAGTAGCTGTTTATTCGAGCGCATTCGTCATCAATGACGAAACTAAACTTACCGCTATAAATCGTAAAATACTCATTTGAGACGAAAAGTGCATAGAAGAAAACTTGTTTATTTTGATTCAATTAATTAGGTTCAGGCATCATAAAGTGGAAAATCGACAACTGTCATCTCCTTCAGATTTACCGAATGACATTATGCTCGCAGATGCGTTATTTTCGAATTATTGAACTGTGAAGTTGGCGCCGGCGCGCGCCGTAGTTTTGTTAATAACGGTAGTTAACCCGCCTATTACAAACGTAAAGAGGTTGGGTCGTGAGGGGGAGGCACAGTTCTTCTAGTGAAAATTATAAATAAAGCTTCTAACCCACCCATTAGGGTGACGACCGCAATCTTGTTTACATCGGGTCTTAGATGGCGACCACCATGGGCGCCGCCATTTTGGACCCGATGTCAACAAGATAGCTGTCGTCACCCTAATGGGTGGGTTAGAAGCTTTATTTATAATTTTCACTAGAAGAACTGTGCCTCCCCCTCACGACCCATCCTCTTTACGTTTGTAATAGCTTCCGTTATTTATTAAATTCTGTTTCACGCGCTCGCTTCCTTTGGCGCAAAGGCCAACTTCAAAGTTCAATTACTCAAAAATAACGCATCAGCGAGCATAACGTCATTCATGTAAAAGGTTTTCAAATGTGCTCATTTAGTGATTATCAGCAACGAACTCTTTAATTTCCCTGCCGAAGGGAAACTATACATTGACCAATACATCTTTGGTTAGAATGCGAATGATGATGGTAACGTTATGTAGAAATAATGTAGGACATATTCACCATCATGATCCCCTTTACCTGATCTGCTGTCGTCAGCAGGCGTCATCTTGCCAGCCAACTGAAAATATCTCTGAAACTAAATGTTAGGGAGTTGTTGCATAGAAAACTGGCTATGTACGTGAGTGAAGCGTTTAAGTCCAAGCGTTTTGATGGAGAACCACTACTTTAGTAATACTATAATCAGAAACTGAGAATAGTTGCGGGCTAATCACCAAGATCGATTTTAGCGTCGACTTTATTCACGAATTCCTTTCATGATATTAATTGTCAAGTCTCTTTTTCTAGAAGCTGTAGAACGTGGCGTAAAATATTGAGGTAACTGACGAATCTGTACAAATTTCAAGGTCCCCAATTAGCATCTTGTGTTCGTACAGTTTATTAGAAATTAAGTTTTCTTCAATCGATAATGAAATGCAGTTTGGTCGGAATCGATACAAGTACCGTGACGGCATTGATCAGTGCTACCTACGTCGTTGACGTTGAATGCTTTTTTAATAGATTTTACTCATATCCTATGAAACGCAGGCACTGAAAACATTTATTTATCTTAAATGTTCATGGAATGATAATAATTGGAAACTTTTTTTGGTCAATGTGAAGTTTAATGCAATCACAGAAATTAATAATTATATTCCAAACAATCACTAAAGGAACGTATTTAAGAACGTTTTACATGAACGACATTCTTCTCGCTGATGCTTTATTTTCGAATTATTGAACTTTGAAGTTGGCCTTCCCGCGCCAAAGGAAGCGAGCGTAATTTAATTAAAAACGGAAGCTAACCCCCTTTTACAAACGTAAAGAGGTTGGGTCGTGAGGGGGAGGCACAGTTCTTCTAGTGAAAATTATAAATAAAGCTTCTAACCCACCCATTAGGGTGACGACCGCAATCTTGTTTACATCGGGTCTAACATGGCGACCACCATGGGCGCCGCCATTTTGGACCCGATGTCAACAAGATTGCGGTCGTCACCCTAATGGGTGGGTTAGAAGCATTATTTATAATTTTCACTAGAAGAACTGTGCCTCCCCCTCACGACCCAACCTCTTTACGTTTGTAATAGGGGGTTAGCTTCCGTTATTAATTAAATTCCGTTTCTCGCGCTCGCTTCCTTTGGCGCCAAGGCCAACTTCAAAGTTCAATTATTCGAAAATAACGCATCAGCGAGCAGAATGTGGTTCATGTAAAACGTTCTGAAATGTGTTCCTTTAGTGATTCCTGGGATCGGCATTATTATTTTCCGTGATTGCATTAAACTTCACATTGACCCTTTTTTTAGCTATCAACAATAACAGGATTGCGGTTACTGGCTTCAGAATACGTTAACATGTCCGTTTTATTATAAATATTGGCAAATGAAAAAATTTTTATTCAGATCACAAGAAGTAGAAATAAACAGCTTGAAGATTGTTGTTTATTCATACAGGCGAAACTCTGCGGAATTTCTTCCAGATCGCTGGAGTGACAGGAACCTCTGATGCTCTCTTCCCCCTCAATGGGATACAGATGCTGTATCAGTGGGAATCAGCGCTCCCAGGAGGAATGTAAAGTCCCGAACTAAAAGTTAGGTCTTTTTGTTGAAACATAACCCCTCAAGGGATACAACTATTGCATTTATGGAAATTAGCACTCCTGGGGGGAAAGTGTGAGGTTACGAGCTGATAGTTAGGTAAGCCTTCCGTATGTTGAAATAGAAGAGGTTTTTCGTTTTATTACGGATCATCTTTTTCTAGTTCACTGCTGTGCTGTTTTTCAGCACTACTTTCTTCTTCAACTCTTATTTTGTTTCATAAATTTCTTTCACGACTTGCGGTTTATATGCCCTTTCTGCATAGATTTTGCGTTTCTTCAGGTCTATACTAAATGGTGCCTTCCTCATTTCGGAATGCCTTTGTTGCGGTTAGAGAGGCCACTGACTGCGGCTGGTAAAACTGAAGGTTAACATTAAATTTAAATTCAAAGCCTATTGGAGAGAGCAATATTGAAAATCTTATGCATTAACTGGATCGTGTCTTCATTAAATTTTGATTAGGTATTTTAAAAAATTTGATTTGTGACAGCAGGTCGGTTAGTAGCTTTATGAAAATTCCTTCCGTGTACCACCGGTGGCACACGTCGCAGCCAAAATGTATAACTAACATCGTATCAAATTTGATGACCCAATAAAGATTAATCTTATTCAAATGAAACCGAGTCAAGACAAATGATTTTACCGGATTCAACAAACTATAAAGTCAGGGAAAACGCCCTTTTTGAAAATTTGTTACAAAGTTAAGGCTAGGAAGAAACATTGCAGCTAGAAAAAAGAATTCTTAGCATGAAATTCGTCAGATTCCTTGTGATCTGTAGTTTAATCACTGAGCAAAGTTTAGATCTTTATAAACTAAGAACAATTTTTAAAGCTGGATAAATTAACGTTCAGAAGCTGAAAATTTTCAAGTACTTATTTCTGTTTTCATGGTGCAATGCGCAGCCGATAGTCTAATCTATTTTCAGCACGTTTGCCTATTAAATTGCGCATGTTGAATGCAACAGGAAGAAATTACACTTTTGTTATCGGATGCTTCTTACCTTTCGTTAGTCTTCAGGCACTAAATATGCTCAGCAGCTCGCTAAAGAAAGAAAGGAAAAGAAAGAAAAACGTTTATTTTTCAAGTTGCCACATGAGATACATGTCAACATATTGGGTTTTGAAGTTTCTTAATATAGGACGTCCTAAAATAAAAGTTCCATATTCGAGGAGTACTAATTGACAAACCATAAGAGGTGTACAAATAGAAAAGGCATACTAGGCATAATAATTGACGAACTATACGAGGTGTATTAATAAACAAACTATCAGAGGTGTACAAATAGATAGACCATACGAGGCATATTAATGGACAAAGTATACGAGGCGTACTAATCGAAGGCGTTAAGAAGATGAGGTCTAATAAAGCCTGTCTTAGGTTAACTTTTTACAATGCATTTCAGTAAATTGTAACACACGAGGGTTGAGAGTTATGGGAGCTACCACGTGTCCCCAGCCTAGCACACAAATGTTGATTCATTGTGATAGCTTACTATTAAAAACACGATACAGGTCCCTGGTAGTCTGTATTACTGCTTCAGTCAAGACTATCATAAAATCGAGAGGCAGTAAAAGATATCAGAGTGTGGTTCATTGATTGTTAGCGTATCAGAGCGGCTTCCTGCACTCGTGCACCAAAAAGAATGAGCTTTTCTCGTCAGAAGCAAGAGAATGATCTAGCTTTGATATGTGAGCGAAAGGCTAGGATAAAGTGAAAGTAGCGCTCTCGAATTCCAGTTTAAAGAGGAAATGTTTAGGAACTGTCGCTACTGCTCGTTGTCGCCTGAGATGGGATTTTTTAAAAAGAACTTGGATTCTATAAAAAAGTCCAATGTTATTAGGCATAATAAAGGAGCGCTTGTGCCAGGCCAAGTATCCCAGCTCCCTTGTTGAAAGCGGACGCCGGAAGAAATCACTGTTGAAAAAATATTATCCTTCATGTGCTGGTGTTTCGCACACACTATCCAGTTTGGAATGTTGTCAGAAACTTGATTACCCGTAGTGCTGGAGGCAATTAATTTGAAGTTTGTAGCTTTCTTCAACTGTTATCTGGTTTCATGAACTTCTTTCTCTACTTACTGTATCTAGTCTATACCTCTTCTGCATAGATTCCGCGTTCCCTGATTTCTACACTAAATAGTGCCTTCCTCCTTCCTCACTTCAAATCGCTTTTTCCACGGTTAGGGAGGCTTAAACTAACGTCTAATCTAACTTTCATGCCTTCAAGAGTTTGACAGCAATATAAATCGACGTGCGTGTTAAGCGGCCCATAGACGATCAATTTAATTGTCAATATCATTGACTCAATATATTGACGAGATTTCATTTTTGCCCACTAAAGCGGCCCACAGACGATCAATTGTATTGTCAATATAATTGACAATAATGAATATTGACAATTATATTGATCGTCAGTGGGCTTGATTGACGACCGTCAATTAATTGACTCAATGTATTGACGCAATAAAATCAGTTTGAGCCCATAGACGATCAATTCAATTGTCAATATCATTGACTCAATATATTGATGAGATTTTTTTTGCCCACTTGCGGCGTCAATCTTTGCATCAATGTAATTGATGAAAACCAGTCATTTGCTCTGCGGATGCCGTCCGTGATAAACGACGAAGTAATTACCATTGTAGAGCTCGCGTTGGCAATTTCAACTTCAAGAAAATCCCCGCATAAACGCAAGACATGGGCCAAAAACTGGCTCAGGGAACGTGGCAGAATATTCGGAATCGACGCATTGCTGAAAGAACTACGTTCAAATGAGCCAGAAGATTTCAAGAACTATCTTCGAATGGACACTACATCATTTGATCAACTTTTCCATCTCTTCACTCCATACATACAAAAAGAATCAACAAACATGCGAGAACCGATATCACCTAGCCAACGGCTGTCGCTCACGCTGAGATATCTGGCGAATGGGGATGTCAGTCCCTTTAGCAATGCAATTATCAATGCTCAGATACTTACTTATCAACAATTGTTTTAGGGCTGTCACAATTCTATCTGCATCACATTTTACTTTTTCTGCAATTCCTAAGTTGATTTCCCTTTTCAGATATACCGCTGTAGTATACATATAACTGATACCCCAAGTAGTTTCATGATTTAAATATCATTACTTTCGTCCAATAATAAACTGAACTTATTGTTGCCATTATCATTGGTCAGTTTTTCGAAATGAGGATACAATACATTTTTGATAATGTTTGTGCATTTTGTTGGATGCATTTAAACATCATTAAAAGGTTTGCAGTTGGAGATGTGCTTTAACATAACAACATAACAACCATATGATCACAATTAAAAGTTGCACTATGGTGGCCCAAAAACATGGCAGTAGCCGTCTTGGTCTGCTACATAATCTGAACATAACGTGTTCTGAACGTGGTAAGTTCGCT
Source organism: Morinoia aosen (assembly GCA_030386875.1). Taxonomy (NCBI): domain Eukaryota; kingdom Metazoa; phylum Arthropoda; class Malacostraca; order Amphipoda; family Talitridae; genus Morinoia; species Morinoia aosen. The sequence goes on along the minus strand of CM059564.1, from coordinate 44,028,228 downwards.
ATTCAAATAATTTGGTTAAGCAAATCAGCAAATTTTATGAGAATGAAGTAGTAAACATTACAGCGAATGCATAATATTAATTTAGAGTAATATATCATATGCATCGCTTAAGTGTAATTCCCGGAAGGTAATATCAAGCAAGCTAAAAAAACTATCTAGATTTTTTTTAGCTAATATCTACAATCCAAACTTTACAGAAAGGTTTAAGCAAAAACATATAGATCTAGCTATTAAATATCTAAAGTGTCAGGATGCCTGCACACCAAACGATTTGATGAGAGAAAGCTAGCGAGCTTGAATTGATTAACATGGATTCTTATGAGAGTGCATACACTGCAAGCAAGCAAGAGAGCGAGCGAGAAAGACTGAAGATTGACTGAAGCGAGAAACCGACTCGAAGATTGTTTCACGCTTGAGAGTTGCAGATATATAGAAGCTGGCTACCTGGTAGTGCGCGGTGAGATGTCGATAAGGTTGGCGTACTGCTCAATTCTCCAGCATACACTGAACTTCTGATACTCGAAGTTAATGCTGTACCTCGCATTTCGAACTCAAAAAATCCAAAGCACAGGGACAGATTAGATGTTTCAAAGCAATGGGATGAAGAAGGAATGAAATCAACGTTACAAACACATGCTTGTACTGCTCGTTTCTGTTATAGACATCTCTCCATGACATTTAGGAGCAAACTGTGTGTTTTTTGTGTGTGATAGATCCTGCTGACACCTTTCTCTCTCGCTTGCTTTCTCGCTTTCAGTCTTTTAGTTTGTAAGCACCCTCAGCCTTGGTTTCCATAACTTGCCCTACGTATTTTGTTAAGAGTACCAGATTTAGCCGTACGAAAGTCGCCGATTCCAAGGAAAAAGTCCCGGTTTTTACTTTCCTACATAATGTTAATAAATAGGCTAATAATTATGAATAAAATTATTTCACTAAATTCAAATGATATTTTTCATAATAAGACATAAAAAGTACCATATATCCGTAGCAGCGCACTCCAGCATGCAAGAAGTAACAGATCTGCGAGTACACATAAATAAAATTCAAAGTATTTTCAGGTGCATACACTACGACTTCCAGAGCTCAGAATGAAATATTGACGCAATATATTGACGCGTCCAAATGGACGTTTCAATATATTGACGAACCATCAATAAAAAATCAAAATGATTTGATTTCGTCAATACATTGAGTCAATTAATTGACGGTCGTTAATCAAGCCCACACACGATCAATATCATTGTCAATGTTCATCATTGACAATTATATTGACAATGAAATCTGTCGTCTACGGGCTCAAACTGATTTTATTGAGTCAATACATTGAGTCAATTAATTGACGGTCGTCAATCAAGCCCACAAACGATCAATTTAATTGTCAATATTCATCATTGTCAATTATATTGACAATAAAATTGATCGTCTATGGGCCGCTTTAGTGTTCCATTAGGATTTAATAGCGTTTAACTCTAAACTTGCATGAAAATTAACGTTTTTAAAGTTGCTTGACTAGGTATGCGAGACAACGCAGGAATTATAAAAATGCACATTTTTTCAAGGTTCAAAACTCCGGCCAATGAGCCTGATTTTCATCATAAATCTTAGCGCATTAAAAGGAGGAAAATATTTTTTTGTCATGGTAAACTGCGGATATTCATCCGCATAGCGACGACTGGCAACTGCAGTACGTGGAGTTAGCTCTCCCTATGTGGTTGTACGCTATTGAGTCGAAACTTGTAATAGCTTCACCTCAGTCATTCTGCTGGGTTACTGCAGGCCTCAGTTTGTAGAATTGGTTGCAGGTGATAGTGCGTCACGCAACTCGCTCAGTGTATGCAGTAGTGGATTTCGTCGCTCTAAAAATTCAATAATAGAAACTTTTATGGTGTGTGAGCCAGTGACTCGTAGTGATGACAGTTACCACGAATTTTTTACTGTGAATTATTGGGGCTTTTCAAATGTTACCTCATATCGCTTGGAGCCTCTCTTGCCTAATTATTTAGATTCAGCCCTAGTCCCATACAGCGTATTTGCTTTCGATATTCCTCTTTTGATCCATTGGAAACTATCAAGGTATGAGGCGTGTATGGTAAGGATATTTCGGATCAATTGTATGTATTTGTGCAATAATTTGTCATGATAGTAATTCCTAATCATTTTATGATATGGGATTTCGTAATTTTACGATATTTATCCTTGTCTACTGTTGAATGAATTCAGGTGAATAATCACTTACGTAATTGATCCCGACATTGGTCCGTAAATGCAATTTTATTTAAATCGAAAGGATAGGGCGATGTTGGCTGATTTGCTCGAGTTTAATGGCAACTGTAGGAAAATTTTTGCATCATTGGTTTCAGGAACGTTTGTAATGATACGATGCCAACCATTTTAGAGATCGGTCAATAGTTTCCATGGAGAACGAAGAGCCGTTCAAATACGTTTAGCATTATTTTTACTAGAAAGTCATAAAGGCTTCTATAGTTTAAATAGTTGAATGAAATGCGTAGTGGTTGTCACGTCGGATAACAACGGTAGTGGTCGCGCACTCGATCAATTGAATCTTGCATCAAAACTTCAATGGATGGCGCGCAGGTGTATGAGGTAGTTCAGGAACTTACGGGGCGCTGCACCGTTGGCAAATTGGTCAGCCTAGGCAGGAAAATTGATCCTTTTAGTTTTTCGTTGGTGCTTAGTTTTGAATGTTTCCGCTTTAAAACTAAACGAGCTTCTACCTGGTCTTCACATATTTCATTTTCTCCATCACTCTGTACAGCAAGTCGGCCTCTTCGTCACAACTGCGCCAGAAGCTAGTTGCATCCAAACCAAAGCCTTGAAGAACGTGAACCATATATGCAATATTTTTCTCGAAAAAGTATTTCATAGGATTGAAATTTTCAATTGAGCTTAGTATTTATTCGTGTAGTATATCATCGCTTATCGAACCTAAAATTGCAGATGATAGTTGAAAGTGATCAGTCACGGTCTGACTGGAGCGTCATTTGACAAAGATGTATAATTTAAGTTGGCCATTCAATTTCGGCGATTCATTTTCGCTTAGGTAGGTAACAATAGTAGGTTACAAGTTACTCATTTCACTTTCTATAGGTAACAAGTAGGTAATATATAGTAGGTTACAAGTTACTCATTTCACTTTCTATAGGTAACAAGTAGGTAATATATAGTAGGTTACAAGTTACTCATTTCACTTTCTATAAAATTGCTCATGAAAGTGATCTCTTTTCCATGACATAAACAAGTAAGCAAGTTTTCACCTAGTGGTTATTTTCTAGTCATCGACGAGCGTACTCGTCTAAAACTGAACCTCCTATAGACTTTACCTGTCGAAAAATGACTATTTATGACAATAATATATGGAATAAAGTAAGACGGCTAACTCGTTTAGCCTGTTTTCACACTGAATAGCCAACCACAGAAATGAACTAAAAGTCAAGTACAAGCTGCTATTTATAATCATTTCAAAATCGAAACAAATGATTTGAAGATGCAACGTTTACTCCTCAATAGGCAATATAGGCTTAGGTTGTTAGGTTTGTCTAACCTGTGCTGTAAGGACCGGCGCCTTGAAGGGAATAGTGTTATCTCGGCTAACGATAAGCCTTCGGGGACTTCTACCTTCCATTCCCATTTTGATTCCTTTTTTGCTAAACATTCTTTGTCTTTTCTTTCTCTTCATTCTTAACTTGCTGTTTGTGTGCGCACGGTATCTTGTGTGAGAACACATCTAATGCATAGATTTCCCATTTTCTTTTCTTTAGTCCATACTAGATCGTCTCATCTCTTCGATCGCCTTCGTTGCGGATTATGGAGTCTTTGCTTAAATTTCACATGAACAATTTTTATTTTCATTTTGTTATTTGGGTATGAAATGAACATTAAATTTTAATCAAAAATGATTAAATTTGAGGCAATACTGTCCAATTTGATTAATTTTACTGCAAACACATTTTTTTAAATTATATTGACCACTTACAGTAGTTGCCCTCTGTTTTTTGAGCTAAAATTCAGCAGAAACAGTTCCCAGTCGCTGGTCTCTATTGAGTTATTGTATTTATGGGAATTATCACTCCCAGGTGGAAAATGTGAGGACCCGATCTGAGAGTTAGGTACACTTTTCTGTTTAAATTAAATACTGTCCGTTATGTAATATACCAACATTTGTGAGTTCACTGCTGTCCTGTTTTTCTTTCTGTATTTATTTTACTGGTGTATGATGCTGCTCCTTCACCAGAGGGATAACCTGAGCAAACTTAGCCTCTGCAAATCCATGTTCCTAGGCTGACATGGCGGCCCCAGCAGACTACGAGCAGTGGCTGCGGTACAAAGAAGACTTCGTCATCGAGGTGGATGAAGCAGCTCCGCAGTTCGCGCAGTGGCTGAAGGTGTTCCTACTCATGATGAGCCCTGTGAGTCATTACCTAGCTTTAGTCCTGTTATTTTCTTGCCTAACAATATCCTTGGTGTGTTTATTTACATACGTTAATTTCTATTTATGTTTGGTGTCCGCTTCTTCCGTCTCTCCCCTCAGGGGGATACAACTATTGTACCTATGGGAATTAGCACTCCTAGGTGGACAATGTGAGGGCCCAAGCTGAGAGTTAGGTAGGCCTTCTTTTTGTTGAAAGAAAATGCTTTTGTTATGTTAACTCTTTGACTGCGACGTGCGCCACCGGTGGTACACGGAGGTAATTTTTATAATGCTGCTGACCGGCCAGTAGTCGCAAACTCAATATTCATCAATATTTAATCAATGCTAAATGAAGACACGATTCAGTTCATGTTTGGTATTTTCCAAATAGCTTACTACAATTGACATTAAAATTGAGTTTAGTGTTGACCTTAATATTTAGTTGTCGCAGTCAAAGTGTTAGAACCATCTTCTTTCGGTTCACTGCTGTCCTGTTTTTTCAACACCTACTACTTTCTTCTTCAATTTTGATTTTTTTTCATGAACTTCTTTCTTATCTTACTGTTTCTATGCCTTTTCTGCATAGATTCCACGTTCCCTTGACTCCATACTAAATGGTGCCTTCTTCTATCCTCTTTCTGGATCTCATTTGTTGAGGATAGGGAGGCTTAAACTAACTAATAATCTAATCTTCCTCCGTCTCTCTGTGACTCTCACAAGGACGCTCAATGACCGTATCTGTGATAGGAGTTTCACCAGTGTATAAGTACAAGAACGTTTTAATGACGGGTGCTATTAGGATGGATATACATATTTGTTTGTCATACGTATCTTAAAAGTTGATTTAAAGAAGTATCGAACCCTGCCATTTTTTGACTGACAGTGTACACTACTATTAAAATAGTCTTCATGTGTTTTTAACAGTTGTCCAATACTGGCGATACACTGATGCAATTGAACATTTTTAATTCCCTAAAATCACGTGTACAATAAAGAGGAGTTTTATAAACACAAGTTAAGTTTTGAACCTAAAATTCTTCTATCAAACTGAAAGATGTTATTCCAAGTGCCAACAGTTCGTGATCAATGAAAAATTATCAAATTACAGTGTACTGTATTTGTATACATCTATAAACGCAGTTCGGAATGACAACTTTTGTTTTTGTCATTGTTGTGGCAATTTTAAAACAAATAAGAATGGCTGCTGTTTACCGTGGGGGTCTGGGAGCGAGTAGCTTCCATCAGATTAATTCATTGGTATCACAACCGTGAAATGACTCCAATGTGTGTTCCCTCTGAGCATATTAAAATTAATAGAGCTTTGATCAATCAAGTAATATTGCGAATGTTGAAGTTGCATTACTGAAGTGAACCGGGCACCTGAGGGGGATACAACAATAGTATCTTTAGAAATTAGCTCTCCCAGGAGTAAAATCCTTGGTCCTGAGCTATGATTTAAGGAAGCTTTTCTCACTTTTGTTGAATTAAAGATCATCTTTATTCGATTCACTTCTGTCCTGTTCTTCAGATCGTGTGACTTTCTTCTCCTTCTAATTTTTGTCTTGTTTCATAAACTTCCTTCTCTCAGGTTCCTATGACCAGGGGATTTTATGTGGGAACACGCCTTGTGCATAAATTCTGCATTCCCTTAACTCCGTAATAAATCGTGCGTTCATTCTGCTTCTCTTTGGAACACCTCTGATGTGGTTAGGGAGGCTTAAGCTAACATCTAATCTAAGAAACACCTTTGTTTTAGTTGGCGAGGCCTAAACTGTCTCGTAATATATCTGACGTTGTGCAGGAGCTGCATGAAGTGGATGTCTCGTCCCCCACCGCGCAGCCGCAACGCTGGGACTGCTGCGTCGTCTGCTCAGACTCCGACCACGACCTCGCTGTCGCTGAGGAGTTCCGCAAAAACCTTGAGAAAGGAGGATACTACGGTAAATTATCGCATGTATTTACACTATTGTTACTTTTAGGTTTCATTATTTACATTTCCAGTCTTCTTTCATTATTGTTACTTTTTGATTTTATTATTCAAATTTCCAGTCTTCTTGACGTCATCCTCACTAATAGATTTTATTACTAAAATTTCCAGTCTTCTTTACCTTTTCCTCACTTTTAGATCTCATACATTTTCACGTGAAGCTTTTGCCCTGTATACATGAAACTGCACTTCAGTTTAACTTCACGGTTTCTCTCGCCTATAAAATGTTCGTAAATGAGGGGAAATAAATATTATAAATAAATATAACGTTCATCATCAGAGGCGCTATTAAGCTGTTTAAGTGAAAAGTGCGACTCGCACTCAGCGATACTTTTTCAGAATTCCTCTTTGAATGTTCCCTACATAAAATATGCGGTTTGTAGTTGAATGTTCATTACTTAATTTTTTATGAATTGAAATTTCCATAGGAATATGCATTTTCTGTTCTGTTGTAGAGGCTTTCATGCATTTCTTTTGGGAATGCATTTCTAAAATACTACCATAATGAGAAAACGAATTTTTATTCAAACGTTCATCCATATGATTAACCATCTCATAATTTTTCATTCGTGGATGTACTGAGGGGTATTTATTCTCTTTACAAGCAGAATCTCGTATCAATTATTGCGGCAAAGAAGTATCAGCTTCTATTGTAGAAATTTATCATTTTCCGGCTTCCTCGCTCCCATGCTGTGCGCAATAAACAGTTTTCTCGAAATGTTTCACTGGGGAATTTTCCCCACATCGAAGCTCATCACTAGCCTTTAGGGTAGGATTTTTTCAAAACGCCTGTTTGAAAAGCTGTGTGCTGAGTATAATGGACTTGGAAAAGAGATGTGATACTTTGATAAGTAATCCTAAGTATTTTCAAATGAATTTAGTATCCTAATTTTTTTACGTTCCCTTGGAAAAACACTATAGTGCAAGGGTTGTATTCTGAATAGAGTACAAGTCCTACTATACGTACATTAGGAGAGCTTGGGAGACTATAACCCGTTCGAGTTCTGCACGACGATGCTAGGAAGTTCCCAACTACAGTCAATGTTCAAACGAGATGAGCAGTAAAACTAGGTCAGAGAGATACTGTTAAAAAACGATTTATTAAAGAATCATTTTGAAAAATTACTTCAAGATCTGATCCTCTCAGTTCAATTTTAGATTTAGGCTTACGGAGTCTGTAAACGAACACAGTGTACTCTAATATGATAATTTTTCATAGACCACGAGAACTGTTGGAATTTGGACTAACAACTTTCATTTCAATGTAGGAATTATAGGTCCAGAACTTACCTTGCATTAGTAAATCTGCCTCTTCATTGTACACGTAATTTGTGGGAACAAAAATGTCCAATTGCACAAGTTTATCGCCAGCATTGGATAACTATTAAAAGCACTTGATAAATAAAGCTACTAGTTCCCCTCATTCTAAAATTATGGCGCGCCGTCTCGAGGTCTGAGCTAGATTTTAATTTTTTTCTGAGAGTGTGTTCCACAAAGCGTGTTTTATTATAAATTCAAATTGAATGTTATTGATCTGAGCAACCAAACTATTTTCTTCAACGTGCCGCAACAGTTAACAGTGCATGTTGTGATAGTAATAGTCAGTGTCGGTAGAAAAGAACGTGGTGTTCAGAGTGCCAAAAATTTCACTGGTATTTTATAAATGAACTGAAAGGTAGAAGAAGAGCTAAAAAGGTGCAAAAATATTTTGACTATTCTGTATACTTAAAATGAAAAACAAAGCGAAAATAGCTCAACGTATCGTCATTTTATCAAGTCCTAAATTAAAGTGTAAATGAATAAAATTGAACGTTGCGAACTCATCGGTTCATTTATATCTGAAGTTTGGTTTTTGGATAAAGCAAACAAATAAGAGTAAATCAAAGCTACAACATCAACCCTGTGTACTATGAAGAGAGAAGAGCAGGCGTCCCAACAGGCAGCTCAGAGAAGAAGTTGCTCAGCAGCTTTTTGGTCTTACGTCTCGTTGGCGATTCACTCTCCGTACCGAGCTCAGAGTCAAAGAATTTGCTCTTTGCTTTGCGCCTTTGGGCGATTTGTTAAAATTGAACTTGTTTTTCTGGTTCTAACCGACTATCAACTTTTTTTGCGTTTCAGGATTCTCATCCTTCTTTCTTGCATAAATTTTCGGTTTTACTCTTAAGCGGCCCATAGACGATCAATTTAATTGTCAATATCATTGACTCAATGAATTGATGAAATTTTTTTTTGCCCACAAAGTCAATTAATTGACGGTCGTCAATCAAGCCCACAGATGATCCGATCAATTAAATTGTCAATATTCATTATTGTCAATTAAAGTGACAATAAAATTGATCGTCTATGGGCCGCTTTAGGGAGTTATCTCATTTGAGACCTTGTAAATAAAGATGCGCGCTGTCAGCTTTAGTTTCTTATGTCCGCTGAACCATTAAATTATGACAACTTTATTTAAAAATACGTGCAGATCTAATCTTTGTTGCCCCTGAATAGGAAACAACTAATGTATGTATAGGAACTCCTCTTAAGATTAGACTACTGTTGTGTCTATCGAAATTAGCGCTCCCAGGAGGGAAATGTGAGGTCCCGAGGTGTAGGTTAGGTAGGTCTTCCTTTTGTTCTCTTACGAACCATCTTTTTTTGGTTCAGTGCTGATTTTTTTTCAGTAATTATTACGTTTTCTCTTACTTTTATCATGTTTGAAAACTACTTTCGGCTTAGCTGCCTCTATGTGCATGTTGTGGGAACACCATCGTGTCCCGAAATACTACTCTCATAAAAGATTTTTGGGAATTATTAAGATTTTTGGGAATTATTAAGATTTTTGGGAAATTTTAAGAAATATTCTCGTAAAATATCTTTTTGGGAAACAGGCTCGTACAATTTTTGGAAAATACTTCACTTTAGGAAATGTCTAAAAACCGTTATCACTGTTATTCTCGAGCGTGAGAACGTGAACCAAAGTTCACCCGTGTGTGAAAGGACAATTCTTCACAGTTCGGTCGGAAAAACAAGCGGCGATTGTTTGGGGTAGAGGTAGGTGTGTTATATTTCACGGCCTCAAGTGCGGCGAGCGCAGGCATAGAGAACGACGCACACACGAACACACGCACTATACAAGCGCACCCAAGCCGAGGCTTTGCAGGGCAAGGAGGCGGACGTGACGTATGAACACAGGCCCGCACAACCGGAGCCAATCACCGCTCGCCAAAGCTATGACGCAAGAAGGTGTGTCTGAGCACACACCAATGGGAGACCCAGAAGTGAGAACAAACAAGTATCCCGCCAATCAGGATGCAGATACGGCCTCTGTAGAATAGAAGCTTCGAGACTAATCTCGAAACAAGGAAGCGAAACGTATATAAGGAGGGTAGATGAAGCCTCGGGGGGATTTTTTTGGGAACGCACGTGAGATACTGCGTACGACGTCTGAGAGTGCACCACACCGCAGGTCGGCCTCGCCGGCTGGCCTTCTTCTACCAAACTGCAATTTGAAAGTACAAGAAACTATAAACCAGCCTCGCATCGGTGATCGTCATGAATAAACGCGTCGGAGATTCAACCAAGAGCATTCAACATCTGTGCATCGGGGTCGAACTCACAGTCAACTTCAGCGGCAGTCGTCAACATTGCAAATGGCAAACAGTTAAGTTCGTCCACCAACAATGCGAAGAGTAACGCGCAAATCCACAGTGAAGTGGCTTACCAACGAAACTCTTAAGACACTCCAGGCACCAGGGCGGCTGCGAACGCGAGTTGGGATGCCGGCAGCACAACGGAGAGGCAGCAGGGGGGAGGCACCGCTGCAGCGCGGGAGCAAGAGATCAGCCTAGAACCGCAGCTATCCTCAGCAACAACGAAGAAGATCAGCAGTGAGCGATAGCGCATCGGCAGTGAATATCTATCGGTGATCGAAAGAGCGAGTGTTTTATAGTTGTGAGAGCTCTGTTAGGTGGTGATAAAAGTTCAATTTCAGATGTAGATCAGTACCCCAGAAAAGTGCTTTTCAAAGTGTCGCGCAAAATCATATAATTTGTAGGCAATCGGTTTCCTGTGTTTATTTAGTCGAGGATCGAATTCACGTTGTGAATTGTGCGGCGCTTCATATAATTCGACACCTTGTTGCAGCTCCAGGTTGAATCGTGATGTGTTATTCTCGCTAATATTGTGTTTTATGTTGCTGTGGAACCTGCGGTTTTGTGGATGCGTAATTTGTTGTCTACGATGGAGTATTGGTAACTTGAATTCTCGGTAAGCATCACATTTATATCGTGTCACGTTTAGAGTCTTATAACGGTAGAATGTGTGTGCCTTTCATTAATGCAGTTGTGCCCTTTCAAATTATTTCGTTTCAATGCCTTGTGTGATTTATCCGCGTGTTTCCCTCAAATCAATTCATGTAAATCTTCAATCCTTTTATTCTCCATGTCTGGTATGCAGGTGTACGCAAGCATGAAGGACAATACTATAAAATGTGTACGGGGGTTGGAATTCCCTCAGCGTGTGGGGAGGGGGGGTCCTAAACCCACCCCCTCGTCTCTGTATCGCAACAATCGTGCAAAGATTCCCTGGTCCCCAATTCCGCATGAATTGGTGTTCCTCCACCCTCTTTTAAAACTCGTTCAATATCATTACAGAGGCTTAAGCTAACGGATAATCTAATATAATCATACCATTATTCAAACAGTGAAAACAAATTATTGGAAGATCAAGAATTTTGTACATTTTCCGTATGGTCATTGATAATATTAAGTTCAGTGAACTAAGTATAAAAAAGGTTTTGAAGGAAAGAATGAGAGAATTGGGCCTTCATTAGCTCCAAATATTCAATAATATTCATTTATGATAGCGGAAAAGAAAATAATTTACTGCGTACTCGTATACCGCGTTCGTGCGCTGCTGTGTTTAGCTCTTGCGGGTGCCAGCTTTCGGTACTCGTTGACCTCTTTTTTTGTGTGTTATTGCAGAGTGGTTGTTTGCTTTGTGTATATTCATCTCTTCGACAGGTTTTTATCAGTCTCCATTGATTGATGTAATAAACCTAGTTTTCATTATTAGTTCAAATGTTTTCATTTTTCAAAGATATGTGCAGCTCTCTTTAGTCGACTTTAATCGTAAATGAACACTGCACTAATTCGGCTCATGTCCTCCGCATAAAATTAAGTTTCACAGATTTGGGAACGAGTCTCCATAATTTTTGCTTTTTCTTTGTTATTGTTAATAACGGGGAAGCGAGTGGAGAAAAAGCTGTGTGCCGACATTACCTGAAGGGACAGTGTAAACATGGTTTGAAAGGAAGCTCCTGTAAGTTTGCGCATCCTAAGCTCTGCCGTAAGTTTGCGAAGCTGGGAGGTAAGCGAGCGGGAGGTTGCAAAAGGGCCGAGAATGCAAATTTCTCCATCCTGCTGTGTGTTGGAGGGTGGAACGGGGGGAGCTGTGCCCGTGCAAAAACTGCAAATTCTATCACCCCAGGGGACTGATCTCGGCTGTGTCGGGGGAAAAACAGTCGAGCATTAGTGATTAGGAGCCGAGAATGCTCCCCAGGAGCGAACACCGCGAACCGAGGGGCGCACCACCTCAGAGAGGGCTGTCTTATGCTGATATGGTGAGCAAGCGTGCGCCGATTGTAGCCCAGAGGGACACGCAGCCTGCTGGTTCCTATGGCCAGGATGCAGGACTTCTAGGATCTTTTCCGGGACAGACTGAAAGTTTGTCTTTTTTAGAGCTGCGCAGGCAGGTCCAGGAAATCCAGAACCTGCTGACCTTGCTCCAGAAGGAGAGGGACAACGAACGCCCTCCTATTCAAGGGCTACGTCCGTGCAGCTGCCGAAGCCATTTGTAGAGAGTAATGTTTGCCCCACAATTATTTCCTGCAACATCGAAGGCTTGTGCCCACGTGCTCAGAAACATAAGGTTAAGATATTAGAAGAGAGAGCCTTGTTGGAGCATGCGGTTGTTGTGGCAGCGGTTGAGTCACACCTACGTGAGGAGATCCTTGATGCCGAGGTGAGCATGAGGGGCTACTGCTTGTATAGAGCTGACAGGGCTTCTGACAGAAAGAAAGGAGGCATTGCAGTGTTTGTCCGTGAGGATCTGGCTGCACTCTGCAGCCGCAGTGGTGCTCAAGAGTGGTTCAAATGGATGGGTGGAGCACATCGTCCTGTGGTTTTAAACGATGAGACTTATTACTGTTGTTATGTACAGACCCCCCGCGTGTCCTTCTGAGATGTTTGTTCCGGTTCTCCTTGATATCGCAGAGGGGATAGAGGACCTGGGCACACCTCTGCCGACTCTGATTATACTTGGTGATTTTAACTTTCCCAGAATAAACTGGTCCTTGAACAGTATCTACGGTGGCTCTCGAGAGGACCGATTACAGGCCAAATCTCTTCTCGAGTTCATGGACAAGTTCGCGCTTGAACAATCGGTGAACTGCCCAACTAGGCTGGATAGCTTACTAGACCTAGTCTGTACCAACCATGGTGAACTGGTGAGGGACGTGGTTGTGGAAGACACAACATTGTCGGACCACAGACTGATAGTAGTTAAAGCTGATATTGGATGGGCCAACCAACAGTCCAACGCTGAGCCGAACTATGGGAGTATCTTGGGTTCACTTAACTTCATGAGCTCTCGAAACGACTGGTGCAGTATAAGGGAGGAGCTTCCAAGAATCGACTGGGCTTCGAGAAGCGAGGGCATGCTTCCCTTGAACATGTATTAAGATCTCTGTGGTGTCCTGACAGAGGTCTGTTCAAAATACGCCCCACCGAAGACAGCAGTTCGTCAGACGTCAATTCAAGGATCGTAAGACCCTAATGCGGAAGAAAGCCCGTATACGTAGGCAGCTGCTCGGGGCTGTCAGCTCGGCCATTAGAACGAAACTACTGAGCAGGGCAGAGCTGATCGAGCACCAGCTGATACAGTCGCATGAGCTTGAAACTGCGACCAGGGAGAGGCGGGCGATTGAAGCAATTCGCAACAACCCGAAATATTTCTATGGGTACGCAAGGAGCAAGTCAAAGACCAAGTCCCAGATTGGCCCTTTCTATGCTGGGGACGAGCTCGTTGGAGACTCTTTGGCCAAAGCTGAGGTGCTGAGGAAGCAGTACGAGTCGGTCTTCAGTAGGCCGAGAAACTCGGACACTCTAGGTCTCCTGCAAGGACTACTCGAAGAAGACAGGCCCTCCCTTCTGGACGATGTTCGGTTCGGCGAGAACGAGCTGGTGACATGCATAAGGGAGCTGCCGTCCACGTCCGCAGCGGGTCCGGACGGGATTCCTTCGATCCTCTTAAAAAGCTGTTGCGAGGAATTGAAGGCTCCTATACATGCACTGTGGAGATCATCAATGGATAAAGGATGTGTGCCTGCTCCTCTCAAATTGGGAGTAATTATTCCGGTTCACAAAGGGGGCGTGAAGCATTCCCCTGCTAACTACCGTCCTATCGCCCTAACATCCCATGTAACTAAAATTTTTGAGAAGATCGTAGTTAAACGACTAGTTACGTATCTCGAGAGCAATAACCTACTGAACGACAATCAGCACGGTTTCAGACGGGGTCGGTCGTGCCTCTCACAATTGTTGGAGCATCAGCGGCAGGTTACGGAGGCACTTGGCTCTGGACTCGCTGTGGACGTGGTGTATCTGGACTTTGCTAAGGCCTTCGATAAAGTAGATTATGGCGTGCTGCTTAGGAAGCTCCGTCTTTTTGGAATCAGTGGTAGGCTCCTTGAATGGATTTATAGCTTCCTAACAAACAGGAAACAAGTTGTCTCAGTGGACGGGAGCAGCTCGACGGAGTCTGTGGTGGTGAGTGGTGTGCCTCAGGGATCCGTTTTGGGTCCACTCCTTTTCCTGATCCACATTTCGGACATCGATGTCAATCTCTTGCACTCACGGGCCTCATCCTTCGCTGACGACACCAGGGTCTTAAAAACTATAGCTACGGTGGAGGACTGTGAGGCTCTACAGAGTGACCTCCAGAAGATTTGCGAGTGGGCAACGCGAAACAACATGACCTTCAATGAAAATAAATTTGAGTTGGTGCGGTACGGTGTGCACCCTGACGCCTCCTATGCGTACAGCCCCACTGGTGGTTCAGTGATCGACCGCAAGTCTTCGGTCAGGGATCTGGGGGTCGTAATCTCGGATGACGGTGGCTTCGGAGAGCACATTAACCAGGTGGTGATTAGGTGCAGACGCCAGATCGGATGGATCCTGCGAACCTTTAAGACAAGGGAAGCCCCACTAATGCTGAAATTGTTCAAATCGTTGGTCCTCCCATTGGCAGAGTAATGTTGTCAGCTCTGGAGTCCGAGCACTGTTGGCGAAGTACAGAAGTTGGAGGGTGTACAGAGGACCTTCACTGCAAGGATCGACGGAATGCAGTCGTTTGACTACTGGAAACGGCTAACACACCTGTCCCTGTTTTCATTACAGCGTCGCCGTGAAAGGTACCTCATCATATATACCTGGAAGGTTTTGAATGGCTTGGCTCCGAACTTCAGGGACCAGGCAATGCGACTAACAGCCCAGCGGCACATTCGGCGAGGGAAAACTTGTAACATCCCAGCTTTTACCAGCAGGGCGCTGGCGAGCATCAGAACGAGGCATGAAAACTCGTTCTCTGTTATGGGACCTCGTCTATTCAACTGTCTTCCGGCTGGTACCAGGGAGTTTGAGGGGACACTGGAGTCGTTCAAGGGGAGACTCGATGAATTTTTGAGGACGATCCCGGACAAGCCTCCCTTGCCCCATTACTACCAGCCTGCTGAGGGTAATAGTATCCTGCAGCAGCTGGCATATATGAGAGCGACTGCCCCCTAACCTTGCCCGGCAAGGGAAGGAGGGCTGACGCCGCTCGTACTGGAAGCGCCGTGGCCTGCCTCGGCTGTGGTGGAGCTGCTGGCTCCCTTTGCTGGGGACCTGGGGCTCCGTCGCTGCGGGGAGGTTGGCGGTGTCGTGAGGCGGCGACTCATCGTGGCCTGGAGCTATGCTCCAAACTTCATCTCAGGAATCTCAGGAATAAAATCCTCGTGTAACGAACTTCATGCCTAAGGTTTTCAAGTTTTTACTTCAGTTGATTTTTCCTGTAAGTAATTTTCTGTAAGAATGACTTCTCACAATTTTCAGTGAGATAATTATACATTTACCTGGATTATTTTGAAGAAAATAAAATTGGTCACTATTATAGTCGTTACGTCATTAGAAATAGTATCCGAAGCTTCTCACCGTTTTTCAGTACACTTTTTCAATTAAAGCGTAGAAATATATCATTCATATTGTCTTATAAATAAAAATCTTTTAGTTGTCATAGACAATGGCTTCTATCTGGAATCGATGTTTTCGTTATACCGACAAGCTTCCGATTGTTACGCAAGTTTCCCCAGGTTATGAATATGTTGTGCACGATGTGCATCGGCGCGCAACGAACCGACTTCCCGTGCTCGATGTATTTAAGTGCTTCTGAGAAGCTAGATTGGGGCAGTCGAACGGGGAATATTTTAGTTTACTTTTTTAACGAATGATCATTTTGATGAAAGCTTTTTCACTAATCACGGTTGCCTTAAAATGTCAAGAAAATTTTTCAGTGCTAATTTTTTGTGAACTTTTCGTTAATTTTAAAGCTCCGTACTAAATCAATTTAAAGTTTCAATAACATATTAGGGAACGTTTAAACTAACTTACTTAATCTCATCACTGTGTTTTTTTTTTCATTCTAATTCTAGACTAGAAGAGTTGTAGTGTTAATGGGGCTCCATAAAGGAAAATAATATGGAATGCCATGGCGTCCTCCGTTTCTAAATTCCTGTTGTAGAAATGCAGTACGTATCTCTCTTTTATGCTAACAGTTCAGTATTGGAGATCGTGTGCAGGACTCTGGGATTTATTTTTCCGTGTTCACTTTGTCATGAGCCTATTTGCACTCGTGGTGAGTTCTGATCGATACCCTTCGGATTGGCAAGACCAAGTCTCTTTTTATTTCATTTCATTTTTGCCTGCAATTCACTGGCGGAGAAAAGGTACCCTGAGGATGAAAATAATCTAATTCCTCGTCTTTTTTATGAGCGACTCAAACGTGCTTGATAAAATTCGTTATTTGTGTTCAGCATGCCTGCTGCAAGACGTGCCCCCCGGCGGTCGCCTGCTGGACGCTGCCGAGGCGATGCTGAGCGGCAGCACGGTCGTCTTCGTCCTGTGCACACCCGACCTCGTGCTCGACCGGGGCCTGGCCAGGGTCGCCTACCAGGCGAGTTGCTTAAAGCAGGGCTTCTCAGCCTTTTTTCAACCCACGACCACTTTTTACACACACAAATAAGCTGAGGACCCCCTCGCATGTGTTCCTCTTACGAATATATGTATGTATACAGTATATATAAATTGTACGCTCTGTTTCATATCAAAAGTCATTGAAAGTTGTAAATAAATACCTTAACTGCATCCACTGTTAAATTCGTTAAATTTTGCGGACCCCACTTTGAGAACTGTCGCGAAAACAATGCTCTCTGAGCACGTAACGCAGAGGGACTTTCAACCCTCACACATAATGAATATAGTACACCTTTGTGCTTGCATGGTACCCACATAATAGGCATGGAAAATAAAAAACATTGGAAGATTAAAACACATCCTGTTTAAGAGGAACACGTGGAAAATTGGCACAAGTAAACATATTTTTATCGCAACACTCATTTTCGCACCAGAGCCCTCAGGCAAGATGTTAATGATCTGCGACATGATAGTTTTATCCGGCATAATGATGTTACATAGACAAACGGAGAAAAATTCGCTGCAGGACATCAATCCTGCTGATCACACGGTATTCATTATAAGGAAGACCTCCTTGTAAATTTGCACTTGATGCCTACATTCATAACACTCTCTGCGCGCCAAACAAAGATCTGCACTGTTCGGCGTGCTTCTTCTTCCCTTCATTCTTCACTATTACAACTGGAGTAAATACCCTGTCGTTGGCCTGTCGAGGCTCGAACACAGCCTCCAGGCTTCGTCATTAGCGTTGAATACCAGGCTGGCTGCCCGCTGCAAGGTTGCGAACGCTCAGCCGGTTGTGTCGCTACAGGCCCTCGGATGTTAGGCGTTCACAGCCCACGTCTCCGCGGTCTCAGCTGCCGCGCAGGCCAGCTATCCCAAACCCGCCTGTGAATGATTATCATTTTAAGTGACAAGCTCTATTTGAATCTTCATTCCCTGCAACATACCTACTTCACATGGCATTGATTGAATTACTTCTTTACTCCCCTTTAATTCTCAAAATCAAACATAATTTATTTCCCTTTGACATCAATCCGGATGAGTATTTTACCCCCCGCTTCACAAAACAGATCACAAAGCACTTTGTTACATAACAAAAAACATCAAGCCTGCAATTCAATAATAATTAGCATCACTGCGTCCAGAAGTTAGACGTACTACGTTTCGATGACTCCACATGAATTATCAATAAATTAAACCACGTATTCTCACCTCCCCTCTGGCCGTCAGGAAGCCTACATCCTTGCCACTGCACCGGTCAAATAGATCGGTCCCGCCTCCTTCTACCCCTTTTATACGTCAGCCGCACAAAGGCTGCGCATCGAGGGTTGAGCGGGATGCCCGCGCAAATCCTCGCCCTCTGATTGGTTCGTTCTTAAGCGTCCTTTCCTTATGCGACGTGTCCCTCTCTCCACTTTGAAATTACTCCGCTCTTTACTCTCAAATACCCAGACTTCTTCGTCCCCTGTTCGTAGCCAATAATTTTTTTTTGACCCACTATTTTTCTGTGCTATTTTGTTTATTTACAATAACTCCCGTATATGTGATAGATTTCGGACTAGCCCTTGATACATCCTCTACCTCCTACGTGCTCCTCCCATCTGCTGATGTGGTGCACCCCTCATCCCCTCACGATCCGCGCACTGCTGCAGAGCCGGCTGCTTGTTGCGTAGCGTTGGTTTCCATGTATATATGCCTAACATCAATTGTATCCCAACAGAACACCTAGCTTGAAGAATTTATGGGTCGTTCTCAAGGAACGTTCTCTTTTTCGAGAAATAGTTTCCATAGTAATTACACAGTAGTGATAATAAAAGTCTTTTTCTTTTTGTTGCTTATGAAGCTGAAACTAGTGTATAATTTCACACGATTTCTGAGAGACCTCATTTGAGACATTGCAGTGAAAAGCAGAAGATAGATTGCTTAGATTATCAGTTAGGTTAAACCTCCTTAACTACAACGGTGTTCTTCAAAGAGGGAAGAAAATGACATTTAGTATGAAATTAAGGTAATGAAGAATCAATTTGTTGAAAGTTTCCCCACACCATGCGCATAGAAGCAACAAGGTTAAAAATGAAAACCAGACAAAATAAGTTAAAGAAAATATTAGAATGGGCTGGAAAATATAACTGCAATGAACAGTAAGAAGATGGTCCGTGGTGAAACACAATGAATACTTTTTCTATTGCAACAAAAAGAAAGCCTACCTAACGTTCAGCTCGGGATCTTATATCGTGGGAGCGCTAATTCTCATAGACACAATAGTTGTTCCAATGAGGGGAAGTAGACGAGGTAAAATAAAATAAACTCAATAGTATTCATTCTCAATACTGCCACATTATTTACGATTTTTATTTTGTTCAGTACATCATTTTAATCATCTTTTTCCCTTGCTTGCTTTAAGTATCTTGATCACTTGGAGATCTTTCAATCGATCTGACTTTGCAGTCAAGTCTCACTCGTTATATTCCATCAAAAGACGACTTGCCTGCAATTATTACCATAATGTCACAACTAACTTCAAATGGTTGCTCCCTCTTTCGAGTATAAATCTAAAAACTCGGCGCTTCTCAGTGGCATGTAGGATTCATGAGCTACACTAAGGAGGCGGATTGAAAGTATGTATCCGCGTCGGTGATGCTTTGGGGAACAAACGCTCCTCGGTGGTAACCAAAGCTATCTTCCGCAAAATCCCCAACACTAATTGCTCGAGTTCGTTGTGGGCTTAGGCAGGCCCTGACTTTTCATTCTGCTGCTCTTCAGACTTTAAAGTTATACATCATCCTGACCTCTGTAGCCTGGAATTAGCACTCCCAGGAGGGAAATACTACGTCCCGAACTGAGTGTTGGGTGGCTTTTTTTTTTAGAAAGAAAAAGGTTTATTTTTCAAGTTGCCACATGAGATACATGCCAACATATTGGCTTTTAAAAGTTTCTTAATATAGGACGTCCTAAAACAAAAGTTCCATACGAGGAGTACTAATTGACAAACCATCCGAGGTGTACGAATAGATAAGCCATACGAGGCCTAATAATAGGCAAACTATACGAGGCACTAATAGACAAATAGATTGACCATACGACCATATTAATAGACAAAATATACAAGGCGTACTAATAGACAAACCATACGTGGCGTGCTAATAGTCTGTATCAAGCTTGGGGTAGTTGAATGAGAAATGAAAAATATCATCTCTTCGATATTTTATATTCCAAGAGATTCCGGTATAGCGTTTCTTGTCTTTTTCCTATTTCGATAATTTCAACTAAGAACTTGGGAGTTTCGAAGAATTCTTCAGTAGTATTCGAGTTATTTATATGATTATCGAAGGAGCAAAAATACAAAAAACGCTAAGCCGTACCAGATTGAAACACCGACAATCAAGTACTGAGAAAAGGTTAGTCACGAAGTAATTTATAAAGAACATCGCGCAACACAGCACGCACATCTAGAAATGCGTAAACAAACTTACACTCAAAAATGAAATGAATGGCTTGTTCGGCATACAAATATAGAGACAATTTTTGCATGAGCGCTTTATTCCATTTGTCTGTTTATACTTTTAATTTCTTCTATTCACAGAAATGCCTTTCGTTCGGGGTCGTGATAGATCGATTTATAAATCATTAAGCAAGCGCAATCAATTTGTTTATTTCTGGAATTTGGTTCAGTGTTAACTGATTGCAGAGCTTTAGGTAAAATGTAATGTGTCTTGAGGTTTTGCTTCTTACGCAAAAAGTATAAATAGAAACATATATATGTACATGTGCGTGTATATATGTGCGAACGTGTGCATGTGTACACTGATACATAGACATTTGTTTGCGTGCGCACACGTACACACTCATGCACAAACTAACACACATATTCATATATATACGTATTGAAAATGAATATAAGAAAAATGAATAGAAGTATAAACATGAAAAATAATCTTGCTCTTTCTATATTTAAAATGACAGCCGAAGCTCTGATGAATCGTAAGAAATAACCTGAGGAAAGATAAGGAATAGAAAAACGACTTCGAAAAACGCATAAATGGAATAGTTTTTTAATTTCCTAAAAGAAATTTTAAGAAAACTCGAGTTACCGCCGAGGAACAACAACAAAAAAACATATTTCATATCTTCTCGATATTCTCTGCAACATCATGCGGACATGGGTACATGGGATAAAATGGAGATACAGTGTAAGCCGGTTACCACTCATGATTGACAAATATCTACAAAATTTTGGCAGAAATGCGTAAACAAACATATACTCAACATCAAAATTCATAGCTTGTACAACATACGGACAGAAAGATAATTTTACCACGATTCATATGCTCAAATTGCGCTTTATTTCATTAGTATTTGTCATTAATCCGATTCACAGAAACGCCCTCTGGGGAAGTGATGATCTATTTTTGAATCATTTCGCTAGTGCAAAAAGATTTATTAACCGGATGGTTTTTACGTAAAGAAATGAAATAGAAACATGTATATCTATTTATGTAGATATATATATATATATACCTACATACGTACACGCACATATTAATATATATACTTATTGAAAATGAAATATAAGAAAAAAATACACATAGAAAATAAAAAGATAAAAACAACCTACCATCTACTACACCGAAAATGACAGTTGAGCTCACTGTAAGAAGAAAGAAACCAAGAAATTCGGAAAAAATAACTAAGAAATTATTCGGAAAAAATAACTAAAAGGAAAAGAAGACTTCGAAAAACGTAAAAATGAAGTGGTTTTTAATTTCTTCATAGAAATTTTTAAGAAAACTCAGGTTACAGTCAAGAAACAACAAAACTCTTCAGCATTATACGGACATGTGTACGTGGGATAAAATGGAGTAACATTGTGGCCGGATATCACATCTGAGTGGAGAAAATGAAAGCTTTTTGTCATGTTCAGGACGACCTTTTTTCGGTTTACTGCTGTCCTGTTTTCAGCCTGTCCTGTTTTTCCTGTTTTTACTACTCTTCACCTTTTATCTTGTTTCATGAACTTTCTTTCTCTCAACTTACTGTTTCTATGCACCTCGGGCTCAAATTCTACGTTCCATCATATTTATACTAAATGGCGCCTTCCTCCTCCCTTTCTTCGGAACGGCTTCTTTTTAGCGATTAAGGAGACTTTAACATCTAATCTGTACATAGGACTGCTTGGCGATCCACTTGAGCAACGCGGCCAAGTCCAGGAAAATAGTGCCCGTTGTAGTGCCAACTTCCATCCCGTCCACCCAGTGCCAGGCGTTGACTGGGACACCCCGAGCCAGAGAAGACTCCCTCGTGAGCGCGACTCCCAATCGCATCTTCCCTCTGGGGGCAATCCTCTTCCGGCCTATTCGCCTCACCGAGCCTAAGGCCTACATGAAGCAAGTGAGCTTCAAGCTAATTAGGAATTATGTTGATGAGAACATGGCAACACTCGCATAAGCCCGTGAGGATTGTGAACATTAGTTTCCTACGTGTTTTCTCAGTTCAAATGTGATGTTTTATAAATTTAGGCGCAAATGTTGTGCGTAGCAGTTGAAAGGTTTATTCAATATAGATTTTCTTGCATAGTAAATATTTATCTAGAAGGATTTCATGTACTAGCTGCCAGAAAGGAAATCTGAACTTAAAAACGAAGCATATTCAAATGTGAGAAATATTTCTACGATACAATCGCAATTTAGTAGCTAAAAAAAGAGGGAAATTCAATTTTCATTCAGTCGTAGTACGGAAAATCAAACGAATGTATGTGTGCAATATATTTTGAAGGAAAAAGTCTACGAAATTTCAAACATGCTTCATTTATTTTTCTTCTTGATAACCGTAGAGCTAAATACGTTGTTAATCACACTTTTTTTAATCATTAATTCTACTTATAATGAACTACAGTTCTAAAAATACCAATGCAGCGTTGGATCATGCAAAAATCCTAGCTTCGTAAAAAGCTTGATTCGCTATTGACTCACTTTAGGTGAAATAATCTTTCTAATTGTATTCTTCACTTATTTACTTAAGCTTCGTGCTTTGTTCAAGTCATGATAAGATCATTCGAAGTTACGAGTCCTGCAACTTATCGAATCAATAAATGATGCATCTAGATTCCATGAAATTCATTGATTCCTCTTTCGATCCGCTCGATACAGGGTTTTACTTTGATTGTTCGATCTATGAAACTTGATTCTTCTAAGTGTGTTTGCTGCATCAACCTCCTGAAAAGTTTTCAACGATTTGTCTGGGTTTCAGCAGCTGAGGCTTCATTTTGTTAACCCAGTTTTGGGTTAAGAAATGTCTACTGTATAGTTTCAATGTTAATCTCTTTATTTCGGCGCAAGAACCATTGCAACTTCGACTGGAGATTTCTTCAAATTAATCTAATATTTGTAGATGGAACAATTTTCATTTCGACCAAAAATAATCGAATGCATGGCAGTACGGAACTCAATTGTCTAGCACAGTATTAAAATTGAACCTTCAATTTGGATGCTAGAGTTCCGTCATTCGTTGCACCTTTTATTTATTTTTATTACTATCATTACTATTTCATTATTATAGTATTACTACAATTTTATTATTTATTCTATTTTGTTAGCACTTCTTTTTGCGGTTCCACAGGTCTCTAAATGCATCAGCGTGACGGAGCAGCGGCAGGTACGAGACACGCGGCAACTGCAGGCCGAGACGCGTCGGCTGCTGCAAGAAAAGCACCTCCGCCAGTCGCAGGAGCGCGCCGTGAAGAAGGCGCTCGAGCTCTTCCAGTCTGCGCCCTCTGCCTCAAATCTTCTCAAGGTGAGACAGGGGGATTTATTCTATCAAAACTACGTATTGGTACATATGTGTACCACTAGGTTATTTGCTCATTTGCGTACCGGTATAAATGAATGGCATTTCAACTATTTCACTACCTTTTACGAAATAAAATTTTATCATACAAGGTAACATTACCGTGCAATTGTATTTGTCACACTTCTGAGAAAGGTTAAACATGTATTCAAGCAATAAAGCCGGTTTGCAATACGGTTTTTTCCAACCTAACCAAACCTACCGTAGCAACCGCGAAAAACGTGGTAACGTGTTAATGAATTGGTTGAGGATTGACTGGATTTGATTGATTGATTTTCTAAAGCCAACAGGGTTAGTATCAGGTACTAGGTAACGTAGGGAGAAGTCTTCCATGGTTGTTATTTATTTTGAGAACTCGTGTGACATTTTCTGATTAAAATCAGTTAAGTTTTAGCCTGTATTTTCAAATGGCTGCGCATCAGTACACTCAAAATTCATTTTATTATCTAGAAAGGTTATTTTATGGATATGCGAAAATTAATTCCACATTTTCTAATTCAAGGGAAATCATCAGTACCCATTTTTCACATTTCTTGACCCAATAAACGCGTTTTCCATCGGTGGACCAGCACGAGATGGGAGTCAGACCCACACCCATTGAACATTACAAGCTGGGCCATTAATACTTTCAGTGGACATGACCCACCGGTGGTTACTGAGGGAATTTTCATAATGCTGCTGACCGACCAGCAGTCACGAACTCAATTTCGATCAGAAGCTAAAAACTCTTCTACGAAGGCCTTTAACTTGGTATTGCTAAACTCGTATTCAATCAAATTTGACAGATTTTAAATGAAACGCGTTGTTTCAAGCAGAAATATTCAATGCTTTTCAAACTAACCAACCAAAATACTTCCGTGAGAGTGGGTTTGCTCCGAACATTGAACATATATTCTCAGCGTACATGCGAAGGTTTTATAAATTCTGAAACATCAAGTGAAAACACCGACAAATTTCATACGACAAGTGTAAGTTGACAGCACTCTTAACTTCGTCAACCGTACATGTTTTGAGTCTTGAGCAAAAAAAAAACGCCGATCTCTAATTTTTTTATCAAGTAATAGAATCTGATCTTCGCCGGCTAATATTAGAATATAATCATTCATTTACGCGAAAGGAAACTTTTTAATTGAAACCAATTGACTATAGGGGCTTCGCGCTGTCACGACTTTCGTCCTGCATTTTTGTTCTAGAGTGTCATGTTCTTCGTAATGTTGCTCGCTCGTCAGATTATAATATTTTTTACTTTCTTCCTTGAATTTTCCTTATTGGCTTTAGCTTGATGCGGTAGGAGAGGAAGTAGTTGAATTGAGTACGCTTTCTTTATTTTCGCTATCAGCACTCCTAGGGGAAAATGTGTGAGGAAGCCATGTTTTTGTTTAAATGAAATGATTTTCGTTAAGGAATACCTTTTTTCGATTCACTGCTGTCCGGTTTTTCAGCACTTACTACTTTCTTCTTCGATTTTTATCTTGTTTCATAAACTGCTTTCTCAACTGTTTCTTTACCCTTTCCGCATAAATTCCGCGTTCCCTTAAATCCATACTAAATGGTGCCTTCCCTATTCCTCTCTTTGGATCGCCTTCGTGGCGGATAGGGAGGCTTAAAATAAATAAAAATATTTTGCTCAGAAGTGCGTCAGGAAAGTTATTTGTAGTGTAACTATTTATTTGTTATGAGATATTTGTCTCGTTCATAATACTCTTTATCGGTAATTCCCTCATCCTCCTAATCATTGATATATTAACAATGTTCATATAGTGCGACGCAAAACAATACATCTTGGGTTATCTATTTTTCCGTACAAAAAAGTTCATTAAGAAAAAAATTAATGCTTTGTCTACGGTAAATACACGTGTTCTCTTACGATCCGAGGTCTTCCAGCTGTTATCGCTTAAAACCTTATCTACTGTAGCCTCTTGTCGAGCATTCTAGAGTGCTGCACATGAATTCCTAATACAGATAAAGAAATTGCTGTTGGCAGGAACAAATCGAAAGTGTGCGAGATATTTTCAGCTGATTTTTATATATCGAATTGGAACAAATGAGCCTCTTACGAGAATTTTAATGTATTATTTGCATCATGTCACATTTAGTCTAATGAAATATTTGAAAGCGCTGTTGGTTAAGTGCCTTGTGTTTCGAAACATATCATTTAGTGCAAATTCGTAGTAAACGACATTGAACTATAAAATAATGTTATCCCCTCAAGGGAGAAGGGAGATTCAATTATTGTATCGATGGGAGTTAGCACTCTTGGGAGAATATGTGAAGTCCCGAGCTGAAGGTTAGGTAGGCCTTCTTTTTGTTGAAAAAAGTTTGTGTTTTGTTACGGACCTTCTTTTTCAGTTCACGTCTGTCCTGTTTTTCATCACCTACTACTTTCTTCAACTTTTTTCCGAATTTACGATTTTTATGCACCTTGTACGTTAAGTTCGCGTTCCCTCAAGTCCATACTAAATGGTGCCTTCTTTATTCCTCCCATTGGAACGCCTTTGTTGCGGTTTGGAAGGCTTGAACTATCATCTGAACTAATCTAAACTGTAGTTATTTACCGAATTTGAATTCTCATGATGACCATCTATGTAGTTGAATGTCATGTGTAATTTTATAAGTTAGACTCGAGTAAACACTTCTGACTCTATTATTGACATTTCAGGTAGAAAGCTGCCTGTCGTCAATCACTCAACGCCCCCACCACCTGGCGGGGCTAGACGATGACACGAGACGCCTCCTGGATGATCTCGGTGCCCCCACATCTCCTCAGCAGACCGTGGCCTTGTACAACTGCAGTGAGGTATCTATCGGAACGTCTTTTCAGTTTCACATAACGGACAGTACGTCTTTTTAAACAATTTCACTAAATTGCAAGTGCGTTTTTAAAATTCGTGTTAGCTTGTAGTCAATTAAATGGCAAGTTCAGTGAGAAGTGGTCGCTTTGGCTCCTTGTTCTCCCCCCTTTTTTTAGACTGTATCCTGTACGATAACTGAAAATACATTTCTTTTTAGCCAACGGTACAATATAACGCTATTTTCTATTGAAGTCACGAAAAATTTGCTTGATCACTTATAATTTGTAAAAAATTTTGATTGCATACATTCATTATATCAGTTACCCCCGATCTTTTATTTTTTAAATTTGGCATCTTGGCTTTTTTATTTTCGATCTTAGCTAGAATTTTCGAATTCAACCATATCATGCTTAAATTCATCTTAATTTGAACTTGGCGAAGTCATAATGAAAAATTTGTAGTAAAATATCCAAAATAAGGACAAAATTCTTCGTTTGATAAAATTATTTTGTGCCACGATTGGAGCATAAAAGGCGATGACATTTCTCCACTAAAAACTCATGCCTGACATGGGATTTGAAATAAAAACTGCCAACATATTAAATCTCAATATAATTTCGATAAAAAATACATAATCCTTTCACGGCAACAATTTCGTTACGGCATGCACCACCTGCTCGTCTCATTGAACTACTATTGAGGACCAAAATCCTGACGAAGTGGATCAATAGGCGTAGTACATGATTACTGAAGCATCATGAGCAATGTATTGGAGGGATGCGAAAAGAACTAAGCACAACCTTTGCAGCAGATCGCTTTCTGTTTAACAGCATGGGACGGACGATAAAAAGTAAGGTTGGACTGTAAGAAGGGCAATTGCTCGAGAGGAACTAATCACGTGAGGCGCTAAGTGCACAAATGAATATAAATATAATTTAAATCACCAAAATATCCTCGCACAATAGAGCAAATAGCCATGCACAGTTTTTCTCGATACCTTAAGATAAGATATGAGCACCTGAGGCGATAGTGGGTTGTCACTGCTCGTCTCTAACTTAACTTCAAACTCATTGCTTACGCAAACGCCAGTGTCATTTCCAGTTATCTTATATATAAAATTTGGCATTAAGTAACAGACTATCTTGGTGTCATTATCTACCCCGTATAATAATTATGCCATGCTCTGCGTTCATTGTACATGCTGGGCATGGGCTACCTGCATCGTATGTGTCACACAAGCTCGTCACAGCTAATATAATACAAATGTGAAGCAAATCGTTGGAATATGAATTGCGCATCAGCAGTATAGTGGGTAATAATTCAAATTAGATTACTTCAACTCTTCGAACGTATCAAAGGGTTTTGCTCTCCACTTCTTGTACCATTCCAGTTATTTTGTTTTCTTTGTTGAATTTGTTCCATACAGTGTTTTCTGACGCTCACTTCTTAACTGGCAGTTCATTTTCCTTATGTTAGTCGCAACGTGATGTTAGTGCCAGTGTAATGACAGTTGTGATATCGGTAAAATGAGTACAAAAGTGCTCACAATAAGCTGATGGTTTCACATAAGTTTTTCGAATTCTACCTGTTTGGGTTTGACTAAACTTTTTTAAATTATGTTAAGATGATTTTTGTCTGATGCACAGTAGATAACGATTCCCAGCAATTTATTAGTGGGAGCGAAGTGAATGATAATCCTCAATGAACAGATTGTCAACTGCCAGGAAAAATTGCTAAGGAGTGTTTTACATACGGCAGTCTAGCTTGTTTGTATAAGCCCCAGTTGCTGAATTACCTTTTGTTCTTCAGGAATATTACACCGGAATATTAGTTAAACGTTCGAATACTGAATTGTATAGAAACGTTCTAATACAAAAACTATGAATTTGATTCATTTGATTGGTGTGAAGAGATAATTAAGGCTAAACCTTGGAGCTGGCAGCACATAAATTGCACGGAGGTAACATCTGCTACACGTTTCAATGGAGAGCCACAGGTGATAGTAGCAATTATATACCATCAGTGATACTTGTGCGTATAGAAACTAGTAGTCTCATGTTGCATTATGGTGTCTTTACCTTTTTAATAGTTGAACTTCCGAAAGTCTGTATATGATCGAGTTAAATTATCTACATAAAGCGTTACTACCGTGACGATCGTAAAACGCATTTCAACTTTTGCCGTTCCTTCGATATACATACATTCATTTAAAGCAATGTACATGTAATCCCGTAATGGCCTCAAAAATTGTATAGAAATAAACATTAGGACTTTATTATCCAGTTAATTTCCCCTCACTGTAAATAAATTGGGGCGTCACGTAGCATAACTGAAGCACGTACGAAATGCTGAAATTAAATTTCTGCGCTGCACGAAATTACGTAAAAACAAAGCACATAATATAAGCTTCGAGTCGAGACATAGCATTTTTGTGAATGCTGCAAATTTTTAGTATAGTATAGAACATAGTATGCAAGACACAAATTAGACAGTCTATTTAACGAATCGAGAAGAGATACCGACGCTCTCTAGATATATTCAACAGTTTCATGCCTAAAGCCGACAACACCATATTGTCAGCCACTTATTGTCAAAGATATAATTTTAATGCAGCAGCACAGAGTGCACAAACGATTAAAATTAACGCTAATTTGAGACACGTTGCCGGACTCTACGTTCAACTTTCAAATTGCTTCTGAAGAATTATTTCTAAAATGCACGAGTGAATGTAAGCTCATTCATTTCCAAAAATGATTGTAACTCAAATCAAACAATTTAATAAAATATGATAAATCTTATACGGCCGTGAAAAAGGCGGTGGCTCCAAAACTGTTTTACATTCTAAAGTCATGATCACTTCAACAAAAATACATGAAGTGCTCTGATCTACTGAACATTCAAGATGTGAACATATAAATATTAGAAATGAGACAACTACACAAGGGCGCCAACTTTGAAGCTAAATTTGTGCGGAATAAAAGTTTCCCTCTAAAAAGGTTGTGAATTAGAGATAATTGCACTCAATTCTAAGATAACATATATAAATCTTTGCAACAAAGATGATACGAAAGACTCAGCCCTAAATAACAATTCTCACCCACAACAACACGATGAATTTGTGAAAGCACCAATACAAGTGTCAGAATAAATTAAAAAAAAAAACAAAGAATCCGCACTATAAAATTAGTTCAGCAATTACTTGAGTTAGGTTTGTACTTCGAATTTGAAAACAAATATTCCATTCTTGTTTTCGTAACACAAAGAAAAAGGAGTTTGTAATTTTGATCCCCGGGAAATTCAAGTATTTTACAATAGACATTTACAATGATACTGACAGTGTCGTTAGCTTCAACGAATAATTCTACTGCAATAACCCGTTTGTTACATATATTTATTGTCGCACTATATAGCATTCTGCTACATCGTCAACATGTATATCAGTTCCTATTTTTTTTTTGCTATCTTATTGTACTCGCACTTGTGCAGCTCACCTGATTTCTAAGTCGAAGAACAATCGAAAATGTTTCCGACACACAAGACCAACGTCTCAATACAAAGTTTACATACAAAAATTAGATCACGATGAGGAGGAGGTTGGAAGGAGACGTGACAGATGTAACAGGATTCAAGTTAACCCAATCGAAGGAAGATAATGCAGAACCTGCATTTGCAGACGCACCAAAACCTTGATCACTAGATTAGCGTAGTAAAACAATAACTTTCATATGCGTATGAGTCATGAGGTTGTTTTACTTTCTGCGTTCCCATTAAACAGATAACCTCTAGTCTAGATTTTTTCTGAAAGGTGCTAGCAATCGGCTAAAGAGAAGTCGGTGAACCGAAACAAAAGATCCACGTCTGTAACACAGTAGAAAAACCAATTCAATTTCAGCCGAAGAAAAGCCTACCTAAGCTTGAGCTCGGAACTTCGCATCTTCCTTTTAAGAGCGCTTATTGCAAAATATACAATAGATTAATCCTCTAGAGGGGTTGGAAAAGTACATGCATTTCAATGAATCAAAATATAAGTCTTGCAGCTCAAAAACTAACTCCAAAAAAACAAGGAAACGAATTTGACATGAAAATCCTTTTTCCGCTAATCCAAATCAAATACGAAGAAAGTGGTAATAGGTGAAATATTTGAGATATTAATCGAAAAAAATAAATACTGAGCACAATTTCGTAGCCTGTGTCCAACATAGATGCATTGCTATTCACGAATAAGAAAACGCTCTCAAGACTGATCAACCATAAACAGAATAATAGACTTCCACGCCAAGTCTTTTACGGCTCTAGGATTTTGCAGGTGCAATTTCGCAACTACAGTAGATCGAGCTTTATCTGCAACTTGAACTCTGATTGATAAGACCGTATTTTGTTACACCGATACCTTAATTATGTTGAACTACTTGGAAAACTACTGCTGGCTAATGATTATATGAATAGTGCTTAAATGCATTTCTGGATGAAATAATTATCTACTCCAGCTAACCTTTGAGCGTGGTAAGAGTACATTATTATACTCAACTGATCCATGTAGATTCTAGTGATAATTCAACCATAAAATTCGTGTCTTCAAAGTTTAAAAGAGTTTAGTCAAAATCTTATGACTAAAATCGAAACATTTTTTACTGCAAATACATGAAAGCTGAAATAGAAGATTTTACTGTAGGAGCCAATAGCGATTACACGATCTGAAGGTGGAACTATTTTCAACGACAGAGTTGGTGAACGTAATCACTATCCGATTCCAGTTCGGATTTCTCTTCATTCACTCTATCAAGTTCTTACCGAAAATTCACAGTCCGCGCATAATATAATGAACTGAGTAGTAGTAGTAGTAACTTAGGTTTGCTAGCGCTTCAGTTATTCAAACTATATCGCACCGGAGGTCACATAATTTAATCAGTATCCGGCTTTCTGATTTACCACGTAAGATGAACATCAACATTATACAAACATCAAAAATTAATATATGATCGTAATTATAATTACAACTCAAGATTATAATTGTCTCCCCATTGAAATTTCGTACATACTACAGTACATTCGAACACACTGGGCAGCCAAACCCCGTAGGGGGCTTCAGCTGCCCACCCACTATGGCCGGACGCCTTACCCACGCTGAAACCCCCCGAGGTACCAAGTAGTAGTAGTAGTAGTAGTAACATAGGTTTGCTAGCGCTTCAGTTATTCAAACTATATCGCACCGGAGGTCACATAATTTAATTAGTATCAGACTTTCCGATTTACCACGTAAGATGAACATCAACATTATTTGAACATCAAAAATTATATGATCGTAATTATAGTTACAACTCAAGAGTATAATTGTCTCCCCATTGAAATCTTGTACATACAACAGTACATTCGAACACACTGGGCAGCCAAACCCCGTAGGGGGTTTCAGCTGCCCACCCATTATGGCCGGACGCCTTACCCACGCTGAAACCCCCCGAGGTACCAACGTAGCGCGCCCGGCCATATTGCAGTTTCTTCATCTACAATCTTCCAATACGATATCACGCTTGGTTACAGTGCATTACTGCGTGGCTTCATGTTAAATCTCAGAAAATAGCTTGCACCTCTCCAGGAACAGCTGTAACGCTGCTGCGTTAAAGCCTGAGCGCTCGTTTTCCCTGAGTATTCCAATCAACACATCCTCCGTGCAGCCACGAAGACTTGGGAAACACACATTGCGTATAGCAGAGTATCTTGGATATTCAACGAGAAAATGCACAACAGTCAGGGGAACACGGCACCGTTCGCATTGCGGCTGCGGCTGTCGCTCCATGAGGTGGCCGTGCGTTATGCGAGTATGGCCGATGCGGAGGCGGCAGAGTATCACCTCCATTCGACGAGCACGGCAGTTAGAAGATGACCACTCTCGGATAGTGGGCTTAATGTTTCTCAATTTATTGTCAGTTGTGGCCGTCCAGTTTCGCTGCCACAGATCCTTCACCGCCGCCTTGATGCGAGGATAAAAATCACGGGAAGGGACCATCAAATTTAGTGTTCTCTCACTTGACCCAGCAGCTTGCTTAGCTTCCCGGTCTGCTCTCTCATTGCCAGATATCCCCACATGCGCGGGCACCCAGCATATAACGACACTCTTCCGTTCATTTACGAACTGTGCCAGCTTTGTGACGATCTCCGCAATAATGGGGTGGGTACTGTTGTACATCTGAGCAGCATCTATTACGCTTTTCGAGTCAACGAAGATGGTGAAAGAATGACAATCGTGCTCCTCGATCAGCTGTAGCGCTTCCATCACACCATACAGCTCCGCTGAGAAAATTGAGGTCTCTGGGAGCAGTCTCCTAGCCCTCACTATTTCCCCGGACACAGCGGCACATCCCACAGCGTCTCCTGTCTTAGAGCCGTCTGTATAAATCTTCACAGAGTTTGCGTGTTTCTCCAGTATATGCTCCATGAAAATTCCCTTCAGGATGTTAGCCGGCATTGACTCCTTTTTCGGCACTCGACATCCAGGGCAGAAGCTCTCCACGGGGACACGCCATGTCGGAGAGCAGTCAAACAGCACAGGTAGCACTCTCATGGGTCCCAGCTGCATGGCGGCCGTCAGCGCCGGATAGTTCATTGATGATGGCAGACAATACGGGAAAGGCAGATGTCGTCCGGAAGGCGCGTGCACGCTTCTCCATGTAGGAGACAGGGGCAGCTGATCTAGACGAGCCAGGTACTGTAGGCTCAACTGTACACGGCGGAGCCAAAGAGGAGGTTCTCCACTCTCCACACACAAACTGACTGACGGGGAGGTCCGAAAGGCGCCAGTGCAAAGCCTTATGGCCGTGTGGTGCACCGGATCAAGCACTGACAACGAAGTTTCCCTTGCATACTGGTATACAGTGCATCCATAATCCAGCTTACTTCTGATCAGGGTTCTGTATAGGCGCAGCAATGTTACACGGTCAGCTCCCCACGCCAGGCCTGATACACATTTCAACAGGTTCATTCTTCTGTTGCAATCAGACTTCAGCGCGGCCAGATGGGGTTTCCACGATAGCTTGTCATCAATAGTTAGGCCCAGAAATTTGGCACTATGAGCAAAGTTTATCGGTACTCCCCGGAGAAGTAACTGTGGAGGGTCCCGTCGGCAGCGTCCCTGAAAATGCAGGGCCACAGTCTTCCCAGTGGAGAATACGAAACCATTTTCAGTCGCCCAGTCATTCACACCGTTGATAGCCAACTGCACTCTGCGCGCCAGCGCAGGCAAAAACGCTGATGAAGAGTAAATCATGAAGTCATCAACGTACAATGACGACGAGACATCGGCTGGCAGTGTGGAGGTGATGTCATTGACGGCCAGAGAGAAGAGGGTGCAGCTCAGCACACTACCCTGGGGTAGGCCCTCCTGCTGGGTTTGCCAAGGCGACAATGTGGCTCCCACTTTTACACGAAAACTCCTCTCCTGGAGGAACCGCTGTACAAAGAAAGCCAAATTGCCCCGAAGGCCACATCCATAAACACGTTGGAGGAGCCCATGTCTCCAAACGGTATCATATGCTTTGTGCAGGTCGAAGAAGACACACAAGCTCTGCTTGCGGGCGGCAATATTCTGAACCAGATGACTCTGCAGTCTCACGACAGCATCCGTGGTCCCCCGAAGCTGCCTGAAGCCGAACTGGGCAGGGTTCAGAATTTCTTCTGCTTCCAGCCATCGTACAAGGCGAACGTTTACAATCCTCTCCAATAGCTTGCACACACAACTCGTTAGGGCGATAGGTCGGTAGCTGTCTGTACGGGTGGCCGGTTTCTGAGGTTTGGCAAAGGCAAGGATTGTTGCAGTGCGCCAGTCCCTTGGAAATACGTGGGTCGTCCAGACCTTATTGAATATATGAAGCAGCTGGCGTAAGGCTGATGAATGCATCCTCTTGAGCATCTGATAGTGAATCCCATCGGGGCCTGGTGCAGTATTATTGCAAGTTCTCAAGGTGCGGTAGATTTCAAGAAAGGTGATAGGCTCGTTGTACGAGAAAACTGTTTCTGTTGCAAAGTCTGGTTTATGTTGTTCTCTTTGGCGTTTTTGTGCTCGGAAAGCAGGTGGATACTGGGCTTCGCTACTATTATGCGCGAAACTATCAGCCAGCGCCGCCGCCACCCGCTGAGGATCCGCCGTGAGTATGCCGTCCACTTCTAAACAAGGCCTGCCACAGCTGTATTTTCCCTTCATCTTACCCACACGTTGCCAAATTTTGGTCATGGGTGTGTCGGTATTTAGGCTGCTAACATATTTGCGCCACGAGCTCCGCCTAGCAGCGTCCTTGATGAATTGGGCCTTCGCTCTTGCTCGCTTATATGCAATAATATCTGCCAGCTCGCCGGTACGTCTAGAGCGTCTCAGGGCTTGCCGCCGCTCATAGTTTGCCACAGCGCAATCATTATTCCACCAAGGGACACGGTACTTTGGTGCACCACCGCGTGACATCGGGATAGCAGCACTAGCAGCACTCCTGAGGGTACCGGTAAAACGCTCCACCATGTCGTCAACTTCCAGTAGGTCATTCATTTCTTCCATCTGGGTTAGGGCTTCAAAAGTATCCCAGTTAGCACGCTTCATGCAGTATCGAGGTTCTGCTGGCACTGGAGTAAACTCCCTTACTTCCATAACAATGGGGAAGTGGTCACTGCCATAAGTATCATCCAGAACGCTCCACAGAACATCGGGGAACATATCTGGGGTGCTGAAACTGAGGTCGATGGCGGAGGTCGTCCCTGTTTGGACGTGAAAATGAGTGGCGGCCCCAGTGTTGAGCAAACAGAAATTGGATCTCGTAATGAATTGGTTGATGAGCCTACCACGCTGGTCGCTTTGGGCGTTGCCCCAAGCCACGTGCTTTGCATTGAGGTCGCCTACCACAAAAGCGGGCCCAGGCAAATGAGTACAGATATTCTCAAAATCGGGCAACGAGAAAGGTTCAGCTGGGGGGATATACATATTGCAGATGGTGGTCATTTTCTTGTTGAACCAAAAACGGATTGCCATTGCCTGGATCTGGGTGTTCATCGGCACTTTGGAATAACCCAAGTCCTTCCTTACAAGAACAGCTAGTCCAGATCCAGGGACAGGATTTGGTACGTGAGAGAAAGTTTCAATATTATAGTTGGCTGGTGGGGTCGGAGTTATGTCTCCCAGCATGGTCTCCTGGAGACATATGCACAGTGGTTGTTGTTGCTGGATGATAGTCAGGAGGTCACCGTAATTCCTACGGTATCCTCTACAATTCCACTGTAAAACACTCTGCATCATGTTCCCTTCTCTGGGGGCTGCTCTTTAGGGTCAGGCGGTCTTTGATTTGATGGTGATTTGGTTGGTGC
This sequence comes from Morinoia aosen, assembly GCA_030386875.1. Lineage (NCBI taxonomy): Eukaryota > Metazoa > Arthropoda > Malacostraca > Amphipoda > Talitridae > Morinoia > Morinoia aosen. Next base: position 43,992,564 of record CM059564.1, on the reverse strand, counting down.
TGGTCTCTCCCCCCACGCGTGCAAGGGCACGGTTGGGAGAGGTCTTGGCGTAACCTTCGAGGGCAAAGCCCACACTCGTGTAAAGTCAGGCGCAGTCTCCTCTGGCACTCTTCCTACGCGGTCCAATGAACGCACACGCTGTGCCACTGAGGGTTCCGGCTTTCTCACACTTCTGCGGCTCTCGTGAATAGTCCTTACATCTTGGGGAGGTGGCATCTCGGACTGTTTGTTCGTACTGTAGGGGGTCGCAAGCTCCTCGTCGATTGAACGGGTCACTTCTTTCGATGCTTCCCCATGGCCAAGGGTTAAGCCGGTATTCGCCTGGGCTTCCGCGTGCGTACCACCACGACGCTTTTCTGACTCAGCTTGGCGCCTCTTACTATCAGATGCTACAGTTTCCGCAGTCCTAGCGACCTTTGTCATGGCACCACCAACGGGTGGCGATCTCACACTCGGTATGCGTTTCCGCGATACCGAGGAGACTGCCGAACTCAGACACACAGGAACTGGGGGGTCTGCTTGAGCACAACGTGACAGATCAGGAAGATCGCTCCGCTCAGGTCTATCAGCAGGTCGGGGTACAGCAGCGAGAGTACGGCGTGCAGCACGCGCGGCATCAGTACCTGCGGTGAGGTCCCGACCAGCAACACTGGGGGCTCCTGTCACTGCCGGGTGCACTGGCACAACAAAGCTAGGTCTTCTTGGAGGGGCCCGCACTGCAGCGGCATAGGACGTCTCTGTTCTGACGTACCTGCTGCTCACAGCACGCTTGGCTTCCCCGTAGCTTATTCTCTGCGATGTTTGCGCGGCCAACACCTCTTCTTCCATTTTGAAGTAAAAACATTCCTTAGAGCCAGCAGGGTGTGATTTATCGCAGTTAGCACATCTCGGGGGCTTATCACAGGGAAGTTCGTGCTGGTCCTCGGCACAATTTGGGCATGCTCCTCTCAAGGATCGACACGTCTTAGCGCCATGCCCATACTGTTGGCACTTGTAGCAGCGTCGCGGCCTTGGAACGTACTGTCGCACGCTGCACCTCGTCCATCCTATGTTCACATGTGACGGCAGGGAGCATCGGTCAAACGTCAGGATGTAGACAGAAGTGGGCACCAGGGCACCATTAACGTTTTTCTTGGTTCGGTACAGCGCCTTCACTTCATACTGCCGCAACTCCTCCAAGAGGCTCTCATCAGCGTAACCAGGATAATTGAGGTAGAAAATCGTTCCTTTGCTCTCATTGAGGCTTCCATGTGGGGACACTTCCACACCCACGCCAGCCAGATGGCGAATGCTCAATATATTGCGGCTCTGCTCAGAGTTACGGACCTCCACCAAGAGACCACCACCGCGAGTCTCTGTGATCTTGGCGGGTCTACCTCCCAGCCCACGACACAGGTCTCGGTTTGCCATGATCACATCGATGTGCGTCAGCGGTGAGCCGTCAGTAGCTTTAATGTTGAAGAATCTTTTGTATTCTGTTGGCAGAATTGGCTCCACCAGGTCGGATGGCGCGGTTTCCTCAAGAAGATGTAGTCTTCTGCCACGACGTCGCCCACGGCCTGGCCTGTTTGGCTGGCGTTCAGGAGCGTAGGGTTCAAGAATTATTTCTGTATCTTTGTTTTGTCCGCGCTCTGTTTCCTCACCCACGGATTGGTGCGGCGGTGGTTGCAGAGGCGGCTCTTGAGAGGAAGAAGCAGGTACGGTGTCCTTATTTGATATCCGGGTCGTCAACGGGGGGTGAGCAGCCAGAATTGTATTGGTGGAAGCAAGCACATTGCTTTAGGTCTCTCTTGTCAAGGAGGGTCTCCCCTCCCCTATCCAGGCTGGCTCAGGCCGGAAAAGAGACCCCCGAGCAGTCAGTAGCCATTTGATATATCATCTATACTTGAGGCGGGCACACACTGACCAATAGGGGGTGAATACCCCCTCCCACCGTCAACCCCGGCCCGTGGCAGCCCCTTGTTTGCTCGGGATAACGGGGGCTTTATCACCCGTAACTGCCGGGGTCCGGTTTTATTTACATGGGGGGCCTTCCCATGGCCCCCCATTTTGTCTGGCTGCTCCGAGTGAGCCTGTCTGCCACGGTTGTACCCACCAGGACCGAGGTCCCGACAGCATAGCCTCACTCCTCCTCACAACACACAAACCCTCCCACCACAATAAGGTAAGGGGGCGTTGGGAGGGCCCGAGGTACCAACGCATCGCGCCCGGCCATACTGCAGTTTCTTCATCTACAATCTTCCAATACGATATCACGCTTGGCTACAGTGCATTGTGAATGTGACGGAATGTGACGGCAGGGAGCATCGGTCAAACGTCAGGATGTAGACAGAAGTGGGCACCAGGGCACCATTAACGTTTTTCTTGGTTCGGTACAGCGCCTTCACTTCATACTGCCGCAACTCCTCCAAGAGGCTCTCATCAGCGTAACCAGGATAATTGAGGTAGAAAATCGTTCCTTTGCTCTCATTGAGGCTTCCATGTGGGGACACTTCCACACCCACGCCAGCCAGATGGCGAATGCTCAATATATTGCGGCTCTGCTCAGAGTTACGGACCTCCACCAAGAGACCACCACCGCGAGTCTCTGTGATCTTGGCGGGTCTACCTCCCAGCCCACGACACAGGTCTCGGTTTGCCATGATCACATCGATGTGCGTCAGCGGTGAGCCGTCAGTAGCTTTAATGTTGAAGAATCTTTTGTATTCTGTTGGCAGAATTGGCTCCACCAGGTCGGATGGCACGGTTTCCTCAAGAAGATGTAGTCTTCTGCCACGACGTCGCCCACGGCCTGGCCTGTTTGGCTGGCGTTCAGGAGCGTAGGGTTCAAGAATTATTTCTGTATCTTTGTTTTGTCCGCGCTCTGTTTCCTCACCCACGGATTGGTGCGGCGGTGGTTGCAGAGGCGGCTCTTGAGAGGAAGAAGCAGGTACGGTGTCCTTATTTGATATCCGGGTCGTCAACGGGGGGTGAGCAGCCAGAATTGTATTGGTGGAAGCAAGCACATTGCTTTAGGTCTCTCTTGTCAAGGAGGGTCTCCCCTCCCCTATCCAGGCTGGCTCAGGCCGGAAAAGAGACCCCCGAGCAGTCAGTAGCCATTTGATATATCATCTATACTTGAGGCGGGCACACACTGACCAATAGGGGGTGAATACCCCCTCCCACCGTCAACCCCGGCCCGTGGCAGCCCCTTGTTTGCTCGGGATAACGGGGGCTTTATCACCCGTAACTGCCGGGGTCCGGTTTTATTTACATGGGGGGCCTTCCCATGGCCCCCCATTTTGTCTGGCTGCTCCGAGTGAGCCTGTCTGCCACGGTTGTACCCACCAGGACCGAGGTCCCGACAGCATAGCCTCACTCCTCCTCACAACACACAAACCCTCCCACCACAATAAGGTAAGGGGGCGTTTGGAGGGCCCGAGGTACCAACGCATCGCGCCCGGCCATACTGCAGTTTCTTCATCTACAATCTTCCAATACGATATCACGCTTGGCTACAGTGCATTACTGCGTGGCTTCCTGTTAAATCTCAGAAAATAGCTTGCACCTCTCCAGGAACAGCTGCAACGCTGCTGCGTTAAAGCCTGAGCGCTCGTTTTCCCTGAGCATTCCAATCAACACATCCTCCGCGCAGCCACGAAGATTTTGGAAACACACATTGCGTATAGCAGAGTATCTTGGACATTCAGCAAGAAAATGCACGACAGTCAGAGGAACACGGCACCGTTCGCATTGCGGCTGCGGCTGTTGCTCCATGAGGTGGCCGTGCGTTATGCGAGTATGGCCGATGCGGAGGCGGCAAAGTATCACCTCCATTCGACGAGCACGGCAGCTAGATGATGACCACTCTCGGACAGTGGGCTTAATGTTTCTCAATTTATTGTCAGTTGTGGCCGTCCAGTTTCGCTGCCACAGATCCTTCACCGCCGCCTTGATGCGAGGATTATAATCACGGGAAGGGACCATCAAATTTAGTGTTCTCTCACTTGACCCAGCAGCTTGCTTAGCTTCCCGGTCTGCGCTCTCATTGCCGGATATCCCCACATGCGCGGGCACCCAGCATACCTCGACACTCTTCTGTTCATTTACGAACTGAGCCAGTTTTGTGACGATCTCCGCAATAATGGGGTGGGTGCTGTTGTACATTTGAGCTGCATCTATTACACTTTTTGAGTCCACGAAGATGGTGAAAGAGTGATATGCGTGCTCCTCAATCAGCTGTAGCGCTTGCATCACACCATACAGCTCCGCTGAGAAAATCGAGGTCTCTGGGAGCAGTCTCCTAGCCCTCACCAATTCCCCGGACACAGCGGCGCAGCCCACAGCATCTACTGTATAATGAACTGAATTTCAAAACTAACGAGAGCCTACACTTGATAAGTGACAGCGATTATTCCAAGCTGAACAATTCAAGCAAACTCGTCCGGAAACAATAACGTTAGTGCAAGATTAATTCACCAATGGGCAAAGTCATCGAGGCACGGGGCTTGCCTAGTGATCGCCTTCGAAATATTTTTTTTGCCGACCCACTCATTCATTCAAGAAAAAAATTAAAATTCGCCGTAGCAATTAATGTCATCCTAGCTCCCATTTAGAGGACTGTCCTTAATTAACACGTGACTTGCAATAAGGCCGATCGATAGGTCGTTTGGAAAATTCCAACAAGCTTTGTTAAATTAATGTTATTTAACGAACCCGGTTAATATTAGGTATTTATAAAATTGCTGATCCCTTTTGGCTTTAAATTTGAGTTGAATACCGAACTTCAGTTTAACCCATCGCAGTCAACGTGATAATCAACTGACCACAGAGTTATGGGCTCGAGCCTTCGCAGCGTCGTTAAACTTGTTGCATTCAGATTTTTGCATGCGCTCGTAGTCGTCTCAATGCTTATCGAGACGTTCACAAGCAAGCCTGGAAATCTCTACACTAAGTTCAATTGCAAGAGAAATTTCCTTCGAGCACAACAGCAACCTAAACGTAGCAAAATCAGCGTGCATGTTTGACGAGGATATAAGTCCACTACAGCCCACAGACAAAAGATAAAGTAAGGATCCTGGAGAAACGGAACGTAGACTGAAGACGAAAAAAAAGCAAGCAAGAGTACTGGTATGAGAGGTCCACATATCAACTAATAATGCTAAAATAAAAACACTCGACACCCACATGACTAAAACTTTCACTACAGATCCTGCAGCCAACTTGTTGAAGCTGCGATCGGTAGGCAAGATTACCTCAGGTTCTGAAAAACGCCAATTCTTTGGGATATACTGACGACATCAGAGGGCGATATCAAACTCCGAGTCCTATAAAATCAGACCTATCCTATCCTCAGAAGTACATATACCAAAGCCTAAAGATTTGTTGCAGAAACACTGCCTTTAGAGTACCAACTACAAAGAGATCGGTTACCTTCTGCGTAACCGGTCTGGTCATAGTAGTCGATAGATGCTTGCATTTGTTATAAAGAAGCACAATTGTCAGATAGCAGCGAGTGAGTGCGAAGTCGGCACAAAAAAAAACTGAGGAACGTTCCCTCTGCCACCAAGAAACGACACATTTCTTAAAAAGCAAAAAGACTTGGAGATCAAATATCTAAGACACGTAAATTACAGGGAGCGCGACAGAAGCAACACTAAATGAAACTACAACATAGTAACCAATACTGCAGCTTAATCAAATACGACTTTCACGAGATCTTATAATTCTGAGTTACTGTAAATATTCAATTCAAATTTCCAGCGAGAATCGATAAAAATAGCCTTTGACATGCTAACACCGCAATATACAAATGAAAACAACCATAATTTATATATTCAATAGTGACATGGATGTCGTGGAAGAAAGTAACATGCATGGGAATTGAAGAAGCGTATTTTGCGTATTTAAAGCTTTGCTATTACTAATAATATCTTTTCCACAATAATAAAATCAGTGATTCACTCCAGATAAAGTATTTAGTATGTACAGAAGGAATAGGCTGGACCACATACAACAAACAAGCTAGGACGGACTGGGTCCCACATGATTATAACAAGTTTTATTTATTTTTTAACTGTTAAAATTTGCATCAGCTTCCTTGTAGTTTGATCCACACTTCAACGCATTGATTACCATCGTTTTTTTTTATTTCCAAATAAAACACACATAAACGCGGCATGTAACTCCTGAAATGTCAATTCTGCATCCCACACGAAGTACCAATTGTCGATGAAAGAATTCGAGTCCACTAGAGCCGGGCACATTGTATGTTAAATTCCCCAGCCTACATTAATCAAACGATATAGACGCGCATACCTTGGTGGTGTGATAACGTCAACTGTGCTACGCAGTCTCCACAATGGATTGTCAAGAGTCAACCACAAGAATCAGGCTAAAAATGGGACACTGTACATAATATGATACACAAAACATGTACACTAAATCGAAGGGTGCTGCGTGCGACGAGAGGCAACTTTGGGTGATGAATGCACATGATACACCAAATGATAAAAGACAAATGCAGTTCTGTAATCATAGGAAATCTTGAGAAGGCACCGTTGGCCTACAATTGCATGCAGAAAAACCTGCGGCTCGTGCAGAAAAAAGGCAAGCATATATACAACAGACACTTGCCTTGAAAGTTAGTTAAAAGTGTTAGTTGGAGGTTAAATGGAAACACAGTTTGAAAGCCAGGAAAGTATTGCAAGTGTTTTGTTATTAAAGAATTAAACTAGAAAGTTTAAACCAAGTGAAGTTAATTCCGTTCACTACACTCAAACAAGGTCCACATCAAGAAAAGGGGCAAAATTCATTTCAGAAAAGGAAGAGTAATTAACAAGAAAAAAAATGGAAAAGTTTTAATCTGGTTTAATAGAAACAGCATAAAACTTTCAGTAACAGCGTGATAGAGACAACTAAAAATCTAGATGAAGGAAGAAATGCAGGAAGGAACAGGTAACCAAAATACATGAAACTCATATTACTTTAAAACTTGAGGGATTGACTTCCTAAAAGGAAAAAGTACAGCATGCAAATAAATAAGAGCAAGAAAGAGAAAAGTCAATAGATAAAATAACTCCACTTCTAAGTCTTTATGTGCAAATCAACAAGCATAAAACGCCGCAAACCTCGTTAAACTAACTTTAAAATACATAATAACTAGGTAAGTTAAAATAATCACAAGAAAACCAGTCATGTAAATCATTATGACAGACAATATCGCTTAACAATAACAATGAGCAGTACCACGAATTACAACGGATGGTCTTCAAGAATCCAAAGTCCGGCGCTCGAGAGAGCTACTCTTCCGACCACTGATATCATTACCACCACCACCACCACCAACACTTGTACTGTTCTTAGGTATGAACTCAAACACCATTTGGGGCGAGTAAACGGCGTGTTCTTGCGCCAACGCGCTGAGGTTGAGAAGCAACTGCCGCAACAAGATAGCGCAACGAGCGGCATGCACCTTCTGAGGGTTGTACGAGTGAACAGCGCGTCTGTGTGAAGTTTCTACTGTAGAGGTTCCAGCCTCTGTACTATACAGCACGGACCCCAGAGACTGAGATGATGGGGCCACATCGCACGCCTCAGCTCCGTATGGCAGTGGCAAGGAAGATGACGACTCTGGCAGAGTTGGGGCGTAGAAAACCGACTGCGCCGAGGGCGGTGTTCCCGTGTTGGTGGAGGTGAGGGAAGTGGGAGGGGTGGAGTCCGTGTGGAGGGAGGGGGGTGGAGATGTGCTCACGGTGCTGCCATCTGACGGCTGTCTGTAGTATCTGCATGTAAAAATGAGATATTGAAACTGAAGATGGAAACACATAATAAAAGATGGAAACAAATCTGCGCATGAACACTGAATTTAAAAAGATGCAATGTTTGAATTTGAGATACCTCAAAATAAAAGAGCACTGGAAAATTGAAAATTAGGTTTAATATTTCTTGCACGGGAAGTGGAATCTGCTGTGTCATGTTAGAAGACATATCAGAAAATCTTCGCGTGTTCCAGGGACAGGATATTAAATGTTAAATTGAAGAACAAACTCTTCATTGCACACATTATTCGTATTCTTTGGAAAAAAAATAATGTAACGAAGATGTATTTGTGGTACAGATTTTGCAAGCATAAATATATTTTGTGGGATCAAACCTTGACGTTGCTAGGCTCGTTCAGCAAGTTTTGTTCAGGTTATATACTCGTACATTGAGGTCATAGTTCTTGTTTGAATATTTCGAGAACGTGGGGCCGTTAGAGGTAGGAGTGTATTCTCTTTGGAGATATTTTGAGACGACTTCATGTACAGGGAACTATTTTATAGATCAGCTCAGGCAATTTTCAGCTAGGGGCAGGTACAAGAACAAATATAATTCAGTAACTGAAATGCCTCTAAAGAAATAATTCAACACGTGAACGTGCAGAATCAACTAAATTCAACATATCTACGCTACAGAACGTGGACAAAAAACAAAACAATGACACCTTTTCACGGTAGAGGAAACAAGGTAGAGTCATTCCTGTAGGAGGAAAATACACCTCTTGATCGGCTAGTCAACAGAACGGCTTTATTTCAAACAAACTTCATGACGCCACCATTGCGACATGTCGTTAGGCTACTAGTGGGGCTAGCAGTGTTGCCAGATGCAATATGACCACTGCTATTAGTTTGTTGCCATGACTTCAGCAATGCCACACGGTCGACGAAAAACCCTGGTTTGGCCATATTTTGTTTCTTCTACTGTGCGTCATGCTTAGCAGTTTCTCACAAGAGCCATTTGCATCTGCCACATCACCTGAAAATCAAACCGAGTTCCTACCTGAAGCCAGCATTATCGGGCAAGAACTGCAGCATAGGTTGCTGCTGCTGAAGCTGCTGCTGCGGGGTGGCAGACCCGCGCTTGAAGAGGGCCCCCACCGCACCACTCACAGACGCCGTCAAGCTCCACTTGCGACCTCCGTCTGACCGAGGCAACATCAGGGGTTACAGAAACTGGCAGTAATGCCAGGAAGACAGAAGTTACTTCACCTGTTATCAGACAGTTACAAGTAAGCCAGTTACGTTACGTTACGTGAGTAAGCCAGTTACGATCAAGCTTAAACTTTAACGTGACTGAAAAGTTGGATTGCTACAAAGGGATTTGATCTATACAGGTATAGTGATCAAGCTCTCTTCCTAGTTGTCAATTAATCTAAACGAGATTTGATACAGGGGCTATTAGCACCAGTCAGGTCGAAATACTATCTTAAACTCTTGAGTTACTCCCATAGGTAGGGACGTTTACCTAAAGCAACTGATTTTATTATGTCCTATGAGGCTATGGATGGCAGAGTACATTCAAACGGCACTCAAAGAGATGCAAAATATATTTTTAAAAACTGTAATTTTTCACAATTTAGGAACGTGAAAATCCCGGTTTTAACAAGATAAACATACCTCAAGCAATCAAAAATATCAAGGAATTACGAGAACCTTGCATGATAGTTTTTTTTAACGCATAACAGAGATTTGATTAACTAGCATATAATCTCATCGCGCTAACAAACAGATATTAACATCACACGCATGCACCCAAAAGTCACAATACACATGTTATAGGCAGCTGATGACAAGTCACATTGCTTGGCAGCTGACTTAAACTGAATAATTTTTTTGTAAGTAGAAGTGGTAATGAGTTAATTAACCATGAAATAAAAGATATCAATCGTATAAACTAAAAAAAAGTTATCTTTTTCTTACTCTGGGAATGAAAAAGTTAAAATTTCTGGAAGTGTTGAGAAGATACTTTAGAAACTTAGCGCAGTAAAGTGCTATTTCAATGCAACACTTCTTCACGACTCAAATCTGAACACCCGAGTCGGGAGAATACGTCTTTCAAAAGTCGACCCGACATTTACATGCACTCTGGAAAATCATTCAAAGCTGACTTCCTTGGCAGGATATTTGAGTAAAAATTACCGTAAAGCACACCAAATCAAAAGTATACGGCCTCCTCACAAAAAACAATGAAGTTTAAAGGAGACCACACGGATTCATTTTCCCCTCAGAAAATTTCTGTGCATACAAAAAAAAAACGCAGTATAAATAACACCGAGATTGAAAGGTAAACATCCATCAGTGGCTGGCCCTTTTTTCACTACCGTAGACCCTGTGCAGAGTTCGCCAAAATTCACTCAACATTATATTTTAAAAAGAGGTTGAAAAAGTTGTAGAGCTCCAAAGGAGTAAATAATTACATACATACATAAAAGAGAATTCTACTTTCTGCATGCATCCACAATATAAGGTAAAGATACAATAATCCTGCAATTCATAATTCCACACCTTGCTGAATGCGATACGAAACTTAATCGATACAGGTACAGATTACTTGACAAGAAATGAATGCAAGAATACTTTCTACCACAGTTGAGAGGGAGATGCATGCATCCATGCAAAATACGTATTTCATTGCTGTAAGATGGAGCTCCAGCACACACACACAACGAGCGAAACATGTCACTACTGAAGGGTATTTCCAAACCGTTTGATTTCACGCTTTTCTGAAGTTTCTTGTCCCCCTTGGTCTTCTGAGATAACTCCTTTTGTTTCCTTGCTTTAGGGACACCTAAAAGAAAAAGTCTTTTGATGTTTCAAAGTTTACAAAGCTGATCATAAACATTGTATGGAAATTGGAATAAGTTATACAAAAAGCTCATGAGAAATGCTGTTAAAAGAATACGCTTGTGTTGACACACAAATTTAGTGCGGTAAAATCCCTATCTTTTCTTCTTTTACCCGTCGTACCAAGACTTGTTATCTTGATAAGGTTTTGAAGAAATAAGAAATTATTTCTTCAAAACTTAAGCTTCATGAAATACTTCTAAGCTTTACGAAACATTTTACGCATCTTGTGTTGTGGTTAATTGATCGCTCTCGTGAAAGAAATCAAGATATCCTCTACAGTCCACGACTTAGAGATGGAGTAACGTATGTTTCCGGTTTTCCTAATATTGATTTCGTTAGACTGCTTAAGATTCACAATCGATGCTGGTGCCTACTCTACCCACATACAAAAGTCTAGCAACGTAGTACCGCTCACAGTTCACTCGAGCGTACCTTCCCAAACTGCTCTCTTTGAAACCCGTTTGTTGCAGTTAGGGAGGCTTAAACTGACAATATAGTCTAACTTCTAAAATGAATTCCACCTCTACAGCTTGCTATGCTCGTCGTTGACATGGCGGCTTGAAATTGCACACTCAAATGAAGAAATACACTTTCCCAGTACCTAAAATAATTAATGCTGAAAATCGTTCACAAATAATGTGCACCTTAAACCCAAAAATAACACGACTTAAAGCTTACGCCTGGCTCCTCATATGACATTAGTTTCAAAAAACGTAAATAATAAATAGAACAAGAAACTCATTCCATAAGCTTCTATTTCTAACTAAAAACTCACGAGGATTATTTATTTTGAACTTTTTTTAGCTAGAACCAATATTTAGGGTGAAAAAATGAAAGACGGAAAAATTATTAGGCAGGAATTAAGAGATTAAAAAGAGAAATAAACTAATTATCTCGAGGAGTATCAATAAAAACAATAAAAATCGAGTAATAAAGTAATTTTTTAAACCAGCAAGTACTAAAGTAATAGGATAAAAATGGATCAACCGGAAAAAGACAACCTAGTGACCATGACGCGTAAGGAAATGAGTTAGATAAAACCTATTTCTTCACACCTGAGAGAACACAGCGAGGGACGCATTGAAAAAAAAACAATTTTCCAGGACTGAGAGGGGCCTCACACAACCGACCAACAAGAGAGACCCAATATAGCCTACCTTTGCTGGGGTCAGGCGGGGCGAGGGAGTCGAGGGGCGGCGGGGGCGGGGGTGCGGGCCGCTGTGGGGCGGAGGTGGTGGTCTGGTGGTGATGGTGGGCAATCATTTGCACTCCTGACTCCTGCAATGAGATATTGTGGTCACGTCACTTATGAGCCAAACAAGGGATCAAAGAATTTTATCAACCAAGGTACTCAACTGAACATGGAGTCCAAGTTTCCAAGATACTCGACAACATTATAAAGTGTTGTGATGCGCAACCCAACATCACCAAGTGTACAAGTATCCAGAATACAAACCCAACAAGGGTACAAGTATCCAGGATCCGAACCCAACATCAAGGGTCCAAGTATCCAGGATACGCAACCCAACATCAAGGGTCCAAGTATCCAGGATACTCGACAACATTACAAAGTGTCCGAGTTTCTAGGAGACCTCACACCACTACATAGATATCCAATTGGAGGTAACATCGATAGGTTAAACATAGCTGTCCACCTTTAGAATAGCGTTGGTGGTAGGATGCCCTAGAAGTCAATGAACTCCTCCAAGCCCCACAGATAGCTAGCTATACTCAAATGTGTCCATTTTACTAGACTTAATTAAGAAACAGTCTACTTCTGTATCGCTTGTGGTACACAAATTGTTTAAATTGTTTAACATGTCTATACTAAAATTTGACTATTGTACTACACTTAAGAAACAGTCCACTTTGCTTTGTTATATAAAATAGTTTAAATAGCAAAAGAACCCTCACAGCAGTCGGGTGTTGCCGCTGTTGCTTGGCGCTGAACCACGCACGCGCCTCGGCCAGCAGGTGAGCGTCGTCCTCAGTCAGACATGCGTCTATTCTCTGCTTAGCTGACCCCAGCACCTGCAAGTTGCGCTTACTTCATCATCAACATGGTAGACAGGCTCTTACTTTATCATCAACATGGTAGACAGGCTCTTACTTTATCATCAACATGGTAGACGACAGGCTCTTACTTTATCATCAACATGGTAGACAGGCTCTTACTTCATCATCAACATGGTAGACAGGCTCTTACTTTATCATCAACATGGTAGACAGGCTCTTACTTTATCATCAACATGGTAGACAGGCTCTTACTTTATCATCAACATGGTAGACAGGCTCTTACTTTATCATCAACATGGTAGACAGGCTCTTACTTTATCATCAACATGGTAGACAGGCTCTTACTTTATCATCAACATGGAAGACAGGCTCTTTTTATCATCAACATGGTAGACAGACTATCGCTCGCTCCATGATGTATGAATTTCTCGTATTAGTTTTTCAAATAAAAAGTCGGTAAATGCCACTAATAGGAACGAAGAAACAGAGAAAACGTAAAAAATTCAGTAGTGTATAAATTAGCATTCATCTGAACGCAGTGGCTGCATGAAATACACCCAAGATACCATTACTGCACAAGCGTACAATAAATGCAAAGACAAGAATTTCATTTTAAGAGGCAAGTATTTAAAACAAAACATTGTTGTGGTTGTTCATTTAACCCTTCAACGCCCAAGAGGACTTTGCGGTCCTTTTTCGAAAGTAGTCTTAATATATTGTATTTATGGCTGAATTTGTTCCCTAATGTATTCTCTGAAGCTCACTGCAGAGTGGCAGTTTCTTTCTCATTTAGGTATTGGAGACCACTTGATACTTGACTAATGACGATGCTTGTGATAACGACAATTTGAGTCCAAAATGCTGACATTGAAGAGTTAACACAAAACACTGCGGTGGCACGCTGGGAACAACTGAGTTCCGCACCTGGTAGAGGGACCTGACAACACAAAACATTGGTGGCACGCTGTGAATAACTGACTTCCGCACCTGGTAGAGGGACCTGACGGCAGGCTGGCAGAGTATGGACGGATGCAGGAGCAGCGTCGTGAGGATAGGGGCCGGACAAGACGCGAGTCTCAGCAGCAGGGCGAACAGCAGCTGCGTCACGGGAATGCTCAAGTTCAACACGTCTTCCACCCGCTCCAGCACTGCTTCCAAAAACGGGCCTGCACGGTGATGTTGTTTCAACACTTTGATCGCAACGTGCACCACCGGTGGCCACGGAGGGGGTTTTTATACTGCTGCTCCAAAGACTAGTTATCACAAACTTAATTTTGCATAAATACATAATTAAAGCTGAATGTAGGCATGATCGAGCTAATGTTTGCCATTTTCAAAACTGCTTACAGCAAGTGACTTTCAATTTGAGTTGAATACTCCAATAGTACTCGGTTATATTGATATTATCCGCCACGATATTCGTTTCTTACTTTGGCAGAAGCCAAATATGAGTTGGGATGGTTTTTTCCTAATCTTCATTCAAGAAAATCCATCTTTGAACTCAGGATAAAGCATGGGGCTGATGTGTGTATCAGCAGTAAAGGTCGGGGGCACCCAGTGAACTACTGCTGTAGAGTAAGAGCAGACATCACACACGCACCGTCACACTTGAGAGAATGCTGATTGTGAAACAAGCCTCCACAGGATGAGAGTTACTAGGACAAGAGCTATAGGAGCATTCTCAAGTAATTTCTCTGCTGATTACACAGTTCCAGTCGCCCACGTAGGTACATTGCGCTCGTCTCAAAACACTAAGATAGCGAAGGAAGATCATCAATAGCATCATGTGGTCACAAATTGTATGGTCATGAACTTTTGGAACTAGGCAGTATTTAAATATTCATCACGTTATTACGCCAGCCAGTCTTATTAAGATAACGTATTTACACTGACAAACCTATTTTAACCAGCTAAACACATAAAAATGATTCTGCAACACAAATAGTTACAAAGACTTATCTCAACCAATCAGTGAATCACAACCAGCAGTCACTACCTAGACCCTATAGCAGTGGTTCTCGACTTTTTTTGACAGCGACCCAAAATAAAAATTTTCATTCATAATATAATTATTTTTTGAAAACAGGTTTTTGTAGGTTAAAACGAACAGGTTACACAAACCCTTAGCAACCCAATGAAATGGTTTGGTGATCCAATGAAATGGTTTGGCGACCCAATGAAATGGTTTGGCGACCCAATGAAATGGTTTGGCGACCCAATGAAATGGTTTGGCGACCCAATGAAATGGTTTGGCGACCCAATGAAATGGTTTGGTGACCCAATGAAATGGTTTGGCGACCCAATGAAATGGTTTGGCGACCCAATGAAATGGTTTGGCGACCCAATGAAATGGTTTGGCGATCCAATGAAATGGTTTGGCGACCCAATGAAATGGTTTGGTGACCCAATGAAATGGTTTGGCGACCCAATGAAATGGTTTGGCGACCCAATGAAATGGTTTGGTGACCCAATGAAATGGTTTGGCGACCCAATGAAATGGTTTGGTGACCCAATGAAATGGTTTGGCGACCCAATGAAATGGTTTGGCGATCCAATGAAATGGTTTGGCGACCCAATGAAATGGTTTGGTGACCCAATGAAATGGTTTGGCGACCCAATGAAATGGTTTGGCGACCCAATGAAATGGTTTGGCGACCCAATGAAATGGTTTGGCGACCCAATGAAATGGTTTGGCGACCCAATGAAATGGTTTGGTGACCCAATGAAATGGTTTGGTGACCCAATGAAATGGTTTGGTGACCCAATGAAATGGTTTGGTGACCCAATGAAATGGTTTGGTGACCCAATGAAATGGTTTGGTGACCCAATGAAATGGTTTGGCGACCCAATGAAATGGTTTGGTGACCCAATGAAATGGTTTGGCGACCCAATGAAATGGTTTGGCGACCCAATGAAATGGTTTGGTGACCCAATGAAATGGTTTGGCGACCCAATGAAATGGTTTGGCGACCCAATGAAATGGTTTGGCGACCCAATGAAATGGTTTGGTGACCCAATGAAATGGTTTGGTGACCCAATGAAATGGTTTGGTGACCCAATGAAATGGTTTGGTGACCCAATGAAATGGTTTGGTGACCCAATGAAATGGTTTGGTGACCCAATGAAATGGTTTGGCGACCCAATGAAATGGTTTGGTGACCCAATGAAATGGTTTGGCGACCCAATGAAATGGTTTGGCGACCCAATGAAATGGTTTGGCGACCCAATGAAATGGTTTGGTGACCCAATGAAATGGTTTGGTGACCCAATGAAATGGTTTGGCAACCCAACTTTGGGTCACGATCCAGGGTTAAGAACCACTGCCCTACAGCAACACTAAAGGGCGCACCTATGGTGGGTCGGGCGTGGGGCGGGAGGGGCGACGAAGGCGGCGACGGAGGCGAGCTCCAGTCAGGCTCGTCCCAGTTCACGTCGTCGCAGTCCGAGTCCTGAGGTACAAAATTAAACCCTCGGTGGTTCTTTGAAACAATTAGTGCTTTAGTGCTAAATGCTTCTTTTAAACAAACACCAATTATATGTACATGAGGAAATTAGTCCTGACGTGCAAAACCCTTCAACAACCCTAAAAGAAATGAGCGATTTATTTTGGACATTAAGATATCGGAGGCCCTAGAATTGTAAAGTACCAAGCAACCTACACATCAAAAACGAGTTATTCAGTTACAATACAACGTAGCGCATTGGTACCTCAGCAGTTGGTTAGGCAAATAGAAAGTGACATATATTTGAATATGCTACAATATTTTAGAAAAGCTTGCTAGAATGTTACATGAGTGACCCAAGCTTGGGTCATACAGTCACATGACAGCAGTAATTCATTCTGGTGTGAGGCATTTGTATGTATACATCAAATCCTCTACACCACGCCCGGTCTTCTTTCAAGCCCGTCTAAAGCAATACAAGGCATCAATATATAAGCTGCTCACAATAAAATAAAAAAGATGAATATCAAGCTTTTATGCAGAAATTTTACCCACACCTCTGGACAGTCGACTGAGAATAGTAGCTCAAGAACGTCTCCAAGCGTGAACGCTGTGACCAACATTTGTATGGACAAAATATCTACTAAGAGTATTAACATTGTTTAAGCAGCTCACGTATCACAAATAATTTTAAACTACCCGTTTCCTGCTTCTAGCACCCAGCCCAAGAAAACTAAACTGACCTGAGAAGTCGTATGAACAGGACTTGCGGGAGCGTAGACTGCGTGCGCCTCATCTATCTTTCTCATGGCTTCCTCTAGTTCTTCAGCATCACGATTTCTCATACTCAAACACTGGTCACTTTCACTAGCAGCGTTCCTTAAATCACTACTTCGACCATCGCTTAGACTGCTGGTAATCTGAGAAAGACTGTTCTGACAAGAGTCTCCTGACACGTCCCATGCCATAAGCTCTTCTAAAAATTCATCGTCCACATCAGTGGCGCCGGTGTCAGGAGAAGAAGATGACGACGTTGCTGGTTTGGTTCTGTGAGGAGCACGTGGCGAACCTGGCAAGGAAGACGGGGAGGAATCTCGTGAGGTGCGGAAATTGAAGCTCTCATAACCGCTGCTTTCACCCAACGACTCTGGCTGGTCGTCGTCATGGCTGAGGTTGAGGATTGTTGGGTGAGGCAGAGCACCTCCTCTCCGGCTCACACTCCGACACGACTTCACGCTTCCTGGAGCCGTAATGGTGGTAAGGGTGTTGTGAGTGCCACTGTTACTGCTGGACACGGTGTCAACGGACACTGTATTCACACCAACACTGCTACTAGACACGGTGTCAACTGATACCGTATTCACGCTGGTCGATACCGTCACCAACACAGGCGTCTTCAAAACAACGTTCGTCGAAGATGGCAAGCTGGATCGCCTCTGCTCAGTACTCACGCCCACAATAAGCGGATTGTAAGCGGGATCAGACGAGCTCGACTGCGTGGGGTCCGACTCAGATCTGGGTTTGGGGTATGGAAGAGGCTGTATGGCCTTAGCAGCCTGCAACATGGCGACTGCCTGGGCTGGAGACGGAGACACTCCGTCGTACCGCCACGTCCACTTGCTGCACGCCTCTGCCACTCGGCAGATTCTGTCTCTGGCCTCTTGTAGGACGCGAGTGTAGGGCATCTGGTCGCAGCTCGAGCCCTCGCAGGACCCCGCCGCGTCCCCACACATCCGGCACTCCTCCTCGTGCTGGAATGAGCAAGTTTATTAGGACTTGAGAAATAACCTCAGTGATTAATCTGAACCGTAGTTTTACATTATAAATTAAGACTGTGATTCAACATAATGAATGTAAAAAGAGATTCTACACAATGAATATAGACTATGATTTCACACAATGAATGTAAACCGTGAATCTAGACAATGAATGTAAACAGTGATTCTACACAATAAACGTAAAGTGATTATTATTTTTTTTGGTGGGGGGGGTTTTCCGCCATTTACGATACTCAGATGAAATCACAACGTAATTTGGTAGTGTTGCAACATTCAGCTCTTATAATGGGAATTGGCGGGGGGTGACTATGTAGACTATGATTCAAGATAATAATTATAAACAGTGATTCCACCCATGAATTTAGACTATGATTCAACATAATGACTATAAAAAGGGACTCTACACAAGAAATGTAAACTATGATTCAACAATACATGCAGGCAGTGGTTCAACAAAAATATATGTTGACGGTGGTTCGCACATTAGTCAGTGAATTCCCACAATAAGTACAGGCAGTCATCGGCAGTCAGAGGGAAAACAGGACCAGGAGGAACAAAAGAGCGCCACCTTGAGCACGGACAGTGAAGTCTAGCAGCTTTGAATTTCGGTGATCCTACGCAATAAGTACTGCCAGTTGTCGGCCGTCGGAGGGGGAACTGGACTAGCAGAAACAAAAGAAAGCATCATCACCTTGAGCACGGAGGGCACTAGGTCGAGGAGCTTGTGAGCATCATGAGTGGGGGCGTGCTGGGTGGTGGAGTGGCGGTGGGAGACCATCACGTGGCTGCCACTCACAAGGTACTGCAACATGAGCACCAACATCGCGTCTTCGCACCAGCAGTCCACGATGCGCACAAACAGCTGCAGCGTCACCAAGCACACGCGCTGCACAAACCAACCCAAGGTTAACAATTTGACCGCTACATGCGCCACCGGTGGCCACGGAGAGGATTTTCACGATGCTGCAGACTAATCCGTGGTCACAAACTCAATTTTCATGAATATTTATCCAAAGGTAAATGAGGACATGATATAGTTAATGATTGCTATTTTCAAAATTGCTTATTACAATTGACTTTAAATTCGAGTTGAATATTGAGCTAAAGCTTTATCAATTGAAATCAAAGTGTTAAGGAACTCAAATTAAATTAGGTTATTAGTTTGGTCTTCCCTAACCGTAATAACGGTGTTCAGATGAGAGGAAAGTACCTTTTGATTGGTTGATGGCAAGTTAGTTTTAGCCTCCCTTACCACAACAAAGATGTTCCAAGAGAAGAAAGATAAAAGCACCATCTAGTGTAGACTTGAGGGAGCGCGGAATCTATCCACAATGTGCGTTTCGGCACAGGATACCCCGCGCACAGCAACAGTAGGTTGTGGAGGATAGTTAGAAAATAAGATAAAAGTAGGAAAAAAAGTCAAAGATGCTGAAAAACAGGACCGCAGTGAGACAAAAAAAGATGGTCCATAAAAAAAAAACATATGCTATTTCAATGAAAGGAAGGCCTACTTAATGTCTAGGTCAAGATCTCACATATTACCCCTGGGTGTGCTAATTCACACAGATACAATAGTTGCATCCCACTGTGGGGATTTTCTTGTAAATCAAGGAGCACTGTAGAAATAAAAAAAATATTTGCATTGTAGTTTTTCATCGCATTGGAATTTCCTGCATTGTCTCAGTGAGCAAATGAATAAATTTAACAACCCATTATTATTCTATAAAAAAGATAAAAACGAACTGACATTGTAGGAAATGCTCGTAGAAATGACCATGATTTTTTTACACCCGAACCTCAATACGAAAATTGCAAATTCAGGGATTGGTAATCATTAGCATAACTCAGACAAAACTGGGCCTCACCAAGTTGTCCGAGTGTATCCTAGATACACTTTGACACGTGAATGAAGAAAATTCACGTGAACGAAGAAAATCCAAGTGAATGAGAGGCGACTCACCAAGTTGTCAGAGTGTATCCTAGATACACTCCGACATTTCGACATCCATGTGAGAATTAAATTCGACTCACCGAGTTGTCAGAGTGTATCCTAGATATGAGGGTAGTGATGATAGGAGGCTCCCTCCCCGCTGTCTCAGTCCTCAGCTGCTCGTCTTCACAGTGCCTAGGGGGAGGCGTGAGTAGGAACGCAAGAAAAGCTCTCCGTAGCTGGGGCTCCGTAGCGTAACTCAAGAAGAGGTCAACGTACGCAGTGGCGGTCACCACTTCCTCGATGTTCACCTGCACCAACAACTGTGTAAGCTGCCAATTCAATGCAATTCAAGGTTAAAATGTATGTGTCAATGAATACCAATTTAAATCATATATCATTAAAAGAAGGAAAAGGAATTGTAACGCATCATGAGACATGCCTGGGAAGAAAACATAAGAGAAGAATTACGTGCAGTGGAATGCAGTATCACAGAGGAGTGACGATACATTAGTTCAGGAAGTCAACTGAAAATAACATTGAGTACTTGAATGTTGGGCAAAAATGAGGCTTAACATCAAGTTTACTGCTTATCGACGTAATAAATCACAATTTCTTACGAATGAACAGATTTGTTTTCAAGAAAACTACCTAGGGTCGGTTTTGAAATAATTCAAGTAAAATGTCTATTGAAGACGAGATCACAAAAACAAATCTTAAGAGTTAATTGCTAGATTAATGAAATTCTCATCTACAGTGTAAATTAAGAAGTTATAAGCTCGCTCACCTAAATAGAGAGCAGACAGTGTACCAAAGTAAGTACACTAAAGCTCACTGAATTTCAAATGTGTGAGTGACAATTAGATTATATATTAGCAAAAGTCTCCCTAACCGCAACAAAGGAGTTCCAAAGAGAGGAAGGAGGAAGGCACCTTTTAGTATGGACTCAAGGGAGTGCAGAATCTATGCACAAGGTACATAGAAACAGAAAGTTGAGAAAGTTTATGAAGTTACGAGACAACAAAATTGTACAAGCACGTCAGAGACACATGCGTCTCTTATGTGAATATTATTCTGTATGCAAGGTGCTTTTGAACAATTTTTTGTTAAAGAGCATCACGCCAAAGCCAGCAACTCATACACTCATAGGCAATGAAGAAATCCTCTAAATTTCGTACAATAAGGACGTAACGCAGTATTAAAAACTAAGAGGACTTTCGAACATTGAGTTTAATATTGAGTATATGTCAATAAAAGTGGAATTAAAAACACGATACAAATTGAAGCCCTTTAAATTTTTCAAAGAATTTAAAAATAAGGGGCCCAGATTTTCTGCACAAGAACAAATATCATCCAGGTATGTCATGTTAGGCATGTCGAAAATTAATACACAAAATATAAGTAAGTCATTAAAAAATTACACTTGTAAAAGATAGCCAGTCACGTCTGAAAACAAATACCGATTAATATCCATTCATGAGCCTTTTTCTTGATCAAAGCATTAAAAAAAGAAGTCATGGTTAATATTCATTCATGATCATTTTTTATTATGAAAGCATTAAAATAAGAAGAATTCAAAATTCAGAACAATTTAGTAAAGGTCCAGCCGTGCTGCTATGAAGCAACTTCAACTCAGTGCAGAGCGAGGCGAGGGGAGCTCGAGCAGCAGTTCCCTGCTGTCACTTATACGCTGCATGCAACCAAAAAGTTACCTATTTACTAGCACAAATCTGGCAACAACTCGTAAAACACTGTGAATAACTTGAAGAAGAACCAGAAGCATCACCCATGCAATAAACATCAATCTGCGTCCACCAAGGCACAAATTCCAAGACCAGTTTCCCAGCTCCATGTTCAAGTTTCAACTCACTCAAGTTATTCGCGTATCTAAGAAAGGAAAATATGCATACATTCGATGTCCACTCACAAATTGTTATTTTTGCTGAGATAAATTATTCGTCGCCCTCACGAATACTCCCCACAATTTACATGAACGTTAACCGCTTTTGAACATAAATGTTCAGAGACGTTGGGATTGACTGCGGCGATAAGGTCACGCAGCTCGTAGTGACGCTCGTTAACGTTGCAGCTTCATAGACTCATTTCCCTACCAAGATGCGAGTATATTTCCACCTACTATTTACCACAAAACTGTTGAGGTAAACGATTCAAAATACTGATAGCAACGCACGTGACAAGAAAAATTCGAAGGGTCAAGGAAGATCCGAACTAAATGCTTAACTTAAAAGATACCCTTGCCGTCACTACTGCCAATTGAACAGTAGATACTTGAGTGTTATTTTCAAAGAGCAGCAGAGGCTGACGAAGATAAAAAAAAAATATCGGAGTTTCATCACCTGAGAAGCGCCAGTCGAAGCGCAATCGAGAGTAGCGGAGCACGCGCGCTTTTCGGCTCAGCAATATTTCTAAGACATTAGACAAAAATAACCCAAAACACCGATTATCAAGAAGCATTATCAAACTGTGGTTTTCATTAAGGTTTTCGCCAAACTGTGGTTTTTATTAAGCCATTTGCAGGTTTTCGCCAGCGAAGAATCAAGCGACGTACATCGTTTCCAAAAAAATTAAACAAAGCAACCCCAATTATTAAAGCAGCAACAATAAACACATGAAGCCCCAATTATAAAAGCAAAAACAATTAAAGTACAAAGCAACAGACGTAGGTATAACCATAAGCCATATCGAAGGTTTTCCTAGCTTGACAATATTCCCAAAGAAATCGATTGTAGACAACAATCGGCGCCGAGCAATACCCCGCATCTATCTAATATCAAAACAGAAAATCAACATCACACACTGAAAATGTGATAAACGAGCGTCTGCGACGTATGATCAAAACTACAACTCAATTTTGATCATAAAAAGCGATTTGTTGACGGCATGATGACGAAAATTAAAAGCACCGCCACGAACAACAGTGTTAGTATCACCGCCACACGAACCTTAGCCTGAAAAAACACGTAAGCTAAAGCCATTTTATTTGCCTTAACCTTCAAGAAAAATAAGACAAGGTGAAGCCAATTCATTTGCCCTAAACTTCAAGATCAACAAAATAAAGTCATTTTATTTACAATAAACTTAAAAAAACCAAAGCGAAGTACTGGGATATCATTTAATTCGTTTTAGGCTTAAGCTGCAAGACCTTAGAAGCAAGGTGAAGTAAAATTCAGCTGCTCATTTCAAACGCCCCACAGGAGAAACACCGCAGATTAGATTGGACGAGTTACTTTAAGCCTCCCTAACCGCAACATAGGCGCTCCAAAAAGAGGAAGGAGGAGGACACCACCTTGCCATGGGCTTGAGGGATTAGATTAGATTAGTCGTTGGTTTTAGCCTCCCTACCCGCAGCAACAAATGCGATCCAAAGAGAGGAAGGAAGAAGCCACCATTTAGTATGGAGTAAAGGGAACGCGGAATCTATGCAGAAAGGGCACAGAAACAGTAAGATGAGAAAGAAGTTCATGAAACAAGATCAAAGTTGAAGAAGAAAGTAGTAGGTGCTGAAAAAAACAGGACAGCAGTGGACCGAAAAAAGATAGTCCATAACAAAACAAAAACCTCTTCTATTTTAACAAAATAGATGAGGTAAATAAAGCCTACCTTATCTTTAGCTAGGGCTTGAGGGACCGCTGGATCTTGCAGGAAGAGGAAAAAAATGAAGAAGATATAAAAATGAAGGCGTAAAAATTGAAAAAATGAAGTTGCTACGAAATGCATAGCATCAAAGGCCCATTAGTTGCAGAGGTAGCCCAACAGTATCTCCCCCAAGGAGCGCCAGCCCCTTGAGCTGGAAATAGACCAATCTAATTACCCTAA
This sequence comes from Morinoia aosen, assembly GCA_030386875.1. Lineage (NCBI taxonomy): Eukaryota > Metazoa > Arthropoda > Malacostraca > Amphipoda > Talitridae > Morinoia > Morinoia aosen. The sequence continues at coordinate 43,968,914 of CM059564.1, read as the reverse complement.
ACCTACTACTGTCTATCCTATGCCTACTGAGGAATAAAAGAAAAATTTGGTCAGTGAATAAAATTGAAGGTACAGTTAATGTAACGAAAAATACACAAAAGAAAAAAGAGAAACACTATAAACAAAGGAAAATGAGGGAAAAAGGAATAAAATGTCCCAAGGTAAAATATACGATAACAAAAATTAAACGCTTCTTGAATGTACAAAAAGAAAATCTTTGTTACAAAAGAAATGTTGCTGCAATGCAGAACCAAGCCTCCAGTGTGAAATGAAAAAACCAAAGCACTGGCATGAAAAGAAAAGCAAGCCTCCAACGTGGAACAAAAGAAAGAAATCTCTAAAGCAAACTCAAAAAGCTGCTCACTTCCTGCCAACCGTTCATGACGGAGCATGCGAAGCTCAGGCAAGAGAACCACACAGAGAAGAAGCAATGAAAACGATGGCAGCACTAATCATTAGCACCTGTATTAAGGCCAGTTGATGTAACTTATTCTCCCTCTACTCTAATAAATGTGTGTGATCGATGTACTCGTATAGCAGCAGGTGGATTGGGAAGTGGTATGAGGAGAATAGGACACTCGACCTCTTCCTGTTACCATGATCTGTTTTTTTTGCAGCTACATGATACTGGTGCTTTGCTGTCGCTGATATAGGACATGCTTAACTTGTACAATAAAAATTCGCAGCTCTTGAATGTGACAGCTCAAACAAATGTACCTATTAGAGGCAACAGAAAACTGCTAACTACTGCGAGCAACGGTAAAACCACAGCAAAAACAATTATTTCATGAAAGCAATACAACAAAACAATGGCACCGTTCATTTAACGGCTAAATTTCCACCATGAAAACTGTTCAAAATTTCCATTATACTTACAAATCTTTCTTCTTATCTCCACGCAACAAAATGAAAAAATTATGCTCCACCGCATGGATAAATGTACGAATGGAATTCCAAGCGTCTTAAATCCCATTGTAAAATACTTTGTCTCTTCGTACATACTTCTTTTTGAAAAGCGATTGATCACACGAGCAAGTAAAAGGGAAGCGAAGTTCATGCAGACCTACACTTTACGACAATGAAAAAGAACTTCTAGGCAAAGTAAGAAGCTAAGCAACTCGGCAGCAGCAGATTACAAAAATACAAAACGAGGGACATTTTCGTGTTATTTCTCTTTATCATTCTGTGCGGAGAAGGAAATAACAACATCGAAGGCTGTTGACAACATCAACATTAAGCATCAACGATAGTGACACATTTAAAGCATTAATATCACCGAGTCCATAACATAAGCTAGTGAGGCAGAAAGAAGCAAGTCCAGCAGGATGCTGATGAAGCAGAACGAACACAAAAAACACAAACACATCCAGTATCGAGGTTAACAAAATTAAAACGTACAAAATAAATATAAAAAAATCTACTGCAGTTCATGAAAAAAATAATTTTAAGACTATCAAACAGAAAGGGACAGAAAAAAAACGTAAAGCTACCTAAGACATGAAGACAAAACATGAAAGAATGTTCTACAAAACAGCATTAAAATAACCAAGGCAGGAATCAAATAAGAATTTAAGTTGAACAGAAACAAACAGAAGAGAAGAGCAAGAAGGGATGAGAAGAGAAGAATTATCTATAGAACAGCATTAATACAACCAAGAAAGAAACCGAATTACTATAATATGAGAATTTGTATTGTGTTATAAAAGAAAGAAAGAGAAGAGCAAGACGTGAAGAGAAAAGAAGACCAGCAAGAAGGAGAAGCACTAACCGGAGGGGCGGCCAGGTCCTGCTGTAGCTCGCTCACCGCACCGTCCTGCTCGTGTACGGCATCTCGCTATAGTGCCACTGCACCACAGAGCTACACCACAGCACCACGCTAAAGCAGCACTGCACCACCACGCAACGCTGAGCCAACACACAACACTGCAACACTGAGCCAACACACATCACTGCAACACTGAGCCAACACACAGTACTGCAACACGTCATAGCAGCACCACCACGCTATACCATTGTACCACGCTATAGTAGAACCACTACTCAACACTGCAACACGCTATACAGCGGCGCACCACCACGCTACACCGATGCACCATCCAACAACACGCTATATAGCACCGCACCAACACACAACCACGGTTGCTAAACTCGCTTTAACTACCCAAAGTCCGCCAATTTCATTCGAAAAACGGCCTAACACGCGGATTTTAACCAGAAAAAGCTTATCTGGCAATACATCAAACACACCTGCTTTCACTCCTCAATTCACCCTCATATTCACGATCTTCTGACAACATGCTCCCCATTAGCCAGAAGTTTATCCACACGTAAATATAGACCAGCATGGAGCATTGATAATTGCTCCCACGTGAACTGAAAAGAAAGCTGTTCAGCGATTGGTATAGAACAGCTTACTGACACAAGTCCAGTAAAATATATAATTCCAATGACACCACAGCCCACAGAATCATTCACAAGGCACGTGTGCTAACGTAACTGCGACAACTAACATCCAAAATTAAAATTCCTAACTAAAAACACAAAAGGACAAGAATTGACATGAACTTACAAGTAGCAAACCCCAAAACTGAACTTAGTTCGGCAACACTCTCATATAAGACGTCAAGTAGAATATAATCTGGCACACAAGACGCCAAGGAGAATATAATCTGGCAAACAAAACGTCAAGGAGGATGAAATCTGGCACAAAAAACGTCAAGTAGAATATAATCTGGCACAAAATACCCACCAGAAACGTACACTGCGTTACACAACAAAACAACTCACCCACACTGTTTACAGCCACGTGTGTATAAAAATGCCAGACCTGAACAGGGTCCTCCGATACACGAGACAAAGCCACAATCATACAGCAATAATTAACACAAAGCAACAGAATCTATGTTAAAATTTTCCCACAAATCAGCAACGACAGTAAGAAAATCAGTGACCATTATATCAGAAAGAATCGATGTTCGAGTACTAGATAGAGGACAGGACCTGAGACAAGTCGGCTGTAGCAAGACTTCCGCTGCTTAAAAACATCACGCAACAAAATCTGACCTCGACTGAACAGAAATGAAATCTATGCAGTGCTGCTACAGCGTGAGGCCCACCACACTATAGCATGAGATATACCTGTAGCTGGTGCTACAGCGTGAGGCCCACCACACTATAGCATGAGCTGTAGCTGGTGCTATAGCGTGAGGCCCACCACACTATAGCATGAGATCTACCTGCAGCTAGTACTATAGCGTGAGGTCAGGTTACTAACGAATATCACCGATTTCCACACACGTAATTAAGCGATACACTCAGTTTGCACATCTCAAACTGCACCTGGGCAGGCGATGTAAGGCAATACATCACGCTACAGTAGCACCATCTATGCTTTGAGAGGGCGGTTACCTGCCATATTTTATTTACTCGATTGGAAGGTGAACTTAATTCCTCATTCCATCGCCTCCCAAATTTCACGTGATATCCCCTCAGCATTTCTCTGAACACGCCACACGACACCTGCCTTCTCCCGTCGCATCTTCCAAAGCGTACCACCACCCCACGTATTCTCTCTGAACATTTCTTTAACTCCCCTCCCCCACCACAAGCCTGTTCTCCCTACACGTTTCTAAAATCTTTGATTCTACTTGAAAACCTCTTTGTGCATTAGCGTGAAAATTTTCATGGCATAAAAAAGCCATCTAATTACAAAACTTCTGGGAATTGAGGTAGATATTCCTCAAAAATCTCAAAACTTTTCTTTTATTAAACATCGCACAGTTGGCAAACCTAATTAACACTTAGTCAACATAGCTCAGCACTACAACTAAATTCTTGAATGGTTGTCGGAGATAAATAAACGACAATCTCGTACTTGATTCACTGAGCATCTTGCTTTCCTGAACAATTTTCACTAAAATAGATTTTTAAAAAAGCTTCACTAAGAAATAGATCCAGTACCCAGCTAGTTATTCAGTCCCATAATTATGCTCGTACCGCACACAAACGAGTAAGTTTGCTAGTAATATTATCTCAGGGAGTTAATTTAAGAAATTGCCAGAAGTACTTTTGTCTCATACTTGCACATTCGACTACATAAAAACTCTCCGGTCAGCCTCCCAATTTTCACACATTTTCATGCACTGTATATTTTTTCCTCCGCACCTACAAATAAATGACGGCACTCGGAAATCTAGACATTGATATGCTCATGAACATGCCTTTAAAATCAACCATAAAGTCATAACTTAAAAAAACGTTGACTTTAATGGCATAAAAAACGTACGGAAAATGTTAAGATTACCGTGCAAACCATAAGGACGATCTCGAGAACGATCTAGATGTTCTAAATTCACAACTAAATGACTTGCTCTATGTAATTTTTAACACGCCATTTTCATCATTAGATTCATGTTCTCTCGTAACGTATCAAAAGTTTTGCAGAACTCACAAGTTCAATATACACAAATTGTAATTTTCATGTGCGTATTTATCATAATCTATTGTGCCTCTTACTCCTAAAACTTGTAATATTCCAACAAAATCACTGTACAACGCAAGAAAAAAAATTTTTTGAACCAGTTAACTGATTGGAAAGAGAGATACAAAAATCAAAATGTATGTATTAATCATAATCCAAAACGGTTGTAACCTATAAAACTTGCCGCAATGTTCCAAAAAATTCCCTATACACCGCAAGAAATGGAAATTCTTCAAAACACCTGACTGAATGAGTGAAGAGAGATCCACACACTCCACTGAGAACAAACCAAGAACCTCAGACGGAACCGTCGCTGCGAAGAGACTGAGGCAGAGCAGTTCGAATGGCAGCCCTGAGGCGAGGGTGCTCTTATTGTCTACAATGGAAGCGTTGTGTGGAACATACAACAGAGAGTGAGGTGCTGCCAACGCTACCATTCCTGGCTCAATATAATTGGAAGTTTCCCCAAGGAAGATTCACAAAAATCAATTTAATGCCAGACGAAACGAAAGAAGGGGTTTAAAATAATATGTTTTCATGCTCGTGGAACTAAGTTGAGGAGTCCCATAGAAAAATAAATGTTCAAATCTACATTTGTACAGTATGTAGCATAGGATAGAAAAGATAAATTGAGTAATAAAATGAATTTAAGTTCTTCATTGTACTTTAACTTACAAATGAGTTCTCTCAAGTATGAAAATATAAAAATAACTTTCACAAAGATTTACTTCACTAATATTGTGATCTGAATCGGGTTCACAATTAATGCGAATCTATAAAAATATCCAAAAACTTTGAATATGGTTTGATGTATCATAGTTAATTGTAATATTGAGTTCACAATTAATGTGAATAATTTTCATTAATTCCTCAATCAGATGACGTGACTGGTAGAACGAACTTACCGGCCAAAAACATTACACAAAAAGTAGTCTCCATCCGTCCATTAGGTTTCAAGAGGACCCCTCAGCTAGGGCAGAAGTGGGCACAACACTGGGGCAGGTGCAGCTCTTGATGAGGGATATCACTCAAAAACAGTCTAAAGCTAACCATTACATTTCAAGTGCACCTCTCAGATACGGTCTTAAAAAAAATGAAAATCTGTCCATCATTCATGTTTCAAATGGATCGCTCTGGTACGGTCTCAAAAAAATAAATAAATAAATGAAAATTAAGAAATAAAAAAGTAAAAAATAATGAAAATATAAAATAATTTTTTAACTCCGTCCATTACGTTTCAAGTTCCTATTTCAGATAAGGCCTATTTGGCCTAAAGAGCAAAACACTACTGGAGTAGGGGCCGTGCCGGAAGAGGCTGGCCAGCACGAACTGACCTGATGCAGCGCCGGCCCCAGCACGAGCACCAGGAAGCCCTGGTACACCAGCTCCACCAGCTCGTTGCGCACTACAGGGTGGCCCACCTGCAACCGCGTCATACCATTTTTTTTTAACAATTTATTTACCACAGGTGAGACAGAGGAAGAATGTTTCTTAAGTGTAGTACAATGGTCAGATTTGAGTATAGCTACCTGTGGGCCCGAATAAGTTCAGCGACTTCTGGGGCACCATCATCACCATCAAGTCGCGGCATCTTTAATTCAGACATGAGCAGATTCCTAAATTAAGTATTCTGTAGCAACAGCATTAAAGTAAATCATTTTTATAATAAAAGCTGTGAAGAATAAATTAGGACACAAATATACTACGGTGTTATAAAGAAGCCGACAGTCTACAACTACACGAGCTCTGATGAAATTTCAACATTGAAACCTCCATCATTATTAAATTATTATATAAGAAGGTTTTAGCCTCCCTAAACCACGACAAAGATGTTCTAAGAGAGGAAGGCACCATTTAGTATGGAGTTGAGGGAACGCGGAATCTATGCACAAGGTGCACAGAAACAGTAAGCTAGGAAAGAAGTTCATGAAACAAGAAAAAATTTGAAGAAGAAAGTAGTAGGTGCTGAAAAACGACAGCAGTGAACCGAAAAATGATGGTCCATAACAAAACAAAAACCTATTTTATTACAACAAAAAGGAAGCCTACCAAACCTTTAGCTCGGGCCCTCATATGGTTCCCCTGGGAGCGCTATTTCCTATAGATACAATAGTTATATCCCCTGAGGGGCTAAAACCTCCATCATAAACAATAAGGTGCTGGAGGCAATTAACTCTTTATCTACTGGAACTTTAATGTCGCAGGGGAAAAAATTTAGGGTAAAATTTGCAATTAATCCCCGTGAAATAAGTCTGAAAGTTTGCCAAACACAAGCAATTTAAATCTTTGTCCACATGAACTTCAATATTGTAGGAGTAAATTTTCTCCCAAAAATTTACAATTATTCAGTGAGATAAATTTACCCCTTTAACGACCAGATTTTGTACTCATGTTACCGTAATCACAACCACCATCATTAAACTGGCACCGGCATCAGATATTCATCAACTTCAGGATGAGGAAGGAACTGCCACTCGACAGTGCAGTCCAAAAAACACTTCAGGGGACTAAATTTACGAGAAATACAATGCATTGAGGCTATTTTTAAAGGAGGACCGTACGTCCACTTCGGCATTAAAGGGTTAAAATTGGCCAAACATTATTGATTTCATTAAGACTTGATTGCATTGATAGAAGCAATTTTAGATGTGAACATAAAAGCTGTAATTGACGATTCCTAGTTCAGCAATACAGACACCAGCATAGTTGCTGCTCCCGAAATATGGGACGGAGTATAAAAGGAATTGAGCACACAAAACTTACAAATTTCCCTCCCAAAAGTTTCCAAATGGCACATCTCATGACTTAGAGAAAAATGTATCTAAAAAAAAAACAGAAGCTACCACACTTGTGCCTTGGATTAACACCTTGACTGGGGCAGGTGAAACTGAACGTGAATATTTGACTTGAATTTAAAGTTGACTTTAGAAAGCAAATTTGAAAATAAACCCTAACCGGATCGTGCCTTTATTTCATTTTGATAAAGTATGTATAAAATTGAGTTTGTGACTACTGGTGGGTCATGAGGAGCATTGTGAAAATCCCCTCCGTGTACCACAGGTGGCTCACGTCGCAGTTAAAGTGTCAACTTCCACGTCCTGTAGCAAGAACAGCAGAAGTAAGCAAAAAAAGAGCAGCAGCATGACTGACCTGGACGACGGCATTGCAGAACTCGAGAGCATTGAGGAAGGCCTTGAGGTTGGGTATGTGAGGCACGTCTGCAGCAGAGATGCAGTGCCAGTCGTCACCGCCCGCTACACTCGAGGGCAGCGTGCGGGGCAGCGTCGAGTACAGCCCACACATACCCGCGGCCAGCAGCTGAAAGTGGTGTAGGTCAACTCATTGCTTAGTCACGGCAGATTTATTGAGTGCTGCCATCTCTGCGTCTGTATAATTAGTGATTAGCGGAGTTATGGTATATGTTATTGAGTGCTGCTATCTTTGCGCGTGTATGATTATTCTATTCATGGTATAATCTTTGGTGGTATATGCAGGTTATACCAACAAAGACCACATCAGTTAACATCCATGATCACCCCAGCAACACTGTTTGTGCCTCACATCATTCGTGTTCCTAGTATCATATTGTTCGTGCCCTCCCAAGAAGGCCAAGCAACTCACGGGACAGAAGTTGGAAGTGTCGGCGATGTACTGCCCCACGGGGGGATTGGTGTTGCTGAGCGCCATGCAGAGCAAAAGGGCGTCCCGTGCCTGCTGGCCCAGATCGCCTTCCCGGTGCACAAAGGGCAGGAGCAGGGAGAAGATCAGGAACCTGAAGAGGATGGAGTACATTACACCTCCGTCGCACCATCTCCATCAAAAGTATTATTTTGGGCAGAGATGTTTACTTTTAATTTCTGCAATTCGTGATATTTTACGCCACGTCACTTTTTCTAAGTTGGTTTATTTCAAAACAATCTTATGCTCCATGCAATATAAACCATACCTTCATGCAAGCGTCCTTCGATACAACTTTAACCATTCCCTGCATGAAATATCACGATTATGGTGCTATAGTACCTCTGCATGATTGAATTAAAATACATTTCAAACAACGCAAGAGTTAATCAATTTTTTCTTAACACGTTAAGTGCGGCGTGACCCAACGGTGGTCATTTAGGTGATTTTCATAATGCTGCTGGCCGACCAGCAGTCACTGACTCAATTTTTATAAATACTAAATGAAAGTTAAATGAAGGCATGATCCAGTCAATGTTTGCTATTTTCAAATTTTCTAACAACAATTGACTCTAAATTTGAGCTGGATATTGAACTTCAGTTTAACCCGCCGCACTTAACGCGCTAATACATGATTATTTCTCATAGATAAACTCCATAAAAGACATTTGAAAACATTTGCATCAAAATGAAAAGAAATACAACTGATGATGTTCACTTAGCTCCTACATACAATTTTTCTTCCAAACGCATTTAGCATTTTTCAATTTCTAGCATGCTTCAACACAAACAACACCCTTCTTTATTCATTAACAATATGTCACTAAAAAACCTTCAACTTTTTGACGAAGCAACCAAAGCCTCTATTTAATAAAAGCTCTTCTTTTAATCGTCTGAGACAAACTGGTTCAATTGGAACTTCCAGAGTACCAGAAGTTCCAAATTGGACTAGTCTGCCTGAATCTTCTCCAGTTAATTGTACAGTTGAATTCAGTAGCTGAAACGTATAAATTTAGAGTTTCTACCCTTGCATCTATGAATGCAACAACCAAGTCAATATTTCCAGCAATCATGAAAGCAGTTGAGTGAGCACAAACAAAAGTCGTACATTAGTTTTCTCAGCCCCACCTTCAACAGCCCAGTTCTCATTCTGAACCCTAGGGATAGCGATGTGTTCTAAATTCAATATTCTTTCCTGTCCTAAACATGACAGTAAAATTGTGCCTCAACTGACAACTGGTAAACGTGGTATTCACTCAAGCAGAAGATCATGCGAGCCTTTTTCTGCTCTCGTTGCCCTTCTCCAAAGCAGAAACGCCATTTGCGACTCAGTGACATTCACTGGCACTAAAGCTTTGCATGCGTTTAAGACAAGCTTAAGAACCAGCAGCACGGCTCGACTTCTTACTTATGCTGTATAGAGCTACCAATCCATTACCTGCTGCCAAGACTTCTCAATAGTCAAAACCAGACTACCAGAGATATGCTTGTATGAAGAATTATGTGGACCTTAGTTATGTGAAGCTTAGTTAGGAATTATGTGAAGCTTAGTCCACTTGCTTTCGCCTTTTGCTTTGGATGGCACAACCACTTCATTTCAACAGCCCCTTCCCATCAACAAAAGCCCTACAACTTCCCCAATGTCGGACATTATCAGCATTGCCCATCAATAGCAATGCAGATCATGACGCAAAAATTAGCTCGTATGAGAAATTATTTGAACTTGAGCCTAATTACTTCTTTCATTCATTTTGGTTTGCATGGCACAACCATTTTATCTTAACAGCCCTTCCCAACCACTTTTTCAATGTCGGGCATTATCAGCGTTGCTAATAGCAACTCAGTTCTTCTGAGAACTCACTTGGCATCTCCTTGTTCGTTTGGTGAAGACAAGAAGAAGAAGTGCAGCAGCTGTTGGTTGTGCAGTAGAGAGGCGCATAGCTGGTTCAGGAGCAGCACAAGGTGTCTCTCCACCTGCACACGACATAGCCAAATGCACTCAAATGAACACACAATACCCGCAAATGAACTCAAATGAACTCACAATATCCGCAAATGAACTCAAATGAACTCACAATATCCGCAAATGAACTCACAATATCCGCAAATGAACTCAAATGAACTCACAATATCCGCAAATGAACTCAAATGAACTCACAATATCCTCAAATTGACTCACAATATCCTCAAATGAACTCACAATATCCTCAAATGAACTCACAATATCCTCAAATGAACTCACAATATCTTCAAATGAACTCGCAATATCCTCAAATGAACTCACAATATCCTCAAATGAACTCACAATATCCTCAAATGAACTCACAATATCCTCAAATGAACTCACAATATCCTCAAATGAACTCACAATATCCTCAAATGAACTCACAACTTCCTCAAATGCAACAGAACGGGCACTGCAGATGTATTGTACTGTAGACATGTTTCTAAGAATTGAGCTACCGAGTTAAATGTGAAGATGATGCAATGATAAATTTTATTGCTCACATTTAAATAAAGGCCCAGGCACTTGTACTCATCTTCATCCTCTCCAGATGTAATGTTGTGTAAAAACTTGAGGGTAAAAATATGAAATCAAGATGAGACCAATTTTACTGGGCATGATAATTTGTTCTCAAAATAGGTGCTAGAAAAGTAGTGGGTCATGGAGATTTTCAACTGTGTACACACAGATACGTGAATCCAAGACCAAAACCCACACATCAAATCAACCTGAATGGAATAAGATTCTGCAGGACAAAGAACAAGAACTAAGGCAACAGGACCGCAAGATAGAATGACCCTCAGGATTAGGCAACCTAGGTCAAAAGATCGGAGAAATAGATGCAAAAACTAAGGTCAGCAAAACAGCCAACTCACCTCAACAGGTACGCAGGTGAGACAAGAGTCCAGGAGCCGAATGAGAGGCCGGATAACTGGTTTGTACACGAGCAGCTCCTGGCGCGACTGACTCAGCAACACTTCGTGTATCTGCAACCATAATGAAAACTTAGTTCCAAGCCCAGTAATTCATCCGAGATTTACCATTAATAAAAACATTGTTCCCAGCCTACCTGTTCATCCCAGACTTATTAATAAAGTGACCAAACTCTTGATCACCAGTAATACATGCCCAACCTGTGTCAGCTTAGGACTGACTGCTACAGTTTTGCCAATCATGTGCCACTATCCAGCATCAGCTGGCACAACTACAGCCAATCATGTGCCACTTTCTTTTTAGACCCACCACATTACAATGATAGATATATCAGTTTTGACTGTTACACAATCACATCTTTGCAATGAATTTTGCATGCAAAATAGACCATAGAGAGGTGACATATTTCTTGGCCACATGACAATTCTAGTTTTTACATCAGTGGTTGACCAGAAATTTTAACCCAAGCAGTCACTCCCATTTTTTCTCCAGCACGGCTGCATTCAGCAGTATAGAATTTATTTAGAGGCTCCATTTCCATTTTCAAGAAGGAAGGAGAAGATACCTACTATTAGGTAAAGACTAAAGAAAACGTGAAATCTATGCACAAGATGTGTTCCCGCACAGTAAAATCTGAGCATGGAAACAACAAGTAAGGAAGGAAGAGGAAGGAAAGACAAAAAAGCAATAACAAAGACATCAGTGAAAAAAAATTAAATTCAACATGAAATACAGAAATCTCAAAGGCTTATCTATAGCTAAAATCTTTATTAAAAAGTTGAATGAATTATATTTATTCTTTTATTTATTCAAGGTCAGGAAACTATAAGAAATTTAACACCTAGTCTGAAATCTGAATAAAGGTTACATAACACATTATTAAACCTTTCCTGCATAACATTTCATTCTGTTAACAGTAAAAGACCTCAAACCTCAATATCTACCATAAATAAAAAATTCCAAGGTGCTTAATGCAAACAAAAAAAGGTAGTCACTCACACTCATTTTTCTCACATTTTCCCATCAAAGCTCTCCAAAACACGCACCCGCAATTGCTCGAGTTTCAAGGAATTTGCAAACTCGCCAGTGCCCAGGCTCCATTCAAGCACTTTGTCAAGTATTTCCTCGCCCAAAAAGTGATCAAATATAGGCGTGGGCAGGGGGTCGAGCGGGGCACCAGAAGACGGCAAAGTGTACGGCTTTTTGGAGCCTCTTTCAGCGCTGGCAGAGATGGGGTCTCTGGTGGCGTCTGGCACTCCATTCCCTGCCTCACTTGTGTTGTCTGGACTGCTTCTGGTCTCCTGCAAGTGAACAAAAATTTAAACTTCCAGCTATTCATGATTATTTAATTCAGAAGAATGAAAAATAAATCAGTGAGTCTTATGTGCACACCCTAAGCTAAACTTTTCAAAGAGGAGACCTCCTCACAGGACCTATAAACGTGATCCCTAGAATGTAAACTTAAAGCTTTATTTGAAGAACTGATGTCAACAAGCACACACACATTAAAAAAATTGATTGCTATAAAGAAAAGAATATGTAAATTACAGAAAAAACAAGAATTGATTTAATTGCTGATATATAATTCCAATATTTCCATAGTATAAGTGAACAGACAAAAATCTAGGAAGGAAGAAGTATATTATTCACACATTCATCACAAACTAACTCGAGCAGACAGCGACAACAATATTTCAACTACTGAATTGAAGAAGAAATGAAATATTATATTTATCCCAAAATTCACATTGAAATCATAAAAAATAGCATATAAAGAAAACACTGACAAAGTTAATTTTTTAAAATCATTACTTTTAAAATCCCCTTTCTATATAAATTCAATTTTTAGACAGCAATAAAAAGGGTAGCATTAAGAATGAACTTTAAAAAAGGTAAATCTATACACAAGGTACGCCTGCAGACAAGATACCCTATGCAGAGAAAATGAAAAACAAGAAAAGATTCAAAAACAAATGGCAAAGAAGGCATAAAACACAAAAGATGAAAGTTGCCAAGCCTACCTACAGCTGAGGACACTGGACAGTGCCACCCCAAGCCCTAGGGGTGGCAGTCCCCAAAGCACAGGATAGGAACACCTGAGTAACCAACCGTATTGCTTATTCTGTACCTATTGAGGGGAAGACAGCTCTGATGAACAAAATTAGCTCTTTAAGCAATCATGTAGTTTGAAATCAGGTGGCCTGAGTGACTTACAGAAGGAGGTCTATCTTTGGTCATAATTTGTCTGATGTCCACCTGGAGAAGCGTGATCATCTGGCGCAGGTGGTTGATAACAGCTGTCACATCATCCTGGAACACCTGGAAACACACAAGTAATGAACAAAAATAACAAGAAACGAGTTGTATACCTTTGCCACTTCCCTCTCTCTTAGCTAGTGAACAAAAATAACATGAATTAAATTGTATACTTTGCAATTGTATACATTCATACCCTTGTATGAATCTCCTTCTCTCTTAGCCAGTAGCCAAAAGTGAGTCCTACAGTTACTAAAATGCTGAAGCCGAACATCTAGGTTGGTCCAGCAGGACAACCGCATTTTACAAAGTTGACAGGGGAGTCGAGCAACTCTCACTGATTTGCACCCACTACGACACAGTGGCAGTTTCTTTTCCCACATTCCTACCCTTCATATATAGAAAGCACCATAAAAAAACAATCTAGGTTGTACTAAAAGAAACTAATGCACTTTAAAAGAACATTCCTGCAGAATTTTCAGTAGAAGGAATATCCAAGTTCATCTCTGGTAAACTAGCATTTTTCAATTTTTCAAACTAATCTGGTGACAGCAAACTGAGAAATGCAACAATAGCTAATTTGATCACAGATGAATCAATCTCATCCCACAGAAAAGAGATAGTAAAGAAAGTATGAAAACTGTAAGAACAAAGTAGATATGCAGAACTGAAATCCTAAAGGCCTATCTATAGCTGAGATAACCTACAAGAATCTCTTGTTTTAGCCAGTCCTCAAAGGATTGTATGGACAGACCTAACTAACAAATTTATTACTTATCCTATGTCTTCTGAGGAGACATCATAAAATCTACAAAGGACCACTCTAGATGTACAAATTAAAAAAATATATTTTAGTCAACAAACCCAATAATTGCCTAAACTCAGCAGTAAATCAATGAATGAAGTGAATATAGAATTCCTAAAAACTAAATCCATCATCATTCATGTGACTAACTCTGGATATCATGAGAGGTATCAGTTAAACCTTCATCTTCCACATCTTCAATGGTTTTCCTTGATTATCAATATGTTCAACAAGATATTCTATATTCCACAACCAAGAAGGCCAAACTGAGTGAAAACATTGATTTTGGTCATTAATAATTTAAATAAGGAAATTAGAGAATATTAAATTCACTTCATCAAGCCGCTGATTGACAAGACAAAGCATAAATTAAGGGTTTTCATTTCATATAGATATTTACACAAACACTGCAACACATACACCAATGAAAAACAGAGGCAATAACAACCAAACATACTTCTCTTCTGGTTGCAGTGCGTTCCATAATTTCAACAGTCTGTTGCCAGTGTTTGGTGAAGGTGTGATAGGCAGCAGCTGGGTCCACATGATCCAGCTCTGCACCAACACCTGCCCATCCTGACGCAGCTACAGCCGCAGTGGCAGCAGCCACATTTGTTGCAGCTGCAGCTGCTCGTCTCCCAAAAGAGGACCTGGCCATGGAGTTGCGCAGCCAGTCTCCCACGGAGCTGCCATTTCTACTACTGTCCCCTGCTGCTACACTCATGGTGGCAACTCAAGTTAAAACTGTCCATTTACATGACATTACCACTGCATCTAAGGAAAGAAATAAAATTCTGAAGCTGAGTTTACACCAATATGAAAATCACATCTGATATTGATATTAAAGAACAAAAATAGATAGCAATTTACCAGGCTGCGAGGTTTCAGAATTTTCTACTTTAATAAAAGTTTTTAGATGTCATCTTATACACAAATTGGAAAGAGCTTCACATTTATATACATTTAAAAATCACTAAGAGCTCCTGTTGACAACTGGGTTACATTTCAGACATTTGGGTCTTGGAGAAAGTGCCATGAGTACAGCCTGTACTCCACTACCATAAACCTGCTACAGGGAATGACATTTTCCATCAGTTGATTAGCCACAAAGCAAAAGCCTTGTAAGCTGCTATCTTGCAGTGGCAAGATGAAATTGCCATTCATCTGGCCAAGGAGAAGAACCAGATTAAAGAAATCAAGAAAACTTAATGCGCAAACCATTGATTTGACAATGATATGCATTTTATTACACAAGAGGTTTCAGTAAACAGAATATAAATCAATATATTTATAGTTAGGCTTTTTAGTAAATGTGTAGCGTTGGTCAGTAATCAATTTTCAACTTTTCGGTGCCTAGAAATAGGTAATTAGATCTAAATAAACAATTTTTCTTCTATGCACTTTCCGTCGGAAATGAGTATTTAACGAGTTATGGCGGTAGGTTTAGTTTCGTCTTTGATGACGATCGCACTGGAAGCGAGACTTCATTGCAGTGTTGCCACACCACGATATCGATGAATTTCTTTCCGCTTCAAACACTGAAGTTGCGGTAACTAATTTACCGCTATAACTTGTAGTAAAGTATTCATTTCCGACGGAAAGTGCATAGAAGAAAACTTGTTTATTTTGATCTAATTAACTATGATTAGAGACCAAAAACTGGAAAATTGATTACTGACCAACGCTACACATTTACCGGCTTTTTTGACACCTATGTATTAGGGCACAGCAAATTCCTAATGCATCCAGGAAAATGAATTGGATTACTATGTTTAAGCATGAAGCTATTTCAATGGAATTAATTTTTGCACAATTCAATTGAACTATAAGGACAAGATTAACTCACTGCCTATAATCTATCCAGAGTGCAAAATTTGTTTCAATTTAAACAGAAGAGAAACAATCTTCTGTATAGGAGAAAGAAGCAATTACACTATTGATAGACGAGAAAATGAAAAACAGCTTATTAGGTATATTTAGCATCATGATTAATAGAAAATTAAAAATTAGTAATATTGAATACAAACAATACAAGAACACAATATAGACTTCAGTAAATGTTAAGGAGATGCAACTAATCGATTTTCAAAATTTTGTTGCCTGTAGCATAAAAATTATATTGAAATAAGCAACTTTTTCTCTATGCATTTTTTGGAGCAAATGAGTATTCAACGAGTTATAGCGGTATGTTAATTTTCATATTTGATGGCTGGGATGGGCTCAAAAAAATAGCTATCAATTTTCAAATTTTTGTTACTTAAATCTTAGTAATTAAAACAAAATAAGTAACTTTTTTCTATGCATTTTTTGAGGTAAATGAGTATTTAACAAGTTATAGCAGTAGGGTAAAGTTCGAAAGTTCGTCCGATTTAAACGGTTCAAACTTCAAACCCTCTCAAACGGTTCTCAAGATCGCTATTGCTGCAGCAAATATCGTCAAAAAAGCGCAAATGCATTGGGTTCATCGTGCTTTGCTCTAAAAAGGATCTTTCAAATCTTGATGTGAAAAAACAACTTGCTTTGTGAACACTTTCTCCGACTGAAATTTTCGAAAGTTCGTACCAAATTCGAAATTAATTCAAAATTTCGACCACGTTTCGAATCTCATTAGAAAAGTTCGTACATCCTCTAAAATGAAATTTATATTTTTGTTTAGCGCTAAAGTTACCTGTGAGCGTTCGAATTTTATGAAATATAATAGCGTGTTCATTTTTAATGGATTTGATACGTACGTTTTGATACCGGCAGGCCGCAGCCGAGACTGTTCAAGAAACGGTTTGTGAAAAGTACAGAAATTTCTTGAGTCCTACTTTAAACTTTAACTAGTCCACCACTCGTAACTTTTTAAAAAATGCACCTATTGACTTCAAATTACTCTCAAACAAAAGAACAAAACATTTTCTACAAAGGTGTTATAAACACGTTCAAAAAATTTTCCTGAAAAGTACAGAAATTCTTCGATAAAAATGTTTGATTCGCCTGCCATCGTGAGCGCGAAAGAGTCAACTAAAGTCTTTCGACGGCACGTGAGTCGTACAGATTCATTGAGAAATTTCTGTACTTTTCAGAAAACTTTCTTGGATGTGTTTATAACACATTTGTAGAAAATGTTTTGCTCTTTCGTTTGAGAGTAATTTAAAGTTGATATGTGCATTCTTTCAAAAGTTGCGAATGGTGGACTTAGGTCTTTCGACGGCGCGTGAGTCGTACAGGTTCATCGAAGAATTTCTGTACTTTTCAGAAACAATTTTGAATGTGTTTATAACACCTTTGCAGACAATGTTTTGTTCTTTCGTTTGAAAGTAATTTGAAGTCGATAGGTGCATTTCTTCAAAAGTTACGAGTGGTGGACTGAAGTTTAAAGTAGGACTGTCATAGTTCTACTATGGAAGATTCTCGTCGTGTTCAAATAACGTTAAGAAAGGGTTGTTTTGGCCAAGCAACCATCTTCTAAAAGACCCGACGTTGGATAATATGTTCTCGAAAATAAGCACAGCATTTCTGAACTCTACAAACTACGCTTCGAGACGAGCTTTACCAACCGCCAAGCATCATTCGAATCAACCAGCGAACCTCGCACCCCCCCTCTACGAGCATCCACCATTGGACTTTGTACTCTTTGCTCCGCGACCGACGCTTGTACCGAGGATCATTTCCAAACGCTTCCATTCTACTCGTATATTTCAACTCCTTCCTTGTTGACTTAAGATCTTGTTCATTCTACGTATATTACTTGTTTATTAATTGTAAAGCTTAATCCACTTTAATTATCTCGCAACACTTGCTATTTCCTATGATATTTTAACGTAAAGCTTCGTTACGAATGAACGTGTTCGTCCTCACTCGAGACGGCGTCGCACAGCCTCCCTCTGAGCAGTGTGCGCGAGCGGCATTAGAGCCTGCGCCATTAAGAGAGTAAGACGTGTGATTCTCTCGCCTGTCCTCGCGGACAGGTGGGAGTGGGCTCTTTGCCCAAGAGTTCCAATGGCTGTTAAAGTCGTGCATAGACTAACTGGGCGTTTCTCAAGACCGAGCTAAGTATACCCCTCAATGTGTCTATCCATACTCTCACTCATGTCTTAGTAGCTTCATGTCTAGGCGTAGGATAGCATCGTTGGAAGTGTTTGACGACCTTTGCTTTTCAACTGAATAACCTAGCGTCGAGGCTCCACCCCTTATACAATGTTTTTGTCAGACTTCTCAATATATTAATGATATATGTTGCGTCTGTTAATCACGTTAAAGGCTTCACCTGCTTATTTGATGTAATAATGCGAATTCCAATAATTGTGTCACTTGATAGATCAGAACTAACGTAATCACCGAGATCTGATGTTATCGTCATTTAATTAACGGTAAATTCTTTAATACGCTGTATAGATTTAGAATACAATGTATGTATGTTGTGTGTTATTCAACTTCCGAATGTGTCATCCATTTGCTAATTGAAAGACGTCATCATCATAACATTAAATTACGTTGCAACCATCTCGTCATTCACCTAATAAGGCCCTATTTGATTGACAACAAAACTACCATTAATAGTAAAAGACATTGAAAAGTCTCAGTATATTTGATCTTTATTGATGACAAAATAAAATAATGGAGACTTTCTGTCTCGACCTTAAAAAAATGAAAGCAAAGAGAAAATGACGAAAAATAATGCAAAGAGAAAAGAATTGCCTCCTGAAAATTGGCCAACGAACAATGCGGCATCAATGAGAGGAAATAGGAATATAACAGGACTCAAGAAATTTCTGCACTTTTCACAAACCGTTTCTTGAACCGTCTGGGCTGCGGCCTGCCAGTGCCTTGCACACGCTCTTGAAGCGTTGTTTTTGGAACACCATATTTGTCACTTGCGCTGCGTATACTCAAACTTCCATTTTTTATCTCTGCTAATGCGTGAACGAGATCATCATTGCAGTAGTGGTGTTTTTTACGAGGAGCCATAATTTAAGGTCAACATTCGTCCCAATTCATAAACTATTAAATCAATACCTGAAAAGATATAAAGTATCATAAGCAATGAGGAGAAACTTGAAGAAAAAACGTTGTACGAACAAACAAATTCATAAAAATGATTTTTCCAAAACTCCGTACATGTGGACGAAGTAATAACACAAGCCGTTAAAAGATTCGAAATTTAGTACACCTCAGAAACAAACAAAGGGAGAAAAAAAAACTCGGTAAAATGACAGCATTACATCTTTCAACACTCACACAGGTACGACATCGCCTAACGCAACAACTTCGTCAACGGAAAAAATTTTAGTCGGCGATGCAAAATGGTAGTCAGTTAAGGTGTGACGACTTCATAAACAACTGAAACGCAGGTCATTCACTTGGGCTGCCATTTTTGTTCAAACAGTGATATTTATTTGCGGTGTGTGGCAATTATACAATATTATAAACCAGCAGTTACCACGTGAACCACTTTTCGATGAACTTCAACTCCATATCAGCTTGTTAAAGTAAAATATACCTGGTGTGTACGGAATTTCGAAGTGGACAAATTTTCGGAACTTATCCTATGTTAATTTTCATTTTTGATGGCTGGAATGCGCTCGATCATTCGAGCGCGTCGGAAGGAGAGTTCATTATATTCTTCTTTTCAGAACAATTTCTTGACGCTTCAAACACTAAAATTGAGGTTAGTGATTTACCGCTATAACTTTTTAAAAACTCATTTGCCCCAATAAGTGCATAGATGAAAAGTTGTTCATTTCAATGTAATTACCATGACACAGGCAACAAAATTTTGAAAATCAATTAACTTAGTTGCATTTCCTTAACATTAACCTGAACTTCTACATGTAGTTTCAAGTCTTTATGATGTCCAGGAATTTCTGAACAGTCAATGTCTTACTGTAAGAGGCATTTCTAGTGACATGTATTCTGTAACAGAAGTTTTCTGATAGTCAACATTCAGTTTCTCACCACCCACTTTATCAAAGTTATTTCTTTCAAGCCATGCTTAACTAGCTTGAAACGCACTCAGCAGATCTTTAACTAGCTCGAAACGGATTCATCATGCCCTATATTAGGAATTTTGAAGAATTAATGGTAAATTAAACGCAAATAAGTGTCATTCATGTTTTCTTCAACCCGTCACAAGTAACTTCACTAGATGCTGATTAGGAAAATCGAAAACGAGCCAAATCACTTTTGTCGAAATTAATATGACACTTTTACATCACGGTCGACCAAAAAATATTTCTTCACATAATTTCCCCATAGGATTCACTGGTATAACAAATATAGATCACAGGTCATAAATTACATATTGACCCACAAAAAAAAAGGAATATTTTTATCCAATGTCGACAGGTCTGTACGTTGTAATTATTTTCCTACGTCTTTCATTAGTGGGTGGCTAATTCATATAAAGCATATTACCATGACTAAACGAACAAACTATTTTTTAAAAGTTTATAACTGAAGAACAATTTGATATAATCGTGAAATAAAAACTACTTTTACAAAATAATTTCCAAAAATGACTACGGAAGGTATTTATGGAAAGTTCAACATGGTATATGCCCAAATTTGAGAAACTGACTCTTCTGGGGGACATATGACAAATCTTTCATCAAAACCAGTTTGGAACCAAAATTCAATAATTTACTCGCAAAAATATACAATTCTATCTGTATTTTCCGAACAGTAACCTATAGTAAACTTCTCAACCTCTGATAATCACCTGCACTAGAAACCGTGATATCTCTCTTATCTCACAGCAACGCAAACAAAATAATGTATATGTTACCGATATGAGATGATAAAGCGTAAAACTTTGCATTCTTTCGTTTTACAACCAATTGTGAAAAATGGGCCGTAGCCTAAATACTCAAATACTCTACGTGTGAAGTTTGGCAATTTTGTTCAAATTTGCTCATCAACTTTTTTTGAGGACTTTATCACCAAACGAATTGAATAAAAAATGATGTATAATTAAAATCTTTGTTAAATTTTGTGTACAATAGAAATAAAAATCTTAATTACCTCTTTAGCAGAGAAGTAATGATGCTTAACAGTAAAAACAAGAATTGATGGATCGTGCGATAACATAAAATCAAAGTTTTCAGGGATTTATAACATTATATTCAAATTCAGTTCTTTTGAGTATCCTAGTCATTTATTTTGACAATGATCCACTTAGGGAATTACCAGTGCGCTAAACGACACATTTATTGCCAATTCTCAGCAAACCAAAATTTCTGAGCAATACCCTGAGAGGCAACAGTTAAGAATAAATTTAAAGAAACGAGATGGTTTATACGTCGATATCAAAACAAACCTTTTACCTTATATATGCTAACAAAGATTATTCTTCGAAGAATTAGCTCCACTGAATCCTTCTTCAGTAGGCGGGGAGAGACCAGTAACTAGACCTTCCCGTACGACGCACAGCAATCCAGTCACGAAGCGAGAGCGCTGAACTCCGAGCTCCGCCTGCCGACACTCGCTTGTTTTGAATGGCGCATGTGCATCAAACGAAAACGTGACTTGACGATTGTTTAAACGTTAGGTTTCTTTTTCGCGCTGCCGAGGGAATTGAGGGTTCGTTGTTAAATATTTAAATACGTTATAAATGAATTGAATAGAAAAATGAATAAGAAGTCTTAGGCTTTAAACTTTATTTACCTAAACATATGAAAGAAGCAAAAGCCCCATTGCGGACAAAACTTCACAATGAATACGATTAAAAACACTAATGAGAAAATCTGCACCACTACTGAAATATCTTTACTTTCACTTTAAAAGTTTGCAAGATTCGAGTTGAGAATTCCAAAATGAGTGGAAAAACTTAAATTTTGCTAAATTACTTTCTTACTGACACCAAAATGTACAGGTGAACAATTTTAGTATAAATAATGGGCATATAAGAATTAGTGTGGAAATAATTACGCTGGCAATTTTGATTAAATAAGTAACCCATCTAAATTTCCAAATTTAGACATACATATGCTTTAACTTTGATTAGCCTTACCCAAAGGATAATATTTAATAAGCTAACCAAGTTATTGCTACTGAATTGAAAAACAAACATGTCTTTTCCGTCAAAAAGACAAAACTGACGAGGAAAAAAAGTTACGCATCTACCCAGTGTGACGGCATGCGGTAATTTCCTTACTACTTCTTCTCCAAGGGGAATCAATTTACCTCATGTACTTAACCATTTTTATCCTTATTTTACCGTTCTTTACCCAGTCTTTTACTTCATTCCACCGAAAGTCATCTCTATTCGTGAAGAAGATCTTATCAAGCACAATAAGTATGATAGTGTTAACTGGTTACAAGTCGTAGTCAAGAAAAAAATTTCGATTCTTATTAATCGAATTCATTCCTAACTAAAAAAAACTTCCATATGAAGTCGTCCTTGTTTTGATTGACTCCTGCCCTCTGGGGACGGAAATAAAGCCGTTAGTGAGAAGGTAGCACGCCTACCGAGCACTCGGCCTTACCTTCCTCCGAATCGTCCTAAGGTGGAGAACCGTACCAAAAGTACGACGCTCTTCGCAACTGTACGACCTTTCACTGTTGCAGCCCTACTCCTTCCGCTCAGGAGCAGACAAATCTCTCCACGAGTCGCCGAGCACTCTATCACTCGGACAACTTCAGTTGCCTCGCAACTACGCAGCTCTATCACTGCCTCACTGTATACACAAAGACGCACTTCCAATGCAAAGAACGTAGGCTTCGTCCTCACTCTACCGGTACTACAATGAGTGTAATCACACTGCCGCCACGCTGGCACTGGCAGCCGTCTGCCGACCGCCAACGAGATGGCTGTCCCACTCAGCCGCTGCGTACACCTCCGCAGCGCCCACTCGCGGTGGCAGACACCAAACTTACTCCAACAACTTTTTATTTAAAGTAGTTCTAACCTACCATAGTAAACAGCATTTGGAATTATAACGTTCCAAAACGCTTACCTAAAAATAATGAAAACGTTCATTTTTTTGTTTTCATTTATATTAAAAGGTTGATATTTGTATACATTGTTGTCATTTCCCACGAAGTATTTCACTCGAACACAGTACTGAGTCACGACGAGCAAGTCCGTTCCTTACTAAGCACGAGAGGGTCACCCACAGCTGGTACCTTCATCGTGTTACAGAGGGTATGCGCACAAGTGTATCTCCGTGAGTAAAGCGGCCCATAGACGATCAATTTTATTGTCAATATAATTGACAATGATGAATATTGACAATTTAATTGATCGTCTGTGGGCTTGATTGACGACCGCCAATTAATTGACTTGGTGGGCAAAAAAAAAAAATTCATCAATATATTGGGTCAATGATATTGACAATTACATTGATCGTCTAAGGGCCGCTAAAGACACCTTCGACAAGAGATTACATATAGTGGATAGTGCATATACCCATTGCATGATACGTTTTCCAGATCATGTGCAACAATTGCACCCATGCAACCTCCTACAACCAACAAACTTTTGACAACATTTTGCACACTGCACAATACAGCCCCGACAAATGCTCCCGTTTATTTCAAACATTAATAAATAAAAAGTTAGCTCCCATACTTGCGCTCACTAATGTCAAGATAGTTATGAGTTTCTACAACGTCGGTCTTTCAACCTTTGGCGCAAAATTAATGATTTCGACCTTTCTTCATTTTCAAAATTATTCCTCGATTATCGTAGAAGCCTAAGCAACTTGTTCTCAATTACATGAAAGTGGGCAGAAATAGAAGCAATTTTTCCCTCGAACGTTTGTTCAATTATTGATATGGCTAATATAATGATATTTACCAATAAGGCAGCCCGCTCACTGATGCGATGCCTTGCGAAACCGCACGGTTCATTTGTAGCACCGTAGGAATAGCTTTGTGTTGGCTAACTCAACGACGACTGAGGCGAATCGCATCGCATCGAATCGCATCAGTGGGCGGGCTGCCTAACAGACCTTTATGTCGAGCCATTTTAAAAACCATGTTTATGCAACAACCTTATTTTAAATAAAAAGTTTTTCTTTCTTTCTCCCTCTCTTTAAGGTAAATAAACAAAATATCGAGCTCTGCAAGTCTAATGAATAAAAATCTTAACAAGTTGATTGGTCTTGAAATTACTATAACCTAAAATTACGAATGTATTGGTTCTCGAACTACAATTTTTTACTGGGCCCAAAACCGCCAAATCCCATGAGTTTAGCCATCTCCGAGTCCGCGTCGCCGGACTCCTCGGCAGGCGGCGCCTTGCGCTTCTTGTCTTTCCTTTTTTCGCGTCTGTACGCCCGCATCCTCTCGTCCTGAACAGAGAGAGTCTAATTAGCCTTCAATCCTTCAAATACTGAAAAAAAATATTTAAAATTAAGTCACCAGGGGGTGTCAAATTATCCAACAATCGTTCAAATACCAAAAAATGCTAAATTTAAGACTAAAAAGTAGACTTTCTAATGATACATTTGTGTACTACTAAGTACATATGTTCACCACTAGGCTCTTGTCATTCATATAGTACAAAAACACTAATTCAAGATGAAGTTAAGTTCATTATCTAGTGATACATACGTGTAGAACCAAGTATACATGCGTACCACAAGGCTCTTGTTCGAAATTTTACATGTTCCCTTTACCACGTTTACTAGCGCTGAACCCTTTGTGTGAATATTGTGAGAAGTGCGGAGGAAATTATAGGCCGTTACAAAGGCCCAGACGCTGTCGGCCCTCAATTTCAAGTTCAATTTCAAATAGTACAAAAACACTTGATTTAATACTAAACCATTCACTATGGAGGCGTGGATCGAAAGGTTGATTTAATTAAGTTATAGGAAATAGAATTGGGAAATCAATTTTACTGCTCGAATAAGTTTCCCTTCTTCATAAAAAATGCACAAAATATAATTGCGCGATAATATTAACCCAGTACAATAAAACTTCTCCAAAAAAAGAGATTGCAAACTTGTGGAAATGTTATACATTTACACCAGTGCATAAATGAACAATTTACCTAGAGGTAGACATTTATCCCAATACAAAGTCAAGTAAAGAAGTTGACTATCTAGTGATACATTCATGATTAGATTAGATTAGATTATAAGTTAGTTTAAGCCTCCCTAACCGCTGCAAAAATAGAGCGTATCGAAGAGAGGAAGGAGGAAGGCACCATTTAGTATGGAGGTAAGGAAATGAGGAATCTATGCAGAAAGGGCATAGAAACAGTAAGATGGGAAAGAAGTTCATGAAATAAGATAAAAGTTGAAGAAGAAAGTCAGAGGTGCTGAAAAGCAGGACAGCAGTGAACCGAAAAAAGGTGGTCCTTAACATAACAAAAAACATTTTATTTCAACAAAAAGAAGGCCTACCTAACTCTCAGCTCGGGCCCTCACATTTTTCCCCTGGGAGCGCTAATTCCCATAGATACAATAGTTGTATCCCCCTGAGGGGTGATACATTCATGAACCATTTAGTAGAAATGTGTCCCACTAGTCTCATGCAGTTCAAATAGTACAAAAGCATTGAATTTAAGATAAAGTTAAGAAGTTGACTACCTTGATGTACCACTAGGCTAATCGTTCATTTATGAAATGGTACAAATGAATATTTTAATTACTACACTACTTTTTCAGACAGATTTTAGCGTATGAGACACCATTTAATTTTGCAATTATGTTTTTCACACTTCCCAGAAAAGAAACAAATGTATTAGGGCATAACATCAGCTTTCAATACTACCATAACCAAACCAACCGCTGCAATCGAGCAAATGTAGTCCACATGAAAAGCCAAAATTATTAATCCTTAACTGAAAACTATTAATCCGGAACTGAAACAGTCAAACTTAGAAGAGGGTAAAAGTAGAATAATAGATTTGAGTAGCAAAGTACCGTAGACATCGAAATTCCGTGAAAGTCCCCGACAAGCACGCGATTTAGTACTAATAATCATTTTAAAAAAGAACTCAAGGTTTAGCAGAACTAAAAAATGCAACAGGCAGTACTTTCAATTTTTTAGCCCTTCACTAGCAAGACGCCAATATTCTCACAAAACAAGAGACTTCAAAGCTTTTCACTCTTTGAAAGCATAGAAATACTAAAAATACTAAAATGAAGAACGTTACACAGCATCCTGTATTTTTCAATCAGTAAATACACTATGTTAGTAACTATTGGCAGACACTTAGGTCATTGGAAACAACAATTCGATTATGTAAAAGCCTCTGAGCCCAGCTAGTTGTAAAACGAGCAGCTCATGCCTTAATGCGCCACATTCATATCTGTTCACTATACCTATTGATATCTATTCACTATACCTATTGATATCTATTCACTATACCTATTGATATCTATTCACTATACCTATTGATATCTATTCACTATACCTATTGATATCTATTCACTATACCTATTGATATCTATTCACTATACCTATTGATATCTATTCACTATACCTATTGATATCGATTCACTCTACCTATTGATATCTATTCACTATACCTATTGATATCTATTCACTATACCTATTGATATCTATTCACTATACTTATTGATATCTATTCACTATACCTATTGATAGCTATTCACTATGCCTATTGATATCTATTCACTAAATCTATTGATATCTTTTCACTATTGTCCTCAGCTTTTGGCGTCATGAACGTTGCCGTTGTCAATGATGACTTCTGTCTTGCCGATCAAATTCGAGGTTGTATTTAGCTTAGAAAGATGGACCGAGGTTTCTGGAGCGCTGCACTCTCATACACATATCCTGGCTAGATGCTGACGCTTACCTCTTCCTTGAGCTCTTGTAACCGTTGCTCAACATCGTATTCCTTCTTCTTCTCCTCCATTTTCTTCTTATTGAGTTCGAATCGCTTTTTCACTTGATCTAGAGATGAACGTTCTACTTTCATGGACATCCCCAGATTTCTTTGATCTGTGAAAGTGGCAATATTAAAACATTTTCACAGGTTCTCTATCTAAATATTGGTAACACAGAACAAATCCAATGTAGAACTGAACGTGTAATTAACTCGAGAAATACTAGAGCAACACAGATTTTATCCTCCAGTATAAATCAACATATAGAACATTTGCACAATCCACTCGGAAGTATCAGCACAACAATTAGATTTATATTAAAATATCATGCATAAACTAAATTTCCTCTCAACATTGATTGACTAACACAGCTAACTCCAGAGCCATATCTATGAGTTTGAAAATATCTTAAAACTTCAGAAGAAAATGCCAATGCTCAAAAAATTTTCTTTGAGTGACATGCATAATGTTTAGAGAATGCAGGCTAGAGTTGGGATTCCCTCTGAAAGAACTTTCTTAAATCTGGTTAAGAACAACCTAATATGAAAGGCATAAAGCAGGAAAGGCCAACAAGGATAAAACAGGTAGATATCAACACAGAACATTTCAGAGCCAAAAATACACAAGGCTAAAATAGTTTTCATAACAGATACTCACGTTTCTTGCCATTGATGTGGTCGAGGAAATTAATTGAATCCTTCACAACGCAGTCACATACATTACAGTAGTATCTGAAATAAAGTTTGGCAATTCAAATATTTCAAACAAATAACAGCACATTACACAATTTTCATCAATAAATATAGTAATGCCCAAAAACAAAATTTTAATATGCTACCAGAATGACGACTGGAGTTGGAATACTAATTTCAGAAGTACAATACAGATGGATGCAAAACCTATCCATGGGCACACACTTGTCAATAAAATAAGGAAGGTATAAATATATGTTCAAGTTTAAAGTGTGGGTTGAATGATTGAAGCAATAAATTATATAACCATAATAAAATATTCAAAGTTTTTAAGGTTCAACCCAATTAGACCTTATTTCACAGAGATTTCTGCTTTAAGTACATTAGCAAGTTGTATTTATGTAAACAAGAGAGAAAATGGTGAGAATGAGCCAAAGGACTAATATTGAACTGACAGTCATTATACAAAGGCAGAAGAAAAAGAGAAAATGAGAGTAACAATTATCAATATTCAGGGATACTTGTGCTCAGGTGCTGATACAATATCATGAATATTAGAAAGCAGCATCCATACTCAGACAATAAAACAACTAATGATAGCCATAAAAATGTAAGAAATTATTCCCAATTTCACACTGAATACTTTTCAAAACGTCACTGAACAACAAATTGGAGCATTCAGCCGCTGCTCAACTAGGAACTCACCCGCCAGATTGTGAAGTGGGTGTAGTTTTTGTGATGACCTGATTTTTGCCAAGCTTGGAGTCCAAGTCAACTTTGTACTCGCGCTGCTTGAGCAGCTCACGCTTCACTGGGGCTCCTTTTGCATCTCTGTCTGTGAATAATGGAAATTGACAAGTGAAATTAATCTGGTTGGAGAGAATTTTCTCTCAAGATTTAAGGTAACCTCAAGACTAATAATGATCTTCAAAGTGCTTTTAATGCATTTTCCTAAAAATCCTTCATAGCAAATCAAGTTGATAAGCTTAAAAATTCATTATTTTATCCCAAGTAACTTTGAATTTGTGCAATAATTTTACCAACACTGAACTCAACTACAATGTTAACTTGTTCAACATATTATACAGCATGATGACATTTAAAAATATGGACAATTTAAATTACACACAAATGAAATTATTTGAAAGATTTAAATAAATTACTATACAGACAGTTCACGACTACAAATGTTACTGTACAGACAGGCTAGAGACAATTTAAATTATCTGAAAGATTCAAACATGTTACAGAATACAAAATAGAAGCAACATTCCAAAGTAACTTTTGATTTACAATAAAATGACAGGCCAATAAAAATAAATTATCTATCTTAAAATTGTAACCTGGTCTTTCATATAACACCCAGTTTCTGGACAGTACATGCAACTCCAGTTATTAATTCTCATTGTACTCCTCATGAACACATAACTGAATACTTTGGTGGCATACAATCAGTAAAAAAAATTTTTTACAAGTACATAATCCATATCACTCACCATGAATCTCTTCCTCCTCAGCTCGTAATCTTTTCTTTGCAAGTTCTTCATACTCATCTCTGTCCCACTTGCGTCTGAAGTCACCACCTGACTGAAAAACACACATTTCAATATTAGAAGCTAATGTGCTACAACCAATTTGTTTAATTCAAACATGGAAAGTATACTCAAATTTAAAGGTACAGTATTAAAATATCAGCTTGCACATTTATATCACAAGCTCAAAATAAAGTAAAAAGAGCTGGACAGATAGGTAGCTTTAGATTAGTTAAAAATAGAGATATTTCAGTGATAAAGTATTTCTGTGATTAAAAACAACAATGCTAAAATAATATAAAAACTAAAGTACTAGTTGTTAAGGAGAGCATCTCCCTTGTGACCCCCATGTTTTTGAGATTTCTTGCGAAACTGGGATTTTGGCCGCTATAAGAAGTGTAAGGGTCAGGTACATCCTGTGAAAAAATGAGACTCGTACGTTCACTCGTTCGCCCGCAACGGGGGTTTAAAGAATGGGGGGGGGGGGGAGGGGAGGGGGAAGTGGTATTTTATCATGTTACACCTCCCCCATGGCACTTTCTTCATGGTGCGAAGTTGCTATGTCATCTCCTATGTCTCTGGATTATTCTATAATGATTTCAGGGGTCTAACTTGAACCAAAAATTTTACAAAATTTTTTATTTGAATTGTTTATGTTTCTTTGTTTTGCTTATAATGTAAACAAAGGTTTTTGGGGTTTCAAAATGCTTCTCCTCCTACAGTTTTTAAGCTACAGTAATGATTTTGAGATCATTGGATGCAGAAAGATGCGGGCTTTTATGGAAGCTAAAATTTGTTTCTTCAAATTTCCATTTTCAATATGAAAAAGTGTCAAAATTGGAAAAAAAGTCCTTTTTTGAAAATGGGCAGCTTTATGACGTCATAACTTATGAACAATAAATAATTTTGGAATGAATTTTAGCTTCCATAAAAGCCCGTGTGATCCCGCATCCAATGATTTCGTTTTCTTCGATTTCCCATTTTCTTTTCGAGAAAATCGCATTTCTGCTCTAAGCAAAAACTATTTCAAATTCAATTTCCTATCAGTATACCAAATTTTATTGTTCTAGGTTCAATAATAAAGAAAAAAGTCCGTATGGGGGACGCTGTCCTTAAGGGCCTGACCGTTAATGTATAGTGAAAATAATAACCATAAACTTCTTGAAATAAAAAATTTCAATTTTAATAAATATGGATAACAGAAACGTCTGAATTATTCTCCAAAATTGTACTATAAAATTGATTCAAAATTAATAAATATATTTTTACAGTTGTAACCTCAAGATTTCCAATGGAATCTATGGAAGATTAAAAATAATGTAAATGACATAATGACAAGTATCTGCTATTTTTTTATGTGCTAATGAATAAAGTAAATTAGCGGACAACTTTGAGCATATGTATTTACATAGAAGGGAACACATGATGAGGGGGGAAAAAGCAACTTATTTAGACTATTAGACTACCAGCACGTCACGTATGGTTTATCTATTAGTACGCCTCGTATATTTTGTTTAATTATATGCCTTGTATGGTCTATTTATTTGAATACCTCGGATAGTTTGTCTATTAGTATACCTCGTATAGTTTCCTTATTATTTTTATGCCTCGTATGGCTAATCTATTTGTACAACTCGGATGGTTCGTCAATAAGTACTCCTTGTATGGAACTTTTGCTTTAGGATGTCTTATATTAAGAAATTTTGGTAAATGTGTAGCGTTTGGTAATAATTGATTTTCTAGTTTTCGAGGCATTAACATAGTTAATAAGGTTAAAATAAACAAGTTATCTTCTATGCACTTTCCGTCGCGAATGAGTCTTTAATGAGTTCTAATGGTAAATTACTGACCGCAACTCTAGTGTTTGAAGCGGCAAGTAATTCAAACAGCACGTCGGACGGCATCACTGCAATGCCGTCTCGCTTCCAGCCCGATCGTCATCAAAGACGAAACCAAACCTACCGATATACCTTGTTAAATACTCATTTGACGAAAAAAGTGTATAGAAGAAAAGTTGTTGATTTTGATGTCTTTACCACAACTCAAGCAACAAAAATTCAAAAATCTATGAGTAGCTGTTTATTCGAGCGCATTCGTCATCAAAGACAAAACCGCTATAACTCGTAAAATACTCATTTGCGACGGAAAGTGCATAGAAGAAAACTTGTTTATTTGAACCTAATTAACTATGTTCATGCCTCGAAAATTTAAATATTTATTATTACCAAACGCTACACATTTATTTAAATTTTCAAAAGCCAAGATGTTGGCATGTATCTCATATGGCAACTTAGAAAAATAAACGGTCAATTTTTACTTTAATATTGTCAATGTTTTTCATAATTTCATTGCCAATAATCAATAAAGGAACACATTTAAAATCGTTTTACATGAATGACATTCTGCTTGGTGATACATTATTTTTGAATTATTCAACTTTGAAGTTGGCTTGTGCACACCAGGGATGCGAGCATGCCAAGCGTAATTTAATTAATAACGGAAGCTAACCCCCTATTACAAATGTAAAGAGGTTGGGTCGTGAGGGGTAGCCATAGTTCTTCTAGTGAAAATTATAAATAAAGGTTTCTAGTTACGTCCATTTACATCATCTCTAATGACGGCCACCCGGTCCCCAAGATGGCGGCTGCCATCTTGGAGCCATTGTAAACGGACGTCACTAGAAACTTTTATTTATAATTTTCAATAGACAAACTGTGGCTACCCCTCATAACCCAACCTCTTTAGATTTGTATTAGGGGGTTAGCTTCCGTTTCAACTCTGAAATTTTGCTAAAAAGGCCATTAAAGAACGCCACTTGTATAACTTCAAACTTAAATAACTCTGAAACTAAGCATCTGCAAGCATATTGTCATTCATGTAAAACGTCTTAAAATCGACTATATTACCTATCTATGGCCACGAAATTATGAAAATCGTTGACAACATTTGAGTAAAATTTGACCAAATAAACGTTTTCTTTCTACACAGAGACATATAATGTGTTAGGAAAACTCTGATGAAACAATTTTCAAAAAATAAAACAGAAAGGAAGTAGAAGACTAAAGATATTAATTATGAAGATTTTTAGAATAAAATTCATAAGAAAAAATGAGATGTTGAGTAATCTACACATAAAATAGCAATGTTAGTTAGAGTAATCGATAACAAAATATTGAATAAATAATAATGTGCTATCTTATCAAAATAAATGAAGAACATGGTTTGGAAAACAAACATTTTTCAATAATAACATGAATACATTGGTTTGGAAGTATTTCAACAGTTTTGCAAGCATTTACTTTGATTCTTATCAATCTAAAACCAGTAACTCATTGAATGGAAAATAGGCCTTAAAAAAATAAACTTGCTACTTGACACCTGTTTGGTAAATTAAAGCAAGCAAAAATATCGGCACTAAGAAATCACCCATCAAGTGAATCGAGTAAACATGTAATGCACTTTTTTCTGAGAAGTCTACTAAATGATTAGGTCAATAAACTAATTCTCTATAACAACTAACCAAAATACTTACAGAATTTGAGCTTGACGCCATATTCACTTTAAAAAGGGCTTTACAATTTACAAGTTTGAAAATTAGACTAACTCAGCGTACGTTTATTAGGTGCAGCTCGAATGCGACTGTTCATAAACAGACTGAAGTCCATATAACAGAACAAGTGGTCCTAACTACCGGAATCTTTATTTCGGAGTATGATCAGCTGGTCGGTTTAATTTTCGGTCATAATCAGTCATACCAAATCAATTATTTTGATATAAATAAGGTTATTCATAGTTTCACCTTGAATTTTTCATAATTATTTATAATTATGCCCAGAAAATAACATCAAGATATATAAATATATTCGATAAATGGGCATACACCCGTGGGTATTGTTGGAGGCTAATGATGCACTTTATATTTCATATTAGCTTCAAAAAATGCCCCTACTTTGCTGTACCTAGTGCCATTTATGGTATGAGTGCTCTAGTCTGGAATGGAAGTGACCTTGAAAAACTGGATATGATACTAAATAAATCAGCGTTTACAATGACACTCTTTTCAAAATCAGTATGGCTTATCTACTCGTATGGCTTATCTACTTGTACACCTCGGATGGTTTTTCAATTAGTACTCCTCGTATGGAACATTTGTTTTAGGATGCCCTATATTTAAGAATTTTTTAAAAGCCAATACGTTGGCATGTGACTCTGAAGTTCTCCCAAAGTGGGGAACTTAATTTGATTATGTGAATTTGTAGCTTGAAGAGCAAGACAATTTAAAGGTTGAGAATTGGATTGATTGGTATTAAATTGAAACAGGGTTGGTATTCTTTGATAAGGCAGGGTCACCAGTGCGTGTTAACGCACATTGAATTTAGATGATTTGCAAGACTCAGAAGGAGTTAAGGACGGGGTTCGGACGCAATATTTCTAGCGTTTTATAATCAAACAAGGAAATAACAAAAACCACTATACAGCCAACACTGGGAAAAATGAGAGAACAAATAGCTCGCCTTTTGGAGTATATTTAGGTCGGAGGTTGAACGCCGAAGTGCGAGGCTTGAGGCTTGGTTCGTGAGACGTTCTTGGGGAGAGTCCAAGGTTGTTGAAGAACTTCATACGATGCGTTCAGCTCAGGCTTGTGGAAGCGTGTGCTGGAGTGTGAAGTTGAGGATGATGTAAGGTGGGAGGTTCCGACATTAAGTGGGTCGGCGATTGAGTGATGAGTATGGGAATAGCTACCGGTTGGGAAAACTCGGTAAGAAAGGAGACTCTCGACCCAATGGTCTCAACTGGAGATTTCAGTGGCTTAGCTGCAGGGATGCAGGCCTTCCAGTTTACTTTAAGTTAGATAGGAGGGGAAACTTGGAGAATAAACTCGGAGGCAAAAAACTTGGAGGAGGTAAGCTCCTTAAATTAAGAGGTTAGGGTTTGGTTCCATACGTGTTTGTGAGTGCATGAATGTGTGGTCCAGTAGATCCTGTCAGGGAACATCGTGCTGGATTATTTTGTACGATAACGAGTCTATTCATACACATGTGCAAGACTGCTGCGTCTGCTGCATTAACAAGAAGAACAATGGCAGAAGTCTAGTGCTAAGGTCGGTGCGCAGCTCTAGCGCCCGAGTTGCAGCCTGAATAATCTTAACACCCAGAACCGGTGTTCGAGACCAACTGGTCATAAGCTCTATCCTGATATCACAAGCAGCAGCACTACTGAGTGTATAATCTAAATGAGCTAACAGCTAGAAGTAAAAATAGCTACTGAGGTAAATAATGTATCAAAAGTAAATATGAGAAAAGGTGAAGCCTCTATTCTCTATAATTCAGATGAGCAAGAATTGCTTCTAGGCGCAGCAGAATTACATATAAAAAGGAGCAGCATATAAAAAGACACAGCAGTAAAACAAACTAAAGCTGGAAAACAAAGTTACAGTGACTTAGCAAAGGCTAACAACGCTCAATTAAATTCAGGGAAACAATATTTAGCTTACACATTAATGATCCCTGTGGACAGTAAAGTGTCTTAAAACACTTTGCTCAGCACTGATAAAATATCTAAGGAGCTAATGCCAACATTGTAATAATATTGAGAGCCAACAAGGATTCATCGGAGAAGCAAATACAAAAGGGAAAACAATGACAAAGATGGGGCAGTGAGCTTGAAGCTTGTGCCTAACTAACACTGGCACAGAGAAAACATAGTGAATGTTCCTAAGACACAACAACGAGCGCTCCCTACACAGACAAGTTAAGACACAATAAAACACTTAACATTAAACACTTGTTACTTACATATGCCCGCTCTGGGGCCCAAGCACTACTCAGGAGAATCTATACGAGAATGACGATTCTGCCTGGAAAGCCGGCCTTATATACGCTGTGAGCGGACGAGCGTTTCCGGACGGAACTTCCGGGACGAACGAACTTGCTGTACGGTTCTACGTGAAAAACGCCGTTCTTTCTTGTCGAAGTATTTCTTTGGTCAAATTTTAATAGATTTAGGGGTAATGTTGAATGAAAATAGTAATCTAAAATTTTAAGAATGATTACGTTAACTTTATTTAATTTTTAGAAGATGGTTTTAATAATTTATGAAATTTAGACTGAAGTGCGGCTGAGGGTTCACTACATGACAACTTGGAAATAAACATTTTTTCTTTTTCTTTCTTTCCTTCTTTCTTTCTTTTCTTTTCGACACTGAGAATGTCGGTGTGACGGACACATGCACTGTTGTTAGGATAGCAGGCGGAAAAAGTGAGGCTCATTTCGACATTCTCCTTTGATATTCTTTTCAATACTTTGCCCGCCACTCACTTTAGCTTCAGTAGGTACCTTGATGTGGGAGAGGGAGATTACGTGTGCCATAGCCTGCAGCATGTCATCAGAATACGTTTGGACACGCTCAGCTGTTAAAAGACTAATAGAGCTCTACCAAAACCATAAATGATTGTGGCAAATCTTCATTAAAACAGGTAAAAACCGAAACATTAAAAAAAGAGCTTCTTGACAAAAATTGCTTGCGTGCGGAGCGCACCGCCAATCAACATCGCGTTTGAAAGGCAGCTGAGCTACCTTTCAAAGAAAGAGATTGAGAGGTGAAAAAATGAGTATGAATTGAATAAATGGATGCTTAGCATGACGCAAGAGCCTACGCTAATCTGGTATATGGGGAAGGAATTACCTAAGTGTGAGATTTTCTATGATGGTAGTTTTGGAAGCGAATTCTTGTTTGCTGTAAGTTGTAAGGCATAGAGCGTAAATAGACGTACATGGAGGTGGAATGAGAATAATAATCAATTATGTCGGCATTGTGATAAAGGAGTGAAAGAAACAGTAGAACTGTAGTGAACTTTTGGGACTCATTTCACTTGGATTTATAAAAACGTTAAAACGAACATCCTAAAATTAAGTTATATCAATGGAATGGTTTTCATAAATTTACAAACCTGAATTCATTCGATAAAACCCGAAATTTTACCAAAAGTGTGTTCCGAAAGAAAAACATGGTTCCGGTCACGTATCTCCGCCCGTCACTTCAGTATTTTTTTAATAATGAAGGCATCTACGGATGCTTTATTTCCAATCAAGCCTGATACATGTCACCTTGTACATTGGATTTTCAAATGCCTTATAACTAACGCCAGGACGCCATGACGCTTTCCCCCGGTCAAGACCGGTACCCATTTCAGACACCTGGGTGGAGTGGGGTATTGTGCTTGGAATTTTTCTCCTATACCCAACAGAGAAAATCGCCACCGCCAGCGCCGAGAATCGATCCCGGGTCTCCCGCACGGCGGCAGAACCGCTAGGCACTTGCGCTATGGCGAGCAAATACTTTGCAGCACTGCCCTGGCCATTTTGAATCGGAACGCACTCTGACTCTAGCTCTTCTATGTTTCGGTTCTTGTGCTTTGCAGCGATGGGTGAGACTAGATTTTGTGTTAAATTCTGTGGAAGTACAGCTTAATTGTTAGTATCATATATTACATCATCTCCCTTATAATTGTGTTGTCCTTAAGAAGTGTTTCATTGTGCCTAGTATTATAGATGGCGTAAGAAGTAGTGAGCAAACTTAGGAACATCTCCTCTTTTGTTTTAGTCCGTGCAAGCGCTTAGGTGGGCTCAAGTGCTCAAGCTTACTGCGCCATCTTGTCATTTTGGTGTTTTCCTTTTTTTGTGTGTATTTCCCAGCCTCGGATTAATCTTTGTGCTCTCAATTGTTGTATTTTTAATTAAGTTAGGTTTTGAAATAATTAAATCATTGTTTCTGAAGTCCGCTCAGAACTATTCCAATAAATAACTAATTACATTTGACAACATGGTTTATAAATAGAACCAGTACTCTTATATACAAATAGTATTGATGTTTTGAAGGCTGGTTAGGTAGTTAATATTTTTAGATGATTTAGTCACTAAGCATTGATTTCTAGCGTGAATAACGATTACGTTATTCATGTGAAATTCAAATTAGGTAGGACTTAATTTAGGTATTAAATTGGGAACATTTCCTATTCAATTATTATTTGCAAATAAATTATGTGTTGGAGGAGCCAGATTATTTCTTGTAAGCCGGAATTAATTAAGCTATCACAGTTCTGTTGTTTCTTGAAAGTATTTAGGTGCTAAACTGGAATAGTTGTAATCTTGCTCCCGGGAACTTCTTATTTAGAGGTTTCACCTTTTTCTAATACCTGCTGTTTAGAATTCTCTTATTTTTGCATTAGCAGTGCTGTAGATATTTTACTGCTAGTTGTCAATTAATTGAGATATTACACTCAGTTGTCACTGCTTTTGTCATCTTAGTCTTGTTCCTTCATGTTGTCCTTATTTTATCATACCTCTTGTGCCAAAAATACTAAAGAGTTTTGTGCTAAGAGTTCTGTTGATTACACTAGCCCATCTATTCCTCATGAGCCCTTTTTCCAAAAACTTATGAGCATTTTGTGTTACCCGTACAGTTTATTGTATAGTGCAGATCAGGCAAAAGTTTGCCTGTGCAAATTATTAGTGTAATGTTGTAGTTTCATGCCATTAAAAATATTAAGGTTAATATTTGGCTCCGAGCAAATATTCAGTGCTCCGAAGTTGATCCCTGCCTGCACTCCGGTGCCAGAGTGTGGGTAGGGGTCGTTTTCAAAGAGACTCCTCGCTTTGAGGCGGCATGTTAATCGCAGCTTGTTTACAGCCTGGCATGTGTTAATATATGGCTCGCCTAAATAACTTGTGCACATTAACCCAGCTCTGTCGTCCCGTACAGGAAGCCACGAGACACTTCACACTCCACTGCCACGTTCACCTACCTGCTCACTCATCTAAAGGGGGTAAATAACCCGGTAGCCAAACTTGGCAGAGGACAAAAAAAACTGCCTCCTTCCTTTTGGTTTATTTCTACTCAGTTCCTTCGCGGTGATTTCCGTTTCCTCATTCCCCTTCACCCCTCATTCCTCATGCACGTTACGTCCCTCGTCCAAGCGACGTAACTATTTGAGCACTCTCGGGCTGCTGACCCATATCCCTCAACCATTGGGGAATTGAGCAGTCACCAGCTTTTTCTAATCTTTGACGCTTAGCCGTTCAGAGAGCCATTGGGTTTTCCCATGCACACCAAACCTCCACCACATACATTCACCATCTCACAACAACAGCTGCGAGCCGGTTGCATCCCTACTCAAGATTGGACCAGGGACAGCTCATCCTGAAGCGACCGACGGGTGTTGACGAGTCTCCCAGCAAAAATAAAAGGCCAGAGAAAACAAACCATATTTCCTTGTCCTTCTGCGTGGTCCAGTCCGTGGTAAAGTTCTAGTGAGGATTTGATTAAACCGATGCATAAAGCATCCGAACACCGCCTTCAACTCCTTCTGAGTTTGCTAAACACTAAATTCAATGTGCGTTAACACGCGC
This sequence comes from Morinoia aosen, assembly GCA_030386875.1. Classification (NCBI taxonomy): domain Eukaryota; kingdom Metazoa; phylum Arthropoda; class Malacostraca; order Amphipoda; family Talitridae; genus Morinoia; species Morinoia aosen. The sequence continues at coordinate 43,930,338 of CM059564.1, read as the reverse complement.
TGGTGACCCTCGATAATTGTTGTTCATCAAGCCTTAAAAATTCAAGAAATCAAATTAAGTTCCCCACTTTGGGCGAACTTCAGAGAACATTTTGTGGAAGAATGTAGTAAGGACCAGAAAGAGAAGAAAAGTTTCATGAATGTGGTGTTTGAGCAGTATGGAAAGAATGAATGGTAAACCAAATTGGCTGAAGAGGATTGTGTTATGAGCTGTTTTTGCTGGATTGTAACAGGAGAGTAATTTGAGTATCATTGAAGCAATGAAAATTTTTCTTGTGCGTGCCTGAAATAAGGTACAGTAACTGAAATGAACTAGTCATGTATAATAGGCTGTAATGACCCCCAATGCTTGGAGATGATTTTTGACGCTTTTTTTTATCCAGTGGTGCCGTTCGATGGCAGCTTGTATCAAAGATTGGTGGATCCTGAGTAGCTTAGTGGACAAGTTTGGTACACAGGAATATTGTGAGTATTGTGGAGGGAATTGTAGGCCGTTGCCGAGGCCCCAATGCTGTCGGCCCTCAACTTTGAGTTCAAGTCAAATTGGCCGAGCAGGAACTTGTTTTAGACACTGGATCATGAAAATAATTACCTCTTCTTTTCTCAACAGAAATAACACCAACAATATCCCATGTGAAAAAAGCGCACATAAATAGTTAGAAAATAATGATTTTTTTGCAGTTGTACTCCTAATATATTTTGTATCTCTAGTGTAATGACATGGGCAAGAAAAAAAGAGTAAAAAGTCATGATAATAGGAACATCTTGGAACCAAAGCGGCAATTTTCGACCGGTCGCAAAAATCGTCATCTGTATCATGATGCTCTCCGTGGCACAGTGGTTAAGGGATCAGCCTTGTATGTTGGAGACAAGGGTGTTACGTTTGGCGGGGTATGGATTAAAACTTTAGTATCCGTGTTCAACGACCAACGTAAACGTACTCGATAAGGTTCTTAAACTGCGAGAAAGGGATAATTACGACACTTTGGGACTCAGCTCGGGAATTTATTGGAGGAACGCCAGGCGGACTGGCGGTGAGCTTGACTGGAAGAACTTGTCTAGGTGGGCACTCCGTGCCGGCGAAGTCCTGCGAACGATGGTGAGGTCCGGTGAGCGATGACGTTGGCAAAGTGTAAGTGCGTGTTTTTGGGGAGGTTCAGTGTATACGTTTAGCGACTGACAGACCGGCAAGTGGTGGCAGTTTAGAGATGACAACAGTTTTGACACGTCTCACATCACACATAGGCAATTATGTTGTATAACTCGATGAATGAGTTAGAGATAAGATTTGCCAAGTTAATATGCGACTTGTGTAACTCAGAGGAATGTATAGGCTTTCCGGTTAAGTCCCAAGGAAGTGTTGTGGTGTTTGGGGTGCCGTCGAGGAATCTGCAATAATCGAGGTCGCTGAATGCAAGGCTCTCGAAGAGGCATCAAGGAAAAATTCCACAACTGACATTCCCTACACTGCAGGTAAATTTTCCCATCACGGAGAAACACTGAGTCTTCCTACAGATTCAACACGAGCTATTTGATTTTGTTCTCTTTTTGTCGAGCTCAGGAGATAGGATAGATTTTTGCCGCTGGAAGGTTTTTCATTAATGCCTTTTGCTATAATATCAGAGCATGAGATTTACAAGAACTTCCGGTAATGACAATCGTTATTCATTACCGCAACTACATGCGATTAAGCACAAGATCTACGGAAGATAATGAAATATCCACACTGCTAAAACTTTTGCGAGAATATGCAAGACAGTAAGACTTGTGATTTTTTTAGAGCAGTAATATCGGTGATTCCATTTTGTGGAATTATGAAAAATACGAGTGACTTAATAACACATGATTCATGAAGCAGAAAGGAAATATAAAAAACAGCTAAAATGCATAGAATAAGAATTAATACTTTTTCGTACTCTATAATAACTAGGTTCACACGAGAAATAAAAAGGCAGTCCTAAATTCATTAATGTCAAATCGTACTGACAAATAAAAAACTGCAAGAATGTCCTATAGTCACAGGATAATATTTAAACATAAAGGAGGTGAAATTCTTGCACGTAGAAATGACATGACGCGGCAGTTATCGCGTTCGCCATCTTCCGCGGGACGCCGGCATAGCACCGTACGCGTTCACGAAGTATTTTTGTGCGCGATTAGCAATATCACCATGGCAGATGCAAGTATATATTTTTGCCGCAAGAATAAAAAAGGAACATGATTTATATGTTGATAATGAAATCTTGACACCGAAATGCAATGAACATCTGACGCAAAGTTTACGCTACGTTACAAACGAATTACGAACGAACAAACTACGTTACGAAAGTTATTTCCGAACTCTACGACTATTTTGCATGTTATCTATAAATCACGACTGACACGATCACTTAACTTAGCACAATGGATACTAAAATTATACTTAACCTGAACACGAAAAAGAACACGATATTTTCTAACACAGGTCTACTTACGAGAACTGCTGTAACACCAAACTAGAGAGACGCACAAAAAAACAAAACAAACAAAACAAAACCGTTTATTTCCAAGTTGTCACATGAGATACATATGCCAACATATTGGCTTTTAAAAGTTCCTTAATATAAGACGTCCTAAAACAAAAGATCCATACGAGGAGTATTAATTGACAAACCCTCCGAGGTGTAAAAATAGATAAGCCATACGAGGCATAATAATCGACGAACTATATGAGGTGTGCTAATAGATAAACTATCAGAGGTGTACAAATAGATAGACCATACGAGGCATATTAATAGACATAATATACGAGGCGTACTATAATAGACAAACCACACATGGTGTGCTAATAGTCTAACAAAGTTCCATACGAGGAATACTAATTGACAAACCATACGAGGTGTACAAATAGATAAGCCGTACGAGGCATAATAATAGACAAACTATACGAGATGTAATATTAGACAATACTATCATAGGTGTACAGATAGATAGACCATACGAGGCATATTAATAGAAAAAATATACGAGGCGTACTAATAGACAAACCATACGGGTCGTGCTAATAGTTTAACTCTGTCAAGGGTAGTTGAATGAGAAATGAGAAATATTATCTCTTGGATATTTTATATTCCAAGAGATTCCGGTACAGCACTTCTTGCCTTTTTCCTACTTCGATAATTTCAACTAAGAACTTGGCAGTTTCGAAGAATTCTTTAGTATTTTTCGAATTATTTATAAGATCATCGAAGTAGGAAAAATACAAAAAAAACGCTACACCGTACTAGATTGAAACAACACCGTAAATGACAATCAAGTATTGAGAAAAAGATAGTCTCGAAATAATTTGTAAAGAACATCGCGCAACACAGCACGCACATCTAGGAATGCGTAAACAAACTTACACTCAAAATTGAAATGCATGGCTTGTTCGGCATACAAATATAGAGATAATTTTTGCACGAGTGCTTTATTTCCTTTGTCTGTTTATACTTTTTAATTTCTTCTGTTCACAGAAATGCCCTTCGGGGTCGTGATAGATCGATTTATAAATCACAAAGCAAGCGCAATCAATTTGTTTATATCTGAAATTTGGTGCAGTGTTAACTGATCCCAGAGCTTTGGGTAAAATGTAATGTGTCTTGAGGTTTTGCTTTTTATGCAAAAAGTAGAAATAGAAACCGATATATGTGCATGTGCGCATATATGTGTGCGAAACGTGTGCATGTTTACACTGATACATAAACATTTATGTTTGCGTGCGCACACGTACATACTCACGCACACACCAACACACATATTCATATATATACGTATTGAAAACGAAAATAAGAAAAATGCTAATAGACATGAAAAATAATCTTACTCTTTCAATATTTAAAATGACAGCCCAAGCTCTGATGAATCGAAAGAAATAACCCGAGGAAAGATAAGGAATAGAAAAGGACTTCGAAAAACGTATAAATGGAATGGTTTTTTAATATCCTAAAGGAAATTTTAAGAAAACTCAAGTTACCGCTGAGGAACAACAACAACAAAAAAACATATATCTTCAATATATCATATCATATATCATATCTTCTCGATATTCTCTGCAACATCATGCGGACATGGGTACATGGGATAAAATGGAGATACAGTGTAGGCCAGTTACCACTCATGATTGACAAATATCTACAAAATTTTGGCAGAAATGCGCAAACAAAAATATACTCAACATCAAAATTTGCTTGTACAACATACGGACAGAAAGATAATTTTACCACGATTCATACGCTCAAATTACGATTAATTTCATTAATTGTATTTGTCATTAATCCGATTCACAGAGACGTCCTCTGGTGTAAGTGGGAGATCTATTTTTGAATCATTTCGCTAGTGCAATAAAATTTATTAACCGGATGGTTTTTGTGTAAAGAAATGAATTAGAAACATGTATATCTATTTATGTAGATATATATATACCTATATACGTACACACACATATTAATATATGTACTTATTGAGAATGAAATATAAGAAAAAAATACAAATATAAAATAAGAGGATAGAAACAACCTACCATCTATTACATCGATAATGACAGTTGAGCTCATTGTAATCCTAAGAAATTATTCGAAAAAAATAACTAAAAGGAAAAGAAGACTTCGGAAAACGTAAAATGAACTGGTTTTTAGTTACTTCATAGAAATTTTTAAGAAAACTCAGGTTACAGTCAAGAAACAACACAACTCTTCAGCATTATACAGACATGTGTACATGGGATAAAATGGAGTAACATTGTGGCCGGATATCACATTTGAGTGGAGAATATTTACAAAATTTGGCACATATAGGTAGATTAAGCAATGGTCCAAAGTGATAATTTTGATAACAGAAATTAACAGTTTTTTTCGATTTTAAAGTTTAGTGCTGGTGTGCACTGAACGCACGGAAAAATATAAAAGACTAAATGAAAATGCTTAAATTAACCCCTCCCCCCAGCTCAGCCGAAATCGATTGAAAATATCTTCGAGAATGATTTTGAAATAACGAGACAACGTTAGCCAAAATTTAATTCATTATAAACTTTGCACAATCCTCACATTTATAAACCTGTATATTGGTGTACACACAAAATGTATTTCAGAGTATGTTTTCCATACGGATGTTAAATATTAACACAGAGAAGAAAAAATAACAAAATAAAGATGAGGAAATACTCCTAATTATGGAAAAAACGTTCATTCTGCTGTATTGAACTCACGGCTGGGGTGCTCATTATTGTCGACAGAAATAGTTAAGATGAATGCACGAATGGCTTAGCAAACGTAAAATGAAATAGTTTCTAATTTTTTAACAGAAATTTCAGGAAAATTAAAATTTCTGGTAAATGGGAAATTCACACCGAAATGCTGCAGGTCTATAGAGATGCAAAATGACGTGACACATTTACTCTAAATTCTTTTACAGTTTTAGAGTTTTTGATATGCTGGGGAAGCTTGTTCCAAGTGAGACAAGTGAGAGTGAGTTTGAAGGAGACGCGCCACTGCGCAGTATTGCCATTTAGGGGCTTCTCTCTCGAAAAATGTCGAGTGTTATTTATATTGTCTCATGCATTTACACAAAAACTTCAATGATTACTAATTAGAAGTAGAAAATTATTAATAATAATTTAGAGTAAGATTTTTGATGTCAATAATTATTTTATTTAGGTGCAAATGAGGAATTTTATAATTTTACTCTTTTGTAGCTGATGCTACATTACCCCCCCCAAGGCGCAGACCGAAAGGTCCACCCGCTGCACTCATTTGTAGCGGGAAGGAGTTCGAACAACGCGACCATGCCGGGTTTGACGGTCGGAAAATGATACTGAGCGGGGAAGTTTCACCAAACGGGTCTGCAAATTTAGATCGGCAAGAGTTCTAGGAACAGGAGTTACTGCAGCGGGCTCGTCTGGTCTCTCCAGACTTGTCGCTGTTTCAGTAAGAGGGCTAGAATTAGAATCTACGATAGGCTTAGGGATAGGGTTTGAGTGTACAGGCACAAAGAAAGGATTACACTCAAGTTGACTAGGCAACAATGCAGCCAACTGAGGAAGCTGAGATGGTAGATATGATCGAGTCTCAGTGGAAAGGGAATTCTGTGGAGAGAATGATGAGTTAGAAATCACACTATTATCGGAAGTGTACGCGACCTTTAACCGATCTATGCTATCAGGGTCGGGTGGACCAGATCTTTCAAGGATGAAATACTTGGGCGTCTTTTTCAATATTTTGAATGGGCCATCATATGGGCGTGTGAGAGTTGGCTTTATAGCGTCTATGCGAACATACACATGTGTGCACTCTTGCAAAGCAGGATCAAGTTTGTCCTTAGTCTGAGGCATTCGTGGAGCAACACACTTGATCTGACGCATGCAATCTTTGAGACAGGTTACATATGCGGAACGGTCAGCAGATGAGAATTCAGGCAACGGTTTTGGGTCAACAATGTCGCCCGGGAGACGAAGTGTCTTCCCATAAAGCATTTCTGCTGCTGTGCACTGCTGATCCTGCCGATATAAATTCCTAATACTCAGCAATACTACTGGAAGTCTGTCAGTCAAATCGTGACTGCAATTTAAGCAACGCAGCCCAGCTTTTAAATCTCTGTGGACTCTCTCAATGAGTCCATTCAACTGCGAATGATACGCTGTGGTGTTGATGTTTTCACACCCTAAGGCGGTGCTAAGCTCACTCCAGAATTTGGAGGTAAATTGTGATCCCCGGTCATGCGTGACACTTAAGGGAACCCCAAATCTGGAAATCCACTTGCTCATGAAAGCGCGAGCTACAGTCTCAGTTTGGGTATCAGGAAGAGGCACGGCCTCAACCCATCTGGAGAACCTATCAATTATTATTAACAAATAGGAATGACCGCGCGACAAAGGCAAAGGACCCACCAAATCTAGGTGTACAGAGTCGAATTTGTGTCCAGCAAATGCACAACTCTGAAGCGCTGCACGATTATGTTTCACAACTTTGCTACTCTGACATGCATGGCAATTTTGCACAATTTGCTTGACCTCCTTACGCATCGCTGGCCAGACGAAACGATCGGAAATCAAACGCAATGTACGGTTAATACCAGGATGAGAGAGGGAATGATAGTGAAGAATAGCTACTCTGCGGAGAGTCGCAGGAAGATACAAACGAGAAAGTCGCTCAGCATCACGGTACACGCCGTCAACAAGGGTTAGTTTCAAGGAAGTAGTGTTAGAAGGTTTGAGAAAATCCTGGAGTTCAGGATCCTCCTTCTGAGCATTACTAATATTACCGAAGGTGATTTCACCACTGGTTTGGACAGAATTAATTCGAGATAGACAGTCAGCGACAGTATTGTCGAGACCTTTGATGAAGCGGATGTCAGTGGTAAACTGACTAATGAAGGACAGGTGTCGAGCTTCTCTTGGCGAGTGTCGCTCAGAAGGCATGTTGATCGCCGAGGTCAAGGGTTTGTGGTCTGTGTAGATCACGAACTCCCTTGCCTCTAGAGCATAGCGAAAGTGTCTCACAGACAGATAGATAGCAAGGAGTTCCCTACCGAACGCGCTATAAGCACGCTCAGTGGGCGATAGCTTTTTGGAAAATGTAATATAGCGAGTAGTGTAAGTTCTAGTTAGAGAGACCAAAAGTTGGCAACGCTCGAGAGAGCAACACTCGCAGCCAGTCTGCTAGTGATCTCGGGTTCGACAACAAGTAAATGTTGACCGAGTGTGTATATAATCACCAACTGTGGTTGGTATCTAACTTCTTAATTTCTAAACTAATGTACTAATTCTATTCTACCCTATTCTATATATTCCCGTCTATCTCCGCTCTACTCTGACTAGCCACAGTACTGCACATTGAGTATTTAAGTTAAGGTATCCAAGAGGTGAGTGAACTATTTACCTAACTTGCTGTGTCATTGCATTTGTCTATTGATGTGTTATTTGGGTCTTGATGGTGTGTACTAATATTATATCTCCGTCTATGATCTATAACACAAAGTGGCGACGAGGAGTTTTGTAGAACTATTGGGAGAGGCTAGACTAATGAAGGAACTCAGAATTATTCAGTGACTAGAGTATTGATGCTGTAAATTTCTGTTTTTTTGAACAAGGTGTATTATTATAGTCTCTTGAATTGGCTACTCTGGCAACTGATATTGTTGCTACTACTATTTCAGGTAGATATCTGACAATTAGCTGTAAAGCTGGGTAAAAATGCCAATGCTAGGCTCAGTGGGAGAATTCAATCCTTTAGAGGAAGAATTCCCAGAATATGAAGTCAGGCTAAACTGCTTCCTGAGTATTAATAAAGTGGAAGATTCAAATAAAGCTAAAACATTTATTGCTCTGGTGGGTCCTAAAATTGTTAGGTTAGCAAAGGGCCTACTCTCCCCTAAAAGACTTTTAGATGCTACCTATGATGAGATCACGGAAGCGTTAAGACGGCATTTTAAGCCGACACGCAACCAGATCTTTGAAAGGTTTAGGTTCCATAAGCGGAACCAGAAACAAGGGGAGAGCATTGCTGATTTTGTGGCTGGCTTAAAGGCCCTTTCAGACACCTGTAATTTCAAACAGGAAGTTCTAGAAGAAACACTGCTAGATGGGTTCGTACTGGGTGTGGCCAGTAATGATGTTCAAAATTGTTTGCTGAATGAAGCTGACCTCACATGGAAAAAAGCCGTGGATCTGGCAACTGCCAAAGAAACACAACTGAGGGAGACGGTTGTGTTAAGGCAACCTAATTCCATACTAAATGTGGGCCAGGATAGAGTAAAGCAAACTGCTATTAAGCCTCAGGGCAAAACTCAGGCTCAAGCTAGCCCCAAATCAGCATGCAGCGGCTGTGGTAATCTGCACTGGCGTAGAGATTGTCCCTATAAAGACAGTGTTTGTCATGGTTGTGGCCAAAAAGGCCATCTTAAGAAATGTTGCTTTAAATTGAAAAATCAAAATTCTGCTAAAGGCAACAAAAATAATTTTGTGCATGCTATGCATGAGAAAAAGAGGAGGGAACACCACCCTAACCCTAATAGAACTAACAATGCAACCTGTGCAGACCATCCAGTTGCTAATCTAGGCTGTTATGGGGAGATTTTCTCAATAGCCGAAGAAATGAAACCCCCCATTAAAATGAAAATATTATTAAACAATACCCCACTGGAAATGGAGGTAGACGCGGGTGCTGCCAGGTCTATCCTATCAAAAGCTGCTTATTGTAAACTACCAACAAAAACAAGGCCCGAGTTGAGACCTTCTGATGTTAAGCTTAGGACTTATGGTGGAACCACGCTAGTGGTTTGCGGAGAAATTAGGGCTAACATCCAGCGTGAAGCTAGTGGTAGGGCTCCTCAGCTAGCCACTATTGTAGTGGTAGACAGGGGAGGTCCATCCTTGCTGGGTAGGGACCTGATTGATTCCCTTGGGCTAACTATAGTAGCAAATGAGGTCAACAAATTGACTACCTGCCCTGAAGAGTTAGCAAATAAATTCACCGACCTTTTTCAACCAGGTCTAGGTTGCTTTAAGGGAAGGAAATTCAAAATAGAAGTGGATCCATCCGTACCACCAAAGTTTTGTAAGGCCAGGAACGTGCCTTACACACTTAGACCAAAGGTGGAGGCAGAACTTGATAGACTGGTGCAGGAAGGTATCCTCACCCCTGTACAATACTCGAGATGGGCAGCGGCTATCGTCCCTGTGCTCAAGGTGGATCAAAGCATCCGAATCTGTGGCGACTACAAATTAACTGTCAACAGAGCCCCTAGGCTTGACACCTACCCTATACCCAGAGTGGAAGATTTATTTAGCGGGTTAGCAGGAGGAGTTATATACTCCAAGCTAGATATGTCTCAGGCATACGCCCAACTACCCTTGGATAAAGACTCCAAGGAACTCACGGTAATAAACACCCACAGAGGTTTATTTGCCTACAACCGTCTCAGCTTTGGAATTGGGTCTGCACCTGGAATCTTTCAGCGTGCCATGGAAAGACTATTGCAGGGCCTCCCAGGAGTGTTCTGTTATCTGGATGACGTCCTGGTGAGTGCCACTAATGAGCAAGAGCACAACAAGCGTCTCCATCAAGTCTTATCTAAACTACAGGAGGCAGGGCTAAAACTGAAAATGGCTAAATGCCAAATTGGAGTGCCACAGGTATCCTACCTTGGATACCAAATCGACAAGGATAGATTGCACCCCACTGCAGAGAAGGTAGCAGCAATCCAGAATGCACCAGCTCCTACTAATGTAACTCAACTGAGAGCCTACCATGGGCTGCTTAACTTCTATAGGAAATTTCTAAAGTCATCTACAACTATGCTGAAGCCCCTAAACACCTTACTGAGGGATAAAACCCCGTGGAAATGGGATGCAAGTCAGGAGAGGGCATTCCAGAAGTCTAAACAAGCCCTCCTGGACTCCCAGACTCTAGTCCACTTTGACCCTCAGAAACCCATAGTGGTAGTGGCTGACAGTAGTGCGTATGGTGTGGGAGCGGTGCTGTGTCACCTTATCGATGGAATTGAACGCCCCGCCTATTTTGCCCCCCGAACTCTAACAGCAACTGAACGCAACTACTCCCAGACTGAGAAAGAAGCTCTGGCTATGGTGCTTGCAGTCAGGAAATTCCATTGCTACCTGTGGGGACAGGACTTCACTGTGGTTACTGACCAAAAACCTTTGTTAGGGCTATTTGATCCGGGGAGAAGCATTCCTCCGATGGCATCCGGACGCATTCAAAGGTGGGCTCTACTGCTACAATCCTACAAGTTCACCTTGCGTCACCGGTCTGGCGTGCTGTTGGGCACGGCTGATGCTCTCAGCCGTCTACCTTTGACAACTCCGATGAAGCCACGCCCATCCCAGCGGAATGGACGTCCCTAGTAAACTTCCTCGAGTCAGCTCCGGTCACCAGCACCCACATTCGTGACGGCACCCTAAGGGACCCAGTACTTTCGAAGGTATACAAATACTGCCAGGTAGGCTGGCCTTCGACGGTAATTGGGGATCCCGATCTCGCTAAATACACTAGGAGGAGAGACGAATTGTCCACACAAAATGGCTGTGTGCTCTGGGGAGCAAGAATAATTGTGCCTCAAGCCCTCCGACAAGCTATTGTGGATGAACTTCACTCTGGCCATGCTGGATCATCCAGGATGAAGGAGTTAGCTCGCAGCTATGTATGGTGGCCGCTGCTGGACAAAGATCTAGAAGAAACGACCAAGTCATGCAGCGAGTGCCTGAGCACTCGAGCTGCACCAACGAAAGCTGAACTCCATCCGTGGGAATGGCCTGCAAAGCCTTGGCATCGCATACACATTGACTACGCGGGCCCAATGGATGGAAAATACTATCTAGTGATCGTGGATGCACACTCTAAGTGGGTTGAAATTTTTCCCACATCTACTACAACCTCTAGCGAAACGATCTCGTGCCTGAAACACACTTTTGCGACATTTGGATTTCCAGTAACAATTGTTTCGGACAATGCAACGTGTTTCACATCGGCTGAATTCCAAGAATTTGTGAAGGCATGTGGTATGCGACATATTACGAGCGCACCATACCACCCTTCAACTAATGGACTGGCAGAGCGCATGGTACAAACTTTCAAGAAGAATATACGAAAGTCAACGGAACCCCTACGCCTAGCACTAGACAGGTTCCTGTTCAACTATCGGCTAACACCCCACACGACAACAGGTGTTACGCCCGCCGAACTGATGTTAGGCAGGAAAGTTCGCTCTCGTCTTGATCTACTTTGGCCATCAGAAGCAATCGCGTCCAAAGTTGCTCAACGCCAGGACGCTCAGAAAAGATACCACCCAGGGTCTCGCTCGGTTGACATTCCGCCGGAGTCACCTGTGATGGTCCGTCAATACACGCCGGGTTCCCCAAAATGGACCCCTGCTACAACCATTGAGAAAACAGGCCCGGTATCCTACAAGTGCCAACTGAAGGGGGGAGAGGTCGTTCGTCGACACCAGGACCAAGTTATTACCTGCTCGAACACCATCCCTGAACCCTTGGAACAACCTACGGAGAAAACCGTTGTCGAGAATCTGTTAAGAATAATCAATTTTCGAATTAGAAATGAGAATTTAGGGAAAATCTTAACCAGGTGTGATAAATTCGAGTTTTTGATCATGTGTAACAAATTTACGTGTAACAAATTTTGTACTTTAAAAAGAAAAAATACATCAGTGGGCTTTGCTTTATGTGTTGTTAAAACATTGTAGGGTGCGCATTCAGCAGTACAGAGAGTGATCGAGCCCACACGTTCGTTGAAAGAATGTTTTGGTATTTGGCAGGATTTACCAGGAGTCCATTGTCGGACAATCTTTTAAACACGACCCTAAGATGGTCTTTATGAAGCTCCGGGGTTGCGGATGCCACCAGGATGTCGTCAAGATACACATAGGCGAAATTGAGATCTGAGAAAATTTCAGCCATATGGCGTTGGAAGGTTTGCGGAGCATTACGCAATCCGTAAGGCATCTTCAAGAATTCAAAGAGACCAAACGGAGTGATTACCGCGGTCTTAGCGATTGCGCTCTCCTCAAGTGGAATTTGATGGAAGGCGTGTTGTAAATCTATTTTTGAGAAAATTTGTGCTCCCTCTAAATTTGCACTGAAATCATGAAGGTAAGGAATAGGGTAGCGATCAGGTAGAGTAACGGCATTCAACCTGCGGAAATCCCCGCACGGTCTGAATTCACCGTTAGCCTTGGGTACTAGCAAAAGAGGGCTAGCCCAAGGACTTTTGGAACTGCGGATAATGCCATTGTCGAGCATCCTAGCGAATTCTTTCTTGGCTAAAGCCAATCGATCAGGCGGTAAGCGTCTTGCTCGGGAATAAACTGGCGGTCCCGTGGTTTCGATATGGTGTTTCGTGCTAGTTTGCATATTTTTAGAAGCTAAGTTAGAATTTGTTAGTGCAGGATAGTCTGCAAAGACCTGCTTGAACATGCACTCTTCCTTGAAAGCAATAGAGAAGGAATGCAAGACATTAGCTCTAGTTATGCCACAAGCGGGAATTGAGATCTGTGTCTCCTCGTCCCTAATTCTACGGTTTTTAACATCTACAAGGATCCCATACTTCGCTAAGAAGTCCGCGCCAATTATGGGCTCTTGGACTTCCGCGATTAGGAAGGTGAAGAGAAAATTTCGCCTCAATCCCAGACTGCACTCTAGTACTCTCTCTCCATAACAAGCTATTGGAGTGCCATTTGCGGCGCGTAGTGTCGCCACTAGATTATTCTTTTTATCTTTAGCCGTGGCTGGGATAATTGACACACTGGAACCGGTGTCGATCAAAAATCGATATTTGGTGGTGGGATCGACTATGGTCAAGAGGCGAGTAGTCTGGGAATGAGGCAACGCAGTACTCGCTACCATGCGTTGCTGTTGGCGTTTCCCGAAGTCATTTCGGTATAACGAGAACAATGTCTAGAGGCACATTTGCGAGCCTGGTCGCCGAACTTCTCATGATACCAACAAAAGAGACTGTTGGCATCGCGAGAGCGCGATCTAAAGTGGCGGTTTTGATTTGACCTATCATAAGATCTACCTCTATCGAAACGTTGAGGAGGAGGAAAAGGATGATAGTGATAGGGATAGTCGTAGTCATGATAGCGTGGGACATTCCTTGGGTCTGGCTGGATATGAGCTACACTCTGACCTAACTGGCAATTCTGGAGAGCTTGCTTCAGCTCAGCGATTTCTCGCTGCATCGTTTCTATTGTTGCTGAGGATTGATTATTAGCAGTATTTGACGGGCTAAAATTTGCAGCTGATGCGTTCAAAGAGGCTACCTGCGGTGCTTGTGACATATTTAGGTTGCGCATCACTGTCTCAGTAGCCTGAGCAAGAGTCTCGAGACTCTCGTTCGGACCGACCATCGACAGGAAAGGCCGCACTGTGCTCGGCAGTTTATTCATGAAAACTTCTCTGAGAAATCCTTCAGCTACGGCCACACCGGCTGCAAGTTTTCGCAACTCCTTAACTAACGAAGTAGGAGAGAAAGAGACAGAGACAGGTGGAATTGCTGACTCATTTCCTAGAGACCTAAACTTGTCCGCATCGGATATCTGCAACTTTGCCAGTATTTTCCCTTTCAAGATTCCGTAAGGATTTATGGCAGGCGGATTGACAATGATATCGTTAGAGTCACTTAACATTTTTGTGGGTGCTGCGGCAAATAGGGCATGGAACTTATCTTTTTCGTCCCTTATATTATTATACCTAAATATTGCCTCTATGCCGTCACAAGTGCGTACTCCCTCTGTTCATCTGTACGTACGTGTTTAGGTCGACGCCCTGTGCGGGTACCGCAGTGCGTATGCTGACCTCAGCAAATATTGAGTATATAAAGCTAGTGCGGAGCCCTAGGGGCGCATTTGGCTCTCCTGTCTCGCTACCCCAAGTACACGCTAAAAGTCTACTCGTCTCTTTGTTCAACCCTTCAGCCGCCAACACTTCAGGGCGGCACATCTGGTGGCGCAGTAAGTTCGTTCCCACGACGTGAAATTGTACTTGATCCTTGTGCTGTGATGTGGATTCAACGACTACTGTGATTGAAGATATAGGAAATTACGTCTGGATTTTCGACGGTGATATTTGAGGATCACGTGTGTACGGAAATTCGTGGAAATTCTACGTGTGGTGGTCTACGCTTCGCTTCGTGAGCCGAGAATATTTTTGGTGATAACGTCAATACTACTATGGAGAAATCTACAGCAACGGGCAGAGAAATTGAAGAAGCACCGAAAGTATACAACAACGTGTTTCGTTTCGTCGTTAAGCGTATCCCTGAAGAAACTCTGACGAATTCTCCTTACGCTTTAGAACTAAACGTGCCTCTGGGAGTACCTTACACAGCTCGTGTTGATCTGGAAAAGGATGGTGACCATTGCGTCATGAAGTTGTGCGTGAATTTCCATCGAAAATAGTGACGTGGTCGTTTGACAGTTGTATGCATAAGTAGCTGAGTTCAGAACAATTCTACGAACAGTTGCAGTGTTTTACTTCTACGAGAACAATTGTGTACAGTGTATGTGATAGGAAATTACATACCGAACAGTGTTGTTTCAAATTTCTACAGAAGCTGTGTTAACGTAATTAATACGTATACATAAACAGTGAGCTGTGCGATTACGCGCAGTGTGGAACCGTGATCATACGTGAACACTATCAAGACGTGCTCGTGCTAACATTGCTACTCCGCTGTCTGACAGCGCCGAGTGTATGACCTTGGACCCGGCAGTCTAGACGTCTGCTTGTGCTGTAGCTGAGCATCGCAGACGACCTTCGGAACAGCTGCTAGCAACCTGCTCTGCGGTTGCCGAGCAGTCTCGACGTTCGTCCTTGACACCAGCCGCGACGCCTGTCTGGCCGTAGCTGCACTGCCTGCCGTTTGCTGATTCCAAGCTGAGTATTCTGTAAACTATAATATTATTGTATGGGATAATTTGATAATTTCTGTGACATCGTCGATTTTTTATTTTTGTTGCTTCGTGTAGTTTAAAAGATTGTTGGGATAGATACCATTGAATTCGTGTAAAGAGTTTCCCTGTTTAGAAATTGGATTAGGTTCGTTTGAAGGTCGCAGAAACAGTTTTCAGTACTGATATTTTAGTAATTATTAATGAAGACTTAACGGTGTGCTCATCCATTTCAGTAACGTGAGTTTTTAGCGTTCTGTTATGTGATTATTTTTTTGAGAGGTTAGATTTTTAGGGTTCTGCGGTGTTATTTTTTTGTGGCGTAAGATTTTTGCGTTGGGCTGTGGGATTATTATAATTGTGAGTTACGTTTTTAGCGTTGTGAGAGAAATTGGTTAGTAACTGTGATTCATTATGGGAGACTCTGATTCCGAACCTGAATTTATTCGTTCGACAGCAACGACAACAGGTAGCGGTAGGGTTTCTGTTCCGGCATTTAGTGGTACGTTACCTGGTACGTGCGAACATACCCCAACAAGAGTGTTTATGTCTGGACCACAGACCACGACGGTAGTAACGACTACTGTTAGTACCCAAACTGTGACGTTCAGTACGCCAAGTGTGACAACAATGACGTCCTCTAGTGGACCGATGACGGGTGGTGGTGTAACCACAACTATACAAAGGGGTAGTACTATACTGTCCAGTGCAGAGCTTCCGTTGTTTCGAGGCCGACAGCGTCTCAGTGACCCAATCTTTTGTGAAACAAAGACTTTTCGGACACATGTTGCAAACCTAAAATCCTATATGTGCTTGTTACCCGACCTAAATTCCGATGACGCCAAAAAAGAATTACTAGTGCGTAGCGCACACAAAAGTGTTGGGGATTTTAATGGAGTAGTCACGAAATTAGTAAACCCTGATGTTAATTATTCTTTTGATCAGGTTATTGACATTTTAGATGACATCTACGTGTCTAAGGGTGAGCGTTCAGTTCATGCTTTAGCGTGCGATTTAAATCAGTTACGGTTGTTACGTAATGAAGGGCTGGCAGCCCAATTGGTTATGGCAATATCGAAAATAAGAAATTTGAGTGATCACATTCTAAATAGTACAGAAGTAGCATTACAAAGACATCCATTTGTAATTGCTAGTACGAACGCAAACGATTTAAAAAAATTCTCTGGTGACTTAGTAGTTTTTAGTCTAGCTATAGCAGTTCTCGGACCTCTTTTAGAGGAGAACTTTTGTAAAAAAATCTTCTCGAGGCCGTTCAATACCTCTGAAGAATTGTTGGTGTGCGGCCGCCTCCTATATAAATAGAGTCGGTGAGAGATATCGTCGTTCATTGTCGGCCAGCTGTCGTGGTGATCACATTAGACAGAGCCATCACTGGCCAGTAGCAGATGCGTTACCATCGCAGAGCACTTGTATAAGATCACAGATGCATTGTAGAAGATTTGTACTAGCAACTATCGTCCGAACTCTCTGATTCTTGAAAACTACCAAGCCTGTATCTACTCTGAAGTACCAATAAATTATAAACCACGTTGCGGCTCGTCACTCTCGAACCCCATTCGCGTTTGTTTGCGGCTGTTAGAGAAAAGGGCCGGAACATTTTGGTGACCCATGTATGGGGATACCACATCAAGAAGCCACATTAAAGATACATTGCCCCATTGAAGAAGAAGACATCAAGAATTGATCTTCAGTTCTGCTGATCCGTGATTTTAAGTGGTGTGAAGAGTGTCAGCCAGTGGAGTAACGTCGCGCAGTTATCACATTACTTCAGAGCATCGAGAAAAGGAAGAAAGACGTCAGCGCAGAAAATCGAAGTTCTTCAAGAAACACTTCGAGAAAGAAAGGAGAGAAAAATAATCGAAAATTTGCACGCTACGCAGTTTTCACCAGTCTACCAGTCTACTCATCGCTACTCAAAGAAGAAGAAGTGAGGGCCCACATCTACGATCTACCCATCTACCCATCGTCGTCTGCAACGAGAAGAGATCGACGGGATCTACGAGAAGATCAGCGAGATCTGCACATCGCCAAATATTAAGCTGAGTATACGCCGATAATGTTGCCTGCTAATTAAATAAGCATGAGCGCAAATTAATGATCATTCTAAAATTAATGAGTAGGAGTTAAGCAGTAAGTAGTAAGTAGTAAGCAGTAGCACTAGGCAGCAAGCAGTAGGCATTGCAGCACGCTGTTCCCTGGGAGTGCGGAGGCAAGTTGATTCCCGGAAGGAGCGCAGAGCGGGCAGCATATGCGTTGCGAAAGCGCAGTAAGCGTGCGCGCGGAAACATTGTGTGAGGCGGTAGTCCATTGTCTGTGAGGACAATTGAAGTGAAGCGGTAGTCATTGTTCTCTGAAACAGTTGAAGGAAGTTATAGCCTTTGTCTCTAGCAACCATTGTCCTCTGGTGCCCATTGTCTCGAGCATATAAAAGTAAGCGGGAGCAGCTTACCTCTATTCAGAATTGTGCCAGCCTTCACGTAATTAGTAATTAGCTATTAGCCTGTTCTAAGTCCTCGGAAGTCGACTGCAAATGTGAGTTGAAATTTTCAAGTGTGCATCTGTGTAGAATAATATAAATTGCATGTAGAAAATTTATTTGTGTGTAGAGCATTCTTTTTCTTAATGGACATTGGAGGATTGTGAAGATAGGATTATTTTGTGCTTATGTCAGACAGTGACTCTGAAGAATTCGAGTACATAAGGACCGTACCCTATGTGACGCGCGTAGGAAGAATATCTATCCCTACTGTTACGGCGAGTTCGATTGCGGCACTTAGCGCCATGGCGACGACCACCGTTGTTACCCCTGTAGTTAGTACAGTTACTACCACAGTTGTTCCTGTGGTTAGCTCAGTTACCGCTGTGACGACTTCTGTTGTCGGTCCGATACCCAGTGTGGTAATTGCCGGGCAGGATCTACCCCAATACCGTGGTAGAAGGCGTCGTTTTGACCCTGACTTCATCGAAAATAAGTCATTAGAAACGCACATAAAGAATGTGCGAGCCTATTTCAACATGTTATCCGACACCTCAGAGGAGGCGAAACTAAATCTATTGTTGCGGACCGCAGACAAGCGGGTCGGCGACTTCAATGCTGTAGTTGCCTCCATAATTAGTGAGGGATACGAGTTGAGCTTTGAGGAAGTAGTGCACCTGTTAGAAAATATTTACGTATCGAAAGGCGAGAGATCTCTGCACGCAGTTGCGTGTGATCTGAATAACGTACGCCTAAAACGTAACGATGCCTTAGCGAGTCAATTTGTAGAAATATTAGCTAAAATCCGTAAGCTAACGCACAGAATAATGACCAGCCCGGAATGTTCGAACAGAGCCCACCCGTATGTAGTAAACTGTCCCGATCCTGTTGCTCTCGATAAATATGTCGAGAGTACTTTAATTGTTGCGTTAGCTATGGCCATCATTAATCCTCTAGTGACGGAAGATTTCTCAAAAAGACTATTCAATAAACCATTCAAATCGTCGGAAGAGCTCCTTCAGAGAATCGTAGCTGTAATTAGGAATTTTCCCGAAGACAAACAAATCTTAGCGAATCGATCTGAGAGGTCTGTGGAAACATATTGTGCTGAGGATGATGACATTTCACCCGAATCAAATTTTGATGCAGCCTATGATGAGGCCGAAGTGCACCATACCATGACAAGAGGCAGATTCCAAAGTAGAAGTAGGACGCGTAGACCCTACTGGAGACCCAATTTCCCAAGACCAACTTACCGTGCTAGACCTCATGTAAAATCTTTTGTTGATCGTGAATTAGGAACTCTAGAAGTTCAGGCATTGGAAACAGCCACCGAAGCTAGGCGTTGCTCGTATTGCAACAGAAGTGCGTGCGTGTGCCAACGACAAGGTGCGTCGGTAGAGAAACCGACTGATTGGTACAAACCAAGTTTAGGGCATACGGCCACCGAGCAGTCGCGGAGTAGCGGGGCTTGTTTCCGTTGTAATAAGTTAGGACACTACGCAAGAGATTGTCGGTTTGGAAGAGAGTATTTCAACAGACCAGGAAGGCCTGATCGTGTCCGTGCGCGAGGACAGTATAAAACTCGAGTACCAGAAAAAAGCCAGGTAGAAACTTACCAAACCAACAGTAGCGATAATTTTTTAACGTAAGCAGTGGAGAAGATTTCATTGCCGATAGAGGTAACGTCGATGATAAAACGGAAACTAAAATAACTATAACTAATTGTGACTCTACGACAGTGATGCCCGATGAACCCGAGGAGAATGCTGGCGTTGAAGGTTCCCTCGTTAAAAATGTTGAGAGAGTTGACCCAATGATCAAATGTAAAAATCGATATGAATTGCTGGGAGAAGTAGATTTAAGCGATGACTTAAAAGCTCATAGCACTGATAGTGTTGAAAGCCACATTACGGCGAACGTTTGTAAATACGAAGAAGATGAAGAGGTAGAAATAACAGGCCAGAATGAATTATTTGTAATACGAAAAAGTCAAAAACCAATGATTGTACTGAGAAAAGATGCAGACCTGTGGAATGCATTGATTGATTCAGGATCAGAGAAGTGCCTAATAAGCTACCACAGAATTAATGAAATAAATAATGACTTGAAGCCAAGTTCTCTGACCATAAAAGGCGTTAATGCTAAAAGTAATGTCGAAGGAGAGGTAGAGCTTGTCCTAAAGTTAAAAAACGGAGTAAGTTTAAAGACAAATGCTCTAATAATTAAGGATGGCATTTACAATTATGACGTCATTATTGGACGTGATTTATTAGACAAGAATGCCGTTGTAGACTTAAAACAAAGATGTTTAATCATCAAAGAAGAGAGAATTCCCTTTGCAGAGGTAAAAAGACGAAAAAAGAGAAAGACAGAATGTCTGAAGTATTTAATAGAGAATAATGAGTGTCTCATGGCAGACACGATTACGTCCAGAGCTAAGAAAAAAGTCCTAAATAAGCTAAGAGAGAAGAGAACGTGCATTGCTGAGAAAGCAAGTGAGGAAGTAAAAAGGGATGGTAAGAGAGAAAACCAGCCTGTTCGAGGCGTAGTTGCAGTTACCAGTTCCCACAAGCCGTTAAGAGTTCATACTCGACACGTAGAAATCGCTCCCAATGTAATTTTGAAACATGTTGGACATGTTGGAAAGTGTAAAAATGGAGAATATATAATAAAGAAGGCAACTTTAAAGGAAGGCGTTTGTGTCGCCGAAGCAATTGTGAGAATTAACAATAGGAGAAAGATTCCGTTGTTATTAATTAATAGCTCCGACAGAGCGATTGTCTTACCGGAGAACGCAATTATAAGTACTTTAGAAAAAGTAGAAAGGGATCAAGTTGAGTCCGAAGTTCACTTGTCAGATATACAAGGAGAACTAAAAAGGGGAATGAGTACCTTTGTGCAGGCAGCTGGTGTTGTTCAGAACAGTCATTTAGATTTTAAACAATTTAAACAATTTAAACAATTTATTTACCACAGGAGATACAGAGATAAAATGTTTCTTAAGTCTAGTACAATGGTCAAATTTGAGTATAGCTGCCTGTGGGCCCGAATAAGTTCAGTGACTTCTAGGGCATCCTACCATCAAGGTTAGTCTTAGGAGTACAATAATGTTTAACCTAATTCACTTAAACTAGAGACGCATTAGACTGATCAATGAGATAAGTAACTCGAAATTAGATACTTCATTTCACAATATAGTTCATATGGACTAGATTTAACAGTATATTCGACAAACGATTCAAGAACAGACTGAAGATCGGCGAAATTAATCAAGGCGAATTACATTATTAGGACCAGTTATGTAGGGGACAAGGTTTGACTCTGTGATCTTACACGACTAGTAATCTGATAGGAAGTGAGACTCAAGACTTTTTTTGAATACCTTATAAGAATTACTTTCACGGATCTCCGCAGGTATTGAGTTCCAAGTTTTAGTTCCAACGAAGAGGATACTGTGTTGTGACCGAGCCTTTGAGTAATAAGGAAGCATGAATTTACTTCTATTTCGGGTTAAATGGTCGTGATGACCAGTTTGCGCAGTTAATAGTTGTTTTAGGCTATTGTCGCCATCATTTGTTAATGTTTTGTAAATGAAATTGCAAATGGAGATTTTGTAGAGATCCGAGAGCTTAAGTATTCGTAAATTTTTGAATGAGTCATTTGTGTGAGCATTATATTCTAGATTCTTTATCGCTCTTATGGCTCTTTTTTGCAGGGTAAAAATTTTGTTGGTTTTATTTTTATCAGTTCCGTGCCATGCTTCTATTCCGTATTGCAAGTATGGTGAAATGAGCGTTCGGTAGAGCATTTGTAAGGCTGTTTCAGGCAGGAAATTCTTGACTTTATTTAGGATTCCGATAGATTTTGATAATTTAGAACTAATATGAGCGATGTGCTCTTTAAAGGTTAGATGTTTGTCTATTATGATGCCGAGGAATTTACTTGAGTTGGTTTCTTCGATTTCACCTTCGCCAATTTGAATGCGTGGGAGAGATATATTTTTCTTGTATGAGAATGTAATATATTTTGTTTTATCGATATTAAGGCTTATTTTATTAGCTTTAAGCCACAATGAAACCTTATGAAGTTCATTATTTATACGCTCCGCCACCCTAGCGGGATTTTGGTCTGGAAGGACCGCAGAAAGGGTACTGTCATCGGCAAAAAGTATGAATTTGAAGAATGATGTAGATTTAATGATATCATTGATAAAAATTAGAAATAGGAGAGGCCCAAGGACAGATCCTTGTGGAACCCCATGGCTAATTGTCTGTGGGTCTGATTTTGCGTCGTCAATGACAACGTATTGTTTCCGATTTGCTAAGTATGATCTAAACCAATCATGGGCAGCCCCTCGAATGCCATAACAACGTAGTTTCGAGAGTAATACGTTATGGTCCACACAATCGAATGCTTTTCGAAAGTCAAGAAATACGGAGAAAACAAGCTTTCCTTCATCTATATTAGAATAAAGGTATTGCAAATGATTTAATACAGCTTGTGTCGTAGATTTCTTAGAACGAAAACCGTATTGTTTGTCGTAGAGGAAAGATTTTTGTTCAAAATACGAATACACTTTTTTATACACAATTTTCTCGAATATTTTGCTAAAAATTGGTAGTACAGAGATAGGTCTATAATTGTTAACGCAGTTTTTATCACCATTTTTAAAAATAGGGGTGACTCTCGCAATTTTGAAAGAGTTGGGGAAGATACCTTGAGAAAGGGATTGGTTGATAATATAAGATATGCACGGTGCTATTATATCAGCTATAGCCTTAAGAACTTTAGCCGAAAAATTTTTCAATCCACTTGATTTATTTTTCAAGTTGTTTATGCACGTAATTACATCGGAGGGATTAGTTGGCGAGAAAAAGAAAGAGTTAGGTTCACGGACATGGTCCATGTATTTCAAGTGGTCTCTGGGTTCACTGAAGACACTATCGGCTATATTTTTTCCTATGTTTACAAAAAAGTTGTTAAACACAGTTGCAATATCTTTTTTCTCGTGGTATTTTACATTTTCGTGAACGACGGACTCAATTGTTTTCGTAGTATTATTATTCGGTTTATAGCATGAATTAAGCAGGCGCCAAGTTTTTTTAATATCAGTTTTGTATTCAGTAAATTTGCGCGTGAAGTAGTCTCGTTTTGAGGTTCGTATTTGATTTGTCACATGATTCCTGAATCTGTTATACGTTACTTTAGATATTCGCCCTTCGTATAGTAAGGCTAGGTACGCTTGACGTTTCTTTATATTGATCACGATATCTTCAGTAATCCAGGGCTTTTGTCTATTTTTCGGCGTAATTGTGCGGGTGATTATTGGACAGCACTGGTTATATGCGGTCGTTATAATTTCAGTTAAATTTAGTATTGCTTCATCAATGTTAATCGCATTATTGTCCCGTTCATAGACGTCTAATGATGGCATTAATTCTTCTAGAACAGTTCGCATTGTTCCCAAGTTGTATTCGTTTACACAACGAAATGAATAAGTATCAGCCTGTGGGCTGGAACAAGGATTATAGACATTTTTCTTGATGAGAAACACCGGGAAATGGTCAGATAAGTCAGAAGTTATTATTCCGGTAAGAAAATCAGTCGGATCTAACATAAAAATATTATCGAGTAACGTAGCCGATTCAGAAGCAATACGTGTAGGTTTCGTGATGATTGGAAGGAAGGAGCTAGACTGAAAAACATTTATGAAGTTTGAGATTTGCTCACAGCTATCATATTGTAGAAGATCGTAGTTGAAATCCCCGCAGATTATTATGTCATTATATAGAGACTTGTTGAACTGAGATATAATGCTTTGAAGCTCGTTCAGGAAAGAGACGTTACAAGCTGTTGGGGGTCTATATACTGTCCCAAGCATAATCCGTTTACCATTTTTCGTTAGTTCTATAAATAAGGTCTCAATATGTTCACGATTCATAGTTGCACTTAAAATGACTTTCGAAGATATATGTTTAGATATGTACGTACTGATGCCACCACCACGTTTGTTACTACGGAGTGAATGATGGCTATAATAGTTTTGAATTTGAATCAGGTCTTTAGATGAGTCGTCTAGCCAACTTTCAGTGAAACTGAGAACATCAAAATTGCTGTTCAGCTCAGTGATAGTACAAGATATTTCATCTATTTTCGGATAAATGGATCTACAGTTCCAACATAATAGAGAAAAATCGTTACAGGTCTTCCTCATCGATTCATTGAATTTTTTAATATTTAGGTATTTACAGTTTCCAGTTTCATTTAGGTTTGGGTGCAGTCTATTCAAATGATTGAGATCTGGATCAATATTGTCGAATATGTCAACATGGTCAGTCATTAGCTGATGTCGATAATAAAGACACTAATAGTCAATCTGTCGGGATCACAAGAGTTGTTGACAAAGAGTACGTTTCAGATTCCAAAGAAATAGCCCGTGGTCGGCGGAATTTAAATAATGATGATATCAAGTGTAACGATGATGAAATGAAGCCTAAATTGTTGAGTCTATTAAACGAATTCAGAGATGTTATCACTATAGACAATGAATCGATCTCTGCTGCTGCGATTAAACCATACAAAATACGTTTGAAACCTAACGTGGATGTTGTAAATGTCCCTCCCTATCGTATTGCCCACCGTTACATGGAAGATTTGAAGGTCGTTAACGAAAAAATGTTAGACGATGGAATCATAAGACCATCGATTTCAGCTTATAATTCACCTATCATTGTAGTACATAAGAAAGATGGAACTATACGTCCGGTAGTAGATTTTCGCAAGGTGAATGAGGTAATTCATGAAGAATCCTTTCCGCTGCCTCGCGTAGATGAGCTTCTTTATAGTTTAAATGGTCAAAAGTATTTCTCGAAATTAGATCTTAGGTCAGGATACCATAATATTACACTGACCGATGAGAGTAAAGAAATAACCGCATTTACAGTTGGTAGTCGGAAGTATGAGTTCAATAGATTACCTTTCGGTTTAAAAACTTCACCTGCGTATTTCCAATCCGTAATGACGCAAACGCTATCGCCTGTTCTAGGAAAACTATCTTTCGTTTTTATGGACGACGTGCTAATCTACTCGAAAGAAAAGGCACAGCATCTTGCAGATATAAAAGTTGTACTTGAACTATTAAGAAACGCTAGATTGTCAATAAAGACGGAAAAATGTGCTTTTTACGAGAAAGAAATTGAATATCTAGGACATTCCATTAGTGGAATGGGAACAAGAAGCACTGGTACTGACAAAGTAAAGAACTTAGAGATTCCTAAAAATGTTAAACAATTACAGTCCTTCCTAGGTCTAGTAAATTTCTTTCGTAGGTACATAAAAAATTTTGCGAGTATTGCAAGTCCGCTCTATAATCTTCTAAAGAAAAATATCGATTTCAATTGGACACAAGATTGTCAAAGCGCTTTTGAAAAATTAAAGGATGAATTGTGCGCTAACACCACCTTGAGTCACCCAAACTTCGATCAAAAATTTCATCTGTTTTGTGACGCCTCAAACGTGGGCATAGGAGCTGTTTTACTCCAGTCATCTACTGATAAGGTTCGAAACATGAGACCTGTCGCGTTTTTTTCTAAAACGTTGAATTCCACTCAACGTCGATACTCAACTACTAAAAAGGAAATGTACGCCATAGTTGAAGCTTTAAAACATTTCAAATATCTTGTTTTGGGCTATGATTTGGTTATATATACCGATCACAAGCCGTTAGTCCCTTTATTTTCAAAGAAATTGCCCGAAGATAACACGCTCGCTAGATGGAGTATTTATGTGCAAGCCTTTGATGCCAAATTAAAGTATTTCTCTGGTAAAGCGAATAGTGCCGCTGACGCATTAAGTAGATTAAATCATGACGAAAATCCTTTAACCGAAAAAGAACTGTCAGCATGTTCTGATTTAACCCCAGAGGTAGAGATTTTTCCCGTTGTAACAAGGCTGCAAGCCGCTGCTGCGAGTAACAAATGTAACAAGCCTGTGACTGAGGGAGAGTTCGAGGAAACAATCCCTGGAAATGATGACGGAAGAAACAACAACAGTACTGCTCAAAGCCCCAGACGTGAACCCAGTGACTTTAATAGCAGACAGACAACGAGCTTATGCAGACTGGATAGAGTTAATACGACTACAGACCATTCAAGTATTAATGACAACTGGTCGCTGGATGAATTCAAACGTGAACAAGATCAAGATCCATTTTGTTCTGAAATCAAGAATGCCCTAGAGAATGCAACTAAAGTTTCTAATACCGACATAAATGAATTTCTGATTATAAATGAGATTTTGTATAAAAGACGAAGAATTGACAACAGACCCAGTACTATTCTGACTAGTGTAGTGCCATATACTTTGCTGCACCAGACAATTCTTTTCATCCATAATTTATCCCACACTGATTTAAATCATACCTTGTTTAAGTTTAAATTGAAATATTTTCATCCGTACGAAAGGACAGTTACACGCAAAATTGTTGAATCATGTGACATCTGTAAAATTCTAAAATCACGCATATCGACGCCGATTAAAATTCTAAATGCTCCAATTGGAACGCGATGTTTTCAAACTGTCAGCATGGACTTTTACGGTCCACTACCAATGACTGACAATGGTAACAAGTATATTCTTGTTATCATTGACCTTTTTTCCAGGTTTGTCAAATTATATCCAACTAGTGACCGATGTACAGAGACTGTCACAGATTGTCTATGGAATTTTTGCTGTTTGTTCGGTACCCCAGACGTGTTGTTGTCCGACAACGCGCTAGAATTTAAGGCATCTAACGTAAAAAATTTCACAAAAGGACTTTCTATTTTAAAAAAGGAAGTTCTGGCTTACTCACCTTTTTCTAACGGTATCGTCGAGCGATGTAATGGTAAAATTCGACACCTGCTCAAGCTATATCTAAATTTTCTTACTCATAATGAGTGGGATAGCTTGCTGGATATTGTAGAGAATTCGATTAATAATAGCTATAACGAAACCTTAGGAGATACACCTGCATACACGGTTTTCGGTAGAGATACATGTGTTTATGTCAGTTCTACTAATTTAGAAGAATTAAATGTTGCTACTTCATATGAAGATGTTCAAAATCAAAAATTTACAGAGTCATCTATTGTAGTGAACAATATTCGAAATGCAATCATTAACGCCACGATTGAAAGAACTGCCTATAGAAATATGAAACGCCGCGATAAAAATTTAAAAGTGATGGACCGTGTACTAGTAAAAAATCACGCCAAAAAACATAAATTACAGCTGAATTTTTTGGGTCCTGCTATCATTGAACGGCTAGGTAAAAATTATGCAGATATTAGGATTGGTAACAAGATTATCCGATCGAATTTAAACCATGTGTTGCCTTTAGATAGGATAAAAAGGTAAAATTGTGAACCTAGTTTGTAACTGTTCATTTTCAATTATTCCGAGATTGCCATTCAATGTGTATTTCAATGGTATTTAGTTTGTAAGAGTTCTATGAGTTCTTAACCTGTAAGTGAGTTCTATGAGTTCTTAGCCTGTAAGTGCGTTCTTTGAGTTCTTGAGAATTATGTGTGTCTTGCTCTAGGAAATATTTCTGTTGCGCAAACACCTTCAGCCGAGATGATGAGCTGAGGATGTTGTCATGTTATCGTTGCGACATCTGAGTGTGCTCATCAGGTCGTGAGCTAGAATTGATAAACTGAGTTGGAGATGTCACCACAAGAGTGCGTATGCGCAACTGCGAGAATTCCCTCGCCTCTGTCTCAGATTGTTTGGCAACAATGCCAGAGACTGTGGTCGGAATGAGTATGTTGTAATACGAATGAAGCGTGCCGCAGTATGAAACCTTAGTATGAAATCTGAGTATGAAATACTAACCTTAGTATGAAATGTAAATTGTCTATTTTAAACTTGGGGCCATGCTAATGTCATGTGTCGTTCTTTTTCAGAATCCTTGGGCGACTCCTGAACACTTCCAGGACAGTGAACACTCCAATTTACAAGATACACATACACTTTGAACCTTCAATTAGTACTTGGTAACGTACTTATCTAACATCAATAAATAAATCAATTAATTAATCAATCCATCAATCAACGATTAATGCCATTGTAATAAGCAAATACTTGCTGTTCCACCTAAGGTTAGCATTCAATACCACAACGCTAGATTTCCATTTCTTATTCTGAATACGTAAAAACCGATGTGTAACTGGGCTACTAACCAAATCTGGCAACCACAGGAATCGACGATAGTTATCCAATTTAGGGTACCTAAAGAATTGTTACAGGAGGCCTATTGCAAATTAAACATATTCCTGAACCTTGATTCCCCTTTACGTACACGTGTTTTAGTATATGAGGCCGGAAATGATATAGAACTAGTAATTCAAATAAGAATCGCTGCATTTCCAGCAACCATCCAGTGATAAAATAAATCTGTAATTACTAAAAACGATATTCACTATTAATCAATACTAACTACTTACGTAATTTCAAGCGGCACCATTTTAATTCCCGCTCTGTTAGTATCACTTTGGCCTGTTAAGATGGGCAATAAAGTGTCGAATATTAATGTCGATGCCATATTAACGGCGATAAAGGCCAATAATGGCCAAATCTCGGATGAACTTATCCGACATACTGAGGAAACGAGAGTTGATCTCATTCCTGACCAGTTAAGCGACATAATGTTGCTTCTGTACACAGTAATTACAATCATCCTTGCGGTGATGATTATTTACATAAAACGGGATTTACACAAGGTAATTAGCCGAATTAGCGGAGAGGACGTCGCCTTGCGTCGAACCGCTTTAAAAGAAATCTGTAACGGTCCTAGGCAGATCCCTTCAGTCTCGCCTCAAGTTAGCGTGTAACTTTACAATTCTAGGCTCACACGTTTTGTATTGAATACCATAGATCTAAATATCATGTTCTGATATTCCAATCTCCCGAGGAGTAAGAAACCCCCATGTCTTAGATTATCTCTATTTTATATGTTGTATTTAAAAAAAAAAAAAAAAAAATCTATTATATACGGTTCTGTTTTCGCTGTCAATATTATACCCTTTTTGTCGTTTTACTTGCCCCATAGAATTGTTTTGTTCACCAGTAGTTCGCGAAGGACGAGAGCTTTTGAAAATTCGAAGAACCATTTTAATTAAAATGATTGAAAAGCAGAAAGGCAGAATAACTACTTATATTCTCAGCATGTAACGATCACTTGCGAATTTAATTGTAATAATGCATTACCGGAGAGTTTTCATATTCAACGCATTTTTTAGCAGCGTGCCACGAAGAACTGTATCGCGAGAAAAATGTGCCACGAGATAGTTAAATTCTCGTATTGAAATCCGTAGATTTTTCTCTATTATTCTATTATTATTACGTTAATTTGAATCGTAGGATTTGAATCGATTTGAACTTACCATTTGTAGTATTGTATTGTTTGCGTATTAAAACTTATATTCTATAACTTGAGTTGATTTATTCAGTACGCGTTTTGATGTTCGATTTTGATATTCTGATATGTTAAATTGTGCGATGTATCTTTTGTGTCCGAAATATTTGAAGTATCCACGAATTCTATTACGAATAACGGACATTCTAAAAGCAGTTGATAACTTTAAGTTGATAAACTTAATGATGAATGAACAAATTGTTTGAGCTAAATGCATAGAGTGATTATTTGGCTGATTATAGATAATAAATCCGGTATTGAAGTGACACTAATATATAATATAGACACTAAAAATTGTTTAACACGATGTAGGATTACCGTTGAAATTTGTTTATGATGACAGCAACGGCCATACCTGTCTACCTCTGTTCATAATTCGGAAGCTTATACGTTCTGATTCTGAATTTTGTTATAAGACGAATTGTAAGATTACTCGATAGTCACAGGAAAATCAAAGTAAATTAAATACCGATTTAAAAATTTTTATTGTAATAAAGAATTTTTAAAAATTGTGGGGGGAGCATATGTGCGGCCGCCTCCTATATAAATAGAGTCGGTGAGAGATATCGTCGTTCATTGTCGGCCAGCTGTCGTGGTGATCACATTAGACAGAGCCATCACTGGCCAGTAGCAGATGCGTTACCATCGCAGAGCACTTGTATAAGATCACAGATGCATTGTAGAAGATTTGTACTAGCAACTATCGTCCGAACTCTCTGATTCTTGAAAACTACCAAGCCTGTATCTACTCTGAAGTACCAATAAATTATAAACCACGTTGCGGCTCGTCACTCTCGAACCCCATTCGCGTTTGTTTGCGGCTGTTAGAGAAAAGGGCCGGAACATTGGCTCGTCTCGTTTCCGCTGTGCGTAATAATCCTGAGGGTAGAGAAATACTTGCGCGCAAAAACAATACCCAGTCCACGTATCAAACCAGAGAGACTTACCTTGCGGTTGTACCTGAAGAGAGTGAGTGGGACGAGAAGGACTCGTTTCCCGAGGCTTACTATGCATCACAAAACAACAACCGACGTTTTCATGGTCGGAGGCCATTTTTCAGAAGCAATTGGAGACCTGCTAGATTTCAAAGGGGCAGACAATATTCATATTTTGGAGATCGACCTTTAGGTTCTTTGGAGTGCAACGAAGCTCAGGTGGTAAACCCACAACAGACTAGTAAAGATAAATCTAAATCGTTTTGTTCACTGTGCAATACCGCAGGTCATGTTCAAAGTATGTGCACGACTAAGAGAGGCCAAAGCAAATCAAATTTCCGCGGTCATGCTTGCTACAATTGTGGCAAGACGGGCCATTTTGCACGTGAATGTCGTTCGCGTGGTCGTGGTAGAGGACGAGGTGAAGCGTACTACGCTGCATCTTGCGAGGGTGAAGATTTTTTAGAGTAGATGGAGAAAAATCAGAAAATTCAAAGAGTCTTGGTGTAGAGAGGGAGTTGCCAGTGCCCGAGGATACAGCTACAATCCCCGTTACCAATGATGTGGCGTTGAAACCAGATACTATCACTAAGTCGACGGAAGAGGTGGATCCGCTATTCCTGTGTAAAAATAAGTTCGAATTACTAGGTGAACAAGAACTTGATGTAGGTGCAAATTCTGAACTACCTGTAGAAGTTTGTTTGTCAGCGACGATTATGAAGGAAGGTCGTTTAAGGAAGGAAAGCGACGGTTTATTTTCATTACGGCATTCTAAGAAGCCTACAATTATATTACGTAATGATAACAAATTGATGAGCGCTCTCATCGACAGCGGTAGTGACCGGTGTCTGGTGAGTTACCGGAATTTATAAGGCATAAACGAGCGAATTAAGCCTAGTGCCTTGAGTATCAGGGGTGTAAATTCTAAAAGCCAGGTATCAGGCGAACTTGATCTTTGTATTACGCTGCCTAATAATAAAGAAATCAATACTAGCGCTTTGATTTTGAAAGATGGCGAATTTAAATATGATGTAATCCTCGGTAGGGATATTCTACAAGATGCCGTGATTAATTTTAAAGAAGGATTCATAGTTCTTGACGGAGTAAAAGTGCCGTTTCATGATGTGCAAGAATTGCACTGACAAAGTAAGCGAGAGGTATTTTTTAATACTATAAATAATCCAAAATGTCTGATGGCTGACATGCTTGCCAATAGGAGGCGTATAAAGAAATATCTGCTGAAGCAGAGGGAATCAAGAAATGCAGGCCAAGAAAATGGCCATATAAATGAGCAAGAAAATGGCGATAGGCAACGAAATGGCCTAGAGATAAATACTGCAGAACAGAGGGGTACCCCAGGCCCACCGCCAGGGCGAGGAAAAAATGGGAAAGTAAAAAATAAACAGCATGCGAAGAAAATAAGAGAAACTAAGGAACATGCGAGAAGTTTAAAAAATAGTAAAAGACGAGAAATAGTTGTTCATTGTGGAGCAGTGGAAATGCCAAGGAATTGTTTACGTGTTATTAATGGGTATGTCAAAAAGGCTAAGCCCGGAAAGTATATTATGAATAAGACAATTCTCGCGAACGGAATTTATGTCGCCGAATCAGTAGTGGAGATAAAGTCAAATGGGTTTGTCCCTGTAATGCTGTTGAACGTCTCTGAAGACGTGGTATATATAAGCGACAATACGATGTTAAGTACGATTGAAGAAATTGACGACATGGAAATTGAACACGAGATTTACATGTCTACCGTGCACGAAGCTGTGCGAGATGCAAATTTGTGCGATGCCCACGGTAATGCGGATCTACCCGAAGTCGACAGTGTTAATGGTGGAAGTTTCAATGCCATCTCTGGTAAAGACGTTGGGGTGGTATCTGTAGAATCGAGGCATTGTTGTAACGATCTTCGTGTTGATGAAGTAGGAATTAATGCACGGAAAGATGTTGTACCGGAAGGAGGTAGTAACGAGAGACGCTTTCTGACTAGTAACGAGGTGAATTGTGATGATGAAGACGCTAAACCATTACTGTTAAATTTATTAAACGATTTTAGAGACGTAATTACTCTCGAAGGCGAAACTATTGCCGTTACGAACGTTATGCAACATGAGATAAAATTAAAGCCTCATGCTCCAGTACTTAACATCCCACCATATCGAATTCCACATGAGTATCAAAACGAATTGTTGCAAGCAAATAAACAGATGTTGGATCAAGGAATTATCGAGCCTTCAAGCTCTGAATATAATTTCCCTTTAATCGTTGTGAAGAAGAAGTCTGGCGAGATTCGCCCCGTGATTGACTTCCGCGAACTAAATAAAATCATTATCAAGGAATCTTACCCGATTCCGAGGATCGACGAATTGCTTTTTGCCCTCGGGGGTAATAGCATTTTTTCGAGCCTCGACCTACGCTCTGCCTTTCATCAGGTCGAGTTAGAGGAAAAATGCCGTAAATTCACCGCGTTCAGTATCGGTTACGAGAAATTTCAGTTCAAGAGGTTGCCATTCGGGTTATCCTCGAGTCCATCAGTTTTCCAAAGAATCATTTCTTCTGTTCTTACAAATATCATCGGTAAATTATGTTTTGTGTTCCTTGATGATATACTAGTATTTTCCAAATCCATGAACCAACATCTGAAGGATTTACAGAGTGTTTTTGAGAAGCTACGTGGTGGAAATTTAT
Organism: Morinoia aosen; assembly: GCA_030386875.1. Classification (NCBI taxonomy): domain Eukaryota; kingdom Metazoa; phylum Arthropoda; class Malacostraca; order Amphipoda; family Talitridae; genus Morinoia; species Morinoia aosen. The sequence continues at coordinate 43,897,323 of CM059564.1, read as the reverse complement.
CACTTAAACTTGAAAAATGTCATTTCCTAAAAAACTCAATAGAATATCTTGGACACATCGTGTCGGCAGACGGAATTCGCTGCAAAGAATCAGAAAAGCTACAAAACTTTCCCATTCCAAAAAATGTGAAGGAACTGCAAAGTTTTCTAGGAGTAGCGAACTATTTCCGCAATCACATACCAATGTTTGGATCGATCTCATACCCTCTGTATCAATTGTTACGTAAAAATGTTGAGTTTATCTGGAATCCTGAATGTCAGCAAGCTTTTGAAAAAATCAAATCTGTTTTAACATCTGATACCGTTTTACGGCATCCTGATTTTACTAAGCCCTTCCACGTATTTACAGATGCTTCTAATTTTGGTATAGGTGCAGTGCTTTTACAACAAGGAAATGATTCAAATAAATCAATGAAGGCTATTGCCTACTACAGTAAAAGTTTAAATTCCACACAAAAGCGCTATTCAACGACGAAAAAAGAGTTCTTCGCCATTGTGAGCGCGCTGAAAGCATTTAAATATCTCATTCTTGGATATCCGATCTATCTCTACACTGATCATAAACCTTTACAGACCTTGTTTTTCAAAAAGCTTCCTGACGACTCCGCTATGGCTAGGTGGTGTCTAACAGTTCAATCTTTCGAACCGGTAGTAAAATATTTCCCCGGGAAACAAAATCTAATTGCAGATTGTCTAAGTAGATTGCCCGAGCATTTAACTATTTCTGATCTTGAAGAGAGCTCAGAGTTCGATGAGGTTGACGCTTTCGCAGTAACTACACGCCGTGGTGCACTGACCGCCGACATAGACCAAACAGCCGAGACAAGTTCTCATCAACTGGCGCCAGAGGCGACTGCAAAACCCCGACTGACTGACTACGTTCCTCAGTTAAAAGACGTATCATGGACTTTAGACGAATTTCGAAATGAGCAACAGCTAGACCCTTTCTGTTCTGAGGTGAAAGACGCATTACTAAATAGTAGTAAATCTACGATCCCTGACTTACAAAAATATTTAATTCTGAACGACATACTTTATAGACGACGACAAATAGACTCAAGGGAAAGTACTATTCTCACTTCGGTTATACCGACATCGCTAATGAACAAGGCGGTGCTTAGTATACACTCCTTGTATCATACTGATGCGACGCATACATTGTTTAAATTTAAGTTGCGTTATTTTCATTTATTAGAGAAGAGTATCATACGTAAATTTGTCAAAATGTGTGATGTTTGTAAAATTCTTAAAGCTAGTAGCACTGTACCTATTAAGATATTGGATGCACCTATTGCTAAAGAACCTTTCGAGGTAGTTTCAATGGATTTTCTTGGCCCTCTCCCTATCACAGGTCAGCAGAATAAATACATTCTAATCATCATTGACTTATTCTCGCGTTACTGTAAGCTTTACGCGACGGCAGATCGATTAGCAGATACAGTTGTCTCTTGTCTAGACAGCTGCTTCTCAACCTTTGGCTATCCTAAAACACTTCTAAGTGACCAAGCTCTTGAATTTAAATCTGCGGCAGTTAAAAAATTCGCCCAAATTCATTGTATTGCGAAAAAAGAAGTCCTCCCTTGGAGTCCTCACAGTAACGCTATTGTTGAACGAAATAATCGCAAGATTACAAATTTATTAAAATTATATATTAACTCTTTAGCGCATACCGAATGGGATCAGTGTCTCAACAGCACAGAGAACGCGATAAACAATAGTTTAAATACCACATTGGGGGATACACCCTCGTTCATTGTTTTCAATCGCGATACGTGTCCGAGCTTTAGCGCCGTAACTTTCGAACCTAATTACAGTCACGACACGAACGTGGATATAATAAAATTTCGGGCTCAAGAAGCAGCCCGTACTGTTGAAAACGTTAGAGCTGTGATAATTAATAACACCAGTGAAAGAACGATGTACCGAAACCTTCGTCGAAAAAATAAAAATTTTGAACTCAACGACAGAGTATTATTGCGAAATCATTTGCGGAAGCATAAGCTTGATCTGGCCTGGAATGGGCCGGGAATTATCACAAAAATTAACCGAAATTACGTAGAAATCAAAATTAGTAACAAAACATTCAGGAGTAATAAAAATCATGTACTACCTTTACGTAAAAAGTGTTGAATGAAAACTATGCGACTTACGACTGACTATGTTACTATGTTCACATAATAATATTGTGTGATTCTTGTTTCGATGTTAATTTTACGTATATTTTTAATTGGAACTTTCCTTATATAACCATATGTATTTGCCTTATATTTTTTTTTCGTTTTTGATGTACCGTAGTTTTTACGTGCGTGATTGAGAATGTACGCATTTCATTTCATCACCAAGGTTTGCATCTGCCCGAGAGCCTTGCACGGTTCAATACCCTCCGGTGTTTACAAACGAGGCACCTCAATGCTGTGGGAGCGAAGTGCTAGCTCCCGAGTTGTTTTGGAGTGCCGTCGCCCGATTTGTTTTGCAATTAGGTGTGCAGCTGTCGAGACCGTGTGGGACCTGCAGCGTGCGATTATGCTGTTCGTTTTTTTTTTCCTTGCAGCTGTCACCAGCTGTGACCATTGGTCTCTTTCATTAATTTGCCGTATTAATAACTGATTAAATTTTTTTAAATTGTGTGGCCATGCTAATTGAACTGTATTTGTTTCAATTTCAGACCGAGAACGCTACCGTTCCTGTCTTCCACGATGGGAAATAGGATGACCCATGTGTCGGTGGAGGCACTAACAAATGCCCTGGAGCAACATCAGGGAAGGGTGTCCAACGATTGGGTGAAGGCGAATGCACTCGTCGACATCCTCCCAGATAGGGTAGCAGATTTAGGTATTCTTCTTCTCTTTCCTTTAACTTTGGGATTAGGAGTTTCCTTCTTCTATCTTCGTCGTGAAATTAATTTATTGGCGGATCGCCTTCGCGCTGAGGATGCGTTACTCCGACGCCAGCAGCTCAGGTCGAGCAATGCTGACCAACCGCTGCGTCACCTGCAAGCAAATAGCGAAGTTTAGGTGTAGGTGAAGCATGTGTGGAACTTCAATTTTTACGTGTCGCCAATTAGGCGCTATTAGCTCTCATGCATTGTAAACGGATGTAGTATTATTTACTTTTAACATATACTCAGGAAGTAGTCCTAAGATACTCAGTTATTTTTCTACATTGATGAGTTTGGTATTGATTTTTCTCTTGTTCGGATCGACGTTCAAGAATATACGATGTTCAAATATACTGTATGTATTCTTTCAATTTCGTTAAATTAGATTTATTTCTACGAAAATGATGATATTTTAAATTGATAGCAGTTTCGATACAAATTCCATGCGTGTATATTTTTTTCTGCAAGTGATATTGTTTTCATAATTACCAAAATACATGGTTGTCAACGAAGTTGTACGTAGCACATTCCTGCGGCGTTTAATTTTCATGTGTAACGATTCCCATTCGTTTAGTACTTTCTCCTGCGTACGAAACGAAATTTTCTTTGAAGAAATATTGCCTTATTGACTTATTCCTTAACGAATCTTTCTGGGAGGTTTATTATTTCATGTTCAACGTTGTTGTTTAGCGTTTTGTTTTCGATATGTTGCTGAAATGTTCCTACACTGGAAAGTTAGTTGAATCCTGGTTCCGAAAACCGTGGAGTTCTTTTACCGTTTTTGGATGCCGATTATAATTTTTAGTTAACGGACTTTATTGTGTTGCGTTATTCACGACTGTGTTTCGAGCCGTGTATTCTGTTATTAACTTAGGATTTTTGCGTTCATAATGTGTATTTGAGCAGCGGCTCTTACGTTTTCTTGGTGGTGGGGGTGTGGATGAATTCATTTTTACAATGTCCAGTCAATTTTAATTCGATGCGTTGTTTCTTTTCCTAAAAATGATAGTTGTTTTGCTACACAGTACTTTTCAATTGGAGATATTTTATCTAGGATGTTTTTAGCTTCCTGTGTTAAAATTGTAAGTTCCGATTCTTATAACTTCAATTGATTGATTCTTATATTGGTAAATAACCAGGGCATGGGGGGAGGTGTATGCCGTCACAAGTGCGTACTCCCTCTGTGCATCTGTACGTACGTGTTTAGGTCGACGCCCTGTGCGGGTACCGCAGTGCGTATGCTGACCTCAGCAAATATTGAGTATATAAAGCTAGTGCGGAGCCCTAGGGGCGCATTTGGCTCTCCTGTCTCGCTACCCCAAGTACACGCTAAAAGTCTACTCGTCTCTTTGTTCAACCCTTCAGCCGCCAAGCACACCTCAGGGCGGCACACCTCCACTTGGTTAAACCAAGTGAGGCTGTCTTCTCGTATGAAAGGCGGCAGACTAAGAGGTTTAGTGCGCGCTCGATCTTCATTCTCTGTGTCGGACATGCTGGCAATTTTCTTTTGAATGCTCAATTGAGCTATAACGGCACGGAATTTACGTATTCAATACCTAATAACTTTGATTTTAAAGTGTCAAAGGTTTGCGTTATTACTCTACCTACTCAATCGATCAAATAACGTTGAAAACGGAAAGAAAGAAAAAAAATGGAAACGAGAATTTTGACGGTAGTCGGAAATAAGCGTAAAGCACGGAAATAGGAGAAAAAAAAATTTTCCTACCTACTGTGGCATATGAAACAAAAAGGACAGGATAGCGCTGAAAAAAAATTTTGTTAGAGCTGCTCAGAGAACATTAACACGGTTAAATCCATAGAAATTCTTAAGGACTACGACATGGGAAAAACTTATCACTACAATGATATGCCAAAATTATCCTCTCTCACAATTTTTCAAACACTTATCGAGTTGAATAGTTTTGTTTTAAGCTCGAAAGCTGGGGTTTTAAGCTTTGGGGTCACCAGTGTTACGTTTGGCGGGGTATGGATTAAAACTTTAGTATCCGTGTTCAACGACCAACGTAAACGTACTCGATAAGGTTCTTAAACTGCGAGAAAGGGATAATTACGACACTTTGGGACTCAGCTCGGGAATTTATTGGAGGAACGCCAGGCGGACTGGCGGTGAGCTTGACTGGAAGAACTTGTCTGGGTGGGCACTCCGTGCCGGCGAAGTCCTGCGAACGATGGTGAGGTCCGGTGAGCGATGACGTTGGCAAAGTGTAAGTGCATGTTTTTGGGGAGGTTCAGTGTATACATTTAGCGACTGACAGACCGGCAAGTGGTGGCAGTTTAGAGATGACAACAGTTTTGACACGTTTCACATCACACATAGGCAATTATGTTGTATAACTCGATGAATGAGTTAGAGATAAGATTTGCCAAGTTAATATGCGACTTGTGTAACTCAGAGGAATGTATAGGCTTTCCAATTAAGACCCAAGGAAGTGTTGTGGTGTTTGGGGTGCCGTCGAGGAATCTGTAATAATCGAGGTCGCTGAATGAAAGGCTCTCGAAGAGGCATCAAGGAAAAATTCCGCAACTGACATTCCCTTCACTGCAGGTAAATTTGCCCATCACGGAGAAACACTGAGTCTTCCTACAGATTCAGCACGAGCTATTTGATTTTGTTCTCTTTTTGTCAAGCTCAGGAGATAGGATAGATTTTTGCCGCTGGCAAGCTTTTTCACTAATGCCCTTTGCTTTAATATCAGAGCATGAGATTTACAAGAACTTTCGGTAATGACAATCGGTATTCATTACCGCAACTACATGCGATTAAGCACAAGATCTACGGAAGATAATGAAATATCCACACTGCTAAAACTTTTGCGAGAATATGCAAGACAGTAAGACTTGTGATTTTTTTAGAGCAGTAATATCGGTGATTCCATTTTGTGGAATTATGAAAAATACGTGTGACTTAATAACACATGATTCATGAAGCAGAAAGGAAATATAAAAAACAGCTAAAATGCATAGAATGAGAATTAATACTTTTTCGTACTCTACAATAACCAGGTTCACACGAGAAATAAAAAGGCAGTCCTAAATTCATTAATGTCAAATCGTACTGACAAATAAAAAACTGCAAGAATGTCCTATAGTCACAGGATAATATTTAAACATAAAGGAGGTGAAATTCTTGCACGTAGAAATGACATGACGCGGCAGTTATCGCGTTCGCCATCTTCGGTGGGACGCCGGCATAGCACCGTACGCGTTCACGAAGTATTTTTGTGCGCGATTAGCAATATCACCATGGCAGATGCAAGTATATATTTTTGCCGCAAGAATAAAAAAGGAACATGATTTATATGTCGATAATGAAATCTTGACACCGAAATGCAATGAACATCTGACGCAAAGTTTACGCTACGTTACAAACGAATTACGAACGAACGAACGAACTACGTTACGAAAGTTATTTCCGAACTCTACGACTATTTTGCATGTTATCTATGAATCACGACTGACACGATCACTTAACTTAGCACAATGGATACTAAAATTATACTTAACCTGAACACGAAAAAGAACACGATATTTTCTAACACAGGTCTACTTACGAGAACTGCTGTAACACCAAACTAGAGAGACGCACAAATGAGAGTGAGTTTGAAGGAGACGCGCCACTGCGCAGTATTGCCATTTAGGGGCTTCTCTCTTGAAAAATGTCGAGTGTTATTTATATTGTCTCATGCATTTACACAAAAACTTCAATGATTACTAATTAGAAGTAGAAAATTATTATTAATAATTTAGAGTAAGATTTTTGATGTCAATAATTATTTTATTTAAGTGCGAATGAGGAATTTTATAATTTTACTCTTCTGTAGCTGATGCTACAAGGGTTCGTATCCCGGCGCTGGCGCAGAGATTTTCCCCGTTGGGTATAAGGGAAAGCTCAAGCACAATACCCCACTCAACCCAGGTGTCGGAAATGGGTATCGGCTCTACGGGGGAACCGTCATGGTGTATATGGTTATATAAAGGTGTCCTATATATATGTAGCATTCGCTACAAAATGTATAAATTCAGTAAAATTCTCATTAACATTTAAATAACATAATTATTGGCATTAAAAATCTTACTTTAAATTATTATTAATAATTCTCTACTTATAATCATAAATCTTAGAAGTTTTTGTGTAAAAGCACAAAATGAAAATAATATCGACAGTCGTTCGAGTTTAAGTCGTCATGTGGCAACACCCTAGCCCACGCCATTTCTCGTAGCGTCACTTTTCTTTCTTGTGTTAGCTCGTGTGGTTCAGCGTCTCGTAAGTGGAAATAAGTGTTTTAATTTAGTTAGAATCTTGCTTAAAAGTATTACGTGTTTTTTATGTTTAATTTCTAAGTGTAATTTTTTCCAGTGCTGTATTATTTTAAATGTGCAGATAGTTCGTAGATATTTCGTACGTGTTGCTCGCATTTCTGAGCTGTTCTCTAAATGGCGTAGCCGTGAATGGTGTGTGTAACGTTTTCATTTTATGTTCAGTATAATATTTTATACTCAGTATTTCCTTTCCACATACAGTATACTCTTACAGTATTTCAGTATTATATTTCTATTCAGTATACTTGGTAGTATTCAATATATACATGTACAGTCGGCACGTGGACAGTGTAGTGCTGCCTGTAGGTTTCGTAAATAATTGATTTCTTTGAGCCAGAAACATTAGTGTAGCGTCACACGGGCAAATTATAAAATTACCGCAATTCATATTGATGATCGTGTGCTTAAATTACTATCGCCAATCGTGTACAGAAATCGCATGTAGTTTCCATAATATGATTAACAAATTATGACTTTTTCACAATTAAATTCTTGTTAGTGTCAGGCTTATATTTTAAATCAAGAGCATAGAGAAAAGTTATTGCTAGCATGTTTAAATCTGTCCATATTCTTCATGAGCTTAAAAAAGAAAAATAATAAGCGCAATGATAAATCTGTAGGAAGAACTCAGGGTTTCTCCGTAATGGGAATTTACCGCTGCACTGCTAGGGAAACAGTTGTTGTGGGTTTTCTTGGTGCCTCTCCGGAAATGTGTCATTCAGCGTCCTCGAATATTCCAGGTTCTCCGACGTCACCAACGCCACAACACATTTGTAGCATACCGCTACATAAGCGTAAAAATTAGAAATTTGCCATTCGCACTTTAAAAAATTAATTAGTAGCATTAAAAATCTTACTCTAATTTATTATTAATTATTTTCTACTTCTAATTCGTAATCATTGAAGTTTTTGTGTAAATGCATGAACTAATAAAAATAACACTTGACATTTTTCGAGAGAGGAGCCCTCTGGTGGCAACACTGCGCAGTTGCGCGTCTCTTCTTTCAAAAAGCCACTCTTACTTTGGCGTCCTACTTTAGCGGTGTTACAGCAAATACTCGACCTCAACGTCATCACACACACCATTTACAACATTCTCCCTGGGCCGCTCTGGGCCGCTTTTGGGCCGCTTTTGGTTCTTCTACTTGGATTGGATTTAGTTGTGCTCTGGGCCTTTAGCCGGATATATTCTCTAATTACGGGCCTTAATTCTCAACTGCCTAAAAGTACGGGCACCATTGAATTAGCTTTGCATTCGCTGAATTCCGCGTGCCTGGATCTTAAGTACTATTCAAACCAAGAGTCATCATCGCCATCAGGCTCGGCACCTTGATCAAACTCACCTGCTCCATAATTAAGCAGGCTTTGCCCACACAAATAGCTACGCACCTATTGTTGTGTTTTGTTTAAAAATTGCCCACCGTAAAGCGAATATTCTGAACACAATACACTTAAAAATCTCATCCACCGGCCGGAGCGACGCCAGCGCTCACCGAAGCTCACCACCGGCACTCCGGACCTCACTGGGATTTCCAGTCAAGCTCATCGAAGACATCCTGGTTTCCTCTTCCAATAAACTCCACCTGAAAAAAGCTGAGTCCAAACCCGTTTTTTCATTATCCCTCTCATAATTTTCCCAGATCACTATCGAGAGTTGTTCGAGTTTTTGGCCGTCAAGAACTAACATTTCAGTTCAAACTACCCCAACGGTCATAAATCCCGACACTGGTGCATCGGCCGGGAAACCTTAAAAATAAAAACTCAACTCGAAGTGTTTGAGAGATTGTGAGAGGATAATGTTGGCGTATCATTGTAGTGATAAATTTTCCCATGTCGTAGTAGTTTGAGAGATTCCTATGGATTTTGACCGTGCTAATTGTTCTCTGAGCAGCTCTAACAAAATTTTTTTTCAGCGTATCCTGTCCTTTTTTTTTTTTGTTTTATGTGCCTCAGTAGGTAGGAAAAATATTTTTTTTTCCTATTTCCGTGCTTACGTGCATTCTGACTACCGTAAAATTCGCGTTTACATTCTCCATCTTCCCTCCGTTTTCTTCAACGTTATTGATTGATTGAGTAGGTAGGAAAATAATTTTTTTTCTCACCTGCTTTATTTTTGTGCCTACGCAAAAATTGCCGCATACCGCATAAAATTTTTTCTCGTTTCCAATTTCATATTTCCTCCCTTCTGTTTCAACTTAACCTGAATGATTGAGTAGGTAAAGAATTAACGCAAACCCTTGCCACTTAATCCCAAGTCTTAGGCACTAATATCATTAATTGTGCATCCCAAAAGTGATCGCTAGCATGACTGAATCAGATAATGAAGATCGAGCCCCCTCAAAACCCATTAGGCTCCCGCCCTTTATTCCGGAGGACGCTCACACCTGGTTTCAACAGTGTGAAGCCGTGTTTAGGTATCATAAAATAATAAATGACATAGACAAATTCTATGCACTTGTGTCCGCCGCGCCCACAAAACTATTGAATGACTCAAACCAAATATTAGAAAACCCTCCACCTCTCAATCCTTACGGAATCTTGAAAGGCAAAATTTTGGCAAAGCTTCAGATGTCCAATGCGGACAAATTCCGAAGTCTTGTAGACGCCTCAGCGATTTTATCTGTCTCTGTCTCTTTCTCTCCAACTTCGCTAGTGAAAGAACTGCGGAAACTCGCTACGGGTGTTGCCGTAGCTGAGGGATTTCTGAAGGAAGTTTTCATAACTAAGCTTCCTCCGAATGTGCGTCCATTTCTATCGCTAGCAGGGCCCGAGCAAACGTTAGAAAAATTAGCGGAGTCCGCAGAGACGGTGATGCGAAATATTAATTCGTCACGAGAACCACAAGTTGCTTCCTTGAATGTAGGAGCTACAAATTTTAGCCCGTCAAATACGGCGCAAAATCAATCCTCAGCCACAATAGATAAGATGCAGCAGGACATCGCTGAAATAAAGCAAGCTCTCCAAAATTTTCAAATAGGTCAGAGTGTGGCTCACATTCAGCAAGGCCCAGGGAGATTCCAAAGCCACCAAAATGCCTACGACTATCCCTATGACTATCACTCAAACTATCCTTCTCCTCCTCCTCAACGCCTTGATAGAGGTAGATCTTATGATAGGTCAAATCAAGACCGCCGCTTCAGGTCGCGCTCTCGTGATGCTAGTAGCAATTTATGCTGGTACCACATGAAATTTGGTGACCAAGCTCGCAAATGTGCCTCTAGATACTGTCCTCGTTATACCGAAATGACTTCGGGAAACGCCAACAGCGACGCATAGTAGCGAGTACTGCGTTGCCTCATTCCCAGACTACTCGCCTCCTTACTATTCTCGATCCCGTCACCAAGTATCGATTTTTAATAGACACTGGCTCCAGTGTGTCAATTATCCCAGCCACGGCAAAAGACAAAAACAACCCATTGTTGGCGACATTACGCGCCGCAAACGGCACGCCAATACCTTGTTACGGTGAAAGAATTTTAGAGTGCGGTCTGGGATTGAGGAGAAAATTTACATTTACTTTTTTGGTAGCTGAAGTCCAAGAGCCCATAATAGGTGCTGATTTTCTAGCCAAGTATGGCATAATTGTGGATATTAAGAACCGGTGTATTAGGGACGAGGAGACACAGATCTCAATTCCCGCTTGTAGCATAACTAGAGCAAATGTCTTGCATTCCTTCTCGATTGCTTTCAAGGAGGAGTGCATGTTTGAACAAGAACTTAAAAATTTCCCAGCATTAACAAATCCTAACTTAGCTTCTAATAACATGCAAACATGCACAAAGCACTTCATAGAGACGCAAGGTCCGCCAGTTTTCTCCCGTGCTAGGCGACTGCCGCCTGATCGATTGGCGTTAGCTAAGAAAGAATTTGCGCGCATGCTTGAAAATGGCATCATCCGCACCTCCAAAAGCCCTTGGGCTAGCCCTCTTTTGCTAGTACCAAAGGCTAACGGTGAATTCAGACCGTGCGGGGATTTCCGCAGGTTGAACGCCGTTACTTTACCTGATCGCTACCCTATTCCCTACCTTCATTATTTCAGTGCAAATTTAGAGGGAGCACAAATTTTCTCTAAGATAGACCTGCAGTCTGCCTTCCATCAAATTCCCTTGGATGAGTCTGCGATTCCTAAGACCGCGGTAATCACTCCGTTTGGTCTCTTTGAGTTCCTCAAGATGCCATATGGCTTGAGGAACGCTCCTCAAACGTTCCAAAGGCACATGGCTGAAATTTTCTCTGATCTCACTTTCGCTTATGTCTATTTAGACGACATCCTAGTGGCATCCACAACCCCGGAGTTGCACAAAGACCATCTTAGGGTCGTTTTTCAGAGATTGTCCGACAATGGACTCCTCGTAAATCCTGCAAAATGTGAGCTCGGAAAGCCATCACTGATTTACTTAGGTCACGAAATCTCTAGCCTAGGTCTAAAACCTTTGCCTTCCAAAGTAGAAGTGATCAAAAACTTTCCTCTTCCACAGACCCAGAAGGAACTCAGAAGGTTCCTAGGTTCTGTTAACTTCTATCATCGTTTCATACGCAACTGTGCTCAAACTTTAGCGCCCTTGTCTGACCTCCTCGAACCGAAACGAAAAGGCAAATCTATTGAGGTAAAATGGACAGAAGAAGAGCGCAAAGCTTTTGAGACAATCAAGCACAAGTTAGCTTCCGCGACTGAATTATCCTACCCTATTGCTAATGCTGATTTTAGTCTCGTTGTTGACGCATCCAGTACCGCCGTAGGTGCTGTGTTGCAACAACAAGTAGGTACTAATATCTCTCCTCTTGCTTTCTTTTCCAAAAAGCTGTCGCCCACTGAGCGTGGTTATAGCGCGTTCGGTAGGGAAATTCTTGCTATCTACTTGTCTGTGAGACACTTCCGCTATGCTCTAGAGGCGAGGGAGTTTGTGATCTACACAGATCACAAACCTCTGACCTCAGCGATCAAAATGCCTTCTGAAAGACATTCCCCTAGGGAAGCTCGACACTTGTCGTTTATAAGTCAGTTTACCACTGACATCCGTTTCATAAAAGGGTTGGACAATACTGTTGCTGATTGTCTTTCCAGAATCAACACTGTCCAAACCAGTGGTGAAATCACCTTCGGCAACATTGAAAGAGCGCAGAAGGAGGATCCTGAACTTCAGGACCTTCTCAAACCTTCTAACACTTCCTCTCCAAAACTAACCTTGGTTGACGGCGTGTACCGTGATGCCGAGCGACCTTCTCGTTTGTATCTTCCTGCGACGCTCCGCAGAGTAGCTGTCCTCCACTACCATTCCCTCTCTCATCCAGGTATTAACCGTACAGTGCGTTTGATTTCTGATCGTTTCGTCTGGCCAGCGATGCGCAAGGAGGTCAAGCAAATTGTGCAAAATTGCCATGCGTGTCAGAGTAGTAAGGTGGTGAAACATAATCGTGCGGCGCTGCAGAGTTGTGCATTCACAGGTCACAAGTTCGACTCGGTCCACCTAGATTTGGTGGGTCCTTTGCCTTTATCGCGCGGTTATTCTTATTTGTTGACCATCATCGATAGGTTCACACGTTGGGTTGAGGCTGTCCCTCTTCCTGATACCCAAACTGAGACTGTAGCGCGCGCTTTCTTGTCAAACTGGATCTCTAGATTTGGTGTTCCCTTAAGTGTCACACATGACCGGGGATCACAATTCACCTCCAAATTCTGGAGTGAGCTTAGCACCGCTTTAGGGTGTGCAAATACCTCAACTACAGCGTATCATCCGCAGTCAAATGGACTTATTGAGAGAGTCCACAGAGACCTCAAGGTTGCATTGCGCTGCCTTAATTGCAGTCACGATTGGACTGATAGACTTCCAGTAGTACTACTTAGCATCCGAAATTTACACAGACAGGATCAGCAATGCACAGCGGCTGAAATGTTGTACGGGAAGACGCTTCGTCTCCCCGGCGACATGGTTGACCCAAAACCTTTGCCTGAATTTTCATCCGCTGACCGTTCCGCTTATGTAACCTGTCTCAAAGATTGCATGCGTAAGATCAAGTATGTGGCTCCCCGAATGCCTCAGACTCAGGACAAACTGGATTCTGCCCTGCAAGACTGCACACATGTGTATGTCCGCAATGATGCTATAAAACCTACACTCACGCGCCCTTATGATGGCCCTTTCAAAGTACTTAAACGCAAGCAAAAATATTTCATCCTCGAAAGATTCGGTTCACACGACCCTGTGAGCATTGATCGATTAAAAGTCGCATACACTTCTGATCATAGTGTAACTTATAACTCATCATCCTCTCCGCAGATTTCCCTTTCCACTGAGACTCGATCATATCTACCATCTCAGTTTCCTCAGTTGGCTGCCTTGTTGCCTAGTCAACTTGAGTGTAACCCTTTCTACGTGTCTGTACATTCAAACACTATCCCTAAGCCTATCGTAGACTCTAACTCTAGCCCTCTTACTGACACAGCGACAAGTCTGGAGAGACCAGACGAGCCCGCTGCAGTAACTCCTGTTCCTAGGACTCTTGCCGATCTAAACTTGCAGACCCGTTTGGTGAAACTTCCCCGCTCAGTATCATTTGCCAATTGCCGAACTCGGCAGGGTCGTGTACGAGGCCTGTCGAAAAAGTATCCGACCTTTGGCCAGAAAAAATACTTCAACAACCTGACGGGGTTGGGACCCTAATCCCCTTCAAAGTAGGCTCCTTGTGCTTCCACACACTTAGCCCACCGATCCTTCCACTGCCGGAAACACCTCTGGAAGTCTTCTTTTGGAATGGTGTTCAGCTCTGTCGTCGCGTTCCGCATTATCTCTTCTCTACTCTCAAAACGGGATCCTTTCAGTGGTGTCTTCAATTTTGGAAACAACCAGAAGTCGCAAGGAGCCAGGTCTGGAGAGTAGGGAGGTTGGCGAACGGTCGTAATTCCATGTTTGGCCAAGAAATTGCGGATCAAATGGGATGAATGTGCGGGCGCGTTGTCGTGATGCAAGTGCCAGTTGTTCGCAGTCCACATGTCTGGTCTTTTGCGCCGAACTGCATCACGAAGTCGCCGGAGAACATCCTGATAGTACTCCTTTGTCACTGTTTGTCCTTCCGGTGCGTATTCGTGATGCACAATTCCACGGACATCAAAGAAAACAGTCAGCATCGAAGGAGTCAAACAGGCAATGCGACGATGGAGCTGAACACCATTCTAAAAAAAACTACCAGAGGTGTTTCCAGCAGTGGAAGGATCGGTGGGCTAAGTGTGTGCAAGCACAAGGGGCATACTTTGAAGGGGATTAGGGTCCCAACTCCGACAGGTATTCGAAATATTTTTTCTGGCCAAAGGTCGGATACTTTTTAGACAGGCCTCGTAGTTCGCCCTCCTTCCCGCTACAGATGATTGCAGCGGGTGGACCTTTCGGTCTGCGCTTTGGGGGGTAATGTAGCATACCGCTACATAAGCGTAAAAATTAGAAATTTGCCATTCGCACTTTAACAAATTAATTAGTAGCATTAAAAATCTTACTCTAATTTATTAATAATTATATTCTACTTCTAATTCGTAATCATTGAAGTTTTTGTGTAAATGCATGAAATAATAAAAATAACACTTGACATTTTTCGAGAGAGGAGCCCTCTGGTGGCAACACTGCGCAGTTGCGCGTCTCTTCTTTCAAAAAGCCACTCTTACTTTGGCGTCCTACTTTAGCGGTGTTACAGCAAATACTCGACCTCAACGTCATCACACACACCATTTACAACATTCTCCCTGGGCCGCTCTGGGCCGCTTTTGGGCCGCTTTTGGTTCTTCTACTTGGATTGGATTTAGTTGTGCTCTGGGCCTTTAGCCGGATATATTCTCTAATTACGGGCCTTAATTCTCAACTGCCTAAAAGTACGGGCACCATTGAATTAGCTTTGCATTCGCTGAATTCCGCGTGCCTGGATCTTAAGTACTATTCAAACCAAGAGTCATCATCGCCATCAGGCTCGGCACCTTGATCAAACTCACCTGCTCCACAATTAAGCAGGCTTTGCCCACACAAATAGCTACGCACCTATTGTTGTGTTTTGTTTAAAAATTGCCCACCGTAAAGCGAATATTCTGAACATAATACACTTAAAAATCTCATCCACCTGCCGGAGCGACGCCAGCGCTCACCGAAGCTCACCACCGGCACTCCGGACCTCACTGGGATTTCCAGTCAAGCTCATCGAAGACATCCTGGTTTCCTCTTCCAATAAACTCCACCTGAAAAAAGCTGAGTCCAAACCCGTTTTTTCATTATCCCTCTCATAATTTTCCCAGATCACTATCGAGAGTTGTTCGAGTTTTTGGCCGTCAAGAACTAACATTTCAGTTCAAACTACCCCAACGGTCATAAATCCCAACACATTCATCCCTAGGCCTGGAGCTTCGCTTTTACCGTGGTTTTTGCTTGGCCTTTACCTGCCTTTACCTTGGCCTGTTGTTTCGCCTTTAGCTCTGCCTTGAGCTTTGCCTTTACTTTGCCTTTAGCTCTGCCTTGAGCTTTGCCTTTACTTTGCCTTTAGTTCTGCCTTAGCTGGGCATTTACCTTTCATTTACCTCGGCTTTGACTTGCCTTTAGCCTTGTATATAATCTAATTACTGGCTAAATTGCAAACTGCTTCCAGCCACGGACACTTTTCTTCAGTGTGCAAAGATCTTAAATTAAGAACCAATTAAGATCTATTATCGCCTTCAATCACGGCTCAAATTGATATCATTCACCTGCTCAAATAACGCAGGCTTTGAGCTCACCCCTGAAATCACACTGATTTCTCTTGCCTGCTAAATTGCCCCCACTCATTAAGTGAATACCATCAATAGCCACACACACATACCGTCGACTTCGTCACTCGCCGGAGCCCTTCGCCTGCACGGACTGCGAACCATCTTCAGCCAAGTTCTTCAGTAAAGCAAGACTCGGCGGTTCTTTCCAGCTCCTTCAAATAAACCAGAGACAAACAAGCTGAGTTCCCAAACCTTGTCGTCATTATCCTCTCCTTAGCGTGATCTTAAACATCCTTCTCGAGCTCATTTGCGTTTTTGGTAGTTGGTATAATCGTAAAAGTCTACCCAACCATCAAACGGAAAATATAGTGGTAGTTATAAGACATTTGAAAAACCAATGCTTAAGATCATATGTATCAGGCTTGATTGGAAATAAAGAATCCCAAAGACGCCGATGTTTGTTTGTTGTAGGTAATATGTTTGCTCCAGCACGTTAAACCAAACCAAAATAAAATGGGATTTTAGGGTACAAAAACACGTGAAGGGTAAAAAATGCCGATCGTAGCTGATGTTATTCTTTGGGCGGAGGTCTGTAGCATACCGCTACATAAGCGTAAAAATTAGAAATTCGCTATTCATACTTAAATAAATTAATTCGTAGCATTAAAAATATTACTCTAATTTATTATTAATTATTTTCTACTTCTAATTCGTAATCATTAAAATTTTTGTGTAAATACATGAGAGATCAAATAATCAATCGACATTTCGAGTTCTTAAGCAGCCCGTCTGGCAACATACAAGCGCGTCGCCTAGTCCACTCACTTTTTGCTTGTGGCTCGGTTGCGCGAACATCTCGACCTCTACATCAGCGCCATACACACAACCCTCACAGTCAAATCTCCCTGGGTTTTCCCTGAGTGCCATGTTAAATGTTACGTTGTTAACCTGAGTCATGCTGTAACTTGCACACAACCTACCTTATTATAGAGCCAGCCATTTGGCATTACCTTGGGAAAGACCAGCAAATCTACCTGAGCCTCAAACCTTTGAGCTACTCCATTTACCCAAGCTCGATTGTCTGCTAGACGTTTGGAAAGCAGACCTCATAACGTGACCACCTTAAGTCACTGTTTAGAACTCCTTCAAGTTTTGCCCCAAATACAACTCACTCACCACGATTACTGCATCGCGTGCCGGCCTTCGTCAACTCCAGCCTGGTCCTCCGGCACGGATTGCCACCTCAACAAGCTCCCCGAGATCAAGAGCCAAAGAAGCCAGTTCTTTTTTTTCCTGGTTCCGCTTCCACAATAAACTCCGCCACGGAAACTAAGCTGAGTCCACAAACGTGTTTCATTATCACTCTCGTAATTTATCCAGTACGCTTCGAGAATCGATCGAGTTTTTTTTCTTTGCCGTTCAAATTAATATTTACACTGAACCACCCAGCGGCGAAAGAATAAAAACCCGACACTGGTGCATTGGCCGGGAAATTATTTTTTAAAAAAATAAAAGAAAGAACTAAACTCGAAGTGTTCTGGGGGTTGTGAGAGGATAATGTTGGCGTATCATTGTAGTGATAAATTTTCCCATGTCGTAGTGGTTTGAGAGATTTCCTGTGGATTTTTGACCATGCTAATGAATTTTCTCTGAGCAGCTTAAAAATTTTTTTTAACTTTCTTTTATGCTGTTTCCCTGTCTTTGTTTGTTTTTGTGCCTCAGTAGGTAGGGAAATATTTTTCTACTATTTCCGTGCTGTGCATTTATTCCTGACCACCGTAAAAATTCTCGTCCCATTTTCTCTCTTTCCGTTTTCTTCAACGTATTGATTGATTGAGTAGGTAGAAAAATAATTTTTTCTCTCTCCTGCTTAATTTTGTGCCTACGCAAATTGCCGCATACCGCATAATAATTTTTTTTTCTCTTCGTTTCCAATTTCATATTTCCTATCTTCTGTTTCAACTTAATTTGAGTGATTGAGTAGGTGAAGAATTAACGCAACCCCTAGCCACTTAATCCCAAGTCATAGGCACTGATATCTTAATTGCGCATCCCAAAAAGAGACTGCTAGCATGCCTGTTTCCGATAATGAAGATCGAGCACACACAAATCCCATTAGGCTCCCTCCTTTCATTCCAGGGGACGCGCACACCTGGTTCAACCAGGTGGAAGCAGTGTTTAGGTATAATAGGATAAATCAGGAGATAGACAAATTCTACGCGCTTGTGAGCGCTGCGCCCACAAAACTACTAAATAACTCTAATGACCTATTAGAAAACCCTCCAGACCATAATCCTTACGGAATCTTGAAAGGCAAAATCTTGGCAAGGCTTCAGATGTCCGATGCGGACAAATTCCGAAGTCTTGTAGATGCCTCAGCAATTCCACCTGTCTCTGCTTCCTTCTCTCCCTCTTCGCTCGTGAAAGAACTTCGGAAACTCGCTACTGGTGTTGCCGTAGCTGAGGGGTTTCTGAAGGAAGTTTTCATGACAAAGCAGTCACCTAATGTGCGGCCTTTTCTATCGCTAGCAGGGCCCGAGCAAACGTTAGAGAAACTAGCGGAGTCCGCAGAGACTGTGATTAGAAATATCAATTTGCCACGAGAACCACAGGTTGCTTCCTTAAATGTAGCAGCTACAACTTTTAGCCCGTCAAATACGGCGCCTAGTGAATCCTCAGCCACAATAGATAAGCTGCAGCAGGACATCGCTGAAATAAAGCAAGCTCTTCAAAATTTTCAAATAGGTCAGAGTCAAAGTGTGGCTCACATTCAGCAAGGCCCAGGGAGATTCCAAAGCCACCAAAATGCCTACGACTATCCCTATGACTATCACTCTAACTATCCTCCTCCTCCTCCTCAACGCTTTGATAGAGGTAGATCTTTTGATAGGTCAAATCAAGACCGCCGTTTCAGGTCGCGCTCTCGTGATGCTAGTAGCAACTTGTGCTGGTACCACATGAAATTTGGTGACCAAGCTCGCAAATGTGCCTCTAGATACTGTCCTCGTTATACCGAAATGACTTCGGGAAACGCCATCAGCGACGCATAGTAGCGAGTACTGCGTTGCCTCATTCCCAGACTACTCGCCTCTTGACCATTCACGATCCCGTCACTAAGTATCGATTCTTGATTGACACTGGATCCAGTGTTTCAATTATCCCAGCCACGGGGAAAGATAAAAATAACCCCTTGTTGGCGACATTACGCGCCGCAAACGGCACGCCAATACCTTGTTTCGGTGAGAGAATTTTAGAGTGCGGTCTGGGATTGAGGAGAAAATTTGTATTCACCTTCTTGATAGCTGAAGTCCAAGAACCCATAATAGGTGCAGACTTTCTGGCCAAGTATGGCATAGTTGTAGATATTAGGAATCGTTGTATTAGGGACGAGGAGACACAGATCTCAATTCCCGCTTGCAGCATAACTAGAGCTAATGTCTTGCATTCCTTCTCGATTGCTTTCAAGGAGGAGTGCATGTTTGAACAGGAACTTAAAAATTTCCCTGCATTAACAAACCCTAACTTAGTTTCTAACAGCATGCAAACATGTACAAAGCACTTCATAGAGACGCAGGGTCCGCCAGTTTTCTCCCGTGCTAGGCGACTGCCGCCTGATCGATTGGCGTTAGCTAAGAAAGAATTTGCTAGGATGCTCGAAGAGGGCATAATTCGCACTTCCAAAAGCCCTTGGGCTAGCCCTCTTTTGCTAGTACCCAAGGCTAACGGTGAATTCAGACCGTGCGGGGATTTCCGCAGGTTGAACGCCGTTACTTTACCTGATCGATATCCTATCCCCTACCTTCACGATTTCAGTGCAAATTTAGAGGGAGCACAAATTTTCTCTAAGGTCGACCTTCAGTCCGCCTTTCATCAAATTCCCTTGGATGAGTCTGCGATTCCTAAGACCGCGGTAATCACTCCGTTTGGTCTCTTTGAATTCCTAAAGATGCCATATGGTCTCCGGAACGCACCTCAAACGTTCCAGAGACACATGGCTGAAATTTTCTCTGACCTCACTTTCGCTTATGTCTATCTAGACGACATCCTTGTGGCGTCCACAACCCCAGAGTTGCACAAAGACCATCTTAGGGTCGTTTTTCAAAGATTGTCCGACAATGGACTCCTCGTAAACCCTGCAAAATGTGAGCTCGGAAAGCCATCACTGATTTACTTAGGTCATGAAATCTCTAGCCTAGGTCTAAAACCTTTGCCTTCCAAAGTAGAAGTGATCAAAAACTTTCCTCTTCCACAGACCCAGAAGGAACTAAGAAGGTTCCTAGGTTCTGTCAACTTCTACCATCGTTTCATACGCAACTGTGCTCAAACTTTAGCGCCCTTGTCGGACCTCCTCGAACCGAAACGAAAAGGCAAATCTATTGAGATAAAATGGACAGACGCAGCACGGGGAGCGTTCGAAGAGATAAAACATAAGTTAGCTTCCGCGACTGAACTATCCTACCCTATTGCTAATGCTGATTTCAGCCTCGTTGTTGACGCATCCAGTACCGCCGTAGGTGCTGTGTTGCAACAACAAGTGGGCACTAACAGCTCTCCTCTTGCTTTCTTTTCCAAAAAGCTGTCGCCCACTGAGCGTGGTTATAGCGCGTTCGGTAGGGAGCTTCTTGCTATCTACCTATCTGTGAGACACTTTCGCTATGCTCTAGAGGCAAGGGAGTTTGTGATCTACACAGATCACAAACCTTTGACCTCAGCTATAAAAATGCCTTCTGAAAGACATTCGCCTAGAGAAGCTCGACACCTTTCCTTTATAAGTCAGTTCACAACTGACATCCGTTTCATTAAAGGTCTCGACAATACTGTGGCCGATTGCTTGTCCCGCATCAATACTGTCCAAACCAGTGGCGAAATCACCTTCGGCAACATTTGTAATGCTCAAAAGGAGGATCCTGAACTTCAGGACCTTCTCAAATCTTCTAACCCTTTCCTTCCAAAACTAACCTTGGTTGACGGCGTGTATCGTGATGCCGAGCGACTTTCTCGTTTGTATCTTCCTGCGACTCTCCGCAGAGTAGCTGTCCTCCACTACCATTCCCTCAGTCACCCTGGTATTAACCGTACATTGCGTTTGATTTCTGATCGTTACGTCTGGCCAGCGATGCGTAAGGAGGTCAAGCAAATTGTGCAAAATTGCCATGCGTGTCAGAGTAGTAAGGTGGTGAAACATAATCGTGCAGCGCTGCAGAGTTGTGCATTCACGGGTCACAAGTTTGACTCTATACACCTAGATTTGGTGGGTCCCTTGCCCCTATCGCGCGGTTATTCTTATTTGTTGACCATCATCGATAGGTTCACGCGTTGGGTTGAGGCTGTCCCTTTACCTGATACTCAAACTGAGACGGTAGCGCGCGCCTTCTTATCTAACTGGATCTCTAGATTTGGGGTTCCCTTAAGTGTCACGCATGACCGGGGATCACAATTCACCTCCAACTTCTGGAGGGAGCTTAGCTCCGCCTTAGGGTGTGCAAACACATCCACTACAGCATATCATCCGCAGTCAAATGGACTTATTGAGAGAGTCCACAGAGACCTCAAGTCTGCTTTGCGCTGCCTTAATTGCAGTCACGATTGGACTGATAGACTTCCAGTAGTACTACTTAGCATCAGAAATCTGCATAGACAGGATCAGCAATGCACAGCGGCTGAAATGCTATACGGTCAGACCCTTCGTCTCCCCGGCGACATTGTTGACCCAAAACCCTTGCCTGAATTTTCATCCGCTGACCGTTCCGCTTACGTAACCTCCCTTAAAGATTGCATGCGCCAGATCAAGTATGTGGCTCCACGAATGCCTCAGACTGAGGACAGACTAGATTCTGCCCTGCAAGACTGCACACATGTGTATGTCCGCAATGATGCTATTAAGCCTACACTCACGCGCCCTTATGATGGCCCATTCAAAGTACTTAAACGCAAGCAAAAATATTTCATCCTCGACAGATTCGGCTCGAGCGACCCTGTGAGCATAGACAGATTAAAAGTCGCATACACTTCTGATCATAGTGTAACTTATAACTCATCATCTTCTCCGCAGATTTCTCCTTCCACTGAGACTCGATCATATCTACCATCTCAGCTTCCTCAGTTGACTGCATTGTTGCCTAGTCAGCTTGAGTGTAACCCTTTCTATGTGCCTGTACACTCAAACTCTATCCCTACGCCTATCGTAGACTCTAATCCTAGTCCTCTTACTGACACAGCGACAAGTCTGGAGAGACCAGACGAGCCCGCTGCAGTAACTCCTGTTTCTAGGACTCTTGCCGATCTGAACTTGCAGACCCGTTTGGTGAAACTTCCCCGCTCAGTATCATTTGCCAACTGCCGAACTCGGCAGGGTCGTGTAGTTCGCCCTCCTTCCCGCTACAGATGATTGCAGCGGGTGGACCTTTCGGTCTGCGCCTTGGGGGGTAATGTAGCATACCGCTACATAAGCGTAAAAATTAGAAATTCGCTATTCATACTTAAATAAATTAATTAGTAGCATTAAAAATATTACTCTAATTTATTATTAATTATTTTCTACTTCTAATTCGTAATCATTAAAATTTTTGTGTAAATACATGAGAGATCAAATAATCAATCGACATTTCGAGTTCTTAAGCAGCCCGTCTGGCAACATACAAGCGCGTCGCCTAGTCCACTCACTTTTTGCTTGTGGCTCGGTTGCGCGAACATCTCGACCTCTACATCAGCGCCATACACACAACCCTCACAGTCAAATCTCCCTGGGTTTTCCCTGAGTGCCATGTTAAATGTTACGTTGTTAACCTGAGTCATGCTGTAACTTGCACACAACCTACCTTATTATAGAGCCAGCCATTTGGCATTACCTTGGGAAAGACCAGCAAATCTACCTGAGCCTCAAACCTTTGAGCTACTCCATTTACCCAAGCTCGATTGTCTGCTAGACGTTTGGAAAGCAGACCTCATAACGTGACCACCTTAAGTCACTGTTTAGAACTCCTTCAAGTTTTGCCCCAAATACAACTCACTCACCACGATTACTGCATCGCGTGCCGGCCTTCGTCAACTCCAGCCTGGTCCTCCGGCACGGATTGCCACCTCAACAAGCTCCCCGAGATCAAGAGCCAAAGAAGCCAGTTCTTTTTTTTCCTGGTTCCGCTTCCACAATAAACTCCGCCACGGAAACTAAGCTGAGTCCACAAACGTGTTTCATTATCACTCTCGTAATTTATCCAGTACGCTTCGAGAATCGATCGAGTTTTTTTTCTTTGCCGTTCAAATTAATATTTACACTGAACCACCCAGCGGCGAAAGAATAAAAACCCGACAGGTCCTCGCATGGTCGACTGGTCGTCATCGAATTGACGAAAGCAATCCGCATTGTAATTTGTAAGTCTTACGGAAAAATAGCGTCTCTTACTTTACCCTTACACTGCAAACTAAGTCTTATAGTTTTTTAGCTATTAGATAGGAAAAGATCTGTTCTTTGAATTATCTGCTTTGGTTTGCATTAATTTAGCAATTTAGCTAGTCATTATTTTGTGCACGTAAAATAAACATTGGTTATAAGAGTTGTTGTAAAAGTGTTTCGGTATTGCCTAATTAATTAAATGGACAGTGCAATTTTTAAAAATGTGCTCTAACTATGATTGATGGTGTACAGAAAATTTACAGGTATAGTGCACCATTTGTAACTTTGCGCGAGATTAAATTTTGTATCAATTTTAGATATTAAGCAGACACGGTAAACTGCTAAAAACCAATGATTTTAGCATTAGCAGATAGGTATTCTAATTTAATATGTATCAACATTCTACCACAAAAATTTGGTAAGTCTGAAGGATATGTCAGTTATTGATTTTCCACTTTTTGGTACCTGAACCTAATTAATTGAATCAAAATGAACAAGTTTTCGGTCAATATTGAATATAATGTTGTCAACGAATTTCATAATTTTGTAGGTATAGATGGGTAATATAGTCGATTTTAAGACGTTTTACACGAATGACAATGTGCCCGGAAATGCTTAGTTTTCAAGTTATTCAAGGTTGAAGTTATACGAACGGCGCTCCTGAATGGGCCTTTTTAACGCAAAAACGGTCATTGTTTTAGCAAAGAAAATAGAAGCTAACTTCTATTACAAACGTAAAGAGGTTGGGTCGTGAGGGGTAGCAACAGTTCTTTTAGTGAAAATTATAAATAAAGCTTTCTAGTGACGTTTGTTTACATCGACTCAAAGATGGCTGCCGCCATGTTCAGCCGGTTGGCGCCATGGCGGCAGCCAGTCAGCCACCTTGGCGTCGATGTAAACAAACATCACTCGAAACCTTTATTTATAATTTTCACTAAAAGAACTGTGCCTACCCCTCACGACCCAACCTCTTTACGTTTGTAATAGGGGGTTAGCTTCTGTTATTAATTTAATTACGCTAGCCCCTCGTGCTTCCATGGCACGCACAAGCCAGCTTCAAAGTTGAATAATTCGAAAATAACGCATCGCCGGGCAGAATGTCATTCATGTAAAACGTCTTATAATCAACTATATTACCCATCTATACCTACGAAATTATGAAATTTGTTGACAACATTATATTCAATATTGACCAAGTTTTCTTCTATGCACTTTTTGTCAAATGAGTATTTTACAATTTATAGCTGTAGGTTTAGTTTTGTCTTTGATGACGCATACGCTCTAATAAACGGCTACTCATGGATTTTTTAATTTTTGTTGCTTGAATTATAGTAATAACACCGAAATAAACAACTGTTCTTCTATACACTTTTTTTGTCAAATGAGTATTTAACAAGGTATAGCGGTAGGTTTGGTTTCGTCTTTGATGACGATCGCACTGGAAACGAGTGCGCATTGCTGTTTTGCTATCCGACATGCTGTTTGATTACTTGCCGCTTCAAACACTGGAGTTTCTGCAAGTCATTTACCGCAATAACTAATAAAATACTCATTTGAGACTGAAAGTGCATAGAAGAAAACTTGTTTATTTCGATTAAATAAACTAAATTTAGGCATTGAAATTTACGAAATTGATAACTGACATATCCTTCAGATTTACCAAAAATGTATACTAATGGTTTTATTAGGGTTTATGTAGTTGATTCTCATAATTCAGAGCTTAAAGTACGCAATTAGAACAAATTACAAACGATAATGAAAGTATAATTAGGTTTAGTTGAATAGACTAAGATATTTATGTTACCAATTTGGGTCAATATGTATTTTAGTTATCTCACGGAAATTAAGAATTCCGTTCCATAGAATCACCAAAAGAACACACTTAGAAACGTTTTACGTGAATGACATTCTGCTCACTGATGCGTTATTTTAGAGTTATTTAACTTCAATACTGTTCACGTTCTACAGAGAAACATCAGTTGAAAGATGGCTCTCATTGTAGAAGTGATTAATTTAATTAAATATAAGCTAACCCCCTATTACAAACGTAAACAGGTTGGGTTGTGAGGGGGAGCCACAGTTCTTCTAGTGAAAATTATAAATAAAGGTTCTAACCCACCCGACGTCCATGGTAAATTAGTTACCGAAACTCAAGTCTTTGAAGGGGGAGCGCAAGTATGGCAACACTGTCATAGACGCGCACTTCCGGAGCCAGCGTGTCAAACAGCGTACCGGGTGGCTACCATTTTTGAGCTGATGTAAACTCAATTGCGGATGTCACCAGAACCTTTATTTATAATTTTCACTGGACGAACTGTGGCTTTCCCTCACAACCCCACCTGTTTACATTTGTAATAGGGGGTTAGCTTCCATTACTAATTAAATTCCGCTTGGCGGGCTTGCTGCGTTGTTGGAACATCCTGTCCTGTAGCGCACGAAAGCCATTTCTGGGCGGCGCTCCTATCACTTCAAAGTTGAATAACTCTACAATAAAGTATCAGCAAGCAGAATGCCACTTTTATAAAGCGTTTTTAAATGTGTTTCTTAGTGATTCTTTGGAACGGAATTCTTAATTTCCGTGAGGTACCTAAAATATATATTGATCCCAATTTGCTATGTAAAACTGATGATTCTCTGATTTTGATGATATAGATTGTTTTGAATTTACTAAATCAGCAACTCTAGTGTAACAAATTCAGTGCATTGTGATAGCCCTTGGTTTTTGTTTTAATAGCTTGCTTTTTCTTCTTTAAGGGTTTTGTTTCCAGTTAACTGACATTTTGTTTCCTTAACTATGTTTTGTTTCTTTAATTTTTGTCATTTTTCATAAAAATCTTTCAATTTTGCTGTTTCTGGATGCAGGATATGAGTTTATATCTTATTCGTAGATTCCTTGTTACCTTAATTTCATTTTTATTGATGCCTTTCTAGTTTGAAATATTAATTTTATTGTTGAAACTTGAAGAAGCCTGTTATAAGTTATCTAGTATGGATTATGGTTCACAAATTAGCTTGAGCAATGATAAGGTATCTGTATTAGGATATTTTCTAATTCTGCCAAAACTTGTGGACTCTAATAATACTCAAATTTGCATAACCTTCCATCTCTGAATTCTGAAGAAAGAGGGGTAAATGTCCAGGAGATGACCCCAATCAATTTCCCACTTATCGGGGCCTATACAGAGTTAATTAGATGTAAATAAACGAGTTTTCTTCTAAACACTCTCCGTCTGAAATGAGTATTTTATGAGTTATAGCGGTAAGTTTAGTTTGGGTAGAGTATGTTTGGGTACTTTGTAATTTATTATTTGCTGGCTCAGCGGAGCGTGCGGAGCTTGAACCCACTTCTAGGATCTTTAAGTTAATAACACTACAGAAATTATCACCCAAAAGTAACGAGTTATAGCGGTATGTTAACTTTTGTCTTAGATGGCGGGAATCTGGTTGAGCATTCGAGTGCATCGGAAGGGAGGAGTCCATTGCAGTGTTGCCTTACAATGCGCTCGATAAATTACTTCCCGCTTCAAACACTAGAGTTGTGGTAACTAATTTACCGCTATAACTTGTAAAATACTCATTTCAGACGGAGATTGCATTCAAGAAAACTTGGTTATTTTGTTTTAATTAACTATGTTTAGGCACCGAAAACTGGAAAATTGATTATGGTCATCTCCTGGACGTTTAACGAAAAAGGTTATACATTGTATTTAGACAAGTTTAAATTTGTCTTATCCTCTTTATGGAAACTGTATTTTTTTTAAAACGATACAGTTAGTATTTTTACGTGTATAGATAGATATTTGAGACTTATTCTCTACCTACTTCCTATTGTGCTTATGCCTTCTTTATTAGCTCTAAATTTTGGGTATAAAACTGTTATATCTATGGGAGTTGGTATTCTCAAGGAGAAAATATGTAGTCTTGAGCTAGAAAAGAGGTAGGTCTTTTTATGTTAACATTTAATAAGATAAACATATTTTTAAGAACTAACTTTTACAGTGCACTTCTGTTCTTTTTTCTGTCCTGTTTTTCAGCACCTGTTTTCCTGTTTTTAATTAGCCAGT
This sequence comes from Morinoia aosen, assembly GCA_030386875.1. Taxonomy (NCBI): domain Eukaryota; kingdom Metazoa; phylum Arthropoda; class Malacostraca; order Amphipoda; family Talitridae; genus Morinoia; species Morinoia aosen. Next base: position 43,869,929 of record CM059564.1, on the reverse strand, counting down.
TTGTGCAACATAGTTGATCTGCCAGTTGTGTTGTGATGGTGAATAATTAGCAGCCATTTGAACATACTGTGAATCAGCAGTTATGTATAGAAAATTAGTATTGTCAGTAAATGAATATATTATTGGTGCAACTGATTCAATACTTTCAATATGGGCTCATTCATAATTCCTAAAAACTCTCAAAGGAAACCAATCAAAATCTTGTCCTAATGCAATAGCACTTGCTTTTTTCTTTTGTTGCTTGAATATCTAATGACCTCAAACACATACAATAAGCAATAATTTACAAGGGGTGAGTGCAAATTTTCAAAATATATCTATTTCAGCAGTATGATACTTTTATTTGTGATTCACATAATGTTTTATACTCTATTCAAGAAAAATATACGATTTGTGATTTTGTTTCCCGAATTTATTGACACTTTGAACTGCGACGTGAGCCACCGGTGGTACACGGAGAAGATTTTCATGGTGCTGCTCACCAACCCAGAGGCACTCATCATTTTCCATTAACAGTTAAGGGAACCGTACTCCCAAAAAAAAAAAATCCTAAACTATTCGACCGATCTTCATGAAACTTGCTATAGGTATGTAAAATTGAACAAGGATTAAGATTGGACTCGTGTGTTTTTCCAATTTTCCCCATAGAAAACGTGTTATTCAAAGAAAACGTCAAAATAAGGGGTCTGGAAAAAATCTATGGACGTAATCAGATTTTGAGAAACAGAGATTATATTGGTATCAAAAGAAGCAGAAATGTATTCTCTACAACGTGACGTGGAGTTATGTTGAATTTTCGAAATACTTTTTGAAAAAAATGATAAAATACAAAAATTTGACCCATTTTCACACTTTTCCTGACAAAAGAAAATGTAGCTAATTTTCTATTCCAAAAATGAATAAAAGCTCACGTCATCTTGTAGAGGATTAAATTCTGGTTCTTTTGATACTAAAATCATCACTGTAGCTCAAAAACTGTAGAAGACGCTATATTTTGAAGCCCCACATTCCGGTCCTCCAAAATAAGGCAAAACAGGTAAACAAAGATATATAAAAACAATTTCAATTTTTTCTTTATTATTTTTTTTTGGGTCAGCTAGGACCCTTGAAATCGTTATACAGTAAAGATGAGACATAGAAGAAGGCATAGCAACGTCAAGCCGTGAAGAAAGTGCCAAGGGGAAGGTGTAACATGATAAAATATCACTTCCCCCTCCCCTCCCCCCCCCATACTTCAAACTCCCGTAGCGGGCGAAACAATGAACGTACGAACTTCATTTTTTCACAGGATGTACCTGACATCTTACCCTTCCTATGGCAGCTAAAACCCAATATCTCAAGAAAATTCGATTTTCTGGGAGTACGGTTCCCTTAATCAAAACAAAATGAAGGCACGATCCAGTTAATGTTTGCTATTTTCAACATTGCTTACTACAATTGACATAAAGTTTAATGTTGAATGTTAAACTTCAGTATTACCTGCTGCAGTCCAAGTGTTAAGTTTTTCTGCTGATACTTATTAGTTATCTTATTGTGTTTTTATTTTCAGTTTTTGAAGCATGAGACAACAGGGGAGAAGTGGAGGCCCATCTCGGGGTAAAGAGAATTTCTCAAGTCCGTCTGCCGCCAAAATGGATGCTGCCACGTTCAAGAGATTGATAATGAAAGCCAATGGCTATTTACAGTCCCTTGATTTTGACAAAGCCTTGAAAATTTCTACAAAACTTCTTGCTCATAATCCAAAGAACATTCAAGCCTTAGAATTGCATTCCACCATTGCACTAGAAATATCTGATTCTGAAACTGCTCTTGAATGTCTCAATAAAGCAATTAATTTACAGCCTGGTCGCAACCATAGGCTGTACCTGTCAAAGGCGCAAATTGTGTCAGGCAAAGAGTCTCTTCAGTGTTACCAAGCAGCAATCAGTATTTTATTAGAAGAAATTAGAAAATCAAACGAAAATAATTCATCCAATGCCACTCCCTCTGCTACTGAAACTGACATTGCTATGGAGATTGATGCAGCTAATGTGGACAGTTCCAATTCAAATGGCTCAGATAAGTCTGATTCAAAAGTAGATATTCCATTAGAAAGAGAACTCTGTAGTGTTTATTGCTCTGTGGCGGAGCTTTTCTTCACTGACTTGTGTGATGAACCAGAGGCTGAAGATTCTTGCAAAAGAGCCTTTGAATGTGCTCTGGAGACTGATCCTTCCAGTGCTGAGGCTCATATTACTAAGGTATGACTTCTTTGCTGACCACTCAATTTTCTAAATGCTACATGCTATTATCATGCTTGTGAAATATTCCAAAATTTGATCATCTTGGTTGAAGTTTCTTAGCATCTGACCTTTATTTTTTCTGCATAAATGCATGGTGTTGCTTCAGAAATGTTCCTGAAGTGAGATGAAGATTGGAAAATGGATTTCTATGAAGTCTTCAATGTGATGTTTATTACTTTTTATAATTTAAAATTTTCCATCTATGTCAAGAATATTGCTCATCATATATAGAAATAGTTTTCTTAGCATTTAGTTCATGTTAACATCCTCTGATGTGAGTCTCCAGCGTGTAGAGGAGTGAGATATTCATAACTTGAAATGTTTAGTTCTGCCAAAGAGTTGGCTGTGAAGGTGTTGAGTGGTTAGATGGGGCAGAAATGAAAGATGAAATGCAATGCTGCAAAAATGAGCCATGAAAGTGCTAAATGATTGGAGGCTAAAGAATTAAATTGTTAAGAGAAAAAGTATGAGTTCTTTAGATGGGAAAGTATACAGCTCCACTAGAGGTGTAGAAGCTTCCATAGGCTAGGTTAATGTGACAGTATTAGCTGGGTAAATGTGATGCTGTGGCTCAAATATTTTTTTTTTTTCAGGTTAATAACAGTTAAATAATAACAAATTCATTCTTAAAATTATTTTTATTCAAGTGATGAGCAATCATTTTTCCTTATTGAACTTGTTACTTATAGGTTCCTATTGCTGTTATGGTAGTTTTCCATTATGGGCCTCTGCATTCCTTCACCGGCAGTTCTAAGATGAATAGACTGTCCTATGTCACCTCTTTGCATTTCATGTAGTTTCACTGTCGAGTCCAGTTGTTTTGAAGCCTTTCTTCAAGGAATGTTTTATTGCTCACCAGTTAATGAAGCCAATATTGAAGCAGAAACAATAGGAACAATAGACTAGATAGCAAATCTAATAGTTATCCTAGCACCTAATATTATATTTTCATCACTTGGTAATTTACCTTCACACGAAGGATTTGCCTTCACACCAAATATTAATTTTATTCCCAAGTGATTAACATTCCCACTAAATATATTTCATAACCCCTTGATGTAACCTAGCAGCAATTGCCATATTTTCATTCATTGATGATAAACTCCCACTGTGCAGGCCCGGTACCTCACCATCATAGGGGAGTGCGCAGAGGCCCAGTCTGTGCTGCAGGCCAGCCGAGCCTCTTGGGCAGTTGAGATGCAGGAAGACGGAACCAAGGTGTCTGAATTGTCTGCCTCTCTGCGCCTGGCCGCTGCCAAACTCTTCATTGAGCTCGAGATGCACAGTGATGCTCAGGACATCTTGGACAGCTTGGTGGAAGAAAATGACAGGGTGAGCAGAATTTTGTTCTCTGCTCATAATGTTTATCTAGAGTCTGAGAATAATGGTTTAGAAACAGTGAAGCTTTTCATTGAAGGTGTTGGTAGAATTACTTCATTTGGCTGTGAATGTGATAAAGAGTGGTTGATTTTTCATTTATTAGGGTTTAGGTTTTTATCCTTAAGGGAATAACCTAGAATTTATTAACTAATACTATAGATACTCCTGAATCCTAAGTGAAGTATTCAGATGTAAATGATTTCAATGACAGTGTGACACTTGTAGTTTCTTCTTAACTTCCTTGATGCAGCTTTTTTAATTTTTAATATTTATCAAGCATAGATACTGTTATGTTAAAATTGTGTAATAACATTTCTATTTTTGAGCATACTATGCAAATTTAATGTTAAAATTGAAAAATTTGAGTTGGATATAAGTTTTGGGCCTATGAATAAAAACGTATGTATTTACAAATAAAAAATTTCAGCTTGATGCAATATAAAATAATTTTATTGTTCACAAGTATTTCTTTTGGATTTAAGAACATTTCATTCCTGTGTTTATTTGTATTGTATATCTGGCACTATGCCCTTCAGTATGCTTCTCCAAGTATGGGAAAATATATTTTTTTAAGCCTCCTAAACTAACGTCTTCCCAAAAAATTTAGATTTACACGTGAGAGGGTGCAAAGCCTGGTACAAACTTGAGGTGTTAGTGGTTAAAATTTTGTATCACCATATCTAAATTTGTCAACAATTTTATTGAATTGAAAGCTAGCCAGGTCAAAACAAGTTATGAAGACATACGAAAGTGTCTTGGGACTTATTTCGGCACTTTAGCACAGCTGCCTTTTGCTGAGGTTCCTAGTTTGTATTTTAACACCACATTTGTTTGTTATATAGCTGGCATATATGTATGACCGATTGTACGAGCTGCAGTCATGAGCCAAAGGATGATGTCATTTAGAAGCCTATCTTCTCTGGGACATTTATCAAGTTGAATGTCACACTTAAATGCAAAATGATGTTTTTTCCTTCCTTATGCAGTGATTACTTTTTATGACATCGATTTCCTAGCTCACCTGTTAATCTGAGTTATGAGTGAAATGGACAAGAATGAAAGGTCTTAGATGAAGGTGAATGACAGGCACTTTTTTTTTTGCTCGTCTTATCAGAAAAGCTTATGCTTGTCTCATAATGCAGGATGGGCCAGAAGTAACTGACCCTCTAATTTGCTGATAAAAGAAAAACTTTGTTTTATTTGAAAGAGTTACATTTTCATGGTTTATTTCGGTATCCTAATTTACTCTGCCAGCAAATTAAAAGGGTCAGTCACTTCTGGCCCACACTGTCTCTTCATAGATCAAGGGTTTTCATACGCGCATAGATCCTTTTTGGTCATGGATATGAAAGAATTTATGTTGACAGAGCTGTGAAAATACCTTATATTTCTTTGCCTTTTCGATTTTTCTGTAAATGATGATGGACCCTATTTTTTTTTTTAGTGTGGCAGAAGTGCTGATTGTAAACCGTAAATGTTAGAGGATTGTTTTAGCATTCCATTATTTCACCAGGTGATTGAAGTGATGTTGTAATTACTCTCCGTAGGTAGTGGAAGTGCTAATCCTTTACCACTGTACATTTTAATGCACTATTCCATCCATTCATCATTTCAAGTAGAGTGGCATTATAGGGAGTGGAAGGGCCAATCCTTTACCACTGTACATTTTAATGCACTATTCCATCCATTCATCATTTCAAGTAGAGTGGCATTATAGGGAGTGGAAGGGCCAATCCTTTACCACTGTACATTTTAATGCACTATTCCATCCATTCATCATTTCAAGTAGAGTGGCATTATAGGGAGTGGAAGGGCCAATCCTTTACCACTGTACATTTTAATGCACTATTCCATCCATTCATCATTTCAAGTTGAGTGGCATTATAGGAAGTGGAAGGGCCAATCCTTTACCATTGTACAATTTAACGCATTGTTCCATGACTTGTTACCTGTTTCTTTTTGGTTCCTATTGCTGTTGAAGTTTTTCCTTGATAGTTGTTTTTTATAGTACATTCTACTTTTTTCCTTCAGATAGTGGAGTTGCACTACCTGCTGGGCTGGAACTGCTACATGCAGGGGGAGGAGCGCCATGCCGACGCCCTGCAGCACCTCAGGGACGCCAAGAAGGTAAATGGGCGCACTGTTCACGGTAGCGCGTTAGAAAATATTATTTGATAATACTTTTGTTTCTTTATTTATATATTTGTAAGGGGTCCGTTCCTCCGTCAGGGAGGTACAATTATTGTATATATGAGAATTAGCAGTCCCAGGGGTAAAATGTGAGGTTCTGACTGAGAGTTAGGTAGGCCTTCTTTTTATTGAACTAAATTTTTTTTTGTCATTTTGACCATTTTTTTTTTGTTCATTGCTGTTTTGTTTTCAGCAGCTACTACTTTCTTCTTCAACTTTTATCTTGTTTCATAAACTTATTTCTCAAATTTCTTTTTTTATGCCCCTTGCTGCATAGATTCCATGTTCCCTCATCTCCACACTGAATGGTTCCTTCCTCCTTCTCCTCATAGGAATGTGTTTTTTTTAGCGGGTAGGGAGGCTTCAACTAACATTAAATTTCCTAGTAACACTCGTCGATGATGTTATCAGTTGATATGCTTTTTCTTGTTGCGGTCATGGCAGAAGAAACAAGGTAAGGTCGAAGCAGTTTTTTGTCGACTGCATGGCAATGCTGACATCATGGCAACGAACCAATAGCAGCCCTCATATTACATCTGATGACACTGCTAGCCTCAAATCTGGCACCACTATTGGCTTAACGACATGTCGCAATGGTGACGTCACAAAGTTTGTTTGAAGTGAAACTGAACAAGAGGAGGTGTATTTCCTCCATAGAAATGACTCTACCTCGTTTCCTCTTCTGTAGTTACGGTGTAAGTCAAGGTGTGTTTTCCCACATAGAAAACGTACTTTTGCAGTGCGAGTCGCAGTTCCCGTGCGACGACCCACAGCTCGTGGAGCACATTGTTGACCTGCTCTCCGAGCTCGGATACGACAGCGACTCCGGCTCAGACTCCGACGACGACTGGACTGACGCTGAAGATGAGGAGGAGATCGAGCGGGAGATCATCAAGCAGGCCGGCAAAGATGATTCTGATCTTGAATCGTAATTTTTCTGTCAATAAAGAAATGATGTTTATGTATTCCTTCATTGCCCTGCCTTTTTAAATGTGTGAAATAGTCATGACGAGTTTGTAGGAAATTTCACTGTTCCCTTTACCAATTTTACTGGCATCAAACTCGAAATATTTTCTTACGGTTATTTGATGTGCAACTTTCTTTTTGTGGTTTAGGGAACAAAAAAGAAAAACAGACAAGGATTTGATAGAGGTTACCCGTGCTCAGGTGCGGGTATCCAGCCCACCCGCACCTTCTCGTGGTGGTGCCGTTAGTACACCCACTACGACTACTGTCATTCGTACAACCTGTTGTACTGGGATAGCGACTTGATTATTGTAATAGTTTATCGCCAATCAGAATTATTGTGGGTGGAACCAACGCGGGGGGCGCCTAGGGCACCTCGGTGCTCTAGGTTGTGAATTTCTTTTTCATTTTTGGTTTGCTAAGCGTTCGTTAGTGTAAGGTGAATAACTAGGTTGCATAACCTACTAAATCGTGTATTGTTCCAATTTTGTGTTAAATTTGTAGTTTTGTTCGTGTTCTAAAGCCTAAAAGTATATCAAAAATTTCTGTGTGTATAATAGGAAAAAACTAACCGGCCCCCTTGATTTATCAAGGGGACCCACCCCCTGAAACTAAATACAATGTTGAGTGAAGAGTGTCCAACGGGAGTTGATCGGGAGAGGAAGGAAGACTCGCAACGCGGAATGGGAGATCAAGACAGCGGCAATCCTCACGGTGAGGTGGAGCAGAGGAATAGGATTGAGGGTATTCGAAGGAGGATTGAAGGAGCAATTTCTTCAATAATTGATGGATCTGCGGAGAGTCGAGAAGCCACAGCTGCGGAGGTGAGTGGTGCTGGTGGAGTGAGTGAGATTGAGGGACGGCTGAGGCGAATCGAGGCGGCAGTGTTGATGGCACAATCGGACACACCTGCAGGACAAGTTCTACTAACGGAGAAAAAGGAAAAAAACCCAAGAAAAGAAAAAAAGGAATACGTGCCTCTAGTTGTGAGAGACAATGAACAATATTTTCCAAAGTATTTCTCAATGATATTTGAAACAGAAAGGAAGAGAACTATCAACCCATTTAACATCATCGAAAAAATTGAAGAGATAACTGGAGCGAAACCGATAAGAATCTTCAGCATGGGCCGTCAGACGATGATGGTGGAGGTGCGGAGCGCAGTGCAGGCAGAAAGGATTGTTGGCGTGACGTGCGTGGAAGGTGTGCCGTGCCAGACGACAGAATACGGCCGATTTAACCACTCGGTAGGCTTAATATACATTAGTGACTTCGACATTGTTGACATCGAAGAATTCAAGTCTGGTCTGCAGGAACAGTACAACGTGGTGGAAGTAACCAGAGCAACATTTATCAAACCAAGATATTCCGAAACTCAAGCTTTTCTGATAACATTCCAGCAACCGACGGTTCCCTACAGCATTTATGTCCCCGGGGAAAGACAGGACACCAAGGTATACCCATTTAATAGTAAGCCGATGATGTGCTTCAACTGTCAGGCATACGGACACACCGCCAAGCGATGCCGCAGCACCTCACTTGTCTGCAGGAAGTGTGCTGAGGTGGGCCACTCCTCTCCAAACTGCAGCTCTGAGCAGCTGAAGTGTGCTCACTGTGGAGGACCCCATGCAGCGGGCAGCACCCAGTGTGCCAAAGAAATGGAAGAAAGAAGTTTGTTGCAGATCATAGAAAAGGAAAAGGTAACATTAAGAAGGGCAAAACAAATTAAAGAGGGTGTGCAAGAAACTGAACGAGTACCATCACCTGATAAGTTCATCACACATTTCGACTGCAAAATGAATGAAGCACACAGAAGGAAAATGTCACCCTGGCTGCTGGAGAAGTGCATCACTCAACATCTCGGTAACAAACCAAAAGCAATTAGATCCCGCAGTAAAACTGTGTTCACAGTAGAAGTGTGCGATGCAACACAAAGCCGTAAAATGAAGCTGATACGACAATTAAATGAACTACCGGTCACAGTAGAAGAAAATCTCGACTTTGCTGTTCAAAAAGGCCTCGTCTACGTATACGAATATGACCTAAACAATTTTGAAGTATTCAAGACAGGACTCTTGGAAAAATGCGGCGCGCAAGATGTAGTCCAAGCAACATGGATAAAGCCCAGAAACCAGCTCGCAAAACCTTTATTAGTGTCCTTCAGACAACCTATCCTGCCAAATTATATTGATATACCTGGAGAACAAGCAAGATCACAAGTTTATGAAGTAAAGCCGAGACCTATGTTATGCAAAAGATGTCAGGAGTATGGCCATGGAGTGAAGTACTGCCAAGGGGAACAAATCTGCCCTAAGTGTAGCTTGGCTGGCCATGAAATGGACGAGTGTACATCGGAAGAAAGTAAGTGTTACCACTGCGGTGAGGGCCATGTAACTGGAGCGAGGAATTGTCGGATGCGAGTAATGGAGGAGGAAATTCTGGTGATTCAAAACAGAGAGCGTGTATCCAAGGGGCAAGCCAGAGTGTTGTTCAGTTACCGGCACCCGAACTTTTCAATGAATTACAGCAAGGCAGTAATGACACCTGTCAACCATGATAAAATAGAACTAATAACAAGTAAGAAAAGAAATCGTGCAGATGACCTAGAACCGGCAGCGGAACCGCAGCAAAGCAAGAAGAAGACGACAACAGGAATGGTCAGTGAAGGAAACGGTGGCCGGAGCAGAAGGTGGTCAGTGACCGGAGACGAAACTCAGAGAGAAACGGAAGTGGTTTGTGAAAGTCCCAATACAGGAAGACTTTACACCACGAAAGTCAGCCTAAGCCTTGAGACATCTGCCCGCGAAAAAGAAAGAGAGTCAAGAGTGAGAGAAACGAAGAAGATATTTGATGAATACACGCAAGAGGCAAAGGGAAGAGTGGAGGAGGAGGACAGAAGTAACTACGAAGAGGAGCTACGGAAGTCTACTCGCCCAAAAGTAAGAGTAAATAAAGGACAGCGGCCGCGTGGAAATTCGGGAGAGAGCTACAGGCGGAGATCTCCTAGAGGACGAGAGGATGGAAGGAAGCCTGGTCAACATTCCAAGGAAAGCAACATACGCAAGTGGAGGTAATGGCGGTGGAAGAAGTCAAGTTCATCCAGTGGAACCTGCAGGGAATGGCGACATCAAAAGAAGACCTCATCAACCTGGTTGATACACACAAACCTGCAGTGATAGCAGTCCAGGAGACATTCCATGGGAATGATTTTGTGTCACCTATACAGGGATATAATGGTCTGTGCAAGCAGGGCCATTACAACCACAGGTTCCATGGAGGGGTGGCTCTGTATGTATACTCGTCGATACCAATTCAAGAAATTGAAATCAATTCACCTACTCAAATTATTGGTGCAAGGGTGTGCCTAAATAACTATAAAGCCATCACAGTAGCATCTATTTACCTACCACCAAGGACAAATATAAACATCGAAGAGCTTTTTGACGCAATCAAAGGAATGCCAAAACCCGTTATCCTGATGGGAGATTTCAACGCCCATCACAGTGACTGGGGAAATAGTACCATAGATCGAAGAGGACGATTGATGCAAAATTTCCTAAAACAAGGCATCGTTAATATTATCAATGATGACTCAGCCACCCATATCTCAGGATCGGTGATTGACCTGACCTTGACCACCCCTGATATAACACCGGATGTAAAATTTACCGCCCTCTCTTCAGTGCTTAGCAGCGACCATTTCCCTATAGTGTTGACCTTATCAGTGCGACAAGCTGACGGACGTGTTGAGCCGGAAGGATGGAATTTCAGGAAGGGCAATTGGAGGCAATATCGTGAAGACGAAATATGGAGAAATGCCCACGAACTTGAAATACCGGAGGATCCAGACGCAGCAGTGGTCGATCTTTACACAAAGTTTGGTTGCGCTGCTGAGAGGTGGGTACCTAAATACAAGAGGAGACGGTGTTATGCAAAGCCGTGGTGGACTGCAGACTGCAAAGCAGCTTGGCGGGAAAGAGAAAGGTGTTACAGGATATATAAGAGGACGGGACTGATGGTCAAGTGGTGGAAGAGAGGTGGAAGAGAGCACGGGCAGTGGCAACGAGAACCTTCAGGGAAGCAAAACAGAGCAGTTGGCGAGAGTACGTCACAACTCTCAGCACCAACACGCCTAGCAGCTGCGTGTGGGAGAAAATAAATAGAATCAGAGGAAGAGTGAAGAGACAAATAAAAATGCTAAGCGAGAATGGAGTCCAATACTCAACGCTGAAGACCATCGTTGAGAAACTAGCCGAGACATTCAGGACCACATCCAGCGATAGAAACTACTCGAGTCAATTCCTACAATACAAGCAACTTATTGAACAAACCCCAGTGGACTTCACAAGCAACAACAGAGAACCATACAATGCTCCTTTCACCATGTGTGAACTATCATCTGCCATCAAGAGTAACAAAATCACGACACCTGGACCGGACAATATCAGTAATCTTATGATCAAGAATCTACCGACTAATGCTCTCCAATATCTGCTGAAAGTATACAACAAACTATGGAGTTCCGAATTCGTCTATCAACCATGGAAACAGGCTATTGTAATCCCTGTCCCAAAACCCGGCAAAGATCACACAAACCCTAGTAACTATAGACCAATCTCATTGACGAGTTGTGTATTGAAAACATACGAAAAGATGATCAACAGAAGGTTAATGGAATACCTCGAAAACAATAAACTCCTCTCCAGTGTGCAGTGTGGCTTCAGACGACATCGAGCAACCGTAGATCATCTTGTACGGTTTGATACGTACATTAGACAGTCGCTGGCCAATAATAAATTTGTCATGGCAGTGTTTTTTGATTTGGAAAAGGCTTACGACATGACGTGGCGCTACCGAATTTTGAGAGATTTGGCGACAGCTGGTCTAAGGGGAAGATTGCCAAAATTCGTTGAGGAATTCCTCAAAGATCGAACGTTTAAAGTAAAACTTGGGGAAGAAATGTCTCAAGCTGAAGATCTAGAAACAGGAACGCCTCAGGGAAGCACTTTAAGTGTCACACTTTTCGCCGTAAAAATAAACTCATTGGCAAGTGAAATCCCATCAGAAGTGTTCAGCTCTCTGTTCGTGGACGATCTCCTCATAGCATTTGCAGATTACGACAAGACCAAAGTACAAGCAGAGTTACAGATAACAATAGACAAAATCACCCATTGGGCAATGAAAAACGGATTTAAATTCTCCTCAACCAAGACGACCGCAATGAATTTTTATAAAGGGAGAGAAGCAACACTTGTTCCAACCCTGCAACTAGAAGGAAAAACAATACCAACCGTCGAAAGCACAAAGTTCCTTGGTCTCCACTGGGACAGAAAACTCAATTGGATTACCCATATCCATAAGACAAAAGAAAAATGCCGAAATGACTTGAACCTGATGAGATCTGTGTCTGCATATACTTGGGGTGCAGATCAGGATATTCTAATGAAATTATACAGATCCCTGATCCGGTCAAAGATTGATTACGGAAGTATAGTGTACGGTTCTGCCAGTGCAGCGGCGCTGAGGGAGATTGATGCCGTCGTAAACGAGGCAATGCGCATTAGTACGGGCGCTTTCAAGACGACACCAATAGCGAACCTCCATATCATTTGCAACGAACCAAAACTAGAGCTACGAAGGAAAGACTTGCTACTCCGATATTTCTTTAAGCTTAAATGTCATTTCCTAAATCCAGCATATTGTTGTGTCAATAATACTAAACTTGAAATGTTTTTTACCAGCCGCAAGTGCAGCTCAGAACCGGTTATCCAGAGAATACGTCAGGCCTTAACTCAGTATAACATTCCAACCCAGCCCGTCCAGCCGAGCCTTACACCTGCATCATTTTCGTGGGTCTTGAGGAGACCAGAAGTGGAACAGCACATGACTAAAATGAAGAAAGAAGAAATAGACGCATCTATCGTACGGCACATACACAGAGATAACATGAGGAGATACCAAAAGCATAAAATCATCTACACAGATGGATCAAAGTCACCGACGGGAGTAGGTGCAGCGGCCGTGATGGGCGATATCATCAGAAGCGCCTCTCTCCCAGACGTGGCAAGTGTTATGACAGCCGAACTGCACGCTATCAAGCTTGCCTTAAATATCATCAAGGAAACGCCAGCCCAGAACTTCGTAATATGCAGCGATTCAATGAGCTCGATACAATTGATCGATAGCTACACTGAAAATAATGAACTTTTGAAAAAATTAACGCTTGAGATGCACCAGATTATTTCGGATGGAAAGAACATAACAATTAGCTGGGTTCCAGCCCACGTTGGCATAGTTGAAAATGAGCGCGCGGACCAGGCGGCAAAGGCGGCAGCAACCAGACCTGCTGAATTTCTGCTGATTCCCTACAGCGACTGGCTCCCGGTAATCAGAAGAAGAACATATGAGATTTGGAACGTGGAATGGCAACAGGATCGAGGAGACTTGCGAGCAATAAAACCCAGCCCCGGAAAGTGGAAGAGAGCCGACTTGAAGTTGAACCGACAGGAAGAGGTGGTCATAAATAGGTTGCGACTGAACCATACAACCCTAACTCACAGTTATCTCTTGGACCCGCAGGCTCTCGGACAGAGACCCATTTGCGGATGGTGTGGAACAGAGGTCATAACTGTAAAACATATCATGGAAGAATGTACCGCGCTGCAGCTAACAAGAGACCGAATACTTAAGCCGGGAACCGGTAAGAATGTTAATACGGGGAACGTGTTGCGGGACGGAGGACCCATCCGTAGAGTGCTGGAGTTCATCAAGGAAATCAATGTGTTCGGAAATCTGTGAAGGTGAAAGTGGACAAGTGGAGGTGTGACGGACACTACCTTGGAATTTTGATAAGCAAATGGCCGAGCGCTCCGTGCTTATATCCTCAACTCTCTGTTGAGAGGGGGTTCCAGCATGGGTCAGCGCTCGGCCATAGTGAGGGCGGGTAGCTGGAACCCCACCCGGGGGTTCTAGCTACCAATGAAATTAAAACTCTGGATAACCCCCATGCATCGTCAAGTACGGGAAGAATATTGATATGCACCAAATTTTTGTGTCTCGCTCTATCAGGTTTGCCTCGGCGTGGTTGGTTCCGTGAAGTCCTCGGTGGATGAAATTGAACGTACGGGCTAAGATTGCTCTTAATAATATTGCTTTGAAATCATAATTGCATCAAGACAAAGATTACTTTGGTAAACTACCAAAGCGACAACTAAATAGTCCTTGACCGAAGTTGTCGTTAACTGAGTTTATTATTATTATTCATTGTCGAAAGAATGGGTGGAGATGTCTCGAATCAGGATTCACTATCCGTATATAGGATACTAGTTACGTCTGCTAATCGATTATTGAGGCTGTTCAGCTGTTTAAAATTGGAGTTATTTTAATTCCATATTGGCTGCATTCAGTTCGAGAGGTAATTAGTTCTGTGTTTTTAGAAAGGTGGGAGAATCCGTGCATGTACAGTAGGGTGGCCAGTACTATTAGGGTAGATTTTTTTTCACATAATTTTCTTGACGGGACCCCCTAAAAAGGTGAGGTTGATAGAAAAAATGATACTGGTAAAGTTTCAGACCAATTGAACATCGTTAACCCGTGCCTCAACGGCCTCAAAGTTCTGAAAAATGGCATTTTTCTCGATTTTTCAGGACTTTGAGGCCGTTGGGGCACGGGTTAACGATGTTCAAATGGTCTGAATCTTTACCAGTATCATTTTTTCTATCAACCTTACCTTTTTAGGGAGTCCCGTCAAGAAAATTCTGTGATAAAAAAACTACCCTATGAGTACTGGCCACCCTAATGTACAGTGTCAGTTTGTTTAGCTAGACATTGATCGATTCGTGAAAAACAAGTTGACTTCTTCGCGACTTTCCTGTTTGGAAAAATGAAGGTTAAATAAAGTCATATTATTTATTTGTGCACCCATTGTCGTGAGCTTATAACTCTGCGCTGATTCTGAAACTATCTCTTTTTTTCAGTGTGTTAACTGTAGTGCAAGTTTCAAGGAAGGTTTCTGTTTCTATTACGTTAAATGTACTCATTAGAGCAATTATTTCTCATAGGAATGCTAATCAAATGATAATTTTTGTAAATTTCTTGCATTTTTGTGTGACCGAAGATAGCGTATAGATGTTCTAAATTATGTATGAAAAGATTCTAAGTATTTTTTTTCAGCTGTCAGGTGAAAAGTAAGTCTCAATCCAATGCTGTAATCTTCCATCAGCGGGTGCTGGCAGGAAGGTTGGGTGGGTGTACAATCCATTCTATCCTATGTTTATTTAAGTAGATAACCTTTATTGATTGCTTCTTCATTATTATTTTGCAGAAATGGATTTTCATCTTTTTAACATAAAGAAAGGGCTGGAGCAAAGCAGAAGCTCAATGCGTAAAAGAGTTCCCTCTTATTTTACAACCGTTCTCGATCTTATAATATTCGTTAGGAGCTGGGCGCGATAAGTAAGTTAAGCTACAGGTGGTGTTCGGGACATCTATCTTGAAGTCTGCTTTGCATACATTCTTTGCTGTATCTTATCTAACAATTTATCCTCGACCTTCCTAACTCGTTTCTATGGGCAGTGTACTCTGTGTAGGAACACACATTGTGCATTGATTCCTCGTTTTCTACAAACCGCACTTAATGGTTTCTTTTCTTTGTTCTCTAGAAATCGCCTTTTTGTTGTGCCTAGGAATTTTTAAGCTAATATAACCATAATTACATTTATGCAATTAAAGCATTCTTTTTGTACATAACGTACGATGATTGATATGCGCACTTTCAAAATACTATGTGCTTCACTTGTACTTCGATTTCATAGTACATAGGCGTCTCGCTCGCCATTGAAGAAACAATTTTATTTACGGCTGCTCTCAATAGTTCGTCAGTTTTTTAAAGTTCTGCAAGGAAAATGGTGTCCATCATTGAATGCGCATAACTGTATGTAATGTATTAGATCTTGATGGTATCCATGCTACGCTTGACGGCTTCCAGTACCGAAGTACATGACTACTCTTCCTCAGCAGGTACGCTCGACTTACTGGAATATCGCTGTATAATTAATATCGCTCAAATTATCGCATTAATTGCATCGCTTTTTGATGTTTCACTTGAGTTCATCACACATTCATTAAAACCCCGTTTTTACAATGCTGCTGGTGCGTGAGTAGCTGTTTTTGCATCATCGAGTAAAGAATTTTGTGTCTTCGATACTCTCAATTCTGCTCTCATTAATGATGTATTAAGCGCCTGCAGTACAGACCAGGATTCTAATATTAGAACAGCAGTTCGACAATTACGTGTTTCTAAGCTAGCTTAGGTGTAAAAAAAATACTTATCAGACCTGATTCCTCCCTACCTAACTCGAGTCGTTATAAAGTTTGGGCCTCTAAAAGCAACCAGTTTAGTAGCCCCCGGCTGCTGCGCCGATATCTGATCGAGGCGGAGCGACTACATAGTGACGCCATTACCGTCTGTGCCGTACTGGTGAGTGCATGCTGTGTGCGTCGCGCGCCGTCCTGACATGGCTAAGGAGGCTCCTCTCAAGGTCAGTTATCCTTGCAATTAAACCAAATCAATGGATAAATTGTGTTAGAAAATTAGCTAATGTTAGCTGTCGGCAGCAAAATATCCGAACTTTTATCAACGCCTAAATTGTATTAGAAATTAGTCCATTATAGCTATCGGCACAATAATAACCGAACTATTATCAACGGTTAAATTATTTTAGGAAATGAGCTTATTTTAGCAATCGCTACAATAATATGTATATGAGCGAGGTCTTGTGTGTTTTCAGCCAAGTACAGCTTTAATGTTAAATTTACTTAGTCAATATGTGTGTGTCATTGAAAACACAGAATTTTAATATATATGCTGTTACAAAATTATCATGCAGCATAAATGGTGTACTATTTATCCAATTCTACGCGCAAAATAATGTCAAAATAAATGCACTGAACTTATGTAAAAAGATTTTGAAGTGTCTGTGCAATGTGTAATTTGATCCGTTTTAAAATAACGCTATATCATGAAAAAACAAGCTTATTTAAAGTGCTCTTATTGTAACTTCAAGTCTTGTCCGAGACTTAATTTCACTTAACCCTTTCGATACCACAATTGAAAAAATTAATTTTTTCATACTTTTTACTCTGAATTTGGTTAAATTTGAGGTTCATAAAGGTAAATAGCTCATAGAAGCCATTAAATATATAAAATGAAAAAATATTTTTTATTGATACTTATATGTACCGACAGTATTTTGGGAACCCATGGCGAAAAACCAATTGTGATGTAACTCTTTGTTTGGAAGCTAGAGCAGCCAGATAGAGCTGGATATCAATGCCAGACAGGTACTAGAGTGTGCCACCAACAATGCGAAGTCGCAATTCGCTCTCCTCTATTTCCTAGGCTAGAAAAAATGAAGAGGTTCTAATTTGTACTGGCCGTATCGAAAGGGTTAAAGAGATTTCATCACGTTCCTTAAATGAACAAAAATGCTTCTGTATTTGAAAGGAAAGCACACTCAATAACACTCATTTGCTCTAATTAAATTTATCATGCCAAAGCTTGCTCTTCTAGTTGTTATCAAGCCGACTAGTTCTCAAGTTTACTTAGCTAGTGCGTTTATGATTCGTGAGGACCAGTAGCGAAGCCAGGGGGGGGGGGGGGGAGGTGGGCAGCTTCAGTAGCCGTTTTTAGTAAAAGAATAAGAAGATTTCTGATAATTAATGTCTGGAAAACCATCTGGTAAATTTTGGAAACTTATTTGCGCTGTTAGTTGGGGTTTAAAATGGGATACAAGGTATATTTCTGAAACCCATTAAACTTTCCGATCAAATAAACTGCAGTGTAATTCAATAGTTGAACTCGCTAAACCTGAGGAGATGAATGGATGGCAGATCTCTTCATGAGATTGGATCTCATCGTTGATGTCTCGTAATATCTGAGCAAAGTGCATCTTGTTCGCGCATGTGCGAGTTTTTAATGTTTCCTTTTCCTACATAAGCCTTAAATCTTGTTATTTTTGTGTGTACGCAATACGTTGCAAGTGTTACTGCATTTCGTATTGGATAGTGAAACATAAATATGCGACGTTACCATACCAACATAAACATAGTACTGTGGTTAGTACGTTTCAAATACCTTTCTTGGAAAATTGTTTTAATTTGTATTTTGATATTCTTACAAAGTTAGTAGAAGTTATCATTGACAACGCGTTACCCACCTTCCTTGCCTTGCTTTTTGGTCGATGCTATCTGTTCATTTCTATTGTTTGTAAGATACGATGTTCTGTGACGTACTGAAAATTTTCAAAAGCAAATGAAGGGAAAATTTCATTTCGTGGTTTTCTGTTATTTTCCAGTTCTCTCTTCGCACGCACGTCTTTCATCATTCGCTCATAGCTCGTACAGTACAGCGTTTCCGTGCATAGAGTACACAATGCTCGAAACCGAGAAGCCCTTATCACGCGTTCTCTTCGCATGCTTGTGATAAGGGAGTCATTCAACGTCCATGAAGAGGTGGCAATTGCAGCGAAGTATAGGACTTTGATATATGCTTACGTTAAAACGAAGCTGTTGAAGTGGTTTGTCCAGAACAGATCACAGGTGCGGAACTAGGTTAAGTGAATTAGGTTAAACATTAATGTACAACACCTTAGAATAACGTTGATGGTAGGATGCCCCAGAAGTCACAGAATTTATTCGGGCCCACAGGTTTACTATTCTAAAATTTGACCATTTTACTAGACTTAAGAAACATTCTACCTCTGTATCACCTGTAGTAAATAAATTGTTAAAAATTGTTTAGAAGAGGGAACAACTGCCCCCGGGGGAACACTGTTAGGTTACCTCAGCTATAGATGTATAGGCTCACATGACTTCTGTCTTTCGTAACCACTTTACTTCTTTCAGTTTTCCCGTCTTCACCGTCTCTTACTTTTCCGTCCTCTTCCTTCTCAACTTGGTATCTCGTGCGGGAGCACACTTTGTGCATAGATTCCCCGTTTTTTACAGTCGTTTTTTTCGCTCCCTTGAGATCGCCTTTGTTGTCGCTTGGGAGTCTTAAAACTAATGTGATAATTAGCTCAAAGAACCTAGCAAATTAAATCAAATTTACCCCCGACTGCCTTTATTTATGGCCTCTTGGTTTGTCTCTTTGGAACAATTTACATCAAATCGGTTTGAATTCGTTCGATTGAATTTGCTAGTGTAAGCTCGCGGTGAGCATTATAGTGCATCAGACCGACGCGGCTACGCCTAACTCCGACCCAGTTGTGGGAAAGCCTGCGTTCAGATACGGAGATACGAACAGGTGTTTCTTGGATCACAGGTGTTTCTCCCTAGGCCTCACCGCATTTAGGGATAACAAAACAAAATCTCCCGTTCTTCAATATGAAGACCCAATATATTTTTGATGCACTCGACTACCAGATGCACGATGTTGGTTTTGTTGGCAATTGTCTTCCCAGGAGGAAAATGCGAGGTTCTGATCTGAGAGATAGGTAGGCCTTATTTTAGTTGAAATAAAATGTTCTTTGTTTTGTCATGAACCATATTTTTTTGATTCACTGCTGTCATGTTTTTCAGCACCTCTGGCTTTCTTCTTCAACTTTTATCTTGTTTCACAATCTTCCTTCTTAACTTACTGTTTCTATGCACATGGGATCCTATGCGGAAATACACCTTGTGCATAGTTTTCACGTTCCCTTAGCTCCATACTAAATGGTGTGGCTTCATCTTTCCTCTCTTTGAACATCTTTGTTGTGATATGGAATGCTAAAACTCACTATTTAATGTGAATTAACTGTTAAATTAGAGCAAAAAAATTATAGATGGTCTACAACGCGATGTGCTGATGCGCCAATTCGTGCCTTGTACTTAGCCCCAAGCGTTCGTTCTATCTCCTTATTGGCCAACAGCTCTTCACTGATTGGTTGGTGGCAGGGGCTGGTCTATCTATACCACGTGATTTACACTGTAAAAAGCGTCAGCTCAAGTCTGTCTCATAAACCAACGACTTCGTAATTTTACGCTCGATCTGTATTATTATCCTTCTACTAACCTTCTTATGATTCTTTTACGGAATCGATGTGGAAATGAGTGCATGTCAGAACTTAAGTGATCTGAAAAACTCATCGAAATGTTCTCAACGATGTAGGTACTCTGCCTTGCCTAGACACAAACCTGTTTAACAAACCAGCCAAGGCTTCCTTGTGATTTTTTGCTCCAGTCTGCGAGGCAAAATCCGTGCGAGTTTTCAAGGATGTCAACTGCCTCTCAGCCTCAGTGTCTGCTAACTAACTGTCCATTATTTGATACCTTCTAGCTTCGATGGTGAACGTAACGACGTGAGCTACATCTTGTACTCTTTTGCTCTTGCAGACCAATGTTGCAACATTTCATATTTGAACTTTATTGGAAATAAACGGTTTTTCTTTTTTTCCCGTTTTTCGTAGTTGATTGGAGAGACTTAGCTCCTGAACCTAAAGTTCGAGTGCGTGAATTAAAGAATTGCATTTCAGTCCCCTCATTTTACACGAGCTATAACTAACATTTAACTATCGGATAAAATCCGCGCATTTCCCGAGGTAACTAAGCCGCCGTCAGGGTTTAGAATGGAACGTGTGGCTTTTGCGCAGAATATTTTAATATGTGCGAAATAATCTTTCTCTCCTGGAGACAAATTTAACAAAATTACCTAAACCTTTACAACTGATAATTTTTTACTCGATATAATAATTTTTTACTCTACGACGAAAAAGATTTCATTCGTCTGCATCTAAGTTTCATTCTGTTTTCATGATAGCATATAGCGGTGGCAGAACCCGCACCTTGACATGGATATAGGGAGTCTTAAACTATCTTACCAAATAATAACCGTGTTGTGCTTATTTGTTTGGTTTGGCAATTGTCTGGTAAAGCCATGAAAGAATTCTTCTTCAGTTTCTGTGTGACGCTCATAATGATGTCCAATGACCGTATCTGTGATACGAGCTTCAACAGTGCACAGGAACTAGCAAATTTTAATCGCGGGTACTATTAGGATGGATATATTTGTTTGACATCCACACTCTGCATTGAAGATATATTGAAGGATAATATTGATTCCCGTCATTTTTGACGGGCCGTGTACACTAGATAGTCTAATATGATAAGAATTGAGCATCACCATTTGTATTTGTGGAATAGTAAAATAATGTGAATTTTACCGCCAGTACCTGAGCGGGTTCGGGTCGGAACACGCGACGGAGGCGCTTCCAGGGGCGCTGCCGGAGGGCCAGAACTCCCCGCAGGTCTGCCCATACGGCCTCTACGCCGAGCAGCTCTCGGGCACCGCCTTTACTGGTGAGGCTTTGTGCTACGCGGGTGACTTTGTTCTCAGATGAAACTTAGTCAATATAAGCGGCAGATTGTTTTTTTTATCTTAAATCTCGGAAACTTGAGCAATTTTACCGTGTTTTCAAATAGATTACTTGATCTTAAACCTAAGAAAATGGTTCAATTTTCCCGTGTTTGAAATGGGTTATTTGATCTTAAATTTGAAAATATTGAGCTATTTTTCCGTGTTTGAAATGGATTTTGTAGTCTTAAACTTGAAAGAAAAAATGGAGCAATTTTTTTCTTTTTTGGAGTGGATTATTTGGTCTTAAATCTGAGGAAATTGAGCAATTTTTCCGTGCTTAACCTCTAACTCAATCGTGTGACTTGAGGAGAGATCATATTGTGTCACGACGTTGCAGGAGGAGATAAATGAACTGTAGAATTGGATGAATTAGTGTTGTTGCTCTGCCTGTAGGCATTTAAAATTAAAATAAGTGATCGAAATTTTTTGGGGCGAATATTTTAGGACAGAAGTATTTTTTAAGTATTTTTTAGCAAATATCCCACGACTAAAATATTTTCCACTCATTTTCTGTTTAATTGTTTATCTTTTCTTGATGGTTAAGTTTCATGATTACTGTTGAAATGGTGAGGCATTTAACTGGTTGTAATTAGTTGTGATCACAACTAGCCTTGCATGATCTTACGAATCGTTAGAACAGAACATAATTCAAATTTTAGTCAATGCGTTTAGCATGTTAACAATTTCACTTTTCATACATACTTGTCGTGTTAAAATACTATCCCAAAAAATTTAGAACCCTACCACAATCAATACTACTCGATCAAAAGAAACACGCAGATCCTAACGTGAATTTTTTCATCATAGATATATTATAAATTGATTCTTCAGAATTGAAATTTTACGTTGTCCATGACAATCGCTGGGTATGAATATTTGGATTTAAGTCTGGAATTTGCTTTGCAGCTCCTCGAGAGACGAACAAGCGGTCGTGGCTGTACCGCATCCGCCCCTCCGTCGTGCACGAGCCCTTCCAGGCGGTCAAGAAATGTAACCTCGACTACGACTTCGACTCTCGGCACCCTAACCCGAACCAGGCAAGTGCGCCAACTCAGTATTATTAACTGTGTGGTTCACGTCACAAGTGCTGGTATTGCATGCATGAATCATATTGCAAGAGCAATATTACAATGACAATGCAATTACATGCATGGTTCATTTTGCGCTTAATTGTTGTTTTTACATGCATGGTTCATTTTGCGCTTAATTGTTGTTTTTACATGCATGGTTCATGTCGCAAGTGTTGTTATTATATGTGTGTTTCATAGTATTGTATCCGTAGTTCTGTCGTAAGCGGCCCATAGTCGATCAATTTTATTGTCAATAATCAATATTGACAATTTAATTGATCGTCTGTGGGCTTGATTGACGACCGTCAAATAATTAACTTGGTGGGCAAAAAAAAATTTCATCGATATATCGAGTCAATGATACTGACAATTAAATTGATCGTCTATGGGCCGCTTTAGACAAAGCAGCGTGACCGTTTATGTTCAAATCGGTTTGACTTCGTTGCCTCTTGGCATGTCCTTGTCACTCCGCACTAGTTACCGCAGGACTCGGTTGCCTCCGCCAGCGTTGCAAATGTTGCACTTCGATCGGAGCGTTTGTGTCGCTTCGCGATGCTTATTTTTATTCAATTTCTCTTGTTTGTTCTTTGTTCATGTATTACATATTCAGTTGTGAAAACTTTGTGTATCCCTTTCCAGACCAATGTTTATGACCTGTTTGTAGAAACAATAAATAAGCGCTACCACTCGTGTGTGATAAACATTGTAAAACGCATCAGGCCCCTAGAGTGCAGGAGATGCGAAGTCGCACGACCTGGCAAAATCCTGACTAGGATGCTCTCCCCATGTAGGCGTAGTTTTGACCCTACATTTACATTTGTTGTTTTACATGCATAGTTCATACTGGAAGTGTTGGAGCGTTGTAAAAACTTCTTTCATTGAACATTGCATTTTCTCAGAATTTTAGATCCAACAGATATCTACGCTTAACGATGGTGTTAAACTGTGATGCATTATGAGTGAAGAGATCATTTAAGGTAAAGTAATGGTTGAATAGTTTGACTTGCAGAGCTTTAGTATCAGACAGCGGACCTCTCCAAGTATTTATCAGTAATTTTTATTCGTTTATTCCCCCTATTTCATGTGGCTGTCAGGTATCCAATTTATAGAGCACGGTGCTGCATGAGTTCTACGAATTATACGTGTATTTGCTGCCTAATTTAAAAAAGACAAAACAAATATTTTCATTCATATGGTAATTCTTTACTCTTGTTGGAAATGAAGTCGAAATGTTATTTAATTTACTACTGAATTCATTAGGGAAAACAAAGGGAGTTAACACATTTTCTTTATTTCTAAATTAATGAAAACACATCGTAGCAGATTGCTTTCATGAGAATTAGATTCTGCAGGCGATGACTCGTTCTCATTTATTTTTGGAAAAAAATTCTATCGCGCAAAGTTTTGTATCGTCACATCAATTTCAAAATTCACAGACGCTGTGAGAAGCCTTCTGTGCCTTTAGACTAAACATGAAAAGGCTGTTCCTAGTACGAGCACCACTTATCTACTCCAAGCTCAGAAATTTCATCGTTGTGGTTGGCCATGTCGCTTCCAGGGGTCGTGATTCCTATGATCATTTTCTTTTCTCCAAGCATTAATTAATAGCCGCCCCTCTATCCGCGCAAAAGCTTTGAATTGCATGGACTGTCCACACTCCACCAAAAATTCCACGCAGTTGCTGGAGAATTTTCTCCATCGCATATCCGCTGAATTTTAACCCATCAAATTGCGGGATGTTTTGACACATTTTCACGAAGTGTTGTCGTTACCGCGATACTAAATACTTGCTCTCTATAGGTGGAGACTGTCAATGCTGCTGTATTCGTCCCCCAAGTTCCCAACGCTGCGTTTTGACACATTTCGTCGGAAGTATTGTCGTTCTCGCGGAACTAAGTATTTGCTTTCTGTAGGTGGGGACTGTCGTCGCTAATATATTCCTTTAAACAATTTAAACAATTTATTTACCACAGGCATAAAGACCTGCAATTTTAACAGGAAAAGAACAAGATTAAGATGCTAATGAGATGAAAAAGGCTTCATTCTGTTGATCTCCACAGTTGCGATGGCGGCCATTCACGTTGCCGTCGAAGCAGACGACGTGGGTGGAGGGACTCCACACCGTCTGTGGCGCGGGAGACCCCAAATGCAGAAACGGTGTTGCCATCCACGTCTACCTCTGCAACACGTCCATGACAGACTCGGCCTTCTGCAACGCTGATGGAGACTTACTCATTGGTGAGAAGAACTCGAGTACCTACTCCGAATACGCTGGGTGTGAGGCCGTTATTGCACTCGTATGCTAGTGTGTCTGAAAAATGCTCACGTTCGGCATTTTTATTCTTAGATTATTCCCTAAAAAATTCCATGCATTGCTTAGTGCCACAACTGCTCACGTTCGGCATTTTTATTAAATTCTCTAAAAAAAATTCCATGCATTACTCAGTGCCGCAACAAGGAGCATTGGAGCTGACAACCGAGTTCGGGCGGCTGGTGCTGACCGTGGGCGAGATTGCGGTGGTGCAGCAGGGCATGCGCTTCGCCGTCGCCGTGGCTGGGGCCTCCAGAGGCTACGTCCTCGAGGTTTACGATGCGCACTTCGTGCTGCCCAACCTCGGACCCATCGGTGAGATTTGTCGGTGCCTTGTTCTTGTCCTACATTACGTAGCTCGATTTGGGTATTGAGTCAAATCTGGGACAGTTACTGATTTTTTAGTACCTTGTTTTTGTCCTACATTACGTAACTCGATTTGGGTATTGAGTCTAATCTGGGTCAGTTACTGTTTTTTAGTCCCTTGTTCTTGTCCTACATTACGTAGCTCGATTTGGGTATTGAGTCAAATCTGGGTCAGTTACTGATTTTTTAGTACCTTGTTTTTGTCCTACATTACGTAACTCGATTTGGGTATTGAGCCCAATCTGGGTCAATTACTGGTTACTGACTTTTTTAGTCGCTTGTTCTTGCTCAACACAACAGTACTTCGACTTGGCTATTCAATTTGGATCAATTGCTGTTTTTTTAATGCCGTGCTCTTGCCATTTAGTGCAGTACTACGACTTAGCTGTTGAGTCCAATCTGAGACTGAGAACCTTTGGTAAATGTCAACAACTGATTTTTTGGTGCCGCGTTTTGCCCTAGAGTGCAGTACTTCGACTTGGCTAATGAGCGACTTCATCTCTGTCAGAGGATCCAATTTTTGAGCGCAAAACATGTAGTTGTCAGATGCATCTGAAACCCGAATTGTTGTCCCTATGAAGGCCGGCAAGGATTAGTTGAATTTATGTGAAATTTAGATCTAACTCGTTACAAAAAATATATAAGAACTCATTCTGTTCTTTAATGTTTGTGTGAATGATCCCGTGTGTGTTACTTAGCTTGCATAAAACGCTGTTTCTGTAATGGATAATTTCTTGTACATTTGCCTGCCTAACTTTATCACACAAGTGCTCTTTGATATTCGAGTGAGCGTCATACGCATGCTGTTATTCACAGTTGGTTTATTTTTCAACTAAGTTCCTATTTCGGTGATACTTTCCCACGAGTTTCGACACTGCTCACACTAATCAATGATCAATTTGCATTATTAGATTAGGCGGGAGCGTGTGTTATTTGAGAATTAGAACAGTCAGTGGTATCGACTGTATTTCGATTATATTTTATTCATTTGAAGTTGAAAGCAAATTCAAGAATTACTGCAAAATAGAGCCTTTTTCACCTCATCAGCACCTTAATCTTGATACATGTTCATTTCCTGTTGAAATTGCGGGTCGGTATTTTAAAATATTCTTGAAGTATTTCTATGAATGTGAATACAATATATTCTCTCTCAATTCCGCGTTTCCAAAAAATTTTCACGAAAAGTTAAAATATTGGGTTTAAAAAATTCAAAAAGTCGAAAATTGGGTTTAAAAATTCAAGAAGTCGAAATATTGGGCTTAACCCTTTAACGCCCCAGAGGACACCAGTGTCCTCTTTCAAAATTTCCCTTCAATATATTTTATTTCTTATTCAATTAGTTCCCTAATGTGTTCTTTGAAGTTCTCTGCCGAGTGGCAGTTCTTATCCCATCCTGATATCGGTGACTGCCAGATGCCAGCGCCAGTTTAGTGACGGTGGTTGTGTTAACGGTAATATGAGTACAAAAATTCGGACGTTAAAGGGTTAAAAAATTTCACAGCTCTGCGCTTGAACTCCCTAGTTCCACCACAAGAATTCATTTCGAGCATGAGCAAGAATTGAACGTTGTAGAATTTCTTTGACGCCAATTTTCCTCAGGAGCGAACGGCCTCGCCAACCCTCGTGACTTCCTGGCGCCGGTAGCTCGCTACGAAGATCGGGAAGGAAACTTCAAAATTATTCAAAAATATCAGGTATTGATTCTGAAAATTTTTATCCAGTGACTTGGAAATGTCTATTCCACTCTACGAGGACTTTTTTTCCGCGACAACTTGACTCGCAAGTAACTGACAAGCCTTTATTTGTAAGTAAGATATTCAAAAATATCAGCTATTGATCATGAACTTTTCTGTTTAGTGACTTGGAAATGTTACTTCCACTCCACAAGAATGACTTTTTTCAACGACAACTCGACTCACAAGTATGTAACTGACAAGCCACCATGAGTAAACACGATAGAAGTGTACATGATACTTGCACTCTGAATTTATGAATTTTTTCAATAATACGAGGATGGAAACTGACGAACACATTTGAGCAAATATCATTGTCAGGTCGCACGCGTGTTTATTCTTTCGACCTCCAATCTCTGCCTCAGATGCAGAATGAGGGTTTTGCCATTATTGCGATGAGAGCTCTGCTAGGTTTATAAGAGAACAACAGAGCCCTCAGGGGGGTGTAACGATTTTATCTACGGGATTTAGCTCTCCCAGAGGGAATATGTGAGGTCCCGAGATAGAAGTTAGTTGACCTTCCTTGTTTTGAGATAGCTTAGGTTTTTTGTTTAATTTGTTTATAGACTTTTTTTCGGTCGGCCGCTTTCCTGTTTTCAGTACCTATATACTTCTTTCTTCTTCGCCTTTAATCTTGTATCATAAACTTCCCTTTCAATTTACTGTTTGCTACTTATGCATAGATTCTAAATTCTCTTAACTCCATACTAAATGATGGCTTAAGGCTTCCTTCTTCCTCCTTTTGGAAAGCCTTTGTTGCAGGTAGCGAGGGTTAAACTAACATATAATCTAATCTGTAGGTGATGTCTTTTTGCACAATCTCTAAATTTTTGGTTTGAAAATTTTTGCAGTGCTGCATATCAGGTGATTAATCAAAAACGTATATTAGATAATTAAGGTCATGTTTTTTTTGTTTGTACTGGCGAAAAGGGCAATTTAGGAAATTAGCATTTACTCTGTGTCTCAGGATTTTGTTTGTTCGCGTGCCATCTGGATGTATATTCTACAACCTTTGTTATAAGAACGTATTTCAGAATGTTCTTTGCAAACGATAGAGAGGTTCGAAAGCCCTGCAAATGATCTATTGCGTAATTTATTCTATTTTTCCTTATTGACGCCATTCTCAGCCTTGAGCAAAGAACTGTCAGCGTTTACTGAAGAAAATGTTGATTTATACAATTTAAAACAATTTAAACAATTTATTTACCACAGGAGATACAGAGGTAGGTGATACAGAGGTAGAGTTTTACTTAAGTCTAGTACAATGGTCAAATTTGAGTATAGCTACCTGTGGGCCCGAATAAGTTCAGCGACTTCTAGGGCATCCTACCATCACGCTATTCTAGGGTGTACAAAAGTTTAACCTAGTTCACTTAACCTAGTTTCGCATTAGACTGATCATTGAGATGATTAACTCGATATTTTACAAGTCGGCTATATTTAACAGTATGTTCGATAAAACGATTCAAGAGCAGAGAGAAGATTGGTTATGGTACACAAGGCAAGTTACATTATGACATTATCATTAGTTACATGTAGGAGGCAAGATTTCGACACGGTGATCTTACACTACTAGTATTCTGATAGGAAGTGAGACTCAAGATGTCTTTTGAATACTTTGTACGAATTACATTCACGGATCTCTGCAGGTATAGAGTTCCAAGTTTTGGTTCCAACGAAGAGAATACTGTGTTGCGACCTGGCCTTTGAATAATAAGGAAGCATGAATTTACTTCTATTTCGGGTTAAATGGTCGTGATGACCAGTTTGCGCAGTCAATAATTGTCTTAGGCTATTGTCGCCATCATTTCTTAATGTTTTGTAAATGAAATTACAGATGGAGATTTTGTATAGATCCGAAAGTTTAAGTATTTGTAAATTTTTGAAAGAATCATTTGTGTGAGCATTATATTCTAGGTTCTTTACCGCTCTGACAGCAAACAAACAAACATTTTATCTCATAAAGTAGGTGATGCCTGTTCTCAAATTTTGTCCAGCGCAAATCTATTATGCTTCGCACAAAAAAAAAATTACTGTATACTTCCATGTATAGCAGGTGTGATTGTCATTCACATTTTCAGAATCATTAACATTTTCAGAATCATTAACATTTTCAGAATCATTAACATTTTCAGAATAATTAACATTTTCAGAATCATTTACATTTTCAGAATCGTTTACATTTTCAGAATCGTTTACATTTCCAGAATCCTTTACATTTTCAAGATCATTTACATTTTCAAGATCATTTACATTTTCAAGATCATTTACATTTTCAAGATCATTTACATTTTCAAGATCATTTACATTTTCAAGATCATTACATTTTCAGGATCATTTACATTTTAAGAAAATCATTTACATTTTCAGGATCATTTCTATTTTCAAGATCATTTGCATTTTCAAGATCATTTGCATTTTCAAGATCATTTGCATTTTCAAGATCATTTACATTTTCAAGATCATTTACATTTTCAGGATCATTTACATTTTAAGAAAATCATTTGCATTTTCAGGATCATTTAAATTTTCAGGATCATTTACATTTTCAAGATCATTTACATTTTCAGGATCATTTACATTTTCAGGATCATTTACATTTTCAGGATCATTTACATTTTCAGGATCATTTACATTTTCAGGATCATTTACATTTTCAGGATCATTTACATTTTCAGGATCATTTACATTTTCAGGATCATTTACATTTTCAGGATCATTTACATTTTCAGGATCATTTACATTTTCAGGATCATTTACATTTTCAGAATCATTTACATTTTCAGAATCATTTACATTTTCAGAATCATTTACATTTTCAGAATCATTTACATTTTCAGAATCATTTACATTTTCAGAATCATTTACATTTTCAGAATCATTTACATTTTCAGAATCATTTACATTTTCAGAATCATTTACATTTTCAGGATCATTTACATTTTCAGGATCATTTACATTTTCAGGATCATTTACATTTTCAGGATCATTTACATTTTCAGGATCATTTACATTTTCAGGATCATTTACATTTTCAGGATCATTTACATTTTCAGGATCATTTACATTTTCAGGATCATTTACATTTTCACGATCATTTACATTTTCAGGATCATTTACATTTTCAGGATCATTTTCATTTTCAGGATCATTTACATTTTCAGGATCATTTACATTTTCAGGATCATTTACATTTTCAGAATCATTTACATTTTCAGAATCATTTACATTTTCAGAATCATTTACATTTTCAGAATCATTCACATTTTCAGAATCATTTACATTTTCAGAATCATTTACATTTTCAGAATCATTTGCATTTTCAGAATCATTTGCATTTTCAGAATCATTTGCATTTTCAGAATCATTTACATTTTCAGAATCATTTACATTTTCAGAATCATTTACATTTTCAGAATCATTTACATTTTCAGAATCATTTACATTTTCAGAATCATTTATATTTTCAGAATCATTTACATTTTTAGAATCATTTACATTTTTAGAACCATTTACATTTTTAGAACCATTTACATTTTTAGAACCATTTACATTTTTAGAATCATTTACATTTTTAGAATCATTTACATTTTTAGAATCATTTACATTTTTAGAATCATTAACATTTTTAGAATCATTTACATTTTTAGAATCAATTACATTTTTAGAATAAATTACATTTTTAGAATCAATTACATTTTTAGAATCAATTACATTTTTAGAATCAATTACATTTTTAGAATCAATTACATTTTTAGAATCAATTACATTTTTAGAATCAATTACATTTTTAGAATCAATTACATTTTTAGAATCCTTTACATTTTTAGAATCCTTTACATTTTTAGAATCCTTTACATTTTTAGAATCCTTTACATTTTTAGAATCCTTCACATTTTCAGAATGCTTTACATTTTCAGAATCATTTGTTCGAAGCGTCTCAAGGCCACTCGTGTTTCGACGTGGTAGCGTGGCACGGCAACTACTATCCGTACAAGTACGACCTCAGCAAATTTATGGTCATCAACGCTACGGCTTTCGATCACTGCGTGAGTGCGCTCGACTTGTTGCCTGTCTGCTAATGAGACTACCTTCATTATTTTGTGCTTCTAGGACATTCGATTTGAAAGACATTTGTAACATTTAGAACATTAGTGTCTCTAGAACCTTTGATTTAGAAGATTTTTGTTTCATTTGTTTGAAAGATTTAGAACATTTGGGCCTTTAGAGCATTTAATTTGAAAGGTTTTGATTTAATTTCAAAGGCATCTTAAAGATTTGTATTGTTAGTGTCTCTACAACATTTGATTTGAAAGATTATGATTTGATTTAAAAAGCATTTAAGAGATTTAGAATTAGATCATTTGATTTAAAAGATTTAGATTTGATTTAATTGAAAGGTATTCGCGAGCTTCAGAACACTTTCACTTTGCCCGCCGTTCTGCAGGACCCGTCGATCTTCACGGTGCTGACGTGTCCCAGCACAAAGCCGGGCGTCGCCATCGCTGACTTTGTGATCTTCCCTCCGCGGTGGGCCGTCCAGGACCACACCTTCCGGCCTCCTTACTACCACAGTCAGTCATTTCCTACTGAAAGTCAATAAGTATACCTACATCGTCAATTATTCTCATCTAAAAACCAACCGGAAGAACATCATTTATGTTGTTAATAAAGTTTTTGTGCTGGAAGCAATCATAAATGCTTACATAATCAATGATTTTCATCTAAAAGCGCAACGGAACATCATCACCTGCATCATCAGTAATAATTATATGCTAAAAGTTAACAAAAATAGCTACATCATCAGTAATTTTTTTCTCAAGGCCAACAGATGTACCTGCATAGCCAGATATTTTCATCTGTAAGCAATAAAAAAGAGCTTACATCATCAATAACTTTTTACTGAAAGCAAACACAGAAATTCCTGCAGTGTCAGTAATTTTCTACTGGATTTAAAAAAAAACTCATGTACTGTTGGCAATTATTTTCTGACAGCGAACAGAAATATCTGCAGCTTCATGAAAAAACATTCCAAAAATCTTCAGAGGTAAATTTAATAAGATTTCACTTTAAACCAATGTGAAAAATTAATCCTTTCTTAAAAAAATAGTACCATTTTTGCGATGTATTCAAAAAGGAAAAGACAGGAGTGTCATGATAATTCTGTCTGCTCTGAGTAACGTAAAAAATAGCTTCCCAAAAGTACCTTGTTTTAAATTCACTGCATCACCCACGGGTTTCGGCATGAATCTGTTTACATTAATTTTAAAGTTTCACCTCAAAACCACATTTTATGAGCACTCAGTTATTTTTAGACTACCCCATTAAAAAGTCTTACGCATCGAATTCTCATGCTCGTTTTTGTGAGTTTGTATTACATTTTCGTTCCACGCGTGAGCGTTTCCAAGACTTTTATGGCGCTTGTTTTGCCTGCGTTGTTAGCTAATCAAGCAAACTCATTAAGTTGGTAGCTCGTTCCTTCAAGAGCTGCAATTTGTAGACGAGATTTACTCAGGCAATGAACGCCGGAATTTTACTGGGATCTATATTATTCCGTCTGCGCGATGATGTCAAGTTTTAATGCAAATATTAAGGGAACCTCTTGTTTGTTGTACTGACCCAAAGAGTAAAAATATGTGCGCAATATTTTCGTGACACCTGCTCTAAGAGAACCGGCTATCTTGCAGGCAAATGAAAGCAGCTGGCGTGCAAAATCCAGCTTTGAAATAGCAAAATTACAGAAAGTGGTTATTAACATCTAAAATTTGATTTGGCTCATTTTTGGTTTGGTTTGGTTCATCTAAAATTTGAGTCCAAACTATTGACTTTGACGCTTAGCTAAAATACAGACATCGTGATTATTAACATGGTGTTCACTCCAAATTTGAGCCTAAAGTATTGTTTTTGACTGCACTTTAGCTCAGTGTCGTAGTGACCCAAAACTAAACTAAAGCACAGACATAATGATCATTAACATAGTTGATGCAAAATGTAAGTCGGAATTGTTGAAATTGACCAGGGAACTGCATGAGCGAGTTCATGGGACTGCTGTACGGCAACTACGAGGCGAAGGAGACGGGCTTCCTGCCCGGGGGCGCGACGCTGCACTCGATGATGACGCCCCACGGGCCCGACGCCGCCTGCTTCAACGCCGCCTCCACCGCCAAGCTCGTGCCGCAGCGCGTCGCTGACGGCACTCAGGTGCGTCGTTACGCTCAGTTCTATCTCGGTTTCCATTAAAAAGGCGAATATATTCCGTCTGCTGCGAATATTTTAAATTGTTTAAGGTAAAAAATTTACCTTTAGATTGTTTAAAGATATTCCGTCTGTTTCCAGTATTTTAAAATTTTTAAATTTAAAACTTCTGCTTCAAGTTGTTTCAAGTATTTGAATATATAACGTCTGTTGCGAATATCTCTCTAATTTCAATTACTCAGTGAGTGCACTGCGGTCGGTATACTGGAGCAGCAAGGAATGGAAAAGTGGAAGATACATGTTTCATAAATAACTTTGAAAATAACTCGTACCTGATTGACAAAAAGTCAGTCCCCATATGTTTAGAGATGCGCCAATGCTTCATTAACTGTTGAGCTCTTATCTTCTTCAATTTGTTGCGGAAACAGTAGTTAAACAGTGATTTGCGCTCCCAGGGGGAAAATGTAATGTCCTGAGCTGAGAGTAAGATACGCCTTCATTTTGTTAGAATAAAATCTTCTGTGTTTTTTTAAGAACCCTCCTTTTCCGTTCACTGCTGGGATTTTTTCAGTTTTTTTTATTTTCTTTTAAAACTTTTTTTCATGACCTTACTTCTTAACTTACTGTCTCTATGCGCTCGAGATCTAGAGCGGAAGCACACTGTGTGCATAGATTCTGCGTTCCCTTAACTCCATACTAGATGGTACCTTCATTCTTCCTATCTTTGAACACCTTTGGAGTGGCATGGGAGACTTTAACTTACATATAACCAATCAATTAGTTAAAATGTAAATAGATATTTTTATTATTCGGAGTATAATAATTTGAAGGGAAATGTTTGTTATTGCACACTTAATGCCAAAATCTTCGTAAAGGGCCAATTCTTTTTGACGATCGATTTTGTGGCTTCAAAAGCCCTTTGCATCATTTCATGCCCGTTTTTGTAGAGGAGTTAGGAAGGAGGGACAAAATTTTGAAATGGCTGCTTAGTTGATGCCCGTGAGTCTCTGTAGAGGCATCACAAAATTTATTTTGTTCTAACCATCATCGTAAGCTTTAATCCAACTCGATAATCATGAATTTATGCCACTAAATAAAAATTTTATGGAAGCCAACATTCCCCTC
Organism: Morinoia aosen; assembly: GCA_030386875.1. Lineage (NCBI taxonomy): Eukaryota > Metazoa > Arthropoda > Malacostraca > Amphipoda > Talitridae > Morinoia > Morinoia aosen. Next base: position 43,835,916 of record CM059564.1, on the reverse strand, counting down.
ATATTTTTGTTATTCCATCCATTTGAAGAAAGCTTTCTCGAACCTTTTCTCAACTTAATATTGACTTTAATCCAAGATATTTATGAAAGCATTTTTTTGTATTTCGGTTGAAAGTAAACTATTTTTTCCTTTTTTGAGCAGTCGTTTATGTTTGAGACGAGCTTGGGCCTGGGCCTGACGGAGTGGGGCGAAAAGACTTGTGACGTCATAGACGGGGACTACTTCAAGTGCTGGCGGTCGCTGAAGAAGAACTTTGATCCTAACAACAGAAAGCCGCCAAAGCCTGACGTCTCCGAAGATCTACAAAAACTCGGCTTGAAAAAATGAAATTCTCGTTCTTCGAGTACATCGTTAGCGGTCATTGGTATAACCTCGCTCAAGACCCTGTTCAAATTAATAGGATTTGACTAAACTGGTGAGTTTTCGTGAAAGAATTAAGAAATACTCGTATACTGTCTACTTCTACTGAAATACTCGTACTGTCTTGTGTGTGGCATACGTGATCATTTGTCTTGAATTCACTCATGCGCACATGGGTCCGGATGGAATATCGAGATAGAAATGACGGGTAATGAAATGGGCCCAAGTTCTGTTCAAACGTAGGTTTATCCTTGTCAATATGCAATTTTTTTTACTGTACTTGCAAATTATTTGACGTGTTACATCTGATAATTCTAAAAATTGCTGTTAATTCAAAAATTATCAGTTGCTGATGATTCAAAAAAATTTAGGACGCTTTTGCCGCCAATTTAATTCGAGTCATTATTTAGTTTAAAGAATTTGTTCTATAGAGTTATTGATGTTTAGTTTACTCATAAACACTATTCTCTTACAGATTTCCTATGCTACTATATACATAGAATAATTTTGTATACTTTCTATTCGTAAGTTTTTCATTTACTTATGCATGCTAAGAATGCATGTGTACCGTCAAGATAAGATATTATCTAAGATGGTCGCTGTGCATAAGATAAGGCCGGACTGTTGCAATTTAGTATCCGCTCAACAAAAGGAAACTTCCATAAAGTTGCTTTCTAGTAGCAAAATAGGCTGTAGCGGCGATTTAGTACGAAATATTAAAATATCTCACCGATAACTAGCGTCATGCTTTGCATGTTTTGAAATGCTTCTATCGAAATCTCCGTCCATTGCTGAGCAATATTATAAAATTGTAATTCGGGTGTGGGTACTTGAATTAGGTCAGGTATATTCCTACATATACTTGTATGCTCAATATCTCCATAATTTGAGACATTTTTCTCTTTGAAGCTTGGATTATTTCAAAATTTACCTCAATAATATAATATTGCTCTATGTTGTAACAAAAAATATTTGGATATCCAGTTGCATCCCAGTCAAGTTGGTTGCATATGCATTGAATTCCTTTCTCACATTTGGGGCTAGTAAATTTTCTAGCAAGGATGGATCCTTTTTCCGCTAGTTGTGTAAATGAGAAAGACCATGCAAAACTGAACATCTGCTTGTAAATGACGTTAAATCATACTAGAGCAATTTTTTCAAATTGTGTTACACATCTTTCTATTGCAGCCTCATCAATAAAACTACTGAATTTCACCGCTGAAATCTCCTGAGGTGGCACGATCGGGATATAAGAATAATATACGTGAAGTTTTTTTTCCTGTTTACTATGCCAAGTCATCGAGAAACTAAATTGATGCTCTAAAATGCATCAATTCCCTCGTCGCGTCGAGACTCGTTAGGTTGACTTACAAATTTCCGTTTGTTAAACCTGTATTGTACATTCATGACCATCGGTGTTTATGTTGTTAACACTTCGAATGCGACATGAGCCACCGGTGGTACACGGAGGGAATTTTCATAATGCTCTTGATTGAGCAATAGTTGAAAACAAAATATTCATAAACACTTAACACGTTAGTTGCGATGGGTTAAACTGAAGTTCAATATTCAACCTAAATTTAAAGTCAAACGTGATAAGCAAATTTGTAAATATCAAACATTAACTGGGCCTGTTAAATACCAGTAACTTAGAAAGGTTGTTAGAATTTTTCAAAACGACCAATCGATGGGTCGTTTCGCAGCAGGAAAAACCTAACTACGACCCACCGGTGGGTCATACCGCAATGAATGTGTTAATGAGAGCTAAATGAGGTCACGATCCCCTTCTGGGGGATACAATTATTGTATCTATGGGAACTAGCGCTCCCAGGGGAACGATGTGAGGGCCCGAGCTGAGAGTTAGGTAGGCCTTCTTTTTTGTTGAAATAGAATGTTTTTGTTATGTAAGGACCATCTTTTTTCGGTTCACTGCTGTCCTGGTCTTCAGCACCTACTACTTTCCTCTTCAACGTGTGTCTTGTTTCATGATCTTCTTTCACGACTTACTGTTTCTATGCCATTCTGCGTTTCCTTAACTCTATACTAAATGGTGCCTTCTTCCTTCTTCTCTTTGGATCACATTTGTTGCTGGGTAGGGAGGCTAAAACTAACGACTAATCTAATCTGAGATCACGATCCAACTAATGTTCGCTATTTTCAACATTATTTACAACAATTGACACAGCATCAATTCTAAAACTTCTTCACGAAGTTTTTGTACAAATTCTGTATTTTTACGTAGGATGTTATGTTATTCAAATTGTTTGGAGACTGTTGTTAAAAACGTAAGCAGCGAGTGGGTTTCAGAGAGTCCTTTGCGTGGAGGCTTCGGTGCTTAGCGCAGCACTGTAGCTGCTTGTTGTATGTTGTTGCAACGCTAACTTTCTGTTGCTGTAATGTTGTGCTGCAGCTGTTATGTTGCTGCAGCTGTTACGTTGCTGTAATGTGCTGCAGCTGTTTTGTTACTGCAGCTGTTATGTTGCTGTAATGTGCTGCAGCTGTTATGTTGCTGCAGCTGTTACGTTGCTGTAATGTGCTGCAGCTGTTTTGTTACTGCAGCTGTTATGTTGCTGTAATGTGCTGCAGCTGTTATGTTGCTGTAATGTGCTGCAGCTGTTATGTTGCTGTAATGTGCTGCAGCTGTTGTGTTGCTGTAATGTGCTGCAGCTGTTGTGTTGCTGTAATGTGTTGCTGTAATGTGCTGCAGATGTTGTGTTGCTGCAGATGTTGTGTTGCTGCAGCTGTCATGTTGTGCTGCAGCTGTCATGTTGAGCTGCAGCTGTCATGTTGTGCTGCAGCTGTCATGTTGTGCTGCAGCTGTCATGTTGTGCTGCAGCTGTCGTGTTGTGCTGCAGCTGTCGTGTTGTGCTGCAGCTGTCGTGTTGTGCTGCAGCTGTCGTGTTGTGCTGCAGCTGTCGTGTTGTGCTGCAGCTGTCGTGTTGTGCTGCAGCTGTCGTGTTGTGCTGCAGCTGTCGTGTTGTGCTGCAGCTGTCGTGTTGTGCTGCAGCTGTCGTGTTGTGCTGCAGCTGTCGTGTTGTGCTGCAGCTGTCGTGTTGTGCTGCAGCTGTCGTGTTGTGCTGCAGCTGTCGTGTTGTGCTGCAGCTGTCGTGTTGTGCTGCAGCTGTCGTGTTGTGCTGCAGCTGTCGTGTTGTGCTGCAGCTGTCGTGTTGTGCTGCAGCTGTCGTGTTGTGCTGCAGCTGTCGTGTTGTGCTGCAGCTGTCGTGTTGTGCTGCAGCTGTCGTGTTGTGCTGCAGCTGTCGTGTTGTGCTGCAGCTGTCGTGTTGTGCTGCAGCTGTCGTGTTGTGCTGCAGCTGTCGTGTTGTGCTGCAGCTGTCGTGTTGTGCTGCAGCTGTCGTGTTGTGCTGCAGCTGTCGTGTTGTGCTGCAGCTGTCGTGTTGTGCTGCAGCTGTCGTGTTGTGCTGCAGCTGTCGTGTTGTGCTGCAGCTGTCGTGTTGTGCTGCAGCTGTCGTGTTGTGCTGCAGCCGTCGTGTTGTGCTGCAGCCGTCGTGTTGTGCTGCAGCCGTCGTGTTGTGCTGCAGCTGTCGTGTTGTGCTGCAGCTGTCGTGTTGTGCTGCAGCTGTCGTGTTGTGCTGCAGCTGTCGTGTTGTGCTGCAGCTGTCGTGTTGTGCTGCAGCTGTCGTGTTGTGCTGCAGCTGTCGTGTTGTGCTGCAGCTGTCGTGTTGTGCTGCAGCTGTCATGTTGTGCTGCAGCTGTCATGTTGTGCTGCAGCTGTCATGTTGTGCTGCAGCTGCCATGTTGTGCTGCAGCTGTCATGTTGTGCTGCAGCCGTCATGTTGTGCTGCAGCCGTCATGTTGTGCTGCAGCCGTCATGTTGTGCTGCAGCCGTCATGTTGTGCTGCAGCCGTCATGTTGTGCTGCAGCCGTCATGTTGTGCTGCAGCCGTCATGTTGTGCTGCAGCCGTCATGTTGTGCTGCAGCCGTCATGTTGTGCTGCAGCCGTCATGTTGTGCTGCAGCCGTCATGTTGTGCTGCAGCCGTCATGTTGTGCTGCAGCCGTCATGTTGTGCTGCAGCCGTCATGTTGTGCTGCAGCCGTCATGTTGTGCTGCAGCCGTCATGTTGTGCTGCAGCCGTCATGTTGTGCTGCAGCCGTCATGTTGTGCTGCAGCCGTCATGTTGTGCTGCAGCCGTCATGTTGTGCTGCAGCTGTCATGTTGTGCTGCAGCTGTCATGTTGCGGTGCTGCGACGAATGGTTGACACCGTATAGCTTCTACAAAACCATGATAAAGTGAAAAGTTCGTTCAAACCTGAAAAGCATTCTTACGATGGTTATTCAGCTTTAAGGTACTAAATAGTTATGTATTTTGTATATTGGCCTTTTCTATGAACAATTTTCTAACTTTTTATTTGGTTTGATATCCAAACTTATAGCAGGTGTAAGTTTGTTTTCCATTTAATAATCTTATGCCGAGAGCCAAAATCCTGTCTGAAGTTCAAATATTCGACATACGCCTTACTGAAAAAACATGCCCTAATGGAATGTATCTCGAATTCTGAATTTATTCTCCTTCACCAGAAACACGCCAGCTGGAGATTTCAGTGAAGAGTTCTCTAGCAAAATAAGCTGTCACCACATCTCAAGACAACTTTTCGCACTAACGTGATAGAGTTGTAGGCAGGCAAAAAGCTTTGTTTCTCTCATTTTCTTCAGTCGTCGGCGTGCAGAAATTTTTCAGTTTACTATCTCAGTCCATATTTCGTATTTCCTCCTTGAAGTACTGAATTTGATGTTTGAAAATTTCTGCATTGGAATTTGATAGAGAAAAAAAACGCAGAAACTCAACTACCGGAAAAAAATCAACGTTTGTTACGTAATCGTTTACTTTGAACGTACATTACATATACTCATGCCTCAGGATTCAATATCCGTATGGGAATGACAACGCAAGTGATCAGATGTAAGTTCATTTTTCAGTTAGTATGATATTATGAAGTGGCACATTTTTTAACCAGGATAATGTGAGATTTAAAATATGAGCTCTGCTGAATGCATGCCGAAAAAATACGAAAATTTTGACCATTTGAACAAATATTTAACCGTAAAATATGCAATTTGAAACTAACACTACTGTTAATAACATATATACATATTACTATTTAAGCTAACAATAATAACAAGCGATTCAACTTCTCGTATGATAAGCGTAGATATAAAAAGTAGTTATTAGACGAAATTAAAATCTGCCGAGGAGCCTGTCCCATATTACGAACAGTAAAAGAAGGCTTTCTACCGTCAGTAGTAAACTGACCGTGCGCTTCTCGGTAACATGAGTATCATGATTTCCCCCAAACACTTGATTGTTTTTTCTCGCATCCACAAGCAAACTGGAGAATGAAGACTTAGCACAAGCTAGTTACAAGCACTACATTCAAGTCGAACCGAAGCGTGACGGATGCGGCTGCACTCGGACGCTTCTGTGCAATAGAACTGCAACACAGCATATCGGTGTCTGCAACAAGTTTATGACTACATGAACTACAGGGCTTACAGGTTTTGTCCAAACATGGAAAAACAGGTTACAAAGAGCTTACTCGGTAGGTGCCAAAATGTGGTTTCTCATTTGGCATGCCGGTATAAAGGCATTGGAAGCATATCGAAGAGACAAAAAGCAAAGCGAGAAGAGTTTACGCCCGTGCGAAACGATGAGTCAGGCATTTCATGAAAAAAGATAAAATCCCCAAAATAAGATCGTCAGGCTTTTACACCAACATTACCAACGCAGCTTTAGACAGTTACAAGAGCCATTACTCTCCGGCATGTGCTGGCGAGAATACTCGTAGACACCAGCAGCAACATCCCGAGAGCGGTTAGGAAATTTTCCCAGAGCAAACTTTCGAAGGTTGGGAAGCTCTTAAGATGCGATAACAGAACAGTGTCATACTTTCCCAAGAGAGAGAAATATGAAGACAGAAGTAATAAAAGGAACCAGAAAGAAAGACCGCTCATTTTCAAGAAAAGTTAGTACATAGAATACACTGCAACAATCGCATTTTAAATATTTGTAAGCATTAAGGCCCTACAATAATGCACAAACCATGAGACGTCATCAACAGCCATGTAAAGAGTTGAAAAGGCGCAGCGGTGATTCTCAAAAGTGAACGGTTGCGCGGCGAGGGAAATTTGAAGGGAGAAAAGTGAGCTGAGCGGCCAACATGAATTTCCTCTTTTCGGGTAGCTGAAGAAAGACGGACGCTTAGTTCTACAAGGTAAAAAAGCTCTTACCATAGGGAAGGAAGTGAGTGAAATGTTCGACTCGTAGCAACGCTTTGATCATTACCGAGGGCTGCATACAAGCAGGCACTGCCCTCAGCAGGCCTATGTAGCAGAATTGAAGGTTTCAATGCAAAGCGCAGGTAACGAATCAGAGTTCGGTTCATGACACTTTCAATTACTTTCCCCAGCTCAGTACATGGTACATACAAAACTATCGTGTGGTCAATACAGAAGCATATTTGATTTTTTTTAACATGAATGCTGATGTGATATTTTGGTCAACATGAATGTGTATTCAACATGAATATTCAAATATGAATATTAGTTAATAATATGTTTTTGAATATGAATATGTTTACATTGCCATGTTCCATTTTCAAGAAAGAAAAAACTTTTGTTATGAAGAAATTAGCACGATGGCAGAAGTAAAATTTTCGAGATTTGCGTTACAGTTAAAATACGAACGTCTTCTCGTCCCGTACTCGTTTAACTGAATTTTATCTCACGAATTTCCCTTCATTCTGTACAAAATTGAAGCTACTTCAATTAAAATGTGAAAAACATTAACCTAAAAGTAGAATAAATTCCACGATATAAAAAAATGACCCAGAGAAACATGGACTGGGTCATGAACCTACCACACATCAAAGCCTACACGGCACTCGAGTTCACAATTTCTTCTACTTGTAACACGTACGAATTCTATAATATTTATATACACATTTAAAAACTGATAACATTCATGATAACGTATGGATTTTTTTAATACGCGATCAAAAACAAACATTTTTTCACGTTAACAATACTTTAGTAAATTACCGATAGCGTGACGACAGAGATTGCTGCGATGGGGAAAATATTTCACAACATTAATTTAACTAAAGCATCTTCCGCGGACGTCAAATAATAATAATAATAATGATAATAATAAGCTCAGTTAACGACAACTTCGGTCAGAAACTATTTAGTTGTCGCTTTGGCATTTCTGCCACAGTTTTTGTGCTATTGTAAGGTGATATGCTGAAGTCATGAATGTCTTCCATCTTTCCCCGCTTTCAACACAAAATACTCAAATTACCACGTTATTGCTCCTATATTCTATCTAACTCCGCCAAGTACGACACAACACAATATAATACACTTTTTAACACAAAAACAGACTTCATGTCCGACTTCAACAATAGCAGGCACAACACAAAGGTATGTCCTCCCTTCGTTTGGCCACCGCAAAATTCTCCAAAACTTCGCCCCCATCCGTTGCACAGCGATATAGCAGTACATACATGTAGATATCTAGACACATCACAATATTTGCTTCTTTACCATAAGAACAAAGATTGCAGCCAATTTAGCTGAGTCTACTCATTTTTACCTGAAGAGCCAGGGTACCTGGATGTAAGGGAACTCTAAATTTGGAAGGATTGAAGCTAGGACCCCAGAGTTGAGGTTCCAGCTCCCACCCTAAAATGAATCAACAGCCGTCTAAACTTGAAGCACTTTGTTGATACTCTGCGCTCAACTATTTAAAAATAGAGCATTTCTTGATCAATTCAGATAAAGAAGAAATTGAAAAATTAAAAAAGGTCTGCACAAGCGATAATTCTTCCACCTTATTAAAAAATTATCTAATAAAAACGTCCATTTCCAAAGCAGTGTTCGCGGGAAGTTCATCTTGAATATGTATCTTCTGATGCGTCAGGCATGTTCTACTGATATAAAACGAGAGGGTGGATCAGCGACAACGTGGTGTTATTCAAAATCCAGAAAAATAGCTGGTCCCTCATCTAACGGCGGTCATGGTCACACATGTCCTTACTGCAGCTACACATCACTTACGTACAAAGGAAGCTTTACCGCTATCTACTAGATACATAAAAGGATAACAAGAATGTGAACATATAAGCTACACGTAACATCAGCTACTTGCCACCTACTTGCAAAAGTAGCTCTCAGATATGCCGATACAAGTATCACACATCATGGCATGCAGACCTGAGCATCATACATCACGGCATGCCGACATCAGCATCACACATCACGGCATGCCGACATCAGCATCACACATCACGGCATGCCGACATCAGCATCATGGCATGGAAGGCACAATGATCGCATCCAGTAGCACAGCCAGCCGAAAATTTCGGGGGGAGGGATCTCTGAAAAATCCTTTCGGAGGGCACACATTAATTATCAGCAATCTTTTTATTCTTTTACGTAAAACGGCGAGTGAAACTGGCCCCCGTGGCCCTCCCCTGGCTGCGTTACTGATCGCATCGATCTGCGTAATCAGCAACCAACATTGCGCTACAAAAATTTACTGCATGGGAAGATTTGAATGAAAGGCCTTTTCGAAAATGTCCTACGAGTCGAAGCCAGTGTTATTGATACAAGTTCTCTGCTTAAGATTACCCAAATAATGTTTTCAAGCTTACCTCTTGCTTGATGCTGCTAGCATCATTGTGGAACAACCTAAATTAGTTCAGACCTTCTAAGAAAGTTGTTTAAATTGCACTCTAACTCGGAACTGCCCCAGAACGTCAAGAAGCGTAGATGTAACGCAAAGAAAAGAACAAAAAATACTTGAGATACAACATTTACAACCTAAGTGTTTAGACCTTTAGAATATTGCAACTGCGAGGCTGATTTGAACAGCCCGAACAATCTTGACAAAGGAGCTATGGCTTCAGAATATCTCGTCAATCATAATTAATTTCATTATTACTTTATCTGAAATAGTAGCAGCACACACCGATCTCTCTGTTGCCAGAGCGCCTCAAGTAAAAAAAAACAATATAGAGCACTCAAATGTTCACTAACTCTACAACTACACAGCAGTCAGAGTTCAAGTCACTCGAATGGGCAAACGGAATGACCAAAAATCAGCTCAAACGCTGGTACAAAAATAGCTAATATTTCCTACAGGACTAGATATAGATATATTTATATTGGTTACAATACAATCAGGTCGAACGGAAACCCCCATTCAACCCGAGATGGAAGAGAGTTTAATGAAGTACAATGCTTATGGAGTTCTCCTGTTGGCCTTGTTGATGGCGTCCTCGAGCTCTGCTTTGTCGAGGCGGTAGTGGTCCATGCGGACCTTCGCGTACTCCTGCGGAGAAGAAAATATTTTAAGAAACTTAGAAGTTTTGCCAGGCAGAGGAACGCACATTTATCTCTCTAATATGATCTTGGTAATATCGTGGCATGTGATGAAAGTCGCTAACCCAAAGATGGTATGAGATGAAAGTTGCTAACCCTAAGATGGTATGAGATGAAAGTCGCTAACCCTAAGATGGTATGAAATGAAAGTCGCTAACCCTAAGATGGTATGAGATGAAAGTCGCTAACCCTAAGATGGTATGAGATGAAAGTCACTAACCCTTAGATGGTATGAGATGAAAGTCGCTAACCCTAAGATGGTATGAAATGAAAGTCGCTAACCCTAAGATGGTATGAAATGAAAGTCGCTAACCCTAAGATGGTATGAGATGAAAGTCGCTAACCCAAAGATGGTATGAGATGAAAGTTGCTAACCCTAAGATGGTATGAAATGAAAGTTGCTAACCCTAAGATGGTATGAAATGAAAGTCGCTAACCCTAAGATGGTATGAAATGAAAGTTGCTAACCCTAAGATGGTATGAGATAGAAGTCGCTAACCCTAAGATGGTATGTGACGGAAGTCCTATTTGTGAAGCTTTAATAATAAGCAGACGCCAGAAGGAAGAGAGAGAACTCACCAAATATCCGAAGGTGATGGAAGACACGTGAGCCTGTACGATGCTCCACAAGATCCAGAAAATATGTCCTGCGAGCTTCAGTACTTTAACTTCCTTTAAAATTTTGGCCTCGACTGTCGCAGCTTCAGAGAGCCAGTTATGTAACCGATTGTTGCAGGACCTGCGCACAAATCGGACGCACAGAAAACGTTATGCGCATGTTAGGTTTCAGAAATTAAATCGTTGGAGATAGTATTCAGTTATTGAATCATATTTCGATGTATTTCAGGGAAACATAACAAGCTAAATTTTATCTTGATGTACTTTACGATTACATTCTCCAATGAGCTATGCGTTCATGAACGAGTATGGGCAATAGCGTTAAGGAAAGGATGCTCTAGAAGTCTAAAAAGTTATTCGAACCCACAAGTAGCTCTATTCAAATGTGTCCTCTATATTAGTCTTGAGAAATAACCTACTTAGGATTTCATACGTGGATTAGATGTTAGTTCAAGCTTCCCTAACCGCCACGAAGACGTTCCAAAGAGAGGAAGGAGGAAGGCGCCATATAGTATGAAGTTGAGGAGATACGGAATCTATGCACACGGTCCATAGAAACAGTAAGTCAAGAAAAAAGTTTATGAAACAAGATAAAAGTTGAAGAAGAAAGTAAAAGGTGCTGAAAAACAGGACAGCAGTGAACCAGAGAGATGGTCAGTAACAAAACGAAAACCTATTCTATTTCAACAAAAGGAAGGCCTACCTAACCCAAGCTCGGGATCTCACGTATTCCCTGGGAGGGTTAATTCCCATAGACACAAATAGTTGTATCCCCCTGAGGGGTGTACCATTCGTGATGAATAAATTGTTGGCTGATGTAAGAGTAACCACTCCGAAATGACTTGTATTCTTGAGAACGTCCCGTTTCAACAAGAAATAGGTATCTCAAACCTTGTTATGACCCTCAATAAATTTACTCGTTAATTCAACTGATCATCCGAGATAATATCAGCAAATTAAATCATCAATAAACAAGCTCCCAAGGCGTAAAACTTGACTGCCAAATTCACTCGAGCCCAAGCAAAATGAGCTGTGTTATTATTGTAACTTTAATTATTACAACTTACAAACAAGACCAGATGTTTCACTTTTTTAAGCTCATATCATAGCAATTAGCGCACACACCGCTATTTCATACCATCACTATCTCTCATATTGAGGCTCAACTTACAAACTTTAAGAACGCGATATGTGAAGGGTAAAAAAAACCTTGAGCCTAGAAATTTTTTCTCCGAGCTCACTGAAGATGGAGCTGGACTCTGTTCTACGTTTTACAGAACAATTTGCCGTAGTTATTTTACACGCAGACATAATGAAATTATGTTGAGCATCATTTCGATGCTCACCGCCTGCTGCGGGTAGAGGTTTAACAACCAACCTTGTTGGTTCATCGGTGATCCCAGACGGTAGAGGTTGTTCCTTGGCGGCATAGTAGGCAGCGAGGTACGGCCGTATGAAACTCAGCTGCAAAGTAACACGTGCTGTGTAGGTTTACTTCTTTCACTAGGGGAAGATTAGACTAGTTGTTAGTTTAAGCCTCCCTAATCGTTAAAAAAAAGCGTTCTAGAGAGAGGAAGGATGAAGGCTCCATTTAGAGTGGAGATAAGGGAACGCGGAATCTATGCAGACGGGAATAGAAACAGTAAGTTGAGAAAGAAGTTCATGAAGCAAGATAAAAGCTGAAGAAGAAAGTAGTAGGTGCTGAAAAGGAGGACAGCAGGGAACCGAAAAAAGGTGGTCCTTAACATAACAAAAACATCTCATTTCAACTAAAGAAAAAACAATTCCTATACCTAACTCTCAGCTCGGGCCCTCACATGTTCCCCCTGGGAGTGTTTCACTAAGGAATGTAGTACATTAGTAACAAGTTCAGCGGAAGTTCACATTACTAGAAATGAATGTAACAAGACTTTTGGGGGCAAGAATTTCAGGTGCGTGCAACGAGTTCGACCGAGCAGTGGCAGGCTATTATGTTCAAGGGATTTTAAGATGAAATAATAAGTACAATAACTCATTTCCCCCCGCTGCATTCCGTAATTTGTTACTTTCATTTGTTACAAGTAAATAAACTAAGGAAGACAAGTCTTCAATTAATTTAGCTGGAAGCGTTCAACTAAACACAATGCAAATTCTGGAAACAATTTACAAACGAAGGAAAACAGTCCCAACCTACTCCTCATCAGAAACGATTAACACACCAAGGAAAACAGCACCAACCTGCTGGAAAGGAAAACAGCCCCAACCTGCTGGAAAGGAAAACAGCCCCAACCTGCTGGAAACGATTAACACACAAAGGAAAACAGCACCAACCTGTTCCTCATCAGACGGGTAATCGTCCTTGTGAACAGTGAAGTACGGGGGACACTCGAGCCTGTAGCCGTACATCCTCTCGCAGAAGTGGTTGGCCAAGTCGAACCCTCGGTAGTTGTAGGCACAGTACTCGAAGTCAATGAGGGCTACTTTTCGCGACGACTTGGACTTTTGTAATAATATGTTCCCTTCTTGCAGATCGTTGTGCGCGAACACAACGGGAGAGTTCACTTGGTTGCACATATCCTTCACGTATTCTAACTCCGCCTCAGCGTTGAAGGTGCGAAGCTCGTCTATCAGGATCTCATCCTTTGTGCTCGTCTGCAACAAGTCTGCGGTCGACCGGAGCCACCTGGAAGGTAAAACTCAATATTTCCACTGGTATCTCTATTTCGTAACTGTTACTGAAAAATTTTATTGCTAAAGAACGTATTGAAGAATAACTGTTACCTAAGAATAGAGGCAACATTTGTTTTAACATTTCATTAGTTCCACAATTGACAGAAGTGGTATTACACTGTTACCGTTGCAAACTATTCCTACACGATACAAGCCACCAATGAGGACATCAACTTATTCAGCCGGACCCACTTCTCAATGAAGGTCCAGAGCCCAACTGCTACAAAGTATCCTTACACGGTACAAACCTCCAAAAGCAAACATTACCCAATACTACCGAGAAGAACTCCCAACTGTTGCTAACTATCCTTACATGATACAAGCCTCCAATGCGAACACATTAACAATAACCTAACACAAAGCTACACAACAGGACCCACTTCTCAATGGAGGTCCAGAGCCAGGTGGCCTCCTTGCTGATGGGGATGTCGAGGGCGTGGACGCGCGCGATCTTGGAGGCGATCTGGCGCTCGAGATGGGCGTCCCACAGCTCCTCCCGTACCAAGGATCGAGCCTGGGCGTGGGGACACATGTGATAGTTTATGTCTTAATGAAAATGATAGAAATGGGATCATACATTACAATTTAAAAATGATAAAAATGATAGAAATGGGATCATAAATTACCATTTGAAAATGGTAAAAATTATAAAAATGAGGTCATTTATTTTCACATAAAATGATAGAAATGCGATCATTTGTGACCCTATGAAAATGATAGAAATTATCCTATAGAAATGATGGAAACCTTAAAAAGACAGTAATTTATTTATTATTTATTGAAGCAGTAATTGATTTATATTACTTTTCAAACTGTAAGGGAAAGAACGAAACGTAAAACACGAAATGTAGAACAAAAATGATGAAATATAGAACAAAACAGCATTTTTAGGAACCACTTTGCTTGATTCTAATCCGGCATTTTGATCATCAGAAATGAACTTCTTCAGAGTCGGGGATCTTTGCCCGCATAATCATGTACGGCTTTCTGGTTACTTGATAAAACTCGCATCCGATTTTGTATATTGGCACGTCCTATCCATTCCCCAAGAAAAATAATGGCCTAAAATTCTTAGTCACGGATGAAAAACGAAATTCCCAAAATAATTGCACCAGGAATGAAAAGATCCTATGGTCTTATAAGTTCACATATCAAAAACGAGGAAACCCTGCCCGCTGTTGCATCCATCTGAGAACATACAGAAACTGTTGCTCCATTACGGCTGCATTATTTATGGGAGAAAAGAAAATCTTAATGCAAAAATTACATTGGGAAAAAGACAGTGTACAGCACGTTCCATAACTGGGTGAAAATGTCGAGGCGTAACAGAGCTGGAGTCACTTACCGGAAACCTTGGCTGGGTTTATCGTCCCCAGGATGCAGTTGCTGGAATGCGATATCCAACGCCGGTCCGCTGCTCGGAAACACTACTCTCTGGCTCAGACTACGCATGTCTACAACTCACGTGTTCCAGAAATTTTATTCATAGACTTTCCTAAATAAATAATGATCTCAATGATCTAGACACTTTTATTTATAATTCGAATATGCAGAAAGCAGACCACTTACATATGTATATATATCCATATCTACGCCCCGTGTAATGAACGCATGGATCGAGAATTGTGAAACCGGCCTGGAAGTTACCACTCCGAAATTTGTGAATCTGGTACTACGAGGATAGGATGTGTGCTAGGGCTATGTGTTACTTCAGATTACTAAACTGAAGGGGACTTTTCGAAATAATCATATCGCTTCAATTGCTCATACACACTCACTAGGATGTACCGCTACAGCACATACGCACACACATACAGTACATACACATAGACACACGGGGAAATATACTGCTCCAGTGCCCACACAAACACACAGTACACACACACACACTCACGGGAATGTACTGCTCCAGTACACACGCACAAACACACAGTACACACACTCACGGGAATGTACTGCTCCAGTACACACAAACATACAGTACATACACACTCACGGAAATGTACTGCTCCAGTACATACGCACACACATACAGTAGATACACATAAACACTCACGAGAATGTACTGCTCCAGTATACACACACACAAACATACAGTACATACACACTCACGGGAATGTACTGCTCCAGTACACACAAACATACAGTACATACACACTCACGGGAATGTACTGCTCCAGTACACACAAACATACAGTACATACACACTCACGGGAATGTACTGCTCCAGTACACACAAACATACAGTACATACACACTCACGGGAATGTACTGCTCCAGTACACACAAACATACAGTACATACACACTCACGGGAATGTACTGCTCCAGTACACACAAACATACAGTACACACACACTCACGGGAATGTACTGCTCCAGTACACACAAACATACAGTACATACACACTCACGGGAATGTACTGCTCCAGTACACACAAACATACAGTACACACACACTCACGGGAATGTACTGCTCCAGTACACACAAACATACAGTACACACACACTCACGGGAATGTACTGCTCCAGTACACACAAACATACAGTACATACACACTCACGGGAATGTACTGCTCCAGTACACACAAACATACAGTACACACACACTCACGGGAATGTACTGCTCCAGTACACACAAACATACAGTACATACACACTCACGGGAATGTACTGCTCCAGTACACACAAACATACAGTACACACACACTCACGGGAATGTACTGCTCCAGTACACACAAACATACAGTACATACACACTCACGAGAATGTACTGCTCCAGTATACACACACACAAACATACAGTACATACACACTCACGGGAATGTACTGCTCCAGTACACACACAAACATACAGTACACACACACACTCACGGGAATGTACTGCTCCAGCCTGCCGCCAGGGAAGACGCCATACAGCCGAGGGCCGAGCCGCCGCTCCGACAGCAGCGTGAAGATGACGCTCTCGGCCAGCATGTTCTCCAGCGCGTCCTCACCGTGCATCTGCAGGCAGCGGCAACCAAAATGTAGGTTAGCTTAGATAATTTGCGGGGCTTGCGAAAAATTTGCGGGGGTTATGAAAAATTAACAGTCATCACGGAATAACTTCTTCGCTGATTGACGACCTCCAAGGCGTTCGGTAATAATCGCTGAGAGAAGACTGAGATGAAGTGAGGGGTCGTTACTATAAAAAAAACTTATACTGAATACCTTGCCAACGAATTATAATAATTAGAAACTGAATTCCATTTACGTCAACTAAAGCTCTACAACGCTGCTAAAGAAAAGTGTTCCTTCGAAGACGAAGAGTATTTTCTTGCGTACACGCTATCAGTAACCTCGCATAACAGAATTATTGGACTCGTTTTATATCATCCTCATTAGGATGGTAAACGATCTACAAAGCCAGAAATGGAATAAATTAACTTTAAATTTATTATTAAAGGTACTTTAACGATCTACTAAGCCAAAGAAGGTATAAATTTGTTTTAAAATTATATTTAAACGAACTTTAAACATCTATTAAGCCAAAGAAGGTACAAATTTAACTTGATTTTTAAAGGTACTTTAAACGAAAAAGCCAAATAAGGTACAAATTTCGCACAGTACGCATCTCTCGCGCGCAGCATTTCACCGCCATGCTCAGCAAGGCCAGTTACACACTGCGCAGCGAGACACAAGCATTCTTAACAACACAAAATGCCAACAGACACACACGTGATAAGAACGGAAACGAAAACAGTCTGGCAAGAGTTGGCAGAGGTGTCCTTCACCGAGAGAGAAGAAAAAGAGATAGATCAGACCCGACAACAAAACCCACAACAAAGTTGAAAACTTGGTGTAACTTTTTCCCTGGAGCATCGATGATTTTAGCCGCTCAGAGTACAAAGACTAAACTTAAGCGGGTAAAATCATAGTTAGAAATTTTAGACTCAGAGGCATTTTTCTGGCGAGTAAAATCACAAATACTCGAGTTCAAAAGTTAAACTGGGAGGCTTTGCTGATTTTATTGCGAATCCCAGATGGGAATACACAATTAAACCCCTACCGTTTGGGATCACCGATGAACTGATAAGGCTGGTTTTTGAACTTCTGGAGGCGGGAGGCGACAAGAATAGAATAACATTTAATATAATTTCATTACTGTATTGCTGATTTTATTGAGAAGCATTGCATCTTCAAGGTGTTAAGTAACCAGGATACATTCAGAACCAAGTTTTCACCGTGATGTTATGGTCAGCACAAATTGCGTAACCAGGATACAGTACCAAGTTTTCACGAGGACAAACACCATTAACGTTCCTTCTGAATATAGCTTTGGAATGTCATATTTATGCAATTACATAGGCTTAAAATGTTCCGCATCTAAATTCCACTTAAAATTTTTGAAGTATAAGGCTTGCAGAATTACACAGAAATAATGCGGTAGAGGAGATTTTTACCGCTTGGTTCAAGAATTTGTTCTATAAGTAGCAGTAAAAAAATAGGCGTGGCTCAAGGATGTCAGTTAGTTTACAAAAGTAAATTTGGCATTGATTGATCAATGTTGAGTATCTGCTTCGGAAGATGACCTGAACTTGAAGGTGAATTTTAGGAAAAAAAAAAATCAAATTTCTATTTGGCAGAAGTAGAAATGAATTTCATGATTGATCGGTTCTAAATGGCGTATAAACGCACGAGCCGCACACTGCCTAATGTCACCAAAATGAATTTCTTTTATTCACAACGCACAATTTTGAAAAATCACGCAGATTTTAAGTAGAAAAATGAACTTTAGAGGTACTCTTGTAAAATAAACTACAGAAATCAACGCGATGCGTATTTAAAATGAAGCCCTATTGACTATGACTCGATTATTCAACTGCAAAAACTTTATCTCAGGTGTCAAATGGTCGGAATAAACGGTGGATTCATATTATAATTTGTGTTGTTAAATTACTTTCATCATTTAAACGACAGCTGTAAACTGTGCATGCCTCCCTCGCAATTACAGCACACAGTTCTCGCGAGACTTACGAAAGAATCTTCAACGTAACAGCACCTCAGCTGATATCTTCCCTAGTCAATACAGCCCTTCTGTGATGAAGCGTAAGACTATCTAAATTTGACCAGACATTAGAGCGTTGACTTCAATAGTGTCCTCATGTGGCTGTGACGTCACGCACGGCCACGCGAGGTTTTAGTATAGTGTCGTGAAGCAATGATGTGCCTGAGAAATTCTCAGAAGCTAGACTTACTCTTCCTTGATAACTCGAGACGCGCTATGCAGCGTTTTTAGAATGACTTGAATGTCATACTTAATCATGAAAAACCTACCTCCAGAGCAGCACTGTCACAGCTCCAATTTATGTATTTCAGTGTACTTAAACGAAATGAACCTGACTGTGGCATCGGGCGTACTACTGACACTCCAGAATGTACTAAATGACCAACTCCAGCACCGAAATCTAGGTTCCCTATTCCAACAAAGACGTGTCCTTATAGAAGTGAGCGCGACCGTTAGAATTAGCAAAAAAGTCAAAGGACAATATCCAAGTTTTCACAGTGATGCGTGTCCACAGTACGTGCTGCGTAACCAGGATGCAATAACTCTGAGCAGGAGGCCATATAGCTCATGAATTGTTGTTGGGTTACCTCAAACGATGTTAGGCTTGAATTGATTGTGCGATACCGCATGCGTAATGTGATGCAGATCCATCAGATGTTGGATAAACCTGCACTCAACTTACCGTAAAGCTCACTTGTCTATCAAAATAAGACTAAACATCTTACCTGTCCGTAATGATAGGAATAAATTGTTACTTGTCCACAATGATTGGAATAAATGGTTACCTGTCCATAATGATAGGAATAAATGGTCACCTGTCCATAATGATAGGAATAAATGGTCACCTGTCCATACAGATAAAACAAATAGCTTACCTGTCCATACTGATGTGAATCAAAGGCTTACCTATCCGTTGAGATGGGATTCAATGACCTACCTGTCCCTAGAGCTAGGAATCTATGGTTTACATGTCCCTGGAGCTAGGAATCAATGGTTTTCCTGCCCCTAGAGCTAAGAATCAATGATTTACCTGTCCCTGGAGCTAAGAATCAATGGTTTACCTGCCCCTAGAGCTAGGACTCAATGGCTTACCTGTCCCTAGAGATAGGAATCAATGGTTTACCTGTCCCTAGAGCTACGAATCAATGGTTTACCTGTCCATACCGATTAAAATAAATAGCTTACCTGTCTTTAATGAAAAGAAAAATGGAAACCTGTCCATAAAGTCAGAAATAAACAGCTCACCTGTCCATAGAGTCAGAAGTAAAGAGCTCACCTGTCCATAGAGTCAGAAGTAAAGAGCTCACCTGTCCATAGAGTCAGAAGTAAAGAGCTCACCTGTCCATAGAGTCAGAAGTAAAGAGCTCACCTGTCCATAGTCAGAAATAAAGAGCTCACCTGTCCATAGAGTCAAATAAAGAGCTCACCTGTCCATAGAGTCAAATAAAGAGCTCACCTGTCCATAGAGTCAAATAAAGAGCTCACCTGTCCATAGAGTCAAATAAAGAGCTCACTTGTCCATAGAGTCAAATAAAGAGCTCACCTGTCCATAGAGTCAGAAGTAAAGAGCTCACCTGTCCATAGAGTCAGAAGTAAAGAGCTCACCTGTCCATAGAGTCAGAAGTAAAGAGCTCACCTGTCCATAGAGTCAGAAGTAAAGAGCTCACCTGTCCATAGAGTCAGAAGTAAAGAGCTCACCTGTCCATAGAGTCAGAAGTAAAGAGCTCACCTGTCCATAGAGTCAGAAGTAAAGAGCTCACCTGTCCATAGAGTCAGAAGTAAAGAGCTCACCTGTCCATAGAGTCAGAAGTAAAGAGCTCACCTGTCCATAGAGTCAGAAATAAAGAGCTCACCTGTCCATAGAGTCAAATAAAAAGCTCACCTGTCCATAGAGTCAAATAAAGAGCTCACTTGTCCATAGAGTCAAATAAAGAGCTCACCTGTCCATAGAGTCAAATAAAGAGCTCACCTGTCCATAGAGTCAAATAAAGAGCTCACCTGTCCATAGAGTCAGAAATAAAGAGCTCACCTGTCCATAGAGTCAGAAATAAAGAGCTCACCTGTCCATAGAGTCAGAAGTAAAGAGCTCACCTGTCCATAGAGTCAGAAGTAAAGAGCTCACCTGTCCATGGAGTCAGAAGTAAAGAGCTCACCTGTCCATAGAGTCAGAAGTAAAGAGCTCACCTGTCCATAGAGTCAGAAGTAAAGAGCTCACCTGTCCATAGAGTCAGAAGTAAAGAGCTCACCTGTCCATAGAGTCAGAAGTAAAGAGCTCACCTGTCCATAGAGTCAGAAGTAAAGAGCTCACCTGTCCATAGAGTCAGAAGTAAAGAGCTCACCTGTCCATAGAGTCAGAAGTGAAGAGCTCACCTGTCCATAGAGTCAGAAGTAAAGAGCTCACCTGTCCATAGAGTCAGAAGTAAAGAGCTCACCTGTCCATAGAGTCAGAAGTAAAGAGCTCACCTGTCCATAGAGTCAGAAGTAAAGAGCTCACCTGTCCATAGAGTCAGAAGTAAAGAGCTCACCTGTCCATAGAGTCAGAAGTAAAGAGCTCACCTGTCCATAGAGTCAGAAGTAAAGAGCTCACCTGTCCATAGAGTCAGAAGTAAAGAGCTCACCTGTCCATAGAGTCAGAAGTAAAGAGCTCACCTGTCCATAGAGTCAGAAGTAAAGAGCTCACCTGTCCATAGAGTCAGAAGTAAAGAGCTCACCTGTCCATAGAGTCAGAAGTGAAGAGCTCACCTGTCCATAGAGTCAGAAGTAAAGAGCTCACCTGCCCATGGAGTCAGAAGTGAAGAGCTCACCTGTCCATAGAGTCAGAAGTAAAGAGCTCACCTGCCCATATATCCTGAGCAAGACCTCCCGCGGCTCGGCAGCGACCGGCTTGCACGGCGCAGGCAGAGCGCAGTAGTACAGGTGGTTAGACAGGCCCCCGCTGCAAGCAGACACACCATTAGCCGCGTGATTTGTACGCAATCCAGCAAAAGGAAGAAGTTAGGGAAGTTTTGCACAAGGTTTTCTGTTCTGAGCCGTCTCATAACGTCCTACTCGCCAAATGTCTTATACGGGATTAAGTAATCAGGAAGAAATTAGGGAAAGTGTGCACAAGGTGTAATCCCACACAAAAAACTTGTAAGAAAAACGAGCTTATTACAAGGAATGAAAGCATGCAAAATTTTCAACACCGAGCCGACTGAAATGTGGACGAGCAATATTGCTCACGCAATGTTTGTCACAAATCAATAACGAAAGACAGATTGACCAATATTCTTATCGAAAATCGGTAGTTAGGAGAGCCCAGACCGTCTTTTGCTAGTAGTCAACCAGCAGACACGGATTGGAATAATTGTTTCGTCAGGTATACCGAGAACCGTACGTGTGTACAAACTGTGTGTACATGTGTACGTACCATGCATAACTGATAAGATAGACAATGTAAGGAAAATGTCTTAAACATCTTAGACGCAAAAAAATTGAGCGACGTATTGCTGGTATTAAACAACTAAAGTAAGAATATTGGAGAGAAAGTGTACCATAATCTACTCGCAGTACATAAATGATTCGTGTATCGTTAAACTGCTTCGAGTTCTAGCTGCCAAGAACACTAAAACACCACATATATACTTCAACATTAAATTTTTGAAGTAGTCTAACATCCTAAAGGTGCCCCAATTTAGTAATTCGTATTTCATCATATTGATCAATACAGTGCATGGATATGTAACGCACATAGCGAATAATCACTCTCACAGCACTAATTTAATTGGATGTTATGAAAATAATTTTCCCAACAAAAGAAAAAACATTTTCGCAAAATTTTTCCCAATTTTCGCAAGTTTTCTGAATGCGAAGGACTGGCGAATGGATCAGAAATGATTTCATTGTTACCTCGAGGCATTCATAAGTTAAAAGAGTTAAAGGACATAGTGCGATGTACCTTATAATTTGAATCGATAAACGTTACGAGCGTTCATCGCAGGCGAAAATGTCCGCATCGTCAAAGTAATCGCTAAAATGTGCTAGCCAGTCAAACTTTTTAGCCGGAGCATGCATGTTCGCCGCCTAAGCGATTTCATTACTTGGGCGGCGAAAAACATGCATGCAGGCGGCGAAAAAGTTAGACTGGGTAGGTTATTCAGAAGCTCTCAAATAAGAAACAAACTCTGCAACCTAAGCACCAAATAGAGCAAGAATTGCGTAAAAACTAACGAGATATTATCCGAAGAACTTAATTTAATCAACTTTGAAGGTGCTTCAATGAATTGTTAAGAGAAGAGAACTGAGAATTGAAGTGGTTACCCTATGAAGGAAGAGTAGAAGCGCATAAAGATGTTAGACTTGATGAAAGAATCGCATTAAGAATAAGAATATTATACGTAACCTAGACTGTTAGCACTCAAGGCTAATTTTGAAGGTAATAACTAGCAATCACCACATTACATTGCTCGTGAGCTTTCATAGCTGCCGAGGACAGCTGACGGTAAAAAGCTTCGTCTTGAAGTTGTGTGTGTTTAACATGAATTCGTTTCATAGTCTCCAACATTCTTCAACACATAAAAATTTTAAAAATTATGTAGTATATTTTTTTCCGAATATGAAAAAAGTTTGCACGTTTCCAGTACAAATAGAAGAATCATGCAAATCAGAATATTTGCGAAATAAGTTTGAGGAGCAGCGACAACGCCAGACAGGACACGTGGCAGCACAGAAACACGACACCGAGGAGACGGCGTCGCACAGCGCAGGTATCGGGTGGCCTCCTGCAGCTCTGGTAGCTTACAGCCGTCGTAATAAGTCACCGATTTTATAGCCACAAATATATTAAACATACGACAATTTTACCAAGGCGATCATTGTAAACAGTCAACAAGTTGACAATTTTACATGATTGCCTCTTATGGCAGCAAAGTCAAAAGTCCCATATATTACACGACCAACTCTACACTCGCCAATTTTACGAAATCACTAAACTTACAAAACCATCAAGTGCCCAAAATCGCCAGTTTTACAAAATCGCTAACTTCACAAATTTACCCACGAGTGATATTGATTACCCGATGAGAATTTTGAAGTCCCTCAACAAGGAAAGCTTCCAACAACTCGCCGAAATTCGGGACCTCAGTTCCAAGCGTAGATGTTCATTAAGAATATCAACGAGTGACTTTTTGAGCTCAGAGAACACAAATATGCGATAAACATTCGCAGAACAATACACATTGATGTTACTTTTGTTTATTTAGGTAAAGGCGAATAAACATACGGTCTTTAATGACCGGAAAAAGAATTCTTGATGAGAGAAGTAGCTGAGAATAGGATGCGATGGAAGATTATCAGGGAGAAGTAAGATTGGAAATCAGTTTAAGCCTCCCTAACTGCAATGTCAACCCCCAAAGAGGATAGAGGAAGACACCATCGGAAGATGTCGGAATTAAGTAAGTACGGAATTAAGGGGACGCTGTCTATTCCGCTGTGGGGGTTGACTTGCACCTAAAATAGCAAGTCTACATAGCAAGTTCAAACAGGAGGCGGCTACATTGACTGAGCTCTTGACCTAGTATGGAGTATCGCCAGGTTTATCTGCACCAGATAAGAAACAAGAAGCTCTCAGGCACTTGTTCAGAGGCCAATATGATGAGAAAAAGAGAAACGTGAGCGTCTTGGGCGCTCGGTTGTGAACGACGGCATTTTCCGAGGAATTTCCCGCGTTTCTAATCACAAGAAACTAGCACATCGTGGTGACGAGTACGTCGTAATGGCTAGAAACTACCTAGTAAAAATCTATTCCATAATAAGGGGGTGTTTGTCTGTCTGTCCGAAGCCAGTCTGCAGTGTGATGATCGTATCTATGATACAAGCTTCATCAACTCCACAATTTCCAGTGTATTAATCCATCACACTCGAGTAGGAATGAATATCACGTGAATTCTTAGAAAATAGGAACGTGTGTCATGTGATTTGTCGAACATTATTATACATAATATTTTTGACGGGTCGTGTTCCACAAGTTGCGCATAGCAACAGAAAGATCGAAAAAAAACTAAATAACTTGAAAGTTTAAGGAGAAAGTAAAAGGCCCTGGAATAAGAATCTCAATGAACCGAAAAAAGATGGTCTGTAGCAAAACCGTTAGTCGAGGCTATATTCAGCGGGTCTTATATTTAATTAGATGCTAGTTTAAGCCTCCCAAGCCACAAAAAAAGAGGATCCTTTATTTCAATCAATTAATCAAGCCTGTTACAAATCACCTTTTACATTGGTTTTTCAAATGCCTCATAACTAACACCAGGACGCAATGGCGGTTACCCCCGGACAAGCCGGTATCCATTTCAGACACCTGGGTAGAATGGGGTATTGTGGCTGATTTCTCCCCTTTTCCCAACGAGGAGAAACACCGGGCGGCATTGTCAGGATTTGAACTGCTGACATTTTCCCGTGAAGGGTGCGCTCTTAGCGACTCGGCCACGGGGGTAACAAAACTGTTTCAAAGAGAGAAAGGAGGAATGCACCATTTAGTATAGACCGAACAGGACAGCAGTGAACCGAGAAAAGTGGTCCTTGACATAAAACCTTTTATTTCAACAAAAAGAAGGCCTACGTACCTAGCTCTCGGCTCGGGCCCTCACATATTTTCCTCCTGGGAGCGCCAATTCTCATAGATACAATACTTGTATCCCCCTGAAGGGTCATTCATCCATAAAAACATCCTTCAACATGCAAGTATGTAAGTAAAGTGGGAGTCTGAACAAGAGAGTTTGGAGGGTCATCACATTGCTTGCGATGTGACCCTCCGGTGGGTCATGCTCAAGTTTTCATGCAGTAAAACGACCCATCGAAGGGCTGTTTGAGAAATTTCAACAATCTTTTAAAATTACTGGAATTTGATGGACCCAGTTAATGTTTGGTGTTGATGAAATTGCAAACAACTTTTGACTTTAAATTTGAATTGAATACTGAAGTTCAATTTAGCCCATCGCAGTCAACGCGATTAAGCCTAAAT
The DNA here is from genome assembly GCA_030386875.1 of Morinoia aosen. Lineage (NCBI taxonomy): Eukaryota > Metazoa > Arthropoda > Malacostraca > Amphipoda > Talitridae > Morinoia > Morinoia aosen. The sequence continues at coordinate 43,810,790 of CM059564.1, read as the reverse complement.
AGAGATCAGTAAAAATGCGTCAAATGAAAACACAAGCAACAGTCTCGCTCGCATAACAAAATAATTCATTCACGAGAATTCAACCGCAATTTCTTCAACGAAAACAAGCACATTACACTACCTACGACCATCACAGTCATGAACCAAAGCACGAAAGTAAAACTTTCCTACTTAACGCACAATAATCAGGATTGGCCAGTTCATAAATCGCGATGCCAACTCGTGTTGGATCAGCAGTGGTTATCAGTGTTATCAGAGTCGTGTTGTCTGCAAGCAGAGGCATGGGAAGTTCGTTCAGAGTAAACGCAAGTAACAGCACAACGCAAGCAACAGCACAACGCAAGCAACAGCACAACGCAAGCTACAGCACAACGCAAGCTACAGCACAACGCAAGCTACAGCACAACGCAAGCAACGGCACAACGCAAGCAACGGCACAACGCAAGCAACGGCACAACGCAAGCAACGGCACAACGCAAGCAACGGCACAACGCAAGCAACGGCACAACGCAAGCAACGGCACAACGCAAGCAACGGCACAACGCAAGCAACGGCACAACGCAAGCAACGGCACAACGCAAGCAACGGCACAACGCAAGCAACGGCACAACGCAAGCAACGGCACAACGCAAGCAACGGCACAACGCAAGCAACGGCACAACGCAAGCAACGGCACAACGCAAGCAACGGCACAACGCAAGCAACGGCACAACGCAAGCAACGGCACAACGCAAGCAACGGCACAACGCAAGCAACGGCACAACGCAAGCAACGGCACAACGCAAGCAACGGCACAACGCAAGCAACGGCACAACGCAAGCAACGGCACAACGCAAGCAACGGCACAACGCAAGCTACAGCACAACGCAAGCAACAGCACAACGCAAGCAACAGCACAACGCAAGCAACAGCACAACGCAAGCAACAGCACAACGCAAGCAACAGCACAACGCAAGCAACAGCACAACGCAAGCAACAGCACAACGCAAGCAACAGCACAACGCAAGCAACAGCACAACGCAAGCAACAGCACAACGCAAGCAACAGCACAACGCAAGCAACAGCACAACGCAAGCTACAGCACAACGCAAGCAACAGCACAACGCAAGCAACAGCACAACGCAAGCAACAGCACAACGCAAGCAACAGCACAAAACAAGCAACAGCACAACGCAAGCTACAGCACAACGCAAGCTACAGCACAACGCAAGCTACAGCACAACGCAAGCAACAGCACAATACAAGCTACAGCACAACGCAAGCAACGGCACAACGCAAGCAACAGCAAAACGCAAGCAACAGCACAATACAAGCAACGGCACAACGCAAGCTACAGCACAACGCAAGCAACAGCACAACGCAAGCAACAGCACAATACAAGCAACAGCACAATACAAGCTACAGCACAACGCAAGCTACAGCATAACGCAAGCAACGGCACAACACAAACAACAACACAACGCAAGCAACGGCACAACACAAGCAACAACACAACGCAAGCAACGGCACAACACAAGCAACAACACAACGCAAGCAACAGCACAATACAAGCTACAGCACAATACAAGCTACAGCACAACGCAAGCTACAGCACAACGCAAGCAACAGCACAACGCAAGCAACAGCACAACGCAAGCAACAGCACAACGCAAGCAACAGCACAACGCAAGCAACGGCACAACACAAGCAACAGCACAACGCAAGCAACAGCACAACGCAAGCAACGGCACAACGCAAGCAACAGCACAACGCAAGCAACAGCACAACGCAAGCAACAGCACAACGCAAGCAACAGCACAACGCAAGCAACAGCACAACGCAAGCAACAGCACAATACAAGCTACAGCACAACGCAAGCAACAGCACAACGCAAGCAACAGCACAACGCAAGCAACAGCACAACGCAAGCAACAGCACAACGCAAGCAACAGCACAACGCAAGCAACAGCACAACGCAAGCAACAGCACAACACAAGCAACAGCACAACGCAAGCAACAGCACAACGCAAGCAACAGCACAACGCAAGCAACGGCACAACGCAAGCAACGGCACAACACAAGCAACAACACAACGCAAGCAACAGCACAATACAAGCTACAGCACAACGCAAGCAACAGCACAACGCAAGCAACAGCACAACGCAAGCAACAGCACAACGCAAGCAACAGCACAACGCAAGCTACAACACAACGCAAGCTACAACACAACGCAAGCAACGGCACAACGCAAGCTACAACACAACGCAAGCAACGGCACCACGCAAGCAACAGCACAACGCAAGCAACAGCATAATACAAGCTACAGCACAACGCAAGCTACAGCACAACGCAAGCTACAGCACAACGCAAGCAACGGCACAACACAAGCAACGGCACAACACAAGCAACGGCACAACACAAGCAACGGCACAACATAAGCTACAGCACAACGCAAGCTACAGCACAACACAAGCAACAGCACAACCCAAGCAACGGCACAACACAAGCTACAGAACAACGCAAGCAACAGCACAACGCAAGCAACGGCACAACGCAAGCAACAGCACAACGCAAGCAACAGCACAATACAAGCTACAGTACAACGCAAGCTACAGCACAACGCAAGCTACAGCACAACGCAAGCTACAGCACAACGCAAGCAACGGCACAACGCAAGCAACGGCACAACACAAGCATCAGCACAATACAAGCTACAGCACAACGCAAGCTACAGCACAACGCAAGCAACGGCACAACGCAAGCAACAGCACAACGCAAGCAACAGCACAATACAAGCTACAGCACAACGCAAGCTACAGCACAACGCAAGCTACAGCACAACGCAAGCAACGGCACAACGCAAGCAACGGCACAACACAAGCAACAGCACAATACAAGCTACAGCACAACGCAAGCTACAGCACAACGCAAGCAACGGCACAACGCAAGCAACGGCACAACGCAAGCAACGGCACAACACAAGCAACAGCACAATCCAAGCTACAGCACAACGCAAGCTACAGCACAACGCAAGCTACAGCACAACGCAAGCAACAGCACAACGCAAGCAACAGCACAACGCAAGCTACAGCACAACGCAAGCAACAGCACAACGCAAGCAACAGCACAACGCAAGCAACAGCACAACGCAAGCTACAGCACAATACAAGCTACAGCACAACGCAAGCTACAGCACAACGCAAGCTACAGCACAACGCAAGCTACAGCACAACGCAAGCAACAGCACAACGCAAGCAACAGCACAACGCAAGCAACAGCACAACGCAAGCTACAGCACAATACAAGCTACAGCACAACGCAAGCTACAGCACAACGCAAGCTACAGCACAACGCAAGCAACAGCACAACGCAAGCTACAGCACAACGCAAGCTACAGCACAACGCAAGCAACAGCACAACGCAAGCTACATCACAATACAAGCTACAGCACAACGCAAGCAACAGCACAATACAAGCTACAGCACAACGCAAGCAACAGCACAACGCAAGCAACAGCACAACGCAAGCAACAGCACAACGCAAGCAACAGCACAACGCAAGCAACAGCACAATACAAGCTACAGCACAACGCAAGCTACAGCACAACGCAAGCAACAGCACAACGCAAGCTACATCACAATACAAGCTACAGCACAACGCAAGCAACAGCACAATACAAGCTACAGCACAACGCAAGCAACAGCACAACGCAAGCAACAGCACAACGCAAGCAACAGCACAATACAAGCTACAGCACAACGCAAGCTACAGCACAACGCAAGCTACAGCACAACGCAAGCAACAGCACAACGCAAGCAACAGCACCACACATCGCATTGAGAATCTGAATCTCTGTCATAAAAAATATTGCCTCGATTTTTCGTTCACCGATTTCGTTCAGTTCATTAAAGCAATAGCATAACTTGAGCGGGAAAAATCCTCCTCGAACGCAGAGTCTCCTTCGTAAAGCCAAGGCTTCATGGTTTGGATGGCAGACATAATGCAGAATCTTATGGAAACAACAACTCTTACTGAACAATTTTCGTAACATGTAACATTGGATGATATTTGAATAAAATAAAAAATGGCATTCCTGGAGTTAAATCTTTTAGTAATAGCGCAGTAAGTTTTGAACTCAGACCCGTTGTTAAAATCGAGGTAAAAATGCAGCGGGAGGCTTAAGGTAAACGTAAGATAATCGAAGAAAAATGTATTTCATTAAGTTCAGGTGGCAGGTAATTGATTAAAAGTTTTAGCCTCCCTTTACCACAACAAGGATGTTCAAAGAGAGGAAGGATGAGGGCACAATTTAGTGTTGAGCTATAAGGGAAAGAAGCAGTAAGACAAGAAGGAAGGTTATGAGACAAGATAAAAGTTGAAGATGAAAGTAGTAGTAGGTGCAGAAAAACAGTACAGCAGTGAACCAAAAAAATATGGTCCGTAGCAAAACAAAAAACCTATTCTATTTCAACAAAAAGGCCTACCTAACCTTTAGCACGGGACCTCACATAAGCCCCCTGGGAGCCCTAATTCCCATACATTCTATATTTGTATCCCCCCCGAGGGTGGCAGGCAATTGACCAGACGGAATGACTACGCTCTCAGAAATAGAAATAGCCTCAAGCCAAGATCAGTCAGATTGCACTGACCAAGTTCATGATAGCTCAAAAACAATCTTCGTGGGTTCAAATTGCGTAGTTTTACGGACTTATTGCTGTTTCAGGGGGAACCTTAAAAAATTTACAAACTCATTGTTTGAGGACGCTGGAGGCCATGATTGGAAAGTTCGTTTTTACGACTCTGAAGTGAGGTGAAATTTGCTTGGCTGGAAATTGTCCATACCCACGAGGACTGATGTGCCCCTTCACTTATGCTTCTAATTTCTCGAATAATTTTCTAGCCTGAATGAAGATATTTAATCTTACCCGTTGCGATAACTTTAACAGTCTGTACTTTCAAATTTCAATGGTAACTCCGACGTTATAATAATTGTAGCTACATATATCAGGAAATCTAGATTAAGCAACATTAGAAATATATTGCCCTCAATCGTTTGTTTTCGACTAGTGACATGGGTATTACAATACTCATGTGCGTGTATCATTCAAGCGTATTTTCTTTAAGATATTTTAAAAACCAATGATGTTCCATCTTTTTTGTACCATCTTTTTAGTACGATCTTTATTTGTACCATCTTTATTTGTACCATCTTTATTTGTACCATCTTTATTTGTACCATCTTTATTTGTACCATCTTTATTTGTACCATCTTTATTTGTACCATCTTTATTTGTACCATCTTTATTTTTACCATCTTTATTTGTACCATCTTTATTTGTACCATCTTTATTTGTACCATCTTTATTTGTACCATCTTTATTTGTACCATCTTTATTTGTACCATCTTTATTGGAAACAAACTGTTTTTCTTTTTTCTTAAGTTTTGCGTCATCGCTGGACATCCTATCACCTTTCCTTGCATAGACGCGAAAGCAAAACACAAAACAAAGCAATACACTTCACCGCGCAAAACCCACGACCAGCGATTAGAATATAAAGTTCATCTCCAGCACGCCTGGTAACTGCGCACATGCCAATGTCAGCCGCACCAAGGGAATCCTTACCACGACACGGTCCGGGCAGACAAGCGTAAAAAAAGAAACGCAGACGCCAAAATAAAAGTAACACAGACGCCCCCCCAAAAAAAAACACACACACAGACGAAAATGTGGTGGCTGCAGTTCTCAGCTGAGACCCACGAAATGGCCAAGTCGAAATTGCGCATGAAGGGCACGCAACTAGTGACAAAAACTCGCCAGACTACTCACTCATGCAAGATCTTATACATGCTCCACACACACACACGCAAGATCTTATTGCACTCACCACAAGAAAGCGGGTGGAATTCGAGATCATCAAAAAGATCCAGGAGTAAATGATGTTACTCTGGGTTATTAAGAAGTAATTTAACACGTTAAGTGCAGCGGGTTAAACTGAAGTTCCATAACCAACTCAAATTTACAGTCATTTGTAGTAAGAAATTTTGAAAATAGCAAACATGAACTGGATCATGCCTTCATTTAGCTCTCATTTAGTGTTTATAAAAATATGAGTCAGTAACTGCTGGTCGGTCAGCAGCATTATGAAAATCATCTAAGTGACCACCAGTGGGTCACGCAGCACTTAACGTGTTAAGGGAAGAACACATTTCAGACACACGTGGTATTTCAGGGAAACGAGAGAAAAGGAGAGTTCACACGCCCTCGTAACGAACTTAACCGAGACTCAAAAGCATTATCATGTATGTACTTCAGAGTAAAAAGAAGAGGAAAGATGAAGTCCTCCGAACAATCCCACAAAATTTACTAAGAGCGCTTAATTCATCTATGTTCCCTGACGAATACTAGCCCTAGTATGTTTTGAATATTGTTATTGTTTGAATATCGGTAAAGTAAAGTAATGAGCGATACTCGTCAGTGCAATCCTGTAAGCCTCTAAGGCAGAGGTTCTAAACCAGGGGCAAATTTACCCCCGGGAAGTAAAAAATAATGTAATAGGGGGTAACTAATTGAAGTACATGATAATTTAAAAAACAATTCGATCGCATGTAATTTTGTACAATGAGAAAGAATGCAAAGTAGGTCTGTGTGTGTTTTGTATGGAGGTAGGGGGTAAATGGAGAAATACTTAAAGCTGAGGTGAGGGTCAATGAAGGAAGAAATCTTGAGCATGGCTGCTCCAAGGGCATACTCTCATCTACTGCAGTAGTTCCTGTTTTAATTTGAGGGGAAATGTTTCATTGCTAATAGATAGTCAAACTGTTTAGATCAGGAATAATAACGATTTTCACCACTACGTTGAATAATTGATACTAAATACCTGTAAACGCTACTATCGATTTCCTTCCTTTCAATTACGCATGAGCTCACATAACCAATAAATTTCTACAAGCAAGGGACGCCTAACAAGCGTCAATTATGCAGCACCCAAGGAGGCGCGCAAACTGCATTAACACGAGTCCAACAACAAATCCTTGTGAGAGGCTGCGCCAATGCGTTTCTGTCATCACGAAGCGAAACTTGTGGCCACTACAGGATTCTCTGCAGCATTTAATTTGACGTTGCCGGCTTAAAAGGACTCGGTGTTCAGCAAAGAACAGCACTGGCAGATCACTAAGCAGACTTCAAGCAGGCTTGCATTATGTTTCAATCATGGTTATCCCTGCGCATGCAGTCACCGTGACAGGGTGAATTGGGCGTAGAGAGTACTGTAGAAGCAGCTTTTAATTAATTTGCAGTCCCCTGTCGATGTCAGTTTTAGAAGGAATCAGTGTTCAGCAAAGAACAGCGCAGGCAGCTCATTAAGCAAACTTTACGCATCATGCTTCAGTCATGGTTATCCCTGCGCAGTCACGGTGACAGGGTGAAGTGGGTATAGAGAGTATGCACTGCGAACACAGGGACTGGTTAAAAAGGCCCTATCCATGATGAAGAGAACATTGAGCCTCGCATGCGATGTCATCGGTAAACATAACTGCAGCTCGCGTCTCAGCTTCAGACGCAATCAGGGAGTGAGTTAGCATCTACGCAGCGATGGTCTCGGGATCTGGCGTGTACAAACACGCCTTTATTTTGCTGCGGTCGACTGGCATCGTCTTCACAGGATGTCGAGAGGGTGGGTCACCGACTGCGTCATGCCCTTGCATTGTGCGTGTGTCTAAGAATTTTAATACAAGGAAACGAATGCTCTCGCATCGAGATTTTGCAGTCAGATATTTTAGTAATTATACTCTTTTCGATCGATTTGTGATAACTTGTTAATACTTTTGACTTAGCACTGATTATTTTTCAACACTTATTCGTATTGAAGAGAATGCATGCTGGGCAACATGACTTTAAAAATTAGGTTACCACTTGGTTCCTTTAATTACTGCAGAAACTGAAAGTATTCTGTTCTAAGAACTATTTACTATTGTACAGGCAAGTTGAAGAATTATCTTCAGCATCCAGAAGTGCAATTACCACAACATAACAACAAATTACCAATAGCGCCACAACTTCTTAAGAACAATTGTAACGAAACATGTTCTAACTCCGATAAAACGTAACACTCACAAGAATGTTCCCACACAGCAATTGCAAAGAATTCTAATTCACGAAAATAAGACGCCATTATTACATCTGTACAAAATCCATCAATTTTTCAGAGAAGAACATATTTCACTTCGTAAAGTCGCTACATGAGTTTGCAGCTATAAAAATAACACATCATTGCTACACGAGTACAAAATCCATCAATTCTTCAAGGCAGAAAATGTTTCCAGAGTCGCTAAATGCGCTTACAGCACCAGGTGCGGAACACGTGATAGAAATATATGTTCACGACCACGCGCAGGGAGAGCTCAGGTGTCGGCAAGTTTAACTGCGATGTGAAGTTATCGACAAGTCCTGAGGAAGTTCTACAGCTTGAAGTGACTTCCGCAACCATAAACGGATTTCCGCTTTTATCTCGGGATTTACTCGTCTGGAGACAGACCTCGATTGATCTGCGTAAGGTGTAAATGCGTGGATCAGACCGTGCTTAGATCAAATTGTTCTATTGCACGAGTAAATCACCGAATTGAAGGATCTTTAAAAAGTCTTTCCCTATATGAAAACACAAGAAATCTTTTTCTCCACGAATTAGTCATCGTGTTTGTGTCAAATGTCGAATAAGCTTTTCACATACGGCGCGGTCAAAAACGCGTTAGCCAACAACTCAAATCCTCGCAACTAGAGCGTCCTTTTGAAGTCTTCATCCGTTTATTTTACTAGCTGGTTATATGCTACGCACTTTTCCATATCATTGAAACATTATCTGGAACGAATATACCTTTCCTCTTATTTTTTCACATTTTCACAAAAAAAAATCTTTCGGTCAAAGCAAGCGTCCTTCGGTAAAACTGACATGCATCAGTGTTTATAGAGCGCAAACAGCAAAGGAATATTTACATACACCTCAAAAACGTTTTGAATGACACTAATAATACTGCAAGAAATTGAATCCATTCAGTTATAAGCTTCGTCAAGAACACCTGAGCTTCTAGATACAAGTGAAATGTTCTTAGAACTCGTACGTTGTATTACGGGAAAGATCAGATTTGGTGAGATGTCAGTTTACACTTCAGCTGCGGGAGGTAAGATTAGATTATAGGTTAGTTTAAGCCTCCCTAACCGCTACAAAAAAAGAGCGTATCGATGGAGGAAGGAGAGAGGCACCATTTAGATATTAGGGAATGCGGAATCTATGCACACGGTGCCTAGAAACATTGAATTGAGATTGAAATTTATGAAACAAGATAATAGTTGAAGAAAGGAGTACGTGCTGAAAAACAGGACAGCAGTGAACCGAGAAAAAAGTGGTTCTTAACATAACTAAACACATTTTATTTAAATGAAAAGAAGGCCTACCTAACTCGCAGCTCGGACCCTCACACATTCTCCCCCTGGGAGCGGTAATTCCCATAGATACAGATTAGATTATTATTAGTTAGTTTAAGCCTCCCTATCCGCCCCAAAGGCAATCCAGAAAGAGGAAGGAGGAAGGCACCATTTAGTATGGAGTTGAGGGAACGCGGAATCTACGCACAAGGTGCATAAAAAATTAAGATGAGAAAGAAGTTCATGAACAAGATAAAAGTTGAAGAAGAAAGTAGTAGATGCTGAACAACAGGACAGCAGTGAACCGAAAAAAGATGGTCCAAAACACAACAAAAACCCTGTTCTACCTCAACAAAAAGAGACATACCTAACCTGTAGCTCGGGCCCTCACATAATAGTCAACACTAGAGAAACCCACGATCTACAGAAATGACACGTACATTGCGTAACAAAGACCTACATGTGCGGGTTTCACACGGAAAATGCGTAAAAAAATGTCTACTACGCCACCGACGGCCTTGACAACCGCGCCAAGAACGTGCGCAGCCGAAGTCAACTGAGTTGGCTAAAAGAAAAAGAAGAACAAAATTAATGAATTCATTCATTATAAATTAGTTTTAGCCTCCCTTTACCGCAACAAGATGTTCAAAGAGATGAAGGAAGAAGGCCCCATTTAGCATGGAGTTAAGGAAACGTGGAATCTATGCACAAAGGGTGATCACGCAAAGGGTCCCGTGCGCATAAAAACAGTAATATAAGAAGGAAAGTTATGAAGCAAGATACAAGTTGAGGAAAAAAATCAGAGGCGCTAAAAACAGGACAGCAGTGAACCAGCGCTAAAAACAGGACAGCAGTGAACCAAAAAACAGGTGGTCCTTAACAAAACGAAGAAAAAGTTTTTATTTCAACATAAAGGAAGCCTACCTAACTCTCAGCTCCGGACCTCACAGTTCCTCCCAGGGAGCGCTAACTCCCATAGATACAACAGCTGTATCCCCCTGAGGGGTCCATCATGAACAACTTAAATCCATTATTAAAAAATAAAGCAAAAAATTTCAAATCAAGATGTAAAATTCTTTTTGTGCCATGAAAATCCTCCGGCAACGTCAGAGGTTTTGTCAAAGCAAAATAACCTTTAGCCGGTCAAGCCGGTACCCATTTCAGACACCTGGGTAGAGTGGGGAATTGTGGCCGAGTTCTCTATTTCCTATCGGGGGGAATGACCGGGCGGCACCACAAGTCAGTGAACGCTTCGAGCAGCAAAAGGAGTTGCATTTCAAGTTCACATAGCAGGAGTGACACATAGCAGGAGTGACACACACAGAAAAGCGGATGCAATGAAGAGGGAGAGTGCCAGTCGTCGGAGCCAGGCTAATTTTAAACGTAGAATTGGCGGGCGTCTCCGCCGTCGGACGATGCGCGGAGAAACGGTGACGTCGCTGGGGAGAAAACCGTGAGGCAACGGGGAGCGACTCCTCCCCTTCCTCACAACGTCGTCTGCAGGGGAATGGTCATCCCCTTCGGCTGGGGTGACGCCAGAAAGCCAACTTACTTATGGAAGCACAAAATGCAGTAGAATGTTAGAAGAAATACTCTCGACACAGAAGAACCGAAGTGCAAGCTGCCATACACCGTTGTACGTACGGCGTACGACGAAACGAGGGGACACTAACAAATCGACAAAAAAGAAAAGAAAATCCATTCAAAAAAACATTTATTTCCAAAAATTCCAGTTATTGAAAAACGAAAAATTAACACGGAAGTTTTGCCCGAAGCTCATTCTTCGACATTTTTGAGAACCTTGAACGTCACGAATAGGTGTTTTGACAACTGCTCATCTCACAAGTTACAGGAAATTACCTTGAATTGATTAATGCCAGGAATAGATAGATGTTGTAACAACTGCTCATCTCACAAGTTACAGGAAATTACCTTGAATTGATTAATGCCAGGAATAGATAGATGTTGTAACAACTGCTCATCTCACAAGTTACAGGAAATTACCTTGAATTGATTAATGCCAGGAATAGATAGATGTTGAAACAACTGTTCATCTCACAAGTTACAGGAAATTACCTTGAATTGATTAATGCCAGGAATAGATAGATGTTGTAACAACTGCTCATCTCACAAGTTACAGAAAATTAACCTGCATTGATTCAAGCCCCGAATATGCCCTTGCTACATTTTCTGACGCAAGCGCGGGCCTCGCCGAGTCAACAGCCCGCGTTTAGACCTGCCACGTCATCTGTATCGATTTGTTTCCTAAAGCATACGGAGCGGAGGGAACTTGCGATTCTTTTGTTCATACTAAAGCGGCGGGTGCAGCGCACAAGTCCAGTGAATTTTGGGGAACGCAATGGAGGCAGTGAATCAACCTAGAAGGGTTCATGTCTTGTGCTTCTTAAGTTATTATGTTAGTTTAAGGAATCTATCCTCGTAAGTCATCTTTATGAATTGCAGACCACGCATGATCAATGCACAAGGTGTGTTCCCACACAGGATACCATGTCATAGAAACATCAAGTAAGGGCGGGGGAGGAAGGAAGGGCAAAACATGAAATCGAGGCAAGCATGAAAACTATAGGAAAGGAGGCACGAAAGATAGAAGTGCCGAGGGGCTTTCTATAGCTGAGGTGACCTAACAGTATTCCCCCATGGGAGTGCCAGTCCAAGCAGCATATATAAACAAACCTAGCTGACCCAAGTCTATTGGCTATCTTACGCCTCCTGAGAAGCCGCATGCTGTCAAAAAAGCGGAGCAACATTTCTATGACAACCTTCGATGAGCTTTTAACACTTTGACTGCGACGTGCGCCACCGGTGGTACACGGAGATAATTTCCATAATGCTGCTGACCGACCAGTAGTCGCAAATTCAATTTTCATAAATTCTTAATCAAAGCTAAGTGAAGGCACGATCCAGTTCATGTTTGGTATTTTACAAATAGTTTCACTACAATTGACTTTAAATTTGAGTTTGGCATTGAACTTAATATTTAGTAGTCCCAGTCAAAGTGTTGATTAATTTTATTTTTCAGAAATTTATGGTAATAATTGAACAGAATTATAGGAACACGAAATCGGGTTATGACGAATTAAAGAAAATTCTAGTTCAAGTCGTTCAAACTCTGCAGAACGTGATGTCAGAGGGAGAAAATGCCAGGATTGAATTTATTTTAACGAGTCTCATTTTCGCAAGGTACTAAGAGAAATTTTTCTATCACCTTGTAATTTATTTCCTACCACCTTGTAGTACAATTTCCTTAATGTCATAAAATTTAATACATCCTCGCAACCGAATAGAAGCCTCGCATTGCTCTTCATTCAACAATATACGAAAAGCACGTCCCACGAGCATTGATTTTGATGAATAATTTTGACGGGCACTCAGTGCGTTAGTGACCAACTACAAATAGTTACCTAACCTTTAGCTCAGGACCTCACCTATTCCCCTTGGGAGCGCTAATTCCCATGGGAACACTATTGCTGTATCCTCCAGAGGGGACGTCGCACGTAAATTTAACACGGAGCGGCCATAGAAGGATTCACAGTCACAGAATTCCTCTAATTTTAAAGACAAAACAAGAAAAGGCTTCAATACTCGTAACCGAGTCCAACGAAATTCAAGGGTACGACTTTTGATGCAATGACAACCAAGACTGTTAGGCAAGAGTTCCCGATAGACGTACATAGGCGCCAGAAAGTAACTCCGCACTGCCTTATTCGTTATTATATTTTAAATTCTAGCAAATATAACTAATTTGAAGCAAACTTTACACCATAAAATTCTACGCCTTTTAATCTATAGATATGCATTCTCAAATTTATTTTTCTGCCATCCAGTAACTGTGTAGGCGTCATTTTATATGAAATGTAAAAAGTCTCCAGGACAAAAAGAAACTCCGCATGTTAGGATTTCGATGTAAATATGCTACAGTCTCCGCTTTTAAAGCTGCGATCGGGCATTTGTAATTGTTATCAGTGCTAGTGAAGACCATAAAGTGCTAAAATCTTTAATAAATTTTAGTCATGCCTCGTCTTTCCGTTGATAACCGCAAGGAGATAATTAAACTACACAACAATGGAATATCTAACCGTGAAATTGGTCGTCGGTTGAATTGTGACGAAAAAACCGTCCGGCTAACATTGCAAAAGCATCAAAAGACTGGCAGCGTTCATGACATCCCAAAATGTGGACGTCCAAGGGTGACATTGGCCAGAGAAGATCATGCCTTCAAGATCCGGAGTCTTCGCAACAGATTTGAAAGTGCCCCAGAGCATCGTAAAGAGTGTGGTCTTATTGGAAAGTGCTCTGTGTCAACTGTCAAGAATCGGCTGAAAGAGTTTAAGCTAAGGGGATGCATTGCCAGACGTAAACCAATGATATCCGCAAAGAACAGAAAGCGTCGCTTGAATTTCACTAAGAGCCATGAAGAAACAGACGCTTTTTTCTGGAGCAAAGTTCTGTTTAGTGATGAATGCAAATTCAATGGGCTTAGAAGGGATGACAGGCAATACGTTAGACGCTACAAGGGCGAAGAATTTAAACCCAGGTGTACGGTATCGACGCTGCAAGGTGTTGGTGGATCCGTGATGGTCTGGGGTGTCATCAGTGTTTATGGTCCCGGGCCTCTAGTTAGGCTGGAAGGCAGAGTAAACTCCACGAAATACCTCCAAATGCTGGGACAACACTTTATTGATTATTTTGAAAGTCTTCCAAATGAAGAATGCATTTTTATGCAGGATAATGCGCCTATCCACACGGCTCGTAATGTGAAAAACTTTCTTCGGGAGCGCAATATCCCCAGTTTGAATTGGCCTGCTCAATCTCCAGACCTTAATCCTATTGAGAATGTTTGGCATAACATCAAGCACAAACTACGGCACGAAAACATTAGAAATTTGGAAGAACTTTGGGGTAAAATAAAAGAGGAGTGGGACAGTCTGGATCAAGAGTATTGCCGTAGGTTGATCGAGGGCATGCCGAAGAGATTGAGGGCTGTTAAGGCACAGAAAGGTTATGCTACTAAATATTAACCTAATGAATATGACAAATCACCAGAATTGTTCAACATTGTTCTTTAATTAAAGTTTTTTTGTTGTGCGGAGTTTCTTTTTGTCCTGCGGACTTTGACCATTTCATATAAATTGACGCCTACACAGTTACTGGGTGGCAGAAAAATAAATTTGAGAATGCACATCTATAGATTAAAAGGCGTAGAATTTTATGGTGTAAAATTTGCTTCAAATGATTAGTTATATTTGCAATAATTTAAAATATAATAAAAAATAAGGCAGTGCAGAGTTACTTTCTGGCGCCTATGTACAATGTTTGCCAAGTCATCATCAATTCCAGTGTCTCACACGGGAAATGCTCGGCAGTATTGTTGCTTGAGACGCTGTTTTCTGCCGTCGATGTCGAAAGAGCAACAACAAGTTACAAGAATTTCGCTATCTTGCTGACGGTAGCGCACACGAACGATATCTGACGTGCTGCTCATGCTTCCTTTGCTCGTAGCGCTGCGGTGGTCTCAAGGCTAGCGAGACAATTTTTTGCAGTTCAATAAATACATTGACCGAAATTGGTAAAAATAAGATTAGATTATTAATAAGCTTAAGCCTCCCTATCAGCAACAAAGGCGATCCAAAGAGGAAGGAAGGAAGGAGGCACCATTTAGTATGGAGTTAAGGGAACTCGGAATCTATGCAGAAAGGGCGTAGAAACAGTAAGATGAGAAAGAAGTTCATGAAACAAGATCAAAGTTGAAGAAGAAAGTAGTAGGTGTTGAAAAAACAGGACAGCAGTGAACCCAAAAAAAGTTGATCCGTAACAAAACAAAAACCTATTTTATTTTAACAAAAACAGCCTACCTAACCTTTAGCTCGGGCCCTCACATTGTCCCCCTGGGAGCGTTAATTCCCATAGATACAATAGTTGTATCCCCTGAGGGGTCCAAAGCTCCCAGCAAATGCCTGAATGTTATCAACAAAACAAAATTTACAAAATTTAATAATTTTTTAATGCTTTTTAAAAGCTGTTCAGGAAAATGAAAGCTGTTCAAAATACATGCAGCAGTTTTTCTTTGTCTCTAGCCTTGCGAAATATATTGGAGTGCGAGGCTACGACTCAAACAACGCTGGAGGAAGAAAATTTATAACTCAATGGAACAGAAGAATTTGTCCGCCCTAACTCAACAGAGTGATAGACGTAATCGTAAAAAAACAGAACATAAAATTTATGTGCTATGACACACGCTGTCAAGTCTAAATGAAGACGTAAGTAGGTTGTACATCCAGCTGATGTCCCCATGTATAAGTATCAAGTAAAAATGTTTTAATGTTAAGGTGTTTTTAAAACCAATGTCCAACATTCCATGTTTGAACTATTGGAAATAAACTTTTTCTTTTAAAAATCAATGTCCAACATTCCATGTTTGAACTTCATTGGATATAAACTGTAATTCTTTTCCAATTTTTTCCGGTTTCAGTGGCGCATTCGCCGCACCACCATCACACAAGCGGAGGCAGGCCGAAAGTAAACACAGACCCACAAGCGTAAAAAAACAACAGGGCACCGAAACACGGAGAGAAGAAGGAGGTCATGCAACGCAGCCTCTATGCCTCAGGCTGCTATTATTGTCGCGCTGGTGAAGGATTTAAACAATTTAAACAAAAATAAGGATTCATAAGAAATCGCACTTGGGTTCTGCCACACTGGGCGGCGAAGGAGAATAGTTTTTCACCGCAGGGTTGCCAGATTGGCTATTTGATTGCCAATTTACTCATAATTGGCCATTTTTTGAACTCCGTTGCCATGAAAAATTCGCTTGGCCATTTTTAAAAATATCGCACGATTCATGAAACAGAAGACCTACAACATCTCGAGGAGGCTGTCGTCATAACGATGTCAAGGTGAGTAAAAATTTTATTATAAGTGATTTTTAAATGATTATTTGTCTATTTAACTTTTAACGAGCCACTTTTAACGAGAAATGATGGCCATTTTGGCCATCATTTCTCGTTAAAAGTGGCCATGAGCTGACTGATTTATCTGGCAACCCTGTTTCCGCGCACTCGACCGAAATTAATTAATCGAACGAGCGACCCTAACCTATTTTTCGCAGACAGGGATTCTCAGCCACATATTTATTTATATATTAACACGCTCCCCGCGTATTGGACCATATGTGTACCAATAGGTAAATAGCTCATTCGCGTAACGGTATAAATGGATGACATTTATCGCTTTCGTGACCTTTATCAAAAGTAACTTATCATACGAGGTGAAATGTTGTCGAGCAATTGTATTTTTCATATTTCTTAGGAATGATAAAAATGTATTCGAGCAATAAGGTCGATTTACCAATTCTGCGGCATATTTCCTAACCAAATCAACCAACCAACGCGGGGAACGTGTTAATGTTACCCACGTTCTTTTGATTTGTGAATTTTTCTAAATTGTGCTCCACGGTTCCTTAATATTATTATGTTATTAATTATAGTTTATTATTATTCCCACGGTTCCTCAAAGATTATTTCCTCGCATACATCGTATAAGAAATAAGCATTTTTCTTGAGCCCCTTATTTCGGAACCCAATACTCGAGATCCAATTCTTGTAACGAAACACGCCGATGAAATTTGTTACAAAATCTAAAAACAAACAATGAAAGTATGACAATACGTCATTAACAATGAGCTAACTCTTGATAACACGAGTTATAAACAGAACAAATTATAAAAAATTAGAAGTTTGAACATTAGTAACCAATACGTTTCCAAACCAATGGAAACACTCCATTATTAGACCGTTGCACAAAAGTGGTGACCTAAATACAGCATCAAACTACAGGCCCATCAGTCTTTTGCCTGTCATGTCCAAACTACCGAAGAAAGTGGTGACAAATCAACTTTCATTTCACCTGGACGAGTCAAATTTACTCCACCAAAATCAATATGCCTATAGAAGAAATACTAGCACTCAAGACGCTCTGCTCAATATATCTGAAAAAATATACAGTGACCTAGATCAAAAGAATGTAACACTCTTGCTACTACTCGATCTCTCTAAGGCGTTCGATAGCGTCCAACATGAAAGACTTCTACGTAAAATACTGAACTTGGGAATAGACACGCAATGGTTTGAAAGTTACTTGTCAAATCGATCTCATGCAGTCCGCATAGAAAACAAATTGTCCCCATTCATTCAAAACAATTTTGGTGTTCCCCAAGGATCCATTCTTGGTCCGCTACTGTTTTCTATTTTCATTAATGATTTCCCTCCAATGCCTTCTAACACACGGATCTCTATGTATGCAGATGATGTTCAAATTGCAATAACAAGTTCTGCATCGGAAATACCACAGACGCAAATTAAAGCCGAAACTTTACTGACTAGCCTGAAATCATGGTACGACCGAAATGGTCTCAAATTAAATGCTAACAAAACACAATGCATCATTTTTGGATCCAAAGATGCAATTAAAAAAACTTCAGATCTTACTCTTGCAGTTGGAAATGATAAAATTAATGCATCAGAAAAAGTTAAAAATCTAGGTATCTGGTTCGATAGAAATTTGTCCTTCAAATCTCACGTTGAGACTACTTGCAACAAAATCTACGGAACTTTAATGTTTTTTCATCGAATAAAAAGTATGCTAGACGAAAAATCCAGATTATTAGCCATTCAATCCCTTGTGTTATCGCGCATTGACTACTGCAGCCTAGTATGGGGAGACTTACCTCAATACCTTCAAAGGGACTTACAAAAATGCATGAATTTTGCAGCCAAGGTGGTATGCAACGGTAATTTCAAAAGACGTGATCACGTAACCCCTCTCCTCAATAAACTCGGCTGGATCCCTATCCAAGAAAGGCTCCTCATGCAGAAGGCCCAATACGTATTCTCCTCGTTATATCTTCCTCAGAGCAATGCTGAGATAGTGCGTTTCCATCCACCCACTGTAACCAATCAAAAACCGAACAGAAACAATAATGTCTTAGTCAACTATCGTTCATCTCACTTAGGGCAGAAGGCTCTGTCCATATCAGGCGCCTTACTGTGGAACAAACTTCCCCTGAGTATTAAAGTCCCTCAAAGACCGAGAGAATTTAAAGCCAAAATAACTCGTCATCTTGTGTCTCAATAATAATCCTTAGTTACAGAACATACTGAATGAGTACTGACGAATCTCATTTACCAGGTATCTCCATTGCTGAACAATCTCCCTCGCTCATTGTGTTATAATTCAAGACATCAAACAACAGTTTTGAAGTATGCGTAGGTATTATGATTTGACCGCCTATACGTTGTCATTTGCAAACATGCTTACTTGTATATGTGTGTACGTATATAGGTGTATGTGCGCATATGGGTGTGTATATGTGCACGTACAACTGTGTGCACTAGAGTAGATGAACCAGTCGAAGGTGCATTTTATGTCATTCCTCTCCGTTTCTGTGCAAGCATCAAACTAGACCGTCATGGTACCTATGTGTGTGTGTGTTGATCAATTACAGACATTCTGCACCATATTACAAAGATAATGTATTTTTTCTAATATGAAATTGTAAAGCATCCATGTAAAAAAAAATAAATTCGTTGTGTGATCATCCATTTATACTGCAGTAATATACTTATTCGGCCTATAGTTATATGCTTATAATAATGTGATACCTATGTTTGTTTATCAATTGACGACAATTTGCGCCATATTTCAAAGATAATGTGATTTTTTTTTCTAATATGAAACCATTATAGGACATTAAGGTTTTCTTTCTTATTCACGTCCCACAATCGTTTTCATGTTTCTGACTTAAGTAGACTGTTTTGTGCCACTATTTTTAGTACGAAATTTTATAAAATTCATGCTATAATAAAAGATATTTTCTCCGTTTCCCTCGATTGGAATTCTGGTTTATACTGACTAGTTTACGCTGATATTTGCGCACATGCTTACTTGTGTAAATGTGTACGTGTCCACGCTATGCGTATGACACTCTGTAGAATGCGTATGTATTGCCTCGATGTATAGAAATGCATTTGCGTATGCTTACGAGTCAGGTGTAAATATGTGCGTGGGTATATGTGTGCATGTGTATGTGTAAATATTTACATGTATACGTGCATATATGTGACATGTACTAGACTGACAACTAGCATTTTACTAGAGATAATGGTCTTTTTTTCAGTGCACTCTCAACTTGTAACATTACCTAACTCGTCATATCTTTAGTATTGTAAAGCATTCATGTAAAAACTATACATTTGTTGTGCGATCATCCATTTATATTTAAATAAAATGCTTGTTAACTAATGACCGTTATGTTAAAATTGTTGAATCAGAAATACAAAACCTATAATCTTCTTGGTCCTCTTGCTTATATGTACACACGTGTGTGTCCATGTTAACGAAACCGGTGTTTTTCGTAACCTAGGCACACACATGGCCGTAAAACGCGGGTATATATATGTGTGTGTGTGTGTATGTGTGTGAGTGTGTGTATGGATATATACACACATGCATACGTATATGTACATATGTGTGTATGTGGGTATATATTTATATATATTTTTCTTTTTTTTATGCTTCCTCAAAATGACACTTGTAAACATTGACCGAAACAAGCGATTTCATATATTATTTCCTGGCGTCAAGAATTGCGAAGTCTTATGTCATGTACATGTAAACTGTCAAAAGTGTTTTCACCCCACAATGAAAATGCATCGTCCATGAAATTGTGTTATCTCTTACAATTTTCATTACATGTATTATCAGATGTAGATTAAGCTAGATTAGGAGTTCATTGCCCTCAATCATTTCTTTTGACTAGTGACACGAGTTTTTCAATACTCGTGTGTGTGTATCATCTAAGTGTATTAATTTTAAGATATTTTAAAAACCAATGATGGTACTTTTGTACCATCTCTATTGGAAGTAAACCATTTTTTTTTCTTTTTTATGTGTACATATATTTGTATATATTTACATGTATGTGTGCACATATGTGTGTACTAAACTGACAACTAGCATTTTACTAGAGATAATGGTCATTTTCTGTTCACTCTCAACTTGTAACATTACCTAACTCGTCATCTCTTTATTATTGCAAAGCATTCATGTACCAACTATACATTTGTTGTACGATCATCCATTTATATTTAAATAAAATGCTTATTAACTAACGACCGTTATGTTAAAATTGTTGAATTAGAAATACAAAACTTATAATCTTCTTGGTCCTCATGCTTATGCGTACATATATATATATATATATATCTGTATGTGTGTGTGTATGTATGCATGTATGTATATATGTATGTACGTATATATATGTATATGGATTTGTATTTATATATATTTTTTTTTTCATGCTTCCTTAAAATGACACTTTTGAACATTTGCCGAAACAAGCGATTCATATATTATTTCCTGGCATCAATAATTGCGAAGTTTTATGTCATGTACATGTAAACTGTCAAAAGTTTTTTCACCCCACAATGAAAATGCATCGTCCATGAATTTGCGTTATCTCTTATAATTATCATTACATGTATTGTCAAATGTAGATTAAGCAAGATTAGGAGTACATTGCCCTCAATCATTTATTTTCGACTAGTGACACGAGTTTTTCAATACTCGTGTGTGTGTATCATCTAAGTGTATTAATTTTAAGATATTTAAAAACCAATGATTGTAATATTGTACAATCTCTATTGGAAATAAAGTTTTTCCTTTCTTTCTTTCTTAAAAACGTGAGACATAAAATTAGGGACATTTTAAGAGACCAACTCCAACTTGCACAAAATATAATCCCTAGATGACTTCAATAACTCTTAAAATTAGTCCAAAGATCATAAATTCAAATTATCGTCTCGTAAATTGAGCAAAACGTGCATGTTGCATTCACGCCAACATGTCAAACTTCGCTGCATTCACCAACTTTCAAAATATTTACAGCCTTTCTACAAACTAAGGAATGAAACATTAAAATCGTTATAAGAGAAGAACCTGAATTTACGACGGCCTAGACCTTTCATCGACTGTAATTTTATTTACAAGTTTCAAATTTTTCCCTATAACTGAAGCTTTTGGTTTATATAGGTTTATGACTAACTAACTATAACGTATAATTATAACTAAATTATCCCAGATCTTCGGTTGAACTTAAAAATAACTCAATCCCAAACATTAGCACTGGCACACTATTGAGTTCTGTAAATATATATTCAACACCTCAGTTTTCAATACCTGCTCCTTACTAACTAAAAAATTTATCCCAGTCGAGTCCAGTTAATTCCAAAAATTATCCAAGAAAGCAATTCATAATAAAAAAGCAACGCAAAAATCGCAACACGCAAAGTCATTTTTAGTAGAAATTACTTTAGGTGTTGCGAACTGCGCCTTGCTTTTCATTCTCAAGCTTAGAGTCATCAATGATGGAGTTATTTTAAAGCAATTCTTAATACAGTATTAGCTCCAATTAGGATACGCGTCTTTGAAATTAAGTCCAATTATCATCAGTAGCCCAATGCCAATTCCTAGAACCAATTATAATTGGTTCTGAAGAGAGGTAATTCCGTAAGAAGAGGTAATTCCGTAAGAAGAGGTAATTCCGTAAGAAGAGGTAATTCCGTAAGAAGAGGTAATTCCGTAAGAAGAGGTAATTCCGTAAGAAGAGGTAATTACGTAAGAAGAGGTAATTACGTAAGAAGAGGTAATTACGTAAGAAGAGGTAATTACGTAAGAAGAGGTAATTACGTAAGAAGAGGTAATTACGTAAGAAGAGGTAATTACGTAAGAAGAGGTAATTACGTAAGAAGAGGTAATTACGTAAGAAGAGGTAATTACGTAAGAAGAGGTAATTCCGTAAGAAGAGGTAATTCCGTAAGAAGAGGTAATTCCGTAAGAAGAGGTAATTACGTAAGAAGAGGTAATTCCGTAAGAAGAGGTAATTCCGTAAGAAGAGGTAATTCCGTAAGAAGAGGTAATTCCGTAAGAAGAGGTAATTCCGTAAGAAGAGGTAATTACGTAAGAAGAGGTAATTCCGTAAGAAGAGGTAATTCCGTAAGAAGAGGTAATTACGTAAGAAGAGGTAATTACGTAAGAAGAGGTAATTACGTAAGAAGAGGTAATTACGTAAGAAGAGGTAATTACGTAAGAAGAGGTAATTACGTAAGAAGAGGTAATTACGTAAGAAGAGGTAATTACGTAAGAAGAGGTAATTACGTAAGAAGAGGTAATTACGTAAGAAGAGGTAATTACGTAAGAAGAGGTAATTACGTAAGAAGAGGTAATTACGTGAGAAGAGGTAATTACGTAAGAAGAGGTAATTACGTGAGAAGAGGTAATTACGTAAGAAGAGGTAATTACGTGAGAAGAGGTAATTACGTGAGAAGAGGTAATTACGTAAGAAGAGGTAATTACGTGAGAAGAGGTAATTACGTAAGAAGAGGTAATTCCGTAAGAAGAGGTAATTCCGTAAGAAGAGGTAATTCCGTAAGAAGAGGTAATTACGTAAGAAGAGGTAATTACGTAAGAAGAGGTAATTACGTAAGAAGAGGTAATTACGTAAGAAGAGGTAATTACGTAAGAAGAGGTAATTACGTAAGAAGAGGTAATTACGTAAGAAGAGGTAATTCCGTAAGAAGAGGTAATTCCGTAAGAAGAGGTAATTCCGTAAGAAGAGGTAATTCCGTAAGAAGAGGTAATTACGTAAGAAGAGGTAATTCCGTAAGAAGAGGTAATTCCGTAAGAAGAGGTAATTCCGTAAGAAGAGGTAATTCCGTAAGAAGAGGTAATTCCGTAAGAAGAGGTAATTCCGTAAGAAGAGGTAATTCCGTAAGAAGAGGTAATTCCGTAAGAAGAGGTAATTACGTAAGAAGAGGTAATTCCGTAAGAAGAGGTAATTCCGTAAGAAGAGGTAATTCCGTAAGAAGAGGTAATTCCGTAAGAAGAGGTAATTCCGTAAGAAGAGGTAATTACGTAAGAAGAGGTAATTACGTAAGAAGAGGTAATTCCGTAAGAAGAGGTAATTACGTAAGAAGAGGTAATTACGTAAGAAGAGGTAATTACGTAAGAAGAGGTAATTACGTAAGAAGAGGTAATTCCGTAAGAAGAGGTAATTCCGTAAGAAGAGGTAATTCCGTAAGAAGAGGTAATTACGTAAGAAGAGGTAATTCCGTAAGAAGAGGTAATTCCGTAAGAAGAGGTAATTCCGTAAGAAGAGGTAATTCCGTAAGAAGAGGTAATTCCGTAAGAAGAGGTAATTCCGTAAGAAGAGGTAATTCCGTAAGAAGAGGTAATTCCGTAAGAAGAGGTAATTACGTAAGAAGAGGTAATTACGTAAGAAGAGGTAATTACGTAAGAAGAGGTAATTACGTAAGAAGAGGTAATTACGTAAGAAGAGGTAATTACGTAAGAAGAGGTAATTACGTAAGAAGAGGTAATTACGTAAGAAGAGGTAATTACGTAAGAAGAGGTAATTACGTAAGAAGAGGTAATTACGTAAGAAGAGGTAATTACGTAAGAAGAGGTAATTACGTAAGAAGAGGTAATTACGTGAGAAGAGGTAATTACGTAAGAAGAGGTAATTACGTGAGAAGAGGTAATTACGTAAGAAGAGGTAATTACGTGAGAAGAGGTAATTACGTGAGAAGAGGTAATTACGTAAGAAGAGGTAATTACGTGAGAAGAGGTAATTACGTGAGAAGAGGTAATTACGTAAGAAGAGGTAATTCCGTAAGAAGAGGTAATTCCGTAAGAAGAGGTAATTACGTAAGAAGAGGTAATTACGTAAGAAGAGGTAATTACGTAAGAAGAGGTAATTACGTAAGAAGAGGTAATTACGTAAGAAGAGGTAATTACGTAGGAAGAGGTAATTACGTAAGAAGAGGTAATTACGTAAGAAGAGGTAATTACGTGAGAAGAGGTAATTACGTGAGAAGAGGTAATTACGTGAGAAGAGGTAATTACGTGAGAAGAGGTAATTACGTGAGAAGAGGTAATTACGTGAGAAGAGGTAATTACGTGAGAAGAGGTAATTACGTGAGAAGAGGTAATTACGTGAGAAGAGGTAATTACGTAAGAAGAGGTAATTACGTGAGAAGAGGTAATTACGTAAGAAGAGGTAATTACGTAAGAAGAGGTAATTACGTGAGAAGAGGTAATTACCTCTTCTAACGCCCGCCATAGTCCCCGGTAAATTGAGGTAGCACTTGAAACGTCTGCTGTTTAGCCACGCCAGCGGCGAGGCGAGTACAGAATCTCTAATTCCACTCATGCCATGCCAATCGCTTTTCCTGTAGTGAAGCCATAATGATGCCTTTGCTATAATGATGCCTTGGCGATAATGATGCCTTGGCGATAATGATGCCTTGGCGATAATGATGCCTTGGCGATAATGATGCCTTGGCGATAATGATGCCTTTGCTATAATGATGCCTTGGCGATAATGATGCCTTGGCGATAATGATGCCTTGGCGATAATGATGCCTTGGCGATAATGATGCCTTGGCGATAATGATGCCTTGGCGATAATGATGCCTTGGCGATAATGATGCCTTGGCGATAATGATGCCTTGGCGATAATGATGCCTTGGCGATAATGATGCCTTGGCGATAATGATGCCTTGGCGATAATGATGCCTTGGCGATAATGATGCCTTGGCGATAATGATGCCTTGGCGATAATGATGCCTTGGCGATAATGATGCCTTGGCGATAATGATGCCTTGGCGATAATGATGCCTTGGCGATAATGATGCCTTGGCGATAATGATGCCTTGGCGATAATGATGCCTTGGCGATAATGATGCCTTGGCGATAATGATGCCTTGGCGATAATGATGCCTTGGCGATAATGATGCCTTGGCGATAATGATGCCTTGGCGATAATGATGCCTTGGCGATAATGATGCCTTGGCGATAATGATGCCTTGGCGATAATGATGCCTTGGCGATAATGATGCCTTGGCGATAATGATGCCTTGGCGATAATGATGCCTTGGCGATAATGATGCCTTGGCGATAATGATGCCTTGGCGATAATGATGCCTTGGCGATAATGATGCCTTGGCGATAATGGTGCCTTGGCGATAATGGTGCCTTGGCGATAATGGTGCCTTGGCGATAATGGTGCCTTGGCGATAATGGTGCCTTGGCGATAATGGTGCCTTGGCGATAATGGTGCCTTGGCGATAATGATGCCTTGGCGATAATGATGCCTTGGCGATAATGATGCCTTGGCGATAATGATGCCTTGGCGATAATGATGCCTTGGCGATAATGGTGCCTTGGCGATAATGGTGCCTTGGCGATAATGGTGCCTTGGCGATAATGGTGCCTTGGCGATAATGGTGCCTTGGCGATAATGGTGCCTTGGCGATAATGGTGCCTTGGCGATAATGATGCCTTGGCGATAATGATGCCTTGGCGATAATGATGCCTTGGCGATAATGATGCCTTGGCGATAATGATGCCTTGGCGATAATGATGCCTTGGCTATAATGATGCCTTTGCTATAATGATGCCTTTGCTATAATGATGTATTTCCTAAAATGATGCATTTCCTAGAATGATGCATTTCCTAAAATGATGCCTTTCGTATAATGATGCCAACAATGATCGTTTTAGTATGCGTTGATAAAAAACTTCCTATGAATTGGATTAACGTTTTTACTAAGCAATGATAGTTGCAGGATGCAACTTAAGAAACACCTATGAATCAAGTAAACGCTTATGCCAAAAAACCGTCAGTTAGAACCTGAAAAGTCCCCACACACACTACCAAGCTGGAGCGAAACCTTTCAGTTCTCTACGTAATGCGTGTTCATACAAATGAAATCTACGTAAAATAAAGCACCAGACTGGAGTTCATTTGAAATAACCCGTTGTTTGCGACACGACCCATCGATGAGTCGTGCGTACGTTCTTCCTGCTCATAAACGCCCCATCGATGCGGGTGTATGAAAATTTGTGTATCTTTTAAAATTAATTTTATTTTATGAACCCAGTTAATGTAGATCTTTTATAAGGCATTTGTCTTCATAATGTTGCCAACAACTTTTGACTTTAAATTTGAGTAGAATGTTTAACTTCATCGCAGTTACCGTGTTAATGAATTGCCTGAATATAAGTACACCTGCACAGCATGTTCAGGCGATATCACTTGCGTGTATGCGATCAACTTGGCATAAAAAAGTTTCGACAACCCCAACAAAAATTTGAAAACTGTTTGGTAGCACAGTTTTGCCATAAAGGGCGCTTTCTTAGCCACTCGGCACCGGTGATCAGTAAACCAAAACTACACCGATGCCGCATTAACAATGTTCATCCAATGTGCGAAGCAAAATTAATCCCCCAGTATATTAACACTTTGACTGCGACGTGTGCCACCGCTCGTACACGGAGGTAATAATGAAGACAAGATCCTGTTCATGTTTAGTATTTTCAAAATAGTTTACTACAATTTACTTAAAATTTGAGTTTGGTGTTGAACTTAATATTAAGTAGTCGCAGTCAAAGTGTTAAGGTACAATGCTATGAATTAACGTGATCAATGTCTTGTACATAACAAAAAAATATGAACAAAGAAAGAACAACGAAAGATCGAAGAAGGAGTAAATTGGGTCGCCAATCCAACACAGGAAATGTCAAAGGATTGTTCCAAGAATACACTCACCTCACGCAATCATTCACCCACCCGAACAGAGTAAAATCATGAGAACCTCATTTTTTGGTCCATGCTAAGAAAGTGCCGGCAGGTAGGCCTACATTCACCTGAAATGTGGCGTAAAACTTTTGACCAATTTAAAGGGGTAACGACTGAACTATTGAATTTAATGTCACTTGGGACTCGTCAATTAGAAAGGTAAAAATTTAAATATCAGAGACCATTTTTTCAAAATATTAAAATAAATATATATTATAAATGCTGAAAATCATACGGTTCTGGGTCATTTCCCCAGTTCGAGAGAGCCAACTCCGAAATTCTCCAACACATTGGAGTCCCTCCTGTGTTTTACGTGCAGGTGTGAAGGTGCAAACCAGTAGCGCAGCCAGGGGGGGCCACGGGGGCCCCCCTGGGGGCCAGTTTTAGTCGCCGTTTCAAGTAAAAGAATAAAACGATTGCTGATAATTAATAATAATTAATGAAGATTTGTTTTGAAAGCTTCGTAAGCACTCTTTCCACGGACCTCAGCAGGGATTGTATTCCAATTCTTGTTCCAATGAAGAGAATACTGTGTTGGTGCCGCCCCCCCCCCCCTCCCACTTCGATACTGTGGTGTGACCCGACTAATGAAACTACTACGCGTCGTCCCAGAAATGATAAGAACGATAACACACTCGTAAGACTTCAAGTGGCGGTGACGTTCACGGGGATGAACTACGTATTTATCAAATATAAAAAAATCAGTGTATTAGCGCGAGAATTCCGCTCATGATCATTTTTGCTCATGAGCAAAAACACACACACACACACACACACACACACACACCGCAAAATTGTCTTTAGTCGGAAATGACGTACATTCGCACACCGAAATTCGAAGGAATAATAATAATTTCTACATTTATTTAACAGGATAGGCATAATCTGTACAACCATAATGTCGTCTGCCAAACTAAAATCAAATCGATCGATCGTCAATATATACCTACATTCAAAGGAAATTCACTAAGTGCAGTTTTTGAGTAAAGATTAACTGAACCGATAAAATGGTTATATATTGATTGTACATTAATTGAAGATAATTTATTTGTTGCTCATATATAAAAATGTTAAAACTCGCAGAATGCATCAGGAATTTTTGTGTCGCGAATCAAGAATTGAGAAGGAACGATTTTATAGGGAACTTAATTACAATTAAATATAATCAAGGTATATTTATTTTGGTAGTACTACAATATGCTACAGGGTCATCGAAAACCGCGAAGATTGCTAGCATTTATGTTAAATTATTTATTGGTTATAATCATTAGTCATACCGGACCACTCAACCCAACCCCGCAGACCGGCGCACTTGTTTGAGGCAAATTTTAGGTGCTATACACATTCAAAAGGTAAAAATTTTAAAAAGGGCCAAAATTCTAAAACAAAAGAAAGATTATAAGGCAAAAAAAATATAAAGCAAGAAAAAAACTATAAAGCAAGAAAAAAAATATAAAGCAAGAAAAAAATTATACAGCAAGACAAAAATTATAAAGCAAGACAAAAATTATATAACAAGACAAAAATTATAAAACAAGACAAAAATTATAAAACAAGACAAAAACTTTGATCGAAGGCCAAACTTTTAAAAAACAACAAAAAGTGTAAAGAAGACCAAAATTTTAAAATAACGTCTGACCTGATGCGTCTGAGAACCATGTCGTCCTGGTTGATAAGCTTCCATGCCCCGAGGAGATAGTCCCGACACACTTGATAGGCCCTGCTTCTCATCGCCTCGCTTTCTTCTGCAACACCCGACGACATGTTTATATATTAACGTTCTTATTTCTTCACCTGTAATCATGTACAGCTATCTCTAAACACGGTATTGTGTTTAAGTCGATCGAACGGAAAGCACAACAATATGATACTTTTCGTTAATACTGTACTGTGAAGTTGACTTGGTAGGTCGTTATCACTGAAATCTAAAGTTGAAAGAGTACAAAAATTTTCGCGCAGCTGGGAAGAAATGTGCTCATTACACTTCCGCTGCAGCGCTAGTTACGGTGCTCACACTGCGACGGCTTTTACAGTATTGAGGTTTGGCAGAGCGAGGTGGCAGCAGCAGCTACGGCTTTACAGGTCGATCGATGCAAGGGGCAACATTTTCTAACAGTTTCAAGGCATTCTAAGATTTCTACACATACTAAGACTAATGTTTATAGGGAAAATATTGATAGTAATTTATTTAATATAACTCACCCGAGCAAAGTTCTGTAACGAGGATAGTACCACTGCCCTTCAGCTAGCTGTGATCTGAACTGTGTTTAGTTTAAGTGAGTTCATGGTTAATGCTGATATAAAAAATGTGTCTCAATCTTCTAAGGGAAACCCATTCATTATTAATAATCCGGAGTGTGTTCTCAATGGTGAAATGGAAATTTTTGAGGATGTAAACGCTTCCAAGGATTAAAATATTTTTGTTTTTAACTATTGAATGCACTGGTTTCTACTGTGTTTAGTTCCGTTAGATGCCTTGTCATGTATTGACATGACCCTATAAAGAACCTCAAAAATTATTTTTCAACGTTTACACATTTATTGGTAGAAATTTGTTTTAAAGTGATTGGATCTTTAAATTTTTGAACCAATTGCAAAAATGTGAACAATATAAAAAATTTTTAACAGCAAGCATTCATTCTTAATCAGCAAGCATTCATTCTTAAATTCATTCTTGATCTTAATTAGACACTGCATCTGCAAAAGCGGTTTCAACTCGGCCACCCAACAGAACACATATGGGACTGTAAATCACTTTACGCATTCAGAACTATGATCTACCAAGGTTTTGAAACTATCTATATTGCTACCGGCATCTAAATCTATTCAGTTCAGCGTAGAAATAATACCAAAAAGTATACGAATAGTATTTAATTATAATTGTTCCCCAGGACTAAAATTTTAACCAAAACGCCAGTAGACCCACAAACCTAAAGCCCATTGTGTAGTGATTTATCTGAGCCCTTAATCTTGGATTCATATAAAAGATTTTTAATCTATAGGTATTTTTTCAATGAACATAAACATTACTCCAAGAGTTTGCGAAGGTTCGAGCGCAGCATTACTGTATTACATTTACAATGTTATCGAAAAGAAGGAAAATACTTTTCTTCTCGAAAATAATTTGATGCATAAAACAAAGGATATTCGTTTTCTAGTGTTTTCTTATATTAAATTTCGAAGTAACGCTAGGCCATAACTATGTTCCAATGTACAAGTATCATCCAATGACAGAAAGAGAGAGAAGGACCTCGTAAGCAAAATTATTCTATTTAATAGCTGCTGCTCCTGGGCTCGATCTTCGCTTTTTGAGCAATTAATAGCTTCACACCTGAAAATAGGCCTGAAAGCGGTATAAAAATCCGTAAAAATTGTAAAGAGTAGCTTACTTCTCTGTTAACTGCCTCACGGGCCATATATGGCACACTCACTAAAAATGCTAAACACTGTTTCTTGTCGAATTTGTGCCCTAATGTAATTTTTGAAGCTTTCTGCCGGACGGCAATTCCGTCCCATTCTGATGTTGGTGATAACCTGATGCCAGGGTCAGTCTAATGACAGTGATTGTATTAGTAGAAATATGAGTAAAAAATTGTGCAGTTAAGGGTTTTGAACTTAGCAGTCACACGCAGACTGAAATATAAGCCTCAGGGTTAGATCCAGCAGCAGTGTCACAGGCTGCAGTTAGGGAAGCTAGCAGCACAGTGAGAGGATTACAAGGTATGTATGTTTATGAAGAATAATTTGTGAGATCTTATTAAGAACAATTTTTGTGTTGTACATATCAATAGAAATGACACTTCTTACCCCTGTGTGAGTATCAACCAAAGATCTTAATGTTAAGATGTTTTAAAACCAAATATACATTTTATGTTTCAACTTTATTGGAAATAAACTGCTTTTCTTTATTTCTTTCCTTATTTCTTTCCCTCTATCTTTTTTTCACCTGATGTAACAATTGCTCTCGAACTCAAGCCTCGGCGTTTGAACGAAGCAACTATAGCAGAACACACAGAAGATTTCGCCAAAATTATATACGCGAATGTGAGAACTTTTCAGTAGTAAAAAGTTTCGTTATTTTCATACCATTCAAAAAAGAAAATTTTGAAACGAAGTTCGAAAAACATTACTTCGGAGTTCAACGGAATTCTTTATGTTAACGCAGTCCTAAAGTGTCCATTGTATACTACGACAAACATATTTTATCTCAAAAACCTGATCTACATCAGAAAGATTTCTCAATACACATTTCACCGTATGTTTCAATCATAAATTTCAGCCTCAGCTACCGATTTGAGCCAGAATACGTATTTTTTAGTTATCACGTAGATGCTGAATTACATTTATTTAATCTCAATCTACATTTCCACGCTAATTTTAAAGACTTTAGCCCTCCTAGGTTTCCAGCTACAGATAAAAAAAGAGAAGTTAGCCGATGTCAGTCTATATGTGTACACACAAAAGATATAACAATGGTCACCGATAGTATCTCTTATGTTATGAGATTTAAAATGACGATGCGGTTAGATTAGATGCTTGTTTTAAGTCTCCCTAACTACAACAAAGGCGTTCCACAGAGAGCAAGGAGGAAAGCAGCATTTAATATGAAGATAAGGGAATGCGGAATCTATACAGAAGGGGCATAAAAACAGCAATTTGAGAAAGAAATTCATAAAAAGATAAAAGTTGAAGAAGAAAGTAGTCAGTGGCGAAAAACAGGAGAGCAGTGAACCGAAAAAAAGATGGTCATTAACATAACAAAAAAAAAAAAATATTTTAACCCATTAAAAAGAAGGCCTACCTAACTCTCAGCTTGGGACCTCACATTTTCCCCCAGGAAGTGCAAATTCACAAAGATACAATAGTTGTATCCCCTGAGGAGAAGTGACGATACTCGTACGTGTTGCACAACGGGCTCTGTTCTCGCATGAAGAAAGTTTGGTCTCTCGTACGGACGGTTGATCAAACTATTTAGTGTGCTGCTCACAGCTCAAACAACTCCTGAGATGTGGACGGGTTACTAAAAATAGAGCCTCAGAAATATTTTCACAAGACCACACTACACAATTGAGTTATCATAGACGGCACGATATCTATAGCGTTGATGATAGGATGATCAATACGAAAGGATGGGATCAATACAATATCAACATCAACCAGTAGGATCAATACAATAAGATGATAGGATGATCATCAACGAATAGCGTTGATGATAGGATTATCAATACGAAAGGATGGGATCAATACATCATCAACATCAACCAGTAGGATCAATACAATAGGATGATAGGATGCCATAGAAGTCGCTGAACTTATTCGGACCCACAAGTAGCTACACTCAAATGTGCCCATTGTACAAACCTTAAAATACAATCTTTTGCTGTATCACTTGTGGTAAATAAATTGTTTAAATTGTTTTTAGCTTGAGATAAATTTTCGGTACAGTTTCTACACTCTGCACGAACTTTGAAGTTTTTAACTTTTATTATATTTTACATTGCAATAAATTTTAGTATGTTAAATTAATATTTATAATATAAATGGCCAGCCGGCTTGACTGGGAGTAACTCATTGTGTCTTGGTGTTAGTTATAAGGCGTTGAAACAAACCAATGTACAAGATGATATGTATCAACTAATTTCACCTCATTGGAGATATGCATTTGAATCTGTTTCAATCCCAATTATTTTTATCTGAACAACCTTGCGATGAGATAAAGTGGAATACAGGGCGATATCGGTATTTCCTTTCCCTTGATGACTGACCAAAGGGGCGGAGCTCCAACGATGCACCACTTGCACAACTTACGCAATATGGTCTTACTCTGAAATGCTTAGCATCATCATGTGTTACCGGACAAAATTTCAGGAACGGGTCTCGTAAATAGCTATAGTGGTCAATGGCAGTGATAAATTTTAGAGTCTTTACTACCTAGTGTTGCAGTAAATTTTATTTCCGTTTCATAAAATCCATGCGTGCTTACAAAATTTTTGCTAGGTTGTCCCGACTACGCTATGATTTCAGTGATAACATATGGCAAAATTCAATACCTTGATTTCAAAAACATGATGGGCAAAATCCAGCTTCGTAGTCATATTACGTAAGAAAAAAATGCCTCCTTCTTGATCCAGCTATTGTATCTTTTCCAGATAAGCTCCGCCACAAATGCAACGCATTAGTTCACCCACTTGTAACTTTCGAAATAATGCACCTATCGACTTCAAATTACACTCAAATAAAAGAATGTTTTAATCTTTCGTTTGAGAGTAACTTGAAGTCGATAGGTGCATTATTTCGAAAGTTACAAGTGGGTGAACTTAATATGTTGCATTAATGGCGGGGCTTATCTGAAAAAAATCCCAGCTATTAATGTTGTCACTTTTTGAAATATTTTACCATAGTAAAAAGAGTGATCAACATCCAAAACCATTATTAAAAATAAGTTACAGGGACAACTTTTGCAAGCGAAACAGCGGGTAGTCTAGTTCAAACAGCAAACATTTTCATAAAATTTTCAATATATTTTTTCAGCTTTTCACCTTTTCCCTTTTTACAATCCAGAAAATTTCTTATATTGAATTTTTAATTTATTTTAATTATACTTAATTTTTTGCTGCGTATTTTTAGTTATCTTATTAAACATATTCCGTATTACGAAACATTTTTAATTATTTTAAGCTTGTATTTTGTGTCGCTCCCCGCCAATTGTACCTTACGTTCTATTTTGAAAAAGCGTGTATTTTAGATCTAGTTATTCTTAGGTATACTAAAGCATATTGAATAACAAAATATGCATGATCATTAATGACGAACATTCACCTGAGGGGCAGTTCATAAATAGGTTTTGAAAGTGCCAAATGACATCGCTCTTTCGATCATCGATTTATACACGTACATTCAAAGGTAATTTTCGTTTTGCAGCGGGATATTTTCATACATTTTGATGACGACAATCTCCTGACGTTATCCAGTAACTTATGGTGAATTATAAATGAATTTCATGAAAGAATAGTAAATAACACATTGGTTAAAAGAATATTGGCTAATCAGTATAAATACTTTTCTTCGTTGTTCTGTGAGATTTGTACTATGGTTTTGATAGCCTTTTACGATATTTCTTTCCCCCATTTCAGCCTTTAAACAATTTAAAGTGTTTCAATTGTTTATAGTCTCACGTATCTGTTATGCCAGCATCACTCAAGTTGAAGATTTCATAACTTCATTGAGTGGATAAGTAATTTTTTTTATTTAGTTACAAGCTACTTGTTCATGTGCACGCAAAAAATAGTTTTAAATTACTGACATATTGACTGTGTTTATGGATGCTGAGCTATGAACTTCCACTCATTGTACTCTCCTATGTTAAGAAATTTTTAAAAGCCAATATGTTGTCATGTATCTCATGCGCCAACTTCTTTGGAAACAAACAGTTTTTCTTTCTTTATTTTTCCTCAACATACTCACGGCTATCGGGGATACTCAAGCTTCTCAGTCAAATAAAATGGAGGCTGTTCCCCCCAAGGGATTCTTCACCGGTGTGCTACTGTCTTCTTCATTTTTGTTATACCCATATCTATATAAGCCTTCTCAAGCTTGAAATATCTTAACCAATTGAACACATTTCTTTGTTTTTGCCTTTAAATTTTGTGTTTAACCATTGAGGTGGCTTACCATGGTACTTAATGCTTGTTTATAGCTTCAAAAGTTCAATGTTATACATTTATGTACTGACCCTGTAACGACGAAATTTTTTGGCCCTTGAATGAAATATAGAGGTAATTTTTAAAATAATTATTAATGAAACCCAGTGAATGTAAACTTTTCATCGAAATATTTGAAATATAAGAACAATGTTAGTGACATTTTAATGCCCTTCAGACAGAAAGACGGTGGGCAATAGAGGGTTAACTTCGTTGGAAATGAACTGTTTTTTCCTTCGTACTGTTTCTTTATTCGCTTACCATCTGCTGTTTGATTTTCGTAGGCCTCTGAGAGGTCTACGTCGCACTCTGAAGACGGCGTCATGGCCACACTGCACCTCACCAATGCACGACCGATACTGACGACTCGAAGAGGATGCTACAGGTGCTCTACCCGTAGAGTTCCCGTGGAGGTCTTATCAAAGTGCTGGCGCTCGCGCATATCTTCGGCAGACACACTCGTACCAGTTGTGTGGTAAAAAAAAAGTTTATTTTCAGTGAAGTCGAAACATGAAATGTTGGACATTGGTTTTTAAAATACCTTATCATTAACATCCTTGCTTGATACGCATGGGTATCGTAATACCCACCTCACATGTCAAAACGAAATTGATGGAGAGAAAAGCACTAAAGCTTAAATAGATTTTATGCTGTAGTTTGTTCTGTGTACTCTTGAATTGATTTGCTTGTTTTGGGAAATTTAAGAGAAAACATTAAATAGATTGTAAAACAGTTAAGGTTAAATCACAGGATCACTAATTTTTCAGAATTTTCACGCACACAGCTTGATCAAATACATTTTCTGTTGTAGTTTGTCTTTATTCCTCGTAAATTTTTTTTGGGCTAATTTTTGGTAGTTTCAAGGAAAAATACAGAAATGTATTTTATACAGTCGAAGCGAAAATAATATTACTTATTATAAAAGTTCTCCCTCACACAACCTAATCGAACTTTGGCGAGGTATATAGCATACCGGAAGACTGAAAAACCTAAATCTGTCCTAAGTAAATGAATAGGTACGTAATTTATCGAAATAAATGACATTTGTTTAAGACATTTCCGCATTCCAAAGTGCTGTCACATTTATTTACTGCTTTATTCACCATCCAGCAGACGTACTACAGATAAACCTAATTGATATATAGTGCCGAGCTACGATTTAGTTTCACCTGATAATATTGTTTACTGCCAGATATTTCCGTTTCCTTACATGGAATTTTGGTCGGATCTGTTTACCCGGCTGTAAATCAATGCAGAACAGTTATATACTTGTAAACAAACCGTGTAAGACTTTAAAGCTATTTATGTCTCGTATATTTGTAGTACCGTGTTAATTAACAAGGTTAATTACAAAATTCTCCTATAATTGGAGGGCAAATATGCAGTGTCCTAACCCACAACTCGGAGGTCATAACTGGAGAGTGGATTAAGTGATAATTTCACCTCATAGCGGCGTAGATGTCTTTCAGGCAGAGTGGCCTAGTTCCTAGTTCAGTTCCTAGTTAGTAACTTGGCTAGGAAAAGCCAGTTTGGCAACCCTGCGATGAACACCACGCCTCTAACTTGAGTGTCCTAAAATTCTGTATTTTTTTAGGACACTCTGCATATTTGCCCTCAAATTACTTGTGCACCATGGCCCTACGGTGTATGATTAACATGATTGACCCTGATAATTTACACCTAATTTACTTATTGTTATTTGCTCACAGTGAGTATTATGCTCTATAATATAGAGGTCTCGGTGATATTTCCTTATAACTGTATTTTGTAGACCAATTGTGTATACGACTAGCAAGAAAGGTATAAAACTACAGGGTGGTCATAAAGTCCCTTTACCATTCCAAAAATGTGTTACAAATGCAATTGATATGATATTTGATTCAGATTTAATCTAATGTAATCAATATTTAATAAAGTTATTTTTACCTTATTCAAAAGATTTTTACATAGGTACTAAAAGTTGAACGAAGCACATCAAGAGGGTACTCGATTTCTCGACATTTTTCTTTTCTTTCTTTTTTGGACTAAAAAAAGTATTCCTTTTCAAGTAGAGGCGTAAAGATGACGTACATCTTGAAAAAGTTCGGCCATGGTACTGTAGCTCTACCATTTATCAATAATTGGATGCCTCATGATATTTCTTGCGGTAATCAGCTTAAATGAAGCCTCAATAAGGAGGTCTAGTCTTATCTTGAGGCACCGATAAGATAAGATGTATTAGAGTGGTCACGCTAGAAAAGTACGAAGCTGACTATTAATACGTATGTTCAACATTTCATGTAGTCATTATTAAAGTGGTTCGTCGACGGTGGTCAGGATTTTTAGGTCCGCTGAAGTTATCAGGGCTAATTTATTATTGTTTGCCAATTTCTTCATTCTATGGCAAAAATTTCGCTCACTGAAACATAAAATATTTATTAATGGGGTCCTCTCTCTAATAGTTAAAGTATTCGTGCTTTGGGTTAAGATGAAATATAACGTGCTATGGAAAACAATATAACATCTGCAAAAGATATAATTTGAAATATCAGCCAATATAAATAAAAGTCCCGTTAGAGACGATTTTTCTCGATATCTATTGATGAAATAGTCTCATAACACTCGAAATGGTAATTATGACTTACAGACAGGGAAATATTTTTTGAGTTATGAAACAAAACAAGGACGAGCGTCAATGCATGCTGCATTTATGTTATTGTAGAGCTTTCACGCTCTCTAACTTAATATTCAAAATTTTCAAAGTTCTTAACGCGATGGAAATATTGGCCTTAATTTTCATCCTTCACCAATAAGATTTATTAACTTCAACATTGACAATAATTTGTGACAATTTAAAGGATTCCTTTTAAATATTCTCTTAGAAACACATGCAATTTTGAGCACATGCTCGTCACAGTTCAAAACACCCAAAACCCCTATAGAATCTGATCTCTATCGAATTAAGGCTCATAACATATCATTACATACATTATTTACGACTAAATTTGATAAATAACTCTACTAATCCATCAAATTATAAAAACAAAGTGAATTTGTTCATTCTTCTCACTTGATCAGTTGACTTGTCTCAGGGTCCTCCCGTCAAAACTGAGTTTTGATCCGATTGGTCTGAAATTTGGCCACTATATGTATTTTTGCAAGAAAAACATATTGTCCTCATGTAACTTTTTTGATTTAGGCCTTGGT
Organism: Morinoia aosen; assembly: GCA_030386875.1. Classification (NCBI taxonomy): domain Eukaryota; kingdom Metazoa; phylum Arthropoda; class Malacostraca; order Amphipoda; family Talitridae; genus Morinoia; species Morinoia aosen. The sequence continues at coordinate 43,772,793 of CM059564.1, read as the reverse complement.
TTTTTTTTTAAACTCGTTTTTTGGTTCATTTTGGGGATGTTTTCAAAATAATAGAAGTCAATGAACTTTTATGCTAGAACAAATACAAAGACAGTTTTGGAACCCTAGAAACATTGAAAACAAACTGATAGTCCTGAATTTTTTATTTGAAACTTTATTTTTTATAGATATGCGATATTTGATCAATACCTAAAATATACCGAATTTTTAGGTTTTGAACTAGCGTAAAAAAAAAGACAACGTACAAATTGGAAACGTGAGGACTATCAGTTTGTTAGAATTGTTCCAAGGATTCTAAAACTGTCTTTGTTTTCTTCCTAGCATAAAAACTCAATGACTTCTATTCTTTTGAATTTTGAAAATAAGTAACTTTACAGTATATGCCAAAAACAAAATATTTTGTTGAAGTGTAATATAATAGAAAATTTATGTAATTGAATGCTGTTTTCATTTTTATATCGATAATCTCCTTGCATAACATCATATTCAAACTGTAAATTGTAATTTAAAATGTAATAAATAAGTAAAAAAATTTTTACTCATTTCATAAAAATTATGAAATTTTTTGTTTTCAGTCTGATTCTTATGAAATTTGACTATTATATGTAACTTTTTGAAAACAAACACAATTTCCCCAATACATTTTTTTGATTCAGGCCTTAGTTTTTAAATAAATTTGACATATTGGTTTTTATATTATGTTAAAATTGTTGAATTAGAAATACAAAACTTATAATCTTCTTGGTCCTCATGCTTATGCGTACATATGTATATATATATATATCTGTATGTGTGTGTGTATGTATGTATATATGTATGTACGTATATATATGTATATGGATTTGTGTTTAAATTTTTTTTTTCATGCTTCCTTAAAATGACACTTTTGAACATTTGCCGAAACAAGCGATTCATATATTATTTCCTGGCATCAATAATTGCGAAGTTTTATGTCATGTACATGTAAACTGTCAAAAGTTTTTTCACCCCACAATGAAAATGCATCGTCCATGAATTTGCGTTATCTCTTATAATTATCATTACATGTATTGTCAAATGTAGATTAAGCAAGATTAGGAGTACATTGCCCTCAATCATTTATTTTCGACTAGTGACACGAGTTTTTCAATACTCGTGTGTGTGTATCATCTAAGTGTATTAATTTTAAGATATTTAAAAACCAATGATTGTAATATTGTACAATCTCTATTGGAAATAAAGTTTTTTCTTTCTTTCTTTCTTTCTTTCTTTAGTCCACTGGGATTGATATTTCAAAAGAATAGAACTCATTGAGTTTTTGTCCTAGATCAAAAACAAAGACAGTTTTAGAATTCTTGGAACATATCTAACAAAAGTACATTTGCTAATTTTCCATTTCTTCTTTTGTTTTCTTTTTATATGGGGTCAAAATGTGCTCGAAAATTTAAGATTTTGGTCCCCTTACCCCCCCCCCCCCCCGGTGGGGGATCTATTGTCCGTAGCGCTATAAAATTTTAGGACCGAATAGTCCACCACCTAAGGGTTCTTTTCCATCAATAACATGGAAAATACCCATCGGAGAGAAAAGGGGCCCCGGAGGACCCCCTGAACGCGTGGGACAATCCAATTCAATTTCCGTTTATCAATTCTCATAAGAAGCATGTCCTGTCAGACTTTGATGATGAGTTAAAATAATAGCTCTAAGTTCAGACTATTGTATATCATATGATTTTTAAAAATGTCTTTCTTGTGCAATGAAAATCTTGGGTTCCGTAAACTTGACTAGTTTTTATCTAACAAATGTACTGCAGCGTTCCTTAAAGTGCTTGAAAGTGTCCTCCGCTCACGAGAAGGCTCGCCCGTTCGATTCCTTGCAACTACATATGCCACCCGGATGAATTTTCCCGTTAGGAATAGGGATAACTCAGCCACGATTCTTCACTTAACCAAGGTATCGGAAATGGGTACCCGCTTGACCGGAAGTAACTCATTGCGTCCTGGTGTTAGCTATAAGGCGTTCAAACAAATCAATGTACAAGATGATATGTATCATGCTTGATTGGATTAAAACATCCCTTAACATGAAGAAATGCAACCACTAAGCAACTATAGATATTTTTATTCTGCACGAACGGATTGTGTTACTGAAGAGTGCAAATTTTCCATTCAGGTACATTATTCCAAGTTAGGGTAAATATTATATTTTAGGGTAAGCAGCTGGAATTTGCACATGCATTAAAAATTCACTCTTGTACGTAGAAAGAAAGAATTTCACATATATACTCGTAAGAATTTTATTTGTATTTCATTATCTATGTTTTAAAACGATCTTGGACATCATCCCAGTCAAATCGCTACGAGTATTAATCAACAAAAGGTGACTGATTTCCACCCGTGATATAATGTAGTACCTACTACTGCAATTCAATAATAAGTTTCATTATTGGGTCATTTGAAAACCGGTAACCAATGCTATTCTAATAAACATAAATGAGAGTGAAACCCTTCAGAGGAATGTTAAAAATAGTTCGGTGAGTCAAAAGTTATTCCCAAAATTCGTGTGGTGACTTATTTAAATAAAATGTAATTCCAAACCGACCTTGCTTGTTGTGCTTGTTCTAATTAGTTGACGTAGATTCTTAATCTTATGAAGTATTTATGAGTTATTCCCTCTGCCGATATACGTTTTGATTAGTTAGTTACGTCCAATAATTTTTTGTCAAACTAACTTCATGTAAAAACTATTTCAGGGTAACTTAAATAAAAATTCACGGTGGCAGAATCCTAGGTTGTTGCAGGTTGTTGGGCACCACGGAATTGGGATGAACCAATAAATTTTCTGATAGATGAACATGAACTGCAAATGGAAGACGAAATCACTTGTGAAGAGATTGTAAGTTTTTTGAAGAAAGTGAAAAATGGAAAGGCATGTGGCCCTGATAAGATACCGTATGAGTTCTATAAATGTGGAGGAAAGAGTGTAGTCAGTATGTTGAAATGTTTATTTGATGAGATATGGAAGAGTGAAAGAGTACCGGATGACTGGAACAAGTGTAATGTAGTTCTGTTGCATAAGGGTGGACATAAGAGTATGAAAGAACTTAAAAATTACAGACCAATTGCACTGGGTGACACCGTATGTAAGATCTTTTGTGGTATTTTGAATGAGAGAATGAAAAATTTAGTTGAGGAATTAGGAGTCCTGGGAGAAGAACAGAATGGTTTTAGGCAAGATAGACGGAGGGAGGATAATCTGTTTGTAGTGAGTGAAATAATTGAGCGAATGAAGAAGGATAACAAGAAGGTATATTTAGCATTCCTGGATATTTAAAAGGCGTATGACAGAGTGGATCGGGTTAGGCTGTTTGAAATTTTGCGAAAAGTTGGTTTTAGCAGAAAAATAGTGAACATTGTACAGAGTCTGTATGAGAACACAAGTGCTATCTACAGGTTAGGAAATTTGGAAACAGGGCAAGTGAGGAGTGTTAGAGGAGTGAGACAGGGCTGTACTCTGTCCCCCCTGTTGTTTGGATTGTACACAGAAGAATTAGCAGTTCGACTGAGAGGGAGTGGTTTAGGACTGAAAGTTGGTAATGAGAGACTGAGCTGTTTGTTGTATGCTGATGATGTGGTTGTGGTTAGTGAATGTGGTCATGAACTACAAAGGATGCTTGACATTGTGAATGGATATAGTACAGATTTCAAGATGAACTTTGGTGCCGATAAAAGTAAGGTCATGGTTATAAATAGTGATGAGACTGATAGAGACAGACTGTGGAATATTGGAGAAATCAGAATAGGTAGAACAAAAGAATACAAATATCTAGGTTGTATGATGAGTGAAGATGGATGTACTAGAACTAAAGGTGAGAAAGTGGCTAAAGCAATGCAGTGGAGTGGACGGTTAGGTAGTGTGGCCAGATACAGAGCAAACAAGTACGAATGTGTGAGAGGAATGTGGAAGTATGTTGCTGTACCTAGTGTCATGTATGGTATGAGTGCTCTTGCTTGGAATGGAAGTGATCTTGAAAAGCTGGATGTGATACAAAATAAGGTAGGACGTGTAGCATTGGGTGCTCCGAAATGGACAGCTATAGAGGCCATTAGAGGTGACCTAGGGTGGAGCCTATTTTCAGAAAGAATGATGAAAGCTGTGCTGAATTATAAGGTGAGAATTGAAAGAATGCAGAATAGCAGGTGGGTAAGGCGAATCTTTGAATGGAATCTGAGTGTAAGCTATTGGGAGAAAGTATGTTGGGGGCATGCAAGGAAACTCAGTATGCAAAAGATTATTCATGTTAGAATTGGGAGACCTGTGGATGACTGGAGTTTAATAAATGTAGGAGGTGTAGGGCCTGAGTGGGACTGCAAGAGGTGGAAGAAAGAGATTGAGAGACAAACAAAAGAGTACGGATTGAATAAGTGGAAGCTTAGCATGATGCGGAAGCCTACACTTAACTGGTATATGAAAAAGAAAGCACCTAAGTTTGAGCTGTTCTATGATGGTAGTTTTGGAAGTCAACTCTTGTTTGCTGTGAGATGTAAGTCATTGAGTGTGAACAGACGTACATGGAGATGGAATGAGAATAATAACAGATTATGTCAGCAGTGTAATAGTGGAGTAGAGGAAACAATTGAGCATTTTGTGCTGGAATGTAGTAAGTATGAGCAAGAGAGAGAGAGTTTTATGAATGTGGTGTCTGAGCAGTATGGAGAGAATGAGTGGAATGCCAGATGTGCTGAAGATGATTGCGGTATGAGCTGTCTTGCTGGATTGGATCAGGAGTGTAATGCGAGTATCACTGAGGCTATGAAAGTGTTTCTTGTGCGTGCCTGGAGTAAGAGACAGTGACTGGAATGAGCCAGTCTGGTAGAATGGGCTGTAATGACCCAATATGCCTGGGGATGGTGTTTTGACACACTGGCTATCCCAGTGACGCCATCCAATGGCAGCTTGTGACAAGGATTGGTAGATCCTGAGTAGTTTAGTGGACAAGTCTGGTACCAGACGCTGAACTCTTTGTGTGATAACTGTGGAGGGAATTGTAGGCCGTTACAAAGGCCCCGACGCTGTCGGCCCTCAATTTCAAGTTTCAAGTTCAAGTGGGCACCTTGACGATACCTTGACGTGAATTGTCCAGTCATACGCACCTTATTACATAAGTGCATAAAAGGGAAGTGCATAAAAGGATTATGAGTATGAAAGCTGAGAGTATGAGAAAGCGTGAAATGGGTTCCAGCTTCCTTGATATGGATAACCTGATCCAGAGTGGGTGTTTTCGTGGAGATGGAGTCCATCTTACTCAAGAAGGTGAGATGAAACTCTCCAGGAGATACATCCGGTGGATTGGGTGTACTCATATTGTAATGGAAGGTGGAACTGGATGAATGGAAAGCTGTCAGAGCAAAAATGAAAAATGTTGTGAATTGTCCAATAGTGTTGTAAGGTTTGGATGTATAAATGTGCGTGGATGGAATGCAGGAAAGTTAAATGACCTTGTAGCAGAATTTGAGAATGGAGATTTGGATTGTGTTGGTGTAGTAGAGACCCAAATGCGTGATAGAGTCAGTTTAAAATGTAAGGAGAGTAAGTACTACATGATTGGAAAAGGGCGTGTAAGTTGGCAAAAAAGAGGTGGTGGAGTTGGTCTCATTGTAAAAAATGCTCTAAATTGGAAATTAGAAGAAATTCCTGTTGGAAATGAACCTGAGAGTGAAGATCTGTTAGTAATAAAGTGTGAAAGAATGCATGCCAGAGAATGTGTTATTGTGGTTGTATGCTATATGACAACTGATGGTATTTTAGCTCATCAAGAGAATGTAAAAAAGTATGAAATATTAACAAGAATTGTGCAAGAGCATTGCAGATGCCCTCTGATTTTGATGGGTGATATGAATGGCCATGTTGGTATACTTGGTGAGCCTGTGAATGCAAATGGACAAAAATTGATTGATTTCTGTGATGAGAATGAACTTGAGAACCTAAATGTAACAATAGGAAATGGCTTGCATACATGGCAAAGCAGGGAATGTAAAACTGCAATTGACTATATGATAGTGAATAGTAGAGCAAGAGAGTGTGTCAAAGAAATGTTTGTAGATGAAGATGATTTTGATATTGATAGTGACCATAAAATGCTGGTACTAGAATATAATTGGGGTGGAAAGGAGCCGATGCAGAAGGCCAGCAGAGTAAGAGAAAATTGGCGTATTAAAATGGCAAACTGGGAAGAATTTAGAAATGAATTGAGTAGATGTAACTGGAACAGATGTGGAAATGTAAATGACCTAAATAAGGAGATTGCAAGAACCTTGTATGATGTGGCAGAGCAAAAGATCGGTAGAATGAAATGCAAGAAAAGTACAGGGAATGCTAGGTGGTTTACAAGTGAGATAAAGGAAGAACGAACGAGAAGGAAGACTTTAAATAAAAAACAACGCAGTATGAGGAAAATGTATGAAAGACGCAGAATTACTGAGGATGAATGGCAGAGTGTATGGAATGAGTACAAGGACCAGCAGAAGAAAGTAAAGAGAATGATCAATGAGGCTAGGGTTAAAGAAGAGAGACACCAAGTTGAAAATCTAAGAAAGAAAGGTCCAGATGGAATAAAAGATTGGTATAGGTTTATACAAGGTAATGATAGAGGTAGTGAAGTTCAAGTTGATGAATTAGTAGTCAATGGTTGCAGTGTGCAAGATAGGATGCAAATGGTGAAAGCAGTTGAAGAATACTGGGAGGACATTGGTGGAATGAATGAGCAGGTTACAGATGATGAACCAATAAATTTTCTGATAGATGAACATGAACTGCAAATGGAAGACGAAATCACTTGTGAAGAGATTGTAAGTTTTTTGAAGAAAGTGAAAAATGGAAAGGCATGTGGCCCTGATAAGATACCATATGAGTTCTATAAATGTGGAGGAGAGAGTGTAGTCAGTATGTTGAAATGTTTATTTGATGAGATATGGAAGAGTGAAAGAGTACTGGATGACTGGAACAAGTGTAATGTAGTTCTGTTGCATAAGGGTGGACATAAGAGTATGAAAGAACTTAAAAATTACAGACCAATTGCACTGGGTGACACCGTATGTAAGATCTTTTGTGGTATTTTGAATGAGAGAATGAAAAATTTAGTTGAGGAATTAGGAGTCCTGGGAGAAGAACAGAATGGTTTTAGGCAAGATAGACGGAGGGAGGATAATCTGTTTGTAGTGAGTGAAATAATTGAGCGAATGAAGAAGGATAACAAGAAGGTATATTTAGCATTCCTGGATATTTAAAAGGCGTATGACAGAGTGGATCGGGTTAGGCTGTTTGAAATTTTGCGAAAAGTTGGTTTTAGCAGAAAAATAGTGAACATTGTACAGAGTCTGTATGAGAACACAAGTGCTATCTACAGGTTAGGAAATTTGGAAACAGGGCAAGTGAGGAGTGTTAGAGGAGTGAGACAGGGCTGTACTCTGTCCCCCCTGTTGTTTGGATTGTACACAGAAGAATTAGCAGTTCGACTGAGAGGGAGTGGTTTAGGACTGAAAGTTTGTAATGAGAGACTGAGCTGTTTGTTGTATGCTGATGATGTGGTTGTGGTTAGTGAATGTGGTCATGAACTACAAAGGATGCTTGACATTGTGAATGGATATAGTACAGATTTCAAGATGAACTTTGGTGCCGATAAAAGTAAGGTCATGGTTATAAATAGTGATGAGACTGATAGAGACAGACTGTGGAATATTGGAGAAATCAGAATAGGTAGAACAAAAGAATACAAATATCTAGGTTGTATGATGAGTGAAGATGGATGTACTAGAACTAAAGGTGAGAAAGTGGCTAAAGCAATGCAGTGGAGTGGACGGTTAGGTAGTGTGGCCAGATACAGAGCAAACAAGTACGAATGTGTGAGAGGAATGTGGAAGTATGTTGCTGTACCTAGTGTCATGTATGGTATGAGTGCTCTTGCTTGGAATGGAAGTGATCTTGAAAAGCTGGATGTGATACAAAATAAGGTAGGACGTGTAGCATTGGGTGCTCCGAAATGGACAGCTATAGAGGCCATTAGAGGTGACCTAGGGTGGAGCCTATTTTCAGAAAGAATGATGAAAGCTGTGCTGAATTATAAGGTGAGAATTGAAAGAATGCAGAATAGCAGGTGGGTAAGGCGAATCTTTGAATGGAATCTGAGTGTAAGCTATTGGGAGAAAGTATGTTGGGGGCATGCAAGGAAACTCAGTATGCAAAAGATTATTCATGTTAGAATTGGGAGACCTGTGGATGACTGGAGTTTAATAAATGTAGGAGGTGTAGGGCCTGAGTGGGACTGCAAGAGGTGGAAGAAAGAGATTGAGAGACAAACAAAAGAGTACGGATTGAATAAGTGGAAGCTTAGCATGATGCGGAAGCCTACACTTAACTGTTATATGAAAAAGAAAGCACCTAAGTTTGAGCTGTTCTATGATGGTAGTTTTGGAAGTCAACTCTTGTTTGCTGTGAGATGTAAGTCATTGAGTGTGAACAGACGTACATGGAGATGGAATGAGAATAATAACAGATTATGTCAGCAGTGTAATAGTGGAGTAGAGGAAACAATTGAGCATTTTGTGCTGGAATGTAGTAAGTATGAGCAAGAGAGAGAGAGTTTTATGAATGTGGTGTCTGAGCAGTATGGAGAGAATGAGTGGAATGCCAGATGTGCTGAAGATGATTGCGGTATGAGCTGTCTTGCTGGATTGGATCAGGAGTGTAATGCGAGTATCACTGAGGCTATGAAAGTGTTTCTTGTGCGTGCCTGGAGTAAGAGACAGTTACTGGAATGAGCCAGTCTGGTAGAATGGGCTGTAATGACCCAAAATGCCTGGGGATGGTGTTTTGACACACTGGCTATCCCAGTGACGCCATCCAATGGCAGCTTGTGACAAGGATTGGTAGATCCTGAGTAGTTTAGTGGACAAGTCTGGTACCAGACGCTGAACTCTTTGTGTGATAACTGTGGAGGGAATTGTAGGCCGTTACAAAGGCCCCGACGCTGTCGGCCCTCAATTTCAAGTTCAAGTTCAAGTTCAAGTACATTGGGAAGACTTGCCTAATTAGTGTTGTTTAACAGCCAACTGCTCAACAGTAAAAAATATTTTACAAACGCAGTCTCTGGTGGGGTATAACATCTAATTTTTCGCTGATAGGCTATTCCGTGTAGATGATTGAATATATTTTAGAGTAATATTACTTATTGTTGATGAGAGAGCAGGTATTCTACTGTAGTTAGTAATTCTTCTGAGTCGTTTTATGTACCCTGAATATACAGGAAAAGACTAAAAGGTGCACAAAAAAGTGTTAAAAATTGGTTAATTATTTGTTTCTTAGATCAATTAGTATTTTTTTCTCTTGAATAGTATATATCAAACTCATTTTTGTATTTTGTAATGAAAAAGGTAATGTGATTTGTCAGTTTGAATGTTTTTGTTCAGGTAGATATCTAAGCAGGGATTGTTTCTTGTTAATTTTGGCTTATCTTATGAGTGCTGACAGCTGATATATTTTTTCAGACATAGGTAGAAACACACATTATGGGATATTTATTCAAAATCCTATACGTGAAAGAATAAGCACTTAATATGCAAAATTTCTGATTCTTGTTTTTAGCTAGGCCTATTTAATCTTTTATGATTCACATTAAAATGTTTATACCATTACTACTTGAACCTTGATCTTTACAGTCATGGTCAATTTGTTGATTGGTATTTTAAATTAATTATCAACTTGAGTTCATTCAATTGCATTCTGATGTTATGAGTAGATTATTGTATTGAACTTACTTATCCTATTGATAATGGGCTAGAGTAGCTTTAGCTTAGCTGTGCCAGCAGCTTGTATTACTGCTACTACTACAATGAGTATATTTATCAAATTAAGAAGTTCATTTTCATTTTTAAATCTTATTTTATTTTATTAATTTTGTTAAACATCAAGTTTTGAAGTATATTTTTTATGTGGATATTAACCTTAATAGGTGCTTTCAAAATGAATTTTTTGCATGCACAATCTTGTCAGACCATTGAAATTTTCTTGTTGAATGTCTGATCAATTAGGTATTTATTTTCCAGGCTTTTACTGCTTTACTTCTAGATATAGATGCATGTTGGATAAATAAAAATTCATTTTACTTTGGTGCCTTTAAATAATCTAACTAGTCACAACACAATGTCGGATGATCCCCCTGAGCCAAGCAAAGGAGAGATTACTACGCTTCGGCAAAGTGCTCTTCAAAAGCTGAATGAGGTGAGCTCAATGGAACTGTTTTTATCAAAAACATGTGACTTTCAGTTGAGTGCATAATGCAGTACCTATGCTAGACTAGCCATGACCAGTTTTAGATTTATTGTTACTTTGGTAAATGTGTAGCTTTGGTCAGTAATCGATTTTACAGTTTTTAGTGTCTAATTGTAGTTAATTAGATTGAAATAAACAAGTTTTCTACTATGCACTTATCGTTGGAAATGAATACTTTACGAGTTATAGCGGTAAATAGGTTACCGCAACTTCAGTGTTTGAAGCGGAAAGAAATTCATCGATCCCATGGTAGGGCATCACTGCAATGAAGTCTCGCTTCCAGCGTGATCGTCATCAAAGACGAAACCAAATCTACCGCTATACCTCGTTAAATACTTATTTGGTGAAAAAAGTGTATAGGAGAAAAGTTGTTTATTTCAATGTTATTACCATCATTCAAGCAACAAAAATTTTAAAATCAATGAGTAGCTGTTGATTCAAGCGCATTCATCATCAAAGACAAAACTAAACCTAGCGCCATAACTCGTTAAATACTCATTGCTGACGGAAAGTGCATGGAAGAAAAATTGTTTATTTAGATCTATTTACCTATTTCTAGGCACTGAAAAGTGGAAAATCGATTACTGACTAACGCTACACATTTACCGTTACTTTTAGCAATGCAATTGCACTGTTGAAGGAGAATGTCAAATAAATTTTCTATGTCCATTGAATATCAGCATAACACAAAGTTACAGTGTTGCTTGATTTTAACTCATCCTTATTTTTGTGCCTGTGCAAGTTAAAATTTGTGTGTACACTCTGATGATACACAAATTAGTAAATAAATTGATTTTCAAATGTTTCTAACAAAAACTTTCTATAAAATCTGATGTTTGTATGTTTTATTGATTGGTTTTTAAATTTATTTTAGGTTCCAAATGGCCAAGTTGATCCTCGAGATGTCAAACGACTTACTGTAGATGACGATTATGTTCGACGTTTCTTGATGCACCATGACAATGATCAAGCTCTGGCTTTGGAAATGGTCATTGACACTTTCAAGTGGAGAAAGGAAATGGCTGTTAATGGTAAGAATTAAATTGAAATTCTACATTTAGATGCTACATAAATGTGAGCCCAGCCTATCAGTCAGTGTTAAAAACTTTGATTAGATGTTTGAAATATGTTTATATATTCTAATAAATGCATCTAACTTGTTGAAATGTTTGTCAGATTGTTCTTACCTAAATGTATAATTGAAGAGTGAATATAAATCAACTAAAAGCATTGATTTGACTTCAATTGAATGCAAGACTGCTAATTGTGTAATTTTTTTCAGATCTTACCCCAGATAAGCTAAACAAGAAGATTCTTGACATTGGGCATTTGTTTCCTCACAACCGTGACAAAGACGGATTCAGAATACTCATATTTCTGGTGTCTAAACATGCAAAAGGAGTCTTTGACATAGAGGATTTGAAGAAAATTTTTATTTATTGGTTGGAAAGATTAGAAAGGTAAGTTATCTTGTTCTGTGACTTTAGTTAATCATAATTGACTGAATGTTGTGCATTTTGTAAAGGCATTAGCCAAACTTAAAAAATGAGTAGTCTATTTTTAACATTTTTAATATGCATTTTACATGCAATGTCTATTTAACATGTTATAATTTTGAATATTTAACATCATTAAGTAATTGCATGTAAAATATAGGATTTCCTCTTGCACAATTGATCACAGTTCAAAAAAAATTAGTGTACCAGGATTTCATGTATTTGGGTAAATATCTTCCACAGTTTTTTATTCTGCCCGAAGTTGTCCAGTACTCTGATCCATATATTCCTATCAATTTTTTTATGCAATTAATTATTTATTTTAAATTTTTATTCTGGCTAGAGTTATTAAATGCTGGCAATAAAATTAACTGACAGCATATTGATATTTGTATTATTTATTCTCAAAATGTTGGAATATCCTGAGCATTTTTCTCAGATTTATGTATTTGGCATACTGAGGTGACTCACAGACGGATAACTGAGATGGTGATGGATAACTGAGGTGATACAAATAGCAGCAAAAAAGACCTGCTCTCTACTTCTGAGATGAGTGAAGTAGCATTCATTAGACGTGAAGTTGATGTATGAACAACAAGAAAGCTAAGACAAGCTACTCTATTGAATAGTCATCTAATTATGCATGTGTAGAACAGTAGTTTCTTTGTTGGAGTTATTGATAAAAGTATAAAAGTTAGAAAGGTCTTTATGATCAATTCATGAACTTTTCAAAAGCACTTTTAATTTCCCCTAATTTCTCTGCCTTAATGAGCTCTATGGAATTCTTGGCAGATCTTTCATAAAAAGAATGGCCACTCGTACACTAAATCCATCTACTAGTACAATGTTGAAGCAAAACAATCATCGAATAAGTAGTACAACTTTTCTCATCATTAAGTTTGTTTAAAAAAGACCTGCTCTTGGTCATCTTAAAGAATTTGACTTATCATGATACACATACATTAGGGATACTGTAAAAACTTCAATGTGTTGAAGTGTACTGATTGGAAACAGACTCACCTGAGCTTCTGATGGATTATATTAGTGTATTGTTATCTGGATTTTGGCATGGTATACCTAACATTACACTGTATTTATTGATAATAAATTTGATGTTTCATTTCAGGGAGGAGTATGGCAAATGGATTTCTGTGTTCTTTGACATGCGAGATACTGGCATGAAGAACATGGACATGGAGTTCATTCAATACATGATTGATTTGTTCAAAAGTTACTACCCCTGGATCTTGAACAACATCATAGTTCTGGAAATGCCATGGCTTTTGAATGGTAAGCTTTTGTTATTCAATCATTTTTTTATCCATTGACCTTGGGAATTTTTTTGATGGTGTTTGTCTGAGCTTGTTTTGCTGCATGGCATGACATTCTTGTGCTGTGTTCTTAGGAGCAAAGCTTGAATTACTAGAATTTGAATTTGTTGGCTGCAAAGCTTGAATTACTAGAATTTGGATTTGTTAGTGTGCCCTTCAGACTTTTTTTCAGCCTCAATTTCGCTTCTTCAAGTTTTCATGCTTTATCTGTCTTTTCTGCCTCATCTTTCTTAATTGGCTGTTTCTATGTGTAGGATATCCTGTGTGGGAACACACCTTGTGTATAGATTCTTTACTTTCTACAGTCCATACTAAATGATGCCTTCTCTATGCTCTCTGGATTGCCTTGGTTGTTGCTGGGAAGTTGCCACTAATAATTTGTTGACAGTTTACATTTTTCACTTTTCCCCTGCAACTGCTAAAGTGTTCTTCAGCTCACTGTTATTTTCTTGTAATTTTCATAGTATTCACCATCTGCTCACAATTTTTGACTAGTGAGTTTATTACTTTAAATTTATATCAATTGGCATCAATTTTTGATCTCTTAAATTAAGCACTTCACTCAAAGATATGAAGTTGCAAACTGGAAGTTAGATAGTCCATACTCTTGTTAAAATTAGATTTTTTAGTAGTAGTACCACTGGCCTTTTTGTTTGCTGTTGGCCACTTGTTTAACATTTATTACTTTCTTTTTCAGCTTGAAACTTTTTTCAATCATACTTTTTCTATGCACATGGTGTGATAAATGTATGTATAGATTGACTGTCCCCTTAATTACATGCTAAATAGTCATTTCTTCTTTAGGGAGTACACTTGTACTTGAGGAGTTAAACCAATGTATAATTTTTTCTAAAACCTAGTTAAAAACTGAAATTTATTATTAAGGAGTGGTGGCAAGTTGAGAGTTTTCTGTTTAATAATATATGAATGTATACATACAACCAAATTTGGGACATGTTTTTTTTCTTTTTTATAACTTCTCTAATTCAATGGTTGACAAGCTCATTTCTGCAGAGTTTGGAGTTCTATATTTTGAATATTTCATTGTACTTTCTTTTGAGTTTAAACTTCATTTTTCAACTGCCTCTACCTATGCAGTGCAGGAACATAGTTCTGAAAATAGTTTTGTTGGATTTTCTTTCTTAAATTTATTATATCAGTGCAATTAGTATGGACAGTATGCAAGTGGTGGTGTTGTCAATTGGCTTCTTTAATTTTAAATTCATTTAATTTTGGAACCTCTAAAAAGGTAAATTTATGTGTTGATCTTAAGTTAATGCTACAATAGGTATTAATTTTTGTGTTCAGCTGCCAGTCGTTTGTCATAGATGCAGTCTTATAGTTTTTGTTCCTATGGGTTGATATGGAATCTCATGTTTTGCTTGCTGGAACTTGTTTACATGTGTACTGTCATATTATTTTCATTAGGGTAATCTTATCTATGAGTGTTGTCAGATAATTTGACAAGGTTAATCAGGTACCATCAAATAGCAAGATTGAGTAACTGTTGTGTTAGGAACCCTTGTTATTGATATTTTCTGTAAGAGTTTTCTATAGTGTCAGCTGTTGAATGTTAGTCAGAAGATATTTGCTCACTGTTTGTTACCTTTTCTGGCTTATCAATGATATAATTTCCAGTAGTACATTAATATCAGTTAAGTCATAGGATTAGGCTTGTTTATTGATGTTTTGTGAACTTTTCTGTTTAGTACCAAAAATGTGCACCAAATTTCTCTCTGTTGTAACCAATACTTATGTAAAACTGTACACCAAATTTATCACCATAGTTACCAATATTTGGGAGAAATTTTCTTCAGTCTAATCAATGGAGTGAGCCGTTCTTAAGGTCACTGTGACCTTTGAGAGGTGTGCTGATAGTGCCAGGTCTCTTCAGCATCTCTGATGCACTTATGTACCTTGCTCTTGGTAGCAGCGATAAATTTGGGTGCAACTAAGTGAAAGAGTAGGTTATGGATTTCATTCTTAAATAAAAAATAGTTATTGGTACAAATTTGGCTACAATAAAAAAGTATGTTACTGATTTTATTTGTTGGTGAAATTATCATGCACAATATTTGTTGAGTAAATTTTTTTAAAAATATTTTGGATGTTGATCTTGGGTATTTTTCTTTTACGAATGTTATTGCTTTTTTTATTTTTTTATTTTTTTTCATTCTTTAACTCTTCTCTTTTATACTCCTCACCTTGCAGTTTGTTTTTTGTTCCAAAAATGCTCACTCTTTTTACCAATATGGCCAGTGCTGCCAACTGAGATGGGGAATTTTTGCTCAAAGTGTGTAAACTGAATTTTCTCGAGTTCTTTGAATGGTTTCCTCTCTGTGCTAAAACAGAAAGCCATTTGTATTGGTGACAAAAGTCATAATGAATCAGATTTCTATGCAACTTTGAACACCTGCAAGCAATTGTATTGATAAAAAGAAAGGGAAAAATCACTACACGTAAAATCATTTCAATTATAAATGATCAAATAAAACTGAATGTTTTGGACTAACTGTCCATCTTTTGCAAAAATCACCATAAAACAAAACTAAAAGAGGAATTAATTAACTAATGAAGTATTTATAAAGAGTTTAAATTTTGAAAAAGCACAAACAACGGTAAAAAAAAATAAAAGGGAAAGGAAAAACTGAGTAACGGAACTATGTGTTGGCAACATGAAGCAGAAAAGCCTTTTGGGTGTCATTCAGAGTAGGTTTCATTTTGTAAATGTGCAAAGATTAGATCAACATTGTTTGTGGTGTAATAAATGATTAATTGGCCTTCCCTAAGTTATTCAATACAACTTGGAGTAGATGGCATGATGCAAGGAACTAGCATCTTATCAATTTATCTTCTCTCACTTTATCACAACAATTTGTTTCAGGTCTCTTTCTCCTGATAAGAAAAGATAGCAGCCAAGTAGGCATTGTAACTAAAAGATTCAAGTTCAGCATGTAGAAACAGTGATTGCAAAGCAATGATAAATTTATTTCTTTAAAAATTTCCATATTGCTAAGTGTTTTGTTGTAGTGATGCATATGTTAAATGATGCCTTGTAGTGATGCACAGTTTTGTTGTGATTTAACTATGGCATTTGATGTCATTTTAGCATATTTGAACATTTCAAAATTGTTGAAGCTCCATCCTTGTTTTGATTATCATTGCATGCATTGCTCCTTTTGAAGGTTTTAAAAGATCCTGAGCATTGCTGGAGTTTAAAGGGAAATGATGGAGATTGTCCGTGTGAGTGTAGCTTCTGAAGTTGCCTTTTCTCTATGCTGTTTATTGGTATTTATTACTGTATTAATCAGCACCATTAATTGCAAAAGTTAGTTGTATTGTAGAAGTGAGTGAGTTGACTTTATTTTTCCCATTTAAACATCTTTCCATAAATTTTGATTGAATGTTCAAAAAATTGGGATGATACATTCATCTCTGATGATGCCTGAAGTAAATTCAGCAGATAATTTGGGCTAATGTCAGTTCTACAAAAAATGAAATTGATGAAAAACATTATTGACACAAATTCTAGCCTTTGTTTGTCTATTTTCCTCATTAATTTTTTTTTTGTCTTTAGCAAAGAGTAACATTCTGTGCTATTGTCTCTGCATTAGTGGGTGTAATTGCTACTGCATCTGTTCATTGAAGCTTGAGGTTTTTGCCCAGCTTTTATATGTTCCTTGACATTGCTACACGATTCACTGTTAGTGCACTGGTGGAAATCTATACACCAATATATGTTGGTGTCAAGTCAATGAAGCTAGAGGCACCTCATCAATCTTTTAATTTCGACTCCACATGCAGCAATGTGGTCGATCATCAAAGGCTGGTTGCCCACCAAATGTGTGGTCAAAATCATGTTCGTGAAGAAGAGTTAGTTTTATGTCAATGAAACTAGAGACAACTCACTAAGCAAGCTTTAAATTTTAACTCGATGTGCAGCAATGTGGTCGATCATCAAAGGCTGGTTGCCCCCCAAATCTGTGGTGAAGATTAAATTCGTGAAGAAGGGCGCGCTGTCCGAGTTTGTGGCTAAGGACCAGTGTCTGGTGGGCTGGGGAGGCACGGACGACTTCCAGTTCACTTTCGAGGCTGACAGGCCGCGTCCAGCTCCCTGGCTTGCTGGCACGTCCGACCAAGAGGCAAAGAAGGTGCGGTGTGTTGGATTAGCTTTAGTGTGGAGTGGGTTAGGAGGTATTTCAATTCAAGGGGGAAATTTTATGCTTTTATGGGGGGGAGGAGTTTATAGCTGTCAAGATTAAAAATTTATAGCTGTCTAGAAGATAAAATAGTTTATACCTGTGAAGAACATTATGAATTAATAGCTGTCAAGAACATCTATAAATTATAGCTGTCAAGAACATTAATAATTCATAGCTGTCAAGAACGTTTATAACTTATAGCTGTCAAGAACATTTATAATTTATAGCTGTCAAGAACATTAATAATTTCAAGGTGGCAAGGACATAAAAAAAGTTCGTTCGTAGAAGATAAAAAAAGTTTATAGCTGTCTAGAAGATAAAAGATTTATAACTGACAAGGTTAAAAAGTTATAGCTGTCAAGATTAAGAGTAAATTTATAGCTGACAAAATTAAAAAGTTTATCAATGTCAAGGTTGAAGAGCTTATAACTGTTTTAGCTGTTTCACATAAAATTTGCTTATGCTAACCATTCAAAATCTAGTCACTGTTCAAGGTTGTCTAAGGACCTCTACATCCACCTGGAGTTGCGCGCCTTATTGAGTAAATAAATTAAAAAAGGCGGTCCTTCTTTGATATATAGACTCAAGGATGAAAGAAGAATCACATCATTTTTATCTTTCATAACCTTCTCTTTTTATCTTGCTGCTCTTGTAAGAATATGCTGGAAGTTATTGTTCTCATATTGTGAAACAACGCAATATTGCATGTGTGCTTTTTTCCTTCATTTTTCTTTATTGTATTTTTGAGAACGCCGGACATTTGCTTTGGCCATGTCGTCTCGAGTGTATTAGTGCCAGGTACTGTTTTGTTTTACCTTAAATGTTTTTTAATACGTGCCTTTCTTACTTGACACATTCATGTATCCCGGTTGATGTTCTTGTTGCCATTCCATTCTCGAGGGACTCAAATAATGATAACAATTTATTTGTAAGTTTTCAGATTATTTATATTCAATGATAAAAACCAAGACAGAAATCATTGTTTTTGACCAGAATCCCAGAAGAGGTATGAGATTGCTTATAGGTGTAAGTTAGTTAGGTTTGTCGATTCTATGCCATGAGGGCTGGTAGGCCTGCTAGACTTGTATCCTTTGTACCCACTCTTTCCGTTCAGCTTTAAAGTCTTCTTTGCATTATCTTTCCTGTCTTTTTTCTTTTCTAGCATTAGAATAATTTAGTTGAAATCAAAATCCAAAATTCCCCATTTTTTGTTGTCCATACTGAATGGTCTCTTCTCTTTGCTCTCTTGGAATCACCTTAGTTGTGACTAGGGAGTTTTTAAAACAGACATGATAATAGTAATAATAAGGATTTTAACCAGGTAACTAGAAACATTGAAGTTACTGGCACTACTCAAGTAACCCGTTTGCTCTTTTCCCTCTAAGGTGAAGTTCTCAGACAGCACCAACTCTGGTTCTTCCATTCCTGCTGCTAGTGCCAGCAATGCTGCTGCTGCTGTTGCTCCGGTCGGAGGTTCCGGTCAAAGTGAGTCATTTGGTGCTCAGTCACTTCTAATTTCTTCAATATTGATGTGCAACGTCCTGTATTTATTCTATCTTTGGTGTGCTTGTGTTTTGAGAATGAGCACAAAATCCATTCAGTTTTGAGCCATGTACTTTTAAAGTGAGTAGAATCACAAAACACTACACCAATTCATTGGACAAAGAAACTTCAGTTTAGAATGTGACCTCTTAGTGAGGTTACAGTGTGCGATAGAGTTGTGTTAGGTATGGCTAAATATTGCTTTTAAAATTGATATGACTTGAGAGATTGTGATATGGTATCTCAATCTCTTGAGTCACATGGGTTTTTAAAAGTAACAGTTACACCTAACACAACTCCATCTAACGCTATAGTCACACGAAATGGAGGGACGATCTCAGCCCTTTGAAGCGAGTTGAAAGTCTCGTGGTACAATGGTTTGTATTACTCATACTTTCTTGACTTATTGTGAGTGATAAGAGTGTTCGATTACTGACACTTTCTTACTATCTAGTTTCCTTAGCAATGAATGTATCACCCAAAGCATGATAAAAAGATATAAAGCTCTGAACAGGCCAGATTTCTTATCTGTATTTTTATTTGAACTTTGTACATTACTTTATTGGATATCAATTTCAAGTGTTGCAATAAACTCTTCCTGTGAGTTGTAAAAAATACGGTATAGTGTAGTATCATTTTGAGCCTTAGTTGTAGAACTCTTATATCAATAGGAGACCATGATATTAGCATTGAAAGTATTCTTAGTTGCTGTAACGTGTAATTAATTAGTGTATAGTTTGTTAGTTTGCGGTCATTGATTGTTCTTTATAATGCCTATTAATGTTTGTATTGTACAATGTAAAAATGACTCATGTTAGGGATTAGGTGTTCATTTTCAAAAAGTTTCCAGGTCTCTATGTGTTTCCTCACGCATAAGACATAGCCATTAGAGGTATTGATTAAAACTATAAAAAATTAGCATGCTAGTAATTATTTGTGCTCTATAATGTTTTAGACACAAGTAGTGATGTACCGATACCATTTTTTGGCCGATACCGATACCGATACTCCGATACTTGAAAATACCGATACTTTGACCGATACTACTACCGATACCGATACTTTTACAATCATCTAACCGAATAATACCCATTGTATGTTAGTTTATGTATTAGTTCGGTGTCCGCTTCTTGAGAAACATAGGATGTCTGAGTGTGCGGTATCATGGATACCAAATTCCTCAGTGTAACATTGATAGATCGTCTGTACATGCAATGATATGTTTGAAATTTTATCAGGATAGGTTAGTAGTATTCGATAGGTTGTGATCGCCGTAATTTGCGCATTTTCCTTCGCTTTTGTGCAGCTTCCAGGCCATATTGAATAATTAAAAGACATTAAATTAAACATAGCAATTTGGTGAAAAGCTGTGCCCGAAGTAATCATTTTTGAGTAATGGTGATTTGTCACTGGAGGGGAACTCCGAGTCAAGAGAGCTTTGTGTGTTCTTGTGCATATGTGCTCGGCATAAACATTTTAAACCTACCCGACTTTCCGTTCTACGTATTGGCAACAGTGGACAACGCATTAGTGGTGTAGGGCCCACAAGAACCGCAGTTGCTACCATGTAATGACGATCGCTAGGCCTTCGCGTCGTGAACGTGCTTTGCGGCGGTGCGAGTCACGACATAGAATTAGGATAGCATAGGCTAGATAATGTTGACGGAAATTTTTCATGGGTCCATCTAGCTTAACGATGACATTGTCCTTGGCATTTCCATGGGTCATGCTGCTACCTAATAATACCCTTGCCCTTGGTTTATTTGTTTGGTGTCTGTTTCTTCCATTTCTCTGTCACTCACGCTCATAAGGATAGTTATAATGGCCGTATCTGTGATACGAGTTTCAGCGGTGCGCAATTACAAAAATATTTTTCATCACGGGTACTGTTAGGATGGATATACTGTATTTGTTTATCATCTACATCTTGAAAATTCGTTCATGAAAAGTGTTGAATCCCCTTTTTGGCGGGCCGTGCACACTTGTATTAAAATGAAACCATTAAAACTCCTACATGGGAGTTATAATAAAATTATTTGCAAATATATCTAATAATACAAAAATATTGACAAAAAAGTTTCCGATTGTGAAAAATAAAATGCTCTTGCTATGTTAACTATATTTTAGAGAAAAACAACAGAATGAAATCCTTTCAATAGATATGTGTTTCTAATCGTATTGCAACGTAATGTAGACTAGCTATAATAGCAACTGGCTCCAAAACCGAACCAAAACAAAAGTTTCTCCAAAAAAGGATTGTCATTTTCGTGTTATTCACACCAAATTCGAGTACATACATTGGCGAAAGAAAATAGTAAAGTTCGATAAGCCCCGAAACCGAAAATATCCGCAAACACGCAACCATCTATAAGATGAGGAATTTAAAAACGACAATTTCAAGGAACTTGATCATATTTATTAGGAATACGTTTCGGAGTCCAGATCCATCATCAGTTCGTAAATTTACAAATCATTATGTCTGCAATAAAAGATAAAGCAAAATGTAAAATACAGTCATTGAAGGAAATCAAGAAAATAAAAATAATATTAAAACATGTCCCAGAAAAACTAAAATCGACAAGATTACTATTTAGTTACAATTTGTAATGGGTAGGAACTATCAGAATTGTTGAGGGCCGGCTTTCGTTTAAAAATATGTAGCGACTCTAAAATTCTGAGGTCACATGCAGTTGAAGCCGAATCTAAGATTTAGTTGCATTTTACCGCGTGATTACGTACTGCGGAGCGTGAGGAGTAAGCTAATTAGTTCCCCGCGTGGAAGCTTCGACCCCAATGTTCGACCATTCTGTTAAAAAAATTCCGTGACGTCATGCCGACGTACGATGATGTGCACTGCACACAACTGTATAACTGTTAAAAATAAATCAGAGATCGAGGTTCGCATTTCCATCGGAAGCGTTTCCTTGGACCGGAAAAATGAAGCAACCATAAAATTATACAATTCCGGTACAAGGATATGCTATTGATGGAGAAAGAGCCTTACTGATTTATTCTTACAGTTGTGTGCAGAGCACATCATCGTACGTCGGCATTACGGCACAAAATTTTTATATCAGAATGGCTGAACATCGGGGTTGAAGCTTCCGCACGGGGAATCAATTCGCACAATTCGTACGTAATCACGCAGTAAAATGCAACGAACCGATATCCTCTGCGGACTTCAAAATCTTAGATTCGGCTTCAACTACATGTGACCTCAGAATTTCACAGTCGCTACATATTTTTGAACGAAAACTGGCCCTCAACAATTCTGACAGTTCCTACCCATCGTAAATTGGAAGTAGATCATGTCGATTTTACTTTCTCTGGGACATGTTTTGATTTTTTTTGTTTTCGTGATTTTCTTTATTGACTGTATCCAGCATTTTATTTTTTCTTTTATTGTAGTCATAATGAATTTTAATTTTACGAACTGATGATGGAGCTGGACTCCGAAACGTATTCCTAGTAAATATGATTAAGTTCCTTGGAATTTTCCTCGTTTTTAAATTCATCAAGTTGCGATGAAAGCAATCAACTGACCCGTTCAGATGCATTCAACTATAAGATTGTTCGTGAATTGTTCAAACATCTTAACATAGAAGAAAAATGCAAGATTCGTAATGAACGGTGATATGCATGCTAAATTAAAATAAATTATTAGCATCGTAATATTTGGCGATTTACAAGCTAAATTAAAATACAATTTTCGGCAATTTTTAAATTAAATTCACAAGAACTTTCAAGTTCACTTTCAACTTCATTTAATTGGTTTGGTTTTTGTTAGCCTGTCACATACTTTAAGATATGGACATTAGGTCAAACTATATGGTTTAGTCGTAAAATTATAATAATTTTATGTCGCTACAGGGTTTAACTATTCATGCTACATAGCTTTCAGTTTTGACCGTGACGCAGCGGGAATTCAAAGTAGTGAATTCAGTTAGCGGGCCTGATTAAACGCTATAATTCAACAGTTAGCTATCTAATTTACTAGGTATGAATAGGCTCTTCATTTGATTACATGTACGCACAGCTCGTCAAAAATTACGGGATTCACTTTCTTGAACAAATTTTCCAAATGTGGGGCCCAACGAATGTATCCATCCTAACAGCGCTCGTGATGAAAAATATTCTTGTACTTACGCACTGGTGAAACTCGTATCACAGATACGGTCACTATAACTCTCCTCATGAGCGTGACAAAGAAAATGGAAGAAGCGGACTCCAAATAAACCAAGGGTATTATTAGATAGTAGCAGGACCCGTGGAGATTCCATGGACAATGTCATCCTTAAGCTAGGCGGACCCGAGAAAAAATTCGGACAGTATTACCTAACCTGTGCTAACCTTGCCTATCCTAATCTAAGCTAACCTATCCTATCCTAACAAAACCTATCCTGATAAAATGTCAAATATTTAAATGCGTGGAAACTGGAAACGCCATCTTTTAATGTTACACTGAGGAATTCGGTATCCATGATAGCGCAAACTCACACAACGCGGACACTAAATAAATACATAAATAAACACACAACGGGTATTATTAGGTTAAATACTTTTACTTTCATGATTTATAACCTTCATTTGAATGATAAAATACGTATTTTTGGAAAGTATCGGTAAAGTATCGGCCGGATTTTACCGATACCGATACCGATACATCGGTACATCACTAGACACAAGCTTCATCACCATGGTTATAAATTTGGAATGACCAGGTGATGAAAACAATGTCAAATTCTGTACTTGAGTTCATTTGAATACGCTCTGACAGGAAAGATCCGTGTGCTATTCGAGAGGAGTATACACAAACTCTTGTTTGAGACTAGCTTTCCCTTTAACACATGTTTCCCTAGTTTTCGTTTCTAATTCATTTTTATTCAGCCATTTTCAGAATTGTTGCTAGGTTCAGTAAGAAGTTTGTGCTATTGAGCATCAGTTCGTGTAGCTGAATGAGAAGATAGAGCCTGCAAAATTGTAGAACGAAGGCTTATTTTATGGTGAGCCATTTTAGAAGTAATATTGTTTTGTGTAATACCAGCATACCTCAGGAAGACCCGCGTAGTTCAACTCTATTTATGAACAAGGAAGAGCGCATATTGCTGGAAAAAGTTTTGTTAAACAGTTTGTAGTTGAATTGGGAATCCAGTATTATACAGGGTGGGCCAGAAGTAACTGTCCCTTTTAATTTGCTGCTAAGACAAAAACTTTGTTGTATTTGAAAGAATAATATATTTATGCTTTAATTCGGCATCCTATTTACTCAGCTAGCAAATTAAAAGGGTCAGTTACTTCTGGCCCACCCTGTACAAATGCACAAGCTAAATAAAATATACGGTATAGTAGGTGAGTACTAAACTGCGCACAAATCAAATTAGATGGAAAACTGAACGGCTGAGTAAAGGAATAGAGGCAATTGTTTGTCATTGGCTCTAACTCTGCCATAGATTTTGGTAAATAGAAATTTTTTTCATGTGGTCTTTCTTGATGAAAAATTTTCAATAATGTGATTCGAAACAGAAATTTTTTATAATGAAATATTTTCTATTTCTGATTATTTAAGGGATTGCATTACTTAGAGACATCAATTATCTTTAAACCCGTTTTCATTTCTATTGATGAGCTCAAGTGTATGTTCCATTTGTACTCATTCAAAATTGCATGTTTTGAAATGATACCAAATGAACAAAAGAAACAAGTGGATAAATTATCCTTGCACTTATCTTTTAGCTCTGTGAAATCCATTTATGACAGAAAATTATTCAACTTCTCCATTTATTATCTGCGATGTAACGTGAACACCTGAACCACCCGCTGATTGGTGACCATCATCACACAGAAGCTGCGGTGGTCACCACTCCCTCAGACGAGCTTGTGTTTGACTGCAACCGTCAAGGCGCTTCTGCTACGTTCACCATCAACAACCCCAATGGCTTCCCTGTCTTCTTCAAAGTAATTCTAGGGCACATGTTGGAATTATTTATAAGTGCTGGAGTACGGGGAGCCGGAACAGCTTCCTGGCTAGATTTTCAACCTGGAGAACCCTCAGAAGGATACAGCTATTGTATCTAGGGGAATAACCCTTCAGAAGTATATAGCTATTGTATCTAGGGGAATTACCCCTCAGAAGGATACAGCTATTGTATCTAGGGGAATTACCCCTCAGGAGGATACAGCTATTGTATCTATGGGAATTACCCCTCAGGGGGATACAGCTATTGTATCTATGTGAATTACCCCTCAGGGGGTTACAGCTATTGTATCTATGGGAATTACCCCTCAGAAGGATACAGCTATTGTATCTAGGGGAATTACCCCTCAGAAGGATACAGCTATTGTATCTAGGGGAATAACCCTTCAGAAGTATATAGCTATTGTATCTAGGGGAATTACCCCTCAGAAGGATACAGCTATTGTATCTAGGGGAATTACCCCTCAGGAGGATACAGCTATTGTATCTATGGGAATTACCCCTCAGGGGGATACAGCTATTGTATCTATGTGAATTACCCCTCAGGGGGTTACAGCTATTGTATCTATGGGAATTACCCCTCAGAAGGATACAGCTATTGTATCTAGGGGAATTACCCCTCAGAAGGATACAGCTATTGTATCTATGGGAATTACCCCTCAGAAGGATACAGCTATTGTATCTATGTGAATTACCCCTCAGGGGGTTACAGCTATTGTATCTATGGGAATTACCCCTCAGAAGGATACAGCTATTGTATCTAGGGGAATTACCCCTCAGAAGGATACAGCTATTGTATCTATGGGAATTACCCCTCAGAAGGATACAGCTATTGTATCTATGTGAATTACCCCTCAGGGGGTTACAGCTATTGTATCTATGGGAATTACCCCTCAGGGGGATACAGCTATTGTATCTATGGGAATTACCCCTCAGGGGGTTACAGCTATTGTATCTATGGGAATTACCCCTCAGGGGGTTACAGCTATTGTATCTATGGGAATTACCCCTCAGGGGGATACAGCTATTGTATCTATGGGAATTACCCCTCAGGGGGTTACAGCTATTGTATCTATGGGAATTACCCCTCAGAAGGATACAGCTATTGTATCTATGGGAATTACCCCTCAGGGGGTTACAGCTATTGTATCTATGGGAATTACCCCTCAGGGGGATACAGCTATTGTATCTATGGGAATTACCCCTCAGGGGGTTACAGCTATTGTATCTATGGGAATTACCCCTCAGAAGGATACAGCTATTGTATCTAGGGGAATTACCCCTCAGGGGGTTACAGCTATTGTATCTAGGGGAATTACCCCTCAGTGGGTTACAGCTATTGTATCTAGGGGAATTACCCCTCAGTGGGTTACAGCTATTGTACCTATGAGAATTAGCACACCTAGGGGGAAAATGTGTGAGGGCCTTAGCTGAGAGTTAGGTAGGCCTTCATTTTTGTTGAAGTAAAATGTTTTCGTTGTGTTATGGACCATTTTTTTTGGTTCACTGCTGTCCTGCATTTTCAGCACCTACTACTTTCTTTTTCGACTTTGATCTTGTTTCTTAATCTTCGTTCTCAATTTACTGTTGGTATGCACTTTCTGCAGATTTCGCGTTCCTTTAACTCCATACTAAATGGGCTTTCCTCCTTCCTCTCTTTGGATCACCTTTGTGGCAGATAGGGATTCTTGAACTAACTAATAATATAGTCATCAGGTGCTGTGCTGAAGTACTTGACAGTGAATAGTTTCCATGCCACCCACTCATAGTGAAGGAAATAGACCATGACATGTAGATAGAAAATCTTATTACAGAAGTGATGTAAAAACGAGACAGCTTTTGCGATGCAATAACCTTCCATGTGGTCTACAGGTGCAAGGGTTTGCAATACAATAATCCTGCATCTTGTTTCCAGGTGAAAACCACTTCCCCCGAGAAGTTCCGGGTGCGGCCATCGGTGGGGGTGCTGGCTAGCGGTGCCAGCAGCCAGGTGTCAGTGAACTCTGTCGGCAGCGAGCCGCACGCGCTGTTTGTGCGGGAGAAGTTCCTTGTGCTCTCCATGCGCAGTGACACTGACTCGGCGTCCCAGCAAGAGGTCTCTGATGCGTTCAAGGTAAGCTGCCTCTTGCCTGCGTGGTTTTGTGGGGGTCGTTGGTTGTACTGTTGTATCTCTGGCTGTTTTATGGAGTTATTTTGTTGGGGTCGTTAGCACCTCTAATGGGGGCACAACTGTTTTATCCATGGGTATTATGGGGAAATGTGAGGTCCCCATGGAAAGTCAGGTAGGCCTTCCGTTTTGTTGAAATAGAAAAGATTTTTGTTTTGCTGCATATCTCCGCATATCTTTTGCTGTGCTCTCCGTGGCACAGCGGTTAAGGGATCGGACTTGTATGCTGGAAGTCGCGGGTTCGTTCCCAGCGCTGGCGCGGAGATTTTCCCCGTTGGGTATAAGGGAAAGCTCAAGCACAATACCCCACTCGACCCAGGTGTCGGAAATGGGTACCGGCTTTATGGGGGAACCGTCATGGTGTCCTATATATAGGGTTAGTTATAAGACATTTGAAAAACCAATGCTAAGATCATATGTATCAGGCTTGATTGGAAATAAAGCATCCCAAAGATGCCGATGTTAACCATAACCATATCATATTTTTTTTTGGTTCAACGCTGTCCTTTCTTTCACCTCCTATTACTTTTTTAAACTTTTATCTTGTTTCAGAAATTTCTTTCTCAACTTATTGTTTCTATGCATTTTGTACTTAATTTCCTGATCCCTAAACTCGATAGCAAATGTTGCCTTACTCTGTTTTCTTTGGGACACCATTGTTGTGATGTGGGAGACTTAAACTAACATCATGTCTAATGTGGGTCATCAAGAGTGTGTTTCGATTTAGAATGCACCAAAAGAATTACCGCGCGGTTGTGTCTCGCTCATGAGAAGGAGACAAAGACGACTGAACGAGAGTCACATTTTTCCGGGTGGGAGTTGATTTATAAGAAATGTGGGGTAGGTATAGAGAAGTGTACTTTTCGGTTCATCGCATTATGGAAGGCTGTTTCATTATTAGTTTTAAAAACTTAGACACAGCTACGTTTACCTCATGATACAGCTTTATTAGCTGTTTTTGAAGAGAAAATTTGTCGACTGATGATAATATTTGGGTGTATGAAAGAAGGAAACGAGTCAATGAAAATAATATTAAAGGTATGGAATCTTTGAGAGAGGGGGTTGTAGAGGAAAGAATCTAAACTTGAATGAAGAGGTACTAGAGGAAGTGAGTTGTTCCGAGTATTTTGGTTGTCGTGGGTTAGCCACCCATCCATAGTAAAAAAATAGGCCCTGGCACATAGATATAAAGCGTGTAGAAGTGATAAAAAGACGAGACAGCGGTTCAGGTGAAATAATTGTCTTAGAGGAGAGCTGACTTTGATACTTTTTGTTAATATTTAAAAATATTATCAGCCATCACCACTAATGGCAGATTTTGCGTCATAGTTATGGTCTAAATTCTTGCAGTCTATGTGAATTTACTTCTCTTGTGTCTTGCCATTCGTTTTTTGCCAAAAATTTCGTGAAATAAAAATGTTCGAAATTCACTTATTTCTGCCTAGAAATGACTTGATAGTAGAAAAATGAGGTTGTAAAGTCCTTCCCAGCTTGAGGAAAACCCCAAAATTTAACTTGCTGATTTGGACCGAATATCATAGGGGATTAATGAGATGTTTATGAGAATTTTTGGTTAAAAAAGTAGTTTCTCACGATGTACAACCGAGTATTAAAGTTATCAAACAGTTTCATTGGTTTTGGAAACAATTACTGAAAAAGTTAAAAAATATTGTTGAAAATCGTAATTTCGTGAATGCGTTTATATTTATATACCTTTTATTGCT
Organism: Morinoia aosen; assembly: GCA_030386875.1. Classification (NCBI taxonomy): domain Eukaryota; kingdom Metazoa; phylum Arthropoda; class Malacostraca; order Amphipoda; family Talitridae; genus Morinoia; species Morinoia aosen. The sequence goes on along the minus strand of CM059564.1, from coordinate 43,744,054 downwards.
TGTTTTGGTTATATTAATTTTGCTTTAAATTGTCTGTACTTCTTTCATGCCTACTCAAGTTCAGTCATGAGTAATTTCTTTTTCTCTTTGTGTATTTTGTTCAAAACTGAACGTGCATTCATCGATCCATGCTTCCTAGACCAATAACTCTCCACCCTCTGTTGTTCGGAAATTATGGTAAATTGTTTTAATAATTTCTTCATAAATATGTGTAATAATTTACAAGTAAAACATCTGAAAGGATGAACGCATCTATCCAAATACTGTTTATTTTCATTGCAGCACCGAGCTACTCACCAATTTGAACAGCATCAACTAACTAATTTCATCCCAAATTCCATACTCATTTTCCCAGTATCACAACCTCTGTCATTAGAGTGACGCTGGCATCAGGTTGGCACCACCAAAATGGGGACGGAACTGCCATCTGGGAGAAAGCTTCAAAAATTACATTTGTGCATAAATTCCACGAGATAAAAATTGTGTGAGCAATTTTAGTGAGTGTGGCATGTACGGCATGTGGAGCTGATATGGGTTATCTCGTTCACTGCCGCTTGGTAAATTGCTTATTTACGTGTCGGTGTGAATGAACAGCATTTAAATTATTTCAACATCGTTTTTACAAGAGATTTAAGCATACTGGGTGAAATATCCTTATACTATTACATTTTTACACTTGAGACAGATTAGTAATTTTTTTATTCGAGCAGTAAAGGCGTTTTTTAAACTCTGCTACCTTAACACGAGAAAAATGTTGCAGGTGGCGCCGAGTGGAAGTCTGTGTGACATGCGACTGAAAGTGGGAGTGTCTTCTTCGGTTGACACGCAGAACGGCATTTCCCCACAGCACTCTACAGAAGCTCAGATGCTTAAAAAGGTGATTGTTATTATTATTATTATTATTATTATTATTATTATTTAGTTTGAATTTTAGGTATTCTTCGGCGCGAATGTTCTGACTGTTTACGCAAATTTTATATCGTACAATTTTGGGCGTGTGAAAATTGATCGTCAATAATTCTATTTGGACAATGCCAATGCTATTTTTGCAGCTCCCATAACTCGTGGTCCGATTCTTTTCAAGTTGTGTGAAATTTGTTCTTTCTAATTCGAAATTTTTAGTCCGGAAAAATTAATCGTGTTTAAGATAAAGTTTACTCATCCAAAGTTTGTAAAAGAAAATAAGCTTCTGCCTATCTACAGTTTCATTGTGTAGTAACTTATAGGTTTTCATTTTATTCTCGCATTAGAAACCATGCTTTAGAAAAATCTATTTTTTTTTCTAAACGAACTTTTTTTGTAAATAATCGCATCTTGTTCACGTGACACTGGAAGCTCGTTAGTATTTGATAACGCAAGCCGTCACTGAAACGATCGCTCCAGCTCAGTGCTGCTACTTCAAATGCTAAGCTAGCACTTACTTTTTTCATTTTGCTTTTATTTTTTCCACGAAGGTTTCCTAAATTTTTTCTGCTAGTAAGTCTGAAATATGTCTAATTGTCATTATATTTCTTCTTCCTTTTGGGAACTAAAGATAAATGAGAAAACTCGAATATAGTACTTCACTTTCTATAAAACTTAGAAAGTTCTTTACAGCTTTTATGATATGCTTCTTTTTAAAACATATTCTCGCTGCTAAATAGTGTGCTAGTACTTTATAGCAGGTTTTAGTGTTTCAAAAGGAACCCTCTTTTGAGTTTTTCACTTCAATTGTTCCTCCTATAATTTTTGTGTAATCGCAGCTGGACGAGGTTCTCCAGAAGCAAGAAGCGCTGCAGAAGAGCCAAACGATGCTGAGACGCCTGTTGCTGGTGCTGCTGGTGCTCTCGTTCGCGATGTTGTACATGCTCTACACGTGGCCTGAAACCAGCTGTTCCAGTCAACGTCTTGCTGAAGAATTAGCAGATAGAGTCGACTTATAGGAGAAAAAATAGCGTCCAATCCGATTTGGTCCGAAACCTGCTGTTCCAGTCAACCTCTTGCTGAAGATAGAGTCGACTTACGGGAAAAAGGATAGCGTCCAATCCGATTTACTTGGAATGCATCTGCTCTGGTTTTCCACTTAAGACGATGCTAGGTCAACTTGCCATCCTCAATTATTGTTTCCTTCTATTGATCACTTGTGCATTGATTGAACGGTCAAGTCTAGCTTGAAGTGAGGTCAGATGTGGAGTTTTTCAAGTGCTTATAACTGCTAAGTAGCATAGAGTTTATTCTACTTCTTAACCGAAGTGTAAAATGCTTTTTAACTTCCAATTGAACTTCTATTTTTCTACGTATATGTTATAGAGCTTCCCATTTTTAATTGCATGTCTACTGACGCATGATTTCGATCATGTTCTCTTAGTTTTAAGGTGCTGTTGGCCAGTATCCATTGTCAAAGCAAATCTTATCCTCCATTCCCTCATGTTTACTCCGAAAATGTGCAGTATAAGTTTTTAAATTCCATGATTTATGTGTCGCAATTTTCTTTGAAAGCATTGCTCTTCAAACTATGTTTGCAGTTGAGCTTCATTTCGCCCTCGAGGTGTCATTGATTGAATGTGTGGGGGACAAAATAAATCGTGATCTGCTTCGATTTTGCTATTCAAGACATTTTAGTCAATACTTTGCAATCTTTTATACTTTAGAGTTGAGTTTTAAAAGATTATTTCAGATTATATGTGTTCTTGTACGGAGAAACTAGTGCGGCGCTTAGCTTGAATCTTTTAATTATTGACTTTCTTACAGAAGTAAATTTGTATGCGCTTCAGTAACGCAGCAAGATTAAGATCGACCTTTAAATTAAGATTTTAAGTAATAATTTACTCCATCCTAATTGTTAAAATGTGACTGGTCACATTAGACGCAAATGGTGGAACGAAAATTTTGTAATACTTGTAGTTGAACTATCGTCTATTTTATTGCTATGAAATTGGCAGCTTACCACGAATGTCTATCAAGTACTAAATAACGTCGAGTTCAAATATTTGTCATTGTGTTAGAAAATGTGCAGTTCTTACCAGATACTAATATCTAGTTTTTGTTCATGTGTCGAAATTCTCATGTTGGCTCAATGGTACGCTGACTCATTTTTTTTTTCTATGCATGCTCGTTAAACTTATGCTATTTTAAAAGAAAAAATTCCTTGTAATGATAAGAGGCTTGCCACAATCCAATGAACTGTTCAAGTTGAATTGTTGAAGGTCAGAGTCTTTGAAGTGTGAACCTCTGTGGCACGCCTAGAAATAATTTCAACTTCCCAATGTTGTCATCGTAACTTCCCCTCAGGGCCGTTGAATTTGATATCAATTAGAACGCTGGTAGCAATAGTTGAAAATTATTGAGTGCGAAACAAAATACTTCAGCGTAGACTTCAAATCACGCTCACGATTCCCCGCTATTTTTTACGTGTTGTAGAATTTAATGTCATTGTGTTCAGGTTTATAAAACTACTTAACTTCTAAGTTCTTTGTTGGGAGAAGATCTAGCGGTAATCCGACCACATTTCTTGACCTAAATGTTTATTATTTGTGCGTAGCATGATTCAGCGGATGTTAGGACAGATTTTTATCCATTTAAACTTCAATTCTCAAAATTCAGTAGAAGTCATTGTGTCTGGTACTTTTTTATAGATGAAACATTTTCCTATACACTTTTACTGTTGAATTTTATTTCATGTTAAATAATTTTTTATTGCTCATTACCGTATAGTTTTTTATTGCTCGTTACCGCATGCTGTGCAGTTTTTTTTATTGTTCATTACCGTGTAGTAAAGGTGTCGGGTGTAGCAATGCCGTTTAAAGGAACGTGTCTAACACATAAACGGCGCTCAGCATTGAATATCAAATGAAAATTTTTCTGTATGATCTTACCCAAATGTTTGAGCAGTTAGTAGGTACGATTTTCAACTTGTTTGGGACGAGTAGTAATGAAAAATGAGCCAGGATTATTGAAAAACGATTTCTGGGTACGTGTTTTAGATGAATGTAGAACTAATATATTACAAATTGCTGTTATTTAACCGATCAATATTTTACATTTTTTCTTTCGCAACCTGTGGAAACGGTGAAAGATTATTTTAAAGAAAAAGTTCATTAGTCCAATGTCTATAATTTACTGATGAGTTGTGTCCAGTGAGGATTACTCTGAAATATATATGTTAACCCAAGTCTTTATTTCAGCGAAAGATCGTATAATTAATAGTTTGTTTTCCTCAAGCGCTGCATGTTGATGACAAAAAATAAGCGGAAGTTGATCTCCGATAGCTCGACATTCAAGATTTAGAGGTGTCAATGACGTCAACAGTTTTCGCAATTGGTCAAAAATTGAATAAAATATATTGTTGACACCGAAGTGCTCATAAAGGATGAGTATTCAGCATAGTATGTCGACATCAAACCACATATTACGGTAGAACAAAAAAATGACCCTATATGGGAAAATTAAACCTACAATAGCATCTTCAAGCCATGAAATCTGCTAATTCTTCAGCACCTAACTAGGTAATAAACCAAGTATACCAACAAATTGGAAATAACGATGTGAGTGAACAAATTTGGTGCAATTAAGAACCTTAACATTTACGAAAAATTACTTTTTGGTTAGCGAAAGAAAAATTAATCCAAGTTAATAAGGAATGTATATTAATACAAAACGATACAGGTCGGGCGAGATGCAAAACCAACGTTTTGGAAAACTGACTGGTGTACCACCTTCACACTTAAAATTATTTGTACAGTATTCTTAACACGCTAAACGTCTCTCAACAGAAGTAACTGTACAGCAACTATTTATTCACACACTAAAGTTCGACACTCAACTCGATCTTAACAAGAGGAGAAACTGGATTCAAGTTCAGTGTGAACTTGCATGTCTGGTGATCTTAGTCTATTAATGCATAAGATAATGATGGGCGACTAACATCATCCTACAATTCACATTATTTACAAACAAACGGCCAACAGTGGATAGATGTTTCAACGTACTGCTAGGAATTGCTATGCAACATTAAAATGCCAGTAATGATTTCCTAGATGGTGATAAAACATAAGTTATCGCACAGCAATACTGTTTTTACACGCGACTGAGAGCTCTTATTTTCAAAGGCTAATAATGAACAAAGCAGTAACCCCATACACCAAGTTTTGCAATTGTGTCACACTACGTTCACGCTTCTTTCAGTCACAATAAAATTTTAGAATCGCAACAAAGCTTCAGATCAGACACTAATATTTCCGATAAGGCGCAGCAGGCACCCCGTAGCTGCCCCTCGTTTCCTGCGAGGGCACCGAGGCCACAGAAGAGGCGTGGTGGGAGGTGATGGAGGACGGCAGGCCTGAGCCGCCGTACGACGGCACGCTGCTGCTGCCGCCGCTGTTGCCTCCCACTCCGCTGCTGCTGCCGCCACCCCGACTGTCGCTTGGCCACCGGCTGAAATTGGTTCGAAATTTATTAATTAACTGTCCCCAGGCTCATTATAAATAGCGGTTTCCTGTAACATTCTTGGCGCAACTACCGTAGTTTCAACAAATAAAGGAAGAATTCAGCAAACCAATTAAAAATAGCGAAGCGTTTTTCTTTTCGTTTTGAAGCATCTCTACTCTTTTGAAGCAAATTTTATTAGCACAAAAAATATAGTTTGCAATATCTGATACATTAACGTAAGTAAATTCAATACTTTTCAGCTTTCCTCTAGTATAAGCAGGCGTTCGCTACAAGGGTAATTTAATCAAAATAATTGTCTTCAAAACCAATAACTATAAAGCCAGATGGCGTTTCCAGAACGTATAGACATGTATGGGTTCTGCTCAGGAACAATCATCAAAATTCCATGCTGCGACATAAAATAACAAAAACAGACAAAACTGAAAAAGTAAAATGTACGATGGTGGACCCACGCATTCAACACAATGAAGTAGCTGTTGCCGAAAGCGAAAGATCCCAATCCCGCTCGTTAGCCAACGAAATACTTACCTAGTGGGCGTTTAGGCTTTTACCACCAAGCTAAGAGAACCAATGATCTACTCACCTAGAGGACGACGAAGACGATACAGAGCCCCTCCACGTGCTACTGTCGTGCGGCGCAGGCAACAGACCTCCACTCGAGGCACTGTCACTAGGACCTCCATAAGCGCCCTTGCTGCTACTGCTGCCACTACCGTACGTGTTCTTGCTGCTGCTACTACTGCTGCCCCCACCATATCCACTGCTCTTACTGCTACCGGTCCTCCAAACGTCTGAACCACCTCCGTAGCTCGCTTTCCCGCCACTGCAAATTAATTTCCTCAACTTGTTTTTTCAAAAACATTCAACACAAATAATGTTTTGCCAATACATTTCCAAATTTCCCTGCTAGCCAAATACACAATTTGTCACATTATTTTCAAAAAGAACACAATCGAACGACACATGAAACAGTACAGGGTGCTAGAACACAATAGAACGACACATGAAAACGCATAGGGTACTGTTGATGGGGATGGGAAGAGACCCTACCTGTCCCTGCTCATTCTGCTGCCCGACTCTCCGCCCTTGCTGATAACGGGGGCAGGCGGAGGTGCGATGTAGGACACATGATAGTTGCGCGAGCTGCGGCTCTCCGACCCTGACGAGCCGCTGTTCCGACCGTCGCCACGACGGTCGTCGTAGTAACCATCAGATCTGCACACAGTTCAAGGTAATGACCATCACGTCAAATAACGGAGCACATCTGACCTAAGATGGATTGACTCTTGATAAAATCGAAGAAAAGAAATTCAAAAGTAATCAAGTGGATAGTAAAAATGATTTAATTTACCAATACACGAACTTGAATTTTTAAACATTTATTAGTACTCAGTCTTAAAATCCTGATCAATTCGATCCAGTTAGTGTTAACCATAAAATATTTTGAATTATGAATGACCATCAAATGATTAACAAGAAACCAAGCAAGAAACTAAACAATTATTGAGAATTACTGTTGCGGATACATTTCCGAGTTGCATCAAGCTCAAACTGATAGCCTAAATCACAATATAAAATTCGACCACAATTTGCATAAACAACTTATGTGACTGTACCGAAGTGCCATGTTTGAATAGAAAATCTCGGCAGTCCCCAATACCCCTCTACACAGTAATATTCACGAAATCGAGGCGTACTCTTACCTCCTTCCGTTGCTAGCCCCCGGCGCTCCCCCAGGGCCTCCCGACATCCACCTGATGTGGTCACCCTGTGGGTGTGAGGGCTTGCCGCTCGGGCCGCCCCCCATCGGGCCCCCAGAACGGTCAAAGCGGCCACCCGAAGATCCGCCATCCCGTCCTCCGTAGCTGTTGTCGTAACGGTGGTTGTCTGAACGACCGCCCGACTCGTACCTGAGCAATCAGTAATAACAGTTAATTTGTGTAGGTACTATTGTAGCAGCTGCCAAAATTAGTAAATGTACTTCTAGTAGGTGGTTCCGTACGATAGGATTAAATGAGTTAATAATTCAAGTAATAGATGTGTCCCAAAGAAAGGAAGAAGGGCGCAATTCAATATGGAGTGCAGAGATTGGGGGTTTAATGCATGAGGTTTATTCTTACAGAGATCAAGATCTCTTCACATAGAATTTATGAAATGAGATGAAAGAAGAAAGTATTTGATGCTGAAAAAAAAACAGAACTAGTTGAAGACTAGTTAAAGAAGCCTTAGCTGGAACAAAAAAAAAAAAAAATTCACGAGCAAAATGAAATGGGGAATCTATGCTCAAGAAGTGTTCTCACACGGGATACCCTGCAGATAGAAACAGCAAGTTAAGAACGAAAAGGAAGAAAAAAACAAAAAAGGGATTTAGAAGAAGGCATGAAAATTGAAAAGAAGCCACGAAAGATAAAAGTCCCATTAACCCGTCTCCACATGGTCGCCCTACCAAGAGGTTTGAAGAAAATGGGTCAACTGTGCAACTTACTGTACATTCATTAATCATGTTAGAAGTTTCATTGGGGGTTCATTGTAAAGAGAGAGAGTTGCTCTTTCTGTCAGTGGGGAAAAAAATACTGTTACCCCAATGAAAATCTACGAAATTCGAGTTTTTATTTCGGTAAAATACAAAAAAACAGAAATCAGAAAATCACTGGCCATTTTTTATTTATTGCACTTTTATGTTTATTTATGATGCATTTTCATAGATTCTGAGTTGCTGAATCTTGTGGTATGTGAATTTTTTTTCAGGTCCAATAGTTCCGGAGTTATGTGCACTATATGTAAAACACAGTTTTTATTTTTTAGTTCATTTTGTGTATAGGCTGTTATCAAGCAGTTTCATTGTTTGCAAAGAGTTTGATATGCATAGAGCTTTTCCTCCCGAATACAATGGTGGTATTATTTTTTGCGTAGGAGTAAATCTGTGGATTTGGACTCCCATTTTTGGAACAAAAAACATTAGAAAATAAAAATGATGGCGACCTTCTTAGAGGCAAAGTGTGCGCTGGTATGTCTCAGCTACACTCCTGGCCTTCTAAGAGGTTGTGCAGCGCCGGTAGCTACACTACAGACTGAGCAGAAGAATTCATACAGATTTGAGCTTGATACCTCTCCTTCCCTGTTCCTCCCACCTAATTTTACCTTACACCAATGAATAGCGCTTAACGAGACGCTTAAGGCCATATATGGCAACCCTAGGTTTGCTGATGTGAAACATGTGCTAGCTTTGCCGACCTTCTAAGAGTCCAGGACGTGGCGACGGGTTAAGCTGAGGAAACCTAATAATATCGCTCTTTTAGGTTCCAGTCCCCCATTGAATGGGACTGACTAATCTAACTAGCCTAAACATATTGTCCATCCCATGCTTTATTAGGGAATGGCTATCTCATGCCTCATTAGGAGTCAAATAAATTTTACTAACCCGAATCGATCGCCTATTCTAAGCTCCCCCCTCCCAAGGAAAAATATACACCCTGAGAATTTTAATGGAGACTAAGAGGATTTACAAATATAGAGCAAGAGGATTTCAAAGTGTGCATAAAGCTCGCACCTTCTGGAGTGCACAGGAGGCGCAGGCGGGACGTAACGCTGCCTGGAGTCGCCGCCCATCCTGTCGAGTGCAGCGCGCTTACGGTCGTCGTAGTGGTCACCGCGGTTCCCACGGTCGTCAGCAGGCCGCTTGAGGGAACGGCCGCCGCGAGGGTCGTCGAAGCGAGGGATCACACCTTTCATGTCCATTCTGTGTGTAGAAGATATTTTCAGTTCTCTAGTTTAGTTCCATCCAGTCTGTATGAAGAAGTATTTTCATTCGCCTAATTTAGTTCTATCCATTCTGTATGTAGAAGATACTTTCAATTGTCTAATTTAGCTCCATACATGGCACGGGGTTTTACCGATTCAGGTATTAAGTTACATACTCGTGTCTTTGTCCAGGAGTAACGCACCCAAGAAATATTTGTACAAACAGTAAGGAGTTTGATATTCGAGCTAGGTCTAAAGCGCAGTTAGAGCGAAGGTATACAAGCTTTACCCAAGTAAAAACACTCACCATATCTGATCACACTGAAATAGCTGCACCAGCCCTTATTGACATGCGATGATACATACAACTACAATTTTCAAGAAGTTAACCAGCTTAACTTGAACTGAGCACACTTGAAAAAAATGTGAGGATGAAAAAAATTACTTCTCAGGATGACAATCATTTTCACTAACGTGTTTATATTACACCAACACTTGAATTTCAAAATTAGGCTTTTCAATACACCTCACTGAGAAGAAAAATGTTCTATCTTCAGGGTGTATAAATTTTAAAGATGCAAATATTTTTATTAGTGTACAAAGAGAAGAGGTACGCAATTTGGTATGGTACTAAATGCAAAACGTACAACTAGACATTTTCAAGAATTTTTGCGCGAGCAGTTTATTAAAGCATGAAATCAAAATAACCCTTCAAACGTAAAGACAAGTCTTCACTTTTGATAATAGGACAGAGTAGCCCGTTTCGTAAGGAATTAGAGCAATCACAACCGTTACTCTGAACAATCTCTTCCCTTTTCAGTAATGCGATCAGTTCTTTTAGTTCACGAGTACTGTAGTATGAAAAAAAATAACCTATCAGTGATAAACATTGCAGGTTAAGACAGCCATACGTCATACACATCTCTTGACAGGGGTCAAATTTTGAAAAGGTGTTGCAACAAAACGCAAGAGAATGACCCTAAAAAAGCTCCAGTTGCGAGGGATGGAAGAAGGGAGATGCTTTGCACATTATTACTCTCATTTACCCTGCAAACAACACAATATTTTCACAGAACTGTGATAGGTGGCGAGTGAGAGGATATATGCAAGAAAAAGAGAAAGCATCAGTTGCGAAGGATACAAGAAACGAAATGCTCAACACCTTGGTGCTGTTCGTGCCAAGGTGCTTAGCACAGTAGAACTGTGAGCTCAATTTCAGATATGTTTCACGCGTGAATGATGCAATATATTTGGGGAGACTAGGTCCTAGCCACTATGTTGGAGCACACTACATACTCATGAGGACATGAACACGTAAGGGGAGGAGAACAGGACCTATGTAAGAGCACACTACTCGTGAGGACACAAACACGTAAGGACGTACCTGTCAGGACCATGGGCCAGCTTCATCTGCTGACGGCGCAGCTCTTCACGTTCGCGCTCCAGCTTCTCACGTTCCAGTCGCTGCTGCTCTCGCTCGAGCCTCAGCAGCTCCTGCTTCTGTCGCTCGATGCGCTCGCGCTCCGCACGCAATGCCTCGCGTTCTCTGCATTAACATAGTTGGCCATCAATCATTTATTCATCATACCTACACATTAATTTTTGCTGTCATACCTAACTGATGGTGGTATGTCACTATATATATTAAAGTACACACAAGAGAGAAGTTTTCTGAATGTTTTTCACACAAAGTTGGCAGTTCAAAATAAATACAGCGTGTTCCTCCAGTTTTTGGTGACTCCAACTTTTCAACTCACTAGAGCTATCAATTTTCTTGTTTGTATTTTGTCATTTGAAATCATCCGAATTACTCCCAAAATTTTAAAAACTAAGCAATGCCGCGTACTAAAGTTGTCATCTGCAACTCAAACCTGATACAGACATAAACCGTTCAAATATCTCCAAGTTTTCAGGAGTCATATATTCTGAAGAAAGAGAGTTTTGCAGGGCACAAACTTTACTTCGATGACAAATCTTTTCAATAAATTCCACGGTCCAAAATTTGTTAAACATTGAACAGGATTTGTTATCACTAGGTTTTTAACCGTTCAACAGGATTTCCTGTCACTCGCCTTTAACCCCCACTCCGGCACAAACATGTATACACGTTTTCACAAAATGTTCTTTTTTCAGTGGTCGACGAGTATACTCGTCTAAAAGTTTACCTTCAAAAACCAGCTACATACGTCTATACTCATCGATTTTAGCCTTCGTAAGCCATTCTACGGGTGAAACGAGTATTCTCGTCAAATCATACGCCTGGCAGAGGTGTGGGATTTCAAGGAAATTGTTACTAGACTTGCTCTGACAGCCATTGCCGTCGGTTGGGTGTTGTTTGCCTCCACATTTGCATTCATTTTTTGTAGCATTTTCAAGTGTTACACCCCAAATGTCCAGTTCAATGGAAGATAGTGAATATGAACCTTCCCTTAGAAGCTTGAATACTCTGATAACTCTGCCAGTTCATCAGACAATGACTAATTCTCGGCATCAGACAATGACTATTTGACTCGTTTTTCCTGACAAAGGTATTTTCAAAAAAAAGGAACCGCAAAAATGTGAAGAAAAAATAATTACAAACTTTTTTTTCATAACCAGCATCAAAAATACTATATAGAACCAAAATAAAAATTAGTCTGAAAAAGAAACGTTCTTAACAAAAAAGTTGTTGGGGAAGTGGTTAATTGGTTAACCTGCTACCAGTCTATCATTAACCCTTTACCATCAAAGTGGATTTCAAAATGCACTTCCATAAACAGCTCTAATACATTTTATTTCTTATGAAAGTTATGCCCTAATGTGTTCTTCAAAGTTAATTGTCGAGTGACAGTCACTTCCTCGTTGGGTAGTCAGTGACTACATGATGCCGGTGCCAGCTGAGTGATGGTGGTTGTGATAACGGTAATTTGAGTACAAAATGCGGACGTTAAAGGATAAAGCATAATTCGGAAGAAAATAAATTCCATACCTCTGCAACCGCTCAGCTTCTTCCCTCTGGCGGCGCTCGATCAGCCTCTGACGGTTCTCATCTTCACGCGCTCGACGCTCGTCTTCACGAATGAGACGTTCACGCACCCTCACTCGCTGACGCTCTCGTTCCTCCACAATCTGCCAAAAAAATTTGGATCAATGTACGCTGCTAACACTCATCACAAAATTACAAAACAAAAATTGATAACAAAATGAACCATTAATAGAATTCTGTACTTCCACACGACTAAAGTTGGCATTGAACTGTCAAAAATGAACGCACCTGCGAGATTCAAAGGGAACGTTTTTTTCAAAATAAATTGATATAAAAATGAACCATTAAGACTTGGACTGCAGCAGGTGAAACTGAAGTTTAACATTCAGCTCAAATTTAAGGTCAATTTTAGTAAGCAATGTAGAAAATAGCTAGCTAACAATAACTGAATCGTGCCTTCATTTAGGATTAAATAAGCAATAATGAAAATTGAGTTTATGATAACTGGTCTGCCAGCAGCATTATAAAAATTCCCTCCATGTACCACCGGAGGCTCACGTCGCAGTCAAAGTGTTATTTGAATTCCGTGCTTCTACACAACTAATGTTAGCACTAAACTATCAAAAACGAACGTACCTGCGAGATTCCGAGGGGCTGTTTCTCCATGTGTCTGGGAGAGAGTTTCCTCAAAGCTGAAGGCGACAATCGGGATGACAGGCGTCGGGACAAGTTTCCTCGCGGTCCGTCCTCCCTGAAGGGCATGTTGTGGCCCAGACGGGGGCCCAGGGCGCGGATGGGGCGAGGTGCTCCATAGCGGTGGTCGACCACACGAGGTCTGCGCAACAGACCATGCAATTGTTTGGATACAGTACATGCTCTCTACTCCTCACACGCACACATTCTGGACAATCGCACTTGATCGCAAGACTGAATTGAGAAATTCACTGAACTGTGTGGAAATTAACTTATTGATAGACGAGTATAGATGTAGGTAATCGCATGATTGAACAAACGAGTAACAAATACCGTGACAAATTAAAATGTAACTCATTACAAAAAAGGTAAATACTAACAACGAAATTAAATAAAAGTGACATAAGTTAGTTTAAAGGTTCAAGTCCATTGAGACATTTACACAGAGAACAGGGAAGGAACTAATTCAGTAAGGACTAAGAAAAGGGTGTCACCTATGCACACGGAGTGCTCTCACACGGGGTACCCAGCGCATAGAAAAAGCAAGTTGAGAAAAAAATGAAGAAAAGATTCACAAGAAATATCAAAGAAGGTATGAAAACTAAAAGAGGAAAGTGGATACGAAAAACTGAAGTCCTGAAGACCACACGTTGTAACAAAATAGTAACGGTAAAATACTCCCTAACCTATCCTAGAAGAAGCTATCCTGAAGGCGCTAGTCCCCATTCCATTAAAATAGGCAAAACTAAATAACCTGAATCTGTTGTCTATCTTCTGCATAATGGTAGGGGCTGAATTTCAGATTTGTATCGTTGTATCGTGCGTAATAGACCTGATATATTTGAGGAAAATCGGACCCACTCATTATGTTAGCGCACAGTATTTCGGATGAACCAATGATTTAAAAAGAAATTGATTTATATTACAGTGACACTTGCACACTTGATTCACGTACATCAACAACTTCCTTCAATGATAGCAGTTTGTAATGGAAAATTGATAGTGACAAATTTAGGTGGTGTACCTCAAAAAGGCGTTGCTTCCCATACTCTCTCCTTAGATTTTTAAACACCACTTATTAAAGCAATACAATTCGATGGAACAAAACCATGCTTTGCTGTAAAACATCACTTTTTGGTTTCTTTCATTGCTGTAACACAAGTTCTTATTGGTTGTTTCCATTGCCTTAACATAAGTTTTTATTGCTCCAACACAAGATCTTATAGGTCATTTTCATTGCTTCTCAAACACAAGTTTTTATTGGTTTTCATAGCTCCAACACAAGTTCTTATAGGTAGTTTTCATAGCTCTAATTGGTTGTTTTCATTGCTTTAACGCAAGTTAATATTGGATGTTTCCATTGCCCTAGCATAAGTTCCTTTAGGTAGTTTTCATTGCTGCAACACAAGTCTAGCAAAACTAGCAGCGCCATACCTGCCGTGGCGGTCCCGGGAGTGCTCGCGACTGCCACTGAGGTCCTCCGGATGCTCGCTGCGGCGGCGCGGTTCGTGGCTACCACTGTGCTGCATCCCATGAGGCTCCCGCTCGCCGTGTCCCAGCGAGCGGCGAGCGTTCGCGCTAGGGTCGTCTTTCGCCTGTAATTTCGATGTATTTTTACAGAGCGATCGATTGAATTGAATTTAACACTTTGACTACAACATGCACCAAAAGTGGTACACAAAGGTAATTTTCATAATGCTGCTGACCGACCAGTAGTTGCTAGCTCAATTTTCTTAAATACTTAATCAAAACTAATTGATGGCACGAACCCGTTCACGTTTGGTACTTTCAAAATAGTTTAGTACAATTAACTTTAAATTTTAGATTGGTGTTAAACTTAATGTTTAGTAGTCGCAGTCAAAGTGTTAACGGGTAATTCAAATGAGATAAATTAATATTTTAATTTACAAAAAGATGAGAATTTATTCAAGTCATGATATTGTAAACCACGATCCTAAATGATGGATCGGTGGTAAGATTATAGTCTCACAATTTATCAAAAAATAATTGAATTTACAGTTTTAGATGAATCACTTCCATATTATTAAAATTAGTAACATTAAGCTTGATGAAAGACAAAAATGAAGATGAGTTATTCCCTTGCATGAAAACTTTTCAGATCAAATGTAGTAAGTCGGGTTACTGCGCAACTATAATGCTCTCAAGTACACGATCAGAAATATGTATTAACAAGTAAGAATTTACACAGAATGTACAAACTAGTGGTTAGGAAAGTATGGAGACTCACACGCTCAACTTGTATGATCCGACCCCGCAGCTCCGTTTTGTTGAGGTTCTTGATGCAAGCGGAGGCTTCATCTGTGCTGCTCATTGTGATGAAGCCGTAACATTTGGAGGTAGGTGACTTTGCTGACATCACGATTTTTGCTGAAATGACCTGCAAACGCGCGTAAAACTCTATTATTATGCACAAAATTTCATGACTGCATGCTTTTCTATTCCCTGACCGTATGCTTAGATTAGATTAGATTATTAGTTAGTTTAAGCCTCCCTATCCGCAACAAAGGATATCCAAAGAGAGGAAGGAAGAAGGCACCATTTAGTATGGAGTTAAGGAAATGCGGAATCTATGCAGAAAGGGCACAGAAATAGAAAGCTAAGAAAGAAGATCATGAAACAATAAAAAGTTGACGAAATTAGTAGGTGCTGAAAAACAGGACAGCAGTGAACCAAAAAAAGATGGTCCGTAACAAAACAAAAACCTATATTATTTCAACAAAAAGAAAGCCTACCTAACCTTTAGCTCGGGCAATCACATTGTCCCCATGGGAGCATTAATTCCCATAGATACAACACTTGTATCCCCCAGAGGGGACAGTATGCTTAAGGGTGAAATCAACTGAATCAGATTGGACCGATGTAATGCAAAGCATCCCGTTTAAAAGCACGTTTTGGTTAAAATGAGTATTCAATATTTACGTGAAGCTAGAAAATAGTGACACACTAGTGAGCAAATAATTTCGAACATTGATGATGAATTTCAGCATTATCGCAAGGCGCACCCCATAAGAAATGCGCCACTGGACGGACACACGTTTCATTAATTACAAATACTCAGTGAGTGAACATGTAATTCCTGCAGTAACAGATTACATTAGACGTTAGTTTAAGCCTCCCTAAGCGCTAAAAGAAGCACTCCAGAGAGAGGAAGCAGGAAGGCACCATTTAAAATGGAAAATTGGGAATGCAGAATCTATGCAGAAGGGACTTGGAAACGATAGAAGTTTATGAAGCAAGATGAAAGTTGCAGAATGAAGTAGTAGGTGCTGAAAGACAGGACAGCAGTGAACCAAAAAAAAAGTGTGGTCCTTAACATAACATAAACAAAGAATACTTTATTTCCACATAAAGAAGGCCTACCTACCTCTCAGCTGGGACCCTCACACGTTTCCCCCTGGGAATGCCAATTCCCACAGATACAATTATTGTACCCCCTAGAGGCAGTTCCAGCAATAATAGTAAACCCAACTACTAATTAATGCTACAGTTATATCATAGCATCAGAAACTCAATGATGTGAACCACAATGAACTCTGAAATTTGAAATTTATGTAAGCCAAAATTTTGCACTGTTATGCCGCTTTTATATGAATCAATTTCTCGTTGGAAGTTCAATTTTTTTATAAGAACATCCTTTCATTTTGCTTTATCACCATTCTCCAGATTTATCCACATTAAAAATAACTGACAGTGTACTCAATACAGTTGATTTGCTTAATGATAACCAAATGTGAGTTTAGCTCTGTTCCGTGAGGTGGTCCAGAAATAAGCCATTGAAAGCTGATAAAACTGCTACTGAAGCACACACGATGCATGTCCTCACCTTGCCATACTTGCTGAAGTGGGACTTGATTTCCTGGGCCCTCGTACTGGACGACAGGCCGCTCACCCACAGGTTACGGCCGCTGTTGGTACCTTCAATACAATACAATACAGAGGCAATCAATAAAAACTGTAAAGGTTCTTTGAATGTAACATCTGTACAACCATACACATGCTATTTAGCATCTGCACTCCGCATGTCGTTTGAGTTTAATTTTATTTTTGTCTTCATTTTCTATCTGCAGATTTAGAATAAAAATTTCCTCACAGAAGAGTAAATGATTCAGCCCATTTACCTTGATTCTACCCCTCTTATTTCATCCATGACGAATGCTCTAAATGCCTCGCACAAAGTGCAAATTTTGCACATAAAAAAAAATGGATCTTTGATGAGAGCTATGAAGTCAGGAGGGTTAAGAAGTGCAAATAATTTATGCACGAATGGAACACCAGATACATAGACACGTCACAGTGATGTCCAAAACTCGTGCTGAACACCATACAATCCGGGTAAAGCTTCACGCACTGATGCACCTCTAACTTGAGCTTGCTCTCATTCAACTCACTTTCTAGCAAAAAATCGAGATGCACGAAAAGAAACTGCGCTGAGACGCGACCGACGCAAATCAAGTTATGAGGGCCCACACTAAACAGTCAGGTGAATCCCTCACATGAAATGATCTCAGGTGCCTAAAATTGAAGAGCTCAGTTGACGTAGCACAATCACCACTGCTCTCTTACAGGACTCGCACAAGCAGGGGAGTAAGCTTAACAAAATGTGCCCTGAGAAAGCTGAAGGTATAAATTACGTTTAGACACACAAAACCTAGATTTATTTCTTCAGAGAAATCATTCCCCGCAGTATGGTTTTACTATACACTTAAATCTCAACAGACAAAGCTCTCAAACTTTATTCATATGAAATAATGAAGAGTTAAGAATAATCAACTCACTTTTTGGGTCGTCCACTCCATCTTCCCGGGAGGCAGACTCAGCATCGCTGTAGGAATGGTCACTGGGATTACAAGCACGCAAGACGAGAGACGGCCGTCACCAGCTATCAGACGTGAAAACATATAAGCTCTCCCCATAGCTATGTACCAATCTCTTTCAAAACTATAGAAAAACTAGAACTACCAACTGCAGTTCATATTTCTTTCCTTAACAAACAAATATTGTGCTGTTGACAAGTGGGAAAAGTATCATACCAAGCCCTACCACCAGTAAATTGAATCAAGAAATGGAACCAATAAAACACGAGATTTTAGATTTTAGTGGCAATAAACTCGACACTTGGACTGAACATCAAAGCCAGTACGTAATAGCAAGAACAGTAGGGGGACCTTCGTGGTGGAGGAACTGGCCCAAGAGTTGCCCTCTACACAAGATTGAGTGTGGTAGTCCAGATTGCTATAGGAAGGAACAAGCAGTCGTTCCTAAAACTGTGCCATATTTCAAAGTTGTCAAGTTGCCAGCACATAAACAAATAGCTAAGCAAGCTGCCCATGAGAGGCAGGCTACATCAGATGAAAAAATTCCCGCTTGGCACGTGTGGGACATGGCAGTGCATGCTTGGCCGGTAGATAGGTAAGTGACGATCTACAATTTCTCTTCAAGGCTTGGGTGAGAAGAAAGGAGGAGACAGGCTTCATTCAACCTGGAATCAATGACGCGGTGTGTGGCGCTTAACTAATTGTGTAAAAACAACTGGGCAGCACAGAAGTAAGGCAACTGAGCTGCAGTAAATAAGTCAGCTCTCACACTCACCAATAGGAGGAAAAAACCAACCTCTTCTTCTCTGAATTTTCCATATTATTAGTATCTTTGGTTGAAGAATCTTCATTGGCGCCATCCGCAGTTGTTGATTCCGCGTCGGCAGTAGCGCTGTCACCACCTTCTCTGCCTTCAGTAGTGCCATCGGATGCATCCTTTTCTCCGCTGCTTTTGTTGCTGTTGCTGCCGCAAATCTTCTTATTGCTGTGCTGGCCAGTTGAAGAGTCTGCTGAGGCGGTACAGGGACACCAAGAGGTGAGTGAGACTTCTTCTCCAACAACTACGGCACACTCCCGACCACCTCTCGCGGGGCGGTGAGGAGAACGCTGGGCAAACTCGTTCAGTAGGATTAACAAAGTAGGCAGCAAAGTTGATCCTTAGTTGCGACACATCATTAGTACCTACTAAAGGAAAGAACGCGTTTACAAACATGAAGATAACATAGCAAGACTCCAATGAGGCGCAGAGCAGAGACATGCGAGGGCCTACATGAGGCTTCGCTATCAAGGTGACATCTCGAACAACAGCAGCGGAAGATGCAGGTGAGGTGCAGCTACGGCAACTGCAACATGGCCTCCTTCTACAGCAGCTTCCTTTCATAAGTTGATGACTAGCTCCAAACTCCACAGATGCAGACCATACACGCACACTTACCACAATGAAAGCTAGTCCAAAAAAAAAAAGATGTGGAACATAACTTTCCGCAAAAAAGTTGGTCCAATGAGCTAAACTATGGCTATTATATTCCTTGCATTGCTTTTTGCCTTCTCTAACTGCAAGTTATCAGAGCTTGCATTACTCGTTTTCTAAAGTAACTTGCTAACAAAATTTAAATTACTCCAGCCATTTCAATGAGAGCAAGCAAGACAATTATACTTTTACAGTGAAGTGCCTCCCATCTGATGATCAATAAAAACTATTATTGAGCACAACACTGATGATTCATACCATCACTAAGAGCTTGAACTGCAGCAATGGCTGCAAAAATCCATACTATATTTGCAGTTACTCTTGTAGCAATTTATTCATCGTTCAAAATGAACCACAGCCGTTTAGTTATCGTCTCACTGACAAATAAAATCCGATTTTTTTTGGAGTACAGATCCACAAGCGTTACAGAAAGCTTGTTCTTGAGTGTTTTTAACGTAGTACCAATTATAGAAAACCAACAGCAGCTGAATAAAGAACCTTCACATCAGTACTCTTTCAAAAAATTAGACGTTAATCAAATGTTTCACCATTTTTCTTCTTCAATTATATCCTTACTTCAAGCTCTGAGACGATGTGAGAACCACAAAACTATCAACAAAAGGTCATTTCAAATACCAGGATATTTACCACCATATCTTCCGATGGGAGCAATATTTGCAATTATATGCTAGATTTTATTGCAATTCAACTCTCGACAGGCCACAAAACAAAGCAAATTACATAGGGGATAAGAGATTAGTCGATGCAGTAGACGACTCCAAGTAGAAGAAATAGGATGCTGCTCAAGTGGAGTGAGCCACCGGTTCAAGGAGTGCAGAGCAGGGGTGAGCTGAGAGATGAAGCTGGACAAACAGCCGCAGTGCGCACCTAGGTGGAGAAGCTCCGTCTTTGCTGAGAGAGTCCGTGTCTCATTACACCAGGCTTGGTCACGATCCCAACAAACCAGCTCTCTCACACTTCAGTTTGCAGCTAAGTCCCAACTGGTTCGTGGCAGCTGTATGCTTAGATAAACTTTCAATATATGAATAAGATTAACTGCATTTGAGTACTCTATTGATTATGTTTGTGTCTTAGAATAGAAGAGCTATCTGCTTACAAAAGCTTACCTTTACCATCGACTGTGTTTGCGTCCACCTGTAATAAAAAAAGAGGAATTAAAAAACATGCATAAGCACAAGCAACAGAAATACTTGAAGATACACCATATCACTTGAATTGACTCTTGCATAAACAAGCTTTTCTCCACACATGCCAAGCAATACCTCACATAGCAGGCACTATTTCTCATGCTTCATCTCAAATTCTACGAGTCCTGTAAATGAAGACTTGCCTTTGGATGCTACCAAATTTCATCACTGTTACTGTACTTCGCAAGCCCTTTAGTCCCAACACAGTTCATCATCATATCTGTCAACTCAATGTCACTAAAATAGTCTCAACAACCGACCACACTTACGCGGTTTATCTTCCAAATACTTGACATTTCAAATCGTACTAGGCAACATAATTGACGAATGTGACTAGTTTAATTCTACAAATACACCTTTTTAATCTTTAAAATTTAATTTATGATCAACATCAACAATGATCAACATCATCCAATAAAGATTGAGAGTTACATTATTTTTCCAAAAAGCTTTAAGCACCTCTACCTTGAAGCATATAATTAAAACTACAAAGCTGCCTGCACAATGAAAGGCACAAAAAACGATTATGAAACAAGCAGGCAGAGAGTTTTTTTTAAACTCCAATAAACAACAGCTTCAAACAAAAATAACTTATGCACCAGAAAGCCATGAAAAAAAATCCAAATTATGTTTGGGAGTCATGCCAAATTGGAAATTCAAATCTACGTACTTGTCCGCCTCTATTTGTAGTGCCATCTTCATAGATCATCTCTTCTTCAAGCATGTTGTCATCCTCATCCAGCATGAAATTGATCTCATCTTCAAAGTTTCCAGCAGAAGCAGGAGCAGCTTCATCACTCCGCTTGCTGAACTCTGTTGCCTCTGCAGAGTTCTCAGCTTCAGAATACCGAGGCTCTTCTCGATTACCTTCACGCCGCTCCACCTCCTCACTGTCACGTGCCTGGCTGTCTTCAGCACGGGCGTCTCCACTCAGCCGACTGTCTTCATCGTTGAAGCGACTGTGTTCGTCTGTGAAGCGGCTGTGCTCATCTGTGAAGTGACTGCGATCATCAGCATAGCGACTATCATCGCCATCATTAAACCGGCTCTCATCATCCTCATCAAGGCGCTCCCTCTGATAGTCACGCTGATCTTCACCACCGTCGCGAGACCAGGAATTTTCACGATCTTCTCGTTCGTAGCTCTGGTCACTGGGCCTCTTGGCCAGGTCCTGCTCCTCATCGTCCCTGCGAGGCCTCTGTAGCTGCTCCTCATCGTCATCTTCTTGCTCATCAACTTGGTCGGTCACCCTCATGTCACCCGACTCACTCAAGTACGATGCGTCTTTGCTTTCTGCAAGGAAATGAGCCAGTAAAATGAAATAAGCACCGGAAAATTGTCAGAAGTCACCACTAGGACATCATTATCAGTTTGGTATCACAGATACCGCTTGGAGATTGCTCAATAGATATATTAGGTGAGCAAGATCATTAGCTAACTTTGGTGAATTGGCAGTGAGGCTCGTCTAGAACATTGCATGTTTGTCCTGACTAGGCTAAATAAATAATGTAAATTAGATTAGACAAATTAATTCACATCTTAAATAAATTTGTTTCAGTTTTGACACAGAAAGAAATTCCCCACAATTGTGATGAAGCCAATCTGAAAATTTTAAAATGATGAAACACAAACCAAATGATGTGAATACATTCATTTTAATTAGTAGATAGCACTGAATGTTCAGTAAATGCTTAGTAATTTGGACTAATAACAATGCTTCAGATACAATATCAAGACAACTAAGATTTTTATTCAAGAACTTGGTACAATAATAAAATTCAATCTCTTTACTATTGTTTATGCATTTTGGCCTACAGCTACAGTTAGGGAACAGTACATTAACCATGCAATGTTTGATAAATAATGCTTACCTCCATCATTGCAGGAGTTCTCATCAATATCCTGACAAGAATGACCATTTTGTTCAGTAGCAGAAGCAACAGCAGCAGCAGCAGCATCATCATTTGAGGCATGATGTTCTTCTGCAAAATAAACACATGAAACACATAATTTCCAAAACTTTCTTAAATGCAGGATCAATTTGAAAATACTTCCGATCCAGTTTCTTACTGGTGCTCCAAAACTTCACTCAGTTCTTGCACTGTACTTTATTGTAAGCCTAGCCAGACCTCTCTTATTTATGTCTACTAGTTAGAGACATAGGCTCTGCTGGTCACCTGTTTTAAAAAATATGACTAAAAAACAAATCTAAAACAAAGAGTTTAATCTGAATTCCAGCATCTACCCAAGGCATGCTTAATCTGACAGTACAAAGTGCCAGACAAATGCTTAA
Source organism: Morinoia aosen (assembly GCA_030386875.1). NCBI lineage: Eukaryota > Metazoa > Arthropoda > Malacostraca > Amphipoda > Talitridae > Morinoia > Morinoia aosen. Next base: position 43,721,421 of record CM059564.1, on the reverse strand, counting down.
ACAACTCTTTGTCAGTCACAGAATCAATTGTTACACAAACCAAAACCAAACAAAGATATATTTCATTTGAAGTTCACAATTTCTAGTATAGAAAACATCAGTGATTACCAATTTTGAAATTACACCAAGCTTGTAACTATACAATAAAAATATGGCCCACAGAATTTTTAGAATACTGAATAAGGCATGCAGGGTTGCAAGTGGTAACTCGTACTAACCTTCAGAATTCTTGGCATCAGCCATTTCTTCTGAAGTTTGTGATTCTCCACTCTCTTCCAAAGCCTGCACATAAAAATACATGTCAGAAAACAGTTGTTTCATGAAGTAAATGATGAAATTAGAATAAAGGCACACCACTGTAACATAAATATTATTGAAATATATTTGTTTAGTAGGTTAATACCAGAGCATTATACATTCAGTAATGGAAACGGTCACAAACTATATATATAAGAATATACTTGCCATTTTAAAGGGTTTTGTAATAACTACCACAATATTGTATATTTCCTAATGAAAACTATAGCTGTCTGACAATTTTGAAACCTTTTACCATTTTGAGGAGTATCACAAGAACAACCTTATGGCAAGAGATAGCAGGTGTAACTGCTCATTCTTGTGCTAAGCTGCAAATCCCACAAGGCTAAAGCGTTTGATCACAAACCTAACGTTAATTCGATGCCTCTGGCAGAGAAAACACACAGATGAGAGCCACAAGATAATTTTACAACAGAAATGGTGTGGGCAATCCAAAGCAAGGTGCTCATCTTAATGTTCAATACATCCTACATTATTGGTTGCCAACCAATTTCTTATGGCCAATATAAATTGTATAACAATATTTCCCACTTTAGAAAAACATTTGAAATGTGTTTTTAAAAAAGACTTACATCAACACAGTGCTAATCATGTAATGAAACAACTGGAAAATTCTTAAACTTGAATACATTGACCATTTAAATAAAAAAACAATTATAACAGCCACATGACAATAAATTCATTCACAATTATTCAGGTATATTGGAGATATTGGCTATTTTGGTATGCACAACCTATCCTCTTTATTGCAGTGCCTAAATTTTAAACGGCAGCTCTGATCTGGCAAATGCACAGGATTGTATCACTTAAGGTCCAGTTAAAATAGGTTCTGTTATGCTGGCACTTTCTGGTGCCCTACCATCTTTTTTTTTTGCAGGTGGAAGATCAAATTGCATTGAAAAAACCAAAATGATGCAGAATTTTTTATTTGAGTCTTATGGTGCACAATTATTTAGAGGGTGCTTAACAAAATGATTAATATCTTTTAAATTAAGTCATTAACAGCAGTTATCAAATTTTTTATATATATATATATATATATATATATATATATATATAACACAATTATTCCTATTATTTGATCATTTTTATTTCAATTTGAGTACTTTTCTTATCACTCTCATCTATTAATGCACACATCAATGCTGCCTTTGCCTTGACAAATTTTTGAGTGACAATACACATCATTGCGGATGCCAACATATGTCAGTCAGCTAATGAAGTTTGAAAGGTAAGAAAGAGCTTGCAAGCCTTCTTTTCTATTTGCACAATAATTAAATAAATTTTTCTCTATCATTTTGATTCATACTTGAATCATGAAACAACTTGAATGGAGCACTATTATAAATTTAAAACACAGATTTGTATGTCATATTTGATGAAGAAAAAGTTTTTTCACTGAAGCCATACAGCAACAATTTGAAAACAAAAATGATAGATATTTAGATGAAAAATTTCCACATTTCAGTAATTTAAAATATTTTTTGGTCATTATACAATTTTTGGCTTTTAACTGAATTTAAAAATTCCGTTCCAAAGAGTCCCTATAGGAGCACATTTAAAAATGATTTACAATAATGATATTCTGCTCGCTGATGCGTTATTTTCAAGTTATTCAAGTTTTGAATTTTCGTGTTCCATAGCAGTTGCGTTGCGCGCTTGAGCTGTTAAGAGTATGCTTGGGTACTTTGTGATTTATTATTAGCCAACTCCGCAGAGCCTGAACCCACTTCTAGGATCTTTTAGTTAATAACACAATAAAGGTTATAGAAGTGGGTTCAGGCTCCGCAGGCTCCACGGGGGGCTGATAATAAATTACGAAGTACCCAAACATATTCAAACAGCTGAAGAGCACAACGGTTTTTGCAGTTTGATTGGAATTTAAAAGTTGAATAACTTGAAAATAACGCATCAGCAAGCATAATGTCATTCATGTGAAATGTTTTTAAATGTGTTCCTTTAGTCCTTTACTGATTCTTTTGAGAAGAATTTTTAATTTCCATGAAAGGGTTAAACTCAATATTGACCGTGCTTTCTTTTAGTTGTCACTAGTCCATCCCACTTTATTTGAAATAAAGAGAGGGCGAAATGAGAGAAATGCCATAGGAAATAAAAAATACAATCTCTCGAGAGTTGATGAGGCTGCGCGAACATGGCCCGTCAAAATATAAATGACTGGAGCTTGTATCACAGATACACTTATCACACAATAGAGGCTGGCTTTGGACAGACGGACCGACGCTGCTCTTATTATAGTATAAATTAAGTATTTGTGAAAATTGAGTTTGTGACTTCTGGTCAGCAGCATGGTGAAAAATAAAAAAACTGCCTGTGTACCACTGGTGGTACATGTTGCAGTAGAAGTGTTAAAAGCCGTAGGAGGAATTTGCTAATAGTCAGGAGGAGAAGATAAATATTAGAAGCACGGACGCGGGTCTTATTATAGTATAAATTGAGTATTCGTGGAAATTGAGTTTGTGACTTCTGGTCAGCAGCACGGTAAAAAAAAAAAAAACGGTAAATCTGAACCTAATTAATTGAATCAAAATAAACAAGTTTTCTTCTATTCTTTTTTCGTCTCAAATGAGTATTTTACGATTTATAGCGGTAAGTTTAGTTTCGTCATTGATGACGAATGCGCTCGAATAAACAGCTACTCATCGATTTTCGAATTTTTGTTGCTTGAAACATGGTAATAACATCGAAATAAACAACTTTTATTCTATACACTTTTTTCGTAAAATGAGTATTTAACGAGGTATAGCGGTAGGTTTGGTTTCGTCTTTCAAGACAGAGCGCTGGAAGCGAGACGCCATTGCAGTATTGCCATACAACTCGATCAAAGAATTTCTTTCTGCTTCAAAAACTGGAGTTGCGGTAAGTCATTTACCGCTATAACTAATAAAATACTCATTTGAGACAAAAAGTGCATAGAAGAAAACTTGTTTATTTCGATCTAAATAACTATGCTAAGGCATCGAAATTTACAAAATTGACAACTGTCATCTCCTTCAGATTTGCCAAAAAAAACTGCCTGTACACCACTGGTGGCGCATGTTGCAGTAAAAGTGTTGAAAGCCGCAAAGGGAATTTGCGGTCAATATTGAATTTAGGTGATGTGGGGAAATGAAGCATTCCATTTTGTAAAGGAGCCCATTTAAAAACGTTTTACAGGAATGACATTTTTGGCGCTGATGCGTTATTTTTGAATTATTGAACTTTGAAGTTGGCTTTTGCGCGCCAAGGAAGCAAGCGGGCCATGCAGAATCTTATTAAACCATTGCTGTCAAGATTGTGATAAAACTATAACCACAAAGGAAGATATTAACTATGTTTACATGCAAAGACTTTGGTAAAACTTTGCAATTTGGCAAAAGCCTTCAAAACACAATGAAGATTTAAATATTTGGTAAATCTGAAGGATATGACAGTTATCGATTTTAAACTTTTTGGTGCCTGAACCTAGTTAATTAATTGAATCAAAATAAACAAGTTTTCTTATATGCACTTTCCGTCTCAAATGAGTATTTTACGATTAATAGCGGTAGGTTTAGTTTCGTCTTTGGTGACGAATGCACTCAAATAAAAAGCTACTCATCGATTTCCGAATTTTCGTTGCTTGAATCATGGTTATAACATCAAATTAAACAACTTTTCTTCTATACACTTTTTTTGTCAACTGAGTCTCTAACGAGGTATAGCGGTAGGTCTAGTTTTGTCTTTGATGACGATCGCGCTGAAGCGAGTGCGCATTGCAGTGTTGCTACCTGACGTGCTCCTTGAATTACTTGCCGCTTCAAACACTGGAGTTGGGGCAAGTCATTTACCGCTATAACTAATAAAATACTCATTTGAGACGGAAAGTGCATAGAAGAAAACTTGCTTATTATTGTACGTAAGCATAGTTAATCTAATTAACTATGCTTAGACATTGAAATTTACAAAATCGATAACTGTCATATCCTTCAGATTTACCCAATATTTAGCTCGCATGAGTAACAAGAATTTAACACACATGGAAGTCACCAAGTCAGCCATACAATAAATCCCAAATTTATCACAAATCGATTTTCTTATGACCTATGCATAAGTTTCACAGAATAAACACCAATGCTCGAACTGATATTCATTGAATCCCTATCAAGTTCTCCTACAATAATATATACGCGACTTGAACACAAATCGTAAACATGTGTTAACTACTACTTTTCCACAAGTGTGCTGTTACTTGCAACGTCAGCAGAACCAACTTTACTTACTTTTCTGAGACGCTCAATAAGCACTACCTTCACGCCGTTTTTATCAAGATTTCTTTTCTCTAACTCAGCTCGTAACTCAACAACTCGCATATCTTCTAGTTTCTTCATTTTGTGAAAGTTTTCTTATTAGCACGCACTCACAAGAAGAATTCCAATATGGCGGAGTGAGGTGACCCTCAAATGATTTCAGGGATAAATTTCACTATAAGTAATTATTATTACCCTAAATACAATCTACTTCTCCTCGGTCAGAAAGCTTTTACAAATTTGAATGATACCATCATAGAATTTGAAATGTTCACACTTCTTTATTTGACTTTTAGTCATAAAAAAACATTACACTTAAATTGGTTATCTTTTGAAATCTATTTCCTTCTTTCGTTCTTTCTTTCTGCGTAAATGTTAAAACTGTCATTAATGTAGCATACCGCTACATAAGCGTAAAAATTATAAATTTGCCATTCATACTTAAATAAATTAATTAATAGCATTAAAAATATTACTCTAATTTATTATTAATTATTTTCTACTTCTAATTCGTAAGCATGGAAGTTTTTGTGTAAATGCATGAAATAATAAAAATAACACTTGACATTTTTCGAGAGAGAAGCCCTCTGGTGGCAACACTGCGCAGTTGCGCGTCCTTCTTTCAAAGCCACTCTTACTTTTGGCGTCCTACTTAGCGGTGTTACAGCAAATTTCTCGTGAGTTCAAATGTGTTAGAAAATAATCGTGTCCTTTCTTCGTTCCCGTGAGTAAATCAGTGTTAGGAAATAATCGTTGTTCTCTCTTCGTGTTCAGAGAATATTAATAAGTGACAGTGCAGTGTTAAGATACGTAGTTATGCGTAGGAATTGTGATGTAGCATGTTTTCATTCAGTGTTTTGTTTTTTTCTTCTCAACATGACTTAGCGAAACTTTGTAGTGAATCTTCATTCTGCAACTCTGTCGATATCTCGTAAATTCTCAAAATGATCATTTAAAAACTCAGTAAAATAAATCCAACCATTAGAACAAAATTTCATTACGGAATTAACTAACTTCTATCCTCAATTCTATTAAAATTGTGTACCAAAAAAATTCAAACTCTAAGAAATGACCTTCGCGGTGTAACGAAACCCTCCATGACGCTGTGTCGGCAACATTTTCATTCGCACTAGCGTCATTCGTAACAAGTCATTCAAAGTGTTTGTGTCTCAGTTGTTTCGCTGGTGAGAATTAAAGTATTGTGTGTGCTATTGTTGATCGACGGGTAACTATATTAGGCATTATATGTAAATTTTCAATAATATTATTGTGCACGTATTGAGAGAATTGACTAAATTTTTCCAGTGTGCTAAATGCTTAGGATGTCATGCCTAGAACTTGTAGTTCCCTCAGGGTATTTTCCCTTGGGTATTGATGGGATTTTTTATTCAAGCTTAAATTCTCCTTTGTTTTTAAAAACAACTTTTATTTCAACCTTTCCAACTTGATGGGATTTTTTTATTCAAGCTTAAATTCTCCTTTGTTTTTAAAAACAACTTTTATTTCAACCTTTCCAACTTGATGGGATTTTTATTCAAGCTTAAATTCTCCTTTGTTTTTTTAAAAGAACAACTTTTGTTTCAACCTTTCCAACTTGATGGGATTTTTATTCAAGCTTAAATTCTCCTTTGTTTTTTTTAAAAAGAACAACTTTTATTTCAACCTTACCAACATGATGGTATTTTTATTCCAGCTTAAATTCTCCTTTGTTTCTTTTAAAACAACTTTTATTTCAACCTTACCAACATGATGGTATTTTTTATTCAGGCTAAAAATTCTCCTTTTTAAAAATAACTTCTTTAGCCAATATTCAATAGGGTGTATATTTGTGATCAAGTTAGACTTGCATCAAATTATCATTTTATCTCTTTAATTGTTTCAAATCAAAGCAACCAAATTATCATTCTCATTTTTTTTGACAGCTGTATTTTGTCACAGCTGTATTTTCAATTAAGTAGGGTTTTTGATATATTCACATGGTAATAGTTTTTGTGTACAGTCAACATTAAAAACCATTCTTAACCAATGTTATAGTCAATCTTTGTTGTGATGATAATCAGAACAAACCCTTGTAAATACCAAGCACATTTTTTTTACCACTGATTTTCCTCAAAGAATCAGTAGTGATACCTTAAATATTATTGATGTTTTTTTTAGGTTTATTTAGATGATAATATTATAATTCTTAGTCATTGTACATTGATTATTTCATTTAGGAAGAACTGGGAACATGTGTTCTCTAGTTCACTCGCATTTAGCAGATGCTGTAGATTTTTACCATTAGCTATTTAATTAAGTGATGCAGGATACTCAGTTCACTGCTTATGCCATCTTAGTTTCGCCAGGCAAAGTTTTGCCTGTGTGAATTACTAGTGTAGAATTTAGCTTCATGCCGTTAGAAATATTAGAATTAATATCTGGCTCCGAGCAAATTGTCAGTGCTCCGAAGCTGATCCCCGCTTGCACTCCGGCGCCAGAGTGCTGGTGGGGGTCGTTTTTCGAAGAGACTCCTCGCTTTGAGGCGGCATGTTAATGCCAGATTGTTTGCAGCATAGCATGTGTTGATATGTGGTTGTTAACCGTGTGCATTTTCACCCAGCGTTTCCTCCCGTACAGGACGCTACGAGACACTTTCACGTTCCACTGCCAAACCACCTACCTTGCCTAACCAAATCAAAAGGGTAAAATAACCCGGTAGCCAGACTTGGCATAATAACTGCCTCCTTCATTATTGCCTTTTCACTTCTAACAAACCCCCATTACTGGACGGCAAGAGCAAGTATCCAATTCCTCCACCTCACTCAGAATTGAGACCCCATTGGTTACAGCTAACCCAACTGCTGCATAACCTGCAAGTCTATATTCTAACACCATTAGAGGAATTGCACCTTACCGTCCTCACTTATCAGAGACGCTATTGCCGTCTCTAACCATTGGGTACCATTTGCACACAACTTCTCCACAATTACACTACCCACATACCGACGCAGCTGGGAGCCTGTTGCAGTCCCCACTCAAGATCGGACCTCGGCATCAGCGCACCTTGAAGAGACAATCTGACAGCCCCAATAAACCCAGGCCAGAAATTAATAATCATATCTCAATTCTTATCCTTTCGATGGTCCAGTTCCGAGGTGAAAATTATAGTAATTTGTGTTTGATTAAAGACGCCGGAAAGAGCGCGTCCGAACCCCTACATTTCACACCTTTTGAGTCAGATTAAGTCATTAGTTTATTAATTAAGTGTTGGCGTTGACGCCAACTGGTGACCCGCCTTCAGCAAAAATTCAAACCTGCATAAAGTAAAACTTGAACTTAACAGCTAAAACTCGAACATTACAACTTTGGCGTCAGATGTGCGTTGCATTTCCGTGTCATGATTTTATTATCAAAGCAGAATCGTGTTCGTTCCTTTTTTTCTTTTCGATAATCTACTAATCTACGATAATCTCTGCATTGGAATTAGCGCGGCGAAATTTGCCGGCGTTCGTTCGATAGCGTCTTTGTGTGATGGCGGAACCTTACACAGTCGTCTCTTGTCACTACTCTGTGATTATAAATACTATAGGCATGTGTATAGTAGCATTTATTCTTTTTTTTACAAACCGACTGGCAGTAGTTTTAATTACGAAAAGTATTCATGTCTATGCTTGCTAAGTTTTGGAATTTCATTTCTTAATTCCATATCCTCGCAAACTTTTACGTAAACGCCTTTATTTCAATAGAGAAACATTTCAATGAAATTTAATTTAACTCATCGCATTCTGGTGATAAAGACACCCAACCTGCTGCCTATCTTAAGTGTGTGCAAATTGCTGGCGGCTCTGGCTGATGCCGACGCGTAAGCCGCCGGCTAAATCGCAACACGGAACCCTCATGCTCTCGTGCTTTCTTTCTTCGCGTATTTTCCGCCTGTGAAATCAACGCTTAGGTTTTTCTTTTCCTTTTATCATTGGGGATACATATATTATTCCTTAATTCCTTTATTATTGCAAATGATTTACCAGAATTTCTCAGTAGGATTGATATCCTCGAAGTTTAGGATTTTTTTTATGTTTTTTTTCTTACTGCTTTCAAAAGTGCAGTCACTTGATATTTTCACCATTTTCCGTAGATCTCGTGTTTACTTGCCCGTAGTCACTGTAAGGAATCACGATCTTTATTCTTGGAAATTCTTAAACCTAATACTCAGATTTTTAAAGCCAGAGGCATTAGTGATTAAACAATTTATTTATTGTTTAAATCTGTTACAATCTGTCAACCAAAAAAAATCTGTCCTATCTCTTTTGAGTTTGCCAAAAGTGAGAATCCTAATGTAGCTGGAGTAAAACCTATAGGAGTTTCTCGGATTTCTCCGTGTGGGAAGAGTTGTCATTATAATTTGGATTGTCAGTGGTGGAATGTCTTGATGTCTCTCCTGGAATGTTTCATCCAGCATCTTGGACTCCTGTGCAGGACCTCTACATCATCGCCATACACGCAACACTCACAAAATTGAATCTCCCTGGGTTTTCCTGAGTGCCATGTTAATTGCTATTCTCACATAAGCAGTGACTAAACTTGCTACTACTAATCTGAGCAAGTAATTCCACTTGCTCCTGCTAATGTGCCGACTTGATTCTGCTCACATGAGCCTGATTTAACTTGCTCACTCACACCCCACCTTATTTTGGAGTCATTAGTTCTACCTGAACTAATTCACTGACCTGCGCTCAATCATCTCAAATTGCCAAAACTCAAATTCCCAAATACCACTCACTCACCCTGCTTACTCCATCGCGTGCCGGCCTTCGTCAACGCCAGCCTGGTCCTCCGGCGAGGATTGCCCACCTAGACAAGCTCTCCGAGATCCAGATCCAAGCCAGTTCTCCTGGTTTCCTCTTCCAATAAACTCCACCAATTGGAAACGAGCTGAGTCCATAACCGCTTTTCATTATCCCTCTCGTAATTTTCCCTTACGCTTCGAGAATTGATCGAGTTGTTCTTGCCGTAAAAATCAATATTTTACACTCCAACCAACCAACGGCGGGAAAAACCAGACATTCATTCATAAGAAGGCCTGCGTGTGATGAGGAGTATGAAAGGGTGCGAAAGGAGGTGAATAGAGAGGTGCATGAAAGGATTATGAGTATGAGAGCTGAGAGTGTGAGAAAGCGTGAGCTGGGTTCCAGCTTTCTTGACATGGATAACGTGATCCAGGATGGGTGTTTTCTTGGAGATGGAGTCCATCTTACAAAAGAAGGTGAGATGAAACTCTCCAAGAAATATATCCGGTGGATCAGGGCTACTCATGTCATAATGGAAGGTGGAACTGGATGAATGAAAATCCGTCAGAGCAAAAGTAAGGAATGTCTGGAATTGTCCAATTGTGTTGTAAGGTTTGGAAGTATAAATGTGCGTGGATGGAATGCAGGAAAGTTAGATGACCTCGTAGTAGAATTTGAGAATGGAAAATTGGATTGTGTTGGTGTAGTAGAGACCCAAATGCGTGATAGAGTCAGTTTAAAATGTAAGGAGAATAAGTATCATATGATAGGAAAAGGGCGTGTAAATTGGCAAAAAAGAGGTGGTGGAGTTGGTTTGATTGTAAAGAATGCTCTAAATTGGAAATTAGAGGAACTTCCTGTTGGAAATGAACCTGAAAGTGAGGATTTGTTAGCAATTAAGTGTGAAAGAATGCATTCCAGAGAATGTATTGTTGTGATTGTATGTTATATGACAACTGATGGGATTCTAGCTCATGAAGAGAATGTAAAAAAGTATGAAATATTAACAAGGATTGTACAAGAACACTGCAGGTGCCCTCTGATTGTGGTGGGTGACATGAATGGCCATGTTGGTATACTTGGTGAGCCGGTGAATGCAAATGGACAAAAATTGATAGATTTTTGTGATGAGAATGAACTTGAAAACCTGAATGTCACAATAGGAAATGGCTTGCATACATGGCAAAGCAGGGAATGGAAAACTGCAATTGACTATATGATTGTGAATAGTAGAGCAAGAGAGTGTGTCAATGAAATGTTTGTAGATGAAGATGATTTTGATATTGATAGTGACCATAAAATGCTTGTGCTTGAATATAACTGGGGTAGAAAGGAGTCAATGCAGAAGGTCAGTAGTGTGAAAGAAAGTTGGCAGATAAAAAAGGCAAACTGGGAAGAATTTAAGAATGAATTGAGTAGGTATAACTGGAACAGGTGTGGAAATGTAAATGACCTAAATGGTGAGATTGCAAGAACCTTGTATGATGTGGCAGAGCAAAAGATAGGTAGAACAAAATGTAGGAAAGGGACAGGGAATGCCAGGTGGTTTACAAGTGAGATAAAGGAAGAACGAATGAGAAGAAAGACTTTAAATAAGAAACAACGCAGAATGAGGAAAATGTATGAAAGAAACAGAATTACTGAGGATGAATGGCAGAATGCATGGAATGAGTACAAGGATCAGCAGAAGAAAGTAAGGAGAATGATTAATGAGGCTAGAGTTAAAGAGGAGAGACACCAAGTTGAAAATCTAAGAAAGAAAGGTCCGGATGGAATAAAAGATTGGTATAAGTTTATACAAGGTAATGATAGAAGTAGTGAAGTTCAAGTTGATGAATTAGTAGTTAATGGTTGCAGTGTGCAAGATAGGATGCAAATGGTGAAAGCAGTTGAAGAATACTGGGAGGACATTGGTGGAATGAATGAGCAGGTTACAGATGATGCACCCATAAATTTTCTGATTGATGAATGTGAACTGCAAATGGAAGACGAAATCACTTGTGAAGAGATTGTAAGTTTTTTGAAGAAAGTGAAAAATGGAAAGGCATGTGGCCCTGATAAGATCCCATATGAGTTCTATAAATGTGGAGGAGAGAGTGTAGTCAGTATGTTGAAATGTTTATTTGATGAGATATGGAAGAGTGAAAGAGTACCGGATGACTGGAACAAGTGTAATGTAGTTCTGTTGCATAAGGGTGGACATAAGAGTATGAAAGAACTTAAAAATTACAGACCAATTGCACTGGGTGACACTGTATGTAAGATATTTTGTGGTATTTTGAATGAGAGAATGAAAAATTTAGTTGAGGAATTAGGAGTCCTAGGTGAAGAACAGAATGGTTTTAGGCAAGATAGACGTGGGGAAGATAATCTGTTTGTAGTGAGTGAAATAATTGAGCGAATGAGGAAGGATGATGAGAAGGTGTATTTAGCATTCCTGGATATTGAAAAAGCGTATGACAGAGTGGATCGGGTTAGGCTCTTTGAAGTTTTGAGAAAAGTTGGGTTTAGCAGAAAAATAGTAAAAATTGTACAAAGTCTGTATGAGAACACAAGCGCTATATACAGGTTAGGAAATTTGGAAACGGGGCGAGTGAGGAGTGTTAGAGGAGTGAGACAGGGCTGTACTCTGTCTCCCCTGTTGTTTGGATTGTACACAGAAGAATTGGCAGTTCGACTGAGAAGGAGTGGCTTAGGACTGAAAGTTGGTAATGAGAGACTGAGCTGTTTGTTGTATGCTGATGATGTGGTTGTGGTTAGTGAATGTGGACATGAACTGCAAAGGATGCTTGACATTGTGAACGGATATAGTACAGATTTCAAGATGAACTTCGGTGCCGACAAAAGCAAGGTTATGGTTATAAATAGTGATGAGACTGATAGAGACAGACTGTGGAATATTGGAGAAATTAGAATAGGTAGAACAAAAGAATACAAATATCTAGGTTGTATGATAAGTGAAGATGGATGCACTAGAACTAAGGGTGAGAAAGTGGCAAAAGCTATGCAGTGGAGTGGACGGTTAAGTAGTGTGGCCAGATACAGAGCAAACAAGTATGAATGTGTGAGAGGAATGTGGAAGTATGTTGCTGTACCTAGTGTCATGTATGGTATGAGTGCTCTTGCCTGGAATGGAAGTGATCTTGAAAAGCTGGATGTAATACAAAATAAGGTAGGACGGTTAGCATTGGGTGCTCCGAAATGGACAGCTACAGAAGCCATTAGAGGTGACCTTGGGTGGAGCCTATTTTCAGAAAGAATGATGAAAGCGGTGCTGAATTATAAGGTGAGAATTGAAAGAATGCAGAATAGCAGATGGGTGAAGCGAATTTTTGAATGGAATCTGAGTGTAAGCTATTGGGAGAAAGTGTGTTGGGGGCATGCAAGGAAGCTTAGAATGCAAAAGATTATCCATGTTAGAATTGGGAGACCTGTGGATGACTGGAGTTTAATAAATCCTGGAGATGTAGGGCCTGAGTGGGACTGCAAGAGGTGGAAGAAAGAGATTGAGAGGCAAACAAAAGAGTATGGATTGAATAAGTGGAGGCTTAACATGATGCGGAAGCCTACACTTGACTGGTATGTGAAAAAAGAAGCACCTAAGTTTGAGATGTTCTATGATGGTAGTTTTGGAAGTCAACTCTTGTTTGCTGTGAGATGTAAGTCATTGAGTGTGAACAGACGTACATGGAGGTGGAATGAGAATAATAACAGATTATGTCGGCAGTGTATTAGTGGAGTGGAGGAAACAATTGAGCATTTTGTGCTGGAATGTAGTAAGTATGAGCAAGAGAGAGAAAGTTTTATGAATGTGGTGCTTGAGCAGTATGGAGAGAATGAGTGGTATGCCAGATGTGCTGAAGATGATTGCGGTATGAGCTGTCTTGCTGGATTGGATCAGGAGTGTAATTTGAGTATCATTGAAGCTATGAAAATGTTTCTTGTGCGTGCCTGGAGTAAGAGACAGTGACTGGAATGAGCCAGTCAGGTAGAATGGTCAGTAATGACCCAATCTGCCTGGGGATGGTGCTTTGACACACTGGCTATCCCAGTGATGCCATCCAATGGCAGCTTGTGACAAGGATTGGTAGATCCTGAGTAGTTTAGTGGACAAGTCTGGTACCAGGCGCTGAACTCTTTGTGTGAAAATTGTGGAGGGAATTGTAGGCCGTTACAAAGGCCCCGACGCTGTCGGCCCTCAATTTCAAGTTCAAGTTCAAGTTCATACGTTTGTAGTGATCGCCCTCAGCCATACTTCAGCCTAATTTCATAAAATATTAAAAAACTAAAATCCTAAAATTAAATTATACAAATGTAATTATTTTTACAATTTTACACGACCAAATTAATTCGATTAAACTCAAAATTTTACCAAAAATGTGTTTTCGAAAATATTTGCCGATCACGTTTACGTCAGTCACTTCCGTTGGAAACATTCGCGCAGAACCACTTCGCAAGCTCGAAAGCCATTTTCCAGGCAGACTGCTCATTTCACGTTGTGTGTTCTTCAGATATTAGTTCTTGGGCCCCAGAGGGGCAATTGTAAGTATCAAGTGTTAATGTTAAATATTTTACTATATATAGTAACTTGTCTATTTGTTGAGAGCTCATTTTTGTGAACATTCACTATTTATCCTTTTGTGCCGGTGCTAGTCAGGCACAAGCTTCAAGCTCACTGCCCATCTTTGCCATTGTGTCATTAGTGTTTGTAGCATATCGCTACAAAGCGTAAGAATTATAAAGTTTCCCTTTCGCACTTAAATAAATTAATCATTAGCATTAAAAATCTTACTATAATTTATTATTAATTATTTCCTACTTCTAATTCGTAATCATTGAAGTTTTTGTGTAAATACATGAGAGATAAAATAATCTTTCGACATTTCGAGTTGAAAGCAGCCGATACGGCAACATCGAAGAGCGTCACTTGAACAAGCTCACTCTTGCTTGTAGCTGTAGCGTGCGAACATCATCTTGACATCAACGTCACCGTCACACACCACTCTCAAACAACCTCCCTTGGGCCTTGCCTTGTTTTTTACCTCAACTTGAGCCGCTTTATTTTGCTTGGAACTCAAACTTAAACCGGCCGGAACTGGCCTGACTTTAACTGGGTCGATTTTGGGACTCTCTACTTGGATGCTCGCCAAGCCTAAAGACTGTGCTCACAGGCTAGCTAACTTTCCTTGCTCCCACCAACGATAACTCGATTGTCCCGCGTAAAAGCTAAATGCTGAAATCATAACGTGACTCCTCCTCCCGTCACTGTTTTCCTAAGGCTTAAGCTACCCGAAATTAAATTGAGCTCATAAAATTCCCCAAACACTACTCACTCACCTCCGGCCGACACCAGCGCTCACCGGACCTCACCACCAGCACTCCGGACCTCACTGGGATTTCCAGTCAAGCTCATCGAAGTCCTCCTGGTTTCTCTTCAAATAAACCACCCGAAATAAGCTGAGTCCAAATTCGTTGTCATTATCCCTCTCATAATATTTCCCAAATCACTATCGAGAGTTGATCGAATTTGGCCGTCAAGAACTAACATTTAGGTTCAAACTACCCCAACGGTCAAAGCCCGACATGTTTTGCCCATCCTTTGTGTGTTCCAGTTTTAATTAATTGTGTTCTCAATTTTTGTATTTTAATTAAGTCAGATTTAAATAATTTTTGGGTGCTCAATTATTTGTTTGTTCAAGCCTCTAATCAATTGAATTTGAATAATCCATTTGTTGTCATTGTATCACTAGTGTTGTGCCTATCTTTTGTGTGTCCCAGTTTTAATTAATTGTGTTCTCAATTTTTGTATTTTAATTAAGTCAGACCTAAATAATTTTGGAATTCCTTTGCAATTTTTAGTCAATGTTTAAATTCATATCTTGAGAAATGAAACTATGATGGGTTATTTACACCAATAGGGATTGTATCTTCGGTGGTTACTCACTTCAAATAATCATTCTTTCGCATTCAGAACTATCACACTGTCTGATTGCATGTAACAATGTGTAGTAACGGTAACAAGGATTCCTATCATAATCACTTTAGGGACAACTCTTACTATTGATTTTTGGTAGGTCAATTTGTGTATAATAATGTTAATAATTAGGAGTTACCTGACCCAGCTAAATTAGGGTGATTGTGCTTACCTCTGGGAAGTCTCTGAATATTCTAAATTCCCAACTCCTAGGAATTTTTAATCCAGAAATCATCTAATTATCTGATTTGGGGTTAATTTAGTTTAACCAGCAATTGTTTGCTTTCAATTGTGGCTACCTATCCCTTTTTACCTCATGTTAATGTCGGCTACCTCCAGTGGTTGTTGTTCATTATAACTCATAGGATGCCCTAATACTATTCTGAGATGCATCCTCATGATCAATGTTTTCTAAATCCTTCCTGTGCTCTGAACTCCCTTCTTAACTACCGATTCTGTGCACTTTTGTGCATAGATTCCGCGTTCCCTCTACTCTTTTCTCAATGGTACCTTCCTCTCTCCTCTCGTAGGACATCCTTCACGTTCAAGCCAGGGAGACTAGGGATTCCGCATTTAATTATAGATGATAACAATAATAAGTAGGCTGTACGTGCCTTCCTGGCACGACTCCTAGCTTAAGTTAATGGATCTTTTGACAACTTTTAGCCTTAAGTATGATCAGTACAGCTAGCCTTTGCTGTTGCTCAGTGTGAACCGTTCTAATTGTCCAATACCGATCTCAAGGTACTCATTGTAAATGGGCACTACACGCTAGATTAATCGGCGACCACAGCCTCGATTTATAATACTCTTGATCTTGTGAACTAATGTTGCACTCCATTTCGGAGACGATTTTAAGACAAGACGCGGCACGGCTCGTTGTACCCGGAGAATACTAGTTTGATGGAGAAATGGCATGTAGGGAGATTCATGATTGTCCATACGAGTACTTATTGTTGCGACTGCCTCGCTCTTGTTCAGGCGCCAGAATTGGGCCGAGGGACCCGCATATAATCCTCCATTTGAGGCAATCCTGTAATTCAGCAGTAAAGCTCGCAGCCTGGCTTGCGTAGCGACTGTCTCTCCTGGTGTTATCATGCTGGAACAAGTAACCCAAGCTCTCTTCCCGTACAGAAGAACCTGCGAAGCCGATACACAAACAATCACCACCAACATTCAATCAACATTCCTCAAACTCTATTAGCCACACGGCTATCAACCCAACTAAGCCACACGGCTATCAATCACCCACTCAAGCCACAAGGCACTAGCAGAAATTACTGCCTCCTTTCAAGACACCTCATAATACAAACTGTTACCGCACCTGCGGAACATTACACTAACAAATCCACTCTCGCCGGGATCCACCCCGGATTCCCTCGAGCCACGGCACCTGCCGGAGTGCGTCAACTCTCTGGACCCGGACCTTCTTCCTCAAGAAGTGGATCCTCCCACTGCTGCCGTAGTCACGGCACTCAGAGTCAACCAATAAACATCAGGCGAGAGTATAAAAGTCCTTTCATTGTCCTGCAGAGGTCAGGTCGTGCAATTGAAAAGTAGGTGCCAGTAGAGCTACCCGAACACCGCCTAACTCCTTCTGAGTCAGAGGCCGTAAATCATTCAATTAGCAATTAAATGTGCTCTACCCGGAGCACTGGTGACCCGCCTGTGTAAAAGAACATCCTCTTGTGAAATCGATAAATTCCTTGATATTCAACCTTTAAAAATCAAATTCAATTAGTTCCCCTTTTGGGAGAAGTGCACGAGTTCATATTGGTGACTATTAATAGCATTAATACCAGAGTGTTTTCACTTGCACGGGTTGTCCTTTGTGGTTTGATGAGCGCATGCCAGTGCTGTCGACTTCTGTTGATGGTTGTCTTGAAGGAGGTAGTACTCTGCTCCTCATTATCCAGTAGTCAAACATAGCATTTCCTCCCTAAACTCTTCCCTAATAATAAGTTATTGCTACTGCAGCCTATTCTTACAAATTCTTCATGTTTTTCCATTGCTACTGAAGCCACCTTTTACAAAACTCTTCATGCATTTCCATTGCTACTGAAGCAAACCATAGGAGACCTTCTAGGATAACTTCCATTGCTACTGAAGCTCCTAACTAATAACGTTCGCAATTTCCATTGCTACTGCAGCACCATTGCTACTGAAGCACAAAAGTAAACAAAAAAAATGTCTATGTGCGAAACACTACCTTGCCATCCTGAGCAACTTACGTATGTAAGGGAACTGCCGTCTGTACACCGGTTGTCCTTTAATAGTTCTCCGTATCCCGTACGGGTACGGAATGCTCAGCGCAAATATTTCACCATCACTTGACTAAGTCTTTCCCGATCTTCCATTTTTTGTATTGCTGCCTGGTCGGTGTGTTGGTAGCCTTGGGGACGCCTGAGGAGCACGCACGTTGACTAGGGTGGTTGTGCAAACGACTCACGTCGCACAATTGCCGTTGTAACCGGCATATGTGTTTTGGGAAGGAAGGAACGGATTTTTTTTGTACTATGGCATACTATAAAAACCTAGACTGCGACTTCGCATCAGGTCAACACCTGTCGAGCCAACGAATTCGTACGTCTTAGTTCGCTTTGAATTTTCTACAGTCGTGGAAGTCGACCAATTCTAGATTCCCCGTTACACCGTTCAAAGAACGCAGTCGGAATCAGGTAATTCGGGCGCCTCCATTTCGGCGGATACTCTGGCACCGTATGCTCATAACCTCACAGATTCTTTTATGGTCCCAGTTGGGGATCCGCGCTGAAACTTTCATAGTTCCACAGTTAACCTTCCACTATTTTCATCTATTTTCTTCTGTCAAAGCATCTTTTGGAATCTCTCCTTCGTACTTCTGACTTGCACTTTACAAGTAACAGCTTTACTGTTACCAGACCTTTCGGTCTCCTTTGGGGGGAGGGTAGCTGTAGTGATCGCCCTCAGCCATACTTCAGCCTAATTTCATAAAATATTAAAAAACTAAAATCCTAAAATTAAATTATACAAATGTAATTATTTTTACAATTTTACAAGACCAAATTAATTCGATTAAACTCAAAATTTTACCAAAAATGTGTTTTCGAAAATATTTGCCGATCACGTTTACGTCAGTCACTTCCGTTGGAAACATTCGCGCAGAACCACTTCGCAAGCTCGATAGCCATTTTCCAGGCAGACTGCTCATTTCACGTTGTGTGTTCTTCAGATATTAGTTCTTGGGCCCCAGAGGGGCAATTGTAAGTATCAAGTGTTAATGTTAAATATTTTACTATATATAGTAACTTGTCTATTTGTTGAGAGCTCATTTTTGTGAACATTTACTATTTTTCCTTTTGTGCCGGTGCTAGTCAGGCACAAGCTTCAAGCTCACTGCCCATCTTTGCCATTGTGTCATTAGTGTTTTGCCCATCCTTTGTGTGTTCCAGTTTTAATTAATTGTGTTCTCAATTTTTGTATTTTAATTAAGTCAGATTTAAATAATTTTTGGGTGCTCAATTATTTGTTTGTTCAAGCCTCTAATCAATTGAATTTGAATAATCCATTTGTTGTCATTGTATCACTAGTGTTGTGCCTATCTTTTGTGTGTCCCAGTTTTAATTAATTGTGTTCTCAATTTTTGTATTTTAATTAAGTCAGACTTAAATAATTTTGGAATTCCTTTGCAATTTTTAGTCAATGTTTAAATTCAAATCTTGAGAAATGAAACTATGATGGGTTATTTACACCAATAGGGATTGTATCTTCGGTGGTTACTCACTTCAAATAATCATTCTTTCGCATTCAGAACTATCACACTGTCTGATTACATGTAACAATGTGTAGTAACGGTAACAAGGATTCCTATCATAATCACTTTAGGGACAACTCTTACTATTGATTTTTGGTAGGTCAATTTGTGTATAATAATGTTAATAATTAGGAGTTACCTGACCCAGCTAAATTAGGGTGATTGTGCTTACCTCTGGGAAGTCTCTGAATATTCTAAATTCCCAACTCCTAGGAATTTTTAATCCAGAAATCATCTAATTATCTGATTTGGGGTTAATTTAGTTTAACCAGCAATTGTTTGCTTTCAATTGTGGCTACCTATCCCTTTTTACCTCATGTCAATGTCGGCTACCTCCAGTGGTTGTTGTTCATTATAACTCATAGGATGCCCTAATACTATTCTGAGATGCATCCTCATGATCAATGTTTTCTAAATCCTTCCTGTGCTCTGAACTCCCTTCTTAACTACCGATTCTGTGCACTTTTGTGCATAGATTCCGCGTTCCCTCTACTCTTTTCTCAATGGTACCTTCCTCTCTCCTCTCGTAGGACATCCTTCACGTTCAAGCCAGGGAGACTAGGGATTCCGCATTTAATTATAGATGATAACAATAATAAGTAGGCTGTACGTGCCTTCCTGGCACGACTCCTAGCTTAAGTTAATGGATCTTTTGACAACTTTTAGCCTTAAGTATGATCAGTACAGCTAGCCTTTGCTGTTGCTCAGTGTGAACCGTTCTAATTGTCCAATACCGATCTCAAGGTACTCATTGTAAATGGGCACTACACGCTAGATTAATCGGCGACCACAGCCTCGATTTATAATACTCTTGATCTTGTGAACTAATGTTGCACTCCATTTCGGAGACGATTTTAAGACAAGACGCGGCACGGCTCGTAGTACCCGGAGAATACTAGTTTGATGGAGAAATGGCATGTAGGGAGATTCATGATTGTCCATACGAGTACTTATTGTTGCGACTGCCTCGCTCTTGTTCAGGCGCCAGAATTGGGCCGAGGCACCCGCATATAATCCTCCATTTGAGGCAATCCTGTAATTCAGCAGTAAAGCTCGCAGCCTGGCTTGCGTAGCGACTGTCTCTCCTGGTGTTATCATGCTGGAACAAGTAACCCAAGCTCTCTTCCCGTACAGAAGAACCTGCGAAGCCGATACACAAACAATCACCACCAACATTCAATCAACATTCCTCAAACTCTATTAGCCACACGGCTATCAACCCAACTAAGCCACACGGCTATCAATCACCCACTCAAGCCACAAGGCACTAGCAGAAATTACTGCCTCCTTTCAAGACACCTCATAATACAAACTGTTACCGCACCTGCGGAACATTACACTAACAAATCCACTCTCGCCGGGATCCACCCCGGATTCCCTCGAGCCACGGCACCTGCCGGAGTGCGTCAACTCTCTGGACCCGGACCTTCTTCCTCAAGAAGTGGATCCTCCCACTGCTGCCGTAGTCACGGCACTCAGAGTCAACCAATAAACATCAGGCGAGAGTATAAAAGTCCTTTCATTGTCCTGCAGAGGTCAGGTCGTGCAATTGAAAAGTAGGTGCCAGTAGAGCTACCCGAACACCGCCTAACTCCTTCTGAGTCAGAGGCCGTAAATCATTCAATTAGCAATTAAATGTGCTCTACCCGGAGCACTGGTGACCCGCCTGTGTAAAAGAACATCCTCTTGTGAAATCGATAAATTCCTTGATATTCAACCTTTAAAAATCAAATTCAATTAGTTCCCCTTTTGGGAGAAGTGCACGAGTTCATACGTTCTTCACCAGTATTTTCAGTATTTAAAAGTCTTCTCGCATTTTGAAAAACTGAGCCAACTGAGTAAATTTTGATATTTTTCTTTTAATTTTGTTCCACAGTTCATATGACTATTATAATATTTTTTTTCGTATTTTGAAAAAATCCAACTTCAGTAACGTGTGCAAAGGCACCGTAAACTGAAATAGATTTTGTGTTTAGCTCTTTGACTGCGGCGAGTTGAACTGAAGTTCAACACTCAACTCAAATTTAAAATGAACTGTTGAGCCCAATTTTTAAAATAGCAAATAAGATTTGGGCAAGGCCCTCAGTTAATTATGATTAAGTATTTATGGAAGTTGAGTTTGTGACTACTGGTCGGTCAGCAGTATTATGAAAATCCAATCCGCGTACCACCGGAGACTCACGTCGCAGTCAAAGTGTTAAGCTACGAACAGCGTAAACTAACACAATTTTGTGAGACCCATGCTTTAGGTTCCTCGTTATATTAAGTTGGTGCACAAATAATGCTCGATTTAAAGAACTTGGGTAAAAATGAAAATGCCAGTGACTATGAAAATATTTATCATGTAACATGCTTTCTGTTGCTTTTAATGACTTTATTACACCTTTCAACAAGCTGATAAATGCCTCGCTTGTAAAATTCTGTAGGCTTAGAATCAAAATGCAAATTCAACTCGGTGACACTACAGCGTGAGGTCTCTCGCCATATATCGCCTACTCAGGTGCAGTTGGAAATTTCAAAATTAAGAGTTTAGCGCTAAATTAAATGTACGGAAATAAGTAATATCCATTAGGGATGGAAAATGCAGCAGTAGACCTCACGTTATAGTACTAGCTAGAGGTAGACCTCACGCTATAGCAGCACCTTCAACTTTTTTTTAGTCTTGTTGTTAACCTAACTCCATTTAGAGGTTTCTGTTCTCCTAGGAAAAAGTGGAAATTAGAAGGAGGCTGTATGGGTCACATCTATTGTGTAATTTCCTAGGTGGTAACACCGTATTGACAAGATTCCCGGAAACAAGAACGTTCAACTGATCGGTATCAAATGCTCTTGGACGACCATCAGTCTTGTTCGATTGGTGCTTTCATTCACCTGAGTGGCTGCTCAGACTAGGAAGATCGAACTTGGCGCTCGACTGTCCATAAGTGACGTTTGACCTTATATTGACCACCCACTTTTCAGAAGGACATTACGAAATCACATCGTTTATATTTTCTGAATGCTTCTGATCACATTTACGGGGTCTCATTTGTGATAATTTAAGTAGAATTACCTAAGTAATTAATTACTCTGTGCTCAATTGCGCGTTTCATTGCGCAATTAGGAGCTTTGCTGAGCAGAATTGAACTTTACGATTCAGGAGAAACAATAATATAAGTACCACGAACTTAAAATTTATGTAGAATTTAAATACGATTTGATACCATGAAATTTAGATAGATGGATGCATAGCGATCGCCCACCAATAAGTGAATAAAAGTACCTCATCACGGTACTGAAGTACGGCTACTGAAATTCTGAATGCACTTTCAAAATTAAATTTTGATGAAAAAATGAACATAAAAATATTAGGTAAATTTTTATTCTTCCACATACGTAAAACTCATTTATTAAATCCTATGTAGATACATTTAACCATATGCAGATACATACACAGTTAAAATTACTAACAAGAAACACATGGCATTTAAAAACGACACCTACCCTCAAGAGGCATCCTTCTCGAGAGGAGGCATTCCCATCTAGAAATTTAGACTTGTTATTCGTTTAATATTAAAATAATTTTATTGGGCAGTGTACTAGCAACATATTGAAGTAATAAACACCAAGGTTGAACATAGAAATAGCAGTCCTAGATGAGTGCTGAACATGTTCCTCGTAGATACAAACAATAGATAAAAGCACAAAGTTATCAATCACTATTGCGAGTCCTCACCTACAAAATTTGCGAACAAAAGAAACAACGAACTCAAAACTTACCCTAAATGCTAAAACTCATGGCGTAATTTAATTTCTGTTCGAACATCCGACCACAGCACGCTCACTCGCTACCTGACTCCTAGTTAATGACTCGGGGAAAATTCTTCAACAAATGCACTAGTTTGAAAACGAGAGTAACGGAGAAATAAATTGATAAAACCTACGAAAATGTGGATTCATAACATATATATGTAAATCACAGTACCAACAAAGGCAAAGATTATGTATATTTGTTTATACGTTTAACGTTTTACGTTTTCTAAGCCAGTTAAAAATTAAGAACTCATTTTTAAAACTTGAAGACTATGCTTGGAAGTTGATTCTAACAAACTGATGCTGATTCTAAAACCAAAGTGCCTACAAATATCAGAAATAAAGAGTGCGCAAGGCACTCGATGGAAGCATTTGGTACGAGCGAAATACAGTTGTTATAATCTATACTTAATGAGGGTAGACTAAATAGAGGTATAGAAGCTCGTTATCACAGAAACGTTCAGTAAAAATTAAGCACACTAGTCGCTACCTTCGCTGTTCCAGGGTTGGACAAGCACATCACTCGTTAGAAAAACTTCAAGAAAGGAACAACACGGAATACCATACAACTAAGTTGAAGACGTTTCTTAAAAGAATATCCTACTAGAGCAATTTTGGTTGAAGAATAATAAGTATCTTAGTAGAAATAGTCACCGCTTCAATCGATTACTTGCAAACAAATGAATCTCAAAATTAACACATATTTCATGATGGAGAAAAACCTCTTGCTTCCCATGAGCTCAAGCTCATCGCGATGCTTCCAGCAAGTTTTGCAGTCATGATTCGAGTCTGAAAAGTATGCAGTGGGCGCAAAATTAAACATTCCCGCATGCATAGTAACGCCCAAAGAGCACAGAGGACTCTTTTGTCAAGTTTCCTAAAAAGACCAGTTTTCCAGTTCGTCTCCAGACTTGCGAGATTATTCCGTCCGCAGTTGAGCTCCGTGGCAAAATCGTGGCGGATATCCGTTCAACTCAGAATGTAATCGACCGAAGCACCCTGAAATAAAAAAAAAACAATACGAAAAAAGGTTATCACTCCAGTAAGATGTAATTTGAACTGCTAGTGCTACCGAACAATTTTCACAAATAATGATTTGAAATTTAACCTCGGAGATTCCTTTAAAAGGATGCTTTATTACAATCATTCAAGCCTGATACATTTAATCTTGAACATTGGTTTTTCAAATGCTTTAGAACCAACACTAGGGTGCAATGATGGTTACCCTCGGTCAAGCCATTACCCATTTCGGACACCTAGGTAGAGTGGGGAATATTGATCGAGTTCTCCCTTTGTCCAAAGGGGAGAAATCACCGCGCAGCGCCAGAATTCGAACTGCCGACACCTTCACGGAATGGCGTGTTCTTAGCCACCCGGCCACGGTGATCACAGTTTAGTGTTATAGCAGAATATATTTTGGGAAGAAAAAGCCTGTGCTTCCCTGTCTCCATCCATTCACCCTGATGTCGTGCCTTACTCTCTGAGACATTAAGAATCGGTCTCTCGGTCTGTAAAGATGTTCACTTTAAAGATGTTCACATTAAAATTACCTGTGTGTCTAAGCCAGGGGTTCTTAACCTGGGTTCGATCGAACTCCAGGGGCTCGGTGAGTCGAACCCCTGAGTTCAGCATGGAACAGTTTGTGCATCTATACGTTATATAGTTATTTTTTTGAATTTGAAAAAAATAATAAACTTCAATTTTCCAACTACGAACGGTTGGATGAATGCATGCAAGGAACTTGTAGGGTTTGGTACCTGCAGCAAAGTTAAGAAGTACCTCCGACAGGGTTGAGAACCACTGGCTTAGAGGCTGGAACAGACACTTACGCACGAGACGATTGGTATAATTTTCGCACGACACTTACGTACAAGAGAAACGTGTCTTACGACGTTCACATGAAGCCAACTTACGGGCAGGGAATAGAGGAAGAGGAAAGCGAAGAGCAGCAGCAGGAATATGATGATGTAGGTGATGATGGCCCACTTGTAGTTCCTCCACAACACGAATTTGAAGGACTTCCACGGAGAGGTGAGCCAGAAGAATGACGTGCTCGGGCGACTGAGTAAAACAAAAAGAACCATCAAAAGAGGGATTAAGAATACATTCAGGAAGAGATTCTCAAACAGATTGATGGAGGGCAAGCTGTAGTTCGGCTGTTTATTTGTAGTGGTTAAACAGAAAAAATGATAATAGTGGACCTCGGTAACACACCTCACTTGATGATCAGGTTCTAGATGAGCTATTGCAATTTTGAGAGTAGAAACATGTATCAAATATCTCCGATTCTCGTAAGAACAAGCGTAAAACAAATAATTTAGCTACAGAGAAAATGGAGTTTAAAATTACTAGTATACCGTTTAAGTATTTAAATAACTTGTTGACTGCATGACTTTCAGGTGATTTGAAGCCCGCATCCGAAGTGAGTGAAAGAAGTGTTGATGGGCTATTCAGACGGGTTCTTCTTTTGTGAAATTCATTTAAAAATGGAAAAATCTGGATAAAATTTCATGGAGTCCGGTAACGCATCACAGCAATGAGAAATAATGATATCCTAACGTAATTTATACAATACGTCTTAGTTTGAAAGCACTCAGAAATGAATAACGATGAAAAGCTGAAAATGTGTTAAAAGACAAAAGGCTTTTCAACGAGACACCTTCATCAAAGTTACAAAAGGAAAATTCAACATCAGTTGGAAAAGTTTTTGGGTAAAGTTTCGTGATTCTAGAACTGACAATAATGAACGTCTTGCTAGAAACGTGCCAACTGCTGCTCATAAAAAACCTGTCGCCATTCGAGGAACATGGTTCTTTTGAGAGTAAAATAAATTCATTGAAAGTATCGTCAATTCATGCAGTATTCGAGGTAACTCCAAAATAACGTCCATTCAGGGTAATATTCGAGCTAACTTCGAAATAACGTCTTAATTCAGGGTAAAATTCGAGGTAACTTCGAAATAACGTCTAATATTGGAGGAAACTTCGAGGTAACGTCAATTCAGGGTCATATTCGAGGTAACGTCTATTTAGGGTCATATTCGAGGTAACGTCTATTCAGGGTCATATTCGAGGTAACGTCTATTCAGGGTCATATTCGAGGTAACGTCTATTTAGGGTCATATTCGAGGTAACGTCAATTCAGGGTCATATTCGAGGTAACGTCAATTCAGGGCCATATTCGAGGTAACGTCAATTCAGGGCCATATTCGAGGTAACGTCAATTCAGGGTCATATTCGAGGTAACGTCAATTCAGGGCCATATTCGAGGTAACGTCAATTCAGGGCCATATTCGAGGTAACGTCAATTCAAAGTCATATTCGAGGTAATTTTAAGACAAGTAGAGCAGGGGAATGATACAAACTCAGGCTCGGCGAGTTCAGGGTTCATGTTGGGAGGAGCGCGCCCCAGTCCCGCTGGCCGCTCCTTGGCCTCCTCCTCTGTCACCACCTCCAGCTCCGCTTCTAGGCACCCCTGCAGGCACGGTGGTTATTGAAACGCTACTGAATTTCAACGCAGAAACGTTTTTATTTTACGTATTGATGTTCACGAAACACGTTTTCACTGATATTAGCATCATGTGAGTGAAATGAAATACCTGGATGATACCGACAACTGAATATAGACACAAAAATCTTTTTCATTTTACGTGTTGGTGCGAGCGAAACACGTTTGCACTGATTTTGCCTCGATGTCAATGGAATGAAATGCTTGGATAATACCGGCAATTGAGGGGAGAAGAAGAAATGCTCTAATAATTATGGTAATGTAAAATAACTTGGTAATCAGACCTCCAGTTATTTATTAATTTATCACATAAACTGATGAGTTTTATTATCACCTCGTTTTAAATCAATACCAACACTTTCAGATATTTTAAACTATACGTACAATAACCGCTTAGTGTAAGAAACACTTTCAAACATCTTTAATTTATCAAGCTTGCTTCTGAGTGGGAGTCTGCCCAGAAACGTAATGGACCGACAGCTATTTCACTGAACAATAGAATCTTACCACGTACACTTTTGTGATACTGAACCAACACGTACTTGATGAAAAAGTAATGTCACTATCAATGATATCACGCGAATTAGTATTCATGGAGTTAATGACAGACACAGAAGAGATAGAAACATCTCGCGCAAAAATAACACGCTGCCACCACCACAAGCAGTGGAAAATAAAATCGAAAATCACGCCTCACCAAACGTAAAACTCTTAGCAAGCTAATACGCCCGTTACTCGATACCTGCTACGAAAAGCTAAGTTATTTATTTGGGAGCCTGAACACATGTAGGTCTCCAAACATGAAAACTACAAAGAAGGTAAACTCAATTAATAGAACAGAAAACTTTAACCATCAGCTAGTAAGTATATTTGAGATGATCATCTTAGCTAATAATTGCAGTCGTATATGTCAGTTTTCTCCTATGATTTCTCATGAGAAGACACACAAGTATAGTGAAATGCTCTTATGATTGACCGAATCGGATGAGATGGACACAAGAGTTCTAAATTACAACAGCTTTTTTTAATTATTAACGCAACCTCAACATGCAAAATTAATAGAAGAGAAGCCTCCCAATGCGAGTTTTACCACGCTGCTTGAGATACGACCCACCGGTGGGTCGTGCTTAGGTTTCTCCCGCTGCGAAACGACCCATTGGTAGGTCGCTCGAAAAATATAAACAATCTTTTCTAAATTAATGATATTTAATGGACCCAGTTAACGTTTGGTACTAAAAATTTGCTAATTACTTTCGACTTTAAATTTTAGTTAAATATTGAACTTCAGTTTAACCCATCGCAGTGACAGTGCTAAAACGCCTGCGCTGAGGAACACTCACGGCCACTTCAGGCTTCCCGTCGACGACTTTGGTGAAGGGGAAGAAGCCGAAGACGCGCTTCACTTGGAAGAGGTTGACGAGGGGCGTCTGCTCGTCCACAGGACTCAGGAGGATGGAGGTGGTGAGGCCGTCGCTGGTGGTGGTGGGGGAGGGCGAGGGAGGAGCCTTCGAGGAGAAGAGGCGCACGCTCGACTCCGTGCGGAACGGCTTCGGCAGCCGGCACAGGTCCAGCGTCATCTCGCCTGCGACAGGGGCAACAACCGAGTGGTAAGACAATAAATACATCGAACTCTTACATTAACCGATAACAGTAGAATTGTTAAATACTAAAATACATCGAACTGTTACATTAATTGAATAAAAAATTTCCGGATAGCCTGCCAGTGCGTTAAATAGCAAAATTCATGAGTGACATGTTTAACTACAGACTCGTACATCCACGTCCTTTTTTACACTTATGTAAAGGTTTCACAGGAACAACGATTTTTGAGTGAAAATTTTTTTATTGCCTGTGACGTAGATCCAAGTTTTTTCTCTCGTGAAACATTACTTCAGTCTCCGTTGCTCTAATTCGAGTCCAACATGCATTTCACCGTTCACACAAATACTGCTAATATAATCAATACAATCCCATCCTATATCTGCTGAGTCACGGCATGAGGGGGTTGATGAATACACGAGCCCAAAATAGCAAAGATTTAGCCTCACTGAGATAGTCATCGTGCAGAATGTGATGGTAGCCTCACTGAGATAGTCATAGTGCATAATGTGATGGTGACCTCACTGAGATAGTCATCGTGGAGAATGAGGTGCACAAAATAGCAAGATTGATCGTGGAGAATGAGATCGTAGCCTCACTGAGATAGTCATCATGGAGAATGAGGTCGTTGTCCCAGAGCTGGAGCGTGAGCTGAGGGGGGCGGCGCTCCTCAGTGTCGTCCACGGCCCAGAAGTGCGTCTTGCGGGTGACCACCATGCTCTGCTCCGCCTCCAGGTACTGCAGCGGGAACACCAGCCGCCAGTTGAAGTTCGCTTCTCCGTCCATGCACCTGGGCAGCACAATTGTTGTGGAGTTAACACATGGTCAACGCAATTGTGCAGTTGATACATAGTCAACACAATTGTGAAGTTAGCGTCACCATCGATGCACCTGGTCAACACAATTGTGTGCACTGTTATCGTACTTGTGGACCTGACTAAGATATCGACCTGGAAGATGGTCAAGGAAAGGTAGAGAGATGCTAGGAAAAATAATAAAAAATAGAATACAAGTACGAGTTTTAACAAGTATCCATGACACTCAAAACGAGATAGATTAAATAATTGGACACGGCAAATCGGAAAACTGCAAATTCGACATTATGCGTCCGTTACAGCGACTGCTAATACCAGTGAGCCAGAATGAAATAAGCTGCCAAAATAGAATAGAGCTACTAGAATTTAGAAGAGCTACTAGAATTTAGAAGAGCTACTAGAATTTAGAAGAGCTACTAGAATTTAGAAGAGCTACTAGAATTTAGAAGAGCTACTAGAATTTAGAAGAGCTACCAGAAGAGAAAATAGCTACCAGAATGGAGAAAAGCTCCAAAAAGAGAACAGGTTTCCAACATGTAATAGATAAGAGCAGTCAAAATGTATTGGAAAAGATCTGTCAAAATATATTGGAAAAGAGCTGTCAAAATATAATAGAAAAAAGCTGCTGAAATGAAAAATAGCTCCCAAAATGGGAAAAAGACCCAAAATAGAAAAGAGATCTGAAAATAGAAAAGGGATCCAAAATAGAAAAGAGCTACCAAAGTACTATATAGAAAGCAAACCTAAGGACTCGCACCTCCTTCCTAGTTATTTACACAGAGCAGCCAATATGGCAGCGGACAAGAGAGCACCCCCACCTGTAATGGATGTCGGTCTTGAGGACGTGGTCGGTGCCCTGGAGCCAGCCCTTGACGTACACGTCGGACATCTTCTCGCCCGCGATGTTGGACTCCTGCAGGGGTGCGCCGTGCACGTTGTACACCACCAGCCTAACCTCGAACCTGCCGCAACATCATGTGCTGAATTATACGGCGCATTGCTAAATTAAACGGCGCATTGCTGAATTAAATGTCAAAATTATTTTTGATTGTGTGTTAAAATGATTATTGAATCATTTAAAAACGTCGCAAATTTTTGACGGAACTATTTTGGATATACTCGCATTTCCGTTTATTCTTTACCCGAATAACTCATCAGTTTGCTACTTCTCAATAAAGTTCACATTAAAGTCCGTCGAGTTTGTTTTGTCTCAGACTGTTGTCTCACTTGCGAGGCCTGCGGGGGGTGATGTCGACAGGAGGCGGGATGGGCGTGCCGGAGGGGAAGAGGTCGACCCAGAGCAGGAGTTTGCCCTGCGAGAGGCCAGGCCGGGCCGGGTGGTGCAGGTCGCGCGTCTCCACGTGCTCGGCCACCAGCGGGAAAGCCACGTGCAGCACGTGCAGGGCGAGGCACTCGCGCTCCGAGCCAAGGCTCTGTGGCAGCACCGCGCCCTCGGGCTCTGGGGATTATAAGCCCTTTTACTATGTAGACTTGGATAACGATGGTTCAAGTCAGTCAGCAAAATCCGGCTCTGGGGATTACAAGCCCTTCAATTATGTAGACTTAGGTAAAGATACTTCAAATTATGCATACTAAACCAAGGATGCTCTAAATTACACTATATATTGTCAACCAAGGCGGATTCAAATATTATAGTCCAGCCAAGGCTGATTCAAATTATATTATGTATAGTTAGCTAAGGATGCTTCAAATTATGTAATATCTAGGCAGCCAAGGCTGTTTAAAGATCACTGTTGGTGTCGAGAGCTGTTATGAGACAGGAAAATTATGTTCTTAGAAGGAATGAAAGAGCGAAATTGATGAAAAAAGAATTTGATTTGATTTGAGTAACTTTCACTCCTACTCTTTTGTAGGACAATCGTGATAGTCCTATTGCTTCGATTTCAAAGCACTTAAAAGAACATTTTTGGTTCTACCTTAGAGGGACATTGTTGAAAACTCCTAAAACTGAATTATGTACTGGACAATGTTACCGAGAGGTTCTTGGCTTTCTTATTTATTGCATCGATTGGGATCTAACAGCACTGAGTGATGTCAGTCTCATATGCCTTGGCACTCACTGCTTCCTGTTGATTCCAAAATTATATTTTCAGAATCGAACTTTTGCTTGGAGTATGACTTATGACCTAAACTGTTTACTTTAATAAGAAAAGGTTTTCTCACCAAAATCAGTTAGGCATTAAACCGTTCACTTTACCAAAAAAAAGAGGTCTACTCACCAAAGTCACTCAGGCTATACTTGGTGCCGCCGAGCGTAACGGACAGCGGGCTCGTCTGCCAGGTCAAGTCGAAGTGGCGGAGTCGTGCACAGTCGGCCAGGATGGCGGTCGGTAACTCAGGGTCTCTCCAGCGGTTGCTGCCACTCCTGAATGTGGTGGTTACATTGGAAATTAACCTATCATGGTTTGGTAGTTGAATTGGAAATTAACCTTTTGCGATAAATTGGAGTTAAAAATCTGTATGAAGGGAACATTGGTGCTGTCTTACGTGTACCTAGGTTTGAATAATACAGTTATTGTACATTGGTACAAGCCAACTTTGCCTAATATTAACTTATTCTTCGAAATGAAAAATTTATCCAACATTAGGATCGAGCTTTGGTCAATTGGATGATCATTAAATTGGTAATTCGTGAGAATGACAATATTTAGGTTACACAACATCGTTTGGCGCTCACAACATCTACGCAAACCATTCCTGTGCTGCTCAACGCCATTCAAAACTAACGGGCTCAGGAATACTGTTTAAATATGGAAAAATTTAGCATATTAAATTTGACATAAACGTTTTAAACGTCCCAATAACTATCTTGAACAATTATTAAATCTTAAGTGCGTCCCAATAACAATGAATCTCATGTAAAAGCTTGTTACTTCTGTAACATCTCAAAGAATGAATTGAATTACATTTCTGCAAACTGAACATCTATCTGCACTGAACCGCAAACACAACAAAGAGCATATTAGACTACGTAGCACTCACACATTTCCTTCTGCAAGTCATGATATACTCAAACAATGCGTTCAAATACATTCCTGCAAACTGAAAATCTAGCTGCAGTGAACCGCTTATCCCACGCAACAAACTGCACCATAGCACTACGCAGCACTCACATGTAGTACACAGCTACCAAGAACCACTTATTGCACACATCAAACAACACTATAGGACTACACAGAGCTCACACGTGGTACAGCTTAGGGAGCGCGACGGTGGCGCGGTGGCGAGTGAGGTATCTGTTCTCCAGGTCGATGGTGGTCTCCCCGATGAGGTCATCTGAAGACACCAGGTCCTTGTCCCACACCTGGACCACGAGGTCCTTGTTCACAGGCAGAGTGCCGCTCACCTCAAACACTCTGGTTGGGGTCCAATACGTTAGGTCTCACTTTGGGTTTCATTCGTTTCTTTGAAAAAACAAAACAAAAATTAATATTTGTTTGCATTATCAAACTCGATGCTCAAAATTTCATAAGCTGAGTTGTACGACATTCTCAGCAAGGTAATCTATTGTACGGGGTGCGGCAGCCCTCCCGTTTTCGAAAGGGCTGTGGAAGCCTAAAAATGCAGGATTGACGGCCGTACCCTTTAAAAAGCAAGCCGAATGGCACATATTCTAGTCGAGTTTCTAAAATGCACCATGAGGATGAGGAACAGTAAGGCTACGGATCTTTTCATTCGGTGTAGCTGTTTTTGAATTTCATTTGGTTACAGCAATGATGATTACTTGAGCAATATTGATGGAGCAATTTTACGTTTACGCAAAAAAATTGCTCATTGGAGTAAACAATTTTACTGTGAAGAAAATCCTGTTAAAATCTTCTTAAAATGGTTCATAAATTTGGAAAACCAGTAATTAATAGAAGAAAAAAACATAAAAACATAGATGGGACTTAAAGTTTGAATGCCCCACATTGCAAATTTATTTTCGAGCGCCGCATTCCGGAACAGTAACTCGCTTGTGCAACTTGGGGCAATCATGTCAAAAAAAGTGAGGCATCTGGTGTATGACAAGCTCAAATGTCCAGTTAAGGATAAAATTAAAACCAACTGCGCATAGTAAAAGTAGCTTCGCGATTAACTAACAAATAGTAAGCCGCAGGACTAATGGAAACTAAGCGAGTTGGTGACCACGTTTTCTCTCCCAACTGACCTTTATCTAGAAAAAGAACATCAGTTGCATTGGAATAATTGACCAAATACTCGTATAAACGTGTAACAACTATTGTGAGTACCTTGAGAGAAGTTATATAACTCTACAACTAAAATCTCGACTCCTGAATATAACGACTGACTATGCCCGACTCACTCTCCGAAGACTTGCTCACTCCGACTCACTCACTACCAAAGATAAACGTCTAACTACCCACCCTTCTGAGCCCCATGAGTGAGATTCTAAGACAGCAAAAAAATTTCTTCTCATGTCAAGCTCGATTGCCTGTCTAGACTTCCGACAAGCACTATTGGCTTTGCCACACTCACTCTCGGAAGACGGGAAGAAGATGAACGTCTTACTACACTTCTTTGAGCACAGTGAGCTAGGTTCTAAGACTCTAGATTTCTGTCAAGCCCGATTGGCTGTTCCCGACTCACTCTCCGAAGACGGGACGAAGGTAAAGAAAGGACAAAGTGCGTTGGGGTGGTACTACCATTCTGAGTATGAGCGAGGATATAAGACTCTGCAACCAAATTTCGACTTCTGACGAGGACTGTTCACGCAACCCAGACTCACTCTCCGAAGACGGGACAAAGTGTGTTGGGGCGGTACTCCTTGACGTTGCTGCGGGTCTGCTTGCCCAGGCTCACGACGATGTAGGGGTCGGAGGTGCCCCCTGAGTCTTTGGGAGCCAGGTCCTTGGCGAGCACAACGTACACCCTGGCGGTGACCTCGCGGGGGGCAGGGGAGGGGAACGAGGACAGGAACTTGGGGGGTTCGGGGGCCGACCCCGTGGTGGGCAGCTGGTACACTCGGAAAGTGCCCTGCAGGCGGAAGGGAAGACTTGAAAACGGAGCGTCTTATGTAACATAAACCTGTTATTCGCGTTAAAGCGCTCGATAGAAACTGGGCACAATTTGTTTAATATTACTCCCTGTCAAAAATTGGTTTTCGTGAATTTTTTAAAGAGGAAGCCGGCGTACGCGATTGTTACGAAAAATCAAAAAATCACATGATGCTTTTATTTATGCGCTTTACTTATTCTTTGGGAAAATGGGCACAATACGCATGAAGATGCGTAATTAAAAAAGACCAACGAAAGGGCTTATTGAAACATCCAGTATTCTGAAACACATATAGGATGAATTAAGCCATGTACTTTTGAACACAAATAATCTTCAGTTGTGTGTAAAATGCACGGTAATAACCTCCAGGTAAAAACTTTGAAATAATACCACCATCAGTGCCTAAATCCTAAGTTATAATCAAAGCTCTGTTAAATGTACCTAATTTCATCGTCAAGAATGTAGTTCAGCCGTACATAATTCTTTTATTAAAAATGAAGTACATTATTCAGTTTGAATTTGAACTTCCAGTGACTATCCAGTAATTTTTAACACACCTATGCTAATTCACGGAATGAATACGTAATATGTCTCAAAATATGCAAAAATGAACAGAAAAGCACACGAGAATAAGGAAGGCTTTCATTCCAACACAGCGAAAGTATGAACTGCAGCATCTCCCTTGCCGCAAATTTATGGAATGAATTCACAATATAAGTTCATGTATTCATAATAAGATAAAAAAGGCATTCACTCCACCGCAGTGCCAGAGACCTTAGACTCTCCGACTTGCGCAGCAGCATCTCATTTGCCCCGTAATTCATGGAATGCATAGATAAAATATGTTCATGTATTCATAATAAGACAAAAAAGGCCTTCACTCGAGCGTAGTGCCAGCGACCTTAAACTCTCCGACTTGGGCAGCGGCGTCTCCCTTGCCCCGCATGAGCGGCACGCTGCTGATGAGGTCCGTGAAGCCTGCGTAGCGCGGGTCCTTTTCCAGCTCGAACCCCAGCACCTCCAGCTTCTCGTACCTGCGCACGAAAATGGATGCTTTATTCCAATCAATCAATCAATCAATCATGATACGTATTATCTTGTTAATCGGGCTTTCAAATGCCTTGTAACTAACACCAGGATGCAATGACCGTTACCCCCGGTCAAGCCGGTACCCATTTCCGACACCTGGGTGGAGTGGGAACTTGTGGCCGAGTTCTTCCCTTCACCCCCCTCACCTCCCCACTAGACTCTCCCAATCCCCCCAAAAAAAACACTCATCCCCCCAGAAAACCCCATTCACCCCCACAAGACCCCCATCACTGCCCCAAAAGACCCCCATCACTGCCCCAAAAGCCCCCATCACTGCCCCAAAAGACCCCCATCACTGCCCCAAAAGACCCCCATCACTGCCCCAAAAGACCCCCATCACTGCCCCAAAAGACCCCATCACTGCCCCAAAAGACCCCCATCACTGCCCCAAAAGACCCCATCACTGCCCCAAAAGCCCCCATCACTGCCCCAAAAGACCCCCATCACTGCCCCAAAAGACCCCCATCACTGCCCCAAAAGACCCCCATCACTGCCCCAAAAGACCCCCATCACTGCCCCAAAAGACCCCCCTCACTGCCCCAAAAGACCAGCATCACTGCCCCAAAAGACCCCCATCACTGCCCCAAAAGACCCCCATGCCTGCCCCAAAAGACCCCCATCACTGCCCCAAAAGACCCCACTCACCTCCCCACTAGACCCTACTCACCCCATGTAGCCACCTGTACGAGAGTTAGACTCCCCCTCCCCCACCAGGTCCCACTCCTTCCCCACCAGATCCCACTCCCTCCCCACCAGACCCCACTCCCTCCCCACCAGACCCCACTCCCTCCCCACCAGATCCCACTCACCTCCCCACTAGACCCTACTCACCCCATGTAGCCACCTGTACGAGAGTTAGACTTCCCCTCCCCCACAAGACCCCACTTTCCTCCACCAGACCCCACTCCGCCCCCATCAGACCCCACTCCGCCCCCACCAGACCCCACTCTGCCCCCACCAGACCCCACTCACCTCCCCACTAGACCCTACTCACCCCATGTAGCCACCTGTACGAGAGTTAGACTCCCCCTCCCCCACAAGACCCCACTTTCCTCAACCAGACCCCACTCTCCCACCAGACACCACTCTCCCCCCCCCCAGACCCCACTCCCCTCACCAGACCTCACTCCCCCCACCAGACCCCACTCCCCCCACCAGACCCCACTCCCCCCACCAGACCCCACTCCCCCCACCAGAACCCACTCCCCCCTCAGAACCCACTCCCCCCACCAGAACCCACTCCCCCCCACCAGACCCCACTCACCCCTTGTTGAGGTAGGCGCCACTGCGGTGAGGGTCCAGGCTCGACGCGTAGAACTTGGCCCACCAGTCAATGTCGGTGTCCACCGTGCCGGGCTGCCAGGCAACGCAATTTGGATTTAAATTCGCAATAATTTCTTAGGGACGCTTAAATGATCGTCTACGTCTTGGGAGTTCTTTTATTTAGAAGCACTCACGTAACCATGGTTTCGGATGTAATATTCAAAGGTATTTGAATAACTACGGATACGAGAATCCTTTTTAAAGGCACATGAATAATCATGGTTACTGGGGCTCTTCTACCAACATTGTGTATTTTTCCAGTTAGCTACTGTCACGTCCCATTTCAGATTAGATTAGATTATTATTTAGTTTAAGCCTCCCTATCCTCAACAAATGAGATCCAAAGAGAGGAAAGAAGAAGGCACCATTTAGTATGGAGTTAAGGGAACGTGGAATCTATGCAGAAAGGGCACAGAAACAGTAAGATGAGAAAGAAGTTTATGAAACAAGATCAAAGTTGAAGAAGAAAGTAGTAGGTGCTGAAAAACAGGACAGCAGTGAACCGAAAAAAGATGGTCCGTAACAAAATAAAAACCTATTCTATTTCAACAAAAATAAAGCCTACCTAACCTTTAGCTCAGGCCCTTACACAGTCCCCCTGGGAGCGCTAATTCCCATAGATACAATAGTTGTATCCCCCTGAGGGGGCGCGTCCCATTTCAGATCTGGCTAATTATTTCTATATTCGAGATCCCCGTTAGATCTCACGCATATTAATAGGCAGAATATATCCTACATAAAAATTTTTTTCTTCTCAACCCTTGGTATCTACGAGATAACGCAATGAAAGAACTTATTCCCAATTACAGTACATCAGCGTATGTCAAATTCCAGAAGAATCCCATGGTAGCAATGAACTTGCCATACAAAAGCTCTTGTCGAATTTCATTTGGGCATAAAACGATGTTTTTCAAGTCTATTGCGAAGTTGGTAGGATTCACGTTTAGCTCAATCCTTTATTGAAAAAACTTTTGGAACCATTGTACCTGCTTCAAGTATAATTGTAAATTTCGAAACTTTTACGATACGTCACACTTGACCGATAATTTGTTGAGCAGAAATCTGCTCGGCAGCATCGTGCAGGTTCTACTACATCCATCCGAATGCTCTTAAATAGAAACTGAAGCTGTTTTAATAACCAGTGCACTACTGTTAAAGGAGGAAGTAATTCAATATCAATAACGGCCACAAATACACTGTGTTGTTTATATAAAAAATAAAATTTCATGCTTGAATGTTATTTTACATGAATCTGAAATATTGAACGCGTGCAATTCGACGCTCGCTGCGATGGAACAGTACAAATACAAAATATCCGATTAATTATTTCTAAACAAACTAATTCTAAAATGCATTTTTTACTCCTGTAGCAATTTTGCTGCCTAATTACCAGTTACTTCCGTCAGCTACAGGAATACCTCTAATAATTTGTGGAAACTTCTTTAAAAATTTAGGTGATGAGGCCCATTTAGTTAGCAAAGTACTTGTAATAAAGCATAATACATGATACGTGCAACACTAGAACTCTGAAACCACATCAGAAAAACTTAGAAGAGTTAATGATACACAGAAGACGAAACACTTTAGTAAAACATGGAAGAGCTTTATGGAAACAGCACGCGTATGAACACTCAGCAAGCAGCACAAATTACAAGAAAACAAAGCGATAAAACAACAGCGGCAACAAGAAGAAGACTTGATACATTTTAGCACAAACCTGTACAGCGTTAGCCCAATGGAAACTCTTTATTAGTTTATTAGTTAGTTTAAGCCTCCCTATCCTCAACAATGAGATGTAAAGAGAGGAAGGAAGAAGGCACCATTTAGTATGGAGTTAAGGGAACGTGGAATCTATGCAGAAAGGGCACAGAAACAGAAAGCTAAGAAAGAAGTTCATGAAACAAGAAAAAGTTGAAGAAGAAAGTGGTAGGCGGTGAAAAACAGGACAGCAGTGAACCGAAAAAAGATGGTCCGTAACACAACAAAACCTTTTCTATTTTAACAAAAGAAAGCCTACCTAACCTTTAGCTCGGGCCCTCACATTGTCCCCCTGGGAGCGCTAGTTCCCATAGATACAATAATTGTATCCCCCTGAGGGGGTTGGAAACTCTTCCAAAAAAAGCTTTTTAAGATTCATTTCAAGAGCACAGCTTTGAATTTAGAAATAGAGGTTGTCTGAGATGAGTCAGCAACGGAGGATTGAACATTTGCTGAAAAACAACAATTTTCATCCAGCACAGGGGCTCTAATTTATTGGAATACTGGGGGGCAAAATATTGCTTTCCTTCAGCTAGACATGTAAGAGTGAGTGAGAAGATGAAGTTATAACGAAATACTGAAATACAGTATGTTCCACAAAAACCCGAACCGAGTTTTTATGTTCCCGTATCAGTAATACCATCATTATAAAACCATAAACATTTAATTTCTAGCAAAATTATCTTTCAAAATTAACCTATGAAAAGGTATTACCGATTACGATAGAATTACTGATACTGGAAAATAAAACTCGGTTCGGGTTTTTATGAGACACTGTATAGGCGGCAGCTGAGCACAAAGCGTCTACATACCCTGGATGTGCTAAAGGCTCGAGGTCCAGAAAGTAAATCATCTCTGAGTTCAGCTATTTACTTCCATGTTTGATATATTTATATTCACGCAAAGGAAATGTTTTACAGATTAAATTGTATAAGTTAGTTCAAGCTGCCTCAGCTACAACAAAGGTGTTCTGGAGAAAGGAATGGAAAAAAGTAAGAAAGAAGGAAACGATCATTAGTTTAGATGAGTTAGTTTAAGCCTCCATAGCCACAACAAAGGTGTTCCCAAAAAGAGGATGGATGAAGACACCATTTAGTATGGCGTTAAGAGTAGGTGGAATCTATGCACAATGTGTGTTTCCAATCAAGTCCCTCTGTGCATAGAATAAGCAATTAAGGAAAAAGTTCATGAAACAAGATAAAAGTTGAGGAAGAAAATCAAAGGTGCTGAAAAAAGCCAGCAGTGAACCGAAAAAGATAGTTCGTAAAAAACTAAAACCTATTTTATTTCAGTAAAAAGCTGGCCACTTATGGATTTCGCATCTTCCCCTGAGAGTGCTAATTCCCTTAGATCTGACAGATGTAGTCGCCTGAAGAAGATGTTCCCTTACAGTTTATAATAGAAATGTAAAAAAGAAAAGTGTGTTTACAACTTGAATCGGGATAGTCAGTGAGTTGAACAATAAGACACTCAGACGTTGTAACTTCACGAGTGAAGAAAATTTCTCATCACTACAAAGCTCATCTTCGGGACTGCGTCTAGCGTGTGCGCAATGTAATCCAATGGGGAAATATTATAAAATATTAATGATGATGTTTTTGGACGATAATGAATTACTATCAGAATTTTAAATTTTTGTTATAAATTTGAGCCTGTCTTCGTAGCATGACAGGTGTAGGGAACACGTTTGGAATTTTCAAAGTGAGTAGCAATAGTTATGCCCTTTATGGAAGGGCTATTTATTTTTGCAAGAGATCGAAGAGAATTTTGATGTGGAGTCATCGGCCTTATTTGCACAGTACGTGGATTGAAGCCTTATATGGCGAAATGCCTTCAACATAAGGTCAGTAAATGCGTGTCTTTGTATAATAAAATAGGAAGTTTTCGATTCTTTGTACAACGAGTAAATAATTAAAAGTTGTGATAAGTGAACCTTTGGCTTAATAGAAAAGAATATTTAAGTTTCTTTTCTACGCAGTCAAAAGGAAGAATACCAACATTATTAAAATTAGTTTTAGTGACGAACGGAGAAATTAATGAATGGAGTACTAGATTAATGCACTGACGCTACCATACAATGGTATTAACAAGCTTAGAACATTTTTTGTTCCCCCAAGGGGGACGTACTTAATAATAATAATTTTACGGAAACGTTTCTACCGGGGTCGCCAGCGTAACGCCAATGTGGACCCCCCCGGCGCTGGCCGGGAAAAACTCAGATATTCTGATAAAGGCAGATAACAGCAAGATACAAGAGACTCACGCATTATGACACGTCGCACTGGACATACAAGAAAAACAATTAGCGAGTAAATTTTGATGATGCACGGTTTGGGTTAGTGAAGGGTCGTACTTTTTAGGAGTTTGAGTAGTAGTAGTAACATGGGCCTGCTAGCGCTTCAGTTACTCAAACTATATTGCACCGAAGGTCACACAATTTAATTCGTATCTGACTCTTCCAGATAAGCACACAAGATAAACATTGCTATGATTTGAAACATCAAAATTATCTGAGCATCACGGTCATAATTACAACTCAAGGTTACAAGTGTCTCCCCATTAAAGTTTGTACACAACACATTTCCTTCGAACGCACTGAGCAACCAAACCCCGTTGGGGGTTTCAGCTGCCCACCCATTTATGGCCGGACGCCTTACCCACGCTGAAACCCCCGAGGTATCAACGCAGCGCGCCCGGCCATAATACAGTTTCTTCATCTTTAAACTTCCAAAACGAAATCACGTCTGGCTATAAAGCCCTACAGCGCGGCTTCCCGTTAAATCTCTTCAAGTAGTACTACATGAAGAGATCCAAGTTAGGAGCCTGAACATTTCCCCGTATCAGATCATGTCGTAAGCATTTATTTTTTGAAGAAAGGTAATCAGCTGATCTACGGGCGCATTGTGGCCAAGTATATTGCTTATTGAATGTGGCCGGCTATCGTCGGAGAAGACTTCAAAACACTGTCGTCGTGTATTGCGCAGCGCGGCGCAGTCGATGAGAACGTGCTTCACGGTGAGGCGCGCCCCCAGGCACAAAGGGCAACCAGGCGGAGGCTCTTGTACCTCACTGTTCATGAGGTAGCTGTGGGTGAGGTAGGTGTGGCCGCTTCTGAGTCGATTAAGTACGACCTCCACTCGGCGTGGCAGTCTTCTTTTGGGCCATGATCCCGGTTCCAACTGGGCCTCGTGCATGATGCTCCTCCGCTGGTGCCAGCCTTCCTTCCATTTGCTGTGGATTTCTTTCTCGAGAACCGTGAACCAGTCCCTATAAAATGTTGGGAATCGCTCTGGCGGGCGAAGTGCGGCCGCTTTTGCTAGACTATCGACGGTCTCGTTACCTCGAATCCCCACATGGCTGGGGATCCAGCAAAACTTGATGGTTTTACGATTCTGGGCAAGGTCGTGAATCTGGTGTTGGAGAAGGCGGGCATGAGGATGGTCCGTGCGTTTGTCGAGGAGAACTCGCAAAACACTCAGGGAATCACTAAAGATAATAAATTGGTCCTTAGGATGATCCCGAATGATCTGTAGTGCTAGATCAATGGCATACAGTTCCGCAGTGAATATAGTGGATACTTGGGGAAGTGAAATCTGTTTCTGAATGCTGCTACAGAATGCCGCAGCGCCAACGCCGTCGTTGCTCTTGGAGCCATCTGTGAAGACGGCAGTGTGACCTGGGTAATTTTCGCTTGCTAGTCGGTGGTATTCCTGGATGTATGTAGTTGGATGGGTTGTTTCTTTTTTTAGGGCTGTTAGTTCCAAGTTTATGTCGATGGCGACCGTTTTCCATGTTGGGACGTCAAGGTTCAGTAGCCGGTACGAGAAAGCGGGTTTGATATAAGGGGGTTCGAGATTTAGGGATCCAATGTTATTGAGTGTGCGAATGGCAAATGAAGGCACAACTTTCTTATTTACGTACAATCTCCTGTCAATAGGAGGGATAGCAGAGTTAAAGGCTGGGTTACCTAAGTGGCTTTTCATTTTGAAATAATATTTTAAGGAAAGTAGTTGCCTTCGCAGGTTCAGCGGCATTTCACCCGTTAGAACTTGGAGGCTTGCGGCAGGTGTGGACTTGAATGCTCCTGTAGCCAGACGCAAGCAGTCGTTGGCGACGGGATCCAAAAGCTTAAGGGTGGTGTTGGATGCTGATGCGTAGACAATGCATCCGTAGTCCATTATTGACCGAACAAAAAGTTTGTACATGTGGAGAAGAATGTGCTGATCCCCTCCCCAGTCATGGGAGGAGATAGATTTGAGCATAGCGCATCCTTTCTTGCATTTGGCTCTAATGTCGTTGATGTGTTTTTTCCATGTGAGTTTTGTGTCCCACGTGAGTCCAAGAAACTTGATTTCCTCTACAAACTCAATATCTTGATTTGCGATTTTTAGGGGTGGGGGCATCTGGATACCGGGCAACGTGGTGAAATGTACAGCTTTGGATTTTTCTGATGAGAAAGTGAAACCGTTCTTCAGAGTCCATCGTACGGCACGATCAATACATTCCTGGAGTTTAATTTTTATGACATTTAGATCACTGTGTCGATAGCCGAGCTGGAAGTCGTCCACAAACAGTGAGGCATGAAATCGTGGATCCTGAGGAATCAGAGAGGCAATACTATTGATCTTAATGGCAAAAAGAGTGACCGAGAGCACTGAACCTTGCGGGACGCCTTCTTCTTGCGGGAAGGGGTCGGACAAATAATTGTTGATTCTGACTCTAAAAGTTCGGTCGCGTAAGAATTCTTGGATGAACGAGGGGAGTCGTCCTCGTAGTTGCATTTGGTGGAGATCTCGCATTATTCCAAATTTCCACGTTGTATCGTAAGCTTTCGTTAGGTCGAAGAACACGCTTACGAAGTGTTCGTTGTGTACAAAAGCTCTCCTGATCGTAGTTTCGAGGCGCACTAGGTGGTCGGTTGTGGATCTACTTCGCCTACCGCCGCACTGGATGTTGGTGAGGCAGCCGTGCATGTCGCAGAAGTCCGAGAGTCTATTGCTGACCAGACGTTCCATTGTTTTACAGAGGCAACTGGTTAGTGCGATGGGTCTGTAGTTTTGGGGCGACTGTGGAGATTTATGCGGTTTCGGAAAGGGGATTATTATTGCCTCCCGCCAGCTGGGGGGGAAATATCCGTTCAGCCAAAATTTATTCATCATGGATAGTAGGCATTGCTTGCCGGCTTCGGGTAAGTGCTTCAACATCTGATAGGAGATTTGATCCGCTCCAGGCGAGGTGTCTTTGGTGTTATGAAGAGCCGTTTCTAGTTCTGCTGCTGAGAACGATATGTTGTAAA
This sequence comes from Morinoia aosen, assembly GCA_030386875.1. Taxonomy (NCBI): domain Eukaryota; kingdom Metazoa; phylum Arthropoda; class Malacostraca; order Amphipoda; family Talitridae; genus Morinoia; species Morinoia aosen. The sequence goes on along the minus strand of CM059564.1, from coordinate 43,678,086 downwards.
CTTCAGTGTTCGCAGATGAAAAATTTAAGCCTTCGTTTTGGACCTTTTCTCTTTCTCGTTGAAACTCGACGGGGTAGTTCGTAGCGCTGCTTGTATTGCTGAAGGCCATCGCTAGCTTGTTTGCTATTTGGGGCACGGTGGCATACGTAATATTATTTTCTTGCAAGATGGATATTTTTCGTTGGGGTTGGCCTTTTATTTTGCGAATATTTGCATATACGGCTGTTAGAGGTGTATTTCTGGTGAACGTATTAGCGAAACTTATCCACGCCTTCCGCTTTTCTTCACGTAAGAGGTTCCTGTGGATTGCTCGTGCTCTTTTCCAACGAAGAGCATTTTGCATCGATCTGGTCTGGCGGTACTTTTGGTATAGGCGTTCGCGGTTTCGTCGTGTTTCGGTCAATTTTGCGCTCCAATAGGGCTTTGGAAAGAAGGTTTTAATTTCAATGGTGGGTATGCAATCCACAGCTACAGCCAGTATGGCATTAATAAAGGCTTGGAGGTGTTCTTCACAGTTAGTTTCCGGCGAGATTTCCAGCTCTTTCCACTTTGGGTGGTTCTCGTATGAGTGCCAATCTGCTTTTTTTAGGCACCACACAGTTCTGCTAGGCTCGCTTTGTTGTGCGTTCATTAGCTGGATTAGGATCGGGCAGTGATCGCTGTCCTCAGGAGAGAGACAGGTAGACCATTCCAACTCCGCGTTCAGGCGGGGAGAGGCTAGTGTTAGGTCTATGGCGGATTCTGAGTTATACGAAATTCTGGTTGGGGATCCTGTATTTAATAGAACGAGGTTCGACTGTTCTAGATATTGCTCAAGAATGCGCCCCCGAGTATCCGTGGTTCTGCATCCCCAAATTGTGCTGTAACTGTTGAAATCACCCATAATAATGCTTGGAGTAGGAAGTTGATTTTCTAGATCACGTAGTGCTTCTAGGGTAAGGCTATGATTTCTAGACGTGTACATTGAGACGACTGTGATCGGCCGACTAAGTTGGATGGTGGCTGCGATGACTTGAAACTGGGACGTCAAAACGTGTTCTCTGAATGGGACCGAGTTATGGATAAGCAGACCCACTCCTCCATGGGGGGTGAAGTTAAAGTGACCGTGTTTGATAAGAAGGGAGTATTGGGGTATAGAGAATGTGCAATTGTGCCATAACTTGGTTTCCTGTAGTGCTACAACAGCTGGTCGGTGCTGGTGTATCAATTCCAGCAGTTCGTCTTTCTTGGCTCGAACTCCTTGACAGTTCCATTGGATAATTGAGGCTAGGTTGTTCATTGCTCGGATGTGGATGGATTTGTTTTATATTCGTTGAAAATTTCTTCGGTTTCTCTTCTGACTGCGGGATTGTTCTCGCTGGTTATTTCACAGTCGCTGAGAGCGGAATCGTAATTTGGGGTCATTTGTATCGTTGTAGTATAAAGTTCGCCAGTATCAGGATTCATACACACTGCCTCTGTTAGTTGTTTCTTTTCCGTTGGGCGCTCCTGATGTTCGGAGTTTTTCCGCTTTCTTCGCGTGCTACCGTCCACAGGTTTGACAGGGCTGTCAGCACCGGCAGCGCTCGGAGGTTCCATTTCCCTCGGTGGGGTTTGGCTTGACGCTGTGTTGGCGGCGGTCGTCTGCACTGCACTGACGAAGGAGCGTCGATATTGAGGACATTCTGCATCCAATTTAGCTTTTGCTTGGGCTCTACTAAGTCTAAATTTGTGTTGTATTGTTACAACTTCTTGTTGGTATTTAAATTCGATGCATTTAAGGGTTCCGGTGAAATGATCTTGGCCGCAGTGGTGACATTCTATTTTTGAGCTGGTACATTCTGTGGCACTGTGATTGGCGTTATCACACCGAGCACAAATCGGAGTGTTGCTTGAGCACCACTTTTGGGTATGCCCGTATTCCAGGCATATTTTACAAAGCATGGGGCGTGGTACGTAGGCGTATACTTTGCTCTTTGATTGTTCGCCTGGCACTGTTAGATATTCTGGGAGGTCTCCACGGAAAGTTAGTAGCAATGGTTGGGCGAGTGGGTCCTTGGGTCGGATCCATGTTGCCTTGGTCACATCGTGGAGGTCGTGATCTTCTTTGAGTCCTTTGCGAAAGTTCTCAAAGTCTGTCAGGTCGTACTCGTATATGTAGACAAGTCCTTTGGCGGCATTGGGGTGGCAATATTCGGACATGGTGACAGGTATGTTATTGATTGACTTTATCTTGCGGACAGAGTCGCTCTGGCGTGAATTGCAGATTTCGATTATAAAGGAATCGTTCCCCTTAGAAGAAATGCGTTTGGGTTTGGTCCCAAGTTCCCGTTGCAGGCTCTTCTCCAGTATCCACGGTGAGAGTTTGCGTTTTTCGGCTGCATCGATTTTGCAGAGAAAGTGCTCGGTGGAGGTTTTTGATGGTTTTTCAGAGTATTCGTCAGAGTTGTGGTAAAGTTGTCTTGCGCGACGGATGCCTACCTTGTGCTTGGCTTGAATTTCAACTATTTTCTGTTCTTCAATATGCTTAGGACACATTTTGCTTTTCACCGGGTGGGGACCGCGGCAATGGAGACATTTGGCTTGTACTTCCAGGCACTGATCGCTTGAGTGTCCCCCGGTGCCGCACTTTGCGCAGGTTGGTGGCCTGTTGCAGCGTTTTTTGGTGTGGCCATACAGCTGGCAGTTGGAGCAGTGCATCGGTTTGTCGATGTATGGATGAACTGGCGTGTCCGCGCGCTCACCTGGAATATATATATAGCTGGGGGGTGTTTCGGAGTTGAATTCGAGGATAAGGGCGCTAGTTTGTTCGCGTCTGGTCTTTATGAATGTAGCGTCAATGACGTTGCTGATGTTGTAAGCTTCCTTCAGCCCGGCCGCAAACTCGTCGAAGTCGCTCATGTTGTACTCGTTGATGTAGATGAGTCCTTTGGATTTGTTCAGTCTTGGGTGGACTATGACTTCGCAGGGCACGCTATTCACGCTAGTGATGGTCAGCATGGCTTGTCCCTGTTTATTATCCCTTGCTTCGAGTGTGAAACTATCTTTACCGCTGGTGGTAATTGACTTGGGAGGAAGTCCAGTAGCGTTTATGATGCTGGCCTTAATTGCGTAGGGATTTAGGTTGCGTTTAGTTTCTGGTTTAAATTTCATGCAATAAAAGCGCATGAATGTCGGTGTGGTTGGAAGTTCCATGAGGTCCAGGGGCACATATTTTCGCTTCCTGGTTGATCCAGGGGAACAGGTAGGTTTTTGTTTTCCCTCTGAAGGGGGTGTTAATTTATCAATGATGTCCGCCAGTTTGCTCACAGCCAGTTCCACTTTTTTGATTCTCTCCTCCGTAGATGTTTCCATTGTTGCTGGGTCGCCACTCTGAACATCCCGGACGTCTCCGCCACATCCCATCTCACCCAGACTCCGCATCAGCCTGCTCACACTCCTCTCCACCTCGCTCACCCGCTCGGACGTGGTTAGCTCGACCGCTGCACCCACGGCCGTCCCCCCGGCCACAGCCTCACGACGTTCCGCCTGAATTCTTCCACCGTTATTGCTGGTAGGCTCGATTGTTTCCTTATTGATTGGAGTCCTGATTGACTTAATGGGGTTAGGCAAAGTCTCTCGTTTTTCTGTCGTTCCCTGGTCCGGCCTGCGCTCGCTCCCCGCGCGCTTACCTCCGGACCGCGAGCCTCTCGCTCCTCTGGGCATGATGCCCGACCCCAGAGGCCGTCGGCCTCCGGGATCAGGGTTGGCGTTTTTACTCTTAATTTTAGGCTTTAGAACAAGAACAAAACTACAAATTTAACACAAAATTGGAACAATACACGATTTAGTAGGTTATGCAACCTAGTTATTCACCTTACACTAACGAACGCGTAGCAAACCAAAAATGAAAAAGAAATTCAAAACCTAGAGCACCGAGGTGCCCTAGGCGCCCCCCGCGTTGGTTCCACCCACAATAATTCTGATTGGCGATAAACTATTACAATAATCAAGTCGCTATCCCAGTACAACAGGTTGTACAGATGACAGTAGTCGTAGTGGGTGTACTAACGGCACCACCACGAGAAGGTGCGGGTGGGCTGGATACCCGCACCTGAGCACGGGTAACCTCTATCAAATCCTTGTCTGTTTTTCTTTTTTGTTCCCTAAACCACAAAAAGAAAGTTGCACATCAAATAACCGTAAGAAAATATTTCGAGTTCGATGCCAGTAAACGTGGTAAAGGGAACACGTAAAATTTCCTATCAAATACTAAGTCTTGAATCCCATTAGTGCGTAGGTCAAGTACAAATGTCAACACCCGCACACAGATGAAAATATATCTAATACTTGGCCCCTATTAGTACATGGGTTAAAACAAACCTCGAAGCCCACCCACGAAAAAGAAAACCTCCAATGAGCCAAAACTTGGCACCCTATATTAATAGGTTAATACAAACCTCGATGCCCCGCTGCCTGTGAGTGAGAGCGAGGACGAGGGCACCAGCTCCTCCGTCAGAAGGAACCTGCACGCGTTAGTACGGCACACGGGGCGTGTGAGTGAGGCGATCCTGCTCTGATAGCTGTGCGAATTGTGCGCAACTTCCAACGAAGCAACAGAGAGTTCAGCTCAGAAATGAAGTCAATGTTAATGTGAAGTTACAAGTGAGGCGTGAGTGAGGCGTATTGTTGCAAGTAGGACAAGTAGGAAAGGAGATCTAGTTATAAGTCACCTACATTGCGAGGTGTGAGTATGTCAAAAATCACTCGCTTCTCTCGCTAAGTTTTCTCCTGCTTTCTTTATCCAAAGCTCTCTAGGTTTTCTCGGTGGTACCTTTATTGTTCTCATATAGTACTTCTGTCATCTTTCACTAAACTACTCATCTTCCGTTGCCGTACCATCATTTTTCCCCGTAGTAACCTGCTTTTTTCATGGTGCCGAAATTTTTTATTTTTCCCTATATTCTTTGAGAGTAACATTGTTTTGCGTCGGAACTTGTAACATTTCTAAATTACCTTTCATATTTGCGCACAGACCTTGTGAAGTTTCCGTGATTTTTCGAAACTAGCCTAGTTTTGAACTAGTCTTGCATTTGTTCACATTTTTTCTGCAATTTATGTTACTCTACCTCATGCAGGTGAGCACTATTTCATCTCTAAAGTAAATTAATTCGTACTATTTCCACAAGGCTCTCAAAGAACAACCGCTGTTATTGATGCAGAGACAGTTTGTGCAGGGAAGAATAAATCGTGGATTACATGTTAAAATTAAGCAGTAGAAGAGATGCAGAAGAGATGCAAAAGAACAAAACAGGACGGAAACCAAATGTACCTAGAAAGAAAACATGCTAGAATATTAAAGAATCAATCAATTGATATATAATTGTGATGGTAAAAATTAAGTGTTAGTATCTTTCCGCCCATGAATATCGTTGGTGAAGGAATGGTTCTATTCGAATAAAATTAGGCTGAGAAAAATTCCATGAAAATGTAGGAATTTATATTAAGCGGGGAAAATTTTCATTCATGTGTGGAATTACATTTTCTTATTTATACCCTATATATGTATTGAAGTTAACAAAGATAAGGTAAGCGGTATGCTGTCTGCAAAACTGTTCTTATTCACCATTATCTTATTTAAATCTGTATTAATTCATTTCATATATTTCATCGGCCCAGCATAAACTTGAAAAGAGACCACTTACGAAAGAAAACACGGGAACAGTTTTAGGGTAAAATGAAATTCCAATTTTTATAACCCAACGCTTGTGTCAGACTTGCTTATTGTCAGTGACTTGATTTGAAGTAGCAAGCTCATATCTTACGTACTGGATACCATGATCATATACCATGTAAAATACAGATATTCACTAAAAGCCTATCTTACCATGGTCAGTCATCGTGATCAAGTATTTTAAAATATCAATTTTAATATGGAGTTAAATAAAAAATTCAGGGTTAAAATGAGTAAATTTTTAACAATAACAGATGAATGTTGAACCAATGTCTGAATTATTATTATTATTATTATTATTATCATTATATAAGAAAGTTTTAGCCTCCCTTAACCACGACAAAGATGTTCCAAGAGAGGAAAGAGGAAGGCACTATTTAGTATGGAGTTGAGGGAACGCGGAATCTATGCACAAGGTGCACAGAAACAGTAAGCTAGGAAAGAAGTTCATGAAACAAGAAAAAAGTTGAAGAAGAAAGTAGTGGGTGCTGAAAAACAGGACAGCAGTGAACCGAAAAAAGATGGTCCGTAACGAAACCAAAACCTATTTTATTACAACAAAAAGGAAGCCTACCTAACCTTTAGCTCGGGCCCTCACATGGTTCCCCTGGGAGCGCTAATTCCCATAGATAACCAATGTCTGAAATTCCAGCAAACATATTTAGTATTTCTGAAAAGGAACTTTAATAAATCTACGGATATTTCACTCAATATTTAAGTATCTCTCCGCAGTAGAAAATTATCGGAAAATCTACGGATATTTTTCTCAACATTTAAGTATCTTTTCAGGCGGTCGGAAGCGCGATAAATCTACGGATATTTTTCTCTAAATTTAAGTATCTTTTCACCTCAGTCGGAAGCGCGATAAATCTACGGATATTTTTCTCAAGATTTAAATATCTTTTCACAGAGGTCAGACGCTCGTTAAATCTACGGATATTTTTCCAAACATTTAAGTATCTTTTCACAGCGGTCGGATGCTCGATTAATCGACGGATATTTTTATCAACATTTAAGTATCTTTTCATAGTGTTAGGATGTTTGAGTGTCAAAATAACAGATAAGTTCATCCTGATGTTCATTACTTAGCTAGTCACAATAGAAATAATTCCACAGGCACTATTTTGTGATATCCTTACTGGCAACCATGAGGCTTTGGCATTACTTTAAGAAGTTCTTTCAAAACCCTTATTTTACTACTTGTTCACCTTAATAATTTTCAGGATCCAAGTTTCGAGAACAATTAAAGTAGAGGATAAATTCATCTGGAATGTTAGACTTAACATGCATGTAGGTAGCTGTTATTACTATTACCCGAGTGTCTCTTCTAAAATTATTGAAGCATATTTCATCTCTAAATATTTTTCTGCAAAACCCTGAACAAAACGAAATGAGTGAGCCTAGTTGTAAGGTCTTAATACGCTCTTTTCATAACATTTTTCGCGGCCGGAACAATTGACCGACACATTTTTTCAAAGACTAAGATATACCCGGCATTGTGAAATCTGTAAATAGCGCTCGCATTAAGAATAAAGAATTTATTCATTTTGTATTACATGCGAACAGTATAGGCATCTAATATCGTGCAGATATTTGTGGAACGGAGATCATACAAGTAATAATAATGTTGAAGGGTGTTGATAGAATCAGCATTAAATCACGGATACAAGTCCTTTACTGCTATATACAAGTTTTAATAATAGTTAACACTTTGACTGCGACGTGCGCCACCGGTGGTACACGAAGGTAATTTTCACAATGCTGCTGACCGACCAGAAGTCGCAAACTCAATTTTCAGAAATACTTAATCAAAGCTAAATGAAGGCACGATTAAGTTCATGTTCAGTATTTTCCAAATAGTTTACTACAATTGACTCAAAATTTGAGTTTGGCATTAAAATTAATATTTAGTAGTCGCAGTCAAAGTGTTAAGAGCTATCGATTGCATTTTGCAACTTGATTCGCAGAAAGTTTACGTTACTGGTTTCCATTTGTGAATTGGGACGTCAATTCATGAATGAATCCTCAGAAATAAAATTAGAAGTTTGACAAACACTGATAATGAATTTGCTGGGCTTTAGAGCTCGCTTTCTGTAGAAAGTCCGTTCAAGAGATCAGACCCTCCTTCATTGCAAGCGAAAAAAATTAGTCTTATAAAATTCCCAGTGAAATCGCTGCAAAGTTGGGAGCAGAGAAAGAATGAGAGACGTAAGCTGGTATTTCGCAATATCAACAGTTTGCAAGCTAAGCTCAGTTCATGCGTGAAATTTGCGTTAGAATATAAGCCCTCTGTTGGCTCAGTTCATACAAGCTGCATGATGTTTATCAAATTGAAAGAAGAAAATAATTGCTACAAAATGAAACTAGAATTCAGATTGAACCAATGTCATTTTTTCAGTAAAATGTTCAGGGAAATTAGAAAAACATCAAAATTTTCTGTATGACTAATTTCTCCGAGCGCCAAGACGTGTCAGCATCCGAGTAAAAATTTTAAAGTGCATCAAGTGCATCGGAAACGATTTCCGTCATTTTAAACAACGATGAGCTGTAAGTGCACTCCAAGATCAAGTACTTACAGGGCCCTTAAAATGTATGAAATGTATTCAGAAGTGCAATTTTTTTACATTGCTCATAAAATTAAAAAGCACAAAAAGTTTTAAGAGACTGTATGAATATTCTGCGTCCTACTACTGCCCTCAAATTCTGCTGCGTAGTTCAAACGTTCTGACTGAACTGTACACGAACAGTGCGGAGTTTAAAAAGACAAAACATATGTCAAGCAATTGCAGGTTGAAACTATTGATGTCACATCGACAGAGAAGTATAAACAATATACTTTACGTGCGCACACATCGACAGAGAAATATAAACAATTCATGGGCAACTCTGCCACACAATTTGATTATCAGAGGGAGTTTAAAGGATGGCAATGCAACATCGAGAATAAACAACACTTTATGAAGGAACATTTATGAAGGTGCGGCGAGTATGGGATGAGCAACACTATTATTTTGGTGTACGAACTGAACGGAAGGGAGTGACCGACCTTGCGAGCCGCGGCGTCCATGAGCATAGGGGAGCTGGTCATCGCCGACAGCTTCTCCCTGGACAATAGAAAGTACATTTAGTATAAGGTACAATTTAAAAAATGGAATTATTTGTAATTTACAACTCTGTTTAGTTACGAACTAGGTCAGGGAATTATTTAAAATTTATTTTTCTGTGTATTTACGAACTAGGTCAGGGAATTATTTAAAATTTATTATTCCGCGTAATTACGAACTAGGTCAGGGAATTATTTAAAATTTATTTTTTTGTGTATTTACGAACTAGGTCAGGGAATTATTTAAAATTTATTATTCCGCGTAATTACGAACTAGGTCAGGGAATTATTTAAAATTTATTATTCTGTGTATTTACGAACTAGGTCAGGGAATTATTTAAAATTTATTATTCCGCGTAATAACGAACTAGGTCAATTGCTATGCAAACTTTCGGTAAAATGAAAAAAAAATTCCCTCACGTAAACTATAATTTAACGGAGATTTCAAGAAAGTATAAGTTAAGGCACTAAACGAGCAGTGGAATTATTGAAGGTCAATTACTTGTTGTGTGTCTACTGACATAATTTAATGCAATGCAGACTATTAGAAAGATACGAAAAAATGTCAACTTGTCGATATACGATTTTCACCAAACAAAAATTGAACATAGTTTCAAACACTAGCAAATCCCGATGGCGGTTATAAAATTCGTGATAGGTTGAAGCCAAATACGTACAAAAAAGAGGGAAGAAATTTCCAGTTCCTAAAAAGGTCTTCCAAAACATGAGTACACCTTGGATGTTTCCCTGGCATGCCGAACAGGACCTAAAGAAAGATCGCTAAAACAAATGAGCTTGGTGAAAAACACGTCGGTTAATTACGAATATAGCCTCTACTTCCACAACCACGAGTGAGATCCACAACGAATTAAGAATTATATTTTACCTTGGACGGCGTACTTTACTCAAAAGAAATACGTAAGAAGAATCTTAATCATAAGCAAAGTGAATTGCAATTCACAATTACAATACAAGCGAAATAAAACTATTTCACTCTAAAAAATTTATGCTTAGATGCTCCAAGCTACAGCAAGCCCATGGGCTCCAAGCCTACGCGCTCCAAGCCCACGCGCTCCAAGCCCACGCGCTCCAAGCCCACGCGCTCCAAGCCCACGCGATCCAAGCCCACGCGATCCAAGCCCACGCGCTCCAAGCCCACGCGCTCCAAGCCCACGCGCTCCAAGCCCACGCGCTCCAAGCCCACGCGCTCCAAGCCCACGCGCTCCAAGCCCACGCGCTCCAAGCCCACGCGCTCCAAGCCCACGCGCTCCAAGCCCACGCGCTCCAAGCCCACGCGCTCCAAGCCCACGTGCTCCAAGCCCACGCGCTCCAAGCCCACGCGCTCCAAGCCCACGCGCTCCAAGCCCACGCGCTCCAAGCCCACGTGCTCCAAGCCCACGCGCTCCAAGCCCACGCGCTCCAAGCCCGTGCGCTCCAAGCCCGTGCGCTCCAAGCCCGTGCGCTCCAAGCCCGTGCGCTCCAAGCCCGTGCGCTCCAAGCTCACGCGCTCCAAGCCCACGCGCTCCAAGCCCACGCGCTCCAAGCTCACGCGCTCCAAGCTCATACGCTCCAAGCTCATGCGCTCCAAGCCCATGCGCTCCAAGCCCATGCGCTCCAAGCCCACGCGCTCCAAGCCCACGCGCTCCAAGCCCACACGCTCCAAGCCCACACGCTCCAAGCTTACGCGCTCCAAGCCCACGCGCTCCAAGCTCCATTTCAGTCAACGAAGAATATTTATTTAAATATTCACATATTTTTATATTTACTATTTAATATTTATTTAAATATTCTTTAAATATTATTCATGTGAGGCCTAATTGAGACAAAGCGACTAATAAAAAGAAATTTTGAATAATCTTGAGCTAAACTTTAACAAAAATTATAAGCAACCTAGAAGGTGGAAAAAATGTAAAATAAAGCACTAATCCTGTAATCTTATTGAATCAAAACGCCGCGAGTGAATAAATACGAACAAACATCTGAATTCATGCTTTAAGAGAGGAAAAGAAATTCGAACATGATCTAAATTCATGCCTCAAGAAAACAAAAGAAAAACGGAAATTGCCACGCAATGTCATCATTATGCGTCAATGTGAAGCGCATCCTTCAACATTCGTTCCTAAACACAGCTTGAATGAAATTCAGAAAACTTAAACATTTTCCTTTCAAATATGAACAATGAAATACCTTAGTAGGTTTGTGACTAACTTCAAGTTAACTTCCGGGCATCTATAATTGTAGCCGCCCAAGTATGGCTTTTGCAACGAACGGATAAAATCATCAATGCCTCAGCAAATGGCTGCAATGTAAAGCACTTAATGCAAGTGACTAGCAAACAGTTTTAGAATTGCGTTTTCTTAGCGCGAAGAAAGAGGAAGCAATTCTAATTAATGCTAGTCAATTTTTACTGCCAGAGAAAAAATTCGCAAGCACGTCACTGTAAAGCCCAGAAGCACCAACGAGCAAAACAAAGAAGCCACCAGAATAGAAAGAAGAATTTCTCAGCCAAAGAAGATGGAAGCTAACGAAAATAAAAAAGAATGAGGGGGTACCTTTCCAATTCAAAAGCGTCTGATTGCTTCTCAAATCGCCTGAAAAAATAAAAATAAGAAAGAAGTTAGCGCATATCACATAAAAACTTTGATGATGGAGGGCAAAACTGTCGATTGAAACGCTTTCGAGGCATCATGAAAAGGAAGAAACCTTCAAACTTATTCTCCTCACTCATAAGTTATTTCAAAAGAGAACAATAAAAGCTTCACGCAAGCTTACATATCACAAGGATCATAGCATGAAATCCCAGTCACTTGCTCTAAAAACCCATAAAAAGTGCTTCATAAATATTTAAACCTTGTAACTAAAACGACCTGTTTGTGCATCATGGCTTGGTGAGAATACACTTGAGGAATTGAAAGAACACTTGAGAATTAAAATGGGTAACGTCTAGACATTCAGGTCTGCAGATGCCTTCAACTGGTGAAGTTCGTAGAGCGTGACGCATGCGTAGCTAATTTATTAGTGAAACGAGAGTGCGTGCATGCACACAATGTGACAAGTACATAAAAAACGTTGAAGGAAAGCATATGTTCATTCATCTTGCAGAACTGAAATTAGAACTTGACGGTGCTTGAAAACACTGTTCAAACATTCAGCGGAAGTAGCGAACTCTATTATACAAAAATTCGATGAAAGTAGCAAACTCTATACAAAAAATTCAAAAGAAGTAACAAAAACTATTCAAAAATTTAACGGAAGTTGCAAACTTCCTCCAAAAATTCAGCGAAAGTAGTAAACATCATACACAAATTCAACCGAAGTAGCGTCACTAGGGCACAAAGGTGCCCTGTTGAGGGAGGCTCGCATTACTTGAGGAGGGCGGGCTCGACGGTGTAGGAGCTGAGGTCGGTGACGACTGCGGTGGCCACCACAGGCTTGCTGCCGAAGGACCGGTGGTCCTGCACCCGCAGCGTCAGCGGCGGCATGTACAGCTCCTCTCGCGGCAGTTCCTGCGCCCCGTTCACCACAGTTACCACATCTTGGATACATTACCACCTTGGATGCATTAGTACCTTTGATACAACAGCATCTTGAAGGCATTTATATCAATCAGACAAAAAAATGCGCCAAGACCATTTTACAAGATTTTTCAGAAGAGCTTTTTATGGAGTTTTATGGATTTAGAGTTATTTATTACGTGGATAGCACCACCTACCACCAAAACAGAACAGCAACTGAAAGTTAAGAGGTTGTCTTGCATCTATGAGAACCCAAATGTAATCACCATTTACGGCATCTGAGCAACCGCCGTTAACGGCAACAGAGTAATCACCGTTTAGCAGCTTACGACATCGTCAATCAAATCAACAGCCACTTACGACACCAAACAGCACTTACGACATCGAAGACCAAGTGCGGCTGGTCGAAGTTGGGGTTGTTCCTGAGGTTGTCCATGACGGAGCTGCGGACGCGCTGGCCGCCGCACTCGAACTCGACGGACGGGCGCGTCACGGACTGCAGCTCGAATGTCGTCATGTTGCGCACCCCCCAGCACAGCACCTGCAACGCGCCGTGGTCACCTCAACCTTTGTACTTAGGACCATGGTTTACAGAATTAGGCTCATTCAAACAGTAGTTTGAAAACCATAGCTATTTAAAGAGTAGTTATGAAATACATTGTCATGAAAACCATGACAGTAAAAACCATGGCAGTAAAAACCATGGCAGTAAAAACCATGGCAGTAAAAAACATGACAGTAAGAACCATGACAGTAAGAACCATGACAGTAAGAACCATGGCAGTAAGAACCATGGCAGTAAAAACTATAGCAGTAAAAACTATGGCAGTAAAAACTATGGCAGTAAAAACCATGGCAGTAAAAACCATGGCAGTAAAAACCATGGCAGTAAAAACCATGGCAGTAAAAAACATGACAGTAAAAACCATGGCAGTAAAAACCATGGCAGTAAAAAACATGACAGTAAGAACCATGACAGTAAGAACCATGACAGTAAGAACCATGGCAGTAAGAACCATGGCAGTAAAAACCATGGCAGTAAAAACTATAGCAGTAAAAACTATGGCAGTAAAAACCATGGCAGTAAAAACCATGGCAGTAAAAACCATGGCAGTAAAAACCATGGCAGTAAAAACCATGGCAGTAAAAACCATGGCAGTAAAAACCATGGCAGTAAAAACCATGGCAGTAAAAAACATGACAGTAAGAACCATGACAGTAAGAACCATGACAGTAAGAACCATGACAGTAAGAACCATGGCAGTAAGAACCATGGCAGTAAAAACTATAGCAGTAAAAACTATGGCAGTAAAAACTATGGCAGTAAAAACTATGGCAGTAAAAACTATGGCAGTAAAAACTATGGCAGTAAAAACTATGGCAGTAAAAACCATGACAGTAAAAACCATGACAGTAAAAACCATGACAGTAAAAACCATGACAGTAAAAACCATGGTGATTCAAATTATCGTCATTCCAATTATCGTCATTCAAATTATCGTCATTCAAATTATCGTCATTCAAATCATGGTTATTCAAGTCAAGGTTATTCAAATCATGGTCATTCAAATTATGGTCATTCAAACAATTAGTTTACCTCGATCCTGGTTTTCTGGAGGCGCGGCCGGACTTCGAAGGGCACCATGTAGACGTTGCCCCGCGTGGGGGGCGCGTCCTCCAGGCCCCCCACCAGCAGCTCGAACGACGCCAGTAGCTCGCCTCCTACGCCGTCGTCTGGCCACGAATTTATCCATCACATCAATATATTCAAACAATGAAGATAATGATAATCAATACATACGCCAACGTCTGGTCTCAAATAGTCATCATGTCAATGTGTCGAAACAATGGCAGTAGGGCTAGTGATTCCGTTGCTGTAATGACAGTTATTCAAAATGCTTCAGTAACTTTTGCAGAAGTCGGAATAGAGGAACAGAATTATGCAATTAAATGGAAAGCTGCTAAATTAACACGGCGAAATAAATGTAAATAGAATATGCTCTAGCTTCTTCATACATAAGCAATTTTTTTAATTCACTAAATTAAAAGCCCAAACGATCTTAAATCGAAGCCATGCTGAAGTCCAACTCCAAAAACGTTGAAAGCCGCATTTCATTGATGGCTCAACTATACTATTACATTTGTTAGAAATTACAATAGTTTTCGTCCGGTAATTTAACGCGCGGGAGTGAATAACAATCATGTTCTTAAATAAGATATGTTAGTTGCCCTCTCGTTTTTGCTTTCTCAGCTTTCTCCACACAGGTACATCTCTAAACAAGCCTCTCGCTTCGGTAACTATGATTATGAGAACTAGCAGGACCGTTGGAAATTTCACAAGCAATGTCAACGTTAAACCCGTGATAAAATTCTGTCAACATTACCTAACCTATGCTAACCTAACTTATCCTAACCTAACATATCCTTACCTATCCCATCCTATCTTATCCTAACCGAACCTATCCTGATAAAATGTCAAACATATCAATGCATGTGAAGGCTATCTTTTAATGTTACACTGAGGAATTCGGCATCCATGATGCTGCGACCTCGGACGAAACGGACGGACTAAGTAAAGAACTAGAGAAGGAACAAGCAGAACATTATATATAAACGAAATCGGGTCTTCCAAGTCAGAGTGTACCGCTCCACCCCAAAGTCACGAGTGCAGGGCGCCCCAAGAAATTTACTCATTCTCTGACGGCCCAGTACTCGTGCATTTTGTTTTGAAGTACGTGTTCATTGATATTGAGAAAAGTCTAATGAAATAAACTATGGAAAAAACATTCAACCAAAGAAAATTAAATACTATGATACAAAACTAAGGTGCCCCTAAAATGAACAAAAAGCACTCCAGTAATCGTCAGCCAAAGAACGATAACTCCTTTTGAAATGAACACAAAAAACACGCGAGCAATCGTAAGTCAGAGGACGATAATGTTAAAATACACGAGTAATCACCAGTCAAACGCTAACATTTTTGGGGACCCCTCGTAGTATACCAAAAGAAAACGCTCACCAGCACCACGCGCGCCGGACCGGAGGGGGTGCCAGCGGAGGGGGGTGGGGAGGTAACCGGCCTGCGGGTCCTGCACGGTCGGCTCGCACACCGCGCGCCCGAGGAACTCCGGCTTGCCCTGAGAACGAATTTGAATTAGTTCCTGACACTATAGAAAAATCATGCACAATACAAGCGCAGGGTTTCATTAACAGGCTTGTTACTTTCCATAAGCCCCATAAGCTGATATGAGAGAGTCCCCACAATGTCTTGGAAAAACTGTTTTGCTAGCGATGACAAAAAGATCAGCTCCCAGTGATCGCTGGATGGGCAAGCGAAATGTACCAGCGAGGGTCGGTCCTCACCCTGGCGTCCCAGTCGAAGACGTTGACCACAACAGAGGGGGGCCTGGCTGGGGCCATGACCAGCTCCCCCTGTACGGGGGGCGCGACGAGAGGCCCCGAGATGAGCAGCTTGTCGAAGATGAGGGTCTGGTCCCACGTGGGGCACAGCGTCGACCGCACATGCTCCGTCTGCTGGCTCACCTCGCAGAAACTCACCACCGCAAAAGGATCTGAAACATTTTTTGGTCATCAAGTCTGCTGTGGGGTTGTTGACCGTGTGTGGGCAGTACGCATGAGTAACAAATGAGTCTACACCCGAGAATTGGAGTCTGCTTGGCATGGAAATTATTATTTTTGTTGAAGCGTTGTCAGTTCCTTTTTTTTAAATTTCACCGAAAATTTGCACTAGATCAGTGAAGTTGGGGAAGTGTTCTGAATATACAATATAGCGGTCTCATGCGGAAGGTTATTTATGACAAGTATTGAGTAACTCACTTATGATGAAATCATGTTCACGATACACATATCCTGATACTTTTAGGTTTGTTCTTCAAACAAATTCAGCACCTTAAAAAACGTTGAGTCTACCGGACAATGACGCGCATCTAAAAGGAGATCAAACGAATGCATAAAATTTGGTTTTGGCGGCTTCACAAGAGCTGCAGCAAGGCAGAAGTGTACATTTCGTACATATATCGTTATCGTCAGGAGTCCCATGTCGTAATCGCCATCCACTTTTACGAGTTGTGTTCTCAGCCCCGTGTTTTCCGGAAAAACTAAAAATTAAAGCAATTTAACCTCATCGAAAGAGTTGGTAGCAAGTCCACTTCGGTCAAATTTGTCTCAGAGGTGTACTGCTACGACGAAGTAACCCAGTAACTTTTGGGTCGTGGCATCTATAATTTTGGTCGCCTTATGCAGAAGCTAAACTTGGGCGGTCAAAATCATAGATGCACCGGCAAAAAATTTAGACATGGAAGCTATTTAAACATGAAGGAAGTCCTCAAAGCACCTGACAATCCCGACTTGATAAACTTGGACGGCCAAAATCACAAATGCCTTGACGAAAAATTTGGACTTGGAAGCTATTTGAACATGAAGCAAGTCCTGAACGCACCTGAGAGTCCCGACTTGTCCCCTGCGGGCAGGTCCCGAGCCTGGTAGATGTGTGCCCGCAACTGGTACTGCTGGCGCTCTGCACTCACCACGTACTGCCTCGGGCACGACACGAACTGTGGGGTGTCCTCTGCAGGATAAAAAAAAGGACAAAGGACGTTTCATTCCAATCAAGTCTGATGAATATCATCTTGCACCTATATTTATTTTTCAAATGACTTACAACTAACACCAGGACACCATGACGTTTACCCCCGGTCAAGCCGGTACCCATTTCCGACCCCTGGGTAGAGTGGGGAATTGTGGCTGAGTTCTCCCTTCGCCCAAAGGGGAGAAACACCGGGGGGCTATGCTGGGATTCGAACTGTCGAGTAGCAGCTTCTATGGTTTGCTACCTAGCCTGCGCTGTCGAGTAACAGTCTCTATGGTCAGCCACTAACTATGCTTCGTTGTAATATTTTTTTGAATGGCCACCAAGACTTTTCTTCTCGTAATGAGAGCAACTTGAGTCGTGAGTTCCTTAGCGGGAGATTGTTTCTAAGATATCTGGATCCCGAAATGAAATTATAAGAGAAACCAGTTATATCAGGTATTGGAATTACATGATATTTAGAAATAGTAGTTCCAGCACTTTTAAAATGCTGCACAACTATTTGCTGAAACCACATTTCAATAACTTGAGAACAACTCAGGATTTCCAAAGGAAAGCACACACACTCGTTCACTACAGCGATGCCATTATGCTGTTTTGACGAGAGCATCACTGCCAATAGACTGACCAGACTCTGTCTTGACGACAATCTTTAGCACAATGCCCACTCTCGTTCACTACTGCGGTGCCATAATGACATTTAGACAACAGAAACACAGCCAAATAAACTGACCAGACTCTGACCATGACTGACCAGACTCTGTCTTGACGATAATCCTCAGAACTATACCCACATTCGTTGATTATGTACTGCGGTACCATAATCATGTTTGTTTAGAGAACAGAAACACAGCCAAATAAACTGACCAGACTCTGTCTTGATGATCATCCTGGGCACGTCAGAACGAAGGGCGTCCTCGCCAGGCACCATCTTGCGTCGCCACCGCCGCCGTCTCACCACGTCGACGCGGCGCTCCCGGGCGTGGAAGCGGCGGCCGAACAGCGAGCTGTACTCCCAGCCCTCGATCGGGCCTTCCGTCGACTGGGGGGCAACATCGGGGTGTGAAGGTAGTGAAATATTTGTTATGTTCGTGTTTGGCAGGGCAGAGCAACATCGAGTTAAGAATGAGCATGTTGTGAAGGTAGAAGAATTACATTTATTTTTTTTGTAGAGCTGCAACATCGTGGTCAGAACGAGTGAGTTGTGAAGGTAGAAGAAAATCAGAGTTGTATTTTTGCAGGACTGAAGAGGGTGGAATGTAGCTAGTAGAAGATATAAAATTGGCGAACAAATCTGAAGTTGAAATGTGTTTTCATATGTGCGTGTACCACATTGATTACCAGAAAAGCATAGGTAAATACACATACAATAAATGATGAGGTATAACGTCGTACATACAACAATTAATACAGCATTTACAACTATTAATGAAGTATAACGAATTTAATAACAGGGTCTAGACAGAACCATCAACAACGGTTGTACGCAGTTTTCGAACTACAAGTACTTAAAATTATGCATTTCCCATCAATGGAACAGCAACAATATCTGTAATCTGTAAAATTTCTTACCAAGAAACTGTCTAAGTCTGCCTTGAATACACAACGCTGAAATTTCAAAACGAGTTGTAATTCTGAACACCAGCCTGGGATTTACCTTCTCTACACCAGAATGGAACATTAATGGCACAGTATCAAAGGAGCAGTAATGGCCCAGTATCAATGGAACAGTAACACTATCAGCCGTCTATATAAGGAAGCAACCAAAGTCTGCCTCGACTTTTTATAGCTAAAAATTCGAAACGAGTTGTAATTTTGAACACAGGCCTGTGATTTACCTTTTCCACTTTTCCCTGACGATGACGCTCCCTGTACCAGCGCCGCCTGCGGAGCACATGGTACACTTTCTGCTGCGGAGACCAACCGACGATGCCCTTCTGTACCGTGTACTCCCAGCCCTCGCCGTCCACAGCCCTCTGCAGGTCCGTCTGTGTCGGTATACAAATTGTCTTCATAAGATTAACGCTCAGACTGCGGCAGGTAAATCTGAAGTTCAATTTGAATTTAAATTTGAAGTCGATTGTAGTAGGCAATGTTAAAAATACTGAAAGTTAACTGGGTTGTGTTTTCATTCAGTTTTTATTAAGTATTTTTAAAATTGAGTTTGTAGCTACTGGTTAGTCAGCAGCGTAATGAAAACCCTCCTCAGTGACCATATATGGCGCTCGTCGCAGTTAAAGTGTTGAAAACAATTATTTCTTCAGAGGGGCAATCGAATTTCTAGTGCTGGAAGGAAAATGTCAGGAAAAATAGGAATGGCTACAATTTTATCAAGGAAGGTGATATTGGAAATTAGCCTCTCCCCGTCACTAGTTGGAGGATTTGTTACTTCAGAAGGGCAATCGTGTCTCGAGTACTAGAAAGGAAATTTCAGAAAAACGGAAAAAAACACTACGTTATCGAAGAACGTGAAATTGAAAAGTAGCTTCTCATGGTCACTAGCTTGGGAGGATTTATTGCTTTTGAGGAACAGTCACGTCTCGAGTTCTCGAAAGGAAATTTCAGAAAAACGAGAAAAGGCTGTAACTTTATCAAGAAGAGTGAAACTGGAAATGTAACGAGTTTTCTGCTTATAAATCTAATTTGCTATTGAGCGGACACAAGCTGAGCAAATCTCAGATGCTTTCTCAAGAATGTCCACATATTCAGAGAACATAACTCCCTCGCGGTGTCACAAGTCGTGGAACAAAACAATAGGCATCTTGAACATTAGATCCATACTACACATTTTGCAGGATTATTGATAACAAACTTAACGACTTGAGTGAGTGCATTTCTTGGCTCCTTTAAGGAATGGAGAGCAATCAGTTTCAATACGCTACGTGTGTTTAAAATACCGGTTAAGCAGAAATTTCACTACTATGTTCTTTGTAGCGTGAAATTCAGCCAAGAAAACATAACAGAACTGTAATTTTCGCTGCGCGTAAAGGTGATAGAGAGAAATGACAAGCATTTCAGTTATTGGGCTCGTGATGAATACCATTTTCGATTACTTATATGTATATAATCAAATTTGCAAAATCAGGATTATCGATAATTTTTTCCATACAGTCTGGTTGAAGTTATATTAGTGAATTCAAACTCCTTGTATAAGTAGGTATTTCTCCACTCGCTTCAGGATACGCTGTCATCTACAGACCAATATATGTCAACGCGACGGATAAGAAAATTATCATCACGTAAGAAATCGCAGTACGTTCACCAGACTGAGACCTGACAACAAGAATTTCTTTCCAAGTCTTGCTGTCCAAAATCATTGTCCGTTTCACAGACTAAGACCTGGTAACAAGGGTTTTTATTCAAGTCTCAGGGTCCAAAGTACGTTCACCAGACTGTAACTTGGCAGTAAATGCTTCTTTCCAAGTTTTACGGTCTAAAGTACGTCCCCTGACTAAGACCTGTTTCTGTTCAAGTCCTTCAGTCCATAATCGCACGACGTTCCCCAGACTGAGACGCAACAACAAGAGCATCATTTTAGGTCTTACGGTCCAGAAGTCACGCCAGGCCCAGCCGCTGGGGCACTGGACCTCGTCCCGGGGCGTGGCGGGGTCGCCCCTCGCGTCCACCCAGTGCGTCGGGGCGTCGACCCACGAGCCACCCGGCACCCGCATCTGCTGCTCGAACACCTCCTCCGAGTACAATGCGTGCCCAGCGTCCAGGTTGTACTTGATGCTGTACACAAGGTAATCGTCACAGACACAGCGCTAGTTGTGCGCTTGTTTGTTCAGATGAGCTTGCGTGGGTAGATGTGAGCGTAATGTGGCTATGAAAGGTCAAGTTTCAGGACCTCTTAACTGTTATGTGATTGCTCATTACTGATAGTGTGGGAGTTGCACGCTTGTTCGTTCTGAAGAGCTCACGTGGGTAAACGTGAGCGTGTTGTGGCTATGCAAGTCTAGTTTCTGTAGGACATCGTAACACTTTGACTGCGACGTGAGCCACCGGTGGTCACTGGGAGAGTTTTCATAATGCTGCTCACCGACCAGTAATCACAATCTTCATTTCCGTAAATACGAAATCAAAACTAAATGAAGGTACGATCCAGTTAGTGTTTGATTTTTTAATCTTACTTGAAACAACAAAAAATTTAAAATTGAATTAAAACAAAAAATATAAAATTGAATTAAATATTGAACTTCAGTTCTATCTGCCGCAGTCAAAGTGTTAACTGTCTTATGATTGCTTACTGGGCAGCGTAGCATGTGTGGTATGGTTTCCCGGCGAGGAAATCTTCTTCTACTGCAATTGCCCAAGAACAGCTTTCGGACAAGATACAGAATTAAATGTCCACTAAAGAATTACGAGTTCAAATTTACCCTAGTTATGTACTAAATGGTTTTATGGCGATGTTACTCATTAAAAGGATTATACTGCTTGCAACATGTATGATGTGGAGTTTTGGTTCGTTTGATAGTTGCTCAAATGAGAGTATAAAACCGTTAAAGAGTTTTCATTTGAGGCTGTAGGAATGACAAAATGATGAATAAAATTTATTTATCATATAAAAAAGATGAAGAAGTTTGTTTCATTTTTTTAATTTTACCTGCCGTGGTTCTCTGCCAAATTCACTTTAGACCACTACCTACGCCACATGCTGATCATTATATACATACATACGTAATGAGCACAAAACTTGGGGGACCAAAGTAAAATGAGGAAAATTTTACGATGTGAAAACTTAATTCAACAAAAAATATATTACATCCGAGCTTTCATTAGTTACTTAGAGCGTCCGTAGGAGCAGATAAATTAAATTATCTTTCGGTATTGACGACTTGGGTGCTATAAATCATCGTGGTGACAGCATGCTCCCACTATACAGTCCTCTCCTACGGCGAAACGCAAGAAGAGACTGGACGCAAGAAGAGACTGGACGCACTCTTTTCAGCGAGTGAACCTGGCATTTGAAATTGCATCAACGCTAATGCATCATTTGTCAGTGTTTTGGTTCTTTACTTCAGTTCAGTTATTTTTCAGCGTTTTAGGTAATTTTAGTTTAAGTATTCGGTCAAGGCTTCAGAGTGAATTATTACTTAAATGTAAAGGTCTGAGCACCACTCAGAATATGTACTCAAACTTACTGCAAATACTAGGATATTCCTTAACACTCGGCATCGTCGTAAATTCCAGTTCAAAATTTTGAAGAATTGCTCTAAATACCACGTGTAATACGTATACGTTTCACACCTCAGCACTAAACTAATAGGTCAGACACGTCCTATAAATTGGAACTCATTCTGCCTCTGTATATTTCAATAATTCACGATGCTCAAAAACATGGCGTTATCCAATAATAACTGTTTAAATTATTCAAATCCTAGTCGTAACTCGAGACACAATCGTAACTCGAGACACAATCGTAGCTCGAGACACAATCGTAGCTCGAGATACAATCGTAACTCGAGATAAAATCGTAACTCGATACACAATCGTAACTCGAGACACAATCGTAACTCGAGACACAAACAGAGGGTAATTATCCCACCTCGGGTCAGGAGCGATGAACCAGTCCCCCTGGAATTGCCAGCCCTCAGGACAAGTTATGGCGTCTTTTTTGAGGGCGACGAGACCGTCGGCATCTGAGAAGGGCGGCCGGTTCATGAGAGGCCCCTTGTTGGTCCACTTGCCTGAGCCGACGGAGGTGACCTGGTTCTCGTAGGTCTCAGCGTAGACAGTGAGCTGCAGGTCTGGTCTGGCAGACCACCACTGGCGCACCTCGTCAGCGTGGCCCAGCCACAGCGACATGCGCACTAGCCCAGCCATTTCTCCCGTGCCTGCGCACCCATCATAATTGATCTTATTGCTTTTGTTAGTCCACTCTCATCACAACTGGATAGCCTCATTGCTTTTGTACTTAATTCAAGATTGTATCTATTCACTGTCACAAACTCAACATTTCGGCCGCGCCTGGGCTCCCGTCATAATTAGCCTTATAGTTTTTATTACTCCCGTCACAGCTAGTCGTGTAGCTTTAAAACTTAATTAAATATTCCGGCACTCCCACTACTTCTATTTTTATTGGCTTCATCTCTTTTTCAATTTTTGTACATAACCACCGTCCCAAAAATGATAGTGTTTTTTATTATAGTCCGTATCTTCAAATGAGGTAGGATGAGCGCAGCATACAAATTTTTTTTCTCAAATCCTATCTAAATATTGAGGAGCAAAGCAATAATCTAACATTAAGAAGAGGAACAACTACACGAGAAAATGAATTAAAAAATGATGGCCACAAAAGACAGGAAATTTCTGATGAAAACCAATTCTGCATTTTAATTTACGAATCCATTGCTATACACGGGCGACTAAAATCACAGATGCCCCGGTGAAAAGTTAAACCGGAGAGTGAAGTGCATCTACAATTTTAGCTGCCCTGTGCAGAAGCCGAACATGGCGGTTAAATACGCAGATGCCCAGCAAAAAAGTGAGGGAAATCACAGACGGCTAAAACTACAAACTTTGCATTATCGATTTATTTAGATCTAAGATCGCTAAGTTAATGCTAAGATCGTAGACGCTCCGGCGGACAAAAAGCGCGACACTGACCGGGGCAGAGGACTGGGTAGCACCAGAAGACACCGGAGCGGCGGCCGGCGCAGGCGGGGTCGTTGGCGTGCAGTAAGTCCCGGGCGGGCACCCGCACGTACGCCAGCCGCTTCGTGCCGCTGATCAGCCACACGAACACGTCGGGGATGCTCGACTGCGGCTGCTCACGTCCACACAAGTCCATTATGGGATCCATGTCCAAAATAGATAACTTTCTTTATTTGCCATACCCTCGTACTTGATTTTATCATATTTTTAGAGACTAATGAGTCGTAGTTCACAAAGATTATAGACTGAAAAGTACAAAAATCCTTCTCCCACACCACCAAGATGCTACCCATCTCACACATATCGATACACCTCAGCATCTGGCACCAATATATGATTACTGGTGCCGTTTTATCACACTATTAGATCAGTAAGTTTCTGTTCAAAAGATTATAAACAGCGTTGAATTATAGACTGGATGCTGAAATCACAAAAATCTACGTGCCTCATCAAGATGCGATCCATCTCACACACATCAATCCATCTCAATATCAGACATTATTAGACTGCTTGCACTGTTAAATCGCATTATTAGATATCAGTAAGTTGCACGCAGTTTAATTATTTTTTCACGTCATTTTAGGATTCATTGTTGAAATGATAGACTCAGAGTTGAAATTTCAAAAATCTACATTCCTCGCCAAGATGCAATGAATCTCATTTTCAGACATCAACATTCGACTTCTTGCACCGTTTTACAGCATTATTAGATATCAGTAAATTGTAGTTCACTCAGTTTATATACTCAGTGTTGAATTAAGGACTCCCTGGTAAAATTTCAAACACCTACGTCCCTTGCCAAGAACCCCTCCCTCCCACACACACACACACCTCCTCAGCGAGCCGCAGGAGGGCGTCACGCATGTCCTGCAGCTCCTGCAGCGCATCTGTCAGCGCCTCCTCCACCGTCACGGCGGTGGCCGCCCCCACGTCCTGGATAACGGTCTCCCCTGCCGCCGTCACGCTACCTGTCTCCAGCCTGCGCAGCGCTGTCTGGCAGCTGGCTACCAGCTTTGCCAGGTGGCGCTGGCGACGGTGGCGCAGGTGGCCGTCGAGAGACGTGTCGCTGTGCCGGATGGGGTCCGGCAGCGGCAGAGGCGCGCTGGTCACCGTGAGGAATATAGGGTTACTTCGGCCAGTCATAAATGACGGGTTTCGATGTTCTCCGCAAATCTTCTAAATATGGATGATAAGCAAACATATCCGTCCCAATAATTATTGTACCCGCCATTAAAATATTCTTTTGCTTGTGGACTGGTGAAACTCGTATCACAGATACGGTCATTGAGCATCCTTATGAGCGTCACAGACACACGCACCAACTAACGAAGCGCACAACGACTGTGTATTATTATTTAGTTGACATTTGTAACGAATGGGGGCGTCTGAGCTCCATCATGACGATAGAAGATTAAAAATAGGCATGGAATTTTTTATTTTTCGAGCTTTCAACCTGTTTCTTGGATTTTCATCAGTTTCAAATTTATGGGTTACTAGCTTAAAAATGTTTCTAAATCAATCTTTGTACCTCGTATCTGTAGCAGATTGGCCATGTATCTTTAATTACTGAACAACAGAACAATAAATTTAAAACCAGCTCGTGGAATTTAATGCAATACAAATAAAGTTTAAAAGGTTAAATTAACCATATATGTCTCAATAACAATCGCAAATTCACTCAACAAAATTGCAAAAATCATTTGACATCGTCAGTCAGACCTGCAGAGGGATATAGCTCTTTCCAGGCACTCCTTCGCCATGACCTCGAGCAGCTTGTAATCTCGGGTCTTCTTGCCGCGCATCTGGGTCTTCAGGCTCTCGATGTCCCGCTTCAGTGCCTGTGTAAAAGTTACATGCAATTCATAATGATGCGCAATTAAAAGCTAACATTCGAATTTTTTAGCACAGCTGTTCGATGCGTAAGGAACCTTCAAATATTTATTTTCCAAATATAATCATCATTTTAAAATGCCTTTAGTAACTCGCTTTTGCTGTTAACTTTGTCAACATTCAGTGCCGCAAAAAATCCCATATCTAAAGGGAGCTTTCCAGGGACAAGGGGACAAACGAACAGTAGTAACAAAATACCATCTCTCTTGACTGAAGCATTAGTACAATGTACTACGCAGGCTACTCAAAATAAAAATGCAGATCGAAAAAGAGGAGAGCTTAAGTATTTCTATCCACATCAGCACATCCATCCAACACCACCAGTAGCAACTCGAGAGTATGGCTGTAGAATGTATGCGGAAGTTACGGTCGAGAGTCTGGCTGTAGAATGTATGCGGAAGTTACGGTCGATAAATAACATGTCAACAAAATATAAAACCAAGCAGAAAAGAAAACATTTTCTAGAAAGCCAAATTACTACTTTTAGTTTGTGTAATTATTTCCCCCTTGCAAGATGTAACTGAGCAACCAGGTTTCGATAAGAATTGAAATAGATTTTACGACACGAAAAAGTCGCTTGCATATCAGTTCAAAATATAATTTTAGGTCTGAAAAAATAATCATTAATAATCCTGTACCCAATAACTCATATTCATTCATACGATGATTATATTTGTAATCTTATCGTTAATTCTTCCTACCATCTTTACAATAATTCTTCCTGCAATCCTTTCGTTAATTCTTCCTGATATCGTACACAGAAAATACTCCAGAAATAATCCAATTGGAAACATCACAAAGACTTCTCCTGCAACGAAACAAAAAGCATTGTAAGCTACTGACGGCGGCGGCGTTGGAGAGGGCGTTGGCGGCATGGAGTCTGTGGCTGATGTCTTCCCAGTCACACTGTACCGACACCAGGGGCGCGGCGTCTCCCCACGCCAGGTAGTAGTACCTGAAATGGTCATCGTGTTGATATTCTAATGTCCATGGTCATCGTGTTGATATTCTAATGTCTATGGTCATCGTGTTGATATTCTAATGTCCATGGTCATCGTGTTGACAATCTAATGTCCATGGTCATCGCGTTGACATTCTAATGTCCATGGTCATCGCGTTGACATTCTAATGTCCATGGTCATCGCGTTGACATTCTAATGTCCATGGTCATCGCGTTGACATTCTAATGTCCATGGTCATCGCGTTTACATTCTAATGTCCATGGTCATCGCGTTGACATTCTAATGTCCATGGTCATCGCGTTGACATTCTAATGTCCATGGTCATCGCGTTGACATTCTAATGCCAAATTTGGACTTCATCGACTTATGCTTGTAGTGCGACTTTCTCATGAATATGTCGAGAATTTTCAGCCTCGTGAAGACAATGCTTACTCATTGATGGGACAGGAGCTTCTAGTTTCCAAACTATCTTTACGGGGTAAATCAGTGAGGGCTTGAGGATTTTGTGAGATAGATAGTCTGCTAAATTCATACATCATCAATTTAACAAATGCATCAGGTGTGGAAATTAATTAAAAGCTCTCTATTTCAATTCAATTTTAGCTTTTATGGTTCATTTGATGTTTCATAGTATGAATAAGTGTAAATAGTAAATGATATCGTAATTGATCTTCTAATTCAAATAACGAGTGATAACAGCTCACCACGTCTTTGTTCTTGGTCTAGAAAGAGCACTAAAGTTCTCTGGCTAAAGAAATCTTCACATTTAAGACTTGATTTTCATGATTGTAGGCATGAAAACTTCACAAACATGAAAATTTAGAGTAAAAATGTTTTGTTCGCATGAGATCGTGCAAGTTTTTCACCTACCATATCTAAGTCTTTGAAAATCGAGAGAAGATTCATTGATCTTTATGTGTGTGTTTGTGTTTTTCTCTGATAAACTGAAACCAGATTCGTGATTTGGTCTCAACACTGTTCCATCATAATTAGGGTGCTGCAGCCGTTCATAAGTTTATAAGAGCAGGAAAATATCCTTGTGACTCGAGCACATTTAGCATAGTACAATAGCACCCACCCGCTGCTAGATCAACGTACGCTCGAACACCGTAGAAATATCCCACTGACTAAAATATCTTAGCGTGAAATATCCCCCAACACTCACCTGTTGCTATATCAACACTACTTTCGTACACGGGAACACCTTTATACAAGCAGGAGGATGCTTACTTGCAGCCATCAAAGACAGGGTTGGCTGGGTGGGTAGTGGAGGGCGAGGGCAGGAGCGAGTTCTCCAGCTTGTTGCCGAAGTGGCCGATGGAGACCTCGACCTGCAGGGGCTTGCTCGCCTCCGTCAGTAGCGACACGTGGGTCAGGTGGGCCAGCACCGTGAACTGGCGCGTGGCGCGGTGGCGCTGTTCAAAACAAGTCCAGTTACTATAACGGTATTAACACTTCGGCTGCCACGTGAGCCATGTTTGGTCACTGAAAGAGTTTTCATTATGCTGCTGACCAGCCAGTAGATATAAACTCAATTTAAAAAGATACTTAGTAAATATTAAATGAAAATACGATCTCGTTGATGTTTGGTATTTTCACGTGCAGTTTAGATAACGGTATTACACTTTGGCTGCGTCCTGATCCATTATTGGTTACGAGGGAGTGTTCGTGATGCTGCTGATCGACCAGTAGTCACAAACTTAATTTCCCAAAACACTTGACTAATGCTCAATGATGGCATGATCTAATTAACGTTTACAATCTTCCAAATTAATTACTGCAATTGACTTTATATTTGAATAGGATATTAAACTGCAGTTTTACCAGTTACGGTCAAGTGTTAAACACAAATACGTTTGATAAGAATCGACGTCTCACCCTGACTTTCTCGAAGTCCTCGACGGAAATGTTGGTGAGGGGCGAGGAGGGGTAGGCGCCCACTTGTGTGTGGAGGGACACCAACACTCGCCCTCGGAATGCCACTCCCTCTTCGATACCCTCGTTGCGCGCCTCGCTAGCAGAAGACTGCCACAGCTCCCACTCCCGCTGCGCTCCGTAGAAGTTTACAAACGAAGGTCCGAACGTCGGCAGGAAACCTGCCTCGCGCAAGGAAGGCTTAGCAAGTAGTATAAAAATCTAGAGCTCGGGCAAATAAATTATTTGACCTCAGGTATCACTAGAGGAGCCTGCTTATTTCATTACATTAAATTTGGTTCTAAAGTTTGAAATTCTGTATAATGGTCTCAAATTCTCCACATCACTGGCAACCTTAAAATAAATCCTGAACATATTTAAGCGTGTTGACGTCTGACAGCTCACCTCATATCTGTAGGATTAATGCACGCAGAGTCATGAAGTGCAAGGGGACATATGGCTGACACCGAGTTCTATACCTCAACGAAATGCATGAATAATTAGAAATAAGTCATGCAGTTCTAAGCCATTAAAACTAGGACCTGAGAATTTGATGTAAAATTCGCTCTAACTATTTCCCTGCTGAATTAGGCAGCCTTCACACTACTACTGTTCTGATACTGTTGTATGTCGCATGTCATAAATAATTTCTTTTAGAAAACGAACGCATTAAAATATTCTCCGCTTTTAAAATAAAAAAGCAGAAGAATCTGACCAGAGCGAAATTAAGAGCTGAAAACTGTGTGTGAAATTGATAAAAAATTATTGTGCTTTGACAAGCATCGATAAGCCACGTACCCAAGATAATTTCAATGTTAACAAAGCTTTCATCTCTTCATGCAACCATCATCTGATAATTATGTTTCTCAGATAATTTGAATCATATCAAAGCGTTCATCTGTACTCATAGATCTGAGAGTCTCTAAAACCAGCGCTATATAATTAATTTCTGACGTCATTGAAAATTGCAAGAAAATCTTGCACGAAGACATCCCTTGACACTACAATATACCTTGTACCTCCGTAGGTATGCTGTCTAGACACTTTGACCGCGTCCTTAGCCTTATTTGGCCAGTGAAAGAGTTTTCATTATGCTGCTCACCAACCAGTAGTCACAAACTCAATTTAAAAAATACTTAATCTAAAACAAACGAAAACACGATCCAGTTAATGTTTGGCATTTTCTACATTGCTTACTACGATTGACGTTAAATTTGAATTGTATATTTAACTTCAGTTTTACCTGCCGCAGTCAAAGTGTTAACCATTCAACACTTTTCGGTCCAGTTACGAAAGTAGCCTCAATATATTGTATTTCTTGTTAAATTTGTTTTTAGTATGTTCTTTGGAGTTCATTGCCGAGTGACAGCTCCTTCCTTATTCTAATATCGGTCACTCCTTGATGCCCGAGAAAGTATAATGATGGTGGTCATGATAACGGTAATATGAATAGAAAAATGCTGACGTTAAAGTGTTAATGATGGATTTATGTACTACGTACCGTCCTCGCCGGCAGCTGAGATGGCGTTCACAGGGATGACCGCCGTCCCGATGATGTCGTCATTGCCGACTCTGTCCCTGAGGAGGCAGGCAGACAATAGCGTGTTAGCAAGTAATAAAATAATAATAATGGTAATATTGGTAATAATTACAATGGTAAAATTGATAAGATTAGATAATTTGTTAGTTTAAGCCTCCCTAGGCGCTACAAAGAAAGAGCGTATCGAAGAGAGGAAGGTGGAAGGCACCATTTAGTAAGGAGATAAGGAAATGCAGAATCTATGCAGAATGGACATAGAAACAGTAAGTTGGGAAAGAAGTTTATAGAACAAGATAAAGGTTGGAGAAAAAAGTATTAGGTGCTGAAGAATAAGGCAGCAGTGAACCAAAAAAAAGTGGTCCTTACAATAACAGAAAAACATTGTTTTTCAACAAAAATAATTCAAGAATACTGCGGTGAAAGTGTTATGCAGAGCATCTCACCAGTCCATGAGCGTGAGGCGCAGGGTGTTGCACATGGAGGGGAAGAGGAACCCGAGCCTGATGGTCTGCCGGAACTCGGGGTTGTCGTTGCAGTAGAGGACTTTGGTCTGCACCTCCCGCCCTGCGTAGCCCCCCACCACGTACGGGTCTACGAGCTCCTTGGATGCCTTGCCGATGCCCAAAACCTCCTTCAAGGTCTGCATTGTGCCCGAGTCCACTGCCAGGCGAACAAGAGATAACATTTCAAGTACAATATTGCTGGTTTTGAAATCCCGAAGATTTGTTTCAAAGGCGAATATGGGGTAAAATTTTAAGTATAATATCGCTGGTTTTAAAATCCCAAAAAAATATATGAAAAAACGACCTCAGATCCGAGTTACTTCAACCAAAGTTGATAATTATCTAACTTCTGTTAGAATGATAATCTTTCAATAAATTACACTCTTATTAATATTCAATCAACAAATACATACAACTGATTCTACATCTTTATTTCAATTTAATTTTTTTTAATGAAATCAATAACTCATTAACATAACGAATAGTTCCAGCAGAAACCAAAACAACGAAACAAGTGACAGCGCCTTTAGCATGTGCCTTTAGAGCGGGGATTCCCAACCTGTAGTGCAAGATGACACTCAAGGGGGTGCGAGTAAAGTCCAGGTAAATAGTAGGATATTGCCTATACGTAGTTATTTTTTAATTTTTTTATATCTGGATGTGCGAGGTCCGAATGAAACTTCACGGGGGGTACGGGGCGGAAAAAAGGCGAGATCCCCTGCTCTAGCGGGTCAAGGGAGCTCAAAAAAAAGGGCGCTGATGGCACCAAGACGCACTGCGTGGGAGGTCGTGGGCGCAGAAGACGTTGAGGGCGAAGGCCGCCGGCTGGAGGTGAACACCGGCGGCCCACA
This sequence comes from Morinoia aosen, assembly GCA_030386875.1. Taxonomy (NCBI): domain Eukaryota; kingdom Metazoa; phylum Arthropoda; class Malacostraca; order Amphipoda; family Talitridae; genus Morinoia; species Morinoia aosen. Next base: position 43,646,853 of record CM059564.1, on the reverse strand, counting down.
GGAGGTTTGCTTCGACGTCGTCGGCGTCGGACTGCGACACGGGCATCTCGGGGCAGCTCTGACCCGGCCCCAGCACCGCCACGCTCACCTTCAGGTAGCCTGTATACGCGGCACATTTTAGTGAGCCTGATATTTTAACCTCAAGCACTGGGAATTACTTGAAGATTTAAAAATAGAAAATTTTGTTTGGTGTGCTCCTAAAACCTGTTGTAGAGATAAACGAGTATAGTAAATTAACTTCAGTTTATTTCTCTCTAGGAGTTTAGCCGCCCAATTACAGCCTCTTCACTGGGCGACTGAAATCATTGATACCCCAGGGAAACTGTTAGACTCAGAATCAGATGATCGTCATATCAAGATCAAGATTCTAGCACTTGGGTGTACTACGTATTATCGCGTACTATGTATTACATGTACAGTAGGATCACTGTTCAACGAGTGCAAAGAGATATGAATTGAAAGGAGGAATTTACCATGCCCTCACTGACAATGATCATAAAACATTGATGAGTAGAGGAGCTGTCTACACACCGTATTCAGACGTTTATAATGTTAACATCATGGCAACGAACCTATAGCAGCGCTCATATTGCATCTGGCAACACTGCTTGCCCCAAATCTGGAACCACTATTGGCCCAACAACATATCGCAATGGTGACGTCACAAAGTATGTTTGAAATGAAGCCGTTCTATTGGCTAGCCGAATAGGAGGTATATTCTCCTCCATAGAAATGACTAACGTGATGCAGACTCACCCTGGACGGTGGGGGTGTCTTCCTCAGGGTGAGTGAGCACCAGCCAGCGGTTAATCAGAGAGTGGAAGGGCTGATCGTACACGAGACCCAGCTCACACTGCACACAAACCAAAACTTGCAGCGCGACACATCATACGTGTGAGAGAATGAGCCCTAAAATTCTCATACGTAAAGTGAATTAGTCTTAGATAGACTCACTGCGCTAGGTTTAAACGAGAGCGCTTCCCTAACGAAAAAATTTCATTAAATAAAATTACTTGTACAGAGAAATAAAAATTCTTGCAGTTATTCCAAGTGTCCAAGTTAGAGATATTCCTAAAGCGTAACGGTTAGGAGAACAGTTCAAAATAGTCTACTGTGTTTCTAAGATGGAAAGTTTTGGTAATTGTAATTCAAATGGTTATTACCGAGGAAAAATTCAAAAAGAAACTCTAGGTCGTTATCAGCATCACAAACCTTGAATGCTCCAACGATGGTGCTGGAGCGAAGCAGCGTCGAGTTACACACCTGGTGCAAGAAAGATATAAGAGAGATCATAACTAAGATCATTACAAATAAGAGTGAGATCATTACTGCTAATAAAAAATACAAACTAAATTTTCACATTTTCTTGACCTTCAAATGTGCTAAGAGATTTAAATTGGAAAGAGGAATTTAGCCCGGCCTTATCGACTATATTCATCAAACATTGATGAGTAAATGAGTTGTCTGCACAGATATTCATATTACGTACAACTAGGTTAAATTGTTTACTTTGTGCTGTTCTGAGTCTTAAGTGAATCAAAATAAGCCTAAAGTTCTAAAAAAAAAATTACTGATAACCTTTAGCATTCTTTAGTGTCCAAAAATTTTCGTTTCAAGCAGCACTTGCGATAGAAGCTCACACTGCTACAGCATGGAACCAAATATTCAATGGTTTGAATACAAATTATTCAAATGTCCCCTTGAGTTGAACAACCATTCAGTCCGTGAGTTGAAGGCGAAATGTTCATCCATTCGTTTCTATGAATTACGTCATTATTCAGTTTAAATAAAATGGAATATCGAAGCATCGCAAAATATTCATTTCCTCACATATTCTTTACTGACCCAAGGGTCAGAAAACAAGTTTATAACCATACGCAAATTTTACTGCATGTTTATCAGTTTGAACAACAGATTTAGACAAATTCAATACTTCATGCCCAAGGAAGGCTTTACATATTCTATAAATTTTTGCTGCAAAAAAAGCGCGATACAGATAAATCAATAGACATCCAACTGTTCTTACCACTGGAATGTTATTCCCATGCGATACCAAATTTTTCATCATAAACTTAGGATTCACCTTGCTAATGGAACACTGTAATTCTTCCTTACCACCAGCACGTAACGAACACGCAACAGGTATATACAAGTTGCTCTATTCCATTGCAAAAAAATGTGCGACTTATTAAAGCCTTTCAAGTGTAAATGCGCATTTGACTTAAAGCAAACTTGAAAAAGAAGAATGAAGATGCATTCTTTGACATAGCAATTCAACCATTAGGACAAATTACCAACTATTTTCTCATGAACACATTCCCACATCAAACATCATACGGTGAACATAATTTAACATCTTACTTTGAACTCCAAGAAGCTCTCCATAAGCTGACTGGGAAGGCACTCGGCGTTGAAGAAGAAAAGCTGATTGAACCACGGCGACTGGCTGCCTTTCACCACCCTGTCAATTGCGAGACCATCGATTGAATCACAACTATGAAATGTAATGTTGACAACATTACTAAATTACAATATATAATTAAATAAATCTACGGTATCAACAATAAAGGAACTAACAATGAACTAATAGCTCAGAAAAAATAGTAGCAAAGACTCTTGTTCTAGTTGCCGAGCAGCTCATGATTAAAATGCTTATCTGTGCCATACTCGAAAAGGTACTGTAGTGGTCTGCAAAAGGACATCTGGTCTGCTGGAGCAAACCTGGTCCACACACCCGGTCTACACACCTGGTCTGCTGGTTCTCCTGGTCTACACACCTGGTCTGCTGGTTAATCTGGTCCACACACCTGGTTTGCTGGTTCCCCTGGTACACACACCTGGTCTGCTGGTTCTCCTGGTACACACACCTGGTCTGCAGGTTCCCCTGGTCCACACACCTGGTCTGATGGTTCTCCTGGTCCATATACCTGGTCTGCTGGTTCCTCTGGTCCACACACCTGATCTGCTGGTTCTCCTGGTCCGTATACCTGGTCTGCTGGTTCTCCTGGGCCACACACCTGGTCTGCTGGTTCTCCTGATGGTCGCCGCGCTCGAGCTTGACTCGACACACAGGGTTCAGGTCGCTGCCCATCAGCTGACGGGCCTCCATCACCCGCACCCTGATCTGCTCAGCGGGGGGGGGGGGGGGTTTAGATCAGTTATTTTAACACTTTAAGCGCGGCAGGTAAATATTAGGTTCAATATTAAACTCAAATTTAAAGTCATTTGTAGTAAGCGATGGTGAAAATGACAGGGATGAACAAGCTCGTGCCTTCATTATTTAGCTTTAATTAAAAACATATCTATTAAAATTGAGTTCGTAGCTGCTGGTCGTTTACCAGCATTGTAAAAATCCCCTCCGCGTACCACGGCTGGCTCACATCGCAGTCAAAGTGTTAAGTGCGACGTGACCCACCGGTGGTCACTGAGGGGATTTTCATAATGCTGCTAATCGACCAGAGTGAGCTGGGGATGATAAGGGTGAGCTTGGGATGATCAGGGTGGGCTGGAGATGATCAGGGTGAGCTGGGGATGATCAGGGTGAGCTGGGGATGATCAGGGGGAGCTGGGGGTGGTCAGGGGGAGCTGGGGATAATCAGGGTGAGCTGGGGATAATCAGGGTGAGCTGGGGATAATCAGGGTGAGCTGGGGATAATCAGGGTGAGCTGGGGATAATCAGGGTGAGCTGGAGATGATCAGGGTGAGCTGGAGATGATCAGGGTGAGCTGGAGATGATCAGGGTGAGCTGGAGATGATCAGGGTGAGCTGGAGATGATCAGGGTGAGCTGGAGATGATCAGGGTATAGCTGGAGATGATCAGGGTGAGCTGGAGATGATCAGGGTGAGCTGGGGATGATCAGGGTGAGCTGGGGATGATCAGGGTGAGCTGGGGATGATCAGGGGGAGTTGGGGGATTGAGGTGAGTTGCGATGAATTAAAGAGTGAACTGAAGCCGGCAGGAAGAAGAAGAGAAGCTTCACCTGGAATTTGGTTGGCACGTTGGAGAGGCGGTCCTTGCCTCCCAGCTGGCCACCGCCCACACTCTCAGCCAATGGTGGCACGCCACCGGTCATCCCTGAACGGGAACACTTAAAACAATTTAAACAATTTTAAACAATTTAAACAATTTATTTACCACAGGAGATACAGAGGTAGGTGATACAGAGGTAGAGTTTTACTTAAGTCTAGTACAATGGTCAAATTTGAGTATAGCTACCTGTGGGCCCGAATAAGTTCAGCGACTTCTAGGGCATCCTACCATCACGCTATTCTAGGGTGTACAAAAGTTTAACCTAGTTCACTTAACCTAGTTTCGCATTAGACTGATCATTGAGATGATTAACTTGATATTTTACAAGTCGGCTATATTTAACAGTATGTTCGATAAAACGATTCAAGAGCAGAGAGAAGATTGGTTATGGTACACAAGGCAAGTTACATTATGACATTATCATTAGTTACATGTAGGAGGCAAGATTTCGACACGGTGATCTTACACTACTAGTATTCTGATAGGAAGTGAGACTCAAGATGTCTTTTGAATACTTTGTACGAATTACATTCACGGATCTCTGCAGGTATAGAGTTCCAAGTTTTGGTTCCAACGAAGAGAATACTGTGTTGCGACCTGGCCTTTGAATAATAAGGAAGCATGAATTTACTTCTATTTCGGGTTAAATGGTCGTGATGACCAGTTTGCGCAGTCAATAATTGTCTTAGGCTATTGTCGCCATCATTTCTTAATGTTTTGTAAATGAAATTACAGATGGAGATTTTGTATAGATCCGAAAGTTTAAGTATTTGTAAATTTTTGAAAGAATCATTTGTGTGAGCATTATATTCTAGGTTCTTTACCGCTCTGACAGCCCTTTTCTGCAGAGTAAAAATTTTGTTGGTTTTATTTTTATCAGTTCCGTGCCATGCTTCTATTCCGTATTGCAAGTATGGAGAAATGAGCGTTCGGTAGAGCATTTGTAAAGCTGTTTCAGGCAGAAAATTTTTAACTTTATTTAGGATTCCGATGGATTTTGATAATTTAGAACTAATATGAGTGATGTGCTCTTTGAAGGTCAGATGTTTATCTATTATGATGCCCAGAAACTTACATGAGTTGGTTTCTTCGATTTCACCTTCGCCAATTTTAATGCATGGGAGAGATACATCTTTCTTGTATGAGAAAGTAATATAATTTGTTTTATCGATATTTAGGCTTATTTTATTAGCTTTGAGCCACGATGAAACCTTGTGAAGTTCAGTATTTATACTCTCCACAATCATAGCAGGATTTTGGTTCGGAAGGACCGCAGAAAGCGTACTGTCATCGGCAAAAAGTATGAATTTGAAGAATGATGTAGATTTTACAATATCATTCATAAAAATCAGAAACAAGAGAGGCCCGAGAACAGATCCTTGTGGAACTCCATGGCTAATTGTCTGTGGGTCTGATTTTGCGTCGTCAATGACAACGTATTGCTTCCGATTTGTTAGGTATGATCTGAACCAATCATGGGCAATCCCTCGAATGCCATAACAGTGTAGTTTCGATAATAGTATTTTATGGTCCACACAATCAAATGCTTTTCGGAAGTCAAGAAATACAGAGAAGACAGGCTTTCCTTCATCTATATTAGAATAGAGGAATTGTAAATGATTTAATATAGCCTGTGTTGTTGATTTTTTAGAGCGAAAACCGTATTGTTTATCGTAAAGAAATGATTTTTGTTCAAAATAAGAGTACACTTTTTTATACACAATCTTTTCGAATACTTTGCTAATAATTGGTAGAATGGAGATAGGTCGATAATTGTTTACACAGGTTTTTTCACCACTTTTAAAGATAGGGGTTACTCTAGCAACTTTGAGGGAGTTCGGGAAAGTGCCTAGTAAGAGAGACTGGCTAATAATATTTGATATCAGTGGGGCTACAATGTCAGCAATAACTTTAAGTACTTTAGTCGGAAACGTTTGTAACCCACTCGATTTATTTTTCATGTTGTTTATGCACGTAATTACATCGGAGGAGTTTGTAGGCGTAAAGAAAAAGGAGTTGGGTTCTCGAATATGATCCATAAATTCCAGGTGATCAGTAGGTTCACTTGGAATACCATCAGCTATTGTTTTCCCTACGTTTACGAAGAAGTTGTTAAAGAGATTAGCAATTTCTTTCTTCTCATGATATTTTACATTATCTTGAACAACATATTCAATTTTCTTTTTATCGGCATTATTCGGTTTACAGCAGGAGTTAAGGAGATGCCAAATCTTTTTAACGTCAGTTTTGAATTGAGTAAACTTGAGCGTAAAGTAGTTCTTTTTTGATGTTCTTATCTGGTTTGTTACATAGTTTCTAAATCGGTTATATGTTTCTCTAGATATTCGTCCTTCGCAAAGGAGGGCTAGGTACGCTTGACGTTTCTTTATATTTATCACGATGTCTCTGGTAATCCAGGGCTTATGTTTATTTTTCGGGGTAACTGTACGAGTTACAATTGGGCAACACTGATTGTATGCGGTCATTATAGTTTCAGTCAACTTTACTACTGCTTCATCAATGCTCGTAGTATTATTGTTTTGTTGAGAGATGTGCAATGTAGGCATTGATTCTTCTAGAACGGTGCGCATTTCTTCAAGATTTGATTCGTTTATTTTACGATATGAGTAAGTTTCAGCCCGTGCCTTGGTGTTGCAAGCAATATAGACATTTTTCTTAATAAGAAAAACTGGGAAGTGATCTGATAAGTCAGAAGTAATTATTCCAGCAAGAAAATCACTAGGGTCTGTCATAAAGATATTGTCAAGCAGCGTAGCACACTCTGAGGTTATTCGTGTAGGCTTTGTAATGATCGGAAGGAAGGATTGAGACTGAAAGGTAGTTAGGAAATTAGAGATTGGTTCATGGCTTTCATGTTTCAGTAGATCATAATTGAAGTCACCGCATATTATTATGTCATTGTATAAGGGCCTGTTGAACTGAGAAATAATACGATTCAATTCATTCAGGAAGGATATAGGACAGGCTGTAGGAGGCCTATACACCGTTCCAAGCACAATGCGTTTACCATCTCTAAAAAGTTCTACGAAGAGTGATTCTATATGATCCTGATTCATGGTTGCACTTGCTATGGTTCTCGAGTCTATGTGGTTAGATATATATGTGCTGATGCCTCCGCCCCGCTGGTTTTTTCTTAGCGAATGGTAACTATGATAATTTTCAAATCGAATCATGTCTTTAGTCGAGTCATCTAGCCAGCTTTCGGTGAAGCTAATCACGTCTAGGTTATATTTAAGTTCAGTAATAGTACATTGTATCTCTTCCAATTTTGGATAGAGTGACCTACAGTTCCAACACAGGAGTGAGAAATCTCGGTCAGTTATTCGTATAGTTTCGTTGAATTCTGATATATTAGTATACCTACACTCTTGAGAGTCGTTTAGGTTTGGATATATTCTGTTCAAATGGTTGAAATCTGGATCGATTTCCTCAAATATTACAGGGTGATCAGTCATTTAAAATAAGTAAAAGTAAGAATTAGGTACTATAGAGCTTAAGACGAAATACAGAGTCAAGCTTAAAGGGATATTTCAGTCTAAAAAGTAGCTTATTAAGTAAGAGAGAATAGAGTAAAAAAGAAAAATCTAGCGCGATTTCGTGAGTACACACAAACTCAGTCCATGAGCGAGTGATAATGGAGTTCAATATCACAACATTGGTGCAAACAGATTGCTAAGGGCGTTTTCGCAAGTTCACATACAACAGGTAATAAATTTCTAAAGATTATGACGACAATGATACAATCAGCTAATATGGTTTACGCGTAATAATAACTGTAGTGGTAAATAGAGAAGAATTCACAGTAACATTGGTTGGTGAAAAATTACTAATTGCGATGTTACAAAATGTGACACACAGTTGTCATAGATGTTTACACACACATCTATTATTTATTTGTTATAATATTGGAGTTCGATATCACTACATTGGTGCAAACAGATTGCTGAGGGCGTTTTCATAAGTTCACATACAAGAGGGAATAAGTTTTAAAGATTATGATGACAATGATACAATCAGCTAATATGGTTTACGCGTAATAATAACTGTAGTGGTAAATAAGGAAGAATTCACAGTAATATTGGTAAGTGAAAAATTGCTGATAGATTATAATGAACAATGATATAATCAGATTATAAGAAGATTACAACGACAATGATATAATCAGATTATAAGAAGATTACAACGACAATGATATAATCAGCTAATATGGTTGTACGATGGCAGTGGAGGGCAGAAGCGATTATCAGATTATAAGAAGATTACAACGACAATGATATAATCAGCTAATATGGTTTACGCGTAATAATACTTAAGTGGTTAAGAAGAGAAAAAATTCACGGTAACATTGGGAGGTAAAAAATTGCTGATTGCGTTGTTTCAAAAGTTCACACACAGCTGTCATAAATGTTTACAAGCACATCTGTTATACACTTGTATAGATTCAGGTTGAACGAGCATCACGTTGAGGTTTACTGACATGATACCTAATTGAGGTTAAATTAATACGAAATAGACATATTTAGGGGGTGAATATGAAATTGACTAATTTAGGGGATCACCTAGTCTAGGGAATTTAGGGGATCACCTAATGACAATGATATAATCAGCTAATATGGTTTACGCGTAATAAAAAAACTTTAGTGGTAAAAAATGAAAAAAAATCACAGTAACATTGGGAGGTAAAAATTGCTGATTGCGTTGTTGCAAAAGTTCACATACACCTATCATAAATGTTTACAAACACATCTGTTAAACATTTGTATAGATTCAGGTTAAGCTAACATCAAGTTGAGGATAAGTTGATGTGATATCTAATTGGGGTTAAACTAGCACGAAAACTGACAATCAAATTGAGGAGATCACCTAGTCTAGTCACCCATGACTTGTTTTGATGTCATATTGAGTTGTTGCATCAGGTATTGCTCGAGGTCATCTGGCGTGTTGATCTCGCGGCGTCTTGAATCTGGGTTTCCGGGGTTAAATATGAAAATGTTTCCATCCTGTGTTTTTGGGGTTCCAACTTTATCCGGGAATTTCCTTTTGGCCATCCTCAGAATGTACATGGCGTTAGCTCGTGAAGGTATGAGGTATTCATTTATGAAGAAGAACTTTGGTTTCTTTTCTCGGCAGGCGTTGAGAATTTCACGTTTTTTGTTGTAATCTTTTAGTTCAAATGCAATGTTTCTTTGATCTACGTTCCCAGTTACTGGTTTTTTCCCCATTCTTGTAGCTGACGTCATATCAGTGTCGGAGAGGTCAATGTTGATCTTGTCCTTCAGGAGTTTGCAGACTGTATCCTTACAGATTTCGTTTGCGTGAGATTGCGGTATTTCCCTTCCAGAAATGACGAGAGTACATTTTTTGTCTTCAATGTCTCGGCGTTGATTATTTTTTTCCAACTGGTCGAGGCGGGAGGTTAAGCTATCCATTTTCTTGTTCTGTTCATCGAGAATTTTTTTGTGTTCCGCTTCTTTTGTTCCAAATAGCGTTTTAAGGTGGCTTATTTCATTTTGCATTTTTTCAATATCACTATTAAATTTTGTCATCACTGAATCGAAGTATTTTATTAAGACAGAGACCACTTCTTTACCGCCTTTCGTTAGGCTAGACACATCAGGGTATTGACCAAACTTCGGTTGAAATTCGGTGCTGTTGTTGCTGCTGTTGTTGGTGCTGTTGTTGGTGCTGTTGTTGGTGCTGTTGCTGGTACTGCGTCGTTTGTTAGCCATCTTGAAGATTGAGGGAGTGCGGTCGTTGTGTAAACGAGGGTTGAATACTCTCACGCTTTTGAGGGAATATTATGCTTTTAGTTTGATTATTTTTATATATGGGGTATTTAAATCACATTTGAATACTCAGGACGAGAGTGGGTACCCATTTAGGTTAGAGGTACATTCTTTCTAACAATAGGCACTTTGTTTCGGAGCGAGCGCCACACCCGTCCTCACACCACGGAGTCACTGAAGACACTCAACACCATAATCCCGATTACAATGAAATGTTTCTTAAATGAATACTTATACCGATTAAAGAGAAATAAAATTTTTTTTCTTTACAGCGATGTGCAGCGCAATAAGAAAACTATACAACTATTCAGGGCATGGCAAGATGCCAAACGAGTGAAGTACTTCAAACCAAACTACCATTACGATTGTTCAACACGTTCAACGCGTATTGGGCCACATGTGTCCCAATCGGTAAATTTATAATTCACGTTCTGATATAAATGAATAACATTTTATCAGTTTAGCGACTTTTTAAATGTATAAGTGTTATCATACTATCATACGAGGTTAAATGTTATCGTGCAATTGTATTTTCGTATTTCTAGGGAAGGATTAAAATGTATTCGAGCAGTAAAGTGGATTTTCCATTTCTGCCACACACAACCTAACCAAACCAACCGTTAACAACCGCGGAAACGCGATGAGTGCGTTAACAACAAGTTATATTTAACTGGAACATCTCACCGTCACCGAAGTCCTGATGCGTGTGCGTGAGAGCTGCTGCTGAGCCTCCAGTCGGAGCGTTCGCTGCAGCTGCAGGACACAGAAACAACATCAAAGCTTGAAATTAAAAACAATTTATTTCGATTAAAGATGATATAAAAATATCATTGGGTCTTATTAGTATAGAGATAAGGAGAACGCGGAATCTATGCAGAAGAGATATAGAAACCGTAAGTTGAGAAAGAAGTTTATGAAATAAGATGAAAGTTGAAGAAGAAAGTAGGTGCTGAAAAACGAGAGAGTAGTCAACCGAAAAAAGATGATCCGTAGCAAGAAAAATAACCTGTACTATTTCAACAAACAGAAGACCTTCCAAACCTTCAGCTCAGGACCTCACATATTTCCCCTGGGAGCGTTAACTCCTATAGATTCCACAGTTTCATCCGCCTGAGGGACTGGAAAACAAACACCGTGTAAACTGTCTGCGGATTCGTACTCGTTCTGTACAAGAATTTGTCACACACATATGATAACGACTCATATTTCCCCACTCTTAAACAAAAACACCATAATAACAAACAACACCCTTGCCTGCTCAGTAACAAAACCCCACGCCCAGCCTAGTTTACTTTAAATGTTCTCACAGGGGCGTTTACGCTGGAGGCTAGAGCACCGGCCGTACCTGGAGCACCAGCAGCAGGGGGCGGGGCCCCTGGCCGGCGCGCCCCAGCAGGAGGCGTGTAGGACACGGCCAGGTTGAGGAGGCCCGGCGTGGGCTGGTCCCCAGCGTCCAGCAGCGGCTGCTGCAACTCCAGCGTGCCGGAGCTGCCCTGCAGCAAGTTGCGCAGCGGCAGCGTTGCCTTCCCCATCAGCCTGCGGTCGTCGTTGTAATGTTAATGTTGCAATGATAATTACGTAGCATTTATTCCACTGCTACTGTTGTTGCGTTGTTACTGTCATTGCATTGATATAATCATTGCAATCTTAACATGGCAATTGCTTTAACATTGCACGCAATTGCCATTGCGTTGCAATTGTCATGGCAATCTTGACATTGCAATTGTCATTGTAATCTTACCATTGCTGTTGTCATTGTCATCTCAGCATTGTAATTATCATTGCAATCTTAATATTGCAATTGCCGCAGTGATGCAATCTTCAATTGAATCATAATCTTCAGAATGGTTGGCATGTGAAGGGGAAATCGCAAATCTACACTCGTACGTCGACAAAAAAGGTTGTCAACCTAACTCTCATCTCGGGACCTACAAATTTCTACTGATACAGAATAAAAATCAAGGCGAAAATCGCTTCACGTAAAGTAATGTTCATTAAAAATTTGCAAATGAAACTGAACGTTTCGGACTAACAGTCCTTCTTCACGAAAATCTCTGTAAAACAAAACCAAAAGAGGAAGAATTAATGCACTACTGGAGTATTTATAAAAAGTTTACACTTTGAAAAGACACAAAGTTTCGCCTTTTCGCCTTGCTTATAATACTCAAACTTAGAAGCATCGATGCCGAAGTTATCTTGGCTTCTACATTCACCAGCATAGACTTCGAGTAGAGAAAACATTGAGGTATAAACACGAGGTTCGACCAGCTGACTTCCAGAAAACTGAGCTAGAATGACTGATCTGAGAACACTGACATGGAAAACGATGACGTGGAAACAAGTGCAGCGGGTAAAAGAACTTTGAGAAGGAAACGAAAACAAGTGTATCGGGCAAAGAAGCGTTGAGAAGGAAACAGAAACAAGTGTAGCTGCTAAAAAAAGTTGAGGAGAAAAAAAATGTAGCGGCATAAGGAGACCATCCCAGGCCTCTGCCAGGCCCCTGTCGGTCCGCAGGTCATTTCTCATGTTTTTGTTGGAAAAGGACCCTTAGTTAGTGGACTATTCGGTCCTAAAATTTTATGGCGCTACGGACAATAATTCCCCCCCCCCAGGGGGGGGGGGGGGTTGAGGGGACCAAAGTTTTTCATTTTCGACCAATTTTGACCCCCATATAAAAAGAGAAAAAATGGGAAATGGAAAAAAGCCCTGCTGAGTTTGTTAGAAATGTTCCAAGGATTCTAAAACTGTCTTTGTTTTTGTTCTAGCATCAAAACTGAAGGAGGAGATACGTCTTGAACTATCAACATCAGTGAAATATCAATACGTAAAAACCAATTTGTCAAATTTTTGCAAAAACTAAGGCCTAAATCAAAAGCACGAATGGAATAAATTGTGTTTCTTTTCGAAAGTTACATATCATAGTCAAATTTCATAAGAATCAGACAGAAAAAAAAACAAAAATTCATTTCTGAAAATAAAATAATTTATTTTTATTTTTATTTTTTTATTTTTGAAATCACAATTTACAGTGTGAATATGAAGTTATGTATGGATATTATCGAAATAAAAATTAAAACTGCATTCAATTACATATATTGTTCATTATATAACACTTCAACAAAAAATTTTGTTATGGCTAATACCCAGAAAAAAAAAACTTCAACATTCAAAATGTATCTCCTCATTGAGTTTTTATGCTAGAACAAAACCAAAGACAGTTTTAGAATCCTTGGAACATTTCTAACAAACTCAGTAGGGCTTTTTTTGAAATTCGAATTTAAAAAAAAATATATAGCTCTAAACCCAAAAAATTGTTCATTTCAGAAATTTCAAAAGAATTCAAAAAAATCGAAAAAATTGGAATTTGTAAAAAAGCCCTACTGAGTTTGTTAAAAATGTTTCAAGAATTCTAAAACTGTCTTTGTTTTTGTTCTAGCATCAAAACTCAATGAGGAGATACATTTTGAAATATGCATAAAATATACCAAAAAACTCATTTTTCGTCAAAAAAAATAAGGCCTAAATCGAAAAAATGACATGAGTAAAAAAGGTTTACTTTCACAAAAGACATATACTGGCCAATTTTCAAACGAATCGGACGAAAAAAGGTCTCAAACCCGGATGATCTCCTTAAGAAAGGTTGAGGAGGAAACAGATATAGAAAGTTAAGAAACATTGAGAAGGAAACTCACTTATTCCAGCCAAGCCTCTCGTAGTCCTTGACTTCGACCTCCATGGTCTCGTCAGGCCTGGGAGGCTTCTCTGACACGTCCCACTCGAACTCCTCGTTCCACTCCGGGGTGAGGGTGCTCTTCTGCACGCTCGTCTTCCTCTTCTCACCTGCACGTCATAAAAGTAGGCAGTCAGTGATGAGTTGAGTGATTCGAAATGTCCCGCGTACTCGTAGTACTTCTATGTCGTGGTAGCTCAATGCGGTCTGTAGTGAAGTCATCCATCACCTCAGGCCATTGCTTAACTTCGGGCACAAGTATAGGAGGAAGCGTTTGAGGTCACTAAAGCTACATCCCCGATGATTAAATTATCTAGAAATGTTTCTTGAATGGGATAATAACAAGTTTTGCTAAGGCTTCAAGGCTTTGAAATCTGATGAAGTTTACATGTCAAACCCACGAAATTGATTTATCAAAATTATACTACTAACTCAATAAGCTTATAATGAACTAGGTTTTGTTGAAAATGCCACTTCTAGTATTCTGTTAAATCTTTGTTCTAAAAAAATTGCTCAGGGGAGAACTCAACCATGCTAAATACAAAGAAAACTTTCACAACACTTAGGCCCAGGTAAATCTACAAATTCATTTAAGCTCGAAGCCCCGATTGACAATCTAAGCTTGTAATGGTAGATTTTTACGAGGATAGGGTATAGCTTTATAACTTGTCAAAGCTGCGAAAATGAAGCATTGCAAACTAGAGTATTTTCTAAAATTTTGCGCCTCTAGCAAGTCCTCAACGAAATGATTAAAAGAAATCAAGCAAGTACCGTTACCTGTTTGCAATCGAACCCCAGCGATGAGACAACGCGTTATAAACTATGCGCTAAAAGAAAGACACTTTAAATAATGCGCACTAAAGCATTATCCAAAATTTCGCTTTTCTTGCTAATCCTCAATAAAGTGACGAAAAAATCAAGCAAGTACAGTTACATATTTACTCTCAAACTGCAATACAACATCCATCACTCCAGAGTCACAATTGATCACACACCTAGCTGTGCGGAACAAAAACCCGTTCGTAATGACTTGGCGGTCCCGCTTGCGCCTTGGCAACCCGCAAGTCACGGCTGTGCCGCACACAAACAAAAACACTCCTATTGTGCCCATGTGGAGTTGGAATGCGGGATTTAGCATTCAGGAGAGCGCCTACACCATGATGAAGTGTGATAAGGACAAGTAAAACTATGCTCAACACGCCCAAAGCTGCTGTCTGCTTCTGAAGTTCCGCCTTCTTGTGGGTGACGTCTATCTGCATTGCTTTAATGCAGGGGTTTTCTCAACCTTTTTTCGCCCCTTCACACCTAATAACATTTCATTCGAACCCGGCAACTTCTGAAATAAAAGTGCCAAGATATAGCCAACATCTTATTTATCTGGACTTGAATTAGACTCGAATAATTGATGACTCGCACCCCCAGGTTGGGAACCCCTGTTCTAATTCACGTGTCATAAAGCAGAGAGAGAATGCTACTATTGACGATAAGACTTAAGATAAAATATATTGTCGTATCACTTGTGGTAAATAAATTGTTTAAATTGTTCAAATGACTGCAGTTAACAAAATTTCAGGTGGCTTCAGTGGGAATGAAATAGTTCAGCAGGAATGTTATCTGCGCATCAACTACGATTTTTCACAAAACAAAGTTATCAAAAATGAGAAGCAAGAATAAAAAATGAGCCTGAGGCCCTCGCGTCCCAAGGTGTGGACGTGAGTGTCCAGGGCGTGGTCAACCGAACGGAGGGAGCGCAAAAGGAAACGTTTTGGACGTAACTCATTTATAAATTAATGCAAGTAAATCTCTGATGATTAAGGATTGGGTTCTACAAGCTTTCAACTGATTTGCTACGAAGATGTGCCTCGGGGATGTGCCTCGGGGATGTGCCTCGGTGATGTGCCTCGGTGATGTGCCTCGGGGATGTGCCTCGGGGATGTGCCTCGGGGATGTGCCTCGGGGATGTGCCTCGGGGATGTGCCTCGGGGATGTGCCTCGGGGATGTGCCTAAGGGATGTGCCTAGGGGATGTGCCTAGGGGATGTGCCTAGAGGATGTGCCTCGGGGATGTGCCTCGGGGATGTGCCTCGGGGATGTGCCTCGGGGATGTGCCACGGGGATGTGCCTCGGGGATGTGCCTCGGGGATGTGCCTAAGGGATGTGCCTAAGGGATGTGCCTCGGGGATGTGCCTCGGGGATGTGCCTCGGGGATGTGCCTCGGGGATGTGCCTCGTGGATGTGCCTCGGGGATGTGCCTCGGGGATGTGCCTCGGGGATGTGCCTCGGGGATGTGCCTCGGGGATGTGCCTCGGGGATGTGCCTCGGGGATGTGCCACGGGGATGTGCCTCGGGGATGTGCCTCGGGGATGTGCCTCGGGGATGTGCCTCGGGGATGTGCCACGGGGATGTGCCTCGGGGATGTGCCTCAGGGATGTGCCTAAGGGATGTGCCTAAGGGATGTGCCTCGGGGATGTGCCTCGGGGATGTGCCTCGGGGATGTGCCTCGGGGATGTGCCTCGGGGATGTGCCTCGTGGATGTGCCTCGGGGATGTGCCTCGGGGATGTGCCTCGGGGATGTGCCTCGGGGATGTGCCTCGGGGATGTGCCTCGGGGATGTGCCGAAGGGATGTGCCTAGGGGATGTGCCTAAGGGATGTGCCTAGGGGATGTGCCTAGGGGATGTGCCTATGGGATGTGCATAGGGGATGTGATCCTTTACATGTCCTTTACATAATTATGATCCTCTATATGTCTTTTTAATGAGACTTCCCATGAAACAAAATGCTGTTAAAATAAAGGTTATATTACCATTGATACAGACCATTCATGTATCCTTTCCATGAGACTACCTACATTGATACAGATCCTTTATAAATCTTTCTGTTCAAGAGACTGTACCTCCCGAACCAAACGCTGTTGAAATAAAGGTTATATTACATATTATATATATTATACATATATTACATTATTTTATATTTTATGTTTTATAATTTACATTTATTATTTTGTATTTTTTATTTCAAATGTTATACTTATTACATTATATTATATCATCTTATATTACATTACACGGATACCTTGGAAGGTGACGGTGACGTAGGGGTCGCTGAGGCCGCCCAGCGACTCCCTGTTCACGAGGTTCACCGCATTCTTGACGGTGAGCTTCAGCGACATCTTCAGGTGTTGTGTGGGTGCGGGTTGTGTTCAAAATACTAGGTTTTGATTAGTTCTTTGCCTTCGTATCATCACCAACAAATTTCCGTTTCACAGTCTTAAATTCAATATCTCTGAAAAACATTCAGAAAGATTATTTGATTTTAAGTTCACGTGAATAACTTGGGTTAAATTACTCTATCACATGTGATTGGATATTCAAAACTTCATACATGAAAGAAGAATGTTTCAATCAGATTAGTCAGTCAGTTTAGTGTGTTTCTATAGCAGCAGGCTAGCAGCTGCAAAAGCATGGCCGATAAAATGAACATATCAAATAAGTAGAAGGCGTTTGTACAATACCAGAGGTCGCTTGTTTTTCAAGATAAAATAAAGGGAAGTATTACAAATCTATGAAATAAATCTACAGCAGTGACCTGCAACAGCACTGCTAACTTAACAAAAAATAGGAACAGTTAGCTTTGAAGAAGATAAATCCTATGCACTTCGTGACGTGTGTGAAAGAAACTCGCTCAGAATTCTATCCAAGTTCTTCAGGAAACTACAACAACGAGCAGGACACTCCCTCGCGCTCGTTACCTGCGTAGAAGCTGGAAAGTGTTGGCCGATCTGGAAATGGATTTTCATATTAAATTTAAAGTTCATTTGTGCGGAATTATGTACTCTGATTTTATTTTTCGTCTTTCATTTCCCCGTTGAAAAAAATAATGCAACAAACGCGCCAGGACTTGGCTGAGGCCGCCGGAAACCGAACCGCCTTGACGTGACCTGCCGTGCCATGGGGAGGACGTCATATTGGGGCAGGAAGGGGGACATGATATTGGGGCAGGGGGTTGGGAGTTGGGGAGGCTGGGAGGGGGGCACAATATTGGGGCACATCGGGGAAGAGGCGACGTTTAAGGCATAGCAATAGAATAAAAAGAAACTTTTCGACGTACTAAAATGAGGAAGAATTAGACAGCTTTGCTGTTGTTTCTTTCCCTTATAAGGAAGGGGACTGACACATTCAGTCAGATCTGATCGTCGGTTTTCTTTTCCTGGCTGAAATTTTTAAGTGAGAACTTTTCCAATAAAATTTTACCTAAGAGACCACAAGGCATCTAGCAGAGCTGCAGGGTTTTTAGATTTTTAACGGTTAAAGTATTTCACGTGTTAGTTGAAGTCTGTCAAACAGCAAGAAAGTTGCTCCTGAGATTGATAGTTGATTAATCATTAGACTGGTTCTCGTTAACTACAAAATATCACTTCAATGAGCGGAAGGTGGAAGGCACCATTCACAGTGAAATTAGAAACAGAGAATCTATACACAAGCCTACCAGTACGCGGCCCAGAAGGCATCTAACGTCCTATAGTTTGTGACCCAAAAGTTTCCGTCATCCCTTTGAAGTGAAGCGCCTAAAGTTCCTCCAGAGAATGCCGCTGACGTCTCAGTAGGAGTACGATACAAGCTGCAGGATTACTTCCTCTAATTGCAGGACTCCCTTTCCTAATTGCCATTCCCCGCTATGCCCTCAGTCATTTGTTTCGACTAGGGACATGGGTATTGCGATACTCATGTGTGTGTATCGACTAAGGATCCTAAACTTAAGACATTTTAAAAACTAATGACGAGCTTTTTGCATCATCGTTAATTGGAATTAAACTTTCTTTTTCTTTTAGTGCGGTATCTTCAAAAGCAGCAACAGCACCTCGGACGAGCCCATCCATCACAACGGAGAGACGCAGAGCCAGGGAAGGAAACGTCGCAGTTTTTACGGCGCGCGATCGCCTTGAGAGCCTCGCGCCTTAACCCTTTAACACCCACTTTTTTATACTCATATTACCGTTATAACAACCACTATCACTAAACCGACACTGGCATTAGATAGTTACTGTTATTAAGATATGGAAGGAACTGCCACTCGCCAGTGAAGTTCAAAGGACACATTAGTGAACGAATTGAATAAGAAATACAATATATTATTGTTATTTTTTAAAGAGGACCGTTCAGTCCACTTGGGCGTTAAAGGGTTAAATGAAGTCTTGCTGCCTTCCTCGCTGTGTGGGTGTCGGTCAAGTATTGACACCGTCGTGGCCTGCACGTCCTACACTTCTGCACGTCGTATTATAACGAACTCGTGGCCTGTATTTCCCGCACCGGGTTGCAAACTGCACACGAAAAAAAAATAAACTAATAAATAAATAAATACACGCAAGCATGACAAGCGACACTCGCTCATAGCTAACTAGGCCTGTGACTTGATGGACAATGCTTTCTGGTACTGCTACAGAGTGAGGTCTACCGCCATATGTCACCTACCCAGGTACAGTTTGAGATGTACAAATGAAGTGTTTATCACTAAATTAAATGTATGGAAATAAGTAATATCTATAAGTAACCTAACCTCACGCTATAGTACTACCTAGAGGTAGATCTCGTGCTATAGGAGGGAGGTAGACCTCACGCTATAGTACTAGCTAGAGGTAGATCTCGTTCTATAGCGGGGTAGACTTTACGCTGTAGCAGTCCCGCCTTTCTTTATCCTCGACCGTAAAAACATTGAGGAGCATTAACCAGCAGATGTGCTGCGGTTTGTTGAGCTTGAGAGATGCACTTTGGACAAACAACTCAATGGCAACGTTAATGGTCAAACGGGTAACTATTGTACGTTTAGTGGACTTAGTCTATATTCTTGTATTCGTTGCGTCCAACGCATCGTACACCTTCATTGAATGAGCTGGAATGCTAATTTATGGGGTATGTGAGGCACGCTGTGTGTTATGAAACAAAGGAGCATAAAGACTTCCAGGAACATTGTTATCGTGTGAGGCGGTTTTATAAGCGTACAGGGACGCGCGAATAGCATCACAATTAGGTGAATATAAAGAGATGCAAAGATTAGATTAGAAGTCAGTTTAAAGCCTCACTAACCGCAAAAAAAAAGCGTTCCGAAGAGAGGAAGGAGGAAGGCACTATTTAGCATGGAGATAAGGGAACGCGGAATCTATGCAGAAGGAGGACAGAAACTAAAGAGACGCAAAATACGGGTGTTTTGCAGCAGCTTGCTCGTAGGGCTTCCGGCACGCGGCGGGGGGGAATTGGGGAAGAAGGAGAAAATGACGGGACACTCACTAACAACGGGGAAAGGGGTAGAGGAGTTCTAAAATAACGGTGAGAGCATGAAATAAGTGGATAAGAAAATAACACTGAACATCTTCAGAATCAGGTGAATAATGTCATAAAAAATGGGCTAAAAAATAATTAAAGAAAACTTAATATTATGGCAATAAATTAGCCCAGCACATTTTGTGAGGGAAATCATCGTAAATAACTATAACTGTAATGAAATAACAGTAAGAATATCATTTAAATGGTCAAGAAAATAACGATGTAAATATCACATCGGTAAAAAGAAAAATAACAGAGATGGGATATTGTTGATCACCAAAGAAACCGAGAGGTGAACATCGGAAAATGTAAATAAAAATTGGTTTGTAAAATAAAATCTAAAGCCACGCGATAATGGAAGTAAAAAATATTGTACTATAAATATCTGGGGAGAAAAAGGCAAGACACAAATCCTCATCTGGCTCAGGCTAGTAAAATAAATAAGAATACGGTAAGGAAAGCTTATGAATCACTTATGATAAAGGATAAAGAATGTTCTATTCAAATTAAAAACTGTATCTTCTTGTACATTATTTTTTCAAATGCCTCAACACTAACACCAGGACGCAATGACGGTTACCTCCGATCGAGACGGTGCTCATTTCCGACACCTGGGTAGAGTGGGGAATTGTGGCTTTTTTCCCACCGGGGAGAATCATCGGGCTAGCATTGCCATGAATCAAACCGGTGACCTTTCCATTGCAGGCAAGCTTGCATCTATCATCCCGCAATGATTTCATGCAAGAGATATCTTGCCAGAGTGCCCAAACCTAAATAAAGTAAATAAGTTCAAATTGAGATCATCTAACGATTTCGAAACATATGAAACGTCATTCCAATATTGAGCGGAAAGAATTAAGCACTCCATTACAGACAAAGAGTATCAGTATTTTGACAATATGGGAAGCATTTGATGCGATTCAGAGATGATCTCACGTTCATGGAAAGCAAGAGGATTCAGATAAGGGAGGCGGACTTGTGATTCAGAAATGATCTCACGTTCATGGAAAGTAAGAGGATTCAGACAAGGGAGGCGGACCTGTGATTCAGAGATGATGTCACCCAGCACCGTTAGCCAGGAGTCCGTCAGCGAGGGTCACCTAAGGATCACGCCTGACTGGCCAGGCTCGGTACCTGCTTGCGTGCTTATGGTTGCGCTCTGACTAACGCGTCTGCGCCTGTGCTTCGAACGCGCTTTTGTTGCACTGAACGCAGTACGTCAGAATGGTGGTATGATGTTGAGGAGTGATGAATAAGGAACAAGATTCTTTGGTACTGATGAATGAGGAATGCGGTCCTTTGGTACTGATGAATAACGAAGACGGAGCTTTATTTGCACTGAACTTAGTACGTCAGAATGGTCGGATGATGTTGATGACTGATGAATAACGAAGATTGGTCTTTGGTACTGATGAATCAGGAATGCGGTGCTGTTGTTAAACACTGAACGTTGCACTTGGAAATGATAGGATGACTGAGTGATGAATAAGGAAGACGGTCTTTTGGTACTGACGAATAATGCAATTTTTATGTACTTGTGTGTAGAAAATTTTAAAGGCGAGAGCTCATGAGTAACGCCATAATAAGTAAACTTTCAACAGATAAATGTTTCTAGATCAATTTCTTCAAAAATGGTTGGGGACAAGCGTCTGGTGAATCCAGACTTGATAATTTTAAGAAATACTTAGAAGGCACTGGCCTGAAGAAAATCATGCGGATCATCTGAGCAGTTTGTATTTGATGAAATAGGCCTACAAAAAATATTATTACGTCGACCAGCGTAAGTCTGGGGCCTGCAGATAGCGAAAATCGTTTTACGAGGGCGTTTCTCTGAACAAATTCTCAAATTTTCACACTGATAGCGCGGCATGTGCCACGCTGAACTTTTCGCTTCGCTTGCAACCCACACCGTGAATAGACAAGAGATGGACGTCAATAACGCCTCGACGTCTTGGGATTCACCTACACAGTTGCACTGACGTGCGCTGCTAGAATTTATTGACGAATTTTTGCAGAGGAGACTGGGCACAAACGGCCTTAAACGGGGGATATCAAACAGTCCAGCTCGCGTGCATCGCGTCACTGAGAATTGTGTCCAATACAAACTTGTTTAACTCGTGCGATTTTCTCGTCCACTTATCTTCTTAACACCAATCTCAAATTTAATTCCAATTGTAGTAAGCTATTTGGAAAATACCAAACATGAACAGGATCGTGCCTTCATTTAGCTTTGATTAAATATTGATGAAAAGTGAGATGACGACTACTGGCCGGTCAGCAGCATTGTGAAAATCCCCTCTGTGTACCACCGGTGGCTCACGTCGCCGTCACAGTATTAAGACCATTTTAAGTCTTAAGTGAGAATACGAGGGCCAGCAAAGAAGTACCGTCACACCACTTATGTTAGGTTACACGGATAGCACAAGGCTTACGCGGTCGTGCCTTGGAATAAATTTACGGTAATTTTCTCTTAAATCTTTAAGCGCACGCACCAAATCAAGAACGTTGGTACCTGGAGGCCAACTGGTGATTCAAAATGTGTTGATTCAAAATGTATTGATTCAAAATGTATTGATTCAAAATGTATTGATTCAAAATGTAGATTCAAAATGTATTGATTCAAAATGTATTGATTCAAAATGTATTGATTCAAAATGTATTGATTCAAAATGTATTGATTCAAAATGTATTGATTCAAAATGTATTGATTCAAAATGTATTGATTCAAAATGTATTGATTCAAAATGTGTTGATTCAAAATGTGTTGATTCAAAATGTGTTGATTCAAAATGTGTTGATTCAAAATGTGTTGATTCAAAATGTGTTGATTCAAAATGTGTTGATTCAAAATGTGTTGATTCAAAATGTGTTGATTCAAAATGTGTTGATTCAAAATGTGTTGATTCAAAATGTGTTGATTCAAAATGTGTTGATTCAAAATGTGTTGATTCAAAATGTGTTGATTCAAAATGTGTTGATTCAAAATGTGTTGATTCAAAATGTGTTGATTCAAAATGTGTTGATTCAAAATGTGTTGATTCAAAATGTGTTGATTCAAAATGTGTTGATTCAAAATGTGTTGATTCAAAATGTGTTGATTCAAAATGTGTTGATTCAAAATGTGTTGATTCAAAATGTGTTGATTCAAAATGTGTTGATTCAAAATGTGTTGATTCAAAATGTGTTGATTCAAAATGTGTTGATTCAAAATGTGTTGATTCAAAATGTGTTGATTCAAAATGTGTTGATTCAAAATGTGTTGATTCAAAATGTGTTGATTCAAAATGTGTTGATTCAAAATGTGTTGATTCAAAATGTGTTGATTCAAAATGTGTTGATTCAAAATGTGTTGATTCAAAATGTGTTGATTCAAAATGTGTTGATTCAAAATGTGTTGATTCAAAATGTGTTGATTCAAAATGTGTTGATTCAAAATGTGTTGATTCAAAATGTGTTGATTCAAAATGTGTTGATTCAAAATGTGTTGATTCAAAATGTGTTGATTCAAAATGTGTTGATTCAAAATGTGTTGATTCAAAATGTGTTGATTCAAAATGTGTTGATTCAAAATGTGTTGATTCAAAATGTGTTGATTCAAAATGTGTTGATTCAAAATGTGTTGATTCAAAATGTGTTGATTCAAAATGTGTTGATTCAAAATGTGTTGATTCAAAATGTGTTGATTCAAAATGTGTTGATTCAAAATGTGTTGATTCAAAATGTGTTGATTCAAAATGTGTTGATTCAAAATGTGTTGATTCAAAATGTGTTGATTCAAAATGTGTTGATTCAAAATGTGTTGATTCAAAATGTGTTGATTCAAAATGTGTTGATTCAAACCGTGTTGATTCAAACCGTGTTGATTCAAACCGTGTTGATTCAAACCGTGTTGATTCAAACCGTGTTGATTCAAACCGTGTTGATTCAAACCGTGTTGATTCAAACCGTGTTGATTCAAACCGTGTTGATTCAAACCGTGTTGATTCAAACCGTGTTGATTCAAACCGTGTTGATTCAAACCGTGTTGATTCAAACCGTGTTGATTCAAACCGTGTTGATTCAAACCGTGTTGATTCAAACCGTGTTGATTCAAACCGTGTTGATTCAAACCGTGTTGATTCAAACCGTGTTGATTCAAACCGTGTTGATTCAAACCGTGTTGATTCAAACCGTGTTGATTCAAACCGTGTTGATTCAAACCGTGTTGATTCAAACCGTGTTGATTCAAACCGTGTTGATTCAAACCGTGTTGATTCAAACCGTGTTGATTCAAACCGTGTTGATTCAAACCGTGTTGATTCAAACCGTGTTGATTCAAACTGTGTTGATTCAAACTGTGTTGATTCAAAATGTGTTGATTCAAAATGTGTTGATTCAAAATGTGTTGATTCAAAATGTGTTGATTCAAAATGTGTTGATTCAAAATGTGTTGATTCAAACCGTGTTGATTCAAACCGTGTTGATTCAAACCGTGTTGATTCAAACCGTGTTGATTCAAACCGTGTTGATTCAAACCGTGTTGATTCAAACCGTGTTGATTCAAACCGTGTTGATTCAAACTGTGTTGATTCAAAATGTGTTGATTCAAAATGTGTTGATTCAAAGTGTGTTGATTCAAAATGTGTTGATTCAAAATGTGTTGATTCAAAATGTGTTGATTCAAAATGTGTTGATTCAAAATGTGTTGATTCAAAATGTGTTGATTCAAAATGTGTTGATTCAAAATGTGTTGATTCAAAATGTGTTGATTCAAAATGTGTTGATTCAAAATGTGTTGATTCAAAATGTGTTGATTCAAAATGTGTTGATTCAAAATGTGTTGATTCAAAATGTGTTGATTCCAAATGTGTTGATTCCAAATGTGTTGATTCCAAATGTGTTGATTCCAAATGTGTTGATTCCAAATGTGTTGATTCCAAATGTGTTGATTCCAAATGTGTTGATTCCAAATGTGTTGATTCCAAATGTGTTGATTCCAAATGTGTTGATTCCAAATGTGTTGATTCCAAATGTGTTGATTCCAAATGTGTTGATTCCAAATGTGTTGATTCCAAATGTGTTGATTCCAAATGTGTTGATTCCAAATGTGTTGATTCCAAATGTGTTGATTCCAAATGTGTTGATTCCAAATGTGTTGATTCCAAATGTGTTGATTCCAAATGTGTTGATTCCAAATGTGTTGATTCCAAATGTGTTGATTCCAAATGTGTTGATTCAAAATGTGTTGATTCAAAATGTGTTGATTCAAAATGTGTTGATTCAAAATGTGTTGATTCAAAATGTGTTGATTCAAAATGTGTTGATTCAAAATGTGTTGATTCAAAATGTGTTGATTCAAAATGTGTTGATTCAAAATGTGTTGATTCAAAATGTGTTGATTCAAAATGTGTTGATTCAAAATGTGTTGATTCAAAATGTGTTGATTCAAAATGTGTTGATTCAAAATGTGTTGATTCAAAATGTGTTGATTCAAAATGTGTTGATTCAAAATGTGTTGATTCAAAATGTGTTGATCCAAAATGTGTTGATCCAAAATGTGTTGATCCAAAATGTGTTGATCCAAAATGTGTTGATCCAAAATGTGTTGATCCAAAATGTGTTGATCCAAAATGTGTTGATCCAAAATGTGTTGATCCAAAATGTGTTGATCCAAAATGTGTTGATCCAAAATGTGTTGATCCAAAATGTGTTGATCCAAAATGTGTTGATCCAAAATGTGTTGATCCAAAATGTGTTGATCCAAAATGTGTTGATCCAAAATGTGTTGATCCAAAATGTGTTGATCCAAAATGTGTTGATCCAAAATGTGTTGATCCAAAATGTGTTGATCCAAAATGTGTTGATCCAAAATGTGTTGATCCAAAATGTGTTGATCCAAAATGTGTTGATCCAAAATGTGTTGATCCAAAATGTGTTGATCCAAAATGTGTTGATCCAAAATGTGTTGATCCAAAATGTGTTGATCCAAAATGTGTTGATCCAAAATGTGTTGATCCAAAATGTGTTGATCCAAAATGTGTTGATCCAAAATGTGTTGATCCAAAATGTGTTGATCCAAAATGTGTTGATCCAAAATGTGTTGATCCAAAATGTGTTGATCCAAAATGTGTTGATCCAAAATGTGTTGATCCAAAATGTGTTGATCCAAAATGTGTTGATCCAAAATGTGTTGATCCAAAATGTGTTGATCCAAAATGTGTTGATCCAAAATGTGTTGATCCAAAATGTGTTGATCCAAAATGTGTTGATCCAAAATGTGTTGATCCAAAATGTGTTGATCCAAAATGTGTTGATCCAAAATGTGTTGATCCAAAATGTGTTGATCCAAAATGTGTTGATCCAAAATGTGTTGATCCAAAATGTGTTGATCCAAAATGTGTTGATCCAAAATGTGTTGATCCAAAATGTGTTGATCCAAAATGTGTTGATCCAAAATGTGTTGATCCAAAATGTGTTGATCCAAAATGTGTTGATCCAAAATGTGTTGATCCAAAATGTGTTGATCCAAAATGTGTTGATCCAAAATGTGTTGATCCAAAATGTGTTGATCCAAAATGTGTTGATCCAAAATGTGTTGATCCAAAATGTGTTGATCCAAAATGTGTTGATCCAAAATGTGTTGATCCAAAATGTGTTGATCCAAAATGTGTTGATCCAAAATGTGTTGATCCAAAATGTGTTGATCCAAAATGTGTTGATCCAAAATGTGTTGATCCAAAATGTGTTGATCCAAAATGTGTTGATCCAAAATGTGTTGATCCAAAATGTGTTGATCCAAAATGTGTTGATCCAAAATGTGTTGATTCAAAATGTGTTGATTCAAAATGTGTTGATTCAAAATGTGTTGATTCAAAATGTGTTGATTCAAAATGTGTTGATTCAAAATGTGTTGATTCAAAATGTGTTGATTCAAAATGTGTTGATTCAAAATGTGTTGATTCAAAATGTGTTGATTCAAAATGTGTTGATTCAAAATGTGTTGATTCAAAATGTGTTGATTCAAAATGTGTTGATTCAAAATGTGTTGATTCAAAATGTGTTGATTCAAAATGTGTTGATTCAAAATGTGTTGATTCAAAATGTGTTGATTCAAAATGTGTTGATTCAAAATGTGTTGATTCAAAATGTGTTGATTCAAAATGTGTTGATTCAAAATGTGTTGATTCAAAATGTGTTGATTCAAAATGTGTTGATTCAAAATGTGTTGATTCAAAATGTGTTGATTCAAAATGTGTTGATTCAAAATGTGTTGATTCAAAATGTGTTGATTCAAAATGTGTTGATTCAAAATGTGTTGATTCAAAATGTGTTGATTCAAAATGTGTTGATTCAAAATGTGTTGATTCAAAATGTGTTGATTCAAAATGTGTTGATTCAAAATGTGTTGATTCAAAATGTGTTGATTCAAAATGTGTTGATTCAAAATGTGTTGATTCAAAATGTGTTGATTCAAAATGTGTTGATTCAAAATGTGTTGATTCAAAATGTGTTGATTCAAAATGTGTTGATTCAAAATGTGTTGATTCAAAATGTGTTGATTCAAAATGTGTTGATTCAAAATGTGTTGATTCAAAATGTGTTGATTCAAAATGTGTTGATTCAAAATGTGTTGATTCAAAATGTGTTGATTCAAAATGTGTTGATTCAAAATCGCCTAATTGAAATAAAAATGCTCCTCGCATCAAGGGAAAGTTCGCAGTGTAGGTTCACTCTAAATAAACTTACATTACCGCAAGTCAACGTAACGCAGTCCATGTTCAGTCCAAATTTCAAGTACAAACAAACCTACATTTTCGCACGTCAACGTAAGCGAAACTGTCCATTGAAATGTCAATAAACGTACATCGCCGTTCGTAGGACAAAATAGAGAAAATCGAGAAATTTTTTACAAACTACGTCGCCATTTAAACTTTCGATATGAAATTGTGTGATTGTTGGCAACTTACATATGAGTGGAGTAAGAAACTTTGAACCATAAACACACACACAAAAGTGTGTTCCTTCGTAAATAATGGCAAATTCTTTCAGTAATACTCCCACATTTGGTGGGAAATGTTTCTCCAATCGAAATTAGACGCGGCGGGTAATGTTTAGAAAGCTCACTCATGTTACGCGGCGTGCTGTGTAGGCTGACGTCATGACGAGACCGTGTGGCAGCGACGGAACTCGTCAGCAGCGGTAGACGGGCTGGTCAGCAGCTGTAGACGGGCTGGTCAGCAGCTGTAGACGGGCTGGTCAGCAGCTGTAGACGGGCTGGTCAGCAGCTGTAGACGGGCTGGTCAGCAGCGGTAGACGGGCTGGTCAGCAGCGGTAGACGGGCTGGTCAGCAGCAGTAGACGGGCTGGTCAGCAGCGGTAGACGGGCTGGTCAGCAGCGGTAGACGGGCTGGTCAGCAGCGGTAGACGGGCTGGTCAGCAGCGGTAGACGGGCTGGTCAGCAGCGGTAGACGGGCTGGTCAGCAGCGGTAGACGGGCTGGTCAGCAGCGGTAGACGGGCTGGTCAGCAGCGGTAGACGGGCTGGTCAGCAGCGGTAGACGGGCTGGTCAGCAGCGGTAGACGGGCTGGTCAGCAGCGGTAGACGGGCTGGTCAGCAGCGGTAGACGGGCTGGTCAGCAGCGGTAGACGGGCTGGTCAGCAGCGGTAGACGGGCTGGTCAGCAGCGGTAGACGGGCTGGTCAGCAGCGGTAGACGGGCTGGTCAGCAGCGGTAGACGGGCTGGTCAGCAGCGGTAGACGGGCTGGTCAGCAGCGGTAGACGGGCTGGTCAGCAGCGGTAGACGGGCTGGTCAGCAGCGGTAGACGGGCTGGTCAGCAGCGGTAGACGGGCTGGTCAGCAGCGGTAGACGGGCTGGTCAGCAGCGGTAGACGGGCTGGTCAGCAGCGGTAGACGGGCTGGTCAGCAGCGGTAGACGGGCTGGTCAGCAGCGGTAGACGGGCTGGTCAGCAGCGGTAGACGGGCTGGTCAGCAGCGGTAGACGGGCTGGTCAGCAGCGGTAGACGGGCTGGTCAGCAGCGGTAGACGGGCTGGTCAGCAGCGGTAGACGGGCTGGTCAGCAGCGGTAGACGGGCTGGTCAGCAGCGGTAGACGGGCTGGTCAGCAGCGGTAGACGGGCTGGTCAGCAGCGGTAGACGGGCTGGTCAGCAGCGGTAGACGGGCTGGTCAGCAGCGGTAGACGGGTTTGTCAGCAGCGGTAGACGGGTTTGTCAGCAGCGGTAGACTTGCTTTTCAGCAACTGACGCGCCGCAGTTTATAATAAATTAGCTACAACTGTGAAAGCCTCGCATACCAACGAAAACATGTCGTTATTCCCCAAGTTGGACAACCCGCGAACGTGAAGCTTGACAACAGATTTTATGGAACTAGATTGTCGTGATTGTTCAAGAACAGCTCGTGTGACTGTCATCTGTGTCATCAAATCAGCTCGCGGAGGTCTTATTTCGCACGCACCTATCGCCTCACATGTTGAGTGGGAAGCGGGTTTAATTAGAGAATGGTTATCTTAACATCTCAAAAAGTAAATTTTGTGAAGATTTGAAAATGAAGGAACACAAAATACAGTATGGCCGAGAAATTATTTCGCATTAGGTATATGAGATTGGGATTAAAGTTAGTTCAAGCTTCGTTGACTAGAAAATAGGGGTTCCAAAAAAACTGGAATGATGAAGGCACCATTTAGGATAAAGTAAAGAGAACGCTGAACCTACGCACAATGTGTTCCTGCACAAAATCCCTTGCTCAAAGAAAGAGAAAGATTGGAAGGAAGTTTATGAAACAAGATGAAGGTCGATGAAGAAAGCCAGATACTGAAAACAGGAAACCGTGAACCCAAAAAATTTGGTCCTTCAAGAAACAAAAAAACAAATTCTACCCCCATAAAAGGGAAGCCTACCTAACTCTCAGCTCAGGACCTCAGATTTTCCGCGAGGGAACGATAAGTTTTTTGCGCGTAAAAGCCAAACAAGTTAGATATTTTTATTTTAACTTGGACGGTGTTGATAGATTTATAATTCATTCAAAACTTCGAATTGTAACTTAATGGGTCTTTACCTAGAACATGAAAGTTACGGCTCGAATACAATGGATGCAGCACGGAGATCTGGAGTCCATATCGATGACTGTGGAGGAGTAGAGAACTTTGCGAAACAAAAACCTACAAAACTTGCTTGACTAGACTTATTTCTAAAGAGATACGACTATTCTTAGTTCCTTGTACCCAACGAACCAATACAAAGGACATATAAAAACGATTTCAATTCACATAGCGTTCCCTAGTCTTTGAAGTATTTGTGTCGAGAGTTCAAGCGCATCAACTCCTGCTCCAGGAGCCGAAATGCACTTGGAACAAGTATTCTTGAAATATCCTGGCTTTTCTTCACGTTCAAAAATACTCGTTGACCTTGAGTCACGAACTTAACTGCGTCCGTGTTCCTGTTTCGTGATCTTAACCCATTGTTAGTTATCTGGAATTTTCGAATACGGTTAAATATTTGATTTAAGAATACGGTTGAATATTTGCTTTTAGAATACGGTTGAATATTTGATTTTAGAATACGGTTAAATATTTGATTTAAGAATACGGTTAAATATTTGATTTAAGAATACGGTTAAATATTTGATTTAAGAATACGGTTGAATATTTGATTTTAGAATACGGTTAAATATTTGATTTAAGAATACGGTTGAATATTTGATTTTAGAATACGGTTGAATATTTGATTTTAGAATACGGTTGAATATTTGATTTTAGAATACGGTTAAATATTTGATTTAAGAATACGGTTAAATATTTGATTTAAGAATACGGTTAAATATTTGATTTAAGAATACGGTTGAATATTTGATTTTAGAATACGGTTGAATATTTGATTTTAGAATACGGTTGAATATTTGATTTTAGAATACGGTTAAATATTTGATTTTAGAATACGGTTAAATATTTGATTTAAGAATACGGTTAAATATTTGATTTAAGAATACGGTTAAATATTTGATTTAAGAATACGGTTGAATATTTGATTTTAGAATACGGTTAAATATTTGATTTAAGAATACGGTTGAATATTTGATTTTAGAATACGGTTAAATATTTGATTTAAGAATACGGTTGAATATTTGATTTTAGAATACGGTTGAATATTTGATTTTAGAATACGGCTGAATATTTGATTTTAGAATACGGTTGAATATTTGATTTTAGAATACGGTTGAATATTTGCTTTTAGAATACGGTTGAATATTTGATTTTAGAATACGGTTAAATATTTGATTTAAGAATACGGTTAAATATTTGATTTAAGAATACGGTTAAATATTTGATTTTAGAACACGGTTAAATATATAATTTTAGAATACCGTTGAATATTTGATTTTAGAATACGGTTGAATATTTGATTTTAGAATACGGTTGAATATTTGATTTTAGAATACGGCTGAATATTTGATTTTAGAATACGGTTGAATATTTGATTTTACAATACGGTTGAATATTTGATTTTAGAATACGGTTGAATATTTGATTTTAGAATACGGTTGAATATTTGATTTTAGAATACGGTTGAATGTTTGATTTTAGAATACGATTACATATATTTTTTCAGAATACTGTTGAATATTTTGTTTTAGAATACGGTTGAATATTTGATTTTAGAATACGGTTGAATATTTGATTTTAGAATACGGTTGAATATTTGATTTTAGAATACGGTTGAATATTTGATTTTAGAATACGGTTGAATATTTGATTTTGGAATACGGTTGAATATTTGATTTTAGAATACGGTTGAATATTTGATTTTAGAATACGGTTAAATATTTGATTTTAGAATACGGTTGAATATTTGATTTTAGAATACGGTTGAATATTTGATTTTAGAATACAGTTGAATATTTGATTTTAGAATACGGTTGAATATTTGATTTTAGAATACGGTTGAATATTTGATTTTAGAATACGGTTGAATATTTGATTTTAGAATACGGTTAAATATTTGATTTTAGAATACGGTTAAATATTTGATTTTAGAATACGGTTGGATATGTGATTTTAGAATACGGTTGAATATTTGATTTTAGAATACGGTTGAATATTTGATTTTAGAATACGGTTGAATGTTTGATTTTACAATACGGTTGAATGTTTGATTTTAGAATACGGTTGAATGTTTGATTTTAGAATACGGTTGAATATTTGATTTTAGAATACGGTTGAATGTTGGACTTTAGAATACGGTTAAATATATTTTTCAGAATACTGTTAAATATCTTGTTTTAGAATACGGTTAAATATTTGATTTTAGAATACGGTTAAATATTTGATTTTAGAATACGGTTGAATATTTGATTTTTGAATACGGTTGAATATTTGATTTTAGAATACGGTTGAATGTTGGACTTTAGAATACGGTTAAATATAGTTTTCAGAATACTGTTGAATATTTTGTTTTAGAATACGGTTTAATATTTGATTTTAGAATACGGTTAAATATCTCAACTTTGAATACGGTTAAATATCTTGTTTCCGAATGAGGTTAAACACGGTTTAATTAGCTTAAACCTTAAGTTACTCACCCCAATGAAAAAATGATCACGTTCTCAGTAAATAAAATTAAGTTAAATTTAAAAGTTAAAGTTGAAAAATCGAAATTAAATCAATGAAAAATTCCAATTGAATAGTCAGTATTGCTTGTGGTTGACTTGCAATATAAAATAATGATAAAATAAGCTAGAAATAATGATTAATTGCCAAAAAGCAAGCACTTCAAGCTGAGAGGTAAGCACTCGAGTGACTGTCGTGAGCTTAAAAGCGTTCCTGCCTCTCTCGAAGTCCAATCTGATCTCAAAACGGAAGAATAACAAAGAATATTAAAAATGTAAAAATAACAAAAAAAATAGCGATGTAAAAATAACGAAGAAAATTAACAATGGAAAAATAACAAAGAAAAATGTAATAACCAAGTCCAGCAGTTTACTTATTTTATTTTGATTCAATCTCTGAGGCAAACTTATTAACTTTGCGAAAATAGTGCTTCAAATAAATTGTTTTAAAAAAGGACTCGCACAGGGTTTCATGTTAGCAATTTATTTTTATCCAATCATCCAATCTTAACAAAAGCATTTCCTTACACCTTGAACTATGAGACAACAACCTCGAGATAACCTAACATAATCCCACTGCAACCCTGGGATTCCGAGAAACACCATTCAGCAGGCATTATTGATGAAGAATTTACACTTTTACCTTACCACCAACACGTGAACGAAGCAGATGCCAAGAAATACCATCCAGAAGGCATTATTGATGCTGTATGGTCTGAAGAATACACTTTGACCTTACCACTGACTCGTGAGCGGAGCAGAAAAACCTGCCAGGGAAGTTAGACCAAAGCTGGCAAGGGCATGACACTGCAAGTCAAAGCCCATGATGACATCATCTCCTCAAGGAAACGCTCCTGGAAAAGCAGACTGAAAAATCCGGCAACCCAGACTCCGCAACTGCGCGAGCGTGAGAAATGAATGGCATATATCGGCATTTTGCGCGGCGCAACGGCACACGTGAATGACACAAAGATAAATGGAGAGTTTTTACGTATCTCATGATTGGGTGGAAACGACCGGCTTTGTGAGAGAAGCCAAAAACGTTTCATCCCCTCCATAACCTAGGAAAGTTTGTATGGTCGATTTCGTGATGAAAATAATAATGAACTGAACAGATTGAGAGTTAGTTTAAACCTCCTTTATTGCAAAAAAGGGGTTTCAAAGAGAGTTAGGAGGATGGCAACATTTAGTATGGAAATAAGGGAACGCGAAATCTATGCAGTAGAGGCATAGAAACAGTAAGTTGAAAAATAAGTTTTTGAAACAAGATAAAAGTTGAATTAGAAAAAGCTATGGGTGTAGAAAAGCAGAATTGCATTGAACCGAAAACTGGCGGTCCTCAACTTTAAAAAAACCATTTTACATAAAAAATAGAAGGCCAACCTAACTCTCACCTCGAGCCCCCACACATTTTCCCCCTGGGAGTGCTAATTATCATAGATACAAAAGCTGTATTCCACTGAGGAAGAACTCCTAACAAAAAGCGAACACAAATCAAGATCATAGCAAAATGCTGAAGCGCGAGTTCCTTTCTAAACTTATTGTAGTACTTCAACATACTATTTTAACTCCGTAACGTTAGTGAAGTAAATTAGATATTGAGGTAGGTCCCTTCACACATCGAGAGCCAGTCGAGCATAAGAAGGAGAGCTGCGGTATGGGAATCCAGAGAGCGCCAGAGCGTGCAACTGGAAGCGGCAGGACAAGCAACTGCAAATGCAACCATCCAGCTTTATTCATCCAGCCATCCAGCTTTTTATTGGCAGAAACAGGACAATTTCTGATACGCAAGTTCGATTTTAAGACTAATGCCAACAACAGCAGCAGAAAAGAAGCATTAAAAGCAATGTCAACAGCTGTAATAGTTGCAGGAGAAACAACAACAGCATCACCAGCAGCAAGAACAACTAACGGTAGGCAAAAACAGCTAGTTTTGCTTTGTTCGTGAGTCTGAGTCTGTTCTGAAGGACAGACCGCGGCAATAATATATTTCAATCGGCATTTCTGGCCACCTCCTTATTTCAGTGGGGATTGTGTCGAATCTTTCTAATGGCAACAACGTCAGAAGCTGCGGCAAGAGCAACTGCATTATTGCAGCAGCAAGAACAACCAAACCGAAGCATCAGCAGCAGCGGAAGCATCAGCAGCAGCAGCAGAAGCATCAGCAGCAGGAGCAGAATCATTCTCAGCAGCAGTATCATCAGTAGCATCATCATCAACATCACCAGCAACAGCATCCCCAACAGAAACATCATCACCAGCAGCAGCATCACGCCGGAGCGTGACGCTGTACACACACACACACACACACACACACACACACACACACGCCGCTCCAGGAAACGGACTCACACCCGCAGCGCAAAGTCGCCAGAATAAAAAGCGGCTGCAGCGCTGAGGTTCGCCAGCCGTGCGGCTTTTCCAACCATGCGACTTTTTTTACCTGCAGGGATACAGAGCTGGCTGACTGCGTCCGTGTGAGGATGCGAGTAGAAATTCTTTCCCATGGGGTGAGGGGGCAGATTCTTTGAAGGTTACTTATGGATTTTTATTATTATTATATAAGAAAGTTTTAGCCTCCCTTAACCACGACAAAGATGTTCCAAGAGAGGAAAGAGGAAGGCACCATTTAGTATGGAGTTGAGGGAATGCGGAATCTATGCACAAGGTGCATAGAAACAGTAAGCTAGGAAAGAAGTTCATGAAACAAGAAAAAAGTTGAAGAAGAAAGTAGTAGGTGCTGAAAAACAGGACAGCAGTGAACCGAAAAAAGATGGTCCGTAACAAAACAAAAACCTATTTTATTACAACAAAAAGGAAGTCTACCTAACCTTTAGCTCGGGCCCTCACATAGTCCCCCTGGGAGCGCCAATTCCCATAGATACAATAGTTGTATCCCCCTGAGGGGGTTACTTATGGATTTTCACCATGAAGCACAAATTCTAAAGGCGATTTTCACCAAAAATTACAAACTCTACAAGGTTGATATTTGATAGAAATTATTTGAGGTTTGTGTTATAAGCTTGAAAGCCCGCAAAACAAACTCATGCTTATTGTAAGTAGTTTACAGTACCTTGAAGCCACTTTACATGTAAATTTACGGAAACGTACTTGTTACCTGATGCGCTGCAGCAATTTTTGGTGAAGTAAATATTTTTTCAAGAATTCGAATTCCCACTACATCACATCAATAATTTTATGAATGATCACTTTAGGATAACTATAAGATTTTGGGTGGCCGATTTTTTTCCACAAAAACGTTCCCACACATCGAGTTAGTGTTTTCAAGATTAAGCTTATCGTAGTTTTATTGATAACAGAAGAAAATACGGCTATATGAACGCGACATGCCTAGGTATGGATTAACATAAATAACTGTCTAGCTTTTTTGTAAATCCTAAGAATGAATAAAGGTGCAAATAAACCTGAATTTAAAATAATCATCATCTTATAAATGAAGGTCACTGCATAAAATTGATGTTTTTGAACTATCAGTTGAAGGGCAGGTTCAGTTCTCATATGTTCTTCCCTCCCCTGATGTGTAATAGAAAATTCATTTGTAAAATTACCTCATTTCGTTAACGCGCTACAAAATTATTATTATTATTATCATACAAGAAAGTTTTAGCTTCCCTTTACTACTACAAAGATGTTCCAAGAGAGGAAGGATGAAGGCACCATTTAGTATGGAGTTGAGGGAACGCGGAATCTATGCACAAGGTGCATAGAAACAGTATGGTAAGAAAGAAGTTCATGAAACAAGAAAAAGTTGAAGAAGAAAGTAGTAGGTGCTGAAAAAACAGGACAGCAGTAAACCGAAAAAAGATGGTCCGTAACAAAACAAAAACCTGTTCTGTTTTAACAAAAAAAAAAGCCTACCTAACCTTTAGCTCGGGACCTCACACAGTCCCCCTGGGAGCAACGTGCTATAAAATGTATAGCCGGGCTAAAAACCAAAATTTATCGAACAGTGAAACTAATTTCGGATATTTACCTCATTCCGATGTTAGCAAACTGAAATATGAACAGAAACAAAACTCATTTTTCAAGAATATTTGGTGAGTGTTTTGCATTCAATGATCACATGGAAATCCTACGATTCCTTCAACTGCAGTGAAACCATCGTGATATCCCAAGAATGAGGTTTGGCCCAGTAATAGAATTATTGTACAAAGAAATGCTGACCGTACAGTTTTTTCTTTAGGGATCTAAGCTTGAATTTAAACAATTTGCATAATTCATTTACCACAAGCGATACAGAAGTAGATTCTTTCTTAACTCTATCACAATGGTCAAATTTGACAATTGTTAAAATGATATTCGATTAATTCTCAGTCCTTGAGTATGATACATTTCAACTTGGGAATGAAAATAAAAGGAATCTATTGGTACCCGTGAATTAATTATCATGTATTTCGGAATACAGGCAGGTTCACCTTTGCGCAAACATACAACTATTTCCTTCCAAGGAAACTATTACTCAATAGAGCAAGATTCTTCTACTTCAACTTCAGTCAGCGAAAAAAAAAACATATGTATGTAGCGACAAGAAAAATAACTTATATAGCTACAACAACATAAAAAATTTGAAAATCCAGCCCTTGAGGGTTAACATTCGTATCTGAACTTTTTAACTTACGGCAGAGCTCGGGTTTTTAAAGTCCACTCAAATGAACGTCCTATCGAAGAAGCTTCTAAAGTTTACGACTGTGAGCCTCTGAGAAACGTCGTCGCAGGATGTCAACTCGAGCGATAAATGTAGGCAGTGTGAGCTGCTAAAGTATTATGGTAAAACTGGTTTTGTGGCTTTTTAAATTATTAATTCAGTAAATAAAAAATGTACATAAAAAATTAATATAAAAAATATGGTAATATAGTTTTTTAGGCATATGTTGTTCTTGTACATTCAATTTACCAACAAAGGATGATTGTAGAGATAAAAATAAAAACATAGATTCGTAAGTATTTAGACAAAAAATATAGTTTGTTGCTATCTTTTACACTTTTTTTGCAGTTTCCGTCAGAAACGGCTGTCCTGCGGTGCTCGCTAAGCAAGAAAATCAAATCCAGTGGCCGGAAATGCTCAACAAACTCTCAGATTTTCCGTCCTGCACTTGAAGATATCGAGTCGACCATTGTATGAGACGAGCATCAATAATTTTTTTAAGATCACAGAAGACGGGAAAAAACCCTTAAACCCATTTCCCACTGAGCTAGCAAAGCAGCACCAAGCAAGCTCGCACGAGCTATCTAGCAGACGGTCTGCGAGACTGGTGGGTAGGAATAGCACTATTACGAGCCGTTGCCGTCACACTGAACTCCACATTTTATCCAGCATCCAGCATGCGAGGTGACAATGCTATTCCTACCTACCAGTCTCGCAGACCATCTGCTAGGTAGCTCATGCGAGCTTGCTAGATGCTGCTTTTCTACCTCACTGGGAAATGCGCACTAGCCGATTCTACAATACTAAAAGCCTTCTTGATTTCATCATTATGGCGTCTGTTCACGAATTTTTTAAGCTACGGAGTATTAAAAAGCTCCTTGAAACCAAACGAAATTTTTTTTAAATAAATTCACAGACACTCGGTACGCCACATGATAGTCTAGTTGAGAAGATAAAATTCCCCGTTGATATTAAGATGTGAAGGTAAGGGGAAGAGTTATGGTGAGATGCGAGTGTTTATGGTGAGATGCGAGTGTTTATGGTGAGATGCGAGTGTTTATGGTGAGATGCGAGTGTTTATGGTGAGATGCGAGTGTTTATGGTGAGATGCGAGTGTTTATGGTGAGATGCGAGTGTTTATGGTGAGATGCGAGTGTTTATGGTGAGATGCGAGTGTTTATGGTGAGATGCGAGTGTTTATGGTGAGATGCGAGTGTTTATGGTGAGATGCGAGTGTTTATGGTGAGATGCGAGTGTTTATGGTGAGA
Source organism: Morinoia aosen (assembly GCA_030386875.1). Lineage (NCBI taxonomy): Eukaryota > Metazoa > Arthropoda > Malacostraca > Amphipoda > Talitridae > Morinoia > Morinoia aosen. Next base: position 43,608,441 of record CM059564.1, on the reverse strand, counting down.
TGCGAGTGTTTATGGTGAGATGCGAGTGTTTATGATAAGATGCGAGTGTTTATGATAAGATGCGAGTGTTTATGGTGAGATGCGAGTGTTTATGATAAGAAGTATGGTGAAATGTGAATGTTTATGGTAAGATGCGAGTGTTTATGGTAAGATGCGAGTGTTTATGGTGAGATGCGAGTGTTTATGGTGAGATGCGAGTGTTTATGGTGAGATGCGAGTGTTTATGGTGAGATGCGAGTGTTTATGGTGAGATGCGAGTGTTTATGGTGAGATGCGAGTGTTTATGATAAGATGCGAGTGTTTATGATAAGATGCGAGTGTTTATGGTGAGATGCGAGTGTTTATGATAAGAAGTATGGTGAAATGTGAATGTTTATGGTAAGATGCGAGTGTTTATGGTAAGATGCGAGTGTTTATGTTAAGAGATTTGGTGAGATGCGAATGTTTATGGTAAGAGTTATAGTAAAAGGCATGGGTGTTTAACAAGCCTCCCATGGTGAAACTCACCCCAAATCCCCCTTCACCCTACAATTGTGGGACTGCAACGCTCGAATTAAAGCAGTTATCGCCAAGGTGAACGGATTCTTTGAGCCCCTGTAGTTAGTAGGGCTGACCCAAATTTCTTTCAGCCTTGTCAGTGATGCAGCAAGGCTGTGTTTCATACGCACTTAGATCCCTACATGCATACATACACACGAACCCTGATGATGGCCTGAGGAAAGTATGCACGTACTTGTTGTTCTCTCCTCTGCTATAATAATTATAACTAGTAGGGCCCATGGAAATTCCACGGACAATGTCATCGTTAAGCTAGTTGAACCCGTGAAAAAATTCCGTCAATATTACCTAACCTATGCTAACGTAACCTATGCTAACTAAACCTATGCTAACCTATCCTATCCTAACCGATCATGATAAAATGTCGAACGTATTAATGCACGTGAAGTTCATCTTTTAACGTTACAGTGAGGAATTCGGTACACATGATTCTGCAATCTTGGACGAAAGCGTAACGGACTAACTAAGGAAATAAGTAATTAAGGAAGGAACAAGCAGAATATTATATAGATTATTACAGCAGAGGGGGGAACAGCAGCACCGCGGAAGAACAGCGCTGGCAGTGCCAGTAATCTAAGAGCAATTAAACCGACAGTGTCCCATTGAGAGGCCGCAACAATGGGTCAAATGACCGAAGTAATACGTCACCGTCAGCCCGCCTGTTCCCGTCAGCCTGCCTGTTCCCGTCAGCCTGCCTGTTCCCGTCAGCCTGCCTGTTCCCGTCAGCCTGCCTGTTCCCGTCAGCCTGCCTGTTCCCGTCAGCCTGCCTGTTCCCGTCAGCCTGCCTGTTCCCGTCAGCCTGCCTGTTCCCGTCAGCCTGCCTGTTCCCGTCAGCCTGCCTGTTCCCGTCAGCCTGCCTGTTCCCGTCAGCCTGCCTGTTCCCGTCAGCCTGCCTGTTCCCGTCAGCCTGCCTGTCACTGAGAGCTGCGAGCACGAGACTGACAGGCTGCAGCTCTTGCACCTCATGAGGTATGCCAGCTCTCGACCAACACATCACCGCTGAATTTCTACGAACTTCTGCACGAGCGAAAAGATCTCGATGTGGTTGTGTGTGCGCCCAGCGAATTGAACCTTTCAGTTTTAAAAAAAGTTCTGAAGATGAAAATTAAAAACTGAATTAAAAGCTAAAAAAACTGACGTACGAGAAAATTGGCAGCAGTAGTGAGAAAGAATGAAATAAGTTGAATATCATTAAATGATATTCCTACGCATGTCGTAAAAAATTATGACGTCTTTTCAAGCTACAGTGCTAACATTACTTGTAAGCGTAAGAGCGTTTATATATGCGAAAATTTGAGCAACGCAGTAAATAGAAAATTAAGTTCGTAAATAAATACATGAGAAAAATAGACCGTTCTTGATAGGTGAACCGTTCGAGAGAAAAAAATTTGAAGATAATACAAGAAATGGGAGGGAATTTAACTCTACTCTTGGAAGAAATGTTGTTTAATTTTCTATCAGATGTAAAGGATGCCTTGTGGTGTGTGCGCGAAATCCTGCAGGCTTGGCAAAGACTTATTACTGAACAATTCTTATCAAGAGGAACTCAGTATCCTGGCGACACCATTTAAGGCTGTATGAGTACCGAAATATCTTTCGCACGTTAAATTTCGATGGAAATTAAAAAAATAGACAAACTATACGAGGCGCTCAAAACTAAGCCCGACACTTTACTTGAGATCAGGACCTAGCGTTGCAGGTGGCCCTGGAGCTAGAAGGCCTGAAGCAACCACCGCATGACGCGACTTTCCCTTCCGGCGCGCGAGGGTTGCGACTCGCGGCGGCGGGCGAGACGGCTTTGTTGCCTCGAGGATGCAATCTGCGCCAGTCGACGTCAAGGTCGAGGAACATTCAAAGAGTTTTAAGACGAATGTTTCCGTAGCTGACGCCCTTCATTCTTAATTGACACTTTGACCGGGACGTGAGCCCCCGGTGGTACACGGAGGGGATTTTCATAATGCTGCTGACCGAGCAGTAGTCACAAACTCAATTTTCATAAATACTTTATCAAAACTAAATGAAGGCACGATCCAGGTAATTTTTCCTATTTTAAAAAAAATTTCTGCTGTTAAAAAAATTTCTATCTACTTTAAATTTGAGTTGAACATTGAACTTCAGTTTAACCCAACGCAAGAGACGTGTTCATGACCTAGACACTTGAAGACGTCGGCAACATTCTGTTGCCTCAAAGCCTGATATAAATTTTGCAGTCTCGAATTGAGGTGATGTGAATGAACACATTTGTCGGAAAATAACAATCTTTAACATGTTCCCTGCATATTAGACCATATGTGTCTAACTAGTTATATTGCTCATTCACGTACCGGTATAAATGAATGGCATTTCATCTGTTTTGCGACCTCTTTAAGAAATAACTATTATCATACAGGGTGAAATGTCATAGTGCAGCTGTATTTCAAAATTTCTTAGTGAGGATAAAAATGTATTCGAGCAGTGAAATCGTTTCCCAGTTCTGCTACTTACAACCTAACGAAATCAACCGTTAACAACCGCGGAAACGCGATGGGTGTGTGTTTAAAAAGATGTCAAATGATTGCAGCAAAAAATAATTTGGTTCCAAAAGAAAGCAATACCCACGAAACAAAAAAACAAAAACTTAACAAAAGCCGTCGAGTTTTTATCAGCTCAGCGTAGGATTAGTGCAGAATTATACTATGTCAACAAAATGGGCGATACTTAAATGAAATTTTCAAATAATCTCGGCGTGGATTCCATGCGCAGAAAAAAATGAAACTTAGTACAGCCACTATATTTGAAGTAGATCACGTCTTGGTGGTGATAAAGAATTAAATGGAACACGTCCGAGTATCTTGTCTCTCGACATATGTAAATTACGAAGTTAGTAAATTTGTGACAAAAATTCTTGGTAAATCTGAAGGAGATGACAGTTGTCGATTTTGAAAATTTCGATGCCTTAGCATAGTTAATTAGATCGAACTTTAGATGTCTCAAATGAGTATTATATTAGTTATAGCGGTAAATGACTTACCGCAACTCCAGTCTTTGAAGCGGAAAGAAATTCTTTGATCGAGTTGTATGGCAATACTGCAATGGCGTCTCGCTTCCAGCGCTCTGTCTTGAAAGACGAAACCAAACCTACCGCTATACCTCGTTAAATACTCATTTTACGAAAAAAGTGTATAGAATAAAAGTTGTTTATTTCGATGTTATTACCATGTTTCAAGCAACAAAAATTCGAAAATCGATGAGTAGCTGTTTATTCGAGCGCATTCGTCATCAATGACGAAACTAAACTTACCGCTATAAATCGTAAAATACTCATTTGAGACGAAAAAAGAATAGAAGAAAACTTGTTTATTTTGATTCAATTAATTAGGTTCAGGCACCAAAAAGTGGAAAATCGACAACTGTCATCTCCTTCAGATTTACCAAATTCTTCGAATGCAGCATCTTTTTTATGGTAGGCCTATCGGATAGCAAACGAGAAAAACACTCAGGTTATAGAGAGTAAAATTAGGAATTCGCTCATCGATTCGACACAAACCTTGAGGAAACTTAGGTGTACTTACGATGGGAGCTCAATATCAGTTTCACTAAAGTAAATCCGGAAATGAAACTTTTTGTAATATATACGTCGTTTGCATATCACATTTATTTGGTGCACTCAAAAAACGTAAATATACATGGTGCAGCACACAGTGAAGAGAGTTCTTTCAAGGAGAACTTTTACTTCATTGCAGCAAATTCTCAAAGGTCTGCAGCACCCAAAACGTACGAACGTGTTACATTCTGTTAGACTCTCAATTGTAACGTCAGAAAACACAACTTGGCTGTTGAGCGGCCCATAGACGATCAATTTTATTGTCAATATAATTGACAATGATGAATATTGACAATTGTATTGATCGTCTGTGGTCTCAAACTGATTTCATTGCGTCAATACATTGAGTCAATTAATTGACGGTCGTCAAAAAAGCCCACAGACGATCAATATAATTATCAATATTCATCATTGTCAATGATATTGACAATAAAATTGATCGTCTATGGGCCGCTTTATACTCCCCCAATTTTAAATCTATCCAATTATTTCATTCATTCCATTCTTTAACTTAGGATCACATCCTTCACGTTTGCGGTTCATTTGCTTTTACCGCACTTAAGAAACTTATTTTACGGACAGTGTACCAACACTCCTTTCCCAAAATTAAAAACTTTTAATTATTCCCATAATTAAAAGCTGGGAATTATTCCCAAAATCAAAAGTTGAGAATTATCTCTAAAATTAAAAGCTGAGAATTATTCCCATAATAAAAAAGTGAGAATCATTCCCACAATTAAAAAGTGAAAATTATTCCCACAATTAAAAAGTGAGAATTATTCCCACAAATAAAAACTGAGAATTATTCCCAAAATGAAAAACAGAATTATTTCCAAATTTAAATCTGATAATTATTCTCAAATTTAAAAACAGAGAATTATTCTCAACATTGAAAACCGAGCATTTTTTTCGCTATAGCAAATCCTCACGTGCATTTTTTACCACCATCGACCGGCGAGCGTAGGCTGTTACCGTCGCCAGGCCGTGCTGGCATGCTCCTGATTTCCCCACTAGAACTCCCTTTTTTCATCGTAAGGGCCAATTAATTTATTGAATTCTACTGCACGAAATTGGCACCCCGCATATCTCAGAGTTTTTTATTGGAAGTGCCGATTTATTGGCACCAGAAATATCTCTGAGAATATCAAGTAACACAGATATTTCAATTCAAACCACAATGCATTACACAGCGATCACGGAGACGGCAGAGTCACAACACTCGGGTCTATCTTTGACGACTAGTGACATGGGTTCATATTACGATACTCATGTGTATCAACCAAGGATCCATACTTTAAAACATTTTACTTGCCAATGAAGTGTTTTTTGTATCATATTTGTTAGCAATAAGCTGTATTTTATTTTTTATCCACGGTATTCTTTTCTCAACCCCTCACTTGGCACACGGCGCCCGACACACAAGAGGCCCCGGCACGGGTCGTGCGCAGCCCCCGCTGCGGCGCTCGCTGAACTGACGGCAGACAGACCACACAGCGAAGAAATAAGGGCGCTGCCCCCTGGTCCCAACCTCGGCTCTGGGGCAACTTTTGGGCATGACGAGACGCGTGTGTGATGTGCTCCGCTGGTGGCTCTGCGGTGACGCTTGTGTCAAGAGGTAGGGAGGAAGGAAGAAAAAGAAGAAAGAAGGATAAAGAAAAATGGAAGAAGTAAAGAGAAGAAAAATTAAAAGAAAGAAAAAAAGAAAAAGAAGAAAAAAGAAAAAAGATAAGAAGAAAAAAACGAAACAAGAAGAAAGGAAAACGAAAGAAAAAAAGAAAAGAAGAAATAAAGAAAAACAGTCTGTATCTAAAAAAGGAATCCATGTAATGTAGTATTTGAAGATATTAGACTCTAAGTATTCCTTGACGGAAAATACCTCACTATTGATAGACAAAGAGATACAGAGATGCTGTCGCATCGAGTAAAATGGAACACACTGCAACTTGAAAAGGAAATTTATTGAAGAAAAATGATAGTGACGCAGGTATGAAAGTGCTATTAAGAGTAAAAATATAATACTAAGGAGAATACCTTAGGTAAACATGTGAAAGGTAACTGAAAACACGTCAACAGTTAAAAAAACTGCTAGAGGAAAATCTCTACCAACAACTCGTTGGAAGAATAGATTAAGATGTAAAACACCGTAAATACCATAGTTTTGTGTATAATAAATTACGGGAGATTATGACATCACAGCAAGCTTCATGGAAATTTTGAAATTTTATTTTCACATATAATTTACAGAAATTTCATGAATAATTACACGATTTTTAAGAAACTTAATTCTCATGATGGCAATTTTTACAAATACTTGATAAAAATATTTATAAATACATTTATAAATACTTATCTGCTTAATTCAAGTGAAATTTATAACCTCTACGAGATACCAACAGATTTTTGACCACTATTTATTCATTTTTTTATTCTATTTTTTTTCTATTCATCAAAGCTTAAAATTTTTACCGGAGGCAGATTCTTGGGGTTATAACAGATGCAAACCAAATGAAATTGAACGACAGAGTTCAATTTCAAAATTCAAAATCTCGTCAGAGACTAGTTCAAAATTAACAAGTTACCGTCGTTGTGACCCAACGTGGAACAGCACCAAAGAAATTTGACGCTCTTGGACCGTTCCTAGCGGTACTTATACACTCAGTAATGATTTAATCAGCGTATTCAAAGTCTAGGAATGTACATTTCATTAAAAGAGCTTTGTAGAAACAATAGAAGTTGTTCATGAGATCTCGTTAAACTTCGTAGATAACGATGAGACTCATGAGCCTACACTTTTCCCACACTTTTGGACAAAATGCTTAATTCATTCCCATAGCGTGAAGTCAGTATCAGTACATCCTGATAATATAGGAAGCTGTGAACACTTTTCGATACGAGAGATCTTGCTTACAGAACTTTTCCTTGGGATTCTATCGTAGTTTTTATAGATGCTAAAAAGACGAACCGTTCACTCGGTGAGATAGAACCCCTGTACGTTTAATGCAAGGTACTTGTCATATACTACCAAGTAAGTTACATTGAGACGAAAAGAAAGAAAAATAAGAAAAACCGTTTATTTTCACAAATTTGAGACATGCGATGTACTACAACACATTGGATTTTAAAAATTTCTCAATATGAATGTCCTTAATTGATAGACAAACCATGTGAGTCGTACGTACAGTATAGCCGTGTCGGGGGCTAATTTTGTTATTGAGAGAAACAGTCAAAATGGATCTTTTCCACATGCGCCCCACCACTAATGCAACACATAAGTTCACCCACTTGTAACTTTCGAAATAACGCACCTATCGACTTCAAATTACTTTCAAACAAAAGATAAAAACATTCTTTCGTGTGAGAGTAATTTGAAGTCGATAGGTGCATTATTTCGAAAGTTACAAGAGGGTGAACTTATGATTTGTATTAGTAGCGGGGCTTATCTGGAAAAAAAATCATCAAAATATCATCTCTTGGATATTTTATACATAAAAAGATGACAAACAACCTTTGAAAAAAGCACTCAATGAGATCTGTTAGGGCACAATATGCGTGACTCACTGCGTAGCGAAGGATAACTTACAATATTTGGGAAAAATTTGATTTTTCACAACTCCGCTTAACAATTGCTGGCTCATGACATCATCGCTATCTCCATAAAGAACGCAACTAAAAGCTCAGCCTATGACTGCAGCAAGCAGGGTTGTCCAAGTAAGGGTTCGATGCATGCACAAATGGCACCTCTAGGCAGGCCAAGAAGCTCAGCACTACTCTAAAATGTAGAGATTATTTTATCCCTAATTTTATCATTCTAAAGTGATTATTTCGAACCCTTATGTTCAAACAACACAGAAATAAATATTGAAATTTTCATTGAAATGCTGAAAAATACGAAATACCTTAGATAAATATTGATTCTAAGCACAAAAGTGACATCAGTTTTAATGATAATGGCATTAATTTAGCTTCTGAATTTATTTACAGTGACTTGAGTCGGTCGAGAAATCTGAGAAAACGTTTCAACAAATTATAAACTATCGTGAAATTTTAGCAAATGCGCGAGAAAACTTCGAGATGAATAATTTTATCAGCAACCAAGGAAGTGGTGTCACATTCTTAACAAATTTAAATTCAACTCATGAACAAAATAAAAACACGGATAATATGCAGAGAAGTATTTTTATTTCTCTAGAAGTCGCTGAACTTAATTGGGCCCACAAGTAGCTATACTCAAATATGTCCATTGTACTAGACTTGAGATAAAATTTCTTGCGGTATCACTTGTGGTAAATAAATTGTTTAAATTGTATTTCAGATAAGGATCAATATTTCTGGCATTGAGATCCGCGTACGTGAGAGTCGTACGAAGTGGATACATTCATGGGCCTGTGAGTTCACGCACAACTTCTAAGCCCGTCAGGTACGCCAGAAAGACGCAACAAAAGAATAAAGTGACTCAAATAGCTTTTCGTACATGCGTAGGGCGCAGCAATTACAATGGGCTGCCCAATTGGGAAGCGAAAACCTGGATTTATTAAATGATGGATCTTTTTGTTTGCTCTGCGATAACAATCGTTTTGTAAAAATAACTTTTCATAAGCTTAAACTAAGGGGAGGGAATGAGTAAGTGAAGTGATAGTTCAATGAGTGGAAGAGTTCTTTCTCTGGCCTCTTTTACACGTCTTCCAAATATTCCATTAAAAATACAAAATCCTCGTTTACACATTTATTGCAGTATGACCCACCGGTGGGTCGTGCTCAAGTTTTTCCAGTTGCAAAACAACCCATCGATAAGTCGTTTGAAAATGTATGGACAATCATTTTAAATTAATGACATTGATTTCATCCAGTTAATGTTTGCTAATTATAAAAATGTTAACAACTTTTGACTTTAAACTTGAGTTGGATATTGAACTTCAGTTTAACCAATCGCAGTCCAGTCAATGTGTTAAATTCCTTAGAGGAAACCAGTCACTTAACTCTCCGCGTCTTTTTGAATCCGTGGTCTGTGAGGTGATCTAAAAGATAACTTATTACCTGATCCATTACCCCTTTCCTTTTGCTTTTAAAAACCAATGTAATCCATTTCATGTATAAACTTTATTGGAAATAAAGTGAACTTTCAGTTTATTTCAGACCGGCAACGCAACGAAAAGCACACACACTCTCACTCGGACCAGACAATGCACGAGTGTGCTGCTGGCTGCAGCGGGGCTGAGGGCTGGCATTGTGCCGGCCTGGGGAGTGGGGCGTGAGTGGGGTGTGTGGGAGTGAGTGGGAGGTGTGGGGTGTGCAAGTGAAGGGTATAGAGTGAGAGTGGGGTGAGTGTGAGGTGTAGGGTGAGAAAGAAGGTGAGAATCGGGTGAGTGTGAGGTGAGAGGGGGGTGAGTGTGAGGGGATGTATGAGGTGTGGTGTGAGAGAGAAGAGGAGTACAGGGTGAGAGTGGGTGAGTGGGGGTGGAGTGGTGACGAATGCAAAGTGGTGAGGAGGGCAGGGTGGCGGTGCAATGTGTGGAGAGCGAGGTGGAGGGCAAGTCGCGACGCAAAGCAGCTGTGTGGGCCAGCAACTGAGAGAAGAGGGATATGGAAAATAAAGGACACAGTGAGAGATGGATTTGGATGTTTATTTCAAGGCTATGCAAGAAACCTTCGACTTGAAATGGCCCTCGATTTTTCACCTGTGGGAAGAGCAAATACACTTTTACGAGAAATCGTAGTACTATAACAGAGCTGTTCTTAGGGAAACATATTCTCGAAGTAAAAAGAAGAACCAACGTTATAGAAAAGATTTATTGACATTAACGTTTCGGAATAAAACTATTTCATCTTCAATGCTGGAAGAAATAAAATGTTTTACAGTCATCAATAAGATATTTAAGGTTTGAATAAAATACAACGCAAAAACGACGAAAAACAAATTCTTCGAAAGGTGAAAATGAAACATTCCAAGCATAGGCTCCCATTTTACAGCGCAAGACAGCGCAAAAACAAAACATTTACTAAACAGGCCTTAGATTTTCCGACAATACAGCACAAAAACGAAACATTTCAAACACGTGCCTCACATTTTCCAATACGACAGCGCATCCTTCTCAAAAGATTGGATTCATCGGTAGCTTTTAGATCAGTTTCCATGACTTTGAATGAAAGGAAAGTATCTTTTTATCGTCTGATCTAAACTGTCTGAATCCTGAATGGGAGACGACGTTTGAATCCTATGCAGTCTCCTCCTCAATTGACACAACGTGGCCGAGTCTTCAAGAGCGCACCCATTGACGAGTTTGAAAGGTCGCCGGTTCAATTCCCGGATCTGCTTGCGTGCAAATCTCTTCACTGGGATGAGGAAGAACTCTGCCACATTTCCCCATTCTAACCAGGTGTCAGAAATGGATACCGGCTAGTTGAGTGGTAAGCGTCGTAGCGTTCTTGTGTTAGTACTCAGGAAAATGAAGAAGCAACATACAAGAAGAAATAAAATTAATTATAATCAGGTTTGATTGCAATAAAGCATCCGTTCGTTATCTGAAACACTGCCGCAAAAGCATGGAAAATTTTTTGCCTAGACTTGCTGTGTAACGCGGGTAAAGTTTCGAAGGCAGATTAAAGTTTGCAATTTCGGGTATAGGACATGAGTAATAGATGTTCTTAACATGCCGGAAATAAATAATGTAGCAGCTATTTGGCATTAGTACAGGAATAAAAAATATATTCTCACTATTTCAACCTTTTAAAGATTTTATTTTTACCCTATTCATTCTACATTTCCAATTTATAATTAACTTTAGAATTCACATTGTAAGGTATAACGGTGGCGTAATAAACCAATCCCGGTAGTTACTACGTTTCTGTTACTCTAAGAAAGCAGAAAATACTTCACACGCGAAAATAGCTAAAAAATGAGGCAATGCACGCAAAGGGAAGTCTGCATTCACATTCAATTGTCACACTCTGTGTAACGTGCAAATGAAAGCTTATTGCGCCGCACGATAGCCATGTTTGCGGCAGGTCAATAAACGTTTTGAACGTCGCTGAAACATAGCGCGGCATTTCGTTGTTGTGGAAACAAGGCTCGGGCAAACGCTGCACTAGAGAGGGAAACGGTGACCGCTCCTTGCCCTTTGCGTGATGCACATCCTGCGAGACTCTCAAGCAATGTCAGCTTGAACATTTCGTTCAGGAGCATAGAGCGCTTCCCTGCACAGCTGAGGCATGAGGTCATGCATCTCAGTGGACGCTTTCGTCACCGATTGAATGAGATTACGACCTAAAGAAGCTCTCAGTTTTTATAGTTAAATCGTGTGCGCAAGCCTATCCGCTCTCTGAATTTCAATCGACGTCCTGAATACGTCACAGCCTTTACGAACCTCGTGAATTATGGGAGTGTGAGTGTGAAATTGATATAAAATAAGGAAAATTCACTTACGAAAAAAAAGAGAAACTTCTTTCACAGCGCTGTCTAGTGTGACCCGCATGTGACGTCACTGCAGGTTAACTCTTACCATTAAACGCAGGTTTATAAAAATGTATGAATTAATTTATGTTTGAAAGAAAGGAAACCTATCATATAGAGCCATTAAATTTCTTTCGCCCCCCAAGTTTATTAAGCACATACTATATTTCTACCTACAATTTGTAGTCGAAGTAAGTAGCTAGCTATTAAAAACAAAGGTACCTCGACTTCAATGCTTTCTAGCGCATAGCTACCTATCTTGAAGTAAAAGATAGAACTAACTCATATACATACACTTATCCATCTGTGTGAATAATTTAATGGGTGGCTACATTGATTGTGTTATTCGTGATTGGTATTGATTTTAAAGCTAACGAGGTTTTTTCTATACACTTTACTGAAAAAACGGTTTCCTTTCTACTAGAAATATTTCTTTGCTGCCGCCCTCGAACTAACGTTATCATCCTCCCATTCATTAGGAGCGGTACATCTGGTGCGTAGGTAGCTCTATCACTCAGCCGGAAAACTGAAGATAACTTTAAAGTGATAAAGAAGCGAGTTACGATGGCAAGCCGGTTGGAAATGCTGACCGCGTTGTACACACCCCAGAATGCTTCGACTGCAGGTAAGAGTCGATTGGAAATGATCATAAGATTTGGCTCCAGGCTGCCATATGTTTATTTTTTAAAATAAATAAGTTGACCATAAAATTTGGCTCCAGGCTGCCATATGTTTATTTGTTAAAATATGAAGTATTTTAAATGATATTCAAATGGTTTGCGGACGAATCCAACAAAGTGTAAAGAATAAAAAAACAAAAGGAATTCATATCATTGTTAAACCTCATGTATAATATTTAAGTATGCTTTTTAACTTATTGAAAATACTTTGCACGGAACAAAAAAGTAAAAGGTATTTATATCATTACTAAACTTCATGACGAATATTTTAGTATGCCTTTTTAAATTGTCGAATATATCTCCCGACCACATCAATCGTAATAACTGGTCTAGCTTAGTTGGGTTTCATGAGATAAACGGTAAAAAACACGAACTTAACGTTATCCATCAACGATCAATTCGAGTCCCAGAACTCGAGGCAAAAACTTGAGCTATAATGCGCACCCACGAGGCTTACTGTGACAGTCTCAGCGTCTGGATTTGCTTGTGTTGGAGAGTTAATCGCTTCTGTGTTTTAATGTTGGAGGGGCTGTACTTAACTATCGTACTTGTAATGCAGTCTTTTTCTGTTTTTTTTTGTAAGTTCAATCAATAAAGAAGAAGAAACCTGTGGCTGAAGAAGACAGATAATAAGCTCCCAGGTCAAACTGTTCTCTTTGCAAGACCAGCAATCTAATGAGGGATCGAAGCATCCCTCACAATAAGCTCTCTGGATGACACTGAACTCAATACAAACAAAAAGATTTCTGTGGTGTGGGCGTATGAAGTTAACTTTGTGAAATTTTAAATTCAGCTTCCCTAGCGAAATTACTTACGGCGACATTGCCAAGCGAGGTTTGTTTACGGTTGTTATTGTTCATTGAGAACTAATGAGAACTAATGGTGAACGCGGTAGCAAAATAATCTTTTTTTGAAAATTACCTAACTCACAACCGTGTGAAATAGCTTTTATAGCTAAGATTTTATTCGAAAAAAAACTTTATTTGTTGTGGCAAGTACGACAGCCTACTCTACTTGAAACTTTGCGCTATCAACTGCACAGCAACGACGACTTAGCGTGAAATCTGTCCGTTTCATACGCTGTGTATACGAACACGGGAATAATTCATTAACACTTTCACTGGAGCTGGAAAACTGCAGTTAAATATTCGAATTAGTCAATTGTAGTAAGCAATGTTGAAAATTTCAAACATTAAGCGGACCATGTTTTCATTTAGCTTTGATGAAGTATTATAAAAATTGAGTTTGTGACTACTGGTTGGTCAGCTGCATTATGAAAACTCTTTCAGTGATCGAATATAGTTCACGTCGCAGTCAAAGTGTAGAGAAATGAATAACCCTCGAATGTTTAATACCTCTGCTACTTTTTTGTAGTTTTAATCAAAGTAGAGCAACAAACCCTTATGTAGTTTGATACAATATTGCATTTAACAAAATTTCAATACAATAACATTAGTAACTCCACTAGGGCACGGAATAAATTCGATTTTTCTAAACAAAGTTGCTCTGTGTGGCAGCGAGGCAAATCCGAACAGATCATCTCAACTAGTTATATCTTGACTCTCTATACTGGACGTGCTTTGCTTTACACAGCATAATCGCTTTTAAAACCCCATCTGTCTGGACTGAGATTAAGATCATATCTTAGTTTGAGACTCCCTAACCGCTAAAAAAAAAAAAAAAATCGAAAAGAAGAAGAGGAAAGCACCATTTAGCATGAAGATAAGGAAACGCGGAATCTATGCATAAGGGGCATAGAAACCAAAAGTTGAGGATGAAGTAAATGAAATAAGATAAAATTGGAAAAAAGTAGTAGGTGCTGAAAAACAGGATAACAGTGAACCAGTAAAAGGTGGGCCTTAAGATAAAAAAATTTATCCCAACAAAAAAAGACCTACTTAACTCTCAGCTCGGGCCCCCACACATTTTCCCTCAGGGAGTGCTAATTCCCACCAATCTTTCTGGAGCACGATTGAATGTTCGGCGCTTGTTTCATTTTACAAAATTTAAATGTTTTTCTTTCGTGTTCAAACACAATTAATATAAGATGATATACACAATAATGCTCTTCTGACCCAGCCTAAGTGTTATAATAGTCACAAATTACTTCAGTTTAGAGACTACGATAAAGGAGCGTGGCTGCTAATATTCAAAGTCCACACATCACAACGCACATTGGCTCAGGCGGTCAGGAAAATAAAAAAAACTTGATCAGTACTATACAAAGGTGAATAAGAAGACATAAACAGTTAGAATAAATTACTATGTTGCAATGAAACAACAGTAAACGAGTTGCTGCATTAACTATAATTTCCTTGAAGTTTTAATGGTTGGCTGTCGAAAGACACGCGTCCAGGGCACGAGCGTGAAACGCTTTTACTAGTCGAAGTTTGAGAATTGCTGACAGTTGGAGAAAGAAAGAAAAACTGCTTATTTTGAAAAAAGTAATACATGAGATGTATAACACACTGGATTTTAAAAATTTCTTACTGTGAGCCACAAGTTACATGTTTTTATTTCACAAAAAAAATACTTGAATGACAGAGTTTACAATGTCAGGGACGTTTAGGTATATCTCTTCGTTAGAATTAAATGTTCTTTCTAATCTTTCAAGAATATTCACCGTGCAGGTGTGAATAATGCATAGCGTATCAGGACTCACGCGGCAGGACTATTGTTGAAACTATATATATATATATATATATATATATATATATATATATATATATATATATATATATATATATATATATATACACATTAGAACAAGGTGAGTCCGTAGCGAATTTGAAAATTTATTTACCACAAGCGATAAATCACCTAAATCGTTTCTTAAATAAGGCTATTATAATAGTCATACTTGAATATAGCTACTTGTGGGCCTGAATAAGTTCAGAGACTTCTCGAGCAATTTCTTACATCAGAGCAAAGCTGCAATCAGCCAAAGCTAATGATTCTGAATGAATCTCACGCTATAGCAGCACCGTATAACCGTTCATTTAAAAAAAATATATGGAACATATTCGAACCAATTAGATTTCAAATTATTCCAAAAGACTTTCTTCAAAACAATTAGATTTTGAACACTTCCGAACGATTTTCTTCCAACCGCTTCAATTTGAAATATTTCCTTGAGATTATCTTTGAACTAATTCTATTAAAAAGATTTCCTCAAGACTTTCTTCCAACCAGTTTAAAATATTTCCTCAGAAGGTCAGTGTTTGAAGAGAAGCTCGTCATGCACTTGACAGGACGCATGCGGTTCCCTCAACACAGTCCAGCCACACACGGTGGCCTTGTACGGCTGTGCTGCAGCCACAGCCTCCCCCTCCACCCAGAAAGAAGAGTTAAAAATCCGTCGTCGACGCAGTGACTCCTCTACGCTCTCGTGGTTGTAAACGCACTGCGAGTGAAAAAAAGAAGACGAAAAAGTTTATTTCCAATAAAGATGATACAAAAAGCACATCATTGATAGTGAATAACTATCATCAATGCATGTTATTGCAGTAAATTATTTTACTAACCATGTATTGAAAAATGAATGCAAGAGAACCATTATCATCCATGAATGTTGTTCCAATAAATGATTTTATTTACTGTATACTGAAAAATGACTGCAATTGCTCTACACACAAACTTTAGAAGAAATAACATTAAGTGCACATTCAATTCAATATTTTAGATCATCTGATTTTGAAGCCCGATAATGACGAAACTTTTAAGGGATTTCAAAACAGACATTTCTAAAAGTATTTGGGTTCACTTCATCTTTCATACAAAAAGAGTTTTTATACAGTTTTCACGATTTATTTTCAGGAAGTATCTATTGAGCAATGCGTTTAAATCAGACATTTTTCGTGGATTCAATACGTACTGGCCAGGATAAAAAGCTACTC
Organism: Morinoia aosen; assembly: GCA_030386875.1. Taxonomy (NCBI): domain Eukaryota; kingdom Metazoa; phylum Arthropoda; class Malacostraca; order Amphipoda; family Talitridae; genus Morinoia; species Morinoia aosen. The sequence goes on along the minus strand of CM059564.1, from coordinate 43,592,277 downwards.
GTGGAATAACATTTCTTGATGGAATGAGGTTAAAATAGGCAAGCTGAAATGTAATTGGCAATCACTCCTCTATTAACATTCTACTCCTAATGAAAGATTGTTTTTCTTCTTGCAACTGACTTATCTTCTACATCATTGTGCAACCCTTACTTCCCTTTACGAATTGAGCATAACGCAGTTAGTATATTTTGCCTGAAGGCAAAAATACAGTTCTTACAATAGAACTTACGTAAGCCAATGAAAAACCTTAACCCTACTCCCTTGGAAACGCTAGAACTCATTTCTCTTTAACTTCTGAGCGCTAATGAAACGCCACTGTGAAATGAGCCTGTCTTTCAGCTCTAATTCAAAGAACTCAAAATTTAAAACTGATTTCATAATTTCTCATCAGGTTGGGATGTCAATTTGACTTAGGTAATCAGATCGATGTGGCGTCTTGGCTATGCGGTGCTAACACCAAACAATAGGAAAAAGAGTTAACGGTAACAGTACTTTTACCTCAGTGTAAATTATCATTAATTCTTTCTCGCCTGTCAGACAGTACTCATCATTTCTCGCCTGTCAGACAGCACTCATCATTTCTCGCCTGTCAGACAGCACTCATCATTTCTCGCCTGTCAGACAGCACTCATCATTTCTCGCCTGTCAGACGGCACTCATCATTTCTCGCCTGTCAGACGGCACTCATCATTTCTCGCCTGTCAGACGGCACTCACCATTTCTCGCCTGTCAGACAGTACTCACCATTTCTCGCCTGTCAGACAGCACTCACCATTTCTCGCCTGTCAGACAGTACTCACCATTTCTCGCCTGTCAGACAGCACTCACCATTTCTCGCCTGTCAGACAGCACTCACCATTTCTCGCCTGTCAGACAGTACTCAACATTTCTCGCCTGTCAGACAGTACTCATCATTTCTCGCCTGTCAGACAGTACTCACCATTTCTCGCCTGTCAGACAGTACTCACCATTTCTCGCCTGTCAGACAGCACTCACCATCAGACAGGGGGAACTCTACTTCTCATTGAGCTGGTACATCGCACATTCACTATTTTTGCTCATCTTATGAAGCTAAAAAAATATTGTTTTCAGTTGCTAATTGTATTCAGATATTTATTGTATTACATATTATATTCAGTTGTTTATTGTATTCAGCTCAGTTTCATGTTTTTTTATAGTTTTTATTGCCAAATTATTATCGTTTTCAGTGATGCAATAAAAAACGATGTAGTATGTAAATTAATTATGAGGTTTGTATGTGTGTCAAATCTTCATTGTTTCAGAGTCAGGGTCAAGAAAATTTCTCTTATTCACGTCAATAGATTAGTGTACTTTCTTCGATAGGAAATGTAAATTCCTACAAATACAAATTAAGACATTAATTTTTCTATTTCTACAACTCAATAACACAAAATTTCGTCAATTCTAAGGAGCATAGGATTTTTCAATCACTCTTGCTAAACAAATTGTATTAGTGGTACCAATTATATTAAGTCTGCTTTGTTTTTTCTTTTCATTTCTTATTTACGGCATACCAAACAAAGCTCAAATTTTTTGTTGGATCTAGAAAATAATCCAAACTTGTTCTCCAAGACATCCTCTATTTTCGTTATTGAAGCAAAAACTATTACTAGTATATACGTTTTCAAATAGTAGATTTACCCAACTTACTGATCAAAATAATGAACTCACATGTCTGCAAGCATTGCCACAGCATTTGGCTCGCAGGAAATGACAGAGTCGAGTCATGACTCTGTTGTGAGTGACAGGGTCATCATACGTGAACTGTCTTTTCTTTATGGCTTCAGCATGAGCGCAATGAATGGCCCATTCTGCATCTGACAGCTTTTCCCGATCCAGCTGCGACTCAAAAGTGGCTTCTAATTGTTCAAACTCAGCTCTCAGCTTGGCCATTTGGTCACTCTGCTTTTTGGCTGTAGATGGACTTTTGTTGCTGCACCATCTGAAAAAGAATAAAATTACTAAAGAATTTAATTGCTACACTTTTGTCTAAATAACATAACAAGGTTAAACTTCAAATCCCAAAGAACAACAAGCATAGGTAAGAAATAAAGAAAATCTTTATTTCCAGTATAATTGATACAAAAAATAGAAACATTGGTGTTATAACAGCTATGTCAATGACTGACCAATAGATTGTGAGAAAAGCAGGAAAATGTTCTTCCTTGCTAGAGTTACTCCAAGTGTGAAAAGTGCTGGTAATAAATAAGAAAGGCAGTGACACATTGACAAAGAATGCATTAGAGGACAGTCCCTACTTACATTGACGCAAAAGCTGACTGCTCCAAAAGGAGTTAGTATTGTCAAACGTATAATAAGAGGTGGTATATGATATTGCATGCATTTGAAACAAAATGACAACTACTTGAAATTTAGAAAAACAGCTTTGCGCGAGCATACATATCAACAAATGCCAAATAACTGGCTCTAAGAACATGCTTATCACACAGCAAATTTACAAAATTCCCCACCTGAATAATTCTGGAAAAGCATTCTCAAAAGTCAAAAACAAGATTGTTTCACTGATTTTCAGTAATTTTTAGCCTCTCTTTACCACAACAAAGGTGTTCAAAGAGAGGAAAGATGAAGGCCCCATTTAGTATGGAGTTAAGGGAATGCAGAATTTTTGCACAAGGTGCATAAAAACAGTTAGCTAAGAAAGAAGTTCATGAAACAACAATAATAATAAGAAAGTAGTAGGTACTGAAAAACAGGACAGCAGGGAAGCAAAAAAAGATGATCCATAACAAAACAAAAACCTATTCTATTTCAACAAAATGAAGGCAAACGCCTACCTAACCTTTAGCTAGGGACCTCACATAATCTCTTTGGGAGTACAGTCAAAAACAAGAGAGCTTTGTGATTCAAGGCTCACAACATTTACACATGTTAAACAAAAAATGAACATTTATACTAATGAGCCTATATGTCAATGCTGCTTCCTAAAAACAAAGGAGAAGCAACTAATCGATTTTCAAAATTTGCTGCCTGTATCATGGTAATTATATCAAAGTAAGCAACTTTTCTTCTGTGCACTTTTTGCGGTAAATGAGTATTTAACAAGGTTAGCGGTAGGTTTGGTTTCGTCTTTGATGACGAGCGCCCTGGAGGCAAGATGGCACTGCAGTGTTGCTGTCCGACACGCTCCTTGAATTACTTGTCGCTTCAAACACTAGAGTTGCGGTCAGTAATTTACCACTATAACTCGTTAAATACTCAATTGCCCTGAAAAGTGTATTGATGAAAAGTTGTTGATTTCGATGTAATTGATATGTTTTAGGTAAAAAAGTTTCAAAAATCGATTAGTTGCATCTCCTTCACATTAACCAAAATAAAACAGCCAACAATGCTTAACATCTCTTAAGATTGCTATTGAAACATTTCGACAAGGAGCAAAATATGTCTGTCAAGAAATATTCAATTTTAATTCCTGAATTCAACATTGTGCTCAGCTAATACTTTCCATGAAGCAGAGACCTTGCTGGGGCACAGCAGTGAGCAACGTGAGCACTTGCTGGCCTCACAAGGTGATGAAGCACGACCAGCACCATGGCATGTCTGAAGCTGTAGTTGTGACTACAAATTCTGAGAAAAAACAATTCATAAAACAATTGACAACTCAAAATAAAAAAATTTAGTACATTTTGTCCTCACAAAAACATAAATTCAAAATAACTAAACGTTGAGGAGTAATGCCAGTCTATATCAGCAAAAAAAATGAAGCTGAATATAAAGAAATATTTAAAGTTGAATGGCAAAATATAAGAAGAAATATAGTACTACAACTGTTACTGCCATCACTCAACAGTACCCATATAAAATTTGGTAAAGGTAAGAGATCATCAATAACATGGTGAAATCATTCTCACATACATTTATAAAATCATAGCATCATGAGTACACAGTACCTAGTTCTATTACTTTGTTTTTTAGTTGTAGTCAACTGAATATATTTGCAATCCTCTTATTTATGTATGATGTTAAGCTGTGCCAAACAAATTCAGTGAGATTAATATCAACATTTTTAGTGGTCGATGACGCTCAAGTACTTTGACTTATATGCCTCAAGGCAACAGAAAAGAGATTTTAGATCAAAATCCTTGACACTAATTCTTATCAGTCCTTGTGGTAGCTGTGTTTGTTGCCTTTCATGATAAGGAAACTTCAGGATGAAGTGTTCTACCATACCTTGCATGCAACACATGCCGTTTTACAAAATGACCTTGCTGTTGGGCTAACTTTTGCAGATTTTAATTCACTCATACATATCAAATGCTTAGTTTTTTATAATTTCAGTTTTGAGCTGAGCAGATAAAAAGACAACAACAAATTGTCCACTAGTGTGAGGTCTTGAAAACTTTAAGAAATAAGTAAGTTTGAGAGCATATATATTCAGTATGCAAAGAAAAACTTCAAGCAGAGTAGAAATTTGGGTCAATATTGAGTTTTGGTGATGTGGGGAAACTAAGCATTCCGTTTCTAACTATCACTTAAGAAGCCCATTTAAAAATGTTTTACATGAATGAAATTTTTCCCGCTGATGCTTAATTTTTGAGTTAGAGCGGTAAATTAGCGCACCAAAAGAAGCGGGCGCACCAAGAAGAATTTAATTAATAACGGAAGCTCACCCCCTATTACAAATGTAAAGAGGTTTAGTCGTGAGGGGGAGGCACAGTTCTTTTCGTGAAAATTATAAATAAAGCTTCTAGCCAACCCATTAGGGTGACGACCGCAATCTTGGAGCCGGCCGATGTAAACAAGCTTGCGGTCGTCACCCTAATGGGTCGGTTTTAAGCTTTATTTATAATTTTCACTAAAAGAACTGTGTCTCCCCCTCAAGACCCAACTTCGTTACGTTTGTAATAGGGGTTAGCTTCCGTTATTAATTAAATTCCGTATGGCGCGCTTGCTTCCTTGGCACCTGAAAGCCAACTTCAAAGTTTAATAATTCGAAAATAACGCATCAGCGGAAAAAATGTCATTCCTGTAAAATGTTCTTAAATGGGCTTCTTAGGTGATTATGTAAAACAGAATGCTTAATTTCCCCACATCACCTAAACTCAATATTGACTGAAATTTGAAAATAAAAGGCTTAATCAAGATTTAGTGAATTCAATAATGAATAAAGTTCAAAAATTATTTTATGGTAGGCCTAGGCCTAATTTGAATTACAAACAATATGTTGGTTTGAAAAAATGGGTTTTCCCAAAATTAATTTTTTACATATGAGTGATATGACTTATAGTTCTATGATTTTAGGCCTAACATAATATATACAGCTTAGGGCTAACTTCAAAAATGTTCTGCTAATAAAACCAACAACCAGCACATGGCCATGTAAGGCGGCGGCCTGTAGCAACATTATTGTTTTTTTAAAGAACAATTAATATACAAAAAAGATAACTTTAGAAAGACATAGAATATATGAGCTTAAACTAAATCATAACTATCATCAGAAACATTGTTCTCATCCTCATGATTACATCTTTTATACCCTTCCATGTAGGAATCATAGACAATAAAAAAAACTTGAGGCATGCTCAATTGTAGAAAAGTTGAATTTTTAAACAGAGTAAACAAAGTGAAAGGCATATAAAACCTTAATAAGCAAGTTTATATGAAACTTAATGGTGTATATTCTACTACATCTGGAGGGATACAAAAGGGGGTGTTAATCAGCACCAATTATTTAGCCTAGTCAAGATCTTCAGTGGACTGAAGGCTTTTCAGATAAGTTACTGCACCTGCTTAGCCATTATCATACTTGAACTTGAACTTGAAATTGAGGGCCGACAGCGTCGGGGCCTTCGTAACGGCCTACAATTCCCTCCACAGTTATCACACAAAGAGTTCAGCGCCTGGTACCAGACTTGTCCACTAAACTACTCAGGATTTACCAATCCTTGTCACAAGCTGCCATTGGATGGCGTCACTGGGATAGCCAGTGCGTCAAAACACCATCCCCAGGCATATTGGGTCATTACTGACCATTCTACCTGACTGGCTCATTCCAGTCACTGTCTCTTACTCCAGGCACGCACAAGAAACAATTTCATAGCTTCAATGAGGTCAATGTGAAGTTTAATGCAATCACGGAAATTGATAATTATATTCCAAACAATCACTAAAGGAACCCATTTAAGAATGTTTTTCATGAACGACATTCTGCTCGCTGATGCGTTATTTTCGAATTATTGAACTTTGAAGTTGGCCGTCGCGCGCCCAAGGAAGCAAGCGTAATTTAATTAAAAACGGAAGCTAACCCCCTATTACAAATGTAAAGAGGTTTGGTCGTGAGGGGTAGCCTCAGTTCTTTTAGTGAAAAGTATAAATAAAGCTTCTAAACCACCCATTAGGGTGACGACCGCAATCTTGTTTACATCGGGTCTAACATGGCGACCACCATGGGCGCCGCCATCTTGGACCCGATGTCAACAAGATTGCGGTCGTCACCCTGATGGGTGGGTTAGAAGCTTTATTTATAATTTTCACTAGAAGAACTGTGCCTCCCCCTCACGACCCAACCTCTTTACGTTTGTAATAGCTTCCGTTATTAATTAAATTCCGTTTCACACGCTCGCTTCCTTTGGCGCCAAGACCAACTTCAAAGTTCAATTATTCGAAAATAATGCATCAGCGAGCAGAATGTCATTCCTGTAAAACGTTCTTAAATGGGTTCCTATAGTGATTCCTAAGATCGGAATTCTTATTTTCCGTGATTGCATTAAACTTCACATTGACCTTCAATGATACTCAAATTGCACTCCTGATCCAATCCAGCAAGACAGCTCATACCGCAATCATCTTCAGCACATCTGGCATACCACTCATTCTCTCCATACTGCTCAAGCACCACATTCATAAAACTTTCTCTCTCTTGCTCATACTTACTACATTCCAGCACAAAATGCTCAATTGTTTCCTCCACTCCACTAATACACTGCCGACATAATCTGTTATTATTCTCATTCCACCTCCATGTACGTCTGTTCACACTCAATGACTTACATCTCACAGCAAACAAGAGTTGACTTCCAAAACTACCATCATAGAACATCTCAAACTTAGGTGCTTCTTTTTTCATATACCAGTCAAGTGTAGGCTTCCGCACCATGCTAAGCCTCCACTTATTCAATCCATACTCTTTTGTTTTCCTCTCAATCTCTTTCTTCCACCTCTTGCAGTCCCACTCAGGCCCTACACCTCCAGGATTTATTAAACTCCAGTCATCCACAGGTCTCCCAATTCTAACATGAATAATCTTTTGCATACTAAGCTTCCTTGCATGCCCCCAACACACTTTCTCTCAATAACTTACACTCAGATTCCATTCAAAACACTCAGATTCATAGTCTACCATGGCCATGAACTTGAACTTGAACTTGAAATTGAGGGCCGACAGCGTCGGGGCCTTTGTAACGGCCTACAATTCCCTCCACAGTTATCACACAAAGAGTTCAGCGCCTGGTACCAGACTTGTCCACTAAACTACTCAGGATTTACCAATCCTTGTCACAAGCTGCCATTGGATGGCGTCACTGGGATAGCCAGTGCGTCAGAACACCATCCCCAGGCATATTGGGTCATTACTGACCATTCTACCTGACTGGCTCATTCCAGTCACTGTCTCTTACTCCAGGCACGCACAAGAAACAATTTCATAGCTTCAATGATACTCAAATTGCACTCCTGATCCAATCCAGCAAGACAGCTTATACCGCAATCATCTTCAGCACATCTGGCATACCACTCATTCTCTCCATACTGCTCAAGCACCACATTCATAAAACTTTCTCTCTCTTGCTCATACTTACTACATTCCAGCACAAAATGCTCAATTGTTTCCTCCACTCCACTAATACACTGCCGACATAATCTGTTATTATTCTCATTCCACCTCCATGTACGTCTGTTCACACTCAATGACTTACATCTCACAGCAAACAAGAGTTGACTTCCAAAACTACCATCATAGAACATCTCAAACTTAGGTGCTTCTTTTTTCATATACCAGTCAAGTGTAGGCTTCCGCACCATGCTAAGCCTCCACTTATTCAATCCATACTCTTTTGTTTTCCTCTCAATCTCTTTCTTCCACCTCTTGCAGTCCCACTCAGGCCCTACACCTCCAGGATTTATTAAACTCCAGTCATCCACAGGTCTCCCAATTCTAACATGAATAATCTTTTGCATACTAAGCTTCCTTGCATGCCCCCAACACACTTTCTCCCAATAGCTTACACTCAGATTCCATTCAAAAATTCGCTTTACCCATCTGCTATTCTGCATTCTTTCAATTCTCACCTTATAATTCAGCACCGCCTTCATCATTCTTTCTGAAAATAGGCTCCACCCAAGGTCACCTCTAATGGCTTCTGTAGCTGTCCATTTTGGAGCACCCAATGCTAACCGTCCTACCTTATTTTGTATTACATCCAGCTTTTCAAGATCACTTCCATTCCAGGCAAGAGCACTCATACCATACATGACACTAGGTACAGCAACATACTTCCACATTCCTCTCACACATTCATACTTGTTTGCTCTGTATCTGGCCACGCTACTTAATCGTCCACTCCACTGCATAGCTTTTGCCACTTTCTCACCCTTAGTTCTAGTGCATCCATCTTCACTTATCATACAACCTAGATATTTGTATTCTTTTGTTCTACCTATTCTGATTTCTCCAATATTCCACAGTCTGTCTCTATCAGTCTCATCACTATTTATAACCATAACCTTGCTTTTGTCGGCACCGAAGTTCATCTTGAAATCTGTACTATATCCGTTCACAATGTCAAGCATCCTTTGCAGTTCATGTCCACATCCACTAACCACAACCACATCATCAGCATACAACAAACAGCTCAGTCTCTCATTACCAACTTTCAGTCCTAAGCCACTCCTTCTCAGTCGAACTGCTAATTCTTCTGTGTACAATCCAAACAACAGGGGAGACAGAGTACAGCCCTGTCTCACTCCTCTAACACTCCTCACTTGCCCCGTTTCCAAATTTCCTAACCTGTATATAGCGCTTGTGTTCTCATACAGACTTTGTACAATTTTTACTATTTTTCTGCTAAACCCAACTTTTCTCAGAACTTCAAGGAGCCTAACCCGATCCACTCTGTCATACGCTTTTTCAATATCCAGGAATGCTAAATACACCTTCTTATCATCCTTCCTCATTCGCTCAATTATTTCACTCACTACAAACAGATTATCTTCCCCACGTCTATCCTGCCTAAAACCATTCTGTTCTTCACCTAGGACTCCTAATTCCTCAACTAAATTTTTCATTCTCTCATTCAAAATACCACAAAATATCTTACATACAGTGTCACCCAGTGCAATTGGTCTGTAATTTTTAAGTTCTTTCATACTCTTATGTCCACCCTTATGCAACAGAACTACATTACACTTGTTCCAGTCATCCGGTACTCTTTCACTCTTCCATATCTCATCAAATAAACATTTCAACATACTGACCACACTCTCTCCTCCAAATTTATAGAACTCATATGGGATCTTATCAGGGCCACATGCCTTTCCATTTTTCACTTTCTTCAAAAAACTTACAATCTCTTCACAAGTGATTTCGTCTTCCATTTGCAGTTCACGTTCATCAATCAGAAAATTTATGGGTGCATTATCTGTCACCTGCTCATTCATTCCACCAATGTCCTCCCAGTATTCTTCAACTGCTTTCACCAGTTGCATCCTATCTTGCACACTGCAACCATTAACTACTAATTCATCAACTTGAACTTCACTACTTCTATCATTACCTTGTATAAACTTATACCAATCTTTTATTCCATCCGGACCTTTCTTTCTTAGATTTTCAACTTGGTGTCTCTCCTCTTTAACTCTAGCCTCATTAATCATTCTCCTTACTTTTTTCTGCTGGTCCTTGTACTCATTCCATGCACTCTGCCATTCATCCTCAGTAATTCTGTTTCTTTCATACATTTTCCTCATACTGCGTTGTTTCTTATTTAAAGTCTTTCTTCTCATTCGTTCTTCCTTTATCTCACTTGTAAACCACCTGGCATTCCCTGTCCCTTTCCTACATTTTATTCTACCAATCTTTTGCTCTGCCACATCATACAAGGTTCTTGCAATCTCACCATTTAGGTCATTTACATTTCCACACCTGTTCCAGTTATACCTACTCAATTCATTCTTAAATTCTTCCCAGTTTGCCTTTTTTATCTGCCAACTTTCTTTCACACTACTGACCTTTTGCATTGACTCCTTTCTACCCCAGTTATATTCAAGCACAAGCATTTTATGGTCACTATCAATATCAAAATCATCTTCATCTACAAACATTTCATTGACACACTCTCTTGCTCTACTATTCACAATCATATAGTCAATTGCAGTTTTCCATTCCCTGCTTTGCCATGTATGCAAGCCATTTCCTATTGTTACATTCAGGTTTTCAAGTTCATTCTCATCACAAAAATCTATCAATTTTTGTCCATTTGCATTCACCGGCTCACCAAGTATACCAACATGGCCATTCATGTCACCCATCACAATCAGAGGGCACCTGCAGTGTTCTCGTACAATCCTTGTTAATATTTCATACTTTTTTACATTCTCTTCATGAGCTAAAATCCCATCAGTTGTCATATAACATACAATCACAACAATACATTCTCTGGCATGCATTCTTTCACACTTAATCGCTAACAAATCTTCACTTTCAGGTTCATTTCCAACAGGAAGTTCCTCTAATTTCCAATTTAGAGCATTCTTTACAATCAAACCAACTCCACCACCTCTTTTTTGCCAATTTACACGCCCTTTTCCTATCATATGATACTTATTCTCCTTACATGTTAAACTGACTCTATCACGCATTTGGGTCTCTACTACACCAACACAATCCAATTTTCCATTCTCAAATTCTACTACGAGGTCATCTAACTTTCCTGCATTCCATCCACGCACATTTATACTTCCAAACCTTACAACACAATTGGACAATTCCAGACATTCCTCACTTTTGCTCTGACGGATTTTCATTCATCCAGTTCCAGCTTCCATTATGACATGAGTAGCCCTGATCCACCGGATATATTTCTTGGAGAGTTTCATCTCACCTTCTTTTGTAAGATGGACTCCATCTCCAAGAAAACACCCATCCTGGATCACGCTATCCATGTCAAGGAAGCTGGAACCCAGCTCACGCTTTCTCACACTCTCAGCTCTCATACTCATAATCCTTTCATGCAACTCTCTATTCACCTCCTTTCGCACCCTTTCATACTCCTCATCACACGCAGGCCTTCTTAGGAGGCTAGTCACTGCCACTCTAACATTCTTCTTCCGCGCCCTATCAACAACTTTCATAATTGCATTCACCGTACGTTCTCTCCCACATTCAAGCAACCCATTGCCACCTCCTTGCAGTACAACCATTCCTTCATCCATTCCATCTATCACTTTCTCAGCATGCCTACAAATCTCCTCCACTCCTTTCCCTCTCATGCTCATACATCCACTACTGTCACTCATACATACGAACCTATCAACATTCTTCACCATGCTATCTCCACATATTCTAATCATAGGTCTTACTCTCCCTTTCATGCTACTCTTTCGCTCACTTCTTTCACTCAGATCATTCTTTCCATTCATCTTTCTTTCATTCGCTTCCACTACAGGCTCCTGCACCTCATGTGGCACCACAACAGGTGGCTCATTCACTCTCTTTCCATTTTTACCTCTTTCATCATGCTCATTCATCCTTCTACTCTCATCTGTCACATTTGCACCATCATTTACTTCATTCACACTCCTTGCACCATCATTTGCATTATCATCCACTTCATTTGCACTCCTTGCACCACCATTTACCTCTTCATTCACTGCATTTGCACCATTCTCATTCTTTCCTTCGTTCAGCTTCCTTTCATCCTTCAAGTCAGCCTCTAAAGCAACCATCAAAATTGTCAATCTCTCAACCTCCTCTTTCAACTTCTTACTCTCATCATTCAAACATTTCCAGCACGTAAACACAAGATCACTCAACTTTCTCCGACTCATTTCTCTCAAACCTTTGCATGCATCTATATCTATCCACTCTTTACAAGTCATGCACTCAATCTCCTCATCCATTCCACTTGCACCTCCCTTCCTACGACCAGTCCTATTTCTTGCCATCCTCAAACACAGACTTCTCTCTCAGTACAAATTTCACAGGCAGAAGAAGTCTTCACTCACCAAATCTACTGAAAATCAAGTTATCAAACCAAAAGAAACAAAAACGTTTCCTACTACTCTCACAGTCACTCTCTACAATGTCACACACTATACTCTTTATATGCAAAGAAAGCTTACCAGTCAAAACACCTCAGTCAAAAATTGCAAGTCACCACACCAAAGTCCAATGCTCAGTCTCAACTCTCACGCAGCAAAAAAAACTACTCTCACGAGCACTCCATACAAAGTCACACACTGTACTCACGTGAATATACAAACTATACCAGTTATTCAGCAACTTCACTTTAATTCACCACAATTTTCGTCGGAGAATTGGACGCACGTGCACACCGTATCGTACCCGTCGGAACTTGAACTTGAACTTGAAATTGAGGGCCGACAGCGTCGGGGCCTTTGTAACGGCCTACAATTCCCTCCACAGTTATCACACAAAGAGTTCAGCGCCTGGTACCAGACTTGTCCACTAAACTACTCAGGATTTACCAATCCTCGTCACAAGCTGCCATTGGATGGCGTCACTGGGATAGCCAGTGCGTCAAAACACCATCCCCAGGCATATTGGGTCATTACTGACCATTCTACCTGACTGGCTCATTCCAGTCACTGTCTCTTACTCCAGGCACGCACAAGAAACAATTTCATAGCTTCGATGATACTCAAATTGCACTCCTGATCCAATCCAGCAAGACAGCTCATACCGCAATCATCTTCAGCACATCTGGCATTCCACTCATTCTCTCCATACTGCTCAGACACCACATTCATAAAACTCTCTCTCTCTTGCTCATACTTACTACATTCCAGCACTAAATGCTCAATTGTTTCCTCTACTCCACTATTACACTGCTGACATAATCTGTTATTATTCTCATTCCATCTCCATGTACGTCTGTTCACACTCAATGACTTACATCTCACAGCAAACAAGAGTTGACTTCCAAAACTACCATCATAGAACAGCTCAAACTTAGGTGCTTTCTTTTTCATATACCAGTTAAGTGTAGGCTTGCGCATCATGCTAAGCTTCCACTTATTCAATCCATACTCTTTTGTTCGTCTCTCAATCTCTTTCTTCCACCTCTTGCAGTCCCACTCAGGCCCTACACCTCCTACATTTATTAAACTCCAGTCATCCACAGGTCTCCCAATTCTAACATGAATAATCTTTTGCATACTGAGTTTCCTTGCATGCCCCCAACATACTTTCTCCCAATAGCTTACACTCAGATTCCATTCAAAGATTCGCCTTACCCACCTGCTATTCTGCATTCTTTCAATTCTCACCTTATAATTCAGCACAGCTTTCATCATTCTTTCTGAAAACAGGCTCCACCCTAGGTCACCTCTAATGGCTTCTGTAGCTGTCCATTTCGGAGCACCCAATGCTACACGTCCTACCTTATTTTGTATCACATCCAGCTTTTCAAGATCACTTCCATTCCAGGCAAGAGCACTCATACCATACATGACACTAGGTACAGCAACATACTTCCACATTCCTCTCACACATTCGTACTTGTTTGCTCTGTATCTGGCCACACTACCTAACCGTCCACTCCACTGCATTGCTTTAGCCACTTTCTCACCTTTAGTTCTAGTACATCCATCTTCACTCATCATACAACCTAGATATTTGTATTCTTTTGTTCTACCTATTCTGATTTCTCCAATATTCCACAGTCTGTCTCTATCAGTCTCATCACTATTTATAACCATGACCTTACTTTTATCGGCACCAAAGTTCATCTTGAAATCTGTACTATATCCATTCACAATGTCAAGCATCCTTTGTAGTTCATGACCACATTCACTAACCACAACCACATCATCAGCATACAACAAACAGCTCAGTCTCTCATTACCAACTTTCAGTCCTAAACCACTCCCTCTCAGTCGAACTGCTAATTCTTCTGTGTACAATCCAAACAACAGGGGGGACAGAGTACAGCCCTGTCTCACTCCTCTAACACTCCTCACTTGCCCTGTTTCCAAATTTCCTAACCTGTAGATAGCACTTGTGTTCTCATACAGACTCTGTACAATGTTCACTATTTTTCTGCTAAAACCAACTTTTCTCAAAATTTCAAACAGCCTAACCCGATCCACTCTGTCATACGCCTTTTCAATATCCAGGAATGCTAAATATACCTTCTTGTTATCCTTCTTCATTCGCTCAATTATTTCACTCACTACAAACAGATTATCCTCCCCCCGTCTATCTTGCCTAAAACCATTCTGTTCTTCTCCCAGGACTCCTAATTCCTCAACTAAATTTTTCATTCTCTCATTCAAAATACCACAAAAGATCTTACATACGGTGTCAGTCAGTGCAATTGGTCTGTAATTTTTAAGTTCTTTCATACTCTTATGTCCACCCTTATGCAACAGAACTACATTACACTTGTTCCAGTCATCCGGTACTCTTTCACTCTTCCATATCTCATCAAATAAACATTTCAACATACTGACTACACTCTCTCCTCCACATTTATAGAACTCATATGGTATCTTATCAGGGCCACATGCCTTTCCATTTTTCACTTTCTTCAAAAAACTTACAATCTCTTCACAAGTGATTTCGTCTTCCATTTGCAATTCATGTTCATCTATCAGAAAATTTATTGGTTCATCATCTGTAACCTGCTCATTCATTCCACCAATGTCCTCCCAGTATTCTTCAACTGCTTTCACCATTTGCATCCTATCTTGTACACTGCAACCATTGACTACTAATTCATCAACTTGAACTTCACTACCTCTATCATTACCTTGTATAAACCTATACCAATCTTTTATTCCATCTAGACCTTTCTTTCTTAGATTTTCAACTTGGTGTCTCTCTTCTTTAACCCTAGCCTCATTGATCATTCTCTTTACTTTCTTCTGCTGGTCCTTGTACTCATTCCATACACTCTGCCATTCATCCTCAGTAATTCTGCGTCTTTCATACATTTTCCTCATACTGCGTTGTTTTTTATTTAAAGTCTTCCTTCTCGTTCGTTCTTCCTTTATCTCACTCGTAAACCACCTAGCATTCCCTGTACTTTTCCTGCATTTCATTCTACCGATCTTTTGCTCTGCCACATCATACAAGGTTCTTGCAATCTCCTTATTTAGGTCATTTACATTTCCACACCTGTTCCAGTTACATCTACTCAATTCATTTCTAAATTCTTCCCAGTTTGCCATTTTAATACGCCAATTTTCTCTTACTCTGCTGGCCTTCTGCATCGGCTCCTTTCCACCCCAATTATATTCTAGTACAAGCATTTTATGGTCACTATCAATATCAAAATCATCTTCATCTACAAACATTTCTTTGACACACTCTCTTGCTCTACTATTCACTATCATATAGTCAATTGCAGTTTTACATTCCCTGCTTTGCCATGTATGCAAGCCATTTCCTATTGTTACATTTAGGTTCTCAAGTTCATTCTCATCACAGAAATCAATCAATTTTTGTCCATTTGCATTCACAGGCTCACCCAGTATACCAACATGGCCATTCATATCACCCATTAAAATCAGAGGGCATCTGCAATGCTCTTGCACAATTCTTGTTAATATTTCATACTTTTTTACATTCTCTTGATGAGCTAAAATACCATCAGTTGTCATATAGCATACAACCACAATAACACATTCTCTGGCATGCATTCTTTCACACTTTATTACTAACAGATCTTCACTCTCAGGTTCATTTCCAACAGGAATTTCTTCTAATTTCCAATTTAGAGCATTTTTTACAATGAGACCAACTCCACCACCTCTTTTTTGCCAACTTACACGCCCTTTTCCAATCATGTAGTACTTACTCTCCTTACACTTTAAACTGACTCTATCACGCATTTGGGTCTCTACTACACCAACACAATCCAAATCTCCATTCTCAAATTCTGCTACAAGGTCATTTAACTTTCCTGCATTCCATCCACGCACATTTATACATCCAAACCTTACAACACTATTGGACAATTCACAACATTTTTCATTTTTGCTCTGACAGCTTTCCATTCATCCAGTTCCACCTTCCATTACAATATGAGTACACCCAATCCACTGGATGTATCTCCTGGAGAGTTTCATCTCACCTTCTTGAGTAAGGTGGACTCCATCTCCACGAAAACACCCACTCTGGATCAGGTTATCCATATCAAGGAAGCTGGAACCCATTTCACGCTTTCTCATACTCTCAGCTTTCATACTCATGATCCTTTTATGCACTTCCCTATTCACCTCCTTTCGCACCCTTTCATACTCCTCACCACATGCAGGCCTTCTCAGCAGACTGGTCACAGCCACTCTTACATTCTTCTTTCGCGCCCTTTCAACAACATTCATAATTGCATTCACCGTGCGCTCTCTCCCACATTCAAGCAATCCATTGCCACCTCCTTGCAGTACAACCATCCCTTCATCCATTCCATCTATCACTTCTTCAGCATGCTTACAAATCTCATTCACTCCCTTTCCTCTCATGCTCGTACATCCACTACGGTCAGTCATACTCACAAACCTATCCACATTCTTCACCATGCTGTCACCACATATTCTAATCGTAGGTCTCACTCTCCCTTTCATACTACTCTTTCGTTCAACTCTTCCACTCACATCACTCTTTCCATCCATCTTCCTTACATTCACTTCCACTACAGGCGCCTGCACCTCATGTGGCATATCAACAGGTTGCTCCTTCACTCTCTTCCCATTCGTACTTCTTTCATCATGCTCATTCATCCTTCTACTCTCATCTGGCACATTTGCACCACCATTCACTTCATTTATTGCATTCACACTCCTTGCACCATCATCCACTTCATTTGCACTCCTTGCACCATCATCCACTTCATTTGCACTCCTTGCACCATCATCCACTTCATTTGTACTCCTAGCACCACCACCATTTACCTCTTCATTCACTGCATTTGCACCATTCTCATTCTTTCCTTCATTCAACTTCCTTTCATCCTTCAAATCAGCCTCTAAAGCAACCATCAGAATTGTCAATCTCTCAACCTCCTCTTCCAACTTCTTTCTCTCGTCATTCAAACATTTCCAGCACGTAAACACAAGATCATTCAACTTCCTTCGACTCATCTCTCTCAAACCTTTGCATGCATCTATATCTACCCACTCTTTACAAGTCATGCACTCAATCTCCTCATCCATTCCACTTGCACCTCCCTTCCTACGACCAGTCCTATTTCTTGCCATCCTCAGACACAGACTTCTATCTCAGTACAAATTTCACAGGCAGAAGGAGTCTTCACTCACCAAATCTACTGAAAATCAAGTTATCAAAAAAAAAAGAAACAAAAACGTTTCCTACTACTCACAGTCACTCTCTACAATGTCAAACACTATACTCTTTATATGCAAAGAAAGCTTAACTACCAGTCAAAACACCTCAGTCAAAAATTGCAAGTCACCACACCAAAGTCCAATGCTCAGTCTCAACTCTCACGCAACAAAAAAACTACTCTCACGAGCACTCCATACAAAGTCACACACTTTACTCACGTGAATATACAAACTATACCAGTTTTTAGCAACTTCACTTTAATTCACCACAATATTCGTCGGAGGACCCAGAAACACGTGCACACCGCTCGGAAGTTGTACGGAGCATCCACTCTGTCATACCATAATCTAGCTTTACTCTCGGAGTCGAGAATCTGTCTCGAGAATTTAGGAGCCCATAAACGGAAAAAGATAGGGGTTTCTGCACACGCCCTCATTTCTCTACTGCCCTCATTCCACCAACCACTCAAGGCAATAAAGAAACGAAGAAATCTCCGCATACCTTAGAGCAACATTCGTTTCATTGAAAGACTTTGAACCTTCAGTATTTTTTCTTATCATTTTCATTTATACTACCATTCCATTTTCGAAACTACAAATTGAGACAAAGCTTTTTTTTCGCTACCTTAGCCTAGCCCTAGTCAAGAAAATTGATAAATCCCAGTAGAATTCTAATTGTTCATATCATATGCACACAAACTAATATTTGTAAAGCTGTTTCATTTGGAGATAAACTTCAACTAAACTAGGTTTCATTGTTCCATTATACATTTACATCAGCTGCTCCTACGATTACAGGCGTGACGTCAATTTACGTCATGCTAGAGTACGTCACTCACTCAGGCGTAATGTTCAATGACGTCATCAGCTACCGGATCTAAATTGATGGAAACACCAATTCAAACCACTTTTTTTTCTCTCATTACATTTAGTCTGTGATCAGGCTTATGATGTTAGTGTGGTTTATCAAATGGGTTTTTTCTTATGTAATAAAATTTGATGATGTTTATATACATAATATGGTGCGGTGTCTTTATTTTGGATAAATTAAATCAATGTATAAAATAACATGAATTTACGAATAAAAACATTTTTTACCATACATGATGCTAGAACACAAAGCAATATTAGCCACTATGAGTCACTTAAATCTTAGGGTAAATTCGCATAGTTGTAGGGTGAATCATGTCGTTTAGGTTCGACAGGAAGTAGTTTAGATACATTACAGGAGTCAACTCGTTTCAAGTCGTTTGGTCGACGTAGTAGTGGTGTTTGAGGTTCAGTGTGCGTTCGTTCTGGACTAAAGTCAAAATGTATTACAAATTCATCTCTTTTCTAGTTTTTGTTGGCTGTATAAGCTACGGTAAGTATTTTAGAGAAATTTTCCTTTAATTATATGCTAATTTTTATAGATTGCAAAAATTTCATTGCTGTTACGGTTCATGGAAAATATTAATATTAGTCACCATTTCCGGAGGGGAGACAGTGAGCTTTGCAATTTTTGCTCTTTTCATATGTTAAATGCAATGGTTTAAATGAGGAAAGTATTATTTTGTAAGAAATATCAAATTTGTCACATATTCTTTAGATATGCTAGGTATAATTGTTTTCAATGCAATAAATGAAAATAGGACTGTAATATTCCTTGAGCAAATGCATAATTTCTGACAATACACAAGAAATGCTTTAATGATTGGTCAAGAACAAGAAAAGTGCTCTATTTTTAATACAACTTTGAAAAACAGAACAATTTTGCTCTAGGTATTTTTTTAGGATGGTGCAACTCCTTGGAGATGCCAGGCACAGCAACTGCTTTATAACCATGAAATATAGTATGCTAATATGTACCATAAATCCAGGTGGCCTAATTGTAGACTCATGCTAGCTCCCTAAATTTATTTATTAAGTGACCAGAGAAGAATGTTGAGCTGCTAAATTATGCCTGGACATGAGAAATATTTAAAAATGCCAATAGAGTATTATGTCATATTATAGTAATAATATTAATTTTTGGACCAATTTCAGTGACTGGCTGCTAAGTTTGGTAAACGATTTCATTAGGTTTTGTCTTATAATACAGAATTAACATTCTGTTATTAGCAAGAAAGAATATTACAGGGTTGTTATACCCTGACACAAAGAAGAATTTTGGTCAATGTGAAGTTTAATGCAATCACGGAAAATAAGAATTCCGATCTTAGGAATCACTATAGGAACCCATTTAAGAACGTTTTACAAGAATGACATTCTGCTCGCTGATGCGTTATTTTTGAAGAATTGAACTTTGAAGTTGGCCTTGGCGCCAAAGGAAGCGAGCGCGTGAAACGGAATTTAATTAATAACGGAAGCCATTACCAACCTAAAGAGGTTGGGTCGTGAGGGGGAGGCACAGTTCTTCTAGTGAAAATTATAAATAAAGCTTCTAACCCACCCATTAGGGTGACGACCGCAATCTGTTGACATCGGGTCCAAGATGGCGGCGCCCATGGTGGTCGCCATGTTAGACCCGATGTAAACAAGATTGCGGTCGTCACCCTAATGGGTGGTTTAGAAGCTTTATTTATACTTTTCACTAAAACTACTGTGGCTACCCCTCACGACCCAACCTCTTTACGTTTGTAATAGGGGTTTAGCTTCCGTTTTTAATTAAATTACGCTCGCTTCCTTGGGCGCGACGGCCAACTTCAAAGTTCAATAATTCGAAAATAACGCATCAGCGAGCAGAATGTCGTTCATGAAAAACGTTCTTAAATGGGTTCCTTTAGTGATTGTTTGGAATATAATTATCAATTTCCGTGATTGCATTAAACTTCACATTGACCAGAATTTTAATTAGATGTCGGAGTTTATTTAAATTAGCCTGTATTAAATTTGTGTCCATACAACTATCTATTTGCTTGTTTCTATTAAGGGGAGGGTCCCCCATACAATTTTTTTTTTATTATTGAACCTAGAGCAATGAAATTAGGTATACTGATAGCAAATGCAATTGGAATTGTTTGTCTTCTATGAAAATACGCGATTTTCTTCAAAGAAAATGGAACAAGTCTCGCTAAGCATCGAAGCCGCTCAGCGAGAATGAAAATATCGATTATAACTGAAATTTGATGCTGATTCCGAATCTGCAATTTGTTTTGACCGCTTTAGATTTTTTCGATTTTTTGTGATTTTTTTAATTTTAAATTTTTATACATTTTTAATGTTTTTTTTTGGCCTGCACCACCTCATGATCCGAACTCTGCCATTCTCGACCCAACCTGGTCAGACTTGGCATACTTTGGCTTGCACCACCTCATGATCCAAACTCTGTCATTCTCGACCCAACATGGTCGGACTTGGCATACTTTGGCCTGCACCACCTCATGATCCGAACTCTGCCATTCTCGACCCAACATGGTCAGACCATGCCTTGAAGACCTGAGTAGTGATGTACCGATACCATTTTTTTGGCCGATACCGATACCGATACCGATACCCATTTTTTGGCCGATACCGATACCGATACTCCGATACTTGAAAATACCGATACTTTGACCGATACTACTACCAATACCGATACTTTTACAATCATCTAACCTAATAATACCCGTTGTATGTTTGTTTATGTATTAGTTCGGTGTCCGCTTCTTAAGAAACATAGGATGTCCGAGTTTACGGTATCACGGAGACCGAATTCCTCAGTGTAACATTGAAAGATCGTCTGTACATGCAATGATATGTTTGAAATTTTATCAGGATAGGTTAGTAGTATTGGATAGGTTGTTGTGATCGCCGTAATTTGCGCATTTTCCTAACCATGTCGCTTTTGTGCAGCTTTCAGGCCATATTGAATAATTAAAAGACATTAAATTAAATATAGTAATTTGGTGAATAGCTGTGCCCGAAGTAAGCATTTTTGAGTAATGGTGATTTGTCACCGGAGGGGAACTCCGAGTCAAGAGAGCTTTGTGTGTTCTTGTGCATATGTGTTCGGCATTAACATTTTAAACCTACCCGACTTTACATTCCACGCATTGGCAACAGTGGAAAGCGCATTAGTGGTGTAGGGCCTACAAGAACCGCAGTTGCTACCATGTAATGACGATCGCTAGGCCTTCGCGTCGTGAACGTGCTTTGTGGCGGTGAGAGTCACGACATAGAATTAGGATAGTATAAGTTAGATAATGTTGACGGAATTTTTCCATGGGTCCATCTATCTTAACGATGACATTGTCCTCGGCATTTCCATGGGTCATGCTGCTACCTAATAATACCCTTGCCCTTGGTTTATTTGTTTGGTGTCTGTTTCTTCCATTTCTTTGTCACTCACGCTTATAAGGATAGTTATAATGGCCGTATCTGTGATACGAGTTTCACCAGTGCGAAAAATATTTTTCATCACGGGTACTGTTAGGATAGATACAAGCCCATGTTACTACTACTACTACTACTACTACTACTTGAAAATTCGTTCTTGAAAAGTATTGAATCCCATTTTTGGCGGGCCGTGCACACTTGTATTAAAATAAAACCATTATAACTCCTACATGGGAGTTATAATAAAATTATTTCCTTATATATCAAATAATACAAAAATATTGACGAAAAAGTTTCCGATTGTGAAAAATAAAATGCTCTTGCTATGTTAACTATATTGTTGAGAAAAACAACAAAATGAAATCCATTCAGTAGATATGTGTTTCTAATCGTATTGCAAAGTAATGTAGACTAGCTATAATAGCAACTGGCTCCAAAAGTGGACCAAAACAATAGTTTCTCCAAAAAAGGATTGTCATTTTCGTGTTATTCACGCCAAATACTAGTACATAATTAGGCGAAAGAAAATATTAAAATTCGGGAAGCCCCGAAACAGAAAATATCCGCAAACACGCAACCGTCTATAAGATGAAGAATTTAAAAACGACAATTTCAAGGAACTTGATCATATTTATTAGGAATACGTTTCGGAGTCCAGATCCATCATCAGTTCGTAAATTTACAAATCATTATGTCTGTAATAAAAGATAAAGCAAAATGTTGGATACAGTCAATAAAGGAAATCAAGAAAATAAAAATAACATTAAAACGTGTCCCAGAAAAACTGAAATCAACAAGATTATTATTTGGTTACAATTTGTTATGGGTAGGAACTATCAGAATTTTTGAGGGCCGGTTTTCGTTTAAAAATATGTAGCGACTCTAAAATTCTGAGGTCACATGCAGTTGAAGCCGAATCTAAGATTTAGTTGCATTTTACTGCGTGATTACGTACTGCGGAGGGTGAGGAGAAAGCTAATTAGTTCCCCGCGCGGAAGCTTCGACCCCAATGTTCGACCATTCTGTTATAAAAATGTCGTGACGTCATGCCGAAGTACGATGATGTGCACTGCACACAACTGTATAACTGTTGAAAATAAATCAGAGATCGAGGTTCGCATCTCCATCGGGAGCGATATCCTTGTACCGGAAAAATGAAGCAACCATAAAATTATACAATTCCGGTACAAGGACCCGCTTTTGATGGAGAAAGAGCCTTTCTGATTTATTCTTACAGTTTTGTGCAGTGCACAGCATCGTACGTACGTCGGCATTACGGCACAAAATTTTTGTATCAGAATGGCCGAACATCGGGGTTGAAGCTTCCGCAAGGGGAATGAATTCGCACAATTCGTACGTAATCACGCAGTAAAATGCAACGAACCGATATCCTCTGCGGACTTCAAAATCTTAGATTCGGCTTCAACTACATGTGACCTCAGAATTTCAGAGTCTCTACATATTTTTAAACGAAAAACTGGCCCTCAACAATTCTGACAGTTCCTACTCATCGTAAATTGGAAGTAGATCATGTCGATTTTACTTTCTCTGGGACATGTTTTGATTTTTTTGTTTTCGCGATTTTCTTTAATGACTGTATCCAACATTTTCTTTTATTGTAGTCGGAATGAATTTTAATTTTACGAATTGATGATGGAGCTGGACTCCGAAACGTATTCCTAGTAAATATGATTAAGTTCCTTGAAATTTTCCTCGTTTTTAAATTCCTCATCAAGTTGCGATTAAAGCAATCAACTGACCCGTTCAGATGTATATATCAACTATAAGATTGTTCGTGAATTTTTCAAACATCTTAACATAGAAGAAAAATGCAAGATTCGTTATGAACGGCGATGTACTTGCTAAATTAAAATAAATTCTTAACTGCGGAATATTTGACGATTTACAAGCTAAATTAAAATAGAATTTTCAGCTACTTCTATATTAAATTCGCAAAAACTTTCCAATGCACCTTCAACTTTATTTAATTGGTTTGGTTTTTGTTAGCTTGTCACATACTTTAAGAAATTGACATTAGGTCAAACTATATAGGTTTTAGTCGTAAAAGTATAATAATTTTATGTCGCTACAGGGTTTAGCTATTCATGCTACATAGCTTTCAGTTATGACCGGGACTCATCGGGAATTCAAAGTAGTGAATTCAGTTAGCGGGCCTGATTGAACGCTATAATTCAACAGTTAGCTATCTTATTTACTAGGTATGAATAGGCTCTTTATTTGATTACAAGTACGCACAGCCCGTCAAAAATTACGGGACTCACTAACTTTCTTGAACACATTTTCCAAATGTGATGCCCAACGAATGTATTCATCCTAACAGCACCCGTGATGAAAAATATTCTTGTACTTGCGCACTGGTGAAACGCGTATCACAGATACGGTCACTATAACTCTCCTCATGAGCCTGACAAAGAAAATAAAAGAAGCGGACTCCAAATGAACCAAGGTATTATTAGATAGTAGCAGGACCCGCGGAGATTCCATGGACAGTGTCACCGTTAAGCTAGGCGGACCCGAGAAAAAATTCTGACAGTATTACCTAACCTGTGCTAACTTAGCCTAACCTAATTTAAGCTAACCTATCCTATCCTAACAAAACCTATCCTGATAAAATGTCAAATATTAAAATGCATGGAAACGCCATCTTTTAATGTTACACTGAGGAACTCGGTATCCATGATACCGCAAACTCACCACAACGCGGACACCAAATAAATATATAAATAAGCACACAATGGGTATTATTAGGTTAAATACGTTTACTTTCATGATTTATGACCTTCATTTGAATGATAAAATATGTATTTTTGGAAAGTATCGGCAAAGTATCGGCCGGATTTTGCCGATACCGATACCGATACCGATACCACTAAAAATGGCCGATACTGCCGATACCGATACCGATACCGATACATCGGTACATCACTAGACCTGAGTACCGGATAGGGCCGGGTTTCACCCAACCTGTACAGACATGGCATTCTTTGGGCACCACCTCAGTTGTTGCTAGCCGCCTTTCCAAGAAAAAAAAATTGAAAAAATCGAGAGCCGTCAAAACAAATTGCATATTCGGAATCAGTATCAAATTCCAGTTATAATCGATATTTTCATTCTCGCTGAGCGGCGAAGCCACTCAGCAAGACTTAAGCCAAGAAAATTTTATATTCGTAGAAAACGGGGTCAATGTGAAGTTTAATGCAACCATGGAAAATAATAATTCCGATCTTAGGAATCACTAAAGGAACCCATTTAAGAACGTTTTACAAGAATGACATTCTGCTCGCTGATGCGTTATTTTCGAATAATTGAACTTTGAAGTTGCCCTTTGTGCCAAAGGAAGCGAGCGCGTGAAACGGAATTTAATTAATAACGGAAGCCATTACCAACCTAAAGAGGTTGGGTCGTGAGGGGGAGGCACAGTTCTTCTAGTGAAAATTATAAATAAAGCTTCTAACCCACCCATTAGGGTGACGACCGCAATCTGTTGACATCGGGTCCAAGATGGCGGCGCCCATGGTGGTCGCCATGTTAGACCCGATGTAAACAAGATTGCGGTCGTCATCCTAATGGGTGGTTTAGAAGCTTTATTTATACTTTTCACTAAAACTACTGTGGCTACCCCTCACGACCCAACCTCTTTACGTTTGTAATAGGGGTTTAGCTTCCGTTTTTAATTAAATTACGCTCGCTTCCTTGGGCGCGACGGCCAACTTCAAAGTTCAATAATTCGAAAATAACGCATCAGCGAGCAGAATGTTGTTCATGAAAAACGTTCTTAAATGGGTTCCTTTAGTGATTGTTTGGAATATAATTATCAATTTCCGTGATTGCATTAAACTTCACATTGACCAGAATTTTAATTAGATGTCAGAGTTTATTTAAATTAGCCTGTATTAAATTTGTGTCCATACAACTATCTATTTGCTTGTTTCTATTAAGGGGAGGGTCCCCCATACAATTTTTTTTTATTATTGAACCTAGAGCAATGAAATTAGGTATACTGATAGCAAATGCAATTGGAATTGTTTGTCTTCTATGAAAATACGCGATTTTCTTCAAAGAAAATGGAACAAGTCTCGCTAAGCATCGAAGCCGCTCAGCGAGAATGAAAATATCGATTATAACTGAAATTTGATGCTGATTCCGAATCTGCAATTTGTTTTGACCGCTTTAGATTTTTTCGATTTTTTGTGATTTTTTTAATTTTAAATTTTTATACATTTTTAATGTTTTTTTATGGCCTGCACCACCTCATGATCCGAACTCTGCCATTCTCGACCCAACCTGGTCAGACTTGGCATACTTTGGCTTGCACCACCTCATGATCCAAACTCTGTCATTCTCGACCCAACATGGTCGGACTTGGCATACTTTGGCCTGCACCACCTCATGATCCGAACTCTGCCATTCTCGACCCAACATGGTCAGACCATGCCTTGAAGACCTGAGTACCGGATAGGGCCGGGTTTCACCCAACCTGTACAGACATGGCATTCTTTGGGCACCACCTCAGTTGTTGCTAGCCGCCTTTCCAAGAAAAAAAAATTGAAAAAATCGAGAGCCGTCAAAACAAATTGCATATTCGGAATCAGTATCAAATTCCAGTTATAATCGATATTTTCATTCTCGCTGAGCGGCGAAGCCACTCAGCAAGACTTAAGCCAAGAAAATTTTATATTCGTAGAAAACGGGGTCAATGTGAAGTTTAATGCAACCATGGAAAATAATAATTCCGATCTTAGGAATCACTAAAGGAACCCATTTAAGAACGTTTTACAAGAATGACATTCTGCTCGCTGATGCGTTATTTTCGAATAATTGAACTTTGAAGTTGGCCTTTGTGCCAAAGGAAGCGAGCGCGTGAAACGGAATTTAATTAATAACGGAAGCTATTACAAACGTAAAGAGGTTGGGTCGTGAGGGGGAGGCACAGTTCTTCTAGTGAAAATTATAAAGAAAGCTTCTAACCCACCCATTAGGGTGACGACCGCAATCTTATTGACATCGGGTCCAAGATGGCGGCGCCCATGGGGGTTGGCATCTTTGACCCGATGTAAACAAGATTGCGGTCGTCACCTAAATGGGTGGGTTAGAAGCTTTATTTATAATTTTCACTAGAAGAACTGTGCCTCCCCCTCACGACCACACCTCTTTACGTTTGTAATAGGGGGTTAGCTTCCGTTTATAATTGAATTACGCTCGCTTCCTTTGGCGCGGGAAGGCCAACTTCAAAGTTCAATAATTTGAAAATAAAGCATCAGCAAGCAGAATGTCATTCATGTAAAACGTTCTTAAATGGGTTCCTTTAGTGATTCCTAAGATCGGAATTCTTATTTTACGTGGTTGCATTAAACTTCACATTGACTGAAAACAGAGTTTAAGGAGGGGGAATTTCAAAATACATCTCCTCCTACAGTTTTCAAGCTACAGTGATAATTTTTATGTCATTAGATTTGGAATATTGTGGACATTACAGGATACTATAAGGAAAATCTCTGAAGTCACACTAGAAACAATTAAATTTTTGTTTATTTTTGACTTTTTTTATTTTCATTTGTGACATCACAACTTTTGTTTGCAACAAATCTCAAAATTTCCTTATAGTTACCTTTATTTTCCACGCTTTTCCGCATCCAATGATACCAAAATCATTGCTGTAGCTTGGAAACTGTAGGAGGAGATGCATTTTGAAACCCCGCATTCCGAACCTACAAAATAAGTCAAATTAGGTAGACATAAACAATCTAAATCATTCTTTGTTATTATTTATGGGGCCAGCTAGGACCATTGAAATCATTCTATAGTAATAAATAGACATAAAAGATGACATAGTTACAGTGCGTTAGTAAGAAAGAGCCAAGGGGGAGGTATAACGTGATAAAATACCAATTCCCCCTCCTCCACCCCGCACCCTTCAAACCCCTGTAGCTGGCGAACAAGCGAACTTACGTAATTCATTTTTTCACAGTATTTACCTGACCATTTTCCTCTACTATAGCAGCTAAAGCCTATTTTTCACACATTCCCATTTGTATGGGGGATGCTCCCCTTAACTCTATTGCTCTGAAACTAAACTTTTCTTGAATTTGTTATTGAATTTGCTGTTTGAGGTTTGAAAAAATTTGGAAAATATTACTATAGTTCAAAAAATGAAAATTAATTGACTGTTATTTAAATAAATCATTTTCACAAATAATACAAATAGCCATTAAATAAAATTTTCACCAAAAATAGTATAAAACATAACTTGTGGACCAGACTGTTCAGTAACTTTCAGCATATTCTATGAAAGCATTGCTCAACCTTTGCTAATTTATTCTATTTAGAACACTTGATTTGACTGTACACTAGCCTGACAGAATAGTTTAATGTGAAATGAAGAATGTAAGTATTTCAATCTAAGTAAATACTCAAGTGCTCAAAGTGCCTGGTAGATCCCATCTTGGGAAAAATTTTATACATAGCAAATTGATCTTTTTGATAATTTGTTATTCAATTTTGATATAATTAACCACTAGGGGATGGCTAGATTGTTAGATCAAAAAATTTCCTAAGAAGGGGGCAGTAAATAAGAAAGTTTGGGAACCATATATATAAAGTAAAGAGAGGTTTCAATACATCTGTCATTAATTAAAAGCTGAGAAGTAGCTACTAAGATATTTTAAATGCATTTGTGTAGTAGGGTTTTTGTTGTCAATGAATGAAAAAAAAATTGATATGGACAAAGCATGTCTGCGGCATTAGTTAAACTTATGAGGGTTTATGCTAGAAGGGGAATGAATAGGTTTTGTTTAAAATAATGAATTTCAAATATCACATGACACCTTTATTGCAAAGTGATGACTGAGCCAACATGCTTATTTAGTTCTGGCTTCTGGACTATTGATGTGATTGTTATGAAATTCCACACACAAGATCAATTTTGCACCTATTTTGTATTTGCTTGCCCAAGGGCACTCTGATAACTTTCAAAGCCTATTTGAAATGAGTACAAATAGTTCTTGACCTCATCTTTGCTCACATATTGGGTATAACTGTAAATGTAATTGGTTGGTTTATTTTATAGGTGCAACTGGATGATGAAACATAAGGTATCATTGCTGAGATACATTTTTATTTTTAGTGGATAAGCAGGACACTACACTACTTGGGTATACTCATCAAATATTAAAATGCATTTTATGGTCTGTACAGGATATAATGCATAATCATGTAGGGTTTGGACTATTTTGTATTTTATACTGGTATGTTTATCTTACTGTTGGTTTAATGTCATTGGATCTGTTACTCTCTGCTAACAAATATTTTATGCATATTATTATTCCTGTTGAATTTCATGGTAAAACACTTGCTTTAGAAGTGGAAGTTTAGTTCAGTATTGTGATTTACAATCATACAAGTTTTCTAGTGTATATACAGTGATCAGTATGAGGTGTCCTATTGCATAGAAAAATATCTGGCCATTTTTTCTGATATCTATATATTCTATGTTCTACTGAAATTTGATATTAAGTAGGTAATATCATTATTATTATTATTGAATATGTTGACCAGCAAAGCGGAAAATGAGCTTCTTATTGTACATTTCAGGACCCCTCAGAAGAACACACCTATTGCATCTATAGAAATTCATGCTCCCAGGGAGAATATGCGAGGTCCCAAGCTTAAGGTTTGGTAGGCCTTCTTGTTGTTGAAATAGAACAAGTTTTTTTTATTTAATATGAACCATCTTTTTTTGATTCACTGTTGTCCTGTTTTTCAGCAACTACTTTTTACTTCAACTTTTATCTATTTTCATGAACTTCTTTCTCAGTTTAATGTTTTTATACACTTGGTGCTTCAATTTAGAGTTTCATTCAACTCCGTACTAAATGGTACATTCATCTTTCCTTTCTTTGAACAGCTTTGTTGTGGTAAGGGAGGCTAAAACTTTCTTATAATTGCTCGTGTGTATTCCAGGATCAGCCATGGATTGCAAGAAGGAGGGCCTGTTTGGCATCACCACATACATCTCTTGCCCTCAGATTGGACAGCCTTCTGACTACAATTTCTGCTGTGGCAGTGAAGAAAATCGCTATTGCTGTCAGTTCCCTCTGGAGTTGGACCAGGAGACTGTGGACAAAATTGTTGAAAAGTGAGACTTTCTGAAATTTTATTGTTGATATTTGTGGAGCTGTTGCTGATATTTAATTTTAAATGTGTACCCATGTTTTTTTATTACACTGAAATCCTACTGGTTGTTCTTCTGCATGTAGGAAGAGGTTCTTTGGTTGGGGATATTGAGTATTTTGGCTGTGTTATTCAAAAGGTATTGCACATAAAAATTTTCCATTTCAATCCAATTTATTCTGAAGTGTAGCTCAGTATATTCATCTTTGGCAAACTCTGCTTATAGAGGGCGAATGAAATGACAGCATGTAGTAAGAATTCAACCTTGGGAGAATTTATTTACTGATTTGAGTTATTTGCATACCATGTAATGAAGAGGTAGCTTGACAATTCTTCAGAAACGACTACAAGGCAAATCATTGGAATATTTGTTCTAAAATGATGCTAATTTATGTTTTTACTATACATGTTTATGAAGAGTCAGAAATAAAACCTAAAAACAAGTTGATGGAGTTTCAGCATTTTTCATTAATAGTGTGTCTACCATAACAAAATATTGCTGGCACAAATTGACAGCTTCCAATTATGGTTAGTTCATTCAACCAAGTACCAATGGAACCAACTCAATTTCTGAATTGTGTTCTCAACAGATTTTCAGACAAATACAACCCTGTGTAATGCTTGAAGACAGTGATGTTATGGAAGGTAGTGCATTGCATTATGATATTAATGGATGCTATCAAATTATCTGTAGGTGATATTACGTCTCACACTTGTTTTTTTTTACAATATCTTGCAGGTGTTATAATTCAATACTGAATATTTTATTCTTATAAATATTCTAAAATATCTTTGTTTCATCACTGCTAATCCGTGTTTTGAAGCAGCTTTACTCTAATTAAGAATACCAGCTCTTGTGACTCAGCAGTACTGATACTTTGTGAAAGTTAATATCATGAGTACCAACTAGAACCTAGTGCTTACACTCACTGAAGCGCTATCATTAAAGTGCAGCAATTACAAGGAATAAACAGGCTTGTGAACTGCACCTGACATGTATAACATGGTCATGATGTCTATGCTATCAATTTCAAGCTATAAATGTTTTTGTTGAGAAAAATATGATGTAAATGATGGACAAGAGCATTTCTAATGGGAGCATTCTCTCAGAGTCATGTTACCCATTTATCATTCAATAGAGTCCCTTTACAAAGTTTTAATTTACCTACTCGTTCT
This sequence comes from Morinoia aosen, assembly GCA_030386875.1. Taxonomy (NCBI): domain Eukaryota; kingdom Metazoa; phylum Arthropoda; class Malacostraca; order Amphipoda; family Talitridae; genus Morinoia; species Morinoia aosen. The sequence continues at coordinate 43,561,053 of CM059564.1, read as the reverse complement.
TATGAGATGAAAGCGTGTATTTTTTATAAAAAAAATAGGTGCAAATTTGAACACTGGGGTACAGTTGTGTAGAAACCATTACAAAAGTGCTATGTGCAATATCACATAACCTTTAGGGTGTAATTATTAGAAATAGGTATGAACAAATGATATCTAATCATTTAGGAAAACATGATTAGTGAATATCACAGTTGCAAATATCAAGTGGAAAGTTTTTAGGCAATACTGAAGCCATACCTCTAACTGAAGGTACAGTTTGTACCTTAACTTCGAAGACAAAATATGTAAAAAAAAAGCTTACTGGAGATCTCTTCATGCAGTTATGCACGAGTTCAAATAAGTGATTATAGATGCCCATATCAAACCACGGTCATTCTTCAATATCTAAAAGCTTCATAGAGAAAAGTAAGTCAGCAAGGTATGCAGAGAGATTGTCCAAGTGAAGAATTATACAGAAATTACAAGAGAGCTGCCAAATATAGTAGTGAATCCTTGAATTTGTTGCTGAATCTAAGCTGTGAAAATTATGTAGTATGTTGGATATATTTGACTTTTCTTAAGATTATTTGGCATAATGTAGCCAAAATCTATCACCTTATTTTGATTTCATACTTCTTTGTGATTTCAAAAGCCACTAAAGTCTGCTGCATCTCTCAGGTTTCTCATATTGCAGTAAAGGTGGTTTTGCAACTTGTGCAGTTGTTGTTAACTTGGAAGATAACATGGTGCAGTTATTTTTCTCAAGACTTCATCTTTAACATTTTCTTGTTTTGTTTTCTATGTCTAATTTGGTGCTCAAACCGTCTGAGAAATTTGTATGAACTTAAGGCCTTATTTTCTTGGCTTTTGACTTCGTCATTATAGATGAATTAGCCGTGTAAATTTTTTAGTAGTTTTAAGTGTGTATATTATTACTATTTGCCCTCATTGTTGTTACTGTTCAAGTTTGAAATGCTCAAGAGGTTGAAGATTTGTCACTGGACACATTTAGATGAGATGGCAATATGTTAGCATTGAGGTGTTGGCATACAATTTGTTGATTTGTATCTCCTTTTTTGGCAAAATAAAACATATCTCTCCTGTGTGTTGAGTGGCAAGGGAAATATTGCCACACAAGCTACTTTTATCACTTAATTATTAGTGGAGTCGTATGTGTTCTCATTTATTTACACAAATGGAAAGGATCCAAATTTGCTTAAAGTTTACATTTAGTTTATTAGGTTTTTATTCTTAGTTCATGTTTCTGTGATACAATATGCTAATTACATCTCTTTGATGAGGTATTTGTTCTTTGGTGTGACATCATTGAAAAGTCACAGTTTTTTGAGTCATACTCTTAGCTTACAACTTGAAATTGTATTCCTTACTTATTTATGTTGTACATTGTTATCGCTTCAGCATGTTTTCATGTTAACATGCATCAAGTGTTATTTGAACGAGAGCTGTGTTCATCCTCTTGCAGAATTGAATCATTTCATGAGTTGGAGCTTCATTGAGCTTTTCTGTTAAATTTTAGTAAAGAATTGAAAAATGCTGCTCAGTACTGATGTACACTCAAAATATCTGTGTACCTTTCACGTTGAACAATTTCACTTTTTCATTATATTTTAAATGAATGCCCTTCTCATCATTCAAATTAGTTTGTTATATATAGCTTTGCTTCATCATTTTGAAGTATGTAAATTGCAATATCTATTTTGTGTTTGGTGGCTAGAATTTTTTTTTTTAATTTGTTCAGATTTACTTTACTTGCACTTGGTCCTCATGTTATGAATCATTTTCAAATTAATGAGTGCACTCTACGTATTGACCTTCCAAGTTCTTCATTCTTTTGTTGCATTGTACCTTATTTTGGTCGTGTCGTTGCTTTACCTTTATCACTTGGATTAATTCTTAGAACAATGGATCATGCAAGTACCTACAATCTCATGTTGGCACTCCATTGTCTTTTCTGTGCACTGAATCTATTGCTTCCTTCAAAACAAGTTGATGGTTATTGAATTTCCTTTGGTTGTTTGCTTATGTCACTGTAACAGAAAGGATCCCAACATTTGGGTGTAAAAGTTCAACTTTTGCCAAGGAAGAGCAATTCGGTAGTGAAAAAATTCTCCCATACATGCTTTAATTTATGTCCTGTTGAATTACAATTGAAAAGGAGCCTTCAGAAGATAAGGTGATAATATTGATTGCTAAGAACAAGTCTAGAATGAAATAATGATGGCACTGTACATGATATCTACATATCAAGGTAACCATTGTTAGAAAGACTTGTGGTTTAGTGCTGCAGTTGCTCTATCATCTCTGGAACTGGAAATTAGCAGGTCAAATGATGGAATAATTACCAGTTTTGCTCGGTATGTGTCCTCCATTTCATAAAATTCATAATTTTGGTTAGACGTCGTTCTTGTACAGAATTTTGTGATTTCTTCTTTGTACGTCATTCATCCATTTTTCTCTTTTAAAACTTACGAATTATTTCATTGCTCACATAGGAGCAAATTGAAACTTATGTTACTTCTATTATGATACAATTTGATGCAGTTTGGTTATGTTACCTCAGTTTTATTTATTTCTACCTTATCTGCTCAAGGTGAAATTTCAAATAGCAATCCTTCAGAATCTTGATGAATCTTATATTTTCCTTTCAATTTATTGTTTTCTGCAATTTTCAGATAAGAGATCAGCACCATGCTTTTTTAGACTAAGGAAGCAATATATTATTGTGTAAATAAAATCAGATAAGAGATCAGCACCATGCTTTTTTAGACTAAGGAAGCAATATATTATTGTGTAAATAAAATGTTGCTATGAATATTCAAAAAATATTAAATCGGTGCATTATAACTTTTTATTTTTCATTAAATGGCTTGTAAAATAAATTTGAAAATATGACCATACCATGGTTATGCAAGTATTCAATATAGAACTTCCGAATTATCTTGAATCTTATCTTAGTGGGGACAATGTGAGGGCCCAAGCTGAGAGCTAGGTAGGCCTTTTTTTTGTTGAAATAAAATGTTTTTGTTATGTTAAGGACCACCTTTGTTCGGTTCACTGCTGTCCTGTTCTTCAGCTCCTACTACTTTCTTCTTCAACTTTGATCTTGTTTCATAATCTTCCTTCCCAACTTACTGTTTCTTGGCCTTTCTGCGTAGATTCCGCATTTCCTTAACTCCATACTTAATGGTGCCTTCCTCCTTCCTCTCTTTGGATCGCATTTGTTGCTGGGTAGGGAGGCTAAAACTAACGACTAATCTAAACTAATCTAATCTTATCTTAGTTTTGTAAGTTATGTTCTTAGTTGAAATGCAAGTAAGTGTGTAGCTCTAAGCTTTGATATTTGTTCCACTCGTGGAGTTAAAGCAAGTGAACCCATGGGATGTAGTACTTACAGGAAGGAGCTTAAAATTGAGTAGATTATTTGAAGTGAAACAAGTTCTTTGTTTCGTTGTATGGGAATTATCACTCCCAGGGGGGGAATTGTGAGGGCATAGGCCTTTTTTTGTTGAAATATGAAAGTTTTGTTTATGGTGCATTTTCAGCACCTACTTCTTTCTTCTTCAACTTTTATCATGTTTCATAAACGTTTTTCCCAACTTTCTGTTTCTATGCTCCATGTGCATAAATTCTGCATTCCCTTATCTTCATACTAATTGGTGACTTCCTTTTTCCTCTCTGAATCAGTTTTTATTTTGCAGTAAGGGAGGCTTAAACTAACACCTAATCCATTGTTTGCTTTGTTATACACTAGCATTTTGATTGTTTTTTTTTTTCAGTACCTATTACTTTGTTCTTCAGCTTGTATGTTGTTTGATACACTTTCTTCGGTCTTGCTGGTTTTTATGTACACTGTAACTATAGGGACACATATTGTGTGTAGATTTCCATTTCCTTAATTACATATATACTAATTGGTGGCATCCGGTCTTGAGAACACTTTTGTTGCAGTTAAGGAGGTTCTAACTAACTTACAATCTATCACATTTATGTTGGGATATGCTTCCCCATCTTCCTTCCTTTTGAAGTCATGGCCTTGTGGTATCTCTTCCTGGTTGTGCCTTGTGCAGAGCTGTTGAGCTTATTCTGTTCTTAGTGCATAGAATTTTTCTACAAAAATTTATCAAAGCAATGGCTTGGCTCTGTTGGATTCAAATTCAGGAGATTGAAAATGTTCAATGCGGTTCTGCATAGGGTGCAATCAGAAATAGAAAGATCTCGGGCGACTGTCATGCAATTCACCGCTTTGAATTACGCAGGTCTGAGGGACTCAGTGCTAACATCCCACATGCTTTGCCTCGACGAAAGTTCAAATCTCGGAGCTCATTCTTTGGGTTGTGAGTGAAGACCTCTCTGTTCTTTGATGTTTTGCCCATCCGTTCAGTTGATGTCAATCATCTTCATCTTTCCACTTGGATTTATATTGTTTGCTTATTTGTTGCTTGTATTGCTTTTTTCCTTAGGTTTTAAGTGCAATTTAATCTTGATGACTATTTCATTTAATTGGTTGATGCTGATTTTCAGCTGCTGTTGCTAGTTCCTTTGTTTTGGTTGCACAGTATGGTGATGGTTCGGTCACTGTTTGAACGTTTTCGTTTTGTTAGATGCGTCTTTGTCATTTGCTTGAAGGTTCTTTATGTACTTAGCTAGATTATTCAATTTAGGAATTTCTTTCCCCCTTCCTGTATTTCACGCTTGTAGTCCAATTTGAGTATTTTATACTTTTGCATGTATTGCTTCTGATTGTGAAGTCACCAGGAGTTGAACCCTTTTACTCTATTGTTCAATGTTCTGGGCATCATATTTAGGTACTCCTCACAAATAAATATACAAATCACACCTGCAAAATGTGTTGAAAAACACAAAAATAATAATAATACAATAAAGAATGCAATGTATTCACTTCTAGTTAAACATAGTTTATCAGATGTTTTCCCATTGAAGTTGTTGCTTAAAAGAATTCAGGAGGCTTATTCTCAGTAATATGGTATTTAGTCTTTCCTAACAGTGAATGCATTTTGATAGGTTTTATAGACTTCAAGAGTTATTTTTTTTTATAGCTCTTCAATACTTTTTTTGTATGAATCTCAGTTGATTCACTTGATCATTATTGATGTCTTATTATGTCACGTAGGTAATAAAAGATGTCTATTTTCCTTAAATTATTACTGTATCATTAAATTTTTACATTGAAATGCCACATGAAATCGTATTTTCCGCAGAGTGAACTCTCTGGAAAGAGTTTTTAAAAGTCTCAGATGTAATGCTTTTGTGAAGTAAAAACTAAATAATGTCATTCTTGTGCAGTATTTCCTGATTTCTTCTTTGTAAAATCTCGTGTCTTCCCCCCCAAAAAAAAATGTTGAGAACTTGCTCCCCTCAGGGGGATACAAGTATTGTATCTATGGGAATTAGCGCTCCCAGGGGGACTATGTGAGGGCCTGAGCTAAAGGTTAGGTAGGCTTTCTTTTTTGTTGAAATAGAATAGGTTTTGTTTTGTTATGGACCATCTTCTTTCGGTTCACTGCTGTCCTGTTTTTCTGCACCTATTACTTTCTTCTTCAACTTTTTTCTTGTTTCATGAACTTCTTTCCTAGCTTACTGTTTCTGTGCACCTTGTGCATAGATTCCGCGTACCCTCAACTCCATACTAAATGGTGCCTTCCTCTTTCCTCTCTTGGAACATCTTTGTCGTGGTTAAGGGAGGCTAAAACTTTCTTAAATAATAATAATAATAATAATAACTTGCTAGGGTGCATGGAAGGCTTGTCTGTACTTGGAGGCATCTTGGCTCCATGCTGTAGCAATGCTTGCTCTAGGAGTCTGATGTGGGTCTAGTTCATAAGTTTAGTTAGTTTTTTTTTTAATTTTTCTTTGTTATTTATTAGAAGCCATCCCTTGGTCCGCCTTGTAGTTGCTAATTTTAAGAGTCAGATATGGGTCCAGTTCTTGAGTTCAGTTGGCATCATAGTTTGTTGCATTGTTCTATGGGCTTAAGTGATCAGAAAAATCTCACATGAAAGCCTGACAGCTTGTTCATGAATTTGTTGCCTCTTATCAGAGTGTTTCATTAGCAGTATTGAAACATTGTTTCATTGGCTATGGAACGTTAACTGTGTTTGATAAAGTATGTTATTTCACTATTTAAATTTTATGAAGCATAAGATTTAAACTTCTCAGTAAAATCTTATACAGAGAATGTTGAAGTTTTCTCCACTTCAAGGATTGACTTGGTTATTTTCATTGATATATCATTTATGGAGAACTGGAGGAGCAATACATGGGCCTGGTATGTCTTGTATGGCATAATATTGTATCAGATTAACTTTGGTTGTGTATTGTCTTCTTTTTGTATATTTTCCCCCTCTACATGAATGGGACTTCACAATTCAAATGATGTCTCATTAAAATAATTAATATAGTTATAGAAGAAAAATTCATTTGCAAGTTTTCAAGAGTTAACACCATATCACTTCTGCACTAATTTTACTGATTTTTATTTGCAAAATTATAGTATAGGCTAAATTAGGTTGCGTGACTTTGATATTTCTGAGATGCATGTATGATAATTTTAATATACATTTGTAATGTGCTTATGACCCAGTTCTCTCAATCTCTAGTGTTGCTGTACTGAACTTTGATGTATGTCAATATGTGAGGTCCTGAGCTTAAAGTTAGGTTATTTTTTGTCAAGTAGACTAGGTTTCTTGTTTTGCTATGGACTGTTTTTTTTGTTGAAATAGACTAGGTTTTTTGTTTTGCTACATACTATGTTTTTTTGGTTCATTGCTGTCTTTATTTTCAGCACCTATGACTTTCTTCTTCAACTTTTATCTTGTTTCTCAAACTTCATACTCAACTTACATCATTACTCAACTTTCATTGAACATTATTAGCTTTTCTTTGGCTTGTGTCCCCTGAGGATGATACAAATAATGTATTCATCGGAATTTTGGGGTCCCAGGGGGAAAATAAAGTCACGAGCTAAGGGTCGAGTAGGTTTTCTTTTTTTTTGACACAGAATAAGTTTTGTTTTGTTGTGAAGCATCTCTTGGCCAATTCACTGCTGCTTTTCAGCATCTCTCTTCTTCAACTTTAATCTTGTTTTATAAACTTTGTTCCTAACTTGCTGCGTCTATGCTCAAGAGAATGCGACACTTCTTGTGCATATTCTCTCAATTTCATACGAAATAGTGCCTTTGTCTCTACTCTCTTAGGAACATCTTTTTACTGTTTAGAGAAGCTCACACACTTAAAATCAAATCTTGTGTGTGTGTGTAACACAGTCAGACTGAGGGCTCTTGAACTGAGCTTTTTTATTTGCTTCATCTTATTGTACTGTTGAAGAAAATACTTGGAAATTGTGAAAACAAATAAGTTTCTATTCATCTTCACTTATGCTGCTCTATTGTATGTTGCTGCTACAGATCCATATGGAATTATTTGCTCAATATTCTTATCTCATTGAAGTGGATTCGTTTTATTTACTGCTTGCCCTAGCTCATGCTGCTCAATGACTTTGTTCCATCTCTATAAGTTATTTCCTTTTCTTAGTACTTTATTTTGTATGAATGAGCAATCCTTAATTTTGCCATTTAATAAATACATAGTATAGTACAAGTTAGCCTTGGCTTTGTTACGAAGACTCCTGTCGTAGAAGGAACCCAAGGCTGAGCTAAAAGGCATGGCAGGCACTGTAAGTTAGAGTGCTTTGCATGTGTTGCAGTGATTTGGGGGGCCAGTCTCACGGTGAGGATGCTGCTGCATCTGCTGCTGCTGCCGTACACTCCCGTTCCGAACGTCAGACTAACAAAATTACCGACACAAACACTGTAGAAACTCCAATTGTCCCGCAAAAAGCTAACGAAACTGAAGGAAGAGTATCAGATGCAGTCCAGAAAGCTAAAGACAAAGTTAAACAGAAAATCAAAGACAAATCTAAGGAAAAAATCAATAAGGTCATTGAAGAGAAGACTCAGAGGAAGTGAGTACTAGTTGCATTAATGCTCATTGGATTATTAATATACACTTGTTGAAGCCTGTGGCTTGACGCCTTAATTGCTGCACCATGGTTTGTTAAAACTCTTAATTGTTTCCCAAGGTGCTTCTCTCCTCTTGTTGCGATACTTCTCGGTTACTTGTGGTCATCGCCAACCATAAAGTTTGGACTGATCATTCCTTACACTCTGCTTGCCTAAATGAACTGCAGCTTTTTCCGTCTCTTTGGGTCATTAAGTGCAGTTGTAAATGCGTTCCGAATTCAAATACTAATGATTGTTGTGCGCTCGTGAGTCGTCACTCGTGCAACCACGTTATTTTGACAGAGCATGATGGAAGTTTCATACCTCACAAACAGTGCTGTCTATCTTTGTAGTTTACTTGTAGATTTTCATCACTTTTTGTGCTAGTCATGTTTTCACAAGTGTGCCAGGTTCGAGTAATGTTGTGTGAAGTAGGAATGTACCATAACTGTTTGTTCCGCATTATTTTAGCATCATTTTTTTTATCCATGTGTTTGTTGCACAGAGATTTGCTAGATCTGGTGGTGTAAATTGACAAATGTGACAAAGCTATCTCACCAATAGTGAGCAAAAAGTTATCTCAACTATGGAGACACAATCATGTCTGAAGTAGGCATTTGTAGCCCCCACTTTATTGTGTTGAACTCTTGGGATGTAAATATAACCTTTCTGCATGCTAATGTAATGTGATTATTATGCCAACAAAACTTGGCCAATTTGTTTATTTGAGTTCCTGAGCATGACATCAAGGGAATGATGAAGTGATGTACCAGCTTGGATGCTGAGTGCATTTCAGAGAGTTTTGTGCTTACAATTCCTGGTTTACACCTCTTGCGGTGAAACATGGATCTTGAACTAAAATTTGATGCTATCTTGAGATATTCTACCTGCTGTTGAGTTAGAACTTCCATTCTCAGTTGGTTGTAGTTGTAAATCAAACTCATGCAAGATTTGTAAATAAACGCTGGTTGCGGCATATTTCCTATTGTACATATTTGTAATGTTCTATTTCAAAAAAGGTGTGTTATTTTTTGGATTGAAATCAGAAGTACCCAACCCTTTACATTCAGTAGGTAGAATCCTTGGAGTTCTAAATAGATGAACCTGTTTTGCTAATGCTTTGTCTAACGCTGCTGGCTAATTATTCACTAAACTGCGTTTTGTTAATGCCTCTATTACCCTTGTATATAGAGTTTTAATCAAAGCCAGACCTGTGCATGATGTACTCTGCGAGTACTGAGAACTAATCAGTGGCGTTTTTTGTTTGTGTTAGTAACTCTCTGTTTGGTAAAGCGGTATTGTACCAACAAAATGGTGTAGTAGAGTCAAGATACTATATTTATGCCCCAAAAAATGGTACCATTATTGTGTTATGTTCCCCCTGTAGTAAAGTGAAAAAGTCCTACTGTTGCTCTAGTAATATTTGACACTTGTTAATTTGCTTTCTCCGGCAAGTTTAATTGTCCTTGATTTTCACTTGAAGAATATTCAGAAGGTTTTGCTTGTGGATGGTCATAAATTTGTGCTCAGTGGGACAAGTCATCCTCTCTGTGCATAAATTCTGAAGAGTTGTGGATTTGTAAAGCCTCCTTACATGCTCAACCAGCATTGTTACCATAGCTGACATTTATTCCTGGGGCTTTTCTGAAGTACTTTGTCCTAATTTTGTTCTTGTTGTTGATGGATATTTCAAAACGGAGCATCTTTTAAAATTTTGACTGTTATTAGATAGGTTCAATATACATAGTGTTGGTTGATAGTAATATTTAATCTAGATTGAATTGCTCTTATAATCTTTGTATTTTATTTTGATGTTTTTAGTTGAAGTTATTGATGCCATCATAGGGATATCCAAAGTCAATACTGAGTTTTTTATGAAACATACAAGAACTTATAGCAAGACTGCTTGATCAGTAACAGTGTGAATTGTTATTGGTATCTGTGCTGTGCTTTCTGTAACTTTCAAGTTATTCCATTTTACAATGCTTAACACAGTCAGACTGAGGGCTCTTGAACTGAGCTTTTTTATTTGCTTCATCTTATTGTACTGTTGAAGAAAATACTCGGAAATTGTGAAAACAAATAAGTTTCTATTCATCTTCACTTATGCTGCTCTATTGTATGTTGCTGCTACAGATCCATATGGAATTATTTGCTCAATATTCTTATCTCATTGAAGTGGATTCGTTTTATTTACTGCTTAATATGGACTTGTTGAAGCCTGTGGCTTGACGCCTTAATTGCTGCACCATGGTTTGTTAAAACTCCTAATTGTTTCCCAAGGTGCTTCTCTCCTCTTGTTGCGATACTTCTCGGTTACTTGTGGTCATCGCCAACCATAAAGTTTGGACTGATCATTCCTTACACTCTGCTTGCCTAAATGAACTGCAGCTTTTTCCGTCTCTTTGGGTCATTAAGTGCAGTTGTAAATGCTCTCAGAATTCTCTAGGTGTAGCTATCAGGGTCAGTTGTGTAGAGTGTGCTAGGTGTAGTTATCGGGGCTACCCTGGTTAGTTCTAGGGTGTGCTAGTTTCTGATTAATTCATCAGAATAAGACTTCACTCAAACAATGTTTGGTGTGTCATCGTTGGTGATTTCTTTTGTAGATCACCTGATATGGTTAAGTTATAACCAGTTTCTTGCTTTTTCATGAACATTATAATGCAAAAGGCAGGGAAATCTGAACTATTGATTTGAGGGCACATGTTGGTCCCTGGCAAAAGCTCAAACTCAAGTAATTTTGTTCTTTTCAGCATCTTCTTTCTCATATTTTCTGGAACTTTCATCTCGTTTCATAAATTTCTTCCAATCTTGGTGTTTTAATTTGCAGGGTATGGGAAACACACCTTTTTTATGTAGTGCAATGTTCCTTTTATTTAATGCTAAATGGTGCCTCCTACCTTACTCTTTTGGGAACATCCTTTTGTGGTTACAGAGGATTAAACAAATTCATAATTTAACTTGGCCAGCTCAAGCCATTGTTAATGGATTATAGCACGCAAGATGCACAAAGGAGGCCCAAGGCTGGTTACTGGGTGTTACTGTGGGTGACTTCTATCACTACTGGATGTAGTTGAGATCTAGCAGGAAAATGTCCGATTCTAAAATGTTGTGAAAATGTTATAAATTAGAGTCAAGCTCTTAATCTATTAATACAAAAATTGTTCAGCACCAAAGCATGAGGAAACGTGCCTTTACAAGCTGTTGCTAACTCCCCCCACTCACCTTCCTGCTGCTCCTGTTAACTCTCAATATAGATTTCACTCTCGCTAGGGGTGTTCATGACTACCCGTGCTAGGTTCAGCAAGTTAACTGTTGTAGACTATGAATTTAGTTTCTGAATTTGACATGTGTGAGCTTTTTATGGCTTTTCTCAGTACAAGCAAATATTTTATTTTTGGTAGCAATTTTTGCCCAGCAATATTTTTACCTTGTTAGTTTAATTGTACATTTAAAGTACTCAGAGGTTGGAAAGATTCAAGGTTAACTTTGGTGTTCATTTCTATAGCATGGTATGTAGTAAGTTGTCTTTTAAATACTGTCAAACTTGAAAAGTTCATTAATAAATCACCCAATGTGTAATGAATCAATAATTTTGAAATTCACTTCAAATTTGATCCGCGTTTTCCTGCCAGTAATTTATTATGAACTTCAATAAAAACATTTCTGTTAAGTGCTGTTACCATTCTGAAGTTGGATGAAGCTGCTTGAATGTTCCCTATTGTTATTGGTTAACCCATTAAATATTTGGGTTCCTTAATTTAGAAATAAGTTTTTCATTTCACTCGAATGCTATATTGCATTTGACACTAGGCATTACCCAAGCTTCACTTTTTTGTCTCACGTTAACTATATTTTAGTTGAATTAGAATCAACACTCGGTTATTTTTTACTATTTTTGAAGTTTGAAAAGCTTTAGCTATTTTATTTGAACTATTCTGCTGGAAGGTAAGACTGAGGCAAAGTGTATTTGCCAGCATGACATCTCAGCAATGCACCTTCAGTCATGATTCATGATACGGTGGTGTGATAACTTTTTTTTTAACTTTACTAACAATTATCAAAAACGTACCCCACCATTGAGATTGTTCAGTATGAAGTGCTTGTTTTCTTTCTTCTAATGACCTTCAAACACAATAAAGGTCAGACGAGCCAAAACCAGCATTTGAAGGAAAAACTGAAGCACTGAACACATTGAATGCGTCTTACATTTAGGTGTGCGTCAGCAAGAATTCAGTATTACTTTACTTTGCAGCTTGCCTCGCCTGATCGGGATCCTGGTAGGCGTTGTGCTGGTGGTGCTGCTGGTGTGCGTGGTGTGCTGCTGCTGTTGCCCCTTCTGTCTCCTCGCCAAGCGCCGCAACCGCGGCTACGTCACCAGAGGTACGGCCCTTATCTCCTTAGCTCTATTATCCTCTCCGTTTTGTATGTTATCTCTTGATGTTTTACCTCTTTTAGGTGGTTTTAAGCTACCTTGGCTACACTGCTGTTTGATTTTTTTATCATGCTACATCACTTCAAGTTTGGCATTACTTACACCTTTCTCTCCTTTGCTTTCTTTGAATCCTTCCAATTGAAACATCTTGTGATATTTTACCACCTTTAGAGAGTTTTAAGTTACTCTCGCATTAATATTTTTTTGTTGTTAAATTGCTTTGGTCATGTTATTTTGATTTAAGCGAGCATATTTGGTCCGTTGCTTATCAGGCCGAACTAACTGTTAAGGCGTTGATAAGATAACTGTGTTATGTTATTTTTAAATGCAAGCATCTTACTTTGACTATTGCTGTATTGTTTGTGGTAAATACATTGTTTAACTTACAACTGTTTACTCAGGCATAGATGAAAGTGTTTGAGTTAATGCAGGTGTCGGATGTCTGTTTACTCATGCATCCCATTGCACAGAACAAAGTAGTGGTGCACAAGTGGTAACAGTAACTGTGCACATCGGTTTACTTGTGCATCCCATTCCACAGAACAAAGTAGTGGCGCACAGGTGGTAATAGTACCTGTGGTTGTGCAGGTGGTGCTGAGGTGACTGTCACACTGCCGCCTCAGCAGGCAGCCCAGCCTCTGCAGCCGTACTCTCAGCCTCAGCCGTACATGCAGCCTCAGCAGCCCTACTCTCAACAGCCGTACCCTCAGCAGCCGTATCCCCAACAGCCCTACCCTCCTCAGCAGTACCCCAACACTCCTGCTGCCGGCTACCCTGGTTAGTTGTGTAGTGTGTACTAGGTGTAGCTATCAGGGTCAGTTGTGTAGAGTGTGCTAGGTGTAGTTATCGGGGCTACCCTGGTTAGTTCTAGGGTGTGCTAGTTTCTGATTAATTCATCAGAATAAGACTTCACTCAAACAATGTTTGGTGTGTCATCGTTGGTGATTTCTTTTGTAGATCACCTGATATGGTTAAGTTATAACCAGTTTCTTGCTTTTTCATGAACATTATAATGCAATTTTTTTTTGCTTTATTGATAGCAGTATTTTCAGCATTTGACCTACAGCAATATCCCACAGATATATACATAGGACTTGTTTTAGACTTATCTCTATCTTGTCAGCTTTGCTTTATTCAGTTTTCATGGCTTCATCTTTTCTTCCTCTTCCTTTGTAACTTTTGTAACTTGTATTTCCTGCACAGTACCCTTTGGGGGAACAAACCTTGTAATGTACGTAGATTCCTCATTTTTACAATTTTTACTAAATGGTTTCTTCTCGGGGCTCTTATGAGGTCGTCTTTGTTGTGGCTAGTTAGCTTTAAGCTTGCTAATTATGAAACATGTAATAATTATACTACTTGGAACAGAAAAATCAAGGCTTCATGATGGTGTAAATTCTAAAGTGCTTACTGAGTTGAATAAATTGATCTTTGTACAGAGCGCTCTAATTATTGTAACTGAAATCACTCTGACCTAAGATGGGTTATGCAACCACACTAATTGAATTTTTGCCTATTTATGAAGAAAATCTCTGAGAATATTATGCTTTATGTATCGTCAGTGTTGCATTTTGAAATTGTCAATTGAAAAAGAAAAATCGTTGGATTATCTTGAAACACTCTTGAAAATTTGGCTAATAATTGATAAATGTGAGCAAAATTTTATGAGTTGAGAGAGCTCGCACGCTCCGTTACGATGGTCATGACTTTATATTCTCTGAAGGTGGTTTTGAATGAATGGTTTTGTTGTGTGCAGACCAGCCTCCTCCGTACGATGGCCTCGATATTTTGTGGTTATGAATGGTTTTGTTGTGTGCAGACCAGCCTCCTCCGTATGATGGCCTTGATATTCTGTGGTAATGAACGGTTTTGTAGTGTGCAGACCCGCCTCCTCCGTACGATGGCTTCGATATTTTGTGGTTATGAATGGTTTTGTTGTGTGCAGACCAGCCTCCTCCGTACGATGACCTTGATGTTCTGTGGTAATGAATGGTTTTGTTGTGTGCAGACCAGCCTCCTCCGTACGATGGCCTTAATATTTTGTGGTTATGAATGGTTTTGTTGTGTGCAGACCAGCCTCCTCCGTACGCTGAGAAGCAGCCCGCCTTCAACCCCAACTACAACAACGTCTAGACTGCGGTGGGCTTCCACGTCTGACTGCGTGCCCGCCCTCTCCTGCAAACGATAGCTACGCCACAAAGCTTTATGTACCCTTTCACTGTATTTCTAGTGTCGACTTAGGCTCACCTCCCCACTACAATGGGACTTCCAAAGTCCTCCCCTCTTCATGTGTGCTCATCATACCCGCTCCATGTCACTTTTTTATTGTTCCTTCTTTTAATACTCAGAATCGTAAATGTAGGCACACCTCATTCACGGATCAATTTGTCTACGCCTGTAGACTTGCGTGGCATTCTCACTACGATTTGCCCATGTCGCAAAACAGTTAGTTGTTCTGTATTAGCCTCTCGATATTCATGTTTGTCGTTGGGATATTCTGTTTTGTGTGGCCGCCCTCTGTCGGCCAAAGGAGACCGTCGCTGCTAGTTTTGGTATGGTAGTAATTACAGGAAGTGTTATCAAAAACTTTACGGACGCCGCTGCATTTCTACTGAGAAATTTAGGGTCATTTTAATTTTGGTGAATAACCTTTGAGAGTTTGAGGTTTAGGTATATTTGGCCGATGTTTGAATGGCCGCTTTATTGAAGATTGTAAATCTTGTGTTCTCGATTGTATCGCTTGACCTGTGCGTGTTCTATTTACGCATGAGATATCCCAACACCCTACATTGGAACTTTTGAATTTGACAGTACCGAGAGATCACGAAAGGGATAAGTTATTCACGTTCTACGACTTGAAACGTTACATACGAGGCCTGTCTAAAAAGTATCCGACCTTTGGCCAGAAAAAATATTTCGAATACCTGTCGGAGTTGGGACCCTAATCCCCTTCAAAGTATGCCCCTTGTGCTTGCACACACTTAGCCCACCGATCCTTCCACTGCTGGAAACACCTCTGGTAGTTTTTTTTTAGAATGGTGTTCAGCTCCATCGTCGCATTGCCTGTTTGACTCCTTCGATGCTGACTGTTTTCTTTGATGTCCGTGGAATTGTGCATCACGAATACGCACCGGAAGGACAAACAGTGACAAAGGAGTACTATCAGGATGTTCTCCGGCGACTTCGTGATGCAGTTCGGCGCAAAAGACCAGACATGTGGACTGCGAACAACTGGCACTTGCATCACGACAACGCGCCCGCACATTCATCCCATTTGATCCGCAATTTCTTGGCCAAACATGGAATTACGACCGTTCGCCAACCTCCCTACTCTCCAGACCTGGCTCCTTGCGACTTCTGGTTGTTTCCAAAATTGAAGACACCACTGAAAGGATCCCGTTTTGAGAGTAGAGAAGAGATAATGCGGAACGCGACGACAGAGCTGAACACCATTCCAAAAGAAGACTTCCAGAGGTGTTTCCGGCAGTGGAAGGATCGGTGGGCTAAGTGTGTGGAAGCACAAGGAGCCTACTTTGAAGGGGATTAGGGTCCCAACCCCGTCAGGTTGTTGAAGTATTTTTTCTGGCCAAAGGTCGGATACTTTTTCGACAGGCCTCGTAGAAGCATAAGCGTAGGTATTAACCAATTTTGAGAGCTTTATTTTAAAATATTACGGCATTAAGAAATTCGAATCCATCCGTGTGTATATTCCATTAGCTGCAAAAAACTTTGTAATTTCATTTATTTACTCAGATTTAGTAAATTTTCGCTATTTAATTTATGAGATGTATTTTTGACTGTGTGGTTTGATTTGGCGCTTTACCACTCGTAATAACTGTCGTAAATTTGATGAATTCCCGATTTAGGGTTGGAGTAAATCAAGGTCATTGAAAAATAAAGAAGTAATCTCAAGTTTTTACCGTTCAAAATGTGGGAAGATATCCCGTTTTTAAATTTAGCTGCAAAGCTAACTACTGCTCTCTAAACGTGTACGCAGATATAGCCTGCAGTCGTATGCACTACGAGTGAAGTATATCACTTCCAAAATCATTATGGGGAAATATATCCTGAAATACTTCATTAAAAATCACGAATTCCGTTTTTAGTTTGAGTATCGAAATGATTTACCACATGATCGCAACTCGGGGAATTCCTAATTAACTCCATAAAGTAAGTTACACAAATAAATATTACAAAGAAATATAGCTTTACTTTTGAAATTCGAACATGTCGAGTGTTCGCATGTCAAACTTCGGAGTGGTGCGCTTGACTTCGATCATTTTTTGTGAAGTTGAACCATTTATGATCATTGTACTGATGTTAAAGATCTTATTGTGCTGATGTATGTAATTCTTACGGAAGTTATGCGATCCTGAAGCTTCGTCTCAGCTCGATGTATTTTGTATCGTGTATGTTTGACGAATCATATGCGGCTGACCGAGACGACCTGTTAGAATAATCTTTAGATAGGAGACGATAATATTTTATCGAGTCTGTGATCTGCGCATTCGAAGTTCCATTTTGACATCCTTTCTTCGAGCGCTTTGTGGTGTTCATTTATTTGAATCTCGCGTATCTGCGCAAGTTTTCGCATCAGATGTAAGCTCTTTATAGTAACTTGTTTATTACTTGCGTTCTGATTGTTCACTAACTTGTATGCAGAATTTCTTTTTAAGCTTAACAGAAATTAGTTTGTTTTGTTCAGATGCAATAATTCGTTCCCCCGTAGCCTTAAGGTTTTTAAGCCTCTTTGCTTGTGTTCTCTCTATCGCCATATATACGTCTCATTTCTGCCATTACTCAGTAATTTTAGTTTTTTAATCGTTGAACTTAAGTGATTTTAGCAAGTTTGTACCGCGATCAAAACATACTGGCGTGGCAGAGTGCCGCTGCTCTGATGCAGCTTCTGAGGGAAATGAGATGTAGTTGATGTGTATTGGCGAGGCTAGCATCTTGATGATTATTTAACTATCCCGTCCTGATACGTGACATGAGCAACTGAGCAACATCGATTGCGAGTCGTCATATATGTGTGTGTGTTTTCCTTCTTTGCTCTGCTGTGCTTGGAGAAAGGCCGATCGGAGGAAATATTCTCTTCGCTAATTTCTTGATCTATTTTTCTTCCGTGATGAACTCCGCAGTATAGCTCACGCTGAGCAGCTGCCTCGAGAATTTGGGTGTTGAATCCCGATGCTCAACGACGAAGGGTGTTGCCAGACTCGTTCTGTCCCATTGGTGGAACCCTGATTTAAACTTTTTTTTTGTGTATCTCTGTGCTCTACTTTTCTGTGTGTATTCTGTGTAGCGCAATAGTTTCCCGTGGGAGTGAAATTCTTCATTTCTTTAACGATACTCATTTTTTGTGTCGCAGGGCAGTGTTGTCGCCTGCCCTGCTGACGAGCTGTGTTTTTGTACGTGCTAGGATTTGAAATTTTCAGGTTGACTGTCTTGAGCTGCCGTTAAATATGGAAGCAAAGGCTAATTTCGATTGATCGAAGTGTAAAGCGACACGTTAAAAACATAACATAGGCGTGCAAGTTTTTAAATTTGAGGTATCCGTGTGCTGTTGTCCGTAATCCAGCAAGTTGAGGCTTTTAGTTTTCTTATATCCATTCATGAATCATTGCAAATTTTCTCGTAGAATATCCGTTTTCTCATTAGATTGTACGTTCAAAGGAAGTATTAAAGGCAGTTTTTGTCGAGCAAACAAGGTAGCTGCATCAACGGTGCTTTTTGTCGTATGTATACTCCGCTGAGCTATCTGGCTGCGAAGTTCCCTATAAGACGGCAACATGAGCTTCAATTTGCTGGGTGAAACTTTTTCAAATGAGAATTGCTGTGGCACTAACAACATTGTCACCCGCCTCCCTCTTGGTTCTTTACAATCATGTTTTCATACTAACAAACGTTCGTACCCTGCAGTTCAGGTATATTATTTTAATTTAGGTGGCGAAATACCCACAGCGGCGTTAGTCTTCTTCTTCCGCTTGGCCGTTAACGGATCCTTTGTAAAATTGAGCATTCGTTTTGTCCGTTTTTCATCTTTGCATGAATTAGTTGATCATCATTTAATACGGAGCGCTCCACTTAAATTTTTTTAAATGCTTTAGTTGCTTTTCTGTTCTGAAGTGAGTGGAGTAATGTGCATCCACATACTGATCAGTGTGGGGAGACGTGTTTTCATTAATCGTAGTCTAAATGCTGAATGTGCGGCCCACGTTTATTGCAAACTAGAGATATTTAACCGCAGATTGCATCATTGGGCACCGTGGAAGCTCTCATGTACGTGAAAATCTATTTTCTTCGTTATGCATTTCGGAGGTATAATTTTTGTATTTACAACCGCATTTTGCTTTTAAAAATATCGCTAGTGAGCTAGGAGATTGAAAAGTATATTTATGATCAATGTTTGCTATTAAAATGCAGGGATTTCGTCTTAACGAGTCTATCGGGTGTGGGAGTTATTTTAAGCGTTGCCTTACGTTTTTATCTGAATTTAACTGCTCACAATCTCAAGTCTCACTCTGTGTCCGATTTTAATTTATAACAACTTTAATTTTTGAATCTCCTTCACGTATATTTTATTCACTGCCTTAAAATCGCGTTGAATAAAATTTGAAGATTTGTAACTGAAAGATCATACATCACTCATATAGTTCGATGAATTTACTGTAGATATCTATATATTATTACTTCAATAAATTTACTTCAAACACTTTCTTTCATTTGCACACGGTTTCGATACCCGGAGATGAGTTTTTTTTAACGTTACAGTAACAACATTACGTATTGCAACGAACAAAATTCATTGTACTGGACCATAGCGTGCAGTCTGCGTTGTTCATCATTTGGGAAGAGTAGATAAGATAATAGTTTAAGCCCTTCTCATCACGAAGAGCGTTCCAAAGAGAGGAAGGCACCTTTTAGTGAGGACTTATAGGAACGCGGGATTTATGCACAATATGTATAGAAACGGAAAGTTGAGAAAGGTCATGAAACACGATAAAAGTTGAAGAAAGTACTAGGTGATGAGAAACAAGACAGCTGTGAACTGAAAAAACGTTAACAAAACTAAAAAGGGTGCTCATGCCTGTAGACTAGTTGTATTCCCTTGAGGGGTGTAAGATCTTAAATATGTTGAATATAATAGGAAAATTTACCGAGTCTGAAATGCATTCGTAATAATAGGGGCCCCGTGGTCGAGTGGAAGCGATCGCTACTTACGCGCGAAGTCGTCAGTTCGAATCCCGGCAGTTTCGCCTTGCGTTTTGCCCTGTTCGGAAAAGGGGAGAACTCGGCCCCAATTCCCCCACTTCCCCCAGGGATTAGAAACGAGTACCAGCTTGACCGGGGGTAACCGTCATTATGTCCTGGTTTTAGTTATAAGGCATTTGAAAAACTTGAGTACAAGGTAGGGATCAGTCTTGATTGTAATAAAACGTCCTTTTTTCTATAACTCTATTTACACTAAAACTCATTCTGAGTTCACTTAGATTCATTAAATCAGTGTCATTTATGTTTTCAATAAAATATATACACAATTATGAGAATGAAAACACAAAGTCAAACCATGACCTTGAAAGTGGGTCCCCAAAACCAACTTTTTTCGTTTGGGATATAGAAAAAAAATGAATATTTGAGAACGAAATTAATCAGCTATTAAAGAAAAGTAGACTAACATTTGGATGATGAAAAATAATAAGATGCGCACCCAATTTCCTCACACCGGCCATCTGCATTGATTGATTGATTATAAGTAAGTTTTAGCCTCTCTTTTCCGCGACAAAGATGTTCAAAGAGAGGAAGGATGAAGGCACCATTTATTATGGAGTTTAGGGAACGTTGAATCTATGCACAAGGGGCATAGAAATAGTTAGCTAAGAAAAAAGTTCATGAAACGAGAAAAAATTGAAGAGAGCAGTAGGTGCTGAAAAACAGGGCAACAGTGAACTGAAAAAAGATAGTCCGTATCAAAACAAAAAACCTATTTTACTTCAAAAGAAGAAGGCCTACCAAGCGTTTAGCTCGGGACCTCACATAATTCCTCTGGGAGACATTCCGAAAGCAACCGCAGCAGTGATGCGCAATATCGGTGGATTTGTACCGTAGGTTTGTGAAATGCTCATCTGATCAGGTTCTAGTATTTGAGCGAATTATTTGCTTTCAAAACCATAGAATTTAAACTCTAATGCAACTACATCGAAGTTTAATGCAACTGCATCAGAGTTTAAGACAGCTGCGCTGGACAGCAAGACTTTCTTTAGTTTATGAGCACACGGCCATAAACATACAAGCGGGCAACAGGTTTTTACAACAAGTGAGAGACACTAGACGATACTGACACGAGCTGAGCTTTATAAAGCGAGGACAAATGTCAACGATGACAAATACGTGAATAAATACTGATATATTCAAATGAATCAGTTAACCGAAACATCAACAACAACAATTGAATTTTTTTCGGTTATTTGAAAGGGAATATTTTAGCAACCTAATCATCGTACTAAAGAGTTGAAAAGTACCAAGCTTAGATTAGGTTATGAGTAAGTTTAGGCATATCTGAGCGCAACAGAGGTGCTGCCGAGAGGGGAAGGAGTTGAGAGAAGAGAATTAAGGGAACGGGAATTAATGCACAAGTTGTGTCCCCACGCACAGCGCTTAGAAACAGTAAAATTGAAGGGAGTATCATATAAAAGTTGAAGAGGGAACTATTATGCGCTTAAAAAGAGAACTAATCCGAAAAAAATCCGAAAAGAAACAGAAACCCTTTACTATTTTAACAATTAGATGACCTACGCAATCTTTAGCTTGGGACCTCAGATCTTCCTCCTGGGAGCACTAATTCCCATGAGTACTATAGTTGTACATCCCAAGGGAGCAAAATATAAGAAGGCTAAAATATTCATATTTCGACAGTTACCCTCACTTTTTACGTGAAATATACAACTAGTGTATTGGAGCATACGCCATTTTATCTTTCAATGTATAAAGAAAACCGAAATATTTTTAAAAGAAAATGCTGAAGTTAGTCGCCAACGTACCACAAATGGTTCTTGAAAACAGTTTATAGCTTCATACTTTACCACACTCGTAGGTCATTCGTAGACGACTTTTCTACCTCCAGCAGATCATCCGCCACTCTCCAGTAGCGTAGAGGGAAAACTAATTCATCAACACTTTGAAAAAACAATTCATCAACACTTTGAAGAAACAATTCATCAACACTTTGACTACGGTGGGTAAAATTGAAGTTCAAAATTCAACTCAGATTTAAAGTCCATTGGATGACGCAATGTTGAGGATAGCAATTATGAACTGGATCATGCCATCAATTAGCTTAGATTAAATATTAATGAAAATTGAGTTTGTGATTACTGGTCGGGCAGCAGCAGCATTATGAAAATCCCCTCCGTGGCCACCGGTGGCTCACGTCGCAGTCAAAGTGTTAAATTTTTTATCGTATGGGACAATACTGAGCTCCGCATTTTAAATCCCTGCTGGTCCTGATAATCCCAGGTGGAGTTTTCGGATACATTATTGACCTAAAAATACAACTATTTTCCTAACCCACCACCAACATAATATCGCGTATTTAGGACTTGGTTGTGACCTTTCATATTTTAAATGCTTTATTTGAGTAGAAAATTTCTGTTAATATTACATTGTCCAGTAAAATTGCTTTGAATATATCATTCATTAGTTACCTCATTTGTGTGGTCAGTTTGTGAAACAAATAATGATGGTCTGAAAAATTATACATCAGCATTTTCGGTAGTAAAACCACCGTAAAACCACCATATAATTTTAAGAATAATTATATATACTGTACGGTGGTTGTGTTACTTTTGAAAGAGGTCATGACATAGGAGTAATAGCACCATTTTTAGCAAAGATGATAGCATCATCTGGTAATTTCAATAGACATAAATATGTGTTATAATAACGTGGTTGCTATTTCACTTACTCCAAATTACCTAACGGATCCGCGCATCGTATAACAAATTGAGTTAAACATTTGTACATCATTAAATGAACGACATTCAAACCAAATTAATTGGCTTCATGGCAATACATATTTGGGATGGGAAAAATTGTGAGCACATTTCTGACGCAGTAAATTTTCCCTCTAAAAGTTCAGTCGCCACCGTTTACGATTTTTGTTTCACCATGTCACGAGTATTAGCGTTTTTCACGATGCGCAAATAATTTTACGAATAACAACAAGGAAATATGAACTTGTTATTTCCGATTTCTTTCTTGCACTTGGACACACACTGAAAGTTATCTTACATTTTCAACACGACATATGCCACTCGAAGCCTATTTGGCATGTTCTTACAGAGAAATGCTTTAAAAGCATCTTCAATAACACATAGCACCTCCACATTATCACACAGATTATACAAAACCGTAAATGATTTATGTAACTTTAAAGTTAATAATTTGTGTAACATTTGAGGTTATTCACAGAAATTCCTTGTACTTCACTGTGGATGAATGGGCATCTGCCCCAACTGCTGTTGAGGGGTGTATTGTTGCGAATTATTGTACATATCCTGGGTATGTGATATCTGCTGCTGCGTCCCGTAAACATATTCATAATTGTGGTACATCGATGTGTTATTAGCATACGATTCCGGTGAATACGTTGAATAGCTAGGATGTAAATTAGAGGTAGTGTGCGCGATGTGGTTCGGGTTACTCAAATCAGGCGACCCCGGGGGGCACGAAGACCGGGGGTCGTTGAACGTGTTCGCCTGGCTGTCGAGCACCGCAGGATACATCTTCTGAGGGTGTGTGCTGTTCACACTCCTGTACACGCCCTCGTCTGCCGGGCCCTCGCTGGCGCCGCTCGTGTAGGGAGAGGGGCTCCAGGGCCGCGCACGGCAGGTCTCCGCCGCCTGCGCCTCCGTCGTCCAGTGCGCTGCCAACAGATTTGATACTTCTGGAAATTGGACCCTCGTGAGCCTAGTACAATGGATTTGAAGTGCCCAAAAATTGCAGGTTTTTGAAAATTGGACTGTCGTGAGCTTAATGCAATTACACAGCAATGACTCTCGTCATTTTATCACCATCTAATGCTTGCTACACTGATGATTTGCAGTGTCCGAAAACTACAAATTTTTGAAAATTGGACCCTCGTAAGCTTAACGCAATGGATTTGAAATGCTCGAAAACTGCAAGTTGATATGGCAATTATCAGTCGTACTGATCAAGCAGGAACTAGAGTATTTCGTAGAGTAAGTGTTATCCCTGCCGGCATTGGGGTTGTCATCTAACATTTTTAAATAAGGCGAAAGTTTTGAAAGCCTTATAATATAAAACTGCTTCACAATTTTGAGACTGAGCCCTAAAAATTGAAGCGATGGTTGAATATACTGTGCGTACCAAGGTATCGACCTCAAGAAATAAAAATGACCATAGAAGTTCAAAATTAGCACATGCACTTGCGCACGAAGTTCAATAACGTAAAAAATGGAAAAACACATAAAATACCGTTTAGAATATTCCTTCGACGCACCCTTATAAAATTCACGTTTTCATTACTCCTTTCCATTATCCAGAATGAGCCTCGATTTACGTCTCGTGTTTCTTTTCCAACTGCTGGTTTTCTTGGTAACCATTCACCCCATATTTATTGTATGTTTAGCATGAAATAATTTATTTTATATCGAGTCAAACCCTGAGTTTTTAACACAATACAGAGCTGGACACATCCTCGTTGTCAGCTCTGGACATCGGAGGCAATGGTCAGAGTTAAATGTAAATGGAGTCCTGCCCCTGTTTCGACAAGTGACATGGGTATTCGATACCCATGTGTGTGTATCAACCATTTATCCCTACTTTAAGATATTTTAAAAAATTATGAGCATTTTGTATCACCGTCATTGGAAATAAACTGTTTTTATGTTTTTCTTCTTTTCTTAAGGCCGATGAGTCATGGATTGAAGGGAACCGCACTGCCCTGTGAAAATTTACCTTCAATCTCTTCAAAATATACTGGATGAGCCACGAAAATCTGAGCTCAGATTTTAATCGGCAAAAATCTATCCCTGATGTTATTGTTCTCCCTATAATAGAAATCTCACGCAAATAATTTTATTAAGCAGGGTATTTTTACCAAGTTCTATCGGAGGGAAGATTTTCCTGGGCCACCTTGTGTGATTATTTAATTCTTTTCAAAACTTGCTTAAGTAGTTTAAGGCAGGAATTTTCACAGTAACTCTCAATAACATAGCTTTAACTCCACCACAGCTTCGAAAATATCTTTGTTGTCTCTCAAGAAATAAGTATTTTTGTTGTTGTTGTAAAAGGAAGAAAGTTGAGGACAATTCACAATGTTAATTTAACCACTATTTAAAGAATGACTGCACAATTACCATAAATGACAAAGAAATGCTTATTCGAGGATAAGAAAAAATAAAAATCATGCTAAGGTTTAGTTTTGTCGAGGAATTTTTTGACTCGTAATCAATTGCATAGTAGGATACGCTCATACGTACTTTAGGACACGTTATGCAAGAGAGTACTGTATCTCGCCTAAAGTCATCCAGCTTATAATTGGCACATGGCGTATGTTGCAGACTACTTTACCAAGATTCCTAAGTTCCTCTCCAGAGAGTGAGGGAATGTTATTAGCACATGTCAGAACCAAAAGACATTTGGATTTCTCATTTCTCAGAGTAATGTAATATATTTCATAAAAACATCAGAATATGATACAGGATATCGACTGGCATTTTTATCCCACCATCTATCACTCAAATTCCATGAGGATTTCGATTTACTAGAAATTTAATATAATGATGTCGACTTTGGCCTGAAATCTTGAATCTCCAGAAAAATTGAAACCAGCTAAGTTGGTGAAATTTTAGTTTACCTAAGAAAATTGGGATCCCCCAAAACTTACCGACGTCCGGGGAAGGGTTCTGGCTGGAGTCGGTACGTAACGGATGCCCTGCGTTGTCTGTCATATAACTGCTGCCTCCTGCGCAAAAATAAAAAAATTGATGTTGGTCTGACGTTAAAAAGTTTGTGCGGTTGGTTCAATTAGGTTGTGAGTAGCAGAATTGAGTAACCGACTGTACTACTAGAATCAATTGTTTTCCTTTCTATAAAGTGTGAAAAATATAATTGCATGAAAATATTTTACCTCGTGTGCTAAAATCAATTTTGAAAAAGGTAGTGCAGTAATTGAAGATTAGATTATAAGATTATAAGTTAGTTTAAGCCTCCCTATCCGAAACAAAAAAGAGCGTATCGAAGAGAGGAAAGAGGAAGGCACCATTTAGTGTGGAAGAGAATGAGGAATCTATGCAGAAGTGGCATAGAAACAGTAAGTTGTGAAAGAAGTTCATGAAATAAGATAAAAGTTGAAGAAGAAAGTCAAAGGTGCAGCAAAACAGGACAGTAGTGAACCGAGAAAAGGTGGTCCTTAACACAACAAAAAACATTTTATATCAACAAAAAGAAGGCCTACCTAACTCTCAGCTCGGGTGCAGTAATTGAAATGCGATTCATTTATGCCGATATATAAATGAGGAATTTACATAGTGGTACACATATCCCCACACGTAGTTAACGTGCTTAAATTACTACAAGACTACTGCCCCGTTACTCATAGCTCACACGCAATATGATATTAACGAAAAGTCCATTTTGAGACGATGTTCCACGAAAGTCTAGGATAGATGATCGCAACAATGCAGGGTCTAGCTCTGCATGTTGTTTCTCCATATTTGCACGCAGCTCAGGGAATCGCAGCTTTTTAATTACCAATACGATGAATATGAGAAATGTGATCAAAACGAGCGAAGAGCACTATTGAATTTCCACGTATAATAGTTTGAAAGATGTCTTGAGTACGATATTGTTATGTAAAAAAAACGAAAAGCCTTGGTAAATGCAAACTAGGTAACATTTGCGCTGACAAAAGCAGTTGCATTTGTATTTCCGATGTTCTAATTATTACTCTGCAATCATCAGATTTTTGACCTGGCTTTAAGGAACTGGTAACATAATTAAGAAAGCTGAATTATAGACACCAATGGAAATCTTTAAACTTTCTCTCGCTCAAAGCTGCGGAGGAAAGTTCTCCATTAACTCTTCTAGTCATTGTTTAGAACAAAGCAGCGTGCTTGTAATTTTTTGTGCGCGAAACATAACAAGTCGTTGGCGACTGCGATGGTGTAATACCAGTGTAACAAAATTGTGACGACCCGAAGTTGATCGCGAAGTTTTGATCGCCAAAGTTGACCTCAATTGTGACGACCCGAAGTTGATTGATCACGAAGTTTTGATCGCGGAAGTTGATCACAATTGTGACGACTCGAAGTTAATTGATCACGAAGTTTTGATCACCGAAGTTGACCACAATTGTGACGACCCGAAGTTGATTGATCACGAAGTTTTGACTGCCGAAGTTGATCAAAATTTTGACGACCCGAAATTGATCCAGTGAGGAAACTCTTAAAAAATTTGACCACAGTTCAGGACACGAAAGTTTCTCTAACCTTCCGTTGTGGAGAGGTCCTGAGAAGGGAGCTCTCCGTCCGCTGCAGCGCTGCCAGTGACGGCGTGTACCTTTTGCCGCTTCCTGGTGACGCTCTTCTCGGGGTAGTGAGGCACGTCTTGCACGAACGGGAACTGCGGGTGCAGCGCGTGGTCCGGGCATCCCTCCAGGTCTGTAAACGGAGATTGAGTGATTGATTATGAATTAGTTTTGGCCTTCCTTTACCATAACAAAGATGTTCAAAAAGAAAAAAGGATGATGGCACTTTTTAGTATGGAGTTTAAGGGACTGTGGAATCTATGCACAAAGGGTGTTCCTGCAAAAGATCCCCTGCGCATAGAAACAGTAAGATGAGGAAGGTTATGAAACAGGATAAAAGTTGAAGAAGAAAGTCAGAGGTGCTGAAAAAAAGTACAGCAATGAACCGAAAATAGACGACTTTGACAAAAAAATTATTTCAACTAACAGAAGGCCTACCTATTTTTCCCCTGGGAGTGCTAATTTCCATAGATACAAGAGTTGTATCCCCCGATGGGCTGTTGACGGTGAACTAATGTATATTTCGAGCTTTAAAAACAAAAAGCTACAGTTTTACAATTCTAAAAATGAAAACGACAAAATAAAACACTTCATTTCATAAAGGTGAGCTGTAAAAAGTTATTCAACTCAATGGTTCTTAGAAATGTCTAAAGGTAAAGGCCCATAGTCCGTACATGGATGGGTCTTAATATGAAAGCCATGTTAATGGCTGAGGAATGATATATTCCTTAATGAAATTGGAAAATTTTCGTGGTGAAGGACGCATTTAATGCAGAGTCACGACAGAAGTACTGTGCTTGCAGGGCGGGCGTTCAAAAATTCCATTCAAATATTGAAGTTCAAATCGATAATTGAAATCAGGTACACGCGACGATTCAGATTTGATTAGAGGCAGATACACAGATCCACTTTTAGGATAAAAAGGAAAACTGACGTGGCTATGTATATCATGATAAAAAACCAACGCTTTTTACTCGGTAAAAAGTGTTCTTTTCATAATAATTAGTACATTAGTTTAAGACTCCAAAGCCACTACATAAACCATCTCCAGGAAGCCAAGAGAAGGGACAATTTAGTATGAATTTCATGAAACGGAGAATTTACGCATAACGCACCCGCGCGGAGAGGAAAAGTTTGTTTTTATCATGAAATTCTTAGCCACGTTGGTTTTCGTTTTTATCCTAAAAGTGAGATTCCTAGAAATCAGTATTTCATTTACACAGATTCACTCACAGATTCACTGCTACACACAGCTACACTACCACATACACTGCTATACACGACCACATATACTGCTATACACTATCGCAAACACTGTTATACAGTACCACGTACACAGCAACACCACCACAAAAACTGCCACATACCACCACACACACTGCTATACACTACTACGAACACAGCAACACCACCACAAACACTGCCACACACACTGCTGTACACTGCCACGTACACAGCAACACCACCTCAAACACTGCCACACACCACCACACAAACTGCTATACACTGCCACATACACAGCTACACTAACACACACACACTGCCACCCACACTGATGGTTGACGTTGATAGAGACAGTGGGCCGGAGGGTGGGCGCGACGTGGACATGCTGGTGTGTGTGGTGGTGGAACTGTGGCCCGCCACTCCGGCACACCAGCTCCGCGCCCGGCCCGTACTGCCCTCCACTCGCCATCTGTACCTGGCGATTCACTTCCGTTAGTGAGCTAACTCAATTTAAATACAAAATCACTATGTATAAATATTTAACTGACAAGTCATTTCCGTTAGTGAGTTAACTCAATTTAAATACAAAATCACTATGTATAAATATTTAACTGACAAGTCATTTCCGTTAGTGAGTTAACTCAATTTAAATACAAAATCACTGTGTATAAATATTTACCTGAAAAGTCATTTCCGTTAGTGAGCTAACTCAATTTAAAAACAAAATGTATCAGATTAGATTAGATTAGATTGTTAGTTTACGCCTCCCTATCCGCCACATATGCGATTCAAAGAGAGGAGTTTAGTTTATTAGTTAGTTTAAGCCTCCCTATCCTCAACAATGAGATGTAAAGAGAGGAAGGAAGAAGGCACCATTTAGTATGGAGTTAAGGGAACGTGGAATCTATGCAGAAAGGGCACAGAAACAGAAAGCTAAGAAAGAAGTTCATGAAACAAGAAAAAGTTGAAGAAGAAAGTAGTAGGCGGTGAAAAACAGGACAGCAGTGAACCGAAAAAAGATGGTCCGTAACACAACAAAAACCTATTCTATTTTAACAAAAGAAAGCCTACCTAACCTTTAGCTCGGGCCCTCACATTGTCCCCCTGGGAGCGCTAGTTCCCATAGATACAATAATTGTATCCCCCTGAGGGGTTCAAAGAGAGGAAGGAGGAAGGCACCATTTAGTGTGGAGTTAAGGGAACGCAGAATCTATGCAGAAAGGGCATAGACAGTGAGTTGAGAAAGAAGATTATGAAACAAGATCGAAGTTCAAGAAGAAAGTAGTAGGTGCTGAAAAACAGGACAGCAGCGAACCGAAAATTAGTGGTCCTTAACATAACAAAAATATTTTATTTCACCAAAAAGCAGACCTACCTTACTCTCAACTTTGACCCTCACATTTTCCCATGGGAGCGTTAATTCCCATAGATACAATAGTTGTATCCCCCTGAGGGGAGAGAGCTGATACAAGCCTCGCCGCCCTCAGTAAAAACAGAAAACGGCTACTTCTCGCACAAGTATTCTACCAGGCGACAAAAGACGAAAAGAGCAAGGTGCTAGCAACTATACCGTGAGGTCTACCGTCATGTATCGCATACCCAGGTGCAGTTTGAGATGTAAAAATAAAGTGTTCATCGCTAAATTGAATGTATGGAAATAAGCAATACCGTTAGTAAGCTAACCTCACGCTATAGTACTAGCTAGAGGTAGACCTCACGCTATAGCAGCACCGAGATAAATCAATGATCTTAGAGGGACGTAACGCGATGCCGAATGGCCTGGAGCAGAGCTGTAGGTTTGGTCAGGGGTATTTGTTCCAACAACCCCAGCGCGAAGTAATGTGTACAATTCCAACTGATTTAGAATGACGCAGCTGAATTTCCAGTGTATACAAGAACATCAGCTCGAACGTTACGGTAAATACGAATTTTTAGTGTCATTATATTTACATCAGACAAAGCTTAGAAGTCCGGCATTTGTAAACTTTCGTCCAACTCAAACCAGGAACGCGCGTCACTGCAGTCTCACAAGTTATTGCGCTTCAGTCTTATTTCATAAAGTATTCTTATAAATCGTAATGTTTTCCCTCAATAATTTTAAACGCTGCAAGAGTTCACATCAAATGCCACACAACCTGAACTTATAAAGTTATATAAGAAAACTTCGCAACTTATTTTGAGCGAGGTAAAGTACAAGATATTGACGCACTTGGTGGTGGTTATGAAGGTGTTGAAATGGCATCCAAGCAGGCATGGGAGGCACGTTGTGGCTGTGGCTCGAGTAGGGAGGATGGGCAGAAGTTGCATCGAAGCCAATGGCTCGAGCTCTCTTCTTCGGCTTGTCTTCGGCCGTCTCTTTGCCTTTTTTGAAGGCCTTCGCGAAGGGATTGAAACTGATTTTCAGGTGGGTTACCTGGAAATTAATGGATGAATGATTACACGGGTTAGGCAAGTTAGTTTAAGTCTCCTTAACCACAACAAAAGCGTTTGAAAGAGAGGAAGGAAGAAGGCAGCATTTATTGTGGAGTTGAGAGATTATTATAAGACTAGTATTACCGGTTCAACCCGAGTATCGGGTTGTCCGACTTGCCTAAAAATAAAAAATAAATAAATAAAAAAAAATAAAAAAAAATTAAGAAAAAAAAAATAAAAAAAAATAAATAAAAAAATGTAGAAAAAAAATAAAAATAAATAGTTTTCTGCAAATATAGACACCAGTGGCTTCAATTTAATACCTCACTTGACCATATAGACTCAGCCAATTTTCTAAACGGACTCGGACAAATTTTGAGTTACTGAATTAAGTATATAGATAGATTATAAGTTAGTTTAAGCTTCCCTAACCGCCGCAAAAAAGAGCGTATCGGAGAGAGGAAGGAGGAAAGTACCATTTAGTATGGAGATTAGAGAATGGGGAATCTAGGCAGAAGGGGCATAGAAACAGTAAGTTAAGAAAGAAGTTCATGAAACAAGATAAAAGTTGAAGAAGAAAGTAGTAGATAATGAAAAACAGGACAGCAGTGAACCGAAAAAAAGGTGGTCCTTAACATAACCAAAAATATTTCATTTCAACAGAAAGAAGGCCTACCTAACCTTTAGCACGTGACCTCACATCATCCCCCTGGAAGAGCTAATTAGAAAGAACAGGATGATAAGACAAAGAAGAGATGGTCAAGAAGGTATCCAAACTGAAAAAAACAAAGGGAGCACAAAAATAGAAATTCCGAAAGTCTATCTATCGCTGAAATGACCTAACAGTACCTCCCCTGGGGGCGACAGTCCTCCAAAGCACTAGATAAACAAGCCTAAAACTACCTAGTCCTATTGCCAATACTACACTCTCTGAAATGGAGGAATTTTTAAATTTAAGCAATTTAAAGAATTTATTTACCACAGGTGATACAGAGGTAGAATGTTTCTTAAGTCTTGTAAAATGGTTTTATTTTTTCGTAGAGTTGCATGAACTATTGGAGCAAGATTCAAATATATATCATCTCCTGAATGAAAATTTGAGGAAGCTACTTAAAATAAGTTGTGCCTACTTAATCTTACCGTCCTGTAATCCAGCAGAAGTGTTAACATGGGCTTCAAAAGTGATATTTTATGGTGGTGTGCTAAAAATATCAACTGTCTGGAACGAATAAGTACTTTAACGAATAAGTACTACAAAATGTGTTGCTACACTATTTTCGCACCACAAATTGGTACAGTAGGCCAACACATAAAAAAAAACTCAATGCAAACTTCAAGTTAGCTAATGCACATTTCCCCGCACAATCCTATACGATTAAACTTATTTTCACCATATTTGTGCTCTTATCGTTAAAAAGTGCCTTGCTGTCTCAATTTTCCTATCAATGTTTACAAGGGACGTCGTAAATGTTTTGTTTATCCCTTCTTCCAACAAATCATGTTTTGCTGACGGTCGTGGATGACTCGTGCTTTTCTCATCATTTAATTTGGAAAATATCTTATATTTTTTAGAATGCACTTGCTTCATTGCTTGAGCTTTCGTTGATAGAATAAAAAAGATTAATTTTTTGACTTTCAGCTTTTAGAAACCCAGCAATCTATCTGCCAAGGAATAAGTCTTTCTACCACCTCGAGCTTTTCTTCTAACGCCGAACGATTCTCGTTTCTTCCGCACTCTTTTCGTTCCCCAAAGGTTCGATTTGTTCGGCTTCCCATCTTTTTAAGCTGACCAGCACTTCATCTTCAAGGAGTCCATCATAGAGTTTTACCTAAGAACCGCAAGACCGGCAGTTCCCATTACTCTGACAGTGCATTTTCAGAATGCTTCCTTTTCAAGTCTGATCAAAATTCGGCAGAGTGAACACTCCAAGGAATAAACAGTCGGATATATGTACGAGTGCATGCCCTTTACACTAACCTGTCGCTGGACAAATTAACATGCATGAGAGTACATACTATTTATACATACGGCCCGTCGATTGCCATTAAATTTTGGTACTAATCATTACTAATTCATCGCTGGGTTATTCACTAATCAGATTAAGGGCGATCATGGTGAGATGACGTTACTTACTGCATGCAGTCCGCGAACGTTGTTTCGCCGTTATAAAAAGTTCAAATATACGGAATTCTAGGATGCGAAAACATTTGAGATATTATGCGTGTATATTCATGGCATATTGTGTCTGCGAGGCATTATATGGCATCGCAGAAAGTGGTCACAAGACGGCAGTCATAAAAGGCCGCGCTCAAGACTCGCGTTAACACGAAAGTCAAACACGGCGATCTTTTATCAGAAGACAAATAGCAATAAACCTCTCCATTATACAAGATTACTACGCAAGAAAACTCCCGAGCCCCAAAATGGTGTCAGGGCTCTTCCTATAGGCATAAGCTGTTTAATCAAACCTTATAGAGCCCCACGAAGGGCATGCAAGAGGCTGTTTACAACTGCAGAGCTGTCGAGCTGTTTCATTGGTTAAGAGCTGCGCGTGCCTGTAGGGCGGGAGCTGTTTTTTTCTGGCCTAGAAATGCTCGACGTTGTAATTTGCGCGTGGAAATAAAACAACTGTTCACTGACATGCGCTGCTGTGGTGCTTACGAGCGAGGTTCGGCGTACCTACCTAACTGAAACACTTGCAAGCTCGTAAAAACGCCAATCGCTTCTAATAGTACGCAGCTTGTGCGTGAAAATAGAGTACTTTTGCGTTTCATCCTATTGATGAAATTACAGAACATTTTTTTCATGCTAAAAGAACTGTTCTAGCGGAATAACATTTTGGACTTTCGAGATGACTGCGATAAAAAAAAGGCGAGGTCAAAAATATGCAAGTCATGAATCAAAATGATTCATAAGTTGCGCAGTAGAATCACAATTCGTAGAAATTATTCCAGGTTAAGAGTAATTCTTCGAAATAATTCCACTCGTAGCAGCCCCGGTTTATTTTTAGACTTTCAAAGACATCAAAGTATCACAGCACATCCGAGTCGCTACCTGTCGTACAAAATTTCTTTACAGCATTACTGTACAGCATAAGCGGTCATAATTAGAGGTGTGAAGGCTTGTGTATAGGACTAGTATCACGCAATACCAGAAGTTAATTAGGAAAATATTCTTTACCGTAAAGTTAATGACGAAGAACTTATTCAGGCACGTTTCATGTAAAGTGTAGATGCACAAAAATATATTAATAAGCCTCACGTTTGTTCCCAAATAGAGGAGGCTCAAAATTTGTGATTTTCAGAAATTTCCCGTCTGAAGAACCCACAAGAAACATTGGTACACCTTGTTAGTCGCTATCAGGTGGCAGCATTTCATTCGCTTTTTCAAGAGTAAGTTGGAATTCTCGTTTAATGATGGTGAGATGACGCTGCTGCATCGATTCATTCGTCATTCTGCATCGATTTCAAATTAACAGTTTTAAATTACTGGAATAACGTGTTTTAAATATTTTCAGAATATGAATAACGGATCAATTACAAGATATCAGCCGTGATTTAATTTTATATTATCTCTGTTTAGGCAATGTAGATAACTAATGTGATTTTAAAAAGTATTTGAATAAATTTGAGGAACAGCTCGCTCTGAAGCACAGTGGCGGTTTCGGCCATGAAATGCATTGCATTGTGTATCCTAAATAAATCAGCAATATATTTGTATGCATCTAATTAAGATGAAATTAAAATTCTTGTACACACCGAAATACTGTTTCATTACAGAGTGCTCAAATTGTCTCCACTCATTAACAACGATTAAAAGAAAATTCCATCTTTCTTTCCTAAAACTACGATGCATGATCCACGCATCTACAGAAAGCCATTATGGTATGACGATCCCGAGCATCTTTCCCCAAATAAGTGGAATGCTTCGGCAGGCCGGACGGGCGAGGGCGACGCAGAAGAAAAAGAGCCTCGTAAGCATATCGGCAGATAACGCGATTATCTCGCAATGGCTGCAATAAAACAGCATCACAATGGATACCTTCATACGTACGTCGTCCTGTCCCAGCTCTGGCGAGGATTCAGAAAAGAACGTTATGGCAAACAGCGGTAAAAAGCTGCCCGCTCGGGGAGCTCGGAGCAGAAATGTCCGCATCTTTGCCACGGCGACTCTAGTGACAGGTTTTATGATCACACCATGACGCTGCGGCTCGAGAATCGCTTAGCTCTTTAATCTGGTTGGAGCTAGGGAGGCTGGCGCACGAGTGTCCCCTTCTGTGTATATTGAACTTGCCGTGCGTAAAGATGAATCCTTTTTGCAACGGTTCGTATGTTCAAAACTTGACTTGTTTAGGTGGGATCAATAAATACTATCTATGTATATTGAACCTGCCATGCTTAATGCTAAATGCTTCATGTAACGGTTCGTATGTTCAAAACATAACTTGTTTAGGTAGGATCAAAGCGTGCGTCTAACGTGCTGCTAATGATAGCATGATTATTTAGAGTATGCTTTGAGGATTTTTGAAGTCGGTAGAGAACCAACAGTATAGAAAATATTAATAAGGTAATTTTGAAAATACATTTCGCTGAACCACGCTTCAGAAGTGCGCAATTAAATTACAAGTTCTGGAAACGGAACTTGACCTCCCCTAATGAGCTGGTCTCCGCTAGCCCCTCTTCAGGCATCGATTTTTCCTAGTCCTAAACTGAATGGCTCTTCTCAACCAAGAATTTGCAAATAAAGCTAATATAATAAGAAAATGTGAGAGATAACTATGATTCCAAACGAGGGTATATTTTTTATTTACAGCAGGTTTAAAATACCTTTACTTGGTTTATGTATTCAAGCAGATGGAAGAGTATTCTGAGGATTACTGAAGAGGGAGAGGTTAAAAAAATTCCGTAGTTTATTAGTCGTTGTTTCATTGATGTTCTTACATTGAAAACAGAATAACCTCTTTTTTCACCCTGATAATTCTATTCAATTCCGTAAGCCAACACTAAAATCGCAGGGAGTTCACACAAAAACCTGCGATCAATTGCCGTTAAATTTTTCTCTTGTACCCACCCAGTGCTAAGTTTAATAGATACATCATTTTGTCCAGTTCACCAGTCAATTTAAAAGAAGAAACGCATTACAAATCTGTCATCCTATCCCATTGAGAGAGACTGGTAATCCTTTGAGGAAGAGTGGTATTTTTTACAACATCCACGATTCACTTACTGAGTCCATTACTCCGTATTGTTGTTAATTTAGTACTCACTCTAAAAGGAGGACCAAGAACAGAGCCTTGCGGTACACCACACTCACTCACAAGACAAGGGCCGCGCTCGGCTCTCATAAAAGCTGCTATCAGGCCAATGCTTTTACTGTCATCGTAAATAAAGCCCGCCATAAACAGGATAATTCGGAGCTCCCACTCCAGAACAATGTTCAAAAACTCCGCTCGGGGGTCCGATGTATAAACGCTCTTTGTTCTAAAAAAATGTGAGCATTTTGAGGGAAGTCAGTACCCTTGCTTATCGAGGTCGCTTTTTGAATTTTTTTTTAAATAGTTGGGTGATGAAAAAGTAGGCTATCATTCCAATGTTTACTGAGGCGATGGGTTTGGAAATTTTTTGCAGATCTGAAGATCGTCTAAATTTTGCGCTTTTTGAGCTTAGAGTAATCAGGTGTTTTTGCGATGATTGGGTGTCATAATATCTCAACGCTGATGATAATTCTACTTCTCACACATATTTACCTCAAACATAACAACATTTACATCTTCTGGACTTCGAATGTTCGTGAAATTGCTTCAATATGAATTTTATTACCACGCAAAGCGAGTAGGAATATTTGTGAAATAGAATGACCTGATGTAAAATAAAAAAGTATATTTTATACACTATTTTTTAAGGGGTATGGTATACTGCAAGAAAAAGTAGAGGATGTAAGCGGCATCAGAATTACTAGAAAGCCTTAACCTTGTCTTCATGTTTGAATTTTACTGTTAACTACACTTTGTTTCAAATGAACTCCGAGAATTGAATGATTAAAAAGAAACTTTAAAAATCAGCGTAAGCCTACAAATAAAGCATGGACAAGAAAGAACATCGTGAAAAAAAATTAAATACCTAAGAGCAAAATCCTTGAAGCCAAGACACCTGAGCACAACATTTGAAAGCAAAATCACCGAACGTTGAAACTCTTGCAGTTGTGCTCATCTATACCCACAGGCTGCAATATCGTGTTGCACAGCCAACTTAACACTTTGACTGCGACTACTAAATATAAGTTCAGCACCAAACTCAAATTTAAAGTTAATTGTAGTAAACTATTTAAAAATACCAAACATGAACTGGATCGTGCCTTCATTTAGTTTTGATTAAGTATTTATGAAAATTAAGTTTGCGACTACTGGTCGGTCAACAGCGTTATGAAAATTAGCTCCGTGCACCACCGGTGGCGCACGTCGCAGTCAAAAAAAGTGTTAAAAACATAATTAAATCTTAATTAGCTTCTGTTCTTCTGAAAAGACCGCTGATGACATCGCTTGCACCACCATATGAGCAGGCAACGCATGCATTACACTATTGATGACTTCTGAAGTGTATCAAGTCGCATAATATCATCTTCTCCTGTGGCCTATTTTGAGGGCTAAAATTTCATTACGAAAAATTTGTTGTTCCTACACCCTTCCAGCACATTCTATGTCTACCATACCCCAAACTTCACATGCTTTATCGTCTAATGGTTTCATTCTCTACCATATTCGTACATCACATACCTTCAGTGCCTACCATATCCCAATATCACACACCTTCAGTATCTACCATACTCCATCACATGCTTTTATCGTCTACCATATCCGTACATCACATGCCTTCAGTGCCTACCATACCTCTACATTACATACCATCAGTATCTACCATACCCCTACACCACACGCTTCTATCGTCCAACCCACGCAGTCACACACCAGATCTCCCCACAAAAAGCTGCCAATGAAGCAAGTCAAATTTAGAGCAGAACTCACGGTGTCGTTCTGGTAGGCGGTGACGGCGATGAACTCGCACACGGTGATCTTGTAGGAGGCGACCAACTTCTCCTGGTTGTCATCCACCTTGTGGATGTTAAGGTACGGTACGTAGCGGTGCAGGCTGTTCAGCCACACCAGCACCTCCTTGCGGTCATCCTCTCCGCTCTGACGGATGAGCACAGACATCGATGTCAGCGTGAAATATGCCTGAGATGGTTTTGGTCTGTGAATGTTGTAAAATGTCTCCGAGATGATTATTGTCATTGAATATAGCAAAAGTCGCATGCGATTATTGTCTCTAATGTGATTATTGCCTGAATATTGCACAATGTCTTGCAGATGATCGTCTTTGAATGTTGTAAAATATTTCTGAGATCATTATTGTTTTATAATACTGCATAATGTCCCTGATCATCATTATTTAGGAACCTATTCTCGCACACTAGACAGGCAAGGAAGAGGTTAAAAACCGTGCATGTACAGAAAAGGATCGTAGTGTACAGCAGCTAACTACAGCGAAGATGAGATTGGATAAGTTAGTTTTAGCCTCCCTAATTACAAAAAGGCGTTTCAAAGAGAAGAAAGAGGAAAGCACCATTGTGCTACCACACGAGCCCTTGCAAATTGACACGGGATGTTAAATAAGAAATTAATGCAACAAGATGAAGGTTGGAGAAGATAGTCCGAGGTGCACAAAAATAGATCGCCAGTGAACCGCAACAAGACTGTCTGGAACGAAAAACACTACTCTATTTCATGAAAATAATGACCTTTCAAACCTTAAACTCGGTACTGCGCAGTTTTTTCTTGTAGCGCAAATTCCCATAGAAAGGCATGTGCTGCAATTGTGAGATAGGTCTTAACACTTTGGCTGCAACGTGAGCCACCGGTGGTACACGGAGGGAATTTTAATAATGCTGCCGACCGATCAGTAGTCACAAACTCAATCGCCATTAATACTTAATCAAAGCTAAATAATAATAGCACGATCCAGGTACTTTTTGCTATTTTCAACATTGCTTGCTACAATTGACTTTAAATTTGAGTCGAGTCGAAAGTTAAACTTCAGTTTTACCTACTGCAGTGGAAGAGTTACTTAAATGGAAATAATTTAGGTATACCATTTTGAGTACAAAGAATTAGGCCACATATGTAAAGAAGTGCTTGAATAAACTGCGACTGGTTGACATGGTATTCACCGCTACAATGACATCATTGTCAAAAAATTCGACCCATTGGCATCACCACCAACTGCAGGGCTGACTGTATTAGGTCGTAAAATGATTTCCTCTGAATGATGCTGGAGCGTCAGCTTTATGGTGACGCCGGAAATCATTCTTCAAAAGTTCTATATCCTTATTTGATTAGATACTTTTCAGTTACGGAGTGACAACGAAGATATTTATAATGGTGTTGGAATAGTATTTTTCAATCTACTGTAACATAAGAGTATATAATATCTGAAAGCCTATTCTGCAGCCCACAGCTCTTAAT
Organism: Morinoia aosen; assembly: GCA_030386875.1. NCBI lineage: Eukaryota > Metazoa > Arthropoda > Malacostraca > Amphipoda > Talitridae > Morinoia > Morinoia aosen. The sequence goes on along the minus strand of CM059564.1, from coordinate 43,521,894 downwards.
TCGAGCAAAATCATGATCCTTGAATAGATTTATGTTTTTGGAAACATCATTTAACTAAAACTCATCAAGTTAGAGCGTGAAAAAGCACACTAATTTTGGCTCTCCTCATGCACTACTCAGTCTTAACTTTTTCGACGGAGCATCAACGATTTCAGCCGGGGACAGAAGATCGAGGCTATACTTGGCGGCTAAAATCATTGAAGTCGGGCAAAAGAGTTGGACTGCGGAACACGTATCTCAAGTTTTCTTAGTAACATCAGAGGTCCCACCAATGTCACTCCGATCACCTTGTTTGTCAGACCTGTGACAAAACTATTAGCTCGGTTCTGCTCTATTGATTATAAGAAAATTTTAGCCTCCCTTCACCACAACAAAGATGTTTAAAGAGAGAAAGGATGAAGGCACCATTTAGTATGGAGTTGAGGAAACGCGGAATCTATGCAGAAAGGGCACAGAAACAGAAAGCTAAGAAAGAAGTTTATGAAACAAGATACAAGTTGAAGAAGAAAGTAGCACGTGCTGAAAACAGGACAGCAGTGAACCGAAAAAAAGATGGTCCTTAACAAAACAAGAAACCTGTTCTATTTCAACAAAAAGAAGGCCTACCTAACATTTAGCTCGGGACCTCACATAATCTCCCTTGGAGTGCTAATTCCCAGGGATATAATGGTTATATCCCCCTGAGGGACGGTGTTGCTCTAATGACTTAAAGTTGTTTGAAAGTATTTGTCTCAATTCACCTAAAAAAGCTAACTCTCAATAGTTGATTCGCCTAAACCTGTGAACATGTCAAGTTAAAATCCTTATTTTCAGTCCACTTTGCTCATTCAAGTTGAAATTTGTATCCGCTTATTCGTCATCAGATACCCATTTTCCGTAGTTTATAGTTCGCAATTTCAGGTTTCTGTTCCTATCGTTAAAGCACGGTCAAAATTTTCATTTTACTATAAACTCCATCTTTCAGAGTTCCTAACGAGGATGAGAAACATAATTCTAGAAATCTGAAGGATGAAGTTTTTGAAAAAGAATTGTAAGCTGTTATACTTTCCCCGTTTTCCTATCATATTATCATTGACGCTTGAATACGACAAAAAGTGTTTCTATGGCGTAATTTTCATTTCAAGTCGGGAAGTTTTCTTCACCGTGTGCCATTGAACTTCACAACATTAAAGCTTGACTACACATCAAAATTTTGGTCAGAGGTGGCAGTACTCGAGCATCGAAGAAGTTACGGAAGAAAAGAGTTTTAGAAAGGAGTTTCGAAAAAAAACTCCGATTGATCATCTGCTTCGTTACGGATCTAGAATTATGAGGGAACTGCATATCGGATGTAGTGTGAAGAATTTCTTTTTGGGAAGATACACTTGAAAATGATAGAAACTAATAAGTCTCTTCTATTACTGCGTCACTGGAATTTTCAAGAAGCTGTACAGCATTCGACAGGGAATAAAATGCCTTGTAAATAATTTTTTTCCATCCCACCGGGCTGAATTTTTATATTAGGATTTCGGTACAACCCTAATTCTGCATGGCCTACATTTTTTCTCATGAACTGCTGTCCACGCGACGAAATTGTTTTCTTGTCTTGTTGCACGTGTCATTTTTTGAACTGCGAAGAAAATAATCGTCCCAGATAATATTCAAGCGAATCACTAATGTTGAAAATGTCCCATATATTGTACAGCGAAACAAAGAAATTCCTCAAACTAGGCAGATTGTTGCTTTGAGGACAATTTTTTGTGATACAATTTATTGTAATACAATTTTATTGTAATACAATTTTAATTATCGTAACTTTTAGACTCGTATTGCTGAGTGAGATACTGAGAAAGACAATGAATCTAATCTTTTTATTTAAACTAGCAGGAAGTGAACGTAATTTCATCAGATTTCTATTTCCTCTTGCGCTAATTAATTTCTCCTCGAAGTTTCAACGACTCAGTGTCGTCCAGCAACTTTTTTCGCGTCGAGACCATGCATTTTATGAATGAAATTGTAACTATGTCCTAAGTTCTTGGCTGTTGAGCACAGCCACATGCTTATTCATGCATCGCATGCCTCCACTATCGTGTTATCGTCTCGGGATTCTAAAATTGAACTGTATAACTGGGGTCTCTCTTATAACCTATATGACGCACTATTTATGTTAGGGTGGTATAGCTGCAAGAAATGCGATCTCAAAAGAGACAGAGAATAGGCTAATTAACGTGGACTGTAGAAAATGGAAAATCTGTGTACAAGGTGTGTTCCCACACGGGGTACCTTGTCTATAAGAACTGTAAGCTCAGGAGAAAAATGAATAAAAGGGTAAGAAGATATAACGAATAGGGTAGGAAAATTGAAAGAAGGAGAAAGGGCTCAAACGAAATTAGTCTCGAAGGCCTACCGATAGCTTAGGTAACCTAACATTACACATGTATCACCTTATTTACGAGCGTGTTTACGCTCTTATGGAACTACTGTTAGATCAGTGGCATCGTAGCAAAAAATAGCTTAGCATTGTGTGACATTTTATCTTTTTATTAAGCGTACTCTGGTCTTCAGACGAAGTCACAAGCTTGAGATGTGATCCTAAGCAGAGCATGCCGGTAAGATTATCATGGAGAAACTGGCGATGTAAGTACACTGAGAAAAATTTTGTCGCAAAAGCGGCACACTTTTGTGTGTCAAGTTGTCGCAAAACCGGCACACAAAAGTGTGTCAACAATATACATGATTAGCCTATGTATTTTGACACACTTTAGTGTGTCATGGGCTTATACGACACACTTAAGCGTGCCATACATGACACACTCAGCGTAAGTCAGTTTTCTTTCTCATAAATATTTCACTTCTTGAGACTAGCTATTAATTACACCGATATACAGACAATGTCCAAGAATTAGAAGAAAAATTAGCAAAGACATAAAGTTTTTTTGGGATGAATTGTACTCCATTCACAAAATTTAAACACAGTTCGGTTTTCTACAAAAAATATTGAGCAATTTGAAGCGTCAATAAGTGTTTCAAGTCTCTCAACCGTTTTAATATGTGGTCAAAAGAAATACTTCAAAGTGTATCAAAATATTTCTGAATTACCGTTTAACACACCTAGGTGTGTCAAAATTTCTCTCAGTGTACTGCAGTATATTTTCTAAGAAAGGGGATAAAAACTCTTTACATACAAATGGACCCTAAACAACGAATACATTTGCAACAAAAATATTAATTCAGCTGGGAATAAAAATAAGGGTAACGAAAGTAAGAGATCGCACGCTGGAAAAAACCAAATGAGCGCAGCAACTATAGGATATCTACTTCTTGAATAAAACACCCGAACTAATTGAAATCGAAACGAACAGCGTCTCAAACTGAACACAAAACCTTGACTGGTAATTAAAAATTCTCCCTACAGAGACCTGTTTCCATTAAAACGGAAGATCTTCCAAAGTCAGACGATCGACAAATGGTGAAAGTGAACTACTTACAATTATGCGAATTGCATTCATAAAAATGACGAGCTGTTTTACGATGTCAATGAGCGTTTGAACATGGTTTTGTTTCTTGCTTTTCATGCAACGAACATTCCTTAACACTTTGACTGCGACGTGAACCACAGGTTCACGAGAAAGAAAAACAATGAGCTAATTTTTTTATCTGAACTATCAGGAAGTGAACGTAATTTCATCAGATTTCTATTCCCTCTTGCGTTACGCCCTAATTTATTTCTTCTCGAAGTTTCGACGACTCAGTGACGTCCAGGAATTTTTACTGACATGGAGGGGATTTTCATAATGCTGCTGACCGACGAGTAGTCCCAAATCCAATTTTCATAAATACTTAAAACTAGATGAAGGTATGATCTCGGTAATGTTTGCTATTTTCAACATTGCTTACTGCAATTGCCTATAAATTTGAGTTGAACATTAAACTTCATTTTAACCAGCGGCAGTCATAGTGTTAAAGCAGTGTACACGTACTAAGTGCACATGCGACATCAAATTGAGAATGCCTGATCGCGCGCGAGGCGGAGCGCTATGACGGTGACGATACGAAACAAACGGAACGTAGCAGATAAATAAGGGGACTTCAAGGAAGAGAAACTTTTGCAATAGCAATAACGTATCGTGAATTCATAATGTCAAACCTTTGATTTTTTAATTTAGCGGTGAAATGCTGCTACATTTGGAAGTTTAATGATACGGATCATAAGACTGAAGACCTAAGTTTGTTAGATGCTAACTACTCGAGTATAAATTGATCAAGGCCACTCATTCGCTTCTCGACAGATAAAGTCTTCCCTGTGAGCCCCAGCTGAGATAAGCTCGGCATAAAATAGCTCACGGACCACAAGACGATCATGTGACGCGGGTGTGTGCATATGAACCTCATTTGATCTTGTCAAGGACCTTCCTAAGGTTTGTGAGCAACATAACTGGTTGAAAAACTTGAATAAAATAGAAACCACATTCAATTAATCGTTAAGTCGAATGCTTATCAAAAAATGTAATAAAATATGAGTCATTCCTGTGTTCAAAACACGTGGACGTGGTGTAGATCATGACTCAGTTTCAGGGAATATTTTAAGAATCTTGTGTTTAATACTTCACCCATCATTTCATTAGCGCAGGACTGTGCAATTAAACTCGTTGTAATTCGCGTTTGATAAACTTTCAAGCTAAATACGAGTGTCTCAATTCTCATTTTATATTTACAATAAACTTGAGTTTGACCTAAAGCAGGCTAATCTGCTGTCTTATCTACTTCGTGACAAACTCTACAATACCTCGTGTAAAGATAGATGTAGTGGAAATGTAAAAAAAAGGTTTTGAGACTTGGAAGGGAAGAATGAAACTGTTCTAGTCTTTCAGTAAACTCAAGTTTTCAAATCCCAAGCACTAAATGTAAATTAAAAGTACACGGAGTCTAACATCCACTTTTTAATAGCAGCCTTGATAATGGCGCCAAGATGAGTTTCATTTTAAATATATGTTCTACGGATGAATAAAAATAAAGATTTAAAGTGAAATGTTCATCTCAATCTCAAGGGAGAATAAAAATAAAGATATGAACTGAAATAATAATCTCAATCTTAGATTTTCACATAGTTTTCTTTGGAAGTTTTACTATTTCTAGAGTTGAAATTCCTAGTTCAATTTGATGCGATCCGAGCGAATGGAACAGTTAATGAACACCCTAAACAGCTAAAAAATACAAATGGCTTACTATGAAGTGAAGGGAACTCAGAATCTTTGCACAAGGTGCATAGAAATAGTAAACTGAGAAAGAAGTTCATGAAACACGGTACAAGTTGAAGAAGAAAGTAATAGGTACAGGAAAACGGGGCAGCAGCGAATTGAAAAAAGATGGTCCGTAGCAAAACCAAAACCCCATTTTACATTTAACATACGGAAGGCCTGCCTAACATTAAGCTCGGAACCTCACATATTCCTCCAGATGCCGGAACCCCAAACTGCATGAGGGCGGTGAGCCATAGAGAAGCGCTTCAGCCCACCTTCTTCTTGCGCCTGCCGTTGTTGCATGCAACAAAAGGCCTACTTAACATTTACCTCGGGACCTCACCTATTCCCCCTACTACAAGGACCTCACCTATTCCCCCTACCACAAGGACCTCACCTATTCCCCCTACCACAAGAACCTCACCTATTCCCCCTACCACAAGAACCTCACCTATTCCCCCTACCACAAGGACCTCACATATTCCCTCACCTTCTTCTTGTGGCCGCCGTTGTTGGTGAGCTTGATGCCCGAGTAGGAGATGAGGCCGCCCATGAGACGGTCCCCAAAGTTGGGGCTGCTGGCGTGAGCGTAGCTCTTGGTGGGAGGAGCCGGCTCCGGCCGCCCTCCCTGCATCCACTCCCCGTTCACGTACTTGTACCTGCCACCAGGAAATTTTGAACGATTTAGATGGTTTTATTCCTGTGAGTAACGAAGAGGTTTTAAGATTATTAGATTATTAGTTAGTTTAAGCCTCCCTACCCTCAACAAATGAGATCCAAAGAGAAGATGGAAGAAGGCACCATTTAGTATGGGGGAGGTTTTAAATAATATGGAATAATTTTGAGTAACGAAGAGGTTTTAAATGATATAGGATAATTTTGAGTAACGAAGAGGTTTTAAATGATATAGGATAATTTTGAGTAACGAAGAGGTTTTAAATGATATAGGATAATTTTGAGTAACGAAGAGGTTTGAAATGATGTAGGATAATTTTGAGTAACGAAAAGGTTTTAAATGATGTAGGATAATTTTTAGTAAAGAAGAGGTTTTAAATAATATAGGATAATTTTGAGTAACGAAGAAGTTTTAAATGATATAGGTTAATTTGGTTTCCGTGAGTAACGAGGAGGTTTAACATAATTTGATAAATTTATTTCCGTGAGCAACGATGGGGTTTGGATTGATATAGAATCATTTATTTTCATGAGTTAGATATAGATAAGATCAGATTATTAGTTAGTTTAAGACTCCCTATCCGCAACAAAGGCGATCCAAACAGAGGAAAGAGGAATAGTCACCATTTAGTATGGAGTTAAGGGAGTTGAGAAAGAATTTCATGGAACAAGATCAAGAAGAAGAAGAAAGTAGTAGGTGCTGAAAAACAGGACAGCAGTGAACAGATATAAAAGATGGTCCTCAACGTAACAAAAATTTATATTTCAACAAAAAGAAGGCCTGCCTAACTCTCAGCTCGGGTACTCACACATTGTCCCCCGGGGAGCGCTAGTCCCAATAGATTCAATAGCTGTATCCCCCTGAGGGGAAGCCAACGAGACAACTTTATATCAGCTACAGGTACCCGGATTACGCTGCACAAATTCAATCTAGAAAACAACGACATTTTGGGGCTCAGTTTCAGCGGCGGCCGACATGCACAGAATGGAAAGTTTCTGCGAGGGGAGCATTTTTATTTCAGGCCGCCATAATTCCTGAATGAAAGCATAAAATGTTGCCGGAAAGCTTCGTGCGCCGAGCGACACCAGGTTTATAAGTAAAAGTTAAATTGCTATTCGATAAAAAATATTTCCCTAATTTTAGTCTTCCTCCTTCCTTTGGAGACCTCAATGGTGACGTTCTAAACAAGTGCTAAAAACTGAAAAGTATATCACAGTAGACAAACAAGCACTTTGCCAAACATGGGACGCTCGAATTTTCTGCAAAGCGGCCGTATTTTTTTAGATACAAGTCGCACGATAGAATCAAAGCAGTTCTGAAATTTAAGTGGATGCACTCAGCGATATTCTCTGGCGTGAAGAGTAGTATATAATGGATTATAATTACTTTGCGTTTGGTGAAGTATCTTACCTTTATTCATTTCTGTTCAGTATAATTCTTCCTAACAAAACACCATCATCAGTGAACACATATACGTAGATAGTATCACAATTAACGAATGTTTAGCAGTTCCAAAAATAATGTGAATAGCTGAAAATTTTCATATTGTGTGTTTCTTTACGCAATGCCCTCAAAACAATACTTGAAAAGAAATTCATACCTATCCCGGTTTTTTACAACAGATTGGAAGAATAATAGAAACTGTATTTCCTATGGACAGCCAGACAAGCCTATGCACACCCAACTCGCACTTGCACAGGCAGTAACTACTACCGCAAGAACAAACAAATGGAGCGATGCACTCGGCAATATCTACTATCGTAAGTACAAATGATATCATTCCGCAAGCATAAATGATTTATCGCAAGCACAAATAATATCTCGCAAGCACAAACAATATCATTTCACAAGCACAAGTAAGATCTCGTAAGCGCAAATATTTCGCAAGCACAAACAACATCATTTCGCAAGCACAAACAACATCATCTCGCAAGCACAAACAACATCATCTCGCAAGCACAAACAACATCATCTCGCAAGCACAAACAACATCATCTCGCAAGCACAAACAACATCATCTCGCAAGCACAAACAACATCATCTCGCAAGCACAAGCAACATCATCTCGCAAGCACAAGCAACATCATCTCGCAAGCACAAGCAACATCATCTCGCAAGCACAAGCAACATCATCTCGCAAGCACAAACAACATCATCTCGCAAGCACAAACAACATCATCTCGCAAGCACAAACAACATCATCTCGCAAGCACAAGCAACATCATCTCGCAAGCACAAGCAACATCATCTCGCAAGCACAAGCAACATCATCTCGCAAGCACAACAACATCATCTCGCAAGCACAACAACATCATCTCATAAGCACAACAATATCAGTAAAACGAGCGCCAGAGCTGAGCCGTGGCGCAACTGACCGGTGGTTGTCGAGCTGCTCGAAGCGCACGGAGAAGGCGTACAGGACGCGCTCTTTCAGCCCCCGCACCTTGAACTGAAGTTGCGGGAACATGCGTCTGGGGGGGCATAGAGCCGCAATAAATGATATTATCAAGTCCGTACCAAATGATGTCGTGACCTCACTAAATGACAGATTAGATTAGATTATTAGTTAGTTTAAGCCTCCCTATCCTCAACAAAGGCTATCGAAAGAGAGGAAGGAAGACGGCACCATTTAGTATGGAGTTAAGGAAACGCGGAATCTATGCAGAAAAGGCACAGAAACAGAAAGCTAAGAAAGATGATCATGAAACAAGAAAAAGTTGAAGAAGAAAGTAGTAGGTGGTGAAAAACAGGACAGCAGTGAACCGAAAAAAGATGGTCCGTAACAAAACAAAAACCTATTTTATTTTAACAAAAAGAAAGCCTACCTAACTTTTAGCTCAGGCCCTTACATAGTCCCCCTGGGAGCGCTAATTCCCATAGACACAATAGGTGTATCCCCCTGAGGGGCCTCACCAAATGATATAGACATCAAGTCTACTCTAAATGATAGCATCGTAATGATATCGTCATCATGTCCATACCAAATGTTATCGTCATGTCCACAACAAATGATATCTTGTCCACTCCAAATGATGGCATGTCCACTCCAAATGATGGCATGTCCACTCCAAATGATGGCATGTCCACTCCAAATGATGGCATGTCCACTCCAAATGATGGCATGTCCACACCAAATGATATCATATCCACACCAAATGATATCATGTCCACACCAAATGATATCATGTCCACACCAAATGATATCATGTCCACACCAAAGGATATCGTGTCCACACCAAATGATATCATGTCCACACCAAATGATATCATGTCCACACCAAATGATATCATGTCCACACCAAATGATATCATGTCCACACCAAATGATATCATGTCCACACCAAATGATATCATGTCCACACCAAATGATATCATGTCCACACCAAATGATATCATGTCCACACCAAATGATATCATGTCCACACCAAAGGATATCATGTCCACACCAAATGATATAGTCATCATGTCCTTTCTAAATGATAGCATCGTCATGATATCGTCATCATGTCCATACCAAATGATATGTCTACAACAAATGATATCATCGCCATCGTAAAGGTAGGAGGAAGGCCCAATTTTGTACATAATTAAGGAAACAAGGAATCTATGTTCAAGATTCGTCATCAAACATGATGTCTCGCGCGTTGAAACAGCTAGTTATGAAAAAAAGAAGAAGAGGAGACAAATGAAAGAGCGTAAAAAAGGCATTAAAATTGAAGGAAGCGAAGTGATTATGGCAGATAGTAGTCCCAAAAATCTATCTATAGGCGAGGTAACCTAATTGATTCACTGCCCAAGCAGTAGAGTATCAGCGATTATTATAGCTTTACCGTTTCTTTACCGTGAAATATGGCTGCAAAATAATTGCGTTCTAACTAACGATGCTGCTTTGAAATGATTTCATGCAGATGAATTTCCAATAAGAAGTGAATCTTAACAAATGAGAGCAGGTTTGTAAGATTTCTGAGCGGAAGATCCAAGCCACAACAAACAACCCGCGGTAGCGTATCTCTCCTTCGGTTCCGGGAACTTGCGGCTCTCCGCGACAGCCTCAGACCTGCCTACGAAGAGGTGGTCTCGCCACCTCCGGAAGCAATGTGCTAGTCCTCTATGAGCAAATCTCAAGTGACCGCATTGTTCTGCTCAGGAACTAGGCTAATAAAACGGTATATCTCTACACACGAAATTCAATTCTGCTCTGTATTATTTATACGGGATTTACGAGGGATCATAATCATTTTGATTTACAGGGTGGCTGCTAAAAATTTATACCTTTTAAAATTACTATAACTTTTGTCACAGACGGGATAGGAAAATAAAACTTGTATTATTGGAAAGAAAACGAGTCAATTTTTTATGTTACTTTGCCAGCGTGTAACGCTAATTTCTGAGTCGAATTCGCGTCTTAATCTTGGATTAGAGTTCTCAGTCTCCTAACATTTTCCGTCGTACGTTCAAAAACTTTTCTCCCAGATTTTTCTTTATTAATGTTTCCCACAATAAACATGGGACTACCACTTCTGGAAATTTTTCTGAATCGTTTTTTAGGTTTGAATCGGTATTCCTAGATGAATTTTCTCTCAGTCCCGACAATGGATCAAATTTTAGTCATTCCTTCGATGATGAACTTGCGTCTTTGAAGAGTCAGTCGTGCAATGTTTGCTGGTTACAGTAATCTTGTCTTCTGCACCCTTGATGTTTTCGCTGATTTGGAGGGTATACCTGATACGTAAGAAAAAGGATTCTGTCCTTTCGGATGTTCTATGTTATATTCTTCTGTTTCATATATTTAGAAATTATTGGAATTTTAAATGGTATACATTTCGAGCAATCACCCTGTACTATAACGAAGTGATACAACTTAAAACTAGAAACGGCATTTTTCCATTGAAAACAATTCTTGAGTGCTCAGAAATCCTAGGAATGTTAAATGAATTAAGTTAGAAACTTCATTTGTCTCATTCAATCTCGAATGCAAGTGAAAGATAGGAATTCCTGAGCGGTTAGGACATGGACAGCGGAAGTGCGTTGAGGTTCGGGAGTGTATGAGGGTTGACCTCCGTCCTGCGGTAGCCGGTACACCAGTTTCCGATTGCCCAAATTCTTCGTCTCCACGAGACATTCCAATTCCAGTTACAAGACATGAAAAACCTAATTCCAAGACATCAAAATTCCAATTACATGACATCAAAATTCCAATTACAAGACATCAAAATTCCAATTACAAGACATCAAAATTCCAATTACAAGACATCAAAATTCCAATTACAAGACATCAAAATTCCAATTACAAGACATCAAAATTCCAATTACAAGACATCAAAATTCCAATTAAAAGACATCAAAATTCCAATTACAAGACATCAAAATTCCAATTACAAGACATCAAAATTCCAATTACAAGACATCAAAATTCCAATTACAAGACATCAAAATTCCAATTACAAGACATCAAAATTCCAATTACAAGACATCAAAATTCCAATTACAAGACATCAAAATTCCAATTACAAGACATCAAAATTCCAATTACAAGACATCAAAATTCCAATTACAAGACATCAAAATTCCAATTACAAGACATCAAAATTTCAATTACAAGACATCAAAATTCCAATTACATGACATCAAAATTCCAATTGCAAGACATCAAAATTCCAATTACATGACATCAAAATTCCAATTACAAGACATCAAAATTCCAATTACATGACATCAACAAAATTCCAATTACAAGACATCAACAAAATTCCAATTACATGACATCAAAATTTCAATTACAAGACATCAAAATTCCAATTACATGACATCAAAATTCCAATTACAAGACATCAAAATTCCAATTACAAGACATCAAAATTCCAATTACATGACATCAAAATTCCAATTACATGACATCAAAATTCCAATTACAAGACATCAACAAAATTCCAATTACAAGACATCAACAAAATTCCAATTACAAGACATCAAAATTCCAATTACAAGACATCAAAATTCCAATTACATGACATCAAAATTCCAATTACAAGACATCAAAATTCCAATTACAAGACATCAACAAAATTCCAATTACAAGACATCAAAATTCCAATTACAAGACATCAAAATTCCAATTACAAGATATCAAAATTCCAATTACAAGACATCAACAAAATTCCAATTACAAGACATCAAAATTCCAATTACAAGACATCAACAAAATTCCAATTACAAGACATCAAAATTCCAATTACAAGACATCAAAATTCCAATTACAAGACATCAAAATTCCAATTACAAGACATCAACAAAATTCCAATTACAAGACATCAAAATTCCAATTACAAGACATCAACAAAATTCCAATTACAAGACATCAACAAAATTCCAATTACAAGACATCAAAATTCCAATTACAAGACATCAACAAAATTCCAATTACAAGACATCAACAAAATTCCAATTACAAGACATCAACAAAATTCCAATTACAAGACATCAACAAAATTCCAATTACAAGACATCAACAAAATTCCAATTACAAGACATCAACAAAATTCCAATTACAAGACATCAACAAAATTCCAATTACAAGACATCAAAATTCCAATACAAGACATCAAAATTCCAATTACAAGACATCAAAATTCCAATTACAAGACATCAAAATTCCAATTACAAGACATCAACAAAATTCCAATTACAAGACATCAAAATTCCAATTACAAGACATCAACAAAATTCCAATTACAAGACATCAAAATTCCAATTACAAGACATCAACAAAATTCCAATTACAACACATCAACAAAATTCCAATTACAAGACATCAAAATTCCAATTACAAGACATCAACAAAATTCCAATTACAAGACATCAAAATTCCAATTACAAGACATCAAAATTCCAATTAAAAGACATCAACAAAATTCCAATTACAAGACATCAAAATTCCAATTACAAGACATCAACAAAATTCCAATTACAAGGCATCAAAATTCCAATTACAAGACATCAACAAAATTCCAATTACAAGACATCAACAAAATTCCAATTACAAGACATCAAAATTCCAATTAAAAGACATCAACAAAATTCCAATTACATGACATCAAAATTCCAATTACAAGACATCAACAAAATTCCAATTACAAGACATCAAAATTCCAATTACAAGACATCAACAAAATTCCAATTACAAGACATCAAAATTCCAATTACATGACATCAAAATTCCAATTACAAGACATCAAAATTCCAATCAAGACATCAAAATTCCAATTACAAGACATCAACAAAATTCCAATTACATGACATCAAAATTCCAATTACAAGACATCAAAATTTCAGTTACAAGCCATTCTAATTCTTCCTTCTCCGCAAGATATCTCAATTCCTCCCTCAAAGGCCACATGTGGTACATAATGCTGACAAACAAAAGTATTTCGAACATCGACGTATTTCAACGACTTTACAATTGCTAGTTATTTGTTGTTAGATGTAAATTGAGAACTTGGTGTTTGGCGACTGCCAAACGTAACCCAACTTACCCAACGGATTCAGAATTTCGTCTCAGTAATGAAAGTCTCAAAATTCGTAAGGTTTTATAATTATAATCGGCTAACAATACTAACGTGGATGCGCGTTCTTTATACACCGTCTAGATCAGGGGTTCCTAACTTTTTTTTTCGCCCAGCAACTCTGAAAAAATTTCATTCGAACCTCGAATCCCAGTAATTAAAAACTTTTTCCTAGACTTTCTTGCACCCCATGGAATATTATTTCGCACCCCAAGGGGTGAGAGCACCCCAAGGGGTGAGAGCACCCCAAGGGGTGAGAGCACCCCAAGGGGTGAGAGCACCCCAAGGGGTGAGAGCACCCCAAGGGGTGAGAGCACCCCAAAGGGTGAGAGCACCCCAAGGGGTGAGAGCACCCCAAGGGGTGAGAGCACCCCAAGGGGTGAGAGCACCCCAAGGGGTGAGAGCACCCCAAGGGGTGAGAGCACCCCAAGGGGTGAGAGCACCCCAGGTTCGGAACCCTTGGTCTAGATTAAGCGGTCAAAGCATACTCTGGCTCGTGAACAGTTATCAACCAATGTCAATACAAATTAATATTTTTCAAAACTAAGCCTACTTAGTTTGAATTTTTACAAGTTTCGTACCTCATTAGTTCTCACAAAATTCCAACTTAATTGTGAAACTCTACGGGAGTTATCATCAGTGATGAGAAAGGCGGCGAACTTCCTTCTCATTTTTCATGGCCAATCTTTGTCATCCACCGCAATTAGCGCTCATTGAAGCACTTATTACTCCCCTAATTTCATGGCACATGTATATTGTATACCCACCAGTACAAAATAATTCAAGTATTGCATTTTGATTCAGCGTTTTCAAGTTAAAATTAAATGAACAGCAAAATTCAAATACGGTAGCTAGAAAATTGTTTCTCACACGTTTAACACGTTCACCACGTTTCCGCGGTTGCCACGGTCGGTTTGGTTAGGTTGTAAGTAGCAAAATTGAAAAGACACATTTACTTATTGGTTACATTCATATCCTTTCTAGATTAGATTATTAGTTACTTTAAGCTTTCCTATCCGCAACAAAGGCGATCCAAAGCGAGGAAGGAGGAAGGCATCATTTAGTATGGAGTTAAGGGAACGCGTAATCTATGCAGAAAGGGCATAGAAACAGTAAGATAAGAAACAAGTTCATGAAACAAGATCAAAGTTGAAGAAGAAAGTAGTAGGTGCTGAAAAAAACATGACAGCAGTGAAACGAAAAAAGATGGTCCTCAACGCAACAAAATTATTTCATTCCAACAAAAAGAAGGCCTACCTAACTCTCAGCTCGGGCCCTTACATAGTCCCCATGGGAGTGCTAATTCCCATGGATACAATATTTGTATCCCCCTGAGGGGACTTATCTTTTCTAACAAGCGGGAAAGTATAATTGCCCGATAACATTTTAACTTGTACGCTATGGTACAATTTGAATAAAGGTAATGAAATCAATGAAATGGTAGCCAATGTTACTGGTACGTAAATGAGCAATTTGCGAAGTGGTACACGTATGTACCAATACGTAGTGAATGTGTTATCGTTTAAATTGCAAAATTCGGTTGAAACGAGATGCACACATCGTTAGCCATGACTAAATAAAAAACGAATGAGAATTCTCAATATCCACAAGTTTTAACTTCCATTCAATCCAAAATATACCTGCAGATCTTTCATTTTTTTAACGCAGTGGAAATTCTTTGTTCCAAGCTATCATTGAGCGAGAGCTGTTCCTGGTATTGAATTTGACATTCGTATTAAGGTCGAAATAAATTAGATTTTTCCGGACAATGAATTATGAAGCAACAAAAGAAATCTTCTTTGAATTGAAAAACGCAATTATCTGAGAACCGACGGAGGGAATTCCGTCAAATGGATCGTCGAGTAGCCGACAAATGGAATTATCCATTCCCGATGCACAGTTCCAAGCCACAAGAAGTTGATTAAATACTGAAGACCGGGTACTGGAGGGGCCTTTTATTCAAAATGTTTGTCTGAGAAGCGTCTTCTTTATTCGCTAACGGCTTCCGATCGATTTCAGATTATCTCTTCTTGCTCTGTAAAAATTCAGGGATTTGTACGCCGACCGATGAATCGCTCAGCAAGTATAGATTTTCTTGCTAATGAAGAATTTACCCATCCTCAACTAAAATTTTTGATTCGGAGATCAAATAGGATTGAAAAGAATAAATGAAGTACAGGATTGCAAAGATTAAATGAGCTACAGGATTGCAAAGATTAGATAAACTACAGGATTGCAAAGATTAGATAAACTACAGGATTGCAAAGATTAAATGAGCTACAGTTTTGATCAGCAGAGAAAATGCTCATTCGGTTCTATAAATTTCCACTCAAAGTGCTATAATCTCATCAGATGCAGCCAAGTAGATGCTTTATTGCACACGTGAAAATGTCCTGTGGAATGCATTAAATTGGCCCGACTTACCATTCTGTTCAACGGGATATTTAATGCAGCTAATTAAACTTAATTTACAGACAGCATAAGCACTTAATGTTGCACCGAAAAACTTTTTCTCATAAATTCAATTATGCTCGTAATTAAAATTTCTTCAAAAGCTCTTGCCATAATCTCATCATAACTAGATATCCCTCAGAAAACTATCACGTAAACTAACAATTATGTCTGCAGAGTGACAAAATGGTTTCCATTTTCTCACAGAATATCTACTGAGATGAAATTTAGGAAGTTTATGTGCTACATGGAGAAAACAGGCTTCTCCAAGTTATCTTTCTTATTTATGGAGCTCAAATCAAGCTAAGGAAAGCAGGGAGAAAGATTCAGGTTTGTAAAGAGTCTTGAATCAAATATTTGAGGATGTTAAAAGTCCAAGTGAAAGATTTACGGACGTCAAAAGTCTTAAGTCAAGGACTTAGGTAAAAAAAAATCCTTGGTGAAAGATTATTTAGAAATGTAGAAAAGCCCTAAGTCAAAAGTTTAGGAGCGTGAAAAAGCCCTAGTCAATGATTTAAGTACGAAAAAAAGTCCCAAGTCAAAGTTTTAGGTACGTGTAAAAGTCCTAAGTGAAAGATTTAGGTCCGTGAAAAAGTCATAACCCTCTGAGGCAAAGTTTAAAGCAGGAAATCACGGAACGCATGCTGTGTGGGCAATATTTGGATAACCTCGCCAAACATTGACAATTCAAGTTCATTTTCAAAACCATTATGCCTTAGACGTTAATGAACCTCACTAACCCAAATCGTCTTTTAAATGGTTTTAAAATCATGTCAAAGTTTTCAGATGCGTAATTTAAGAGGTGTTGGAATAATTTGCAAAGAAGTCACTAAAACTTTGAACCTATTTTTCTTGTGTAAGTTCTGAAGTTCTAATCGCACTTCGTTCTAGTTCTCTCAGGAAATGCAGAAGTTCTAGAAATGAGTTGCAATATTTCCACGAGTTTTGCAAGTAGTTTTTAAATTTTTGCTAACATTATTTTGTGTTCCAAAACGTTTATATTTAAGCGTCCTGGTCGCATCTCGGCACGTTCATCGCAGTTCCACGGTCGTTAACGGTTGGTTTGATTCGGTTGTTAAGTAACAAAATATTGAAATCGACTTTACTGCTCGAATATATTTTTCCCCTTCCAAAGAAATATGAAAAATACTATTGGACGATAACATTTTGCCTCGAATGGTAACAGTTGTTTTTTAAAAGGTCGTGAAGCATGAAATTTTATTCATTTATACTGATACGTAAATGAGTAACATGCCTGCTGGTGCACATGTGGCCCAATACGCGGGGAACGTGGTAAGTTATTAGTGCTGCTAAACTTTGACGTATAGTCGGGTCATTATTGATAATAACGGAAGCGTAACTTGTGTTCGCTATTTATCAAAAGAATTTCGCCGAGATCTCTCGAGGTCTCACTGACTCTGGAATCTTAACAAGCATTAGAGGAATGACATCAAGTTTGACTTGCAGAGTGACGCCAAAATTTGTAGGACGGAAGCCACATGTGGCCGAAATGCCTTGAATCAACGCAGCCGAGGGTAAATTATACCTTGCACATTATATAATTTATATAGCTCAGGTTTGATTATAGATTACATGTACGTAATTATAGCTCAAATTGAAAAAATTATTAAAATATTAAAAAAATATAATATAACACGGCCCAAGAGCTCTTTCGCGCTCTGGTTTCCTCCCTCACGAGTGGATAAAAAACCCTTAAAAAAGTGTATAAAAAACCTAAACACCTGAACTTTTGCCTTTGTAAGAGAGTGGGACTTGGTATAGATGTACGTGAAGCTTTACTACAAGTTTACTTCCCTCAGTTATTTAAAAATAAAAATTAGAGCATTGCTTCAGACACCATTGAAAATACATACATCAAGAAACATCCCAGTAAAACAATATTCTATAATGGGAAAGCAATATTCTATTTTTGGGAAGGAGTAAAATTTTACTTTAATGCGCTCATGGAAATTAAATATTCTGTTCCAAAGAATCACTAAAAGAACACATTTAAGAACATTTTACATAAATCATATTTTGCTCGCTGATTCGTACTTTTCGAGTTACTAAACTTTGAAGTTATAAGAACGTCGTATGTACCGTGTAACAGTGAAGAAACGGGCACGTAATTATGCTGTAATACGGTATTGACGTACGATAGGTTAGATTAGATTAGGTAATGTTAGGTTTGGTGAATAAACTAACCTAAACTAACAAATAAACCTAAAATAGCAAAACTTAACTTAGCCAAACCGATGCTCTTCCGCCAAAAAAGTGAGCGCGCTCCAAGAATGTTGCGACTGCGCAACCGACTATATAATGTTATTCCTACCTGAGCGTAATTAATGTTAAAACTCGAAAATTACGCATTAGCGAGTAAAATGTCATTCATGTGAAACGTCTTTAAACGTGTTCTACCGATTCTTGGAAATCAAATTTCTAAATCTCGTGAGCGCATTAAACTCAACATCGACCGAAGACTTATAGGTAAGTTAGTTTTAGCCTAGCTAAAAAATGAAAAATATGTTTTAGTATGCACTCGACAATAAAAATATTCCTCCGTTAAAGTTTTCAGTGATATTTCAAGTTTTGATATAAAGTAGACCGAGAACAAACATGCAAAAGACTTTACTAAATGAAATGGGCTATGTAGGGTAATTCATCAAATATCGAACTGAACTGATTATCGAACAACTTTGGAAATATGCGCGTAATAAATTTAGTAAGCATCCAAACTTGCTCAGTGCCAGTGATCTTACATCTAAAACTCCTATTTTAGTGATAAAAACTCATTTCTGTGAGCTGCAAACTGCTACCAGCTGTTGCGAACGCATTTTCTGTACGACCCTTACAAATTGGTCGAATTTTTTCACTTGAAAAATCTTACGCACCTCGGGAAAATTGCGACGGTTTAATTGTTGTTGGGTCACCGTCAACCTCCCGTCATAACTAGAGAGTAGTGTTGTCATATGATGTTCTGTTACTGTATTTTTTTCTTTTCCGCCAAAAACTTGATAATTATTCCATGTTCGACATTCAGTTCCTTTTTCATGTCAGTAATAAATACTGAACAAAGGTGTTCGAATCAAAATTCCTTAATAATCATGAATTTATGCCTCGAACAAAGCTTTTCGATTCTTAATTCTTTTAAATAACTGAATCGATCTATTGAACGCCTGTTTTATTTCATTAAAATATTGTATTAACGCTTGATAATAACATTGAATAGTTGAAGATGGGAATTCTGGTGAGGGGCTATCAATCATCTGCTGGTGTTCCAAAGCTCTCAAGATCATCAATGATTCGTCTGGCTACATTTACTGATGATCAATCCCTTGCCAAGAAAATTGATGCAAGCATCAATAATAATTCATTGACGAGTGCTTTACACTCTACTCCAAAAAAGGTCACACAGGTTGATGATCACAATGATGGTTCAACAAACACTGCAAATGAAACATCGACATCATATTCAAATTTTGATAACTCTCCATTCAAATGCATCTTGAAAATAAGTAATGAGACAGTTATTTCAAACAAACAAACAAACAAAACAAACATCGGCATCTTTGGGATGCTTTATTTCCAATCAAGCCTGATACAAATGATCTTAAGCATTGGTTTTTCAAATGTCTTATAACACTATATATAGGACACCATGACGGTTCCCCCGTAAAGCCGGTACCCATTTCCGACACCTGGGTCGAGTGGGGTATTGTGCTTGAGCTTTCCCTTATACCCAACGGGGAAAATCGCAGCGCCAGCGCCGGGATACGAACCCGCGACTCCAACATACAAGTCCGATCCCTTAACCATGTGCCACCGCGAGCACTTCCAAGAAAATCCAGTGCACCAAAGAAAAAAAGAATGAAAGAAAAACGTTAATTTTCCAAGTGGCCACATGAGGCGTACAAATAGATAGACCATACGAGGCATATTAATGGACAAACTATACGAGGCGTACTAATAGACAAACCATACGTGGCGTGCTAATAGTCTAACAAAAGTTCCATACGAAGAGAACTAATTGACAAACCATCCTGTTCGAATCAAAATTCTTGTTCGATTCCTGTTCGATATTGATGAAATTATGTTACTAAAGAATTCGATTTTTAGAACAATAAATACATTTCAATAATCTACGTTGTCTTTCAAGCGACATCACAGAACAAGAAAGCAACTGTTCAAGAATAACCTTGAGGCCCGCAAGAGTTATTCAGAGCAAAAGTTACCGATTTATGAAGGTTGTTTCTAGACACACGTGATTTCTGTTCGATATTTGATGAATTACCCTAGTAGCGTACTACTGGAATCACGGACCTCTGTCCCACACGAAGTTACTTTACACTCATCACTCACACAGAAAACAAGTCCTGTAAAACTTGTCGATCATTAAATTTTTACGCAGAACCACATTCATCTTGCGTTGTTAAAATGATTAGTTAAATTCAGGATCAATGACTACGTAGTAAAAACCAAATGCGCGGTTACGGTACACGCCAAAGAACATGGTCATCAGCCGGTGCCATACGTGCTCATATTGCATGTCGTGTATTCAGTCGACCATAATTTTTGTCCGTCGTCGCGGTATAGTTCTCCTCAATGATGTTTATTGGAGGTCCGCACTTCGCACCTCCGCATTGAGACAATACTCATGATATTCCAGAAAAATAGAGAACAACATTTCAGTCAAATAAGACGACAGCACTTTGTTTGCTCGAGCCAGAGCAAGAAAGTTTGTAACTGGTCTTGCGGTCGCGGCGGCGTACGTGTGTGTGTGTGTAAATGTACTGTCCACCGTCGCACTGTAGGAAAAAACAGCTCTGCTATGCCTGGCTGCAGTCTGCAAATATAGCTTCCATATTTTCCAAAGAGAAACTGTGCTTACGTTTGAAATAAATGTGAAACTTTCCGGGTTCGTAGTAAAAACCAAGTATCAGAAGATAAACATGCTCTATCATCTACAATGTCGTCCAAGATTTAAAAAAGGCTTCAACTTAACACATTGAGCAAAATGATCTTGCACACCACGCTGTTCTTTTCGTTGGACTATGTGAGCTTTTTGTAGGATAAATTTTATTCATTGCCTAAATACGAAATAGGAAGTGTGAAAGATATAGTTTTGCAGCCATTTTAAGCTCTATATACATCGTACAATACACATCTCATTACAACATACAATCCTCCACCTACAATCTTTTCATCTGCTGGTGCTGGGTTTGAACGATTGGATGTCCTGCTCGTATAGACGATCTCTGCAGTGGACGTTACTACTTACTACACACTTTAACGCTTGATTAAATTCTTACCACAAATGAACTCGAAAGATATTAATTAGCGTTATAGTATTCATAACGACTGTCACCCAATTTATAGAAATATTTTTAGGATCAATGGCTACAGCAGTTGGCAGGAAGCCTAATTGCTGGAAGCATCATTATTCGTCGCCTAAGCCCACTTTGCATGAAACAGAATTTCCTGGGCGTCTCAACAATGTAGCTTGGAACTTCCCCAATTTTGCTAGCCTCTCATATACGATGCAATTATTCCAAGCCTCAATCGTTGTCCCGTGTAAATGGATATATCTATTCCATATGCTGGTGAAAAGTAGATTTACTCGAAAGCGCTGTACTTTTGATGTCATTTCAAGGTAATATTTTCACCTCCTTTAATGATATCATATTTAGAACGTTTATGCGAGCAAAAAGCATCGACCCAAATTAATCTGTCATTCTCAATTCAGAAGGATCACGAAGGGGCTCAAGATTCCATCAGTGGGCAATTAGTTTCCAGAAAATATTTTTGCTTGAGCGCCTCGAGAACCAATGAGACAAGAGGGACAAAAGCGAAAGGCTCTTTCGTCGTGTCCCATTAGAACTAAATACAAGACCAGGGCGTTTTCTTTTTCTGCGGAAATTTGCACCTAGTGTACTGACAAGGACAATACAAACACCTCCTCCTCATTCCGCTCGCCGTATATGGATGATGGTTGGAATATGAGCAGTCAAACTGAGGAAGAATTAAAAAAAATTGATACGTCAATAGGAACAGATTTCGTGAGCACTGCAGCTCAGCACAGAAATTTTAAAGTCGTGAAAGTTGACCGATGAAACCCCTCAGGGAGGTGCGACTATACTGTATCTGTGGAAAGTACTACGCCTAGGTAGAGTGAGGTTCCAAGCTGGCGGCTATAGATAGCCTTTCTTTGGCTTGAATTAAGTTTTTTTGTTATGTTACAAACTATCTTTTTTCGCTTCGTTTTCAGAAACGATTTTTTTAGCGGAGTTGCACGAAGATTATGAGATTCAGTGCGCAGTTAGTGTGAAATTTCAAAGAAAGCCTAGATTTGTAACGCGCCTCAATACTTAACTACACAGCAAAGAATTCAATCAAATGATTGCTTGATGCAATTGATGTTTCAACGTTCAACTTATTACTGTCTTTCAGCATATAATATATATATATATATATTACTGTTAAAATTCTTTATACTACAGTAATTATATTATTCAGCATATATATATGCATGTAAATTGCATATTATTAAAATTTTTTATACTAAAATATTTATATTATTATATACGTATATTTCATTATCATTAAGCAGCAGTACCGTATGCATAACTATATGTGCATTTCAGGATTCCAAGAACACACGAAGGATTTGCAGACACATCCCAGAATGTGGCACATGCAGTTTCTGTAATGCATGAATACACAACAGCTGAGCCAGTCTCAGTAACCGAAACTGAAGTGTCTCAAAAGTAAATAACATTTACCCAACCGAAACAAAACTTTCTGCTGTAATGACAGAAATTAATTTTCAGCACCATCGTATAATATACTGATGGAGAAATAAACTCTAAGCCTTTTTAAAACACTCCATGGGATGTTCATAAAGAAAAATTCTTACAGTTGGTCTTCGATTTATAAATCATCATATTCAAAGCTCATTTTTTGGGGATAAAAATTGGTCTCAGTTGTACCGAGTTTTCAGAGCTTGAATAAAGCTCCTTATTAATTTAATGCCTGGGTCTAATTTCATCCTCTTAATTTGAGACTCACCTAAAAAATTCCCCATAACTCAACGGTCGACTGTACGACTGTCCCTAAAAAATGTACTCATCCAGTTCAATTTTTTTGCAACATTTTATTTTCTTAAATTTCATGTTATTTTTTTTGATTAAACTCATTAGACTTGAATCTTCCTAAATTAACACGCACAGTACATCAAAGACAAATTCATAAGTACGGGAAAGTCAAATGGCTAGTACATTTTTTGGAGACATCCTGTAGGTGGATCTAGAGTTTTTCAGGATACCCCGTACATGTACCTAGAGACATTTTTGAGGACACCTTGTACGTGAATCTAGGAATATATTTTGCTGCACCCTATACATAAATCTAAAGAGATTTTTGGGACTCCCAGTACATGAATCTAGAGAGATATTTGGGGCTCCCAGTACATAAATCTAAAGAGATTTTTGGGACTCCCAGTACATGAATCTAGAGAGGTTTTTGGCACAATCTGTACATGAATCTAGAGAGATATTTGGGGCTCCCAGTACATAAATCTAGAGAGATTTTTGGGACTCCCAGTACATGAATATAAAGAGATTTTTGGGACTCTTTGTTCTTGAATCTAGACAGATATTTGGGACACCCTGCATGTGGATCAAGACACATTTTTGGGGACACCCTGTACGTGTCTCTAGAGGTTTTATTTTGAGACACCCTGCACGTGTATCTAGAGACACTGGAAGAAGAAGAAGAGCTGCACCAAAGGGCCCCTGCCACAGCTGAGACGCTCCACACCAGCGAGGTTCACTAAACACGACCGGCGCTCCAGCGCCGCTTCCAGGATTCTCGGCTGTCGCGGCTCGTGGCCTCGGCCAGAAATGTCATTTATTGCGGGCAATAAAGAAGGTAAACACGCGGGCCTGAGCTTACAGCTCTCTCTCTCTCTCATCTCCTAATGACCTCAGGAATTCTAGGAAAATGTTTCATGGAGGCGTCTTCTGAAATGTTCGTTGTGTTGAGCTTTTGATCGATGCCTCTATGCACTCCTATGTATCTTGAGACACCATGGATTGTGATGTGCGTATTGAGCAGAACTGCATGTGCTGCTGCTTATTTTAATTAAAAGTTTCGTGAGTTTAGAATCAAATTTCAGCAGAGAAAGTACTAACCTATAGAGTTTGTAACCGCAATATGAATTGAAAAAATCCTTATACGAGAGCATCGGCTAATGTATAATGAGTCATCCACTAGGAAATTTACTCAAAGGCTCGTTCAAGGGCGTATAAATATTTCGAGACAAGAATGTTGAATTACTCTTTCGCGGATATGACGCATAAGGTTTTTCCAGGTGTCCTTACGGTCAGAGTGAAGTAATCAAATCTGCATGTGTAATGCAGAAATTTTCAAAGACCCCCTCTTATTCGTATCTCATCATTGAACCAAACTTTTGTTAGTTATTTTGATGAAAATAGAATACAATAGTTTTACAACACACATATTAGATGAGTACCGTAAATGTCGTTAATTTGCATTCGTACATGAAAAACATTGATGGAGAGAGAGCTTTCTTTCTTCACTCCCTTATTGCCGATCGCGAAATGCATAGAATTTTAGACAGCGCTTGGTAAAATCGTAGTCGAATTTTACACGACAATAGAAGGTCCATTGAGCTGGGCTTATAGGGAAAAACGCTCAGCGGTGGTTCAATTTCTAAGGAAATTAATTCCCTTTCTCAGTGCGAGTAATTGGTTCCAAGCTCGAGTTTGTTTTTTAATGAACTCGCTGGTCGTAAACGCGTTAATTAGGCTCGGGAAAATAAAGTCGGACTTTGCCACCTCAGTTGAGAGTAAATATGATACACGTCAGAACCGTCCTCTGACGACAGTAAAATCCCATGTGGCATAAGAATTGAGGATTTACGTCGATGTTTTGCCGTTTGCAAAGACTAACTATAAATAAAATAGCATGGATAGTCACTTCAAAAATAGACATTATTTCTTAGTCTATTTAAAAAAATGACCATCCTTGCTATTTTATGTATAGGAAATTAAGGAGCTTTGTATACTGGCCATCTTACCTTATAATAGCCTTAGTGTGTTTATATATTTGTTTGGTGTCCGCTTCTTCCGTGTGTCTCTGACGCTCATAAGGATGCTCAATGACCGTATCTGTGATACGAGTTTCACCAGTGCACAAGTACAAGAACATTTTAATCGAAGGTCCTGTTGGGATGGATATATTTGTTTGGCATCCACGTCAGGAAAATGTATTTGAGAAAAATATTGAATCCCGTAATTTTTGACGGGCTGTGTGCACAAGTATGTTCTATAATAGAGGCAGTGTGGACACTGAACTTGCGGTAGTTATATATATATTAGACTTATCTTGCATTGATGTATCTTGATTACCAATTGACGTGAACATAAGCTAGGAGAAGTATAGGTTAGGGTGCTCTTTGCTTTATTGAAATATCTTTCTGTGCACTAGGGTGGACTCACGGTTCTTAGGTTATCATCCTAAACGTCAAAATTATGAAATTTTGCATTTTTCCGCGTAAAACGCAGTCGAATTGGAAATGTTTGTCTTGAAAATGCCCTTTCCTGCAACCCAAACAGGATTTAAAGCCCCGAGGGATTGCTCGCAACCCAGGTAGGAATTAGAGCCCCGAACTATTAATTTGGAGTGGACTTATATTTTGACAAAATGGATAATAGAGTGTTACTTAAGCTTGTTCCTGTATTCAACCCTTTAATCCTATATATCAATCCTTCATCAATCGTGAAAATTACGGTGAAAATTAGAAGTTGAAAGCTGTTAACCATACTGAAAAGTACTATAAGAAGTGATGCAATAACGAGAGGAAGCATTTGTTTCCAATAAAGATACGAATAATACATAAGATAACGATTGCGCTCTTGTCTGCATAACTGTGCGTCTATCTTTACTTTAATAGCTGTTTTATTTTAAATAATAACACCGGCATGAACGTATTCTCCATGTTTCAGTCGAAAGTTGGGATAGAATGACAGCAAAATTTCAATTCGTTAGGACTGAAACTTCTGAACGGGACACACACTGCAGACATGTGCGTGACACACAGCACACACACACTGCAGACATGTGCGTGGCACACACTGCAGACATGTGTGTGTGTCACGCACATATACACTGCACACAAGAAATAGCTACACAGGGAGGTGCAATCAGAGCACGGTACAAGCTACAGCGCCACTGACACTTCACGAGAGGATGTAAGTCAAAACC
This sequence comes from Morinoia aosen, assembly GCA_030386875.1. Classification (NCBI taxonomy): domain Eukaryota; kingdom Metazoa; phylum Arthropoda; class Malacostraca; order Amphipoda; family Talitridae; genus Morinoia; species Morinoia aosen. The sequence continues at coordinate 43,495,702 of CM059564.1, read as the reverse complement.
GTTGCAATTATTGACACCTGTTCGGCTTGTGTAGCATGCAAGTGTGACCTACTAAATGCGTTCACAGGTGAATACCTCACTACGGAATTCTTAAAACAATGCAGCATGCTATAAATAACTTCTTTTCGGGAGCGAGGGCGAAAAAAATACATTTTCTTTGTATGGAAATAACTTGAAAATTTGATTTATTTTTTAATTTTATGCTCGATGAGTAAGCCGCTTGTACCACGAGTATCACTTGGCTATACCTGAATACTTTCCATATACACGGATAGTTCAATTTCCCAAGCTACTATATACGCGTCTATGAGAGCTACTTCATTGGTGGATGAAATGGCGTAGCATTTCTACATGGGCTCACGTAATTACCTGAACCTATCTATACTCTGGCCTACATATCACTGTGACATCACAAAAATAAGATGGCTTACTAAGATTTTGAAAGCGAAGAAAATGGTGGAAGAAATTTTATTTGAAAAAATCAAGAACGTTTCGGAGACCAGCTCCATCATCAGTTCTGTATAAAACAAAGTATGATCAATCCAACATAAGCATGAAAACGCTATCAGTGATAAACTCCAGAATATTCGCTTTAAAATTTTTAGTGAATCTGCGATTTGAGTAAAGTGAACAGTTGTTAAGATAAATTATGCATACTATATACGTATATGATGAGCGTCCCTAATCACTACAAAGGTGCTCAGATAGAGCAAAGAGAAAAGCACCAACTTCTAATGACACGTGCACAACATTACTGTAAATCGATCCTCAGCAACATTTTAGATTTTAGGCCACTAATCCCATCTACAATATGAAACTTTTGCCATTGGCTACCAGATAAAAGTGTTCATTCCGTTAATTCAGTTTTGCACTTTTTTTTTAGAACCTATACTTACCATCAAATACATCTTCAAGTAATCGCCCAATTACACAGAATGCAATTTAACACGTTAGCGCGGCGGGTTAAACTGAAGTTCAATATTAACCTCAAATTAGAGTTAACTTTAGAGATCCATGTTGAATATAACGAACATTAAATACATCGCACCTCCATTTAGTTTCATTAAGCATTTATCGGAATTGAGTTAGTGACTGCGGACTGATCAGTAGCATTATGAAAATTCCCTCAGTGACCACCGGCGGGTCACGTCGCACTTAAAGTGCTAAGAATTTCATTGCAGGAACGGCAGCCTCATGCTCTGCAACATACCTCCCAAGAGGTGACTTGACCGCATTTCTTTTTACACAGGACTGATATACTCACTACCAAACAAGTACAATCATCAAACACAATCACCACTTCACCAAAACCCATTTCACGCGGCAGATCACTTCAATCAATTTTATCTTACAACAGAATAACCACGACATCGGCAGCACTCCGTTTCTGATCCAGCAACAGCTGATTGTCTCAAAACACTCTTTACATTTTTACAATTAATAAGTTCCTTTTACTGCAATGAACCCAATATTGCACATTCCAGCTGGAAATGAAGTAACACCATGTGGAAATTTCCGTATAAAATTATGACTATATATAGTAACTGGGAGAATTTAGGAATTTACACAAATTTATTTCAAACGTTTCTGAAAATCTAAACGATTTCAGAACTTCCATCCCATATTTTAAGGAAATTTGGGTACACAAGGAAGGGAAAATAAACTTTTAACGGCACTTTGGAATTGAAGTTAAAGTGTTGTAATTACGTGCTTTGAATCTGGGCTAACGGATACGAGTACTTGATTTCCGATGTTACTTCCTCAAGCAGCAGTCATTTATATCGACTAGTGACATGGGTATTACGATACCCATATGTGTGTGTATCAACTATAACTAGGGATCCTTACTTTAAGATGTTTTAAAAACCAATGATGAACTTTTTGTATCATCTTTATTAGAAATAAACTGTTTTTTGTTTTTCTTCAAACCATTTATTTTCCCCATAACGTCGTCCCTTTATGTTTTTGTGTTTGTCTTTGAATTAAATTGTAAATTAGGCAATCTCGTCCCCGCAGACCTGAGAGCAGCACACCCCATAGCACCGTGCACAAGTACCGCCATACCGGCCATGCAAATCATCTATCTAATTTACCTAATAATATCCTTGGCGAGTTTATTGATTTATTTATTTGTTTGTTTGGTGTCCGCTTCTTCCGTCTCTCTGTGACGCTCATAAAGATGCTTAATGACCGTATCTGTGATACGAGTTTCACCAGTGCACAAGTACAAGAGTATTTTAATGGCGGGTACTGTTGGGATGGACATATTTGTTTGGTATCCACATCTGAAAGATTAATTCAAGGATAATATTGAATCTCGTCATTTTTGACGGGTCATGTACACTATAATAAGAGCCGCGTCCGTCTGACCGTGTGTCACACCCACGTACCAGCCCTCAATGTGGGTGATGAGCGTATCTGTGATACAAGCTTCAACTCCACAATAATTTTCGGTGTATTAATCTTTCAGATTTGGAGTCAGAATGAATATCACGTGTATTGTTAGGAAATAGGAGAGCATGTCACGTGATTTGTTGAACATTATTGTACATTTTTGACAGGCAGTATGCACTAGGCATTATCAACTGTAGAGAAATTGAAGTTTTTATCTATTGCGGCCTTTATTTCATTTCACCTTCTTTCTTATCTTCAAAGGGAGGGGGGAGTAGTCACAATAAACGCTGTATTCAGCATTGAAACAATTTAAGCAAACGAACTGCAGCTTACAACTCTAAACCGAAGTGCAATACACCAAAATCAGCTTTTCATTATTTTTTCCCTTTTTTTCGATTCACAGTCAATGGAATTGTTAAGTTGATCATATGTGATAAGTTACAGCTGTGAGTGCACAGCTAGGGTACACATCGGATTTTTAGGTATACAGCTAGAAGGCATTGAATCAGCTAACGATGGCTAAAATAGGAATTGAAATTATCTAAGATTTTTGCAAGCATTCATCCATTGTTCAAACAATTATTCGTAAACAGTTATTTATTGTTAATTTAGAAGGCTAAAACCGAACTCAAGAATTCAAATTAGTAAGCCAGAGCAAAGCACGGCAGATTTTTAATTCTTCTGAATGGTGCATAATTCTAAACCTAGCAATCATATAACTCGTACTTGAATAGAACTATCGCAGACGTCACTGCCGTACTGCATGCATGTTCTGGCCAAGAAATATTATTGAGACCATAATTAAAAGATTGTTTATCCGGGTGCGACCCACATCCAAAGCAGACTACTTCACAGTGCACATACTACGTAAATCCGAGGTTTGTCCGTATGTTGGGACTCTATGAGGGTAACATTCCTTTCCATGTATAATATGTTTTTACTGACAATGATTCCATGTGTTTATTTCTAGAGACACATTATTTAATAATAAATTCTCGATGTGGTTATAATGTTAGGAAAGTTACTAAATCCTATATCGACCACCGTCCTTTATGAAAAACATTACGAAATCACTCTCATCGTCCTTATTTTTTGAACCCCTAAAAATGTGTTGGTTATAGGGAAAAATGCTCTTCCTCAAGACCCCCTCAAAAAAACTGTCACGATTATAGGGTAAAAATGCACTTCCTTTGAACATACCTGCCGGATTTGGTGACTATCATCTCATTCCGGACGCTGTGGAACATCCTCCACAACTCTTCGTTCTCGAGACTAACTGCTATATTATCGGCCTCGTCACTGCCTCTCTCCTCCAGAACAAGAGGCTCGGTCGCCATGGTTTTGGACACCATAACGAGTCTGTTCAGGTCGCCCTCGAACGCTGTGTTGGTCTCATGCAAGCTGGACGCCGACACAGGCCGAGGGGTCGCTAGACCAGAAGCGGTCGCCACAACTGAGTGTTGTCGCACAGGCTCGTCTAGGGTAGCGGGGTACACTGTGGAAGTATAGTCCGTTGGGAGTTTGTTCTCGAAGTAAGAAGCTGGGGAAGTGTTCATGGCGTAGTCCGGAGTGGCGTTACGCGCAAGGAGCTGCGGGGACACCCCCTCCATTGGGTAGCTTGTGTTGGGCAGAGCCGAGCTCGTGCGTGGGTAGGTTTGGTTCGGGGGCGTTGAGGAGCTCTGGTTAAAGGGCATTGTTGAGGCCACTTTAATTAATTGGTCTCTAAAAAGTGTATTTGCTTACTTAAAGTTCAGCTTGTGACTCTTGCGTAAGGAGTAAAATGATTCATGTAATTCAGAACCAACGGAAGATTTGTTCAACAAAATGCTTCACGCAATTCAGAACCAACGGACGATTTGTTCAACAAAGTGCTTCACGCAATTCAGGACCAACGGACAATTTGTTCAACAAAGTTCTTCACACAATTCAGAACCAACGGACGATTTGTTCAACGAAATGCTTCACGCAATTCAGAACCAACGGACGATTTGTTCAACAAAATGCTTCACGCAACTCAGAATCAGCGGACGATGTGTTCAACAATATACATGGACGTTTTATATCTTTTCCGGGATGAAGTTCATCGTCAAAACTGGAAACCGAATTCTACGGTAAATGCATCAAGGATTTCACAAGGAAAATTTCTACCGGCCATCGAATGGGGTTCTTCACCTATCCTATACTTCTAGGAAGAAGTAGTTGATTTGCACTTTGAGTTTCACGGTTTTGTTAGCTACTTTATTTGCAGTTCAGCGTGTATGCCTATAACAAAGTTTTCAAAAGCCTCTAGGCACTGCGATGGTCAACACTTCGGCCAGAAGAAAGACGTTTGCGTCAACAGTTACCGAAACCACGCTGAGAAAGGCAAAGGCCGCACTTTTAAAAAGCTTCACAATGTTCAAATTTATCTCACAGACATGTTACGACTTCTTTGAAATAACATTTTCTATCAAAGTTCTTTTACATCTCACTAATATATGACCTTTTACAAATAAATAATTAAATTGCTCACTAGCCCATCAATTAACGCAATTCTCATGTCAACGAAAGTATACTCATTATCGACAATTTTTCGATTCTTTAGCGATGAATGACGAAGCTCGTACACTAAACCACACAGTGAAATCTCATGAGGAAGCAACAGCGCGTGATGTCTTCCATCCATTTGTTCGCGCAACAACTTTTACTTCAACAAAGAACATACATTCAGAGCGCCTAGCCTAACACCACTCCCTGCGCACCTATACATTAGTTTCTACTGCCAGTTTTCTGTCCCGACCGTCTTATATTCAATTGCCCTGAGGTTTACAGCAGGTATGGGCCAAATTCGCAGCGCCAAGCCAATCACACACTTGGAAGATGCCTGACTCCACCTACGCTCGCTGATTGGTGAGAATCAGGTTTCACTTCTAGTGGTAGTCCACCATCTTCAAGAGTTTACGCTCGTATCAGCTCCAATATTGAACATATTTATTTGATTATTTAGTATGCACGACTACGATTGTGTGTAGCTGATTATCTATTCATTGGTTGCTAAGTAAGATGCACTACATCTAATAATATGTTGAAAATAAGTGATTTAAGAACTCGGTAATCGTACGGAAATTAATTTCGGGCCAAGCTTCCAGTCGAGGCAGCGAACATTCAAATTACTCACGGAAAGCTTTTACTCATCCTTACCTACTTTAACGTAATTATATTCGAACGAAGTTACTTCTACTTTAAATAGATGGAAATTATCATATTCTTGCAATATCCGATGAAGGTTTAAAGATAATAATCAAGGAACAATTTATAGATACGATTTTGACCGGCGTTCAGTAATTTGAAGCCATTCCGTCTGTGTGTAGAGAATAGTAAAGAAGAACCATTTAATTTAACAATGAGACCCTTTGCGAAAGTTTCATGAACTCTAACAAGCGCAATAATAATTTTAAGCCAAATGTTAAGACCTGCCTTGTCTCTAATTCGCTAGGAGGATTCATGCCATGGTGAGAGAAATGAATGAACGTTGGAAGGAATGAACGAATTAGTTGGATGAATGATATATTGTAATATTCATCCTTATTTAAGTAGACTCAATAGAAATAAACTTGAAGTACTATAATGACTAATTTCAAGAAAATCTTACTTCCGAATGAAGAATAGAAAACAATTCTAAAACCTAAAGTTTTCTGGTCAAAATTCAAACCCTGAACATATGGAGTATGTTGTATGAGTCGCTGAGTCGGAGTATGGAGTCACCGAAGAACAAAGGATACTCAAAACAAATCAAGAATCATGAAGAGAACTGAATTCTTGTTTCAAAATTGAAGGAACATCCAAAAACTTCTCCAAATCCCAAAGTTATAACACTTACATAAATGGAAATAACACAGCCTATTGCGGCGCTCACCTGCAGCATAAATGTCACGGTCACGGAGGAATGAACCAGCTGAGTGAATACTGAATATCGATCGTCGATCGGACTGCTGCAACATCAGCTCAAACTGAATAGAAAATAAATTTTCCTTCCGAATCTCAGGTCGTTTTGCACAGCTTGATTCTCGCTAACATATCAACTCAAATTAGAATTAATTTTAGAGATGAATTTTTGTAATAACGAACGTTAAATACATCGCGCCTTCATTTAGTTTTCACGAAGCATTTACCGAAATTGAGTTGGTCAAAAAACCCATACATAGTGAAAGTACGTCTCGGTGCAACATGTCTGAAATTGTTCTGCTAATTCTGCGTTTTTCTAGAATTTTAGGTAATATTTATGAAGAAATTCTTAATTAAGAGTCACGTAAGAATTAGATTTGTTCATGCATCGAGAGGATGGAAACAAAAAAAAATATCCTCTACAGAATTGGATTATACAGGATAGAAATAAGCTATGATATATGATATAAATATAATAAACTATAACTGAGCGTACAGTTATGCTATGAAAATAAACAATATACCTCATTTTCAGTAAATGCCTCACGTTAAGACACATGAGATTCTTATGAATTCATCACGTGTTACTGAAAGAATCAGACTATAATAGCAAATCTATTCAGATGCCTAGAATAGATGATTAACCAGTTGTGGAATGGTATTCACTGTTTTTAGGACGAGTGTTTAATGCAACTGAAAAGTGTTCTCAGTTTTCTTATCGTTGGTATACGGCCTGTTTTATTGCATTTAAGGAGAGCAAGTTCCGGCCGGGGGGGTGGAGAACTGAGCTTAAAATTAGAAATCTGTGCCCAAGTCGTTGATAGAGAGTTGAACTGCAGTTCAATATTGAACTTGAATTTTAAATCAAAAATTACTTGCAATTTTATAAATGTCAAGCATGCACTGGGTCAGTTAAATGCCATTAATTTTAAAAGATTGCTGAAGTTTTTCAAACGACTCATCGATGGGCAGTTTGGCACCATGGAAGAATAAATGTGGGTCGCCTTGCAAGTTACACGTGTTCAATCAGCAAGGCTTCAACCGCCTCACGTCAGTGTACACTCTGCGGACTTCTTTTTCTACAAAAAGTGCGGCAAAATCCTTGTATACTTAATAATTGTATGATATGTTCCAGCCAACACCAAAACTCTCACATGTAAGACAACTATACATGTATGAAGTCCACTCGCGGAAATGTAGTGTCAAGTATATGAAGTCGACGAGCAAATGCTATGAAATCCACACTCTCAATTTCAACTTCTATAAGAGCTGGTGGCTCCAATAAAGAGTAATTAATAGCTCGTGCAACAAACGAGGAGCTCAAACCATTACGCTGCCTAATTCCACTAATTCGAAAGGACCAGCAGCCGATATGTGTTCGCCTGCATTTAATATATATATATATATATATATATATATATATATATATATATAAATATATATATATATATATATATATATCACACAATGGCAATACGCGAATGCAATTATTCTTGCTATGAATATGTAAAACTATGTAATTGCACTTCGTTGTGACATGTGGGGGCGAGGTCTGACAATAATCCATTTCACGGCACGAATGTCCCTTTTATTTTTGCAGTAAGAGTTATATTCAACTTCTGCCTCTGATCGATCGAGGCGCTAGAGTTTTTATGAAGAAACTACAGCAATGTACTGGTGGATGAGACGTTCATTCCTCAGTTTTGTTGACATATTCTAAGTTTTTCTTCTTAATAAGGTAATGTAAATTAAAAGTAAAGTTACTTAGTAACCATGCCACTCATCGTGCTCAGTAACCTGCTAGCTTGGTTGCTATGAATTTAATTCGTGAGAGGAACATGCGTATATAACAGCAGAGTGTTCTATGAAACAGCTGGTAGTTCATGATGGTATGAAGGACATAAATTTAGTAAAGCTTACCTGCGTTCACGTCATGCTTCATTGCAAAAGTATGGACATTTTGACCCTTTCAAACGCAATCGAAAAATACAGAAAGTATTCTGCAGAGCTGTCATAATTTTACAACGATAATCTATATAAATTTTTGTTTTTGATTACTTAGGTAATGAATGTAGCTTAAATTCAAAAAGTGAATTTTTCTGCTTTCAGCTCGTATTATTTCCTAAGGAATTTACGAGTCGAGCTGCAATGTTTGCGCACGCGTCGCGTATAGCATCTAATTTTTACAAGGTTTCTGCAACGCTTGTAGTGGATATGAGGACTGTAAATCTGAATGAAAGCGGTTGCCGTATATTTTCTGTATACTAATAATTAAATAATAAGATTCATTTTAATATCAGCCACATAAATTGGGTGTATAGGATAACGGAGCAGGTTCATTTCTCACGATGGAGGATAGAGCTCACTGGATGAAGAGGCGTTTCGATACCAACGAGTTTCTAAGTAATTCTCCTTTATCTTCAACGAACTGAATAGAATTTGGAAGTATACTGCATTTTTTAGATTTATCAACCGTGTTCAGCTTTCACGTATCCATATTGCCAGCTTCCGCTTGCTTCGCTTCCTGAATGAGGAGTTCTAAAAAACCCGTGTATGAACCTGGGAAAGTAATTTTTTTTACAACTACATCTACACTTGTCGGTTACAATCGTTGAGGAAAACATTGCTCATGAATCTTGAAACCATGAACTTTTCTGGAGAAATTTAAAAAATCAAAGCTCTGATTATAATTATGGAGCTAAAATTATACGATCTATACAAATTTAACGAATGACTTATTTCTTCCCTGAAATTATTGTATTTCGTAGAAGTAGTTGGATGTTTTCCAAAAGTTGCTGACAGGTTACCTCCTCATGCATGGGGAGCGGAGGTATAATGGTACAGTTAATTAACTAAGTTAAAACTCGAGATTGGATAATTTATAAATCGTTCTGAAGTTTCCAGCCAACAAGTCTAATTGGCTTAAAAACTGAAACATTTCTTCAATAAACATTGGCGGGATGAAGGCTTTTCTTAGAAAACATTTTCTGCTGGCACTCTTTGACCTAAATGTATATTTTAGACCACAACTGTATTAAATTTGGAAAATAGGACGCGATTTTGCTGAGTTCACCAAGTCATCAAAGAATCTTCATTCGCAGGAAACTAAACCATCAATATTTATTTCGAGGCTAGATGCGTATTGGTGCGACGGTACAGCTAAGCGAATCTGATTAATCCCACGGTCATCTTCCTAATACTAATTGAAATTAATCGAGCGTCAAAAACATTGCAATATATTTTTCCCTTAGAATTTAGCTCTTGAGAAAATCAATTCATACCAACAGGTAATTTAATTCCTACGTAATTTCAACGATGGAAAAGATTGAGTTAACTATATGGTTCCAAATTAGTGCACAACACCGGCGCAACCTTTGAGGACTTAAAGAGAGGGATAAAAAAAGACGTCAGGCACAAAGAGAAAAGTGTCAAACCTGAACATATACTTTATACAGCTCAAATTTGCGAAAACAATTCATCTTTGCATTTCGTAGAATGCAGCAAAGCTACTATTCAATTATTCCTCCTTATAAATATAGAGAAAAATAAACATCTATAAATATCTGCAGCCGATGCTAAAGTAATTTCCCGTCATTTTGATTTAGTGGTGCTCTCTACAGTCGACGCTGTGTGTGTGGATGCGACTCATCGATCGTTGTATAATTTACGAGCATTTCGAATCTGAGAAGTAAGAAGAGTTACTCACGCTGCGATCTCTGGGTTCTCGATAAAGAACCCTCATCACTATTGTTAGGCGCCACGAACGGTTTATCGTTTAGTAGAAATAAGTATTTCCAAATGAGTAGTTTCAGTTTCTGACAGTGCCGCGATTTCGCGTCCCTCGACAAAGTCTATGGATCACAATGAACTTGGAAATAAGCAAAAAAATTGAATTTGGGTTTTCATTTCCCTAGATTATTCACAAAACTTTTCGAAAAAAATTGAAAAATGGTAGACGTTATCATTATTATTATATAAGTTAGTTTGAAACTCTCTAACCACAACAAGTGCAATTTAATGAGACGTAAGAACAGGAACCTTATACTGTGGGCTGTAGAAAGCGGGGAATCTGTGCACAAGGTGTGTTTTCCCACATGTGTTGAAAGAGTAAGTAAAGAAGGAAGAGGAAGAAATGATAAAGAAGAGATAGCAAAGAAGGCATGAAAACTGCAAGAAGTAAAGTGGGCACGAAAGATAAAGTCGCGAAGGCTTATCTATGGCTGAGGTGACCTGACATGTATCTCACTTCGGGTGCCAGCCCCTACCACAAATCTAATCTTCATAAACCTATCACCATAATCAATCCCTACAGCAAATCTAACCAACACAAGCCTATGTTGAGAATCCTATGCCTCCTAAGGGGTAATGATAGATGGTTTTTTATAACTCTTGCTCTACCAATTTTACCGAGCTGCTGAACAAAATAGCGTGAATGTTTAGCAGTGGTATAGAGAGCTCAATTAAGATGCTCGCAAAGTTTATTCTGGCAGTTAATTCACCGATTATTTACCTGAAGATTTTACCGAAAAAAATCATGATTATTTTTCAGATGAAATAATGTGCAGAGCTAGGATGTTTGCTATGTAAAATAAAGGCAGTTTTATTTTCAAGTTTAATAACTTTCATGACTGAAATTTTCTGATGATACCGAGGATGAATATTATAAAATCCTACCGATCGCTCCAGGTGTCACAGAATTGAATAGTAGAGGACGAAATGAACAGCCTCACTTTCCCGAGGGCACTTGGCGACAGTAACACGATTTAAAACTTACGCGTATTTAAATGATAACACTATTCTAATAAAAGAATTATGAGAGTAATTACGACACTTTGCTTCGTGATTCTTTGAGCGGTTCGAAATTATCTTTCACAGAATAATAAAAGCATTTAACCTCGCTCTCTTACGAGGTATATAAATATTAAATTTAACATTTAACAAGGTGGCCGTCACAAGGTCAGGTAGGGTCGGCGAAGAGCTGACAAAGAGCATGGAAAAACCGTTGACGGTCGTGGAAAGTCGATACGTAGCCGATAAAAGAGGAAATTTAGGAAAAGTTACAAAGGAAATTCAATGGTTTTGAAGTCTTTTTTACTGTCATATAAAATGGACATGGCGACCAAAAGACTACTGCTTTTCCGATTAACATACGGCTAGAAGTCTTGCCTACCGCGCAGCACAGAAGCTACTTGAAAACGTCTTAAATTTTTAACTGGAAATCTGGCAGAAGGAAGACTATATTACCAGGGCCATTTCTCCAGCACCAGTCATGAACCAGGCTGGACATTGTCCTTAGATGTGAGCTGTAGGTGAGCCTTCTGATCACTTCGTAATTTTAAGTGCATTGGGATGACTAGCTCATTTGTCCTGCAGTTAATAACCGCTCCTGAAAACTCGGTTATTCTTTACTGTCAAAATAAGAAGAATTTCCATGTCTTTCTTAATTACTTACCAATCCCCGACGCAGATTTTTGATTATAATCTGACAGCAAAATCATTTTATGGCTCCACTACTTTGTTTCCCTGTTCGCGCCTATTCAAAATGTCCTACAAAACCAGAACCGAGTATTTATTTTTCCGTATCAGTAATACCATCATAGGAATACCATAAGCATTTAATTACTAGCGAAATTATCCTTCAAATTTAAATTACAGAAAAGGTATAACTGATTATGATGGTATTACTGATGCGGAAAATAAATACTCGGTTGGGGTTTTTGTGGGTCGTTCTGTATTTATTGTTTCTGTTTGTGCCGGAGACTGCGCTGTCTCATCGATTATCTTCTCATTACTCAGCAGGTATCGATCACGTAGTCCCCCAAGCTGACCGGGAATTACGCACATCCTCGATTCCAAGTCTTATTCTGAGTCATCTACGTCTGTCTGCTAAATACATGGAAAACATAACTTTTTTCTCTTGTCGCACCAATTCGTTGGAAGCTTTTTATGAGCTCCTCGAGTTTAGCAAAATTGCTTTCCGGAGTCACAAAAATAATTACCTAGTTTACGTCGTATACGCATATAATATTTTATTTAAAAAATCGCTCTTCTCTAACATCTGTGGCATATAATCGGCAATTTTTTGTCATAAATAAAGTTAGCGAGACATTTGTGAAAAAACTCAATTTGGCGCATAAACGATAAGTCTCATTGTAAGATAGGATAATTCTCGCCATTTCCACCATGATTTATTCATGTAAAATTCAAACTTCTGTTCAAAGCGTTCAAAGGGATTTATCCATTTTATGGCTTATATTATGTATTTTTATTAGTTATTTTAAGCCTCCCTGACCACTACAGAGGTGTTCCTGAGAGAGGAATTGGTAAGGTAAGAAAATCCTACGTAATTTATACAAATTATCGCGCCCTGGTATATCCAAGCTCGGGGTGAGTACAATTATTTTAGCTATTATTTATTCGCAGACATTGGCTTGCATCCTAACCTGAAATTATTCTGAATATCATAGTGTCGCTATATATATTTGTCGCCCACCTGGCACCAAAGACTCCATAGTGTCTGTAATGCTTGCAATAGGGCGATTCATCGAGAATCTTACTCGTAGAATAAAAAGAAGAACCAGAGTTAAGACGAACATTACATTTATTGCATACATTTCAGAATTAGTAAATATCCATCGTCAGTGCTGAAATAGGAGAAAAAATAAAAATTTGCCCAAGATCTTAACAAAAACTAAAACACGTATATATTGCCTGCTCTCAACACTCGAAAGCTGCCTAATTAAGAACAATTTAATCACAGTTTCGGATCGTGTGCACTGTTCTTCGTGAAGGAAAACTTCATCACAAGCTCACAATCCCGTGAACTCTGGAATAATACGGAGATTTGGACGGACGTTTCGTCGTATTTTCAACAAAAAAACAGCGCCGTGAGTGTTCGCTAACTCAATTTTACGGCCAGTGATGGCTTTCAATTTGTTTTGAATAGAACTGGAGACTGACATAAATTCTGTCAAACCATGCAGCGAGGCGACACTTACGTCATCAAGTCACGGAAAAACGTAACCTCTTGAAGTTTGTAAAATTATATATCACGTAACACTGACGAGGTGTGAGAGGTAACGTAGGAGAGATACGGGGATACAATTAACTATTGTATCTATGGGAATTAGCACTCCCAGGGGAAATGTGTGAGGGCCCGAGCTGAGGGTTAGGTAAGCCTTCTTTTTGTTGAAATGAGATGTTTTTTTTGCAATGTTAAGGACCACCTTTTTTCGGTTCACTTATTTTTCAGCACCTACTACTTTCTTCTTCAACCTCTATCTTGTTTCATGAACTTCTTTCTCAGTTACTAACTGTGTCTATGTCCCTTCTGCATAGATTCCGCATTCATTTAACTCCATTCTAAACGGTGCCTTCCTCCTTCCTCTCTTCGATACGCATTTTTTGTAGCGGTTAGGGAAGCTTTAAACTAACAAATGATTAAATCTAATATAACGTGAGAGAGCACACCCTCCTAGTGAAAGCGTAGTGAACTCTCAAGCTCGTGGTGAAATGACCCACAGAGTTTTTCTGTACTTTTAAAATAAATATAAGATAAGGATTAGATGAATTTCAAATATACGAGTTATTTCACGCCACCACAACAGCGGTGTTTCCAAGAGAGGAAGATGTGAGGCACCATTTAGTGAGGCGTTAGGGCATGGAGAATCTATGCACAAGGTGTGTTCCCTTGCCAGGCCTATATGAACAGCAAGATTGAAAAGTTTTGAAACAAGCTAAAAGATAAAGAAACAAGTAAAAGGTCCTGCTTGAAAAAGGACAGAGGTAGAAGTGAACCGAAACAAATATGATGAGCAACAGAACAAAAATAAATTTTTGATCAGAAAAGGAAAGCACACCGAACATTGAGTTCGGGATTTTTAAAAATGAACACTTCCTCACCATGCATGCACAAAATACACCAATTGTAATTATAATTATATTATACACCGGGGTATGAAGATAGTAAAACTCCAAAAATTTTCCAACTCCATGCAGTGGGGTGCCTGAATGTCGGAATTTCAAAGGATGCTAAAGTTTCTGGAATAGCTTCACAATTTATCTAAAAAATTTGGCTTTCGTCTTGTCCCATCGTCTTGTTTGCTCATGGGCCAGATTGTGCTGCGATTTTCAGGGAGTATCGCTTATTATTTGTTGAAAAATATCTTCTAGCAACTGAAATTGACGTATGTCTTGCAGGAAGAACATTGTAGCATTTCGTAACAGGAAGAACATTTAACATTCGTAACATTTCGTAACATTACATTGGTACGAAATGTCACAATGTTAATGTTACTTACAATATTAATGTAACATTAAAATTGTAAGAACAATTTGATAACATTGTAATCAATAATATAGGAGACAAAGTTTTCACTTCTTTGTTACACGTGACGTTGTTTTCTGCAGTATGAATAGGTTTTGTGTCCGATATTATCAGAGTCAGAGTTTTTCTTGTTATTCACACTCTATTCTCGTCGCGTCTACGTTTAAAATTAGTAAAGCCTAAATGAAAAAAATGAACCTTTCGAACTCATCGGTTCATCTTCAGCAAAGGTTCAGTAAAACTTGATAAAAGGGAATAGGGAAAATTTTCGTTGTTCCTTTGCCCATGGTCTATGTAGGACTTTGTAGGTATAAGCTATAGATGTGTAGACTTGGTCGAGGGAACACAAAAGCTGCAGACTGGGTAAAGGGAACACATAAGCTGCAGACTTGGTAGAGGGAACACATAAGCTGCAGACTTGGTAGAGGGAACACATAAGCTGCAGACTTGGTAGAGGGAACACATAAGCTGCAGACTTGGTAGAGAGAACACATAAGCTGCAGACTTGGTACAGGGAACACATAAGCTGCAGATATGCGTCTCACCGTCACAGCAGCCCCACAATTCAGAAGCAAGGCTGGTCTTCATTTCGCCGAGGAAGGAACATCGGAGTCACGTGCAGTGTCATATTTCATCTGACGACATTCCGCGCTCGGCTCATGTCCTCCAAAATTCAATAGAGCATACCAAGTACCGTCTTCATGCTGAACTCTGCGTCTCCGACACACAAAAATGATCCGGGCGGCTAAAACGCGCCCGACTTACGGTCTTATATTGCGGCGGTTATACGCGAGTGAATGCTCTCCTGTCGACGACTTTTGTACACCAAACTATGGGGACTAAAACGGGAGATATAAATTGAGCTAGATAATTCGTCGAAATGATTGATTGCATAGAAACAGTTTCGGTTACTTTCACGCTGCTCCCTATCTTCAAAGGTATCTCAGATGATCGAACTTTAGAAATTAGTACGGAAGATATGACAAGAGCTAGATAATTTTATCGAAATGACTGATTGCATGGAAATAGTTTAGATAACTTCCACGCCAACTTTAAATGTATATCAGATGTTCGATGTATCGACTTCGAGTATTGTAGGATTCGCTTATAGCAATGCTGCTCATTCTAAACCAGCTATGAGCTGTGATTTGATGCTTCTTCTCATTTGCAACGAATTGTGCTCACCATGATGTGAAGTGAGTATCAATTTTGTAATTTGGAGACAACATTAAAACTGGAATTTTGTATTAAAATTCATGCTTTACGAAAGGAGTCAGAACTCTTGTTGAATCACGTTTGTAATTTAGAAAAAAACAATAAAAATGAAATTTTGTATTAAAGTTCGTGCTTTGAAAGACTTGTCAGAACACTTGTTAAATCTACCCAAAGAGATTATTCGTTCAACAAAAAAAAACACTCTCTTTAACTTAACATCTGCCCGAATTCATGTTTTATCATCTCACATTCCACCTTAGCCAAAAAATTGCACGTACGAATCGCGTAAATGCTCACACAAGGCGTCAAAACATACACGTATATATATATATATATATAGATAAATAAGTCAAAAAGGTCTCCAGCTCCAATGGGTGCTGATGAGTTAATAATAGTGCAGGCTCAATTTTCTGAAATGTCTTCTCTTTAGATTGGACTTGATTAGATTTGCTACCGCTTGTGTGCACCCAGTGATGCAAAAGTGTATCTTTTTTATGTTTTTGGCGAGTTCAGAATGTGCTGCAGAGATGCAACCAAAAGTTATAGCACCTGGAGAATCTATAAGATCCAAGAAAAATATAAAAAATATTTTGTTCTAACTTTTTCTGCACATTACCTCAACAAGCTGAAGCAAAACCTGTCATGGCTATACTTCCAGCTGCAGGCATTGATTCAATTTCCATTGATTTCCATTGATTCAATTTCCATTGATTCAATTTCCATTGATTCAATGTCCGTTGATTCAATTTCCATTGATTTCCATTGATTCAATTTAGGTGCGTGAGTTCCTTCAGAAATGCAGCAGATTGATGTTTCATGATCCCATTTGGTGCTGTTGAATTGCGTGAGTCTCGTCATAAAAATTTCATGTCACGTGAATGTAGCATCAAATTTGCAAGCGCCCGAGAGCGTTTCCTCTCGCCGATCAAATTCGCAGGTAATCTGCACAGCTGAGGTTACTGCGTAGAGCCGCTGTGTCGTGGTTGCGTCGTGCTCAAACCAGGCTTCGTAGGTTTTCTCTTTCCTCGCCGAAACAATCAAATTTGTATTTTTTCACGAAAATTTAACTCATTTAAATTTGACAATTTTCAAATCGTAGATTTTCTTTTCCACATCCAACATGTTAGATTTGTCCTTTTTCATGATAACTTATCGGCGTTATTTTGATGTTTCAAATCGTACATTTTTCTTTTTCTATGCTGAACTAATAAAAGTTGTTCTTTTTCATGAAAATTAACCCAGACAAATTTGACGTGTTTCAAAAGTTAACAGAAGAAAAATTTGGTGATTGATTAACTTTTTCCAGCCCAAAATACAATTTTTTCTAAACAAAGTTCAAGTAAAGTTTGCCCGTAACGTTTTAAAAACGTTCATAATAAAAGCAGATGAGTTCAATTTTGGCCAGAAACGCGTAATTACCATTACAACCCTGGCACCAGACGCTCCCGGATGTCAGCGCTGATTTTTGTGTTGGGTTCCATAAGTTCCCTTATTTGCTCGAAAATAAAGGAGATATTCAGAAATTGAGGACTGCACCACGAGAAACTTTAACTGACGAACACTAACGGGAAGCTAAAAAAAGCTTTCAGAAATACCATGCCAGATGGCATGTATAGAAATATACAGCATTCTATTTTATTTATATGCATTATCAAAATTAGGTTAACGCAATGAAAGGAATGCATTTCTTCATGCTTGCCTCTCACTCACTTGTATCTACAATTGAAATGGATATCACGATGCCCAGGTATGAATATCAACTAAAGATCTTGATGTTTAGACATTTTAGGAACCAACGTTATACATTTTATGTGTACATTTCATTTGAAATAAACTATTGTTTCTTTTCTTTTTACACCAACTTAATTAGAAATGAAACATTTTTTGTTTTTTTTCTTTTTGCTCGAGATCAGGCTACTCACTACTACATATTAAAGTTAAAATCTAAGATACTTGCTTACCTTCAATCTATACCATAATAAGACCCGCGTCCGTCCGTCGGTCTGTCCGAAGCCAGCCTGCAGTGTGTGATGAGCGTATCTGTGATACAAGCTCCAGCCCTATGTATTTTGACGGGCCGTGTTCACGCGGCCTCATCAACTCTCGAGGGATTGTATTTTTGATTTCTTACGGCCTTCCCTTCATTTCGCCGTCTTTTTTATTTTAAGTAAAGGGGGGTGGACAAGTATCAGATAATACGACTTATCCAATGGTTCCACTCGTTTCGTAGCCATGTGGGTGTAAAAAAACTCAATCACAAAATAAAAAACTTCTGCACTGTGAATGATGTATCTTGTCCCAACACAATAGCTGAGGGTAACACTTTAAGAGAAATTAGGACAGCTCTGCTTCTTCAAGTTTCGTGTGTTCAAATCACATTTAATACAACACAGTTTAAAAGCTTTCAATTCTTGACGAATAAAGGCATTTAAAGGCATTTACAGTGCTTCATTCAGTGTACATTTAATTTGCATCCTATTTTGCCTACGCAATTTATAGTACAAGTTTGAAAGCTTACGCCGGAGTTTCCTGGACTAGAGTTCGTCATCTAAATGCTACATCGGCATTCTCTACAAATCCCAAAGTTTTTTGATAGGAAATATATGAAACCGTTTCAATCTCAGTAAAATTTTCCGTATCATGAGCGATTTAAATACCTGCGAGCATGGTAATTTCTGAAACCAATTTAGTTTTCCATTGTTGATTGGCAATTGATGCTTCTTGTGATGCACTCCTCAGTTTCTTATTTTTATCTTTCTTTACAAACCAAGTCCTTGCATGAGACTCTAACCAGAAGGCTAGGTAAACTCCTTTCAAACCAAGCCCTTGCATGAGACCCAGTTTAACTTTGTCGCCGTAGCATGCATGTTTTCCGCCGCCCAAGCGATTTAATTACTTGGGCGGCGAAAAACATGCATGCAGGAGGCGAAAAAGTTAGACTGGGACTGCCAGCAAAAAGCTAAGTAAACTTATTTCAAAGTAAGCCCTTGCATGAGATTCCGATCGGAAGGCTACGTAAACAATGGCAAGCTGTGCCTAAGGTGCACAAAGTGTCCCGGAAATAAAGGAACACTGGCAAGCTGTGCCTAAGGTGCACAAAGTGCCCCGGAAATAAAGGCCTGAGGTGACCGAACACTAAAGGTGCCCGGTCCAGCTGCCCTCGCCGGCTTCCGTCACAATTCGCGCCACATTCCAGCAAGTGGTCGATTCTCGAGCTCGATTGCTCCCAGCCTATATCCGGGGTTAAAGATCGTCGTTATTTTCACCAGGGCTTGCAGCGTTAAAGATTTTGAGGCACTGAATTATTTTCGCCGGGGTTTGAAGCTTTAAAGGTTGTGAGTCAATAAGGTTTTTTCCGGGCTTGAAGCGTTCGAGATTGTGAGTTATTATAATAAGGTATTTTTTCGTTGGTTTGAAGCGTTAAAGATTGTGAGTTAAGTTTTTTCCGGGCTTTAAATCGTTTAAGATTCACGACGGTAAAAAGTTATTTTTTCCGGGGTTTGAAGGGTTAAAGATTGTGAGTTAATAAGTTATTTTCCGGGGTTTTAAGCGTTAAAGATTGGGGGTTAAAAGTTATTTCCTGTAGCAGCTTGCACTTCACAATAATTTCCTGGGCTGATGACGTGATGAATACATCAACTGCGTTTGTGTAGGAGTTATTTTGAATGAAATAACAATAATTTGAAATACTTCAAATGCCAGATTAGAAAATTAGTTGAAGCTTCCGTTTCTGATAGTATGGCCTCAAATTTATTACGACTTCTTAACTCTAAAATTGAGAGCACCTACTAAGTGGACATTCTTAATAAAGCACCAAAATTACAGAATTGACTCACAAAAATGCGCTGAATATGTGAAAACAACCCAGCGTTTCGTATTAACCAACTGCACGCGAAACGCATGTCTTGTATCATTAGCTTGGTATTCGTATTAAAATCTCAGCGTTATAAATTAACCGGTTTGTCTTCAATAATAGCAATGGAAATGCTTCTTTCCGTGCATTTCTCTCAATCATTTTTTTCAACCACTGACATGGGTATTGCGATACCCATGTGTGTGTATCAGCCAACGATCCTAACTTTATGATATTTTGATCCTAACTTTATGATATTTTGATCCTAACTTTATGATATTTTGATCCTAACTTTATGATATTTTGATCCTAACTTTATGATATTTTGATCCTAACTTTATGATATTTTGATCCTAACTTTATGATATTTTGATCCTAACTTTATGATATTTTGATCCTAACTTTATGATATTTTGATCCTAACTTTATGATATTTTGATCCTAACTTTATGATATTTTAAAAATACTCATGTGCTTTTTGTATCATCTCCATTGGAAATAAACTGTTTCTCATTTTTTCTCTTCCTTTTCAGAGAAGTCATTTATTTGCCAGTAGAACAGCACCTATAGAATTTATCTGAAAATGACAAATACATAAAATCATTCAGAAGAAGGCACAGGGAAGGTCCTCTGAAAAGTGTTTTAATTGCATTCGTTTCGAGACGGCGTCTCAAAAATCCTTTCCAACGTAAATACTGACAAATTTCAAAGCCTCTACACACACAATAGGACACCATTGTCCCACGAATTCATCGAAATAACAAACAAAGCGAGGGAGAGAACAGCAATATCAAGACGACTTTCTAAAAAAGCAAATGCGGCGCGCAGCGCAAGTCTCTGGAAATTCAAGGGGACTTCGAAATAACAGACGAAAGCTCTTCCATTTCACCAGCACCATGTTGACATTTAACGTTAAAACGAATATTATGTTGCCTGAACTAATATGTATCGGACTCAGCACACAAAATCTTGGAGTACCGCAGGGGACAGCACAACGTATGCTCCGCTTCCAAAGCTAAACCGTCATGGTTTTGTTTCTGATGATGCGCACGTATATTTCAGCGGTGTTGTGTTGAGAACGCAAATCCCCTCGGAATTTTAAATGAACAAAGGGGTGCCATGGGAAGGTAGAGGTCAAATTACTTTCTCGTTAGAGAGTAAGAAATAAACTCTTTTATTTTCTATCCGATCTTTGGGTACAGAAATTTGCTGATTTTTAGAAATTTCATACACGGTTTTCTCGGTATTTCCTGTTGCTAAACCCTAGGCACGTGTCCGAGGTAAAAAACCGTCTGCAAAATTTTGCTCGAAAACATTGGCTGCCTCCGATTCCGCTACAGAAAAAGTTCCCTGAATCTCCTGGAGGGCAGAATTCAATAAATTCAGTTTTGAGGTAGCGAACTGAAATGGCAAATTCCACGAGAGGCTTGCATGCATTTCTTCTTGGCTAAAAATATTCAACCAATCTCTAGAAGTTCCGAATACGTTGCCTCCAAGACACAACTTTCCTCCTAGCTCCCAGCTTCGGTCTTAAGAACAAATTCTTAACTTCTTGAAAGATAATCCGGGGTGCTCTTGCATGCCTTCACATATTCCTGCGCTAAAATGGGCAGCATGCCGCGCTTGCATGGGAACAGAGACGTGTCATCGGGCTAGACAAGAGAAAGCAGAGATGCGCATGCGCCGCTCAGCAAGCGTTGCCATGGCGACAATTGCAGTCGATACGCACGGCGTGCCGTGTAGTAGCGCCCTACTGGGGGGGTATTGAGTAGGGGGGAGGGAGGTAGGGGTTCTCGTTGCCTCCTCATGATCTTCGTATCTGCATCATCACTCGGGACAGAGTGCAGTGCTGAAGTTAGGGTAAAATTTTACCTCAACTTTACCCTAACAAGTGATGAGCTCGGAGAGAATAAAATATTTACCGAAGAGGTTATTGAGTGAGTGGGTCTACTAAATCCTCAAATAATTAACTGGTCCTTAAATAAGATCCTTAGATAATTAGCTGATGCTTAAATAAGATCCTTAGATAATTAGCTGAGCCTTAAATACGATCCTTAGATAATTAGCTGATCCTTTGATAAAATCCCCTTAAATAGGGTGAAATTGTACGGGTAGCTTCGAACCAGCACCGGTCGCAGCCAGCGTAAAGTGTTAGGCCGTAGCTGGAGAAGAGATAGGAATAGAAGGCCCAATTTAGTCTCTCCTGTCAAATATTTACACACACCTTGCATGCGAGTACGTAAGACTCTAATCATGATGAGATTAAAATGGAATCTTATCACTATTAATACTCATATTTTGTTGTTGCAGATATTCAAGTAATCTCTTAACCTGGGATAATTTTTAACTTACAGCCCATGTAGAACCCCTCAGTCCATCCGTTATTGTTGGACTCATTAAGTTTTGATTCAATTAATCGTTGCACGGGTCTGTTAATCCACGACCAATCTGATGCTGCATGCGACAGTGAAGTTCCCAGTTAATCGCTTGTTGAGGGGTTCTATAAAATTCTCTGAAAATTAAGTGATCCATAAATAAAACCCCCAGATAATTACCAGATCCATAAATAAAATCCTCTGATAATTAACTGATCCTTGAATAAAACCAACAGATAATTGACTGATCCTTAAATAAACCCTAAGATAATTAACTGATCCTAAAATAAACCCCCCGATATTTAACTGATCCTTAAATAAACCCCCAGAAAATTAACTGATCCTAAAATAAACCCCCAGATAATTAACTGATCCTAAAATAAACCCCAGATATTTACCTGATCCTTAAATAAACCCAAGAAAATTAACTGATCCATAAAAAAATCCTAGATAATTGCGCTTAATCCCCAAGCCTGCAGTTGTAATGCGCGATGGGGTAAATCTTTAACTGCATCGCAGTCAGCTCGTAGATCCCCTGCCTCTTTTACAGCTCTCCCCGCACTGCGAAGTCTCTTCCAAGCCCCGTAAGTCCTAGAAGTTCTGTGATCCAGACCGTCGCGCTAAAGCAGCTCCAACGTAAGGGGAAGGCAACCTTCGTGGGTTATTGAAGAGAAGGTGAAGGCTTAAAAGGAAGGTGAAGGCTACAAAGTGAGGTGAGGGCAGTCTGCAAAAACTGTCGCAGGTAAGATGAGGGCTTGAAGGTAAGGTGAAGGCTTGAAGGTAAGGTGAAGGCTTGAAGGTAAGGTGAAGGCTTGAAGGTAAGGTGAAGGCTTGAAGGTAAGGTGAAGGCTTGAAGGTAAGGTGAAGGCTTGAAGGTAAGGTGAAGGCTTGAAGGTAAGGTGAAGGCTTGAAGGTAAGGTGATGGCTTGAAGGTGAGGTGAAGGCTTGAAGGTAAGGTGAAGGCTTGAAGGTAAGGTGAAGGCTTGAAGGTAAGGTGAAGGCTTGAAGGTAAGGTGAAGGCTTGAAGGTAAGGTGAAGGCTTGAAGGTGAGGTGAAGGCTTGAAGGTGAGGTGAAGGCTTGAAGGTAAGGTGAAGGCTTGAAGGTAAGGTGAAGGCTTGAAGGTGAGGTGAAGGCTTGAAGGTAAGGTGAAGGCTTGAAGGTGAGGTGAAGGCTTGAAGGTGAGGTGAAGGCTTGAAGGTAAGGTGAAGGCTTGAAGGTGAGGTGAAGGCTTGAAGGTAAGGTGAAGGCTTGAAGGTGAGGTGAAGGCTTGAAGGTAAGGTGAAGGCTTGAAGGTAAGGTGAAGGCTTGAAGGTAAGGGGAAGGCTTGAAGGTAAGGTGAAGGGGTGAAGGTAAGGTGAAGGCTTGAAGGTAAGGTGAAGGCTTGAAAGTAAGGTGAAGGCTTGAAGATAAGGTGAAGGCTTGAAGATAAGGTGAAGGCTTGAAGATAAGGTGAAGGCTTGAAGGTAAGGTGAAGGCTTGAAGATAAGGTGAAGGCTTGAAGGTAAGGTGAAGGCTTGAAGGTAAGGTGAAGGCAGTTTTCGTAGGCTATGCCTTTCGCTTTAAGAGAAAAATTTACAGCTTGCACAAATGTTGATGACCCAACTTGGAGTCAAAGGCAGCGGTTCTAAAAATGCTAAATTCTGCTTTCCCAAACTATTTTCGGTCTCGCATGCTCTTTACGAAACTCGAAATACTGTATGACTGCTTCCTTTGATGTTCTCATAGCGACCGTGCAGGGTGTACATGGAGACAACAGAGCTAATTTCCTTCTGTAGAGACACTTGCTACAGCTACACCGTAACAGGTGCAGCATGCAGGTGCTGTAGCAGGTGCAGCATGCAGGTGCCGTAACAGGTGCAGCATGCAGGTGCCGTAACAGGTGCAGCATGCAGGAGCCGTAACAGGTGCAGCATGCAGGAGCCGTAACAGGTGCAGCATGCAGGTGCTGTAACAGGTGCAGCATGCAGGTGCTGTAACAGGTGCAGCATGCAGGTGCTGTAACAGGTGCAGCATGCAGGTGCCGTTACAGGTGCGGCATGCAGGTGCCGTAACAGGTGCAGCAAGCAAGTGCGTTAACAGGTGCAGCATGCAGGTGCCGTAACAGGTGCAGCATGCAGGTGCCGTAACAGGTGCAGCATGCAGGTGCCGTAACAGGTGCAGCTTGCAGGTGCCGTAACAGGTGCAGCATGCAGGTGCTGTAACAGGGGCAGCATGCAGGTGCTGCAAGAGCAGTCACGCCTCCCCAGTTTCACACCACCCGGGTTGCCCGCTCCTACCAATCAATAAGATTGCAGTGTCTCTCAGTTAGCTGCGGGGATCAACGCTCTGCAAAATGTAGGAACGTCGACATTAAAACTCAAATTTCTTTCATCGAAGTTCAACATTAAAAATGAGATTTCTTTCATCGAAGTTCTCTTTTCAATGCTTTGTTGGAGACCACCAAGAATTCCAACAAAAATTAGAACATTTTCTCATGATAATCCGTTAGAGAAATGCAATGGGACGTATGTGCGCGTGGGAGGTTCTGAGTTTGCCATGTAATATTAAGTTTCTACATATTTATCACATATGATTTACATAATAGCTATAATAATTTTTAAATTGCTTGAGAATTATTAGAATGGTTTATCATCTATTATTAAGAGCTATCAATACTTTAAAATTTTATTCGGATGAAATCCTGTATATTTTCGCATTTTTTTTTAATTTTGACCATCATTATTCTCCAGAAGCCCCATTAACATGTATTTGAAGATTATTCCAAAAACGGTTCAAAAACTGATATCATGATAACCAACAGCATGCGGAACGATTTCAAGAAAGAAGTACTGGAGGTTTAGTTGTATGAAGGCACAATTATGTGAGCATGTATAAAAATATTCAGAAATACGTGAACGTTCCCATTTAAAATAAAATAAGAGCTGAAATAGGATTTGCATCGCTGGATCCCTGGATCCCAGGATTTTCAATTTGTGCCGGGATTGCAAACCCTAGGCGGAATACCATCGTTTGCTCATACTTGTCGCTTCATTTTCTGCAAAAAACAACTATCATTTTATTTTTGTAGCTCAAGATTTCGTTTAATATCTGAAAATGTTTTAAAATATGGTTTTAATGTACAAATTCTTTTTATTCTTAATTGTCATAAATCATGAGGTATGATAATAGAAACCGATAGTTTACAGATAATTTGAAACTTTTTGCATTTTTTAAAGATTTTCTAGAACTATTGCAAGAATCTTAAAACTCAAATCTAATCATTAACAATATTGTAGTCGTAAAATCCAATCTAATTTCAATCATTACAAATACTGCAGTCATGTATCCAATCTAATCGTACCAATCATGTCGCAAATGCGGAGAAAACTTACAATGCGTCGCGAAACCATCAATTGATGATTGTTTTTTATATATTTTAATTATTTTTTCGAACATGCTAGGTGAAAATTCTTTCAAATTTCCTGTAAGTTCTAGCAGCTGCTCCCTCACCAGTGATTGTTTTTTGAAATATTTTATTTCATTTGATCGGATATATCAAGCGAAGATTTCTCCAAATATCCAGGAAGTTCCAGCAGCCGCACAACCACCGCAGCAAAAAGGCGTCCACACTCACGGGACCGCGTGACTCACACTGCAGTAGAATATTTTAGTCTCACACAGGTGTTTTTTTGGCTCATGTGCGGGCTTAGTGCACACGGTACCGCATAAGCACATATATAGTGTGGGCCAGTAGCGCTGCCAGGGGGGGGGGGGGGGGGCACGGGGGATAAGCCCCCCCCCCCCCTGGATTGTTGAGCTGGGGCCAGTTTAAGTCGCCGCGTTTTAAGTAAAAGAATAAAAAGATTACTGAAAATTAATGTCTTTACGTCATTTCGCGTTACCCAGATTCCAAGTCCTCGCACTGCAATTTAATGAACAACAAAAGTACAAGAAAAGAACAAGCTCAAAATGATTAAATTTAAACGATTTACTAATTGCAACGCCATCGAAAAATAAATTTGATGGTCACCGATATTTGATCATCTGTAAGCGATTAATTCCTCGTTTTTTCATATGATAACTTTAATTCACCGTTTTATCATCTAGTAAAGATTAAGCCACACAATATTGGGCGCTCGCCCTCACAAAATTGCAGTGAATATTTGCAATTCTGACACGGTTTTGGAGTGGAGGAGCTCCCAGGGGGTTCATTCCTCACTCTTTGGCCTTCAGCTCTGAGAAAGAGACTTCGGCTCCTATGAACCAAAGCTCTTAAATCCTGCAGCCTGAGCATCTCCGTCCAGTTCTTCTCCCAGGAA
Organism: Morinoia aosen; assembly: GCA_030386875.1. Lineage (NCBI taxonomy): Eukaryota > Metazoa > Arthropoda > Malacostraca > Amphipoda > Talitridae > Morinoia > Morinoia aosen. Next base: position 43,469,316 of record CM059564.1, on the reverse strand, counting down.
ACTTTGAGACGACCGTGACCTCATCAGGTGAGCAGGGACTTTCAGGTTCATGTCATTGCGAAATTCGATTTCGCGCAGATTAATTCATGGCTCCACTCGTTGAAGATGTCATTCCCATTTCAATTTTCACGTCCAGTACCGCAGTAAAGACTGAATTTTTCATCAATCAAGTAAAAGTTTAAACTGAAAAGCTATGCGTAATATTGGGACGAAGTACGTAGCACATTTCTCATACATTAGAGACACCGAAATAAATATTATTTTTTTATAAAGCCGTAAACGATAGATCTGGGCTTTCAGTTTTATAAGAAATGATAGCAGATTATGGCAGAAATTCTATCGTGACTGATACTTGGTTCAGCACTCAGGACATGAGTGTTGCTTCGCCTAACCTGACATATAAAGCAAATTAAGTCAGTAAATAACTCATGATTTCGAAAGGATCATACAGTGATAAATATCGATCGAGTTGTTCAGGCCCTATTTAGGAAGAGGCCGGTGATGTCGACACATTAATAAATTGAGCATAATGTGTCAATACGCTTTTATTTTAGATTGTTCTTGCTTTCAATGTTTTTTTCGATCAATATCATTTGACGCTCTATGTAGTGCTATACTCCGTCGCCTTGCTGTTTGTTTGCTTTGCCTTCGGAAACCTAAGCATACAATTAACACATGTGGAAGATCAACTTCTTGAATCAAGCATGTTTCACAGCATGATACAAATTTATGAAAGAAGATTTCCTTTAATTCCGTTTCATCAGACATATGGTGTAACATAACACGGTAAGTGTTGTATGCGACTCGATCCCGCTGACGCTCAGCAGACAACCGTCAGTGAAGGGATCGAACTCTATTTCGAGACTCGACCGCCCTCACACAACACATCTCGGTTTCCAGGAAAACAAGAAGGGCGACAGCGATGCTCCATACCATTCCCTGGAAGCTGGAAATAGTTTTTTTTCGCATCATTGTCATTTCAATTATTTTAAATTGGATAATGGTATCATACATACTATCACTAGAACTGCCATTGCTGCTTCTCAATTTTTTTTAAATGAGCAATGGTATCATGCATACTATCTTGTAATACGACTATTGTTACTTATTTTTTTTTTAAATGGACAAAGGGTATCATACATACTATCTTGTGAACGACTATTGTTGCTTCTTATTTTTTTTTAAATGGACAATGGTATCATACATACTATCTTATAGTACGACTATTGTTGTCTCAATTTTTTTTAAATGGGCAATGGTATCATACATACTCTCTTGTAATACAACTATTGTTACTTTGCGACTAGTGACCGAAGTGCAAGTGGTGCAGAAGCAGCTGCAGCGAAGAACCCTTCTTCCAGAAGGGAATGTTTCTTTCTTCCTATTCTTTCGCATTTTATAACTACTAGTAAGCCTAGTAGTTATGGTACTAGTACTATTAAGTATTTTTTGAGAAGGGGAGGGGGTGATATTACGCGAGAAGGTCGAGGTGTAAGTTTTTTTTTTGGTGTACGCGACCCTTCAATAATGAAGGGAATTTATAATTTCCAACAAAAAAATATTTATGATGTGGATTGAAAAAAATACATCCAACCCAATAGAACCCGCAATTAAAATACTCCTAATCTTGCCCACTGGGAAAACTCCTATCAAAAATTGTCAATAATTTAGCATCCTCGACAGCGGGACAGCGACAGACCAACTGAGCTTCAACATGGCTTTCTCATGATTTCCCACGCTATTCTTTGGCTTTCCTGTATTTTGATAAGTCTCAACTGCTGATATTCTATACAACCTCATCTAACCTACCAATACACGTGATATTCATTCCGACTCCCAATCTGCTGGGTTAAGGCACCGAAAATTGTGGAGTTGATGAAGCTTGTATCACAGATACGCTCATCTCACACTGCAGGCTGGTGGGTGTGACACACGGACGGACGGACGGACGTGGCTCTTATTATAGTACAGATTTGCCGAGGCGAGTTTGCAAACTTGAATGTATCCTTAAACATGTGAAAGAATGTCGCGATTGAACGAAGACTTTTTCACCTCTGTGCCTAAATTTTGCCATCTTTATTAGCACAATCTATTGAGAACATGGTGCATTTCCAATGATAAATTAAAACTCAGTCATAGGTATATCTCTGAACTATGCACTGTAATGTAAATATAACTGTAAACTACACTATACATATACTGTAGTATAGTCAAGCAGATACTTCTGAACTATACACTGCACTGTAAATATCGCTATGAACTACAATACGTACAAGAACGGCGAGCCTTAAATTTACCCAAGCTTCCTAATCTAATTTTTTTCCTAATTTAATTCTTTTTCTATTGGGAGGTTCTACACAAGAAAAAATGGATCATTTCCCGCTTCCTGTTACGTCAAGAAATGAAGCCTGCACGTTTCTGTGAACCCTACACCGTGCGACTTCGATTAGTACTTTTTCCTACTCCTTGTGAGCCCGATTAATACTTCCTACTCCCTGTGAGCCCGATTAATACTTCCTACTCCCTGTGAGCCCGATTAATACTTCCTACTCCTTGCATGCCCGATTAATACTTCCTACTCCTTGTGAGCCCGATTAATACTTCCTACTCCCTGTGAGCCCGATTAATACTTCCTACTCCCTGTGAGCCCGATTAATACTTCCTACTCCCTGTGAGCCCGATTAATACTTCCTACTCCTTGCATGCCCGATTAATACTTCCTACTCCTTGTGAGCCCGATTAATACTTCCTACTCCCTGTGAGCCCGATTAATACTTCCTACTCCCTGTGAGCCCGATTAATACTTCCTACTCCCTGTGAGCCCGATTAATACTTCCTACTCCCTGTGAGCCCGATTAATACTTCCTACTCCTTGCATGCCCGATTAATACTTCCTACTCCTTGTGAGCCCGATTAATACTTCCTACTCCCTGTGAGCCCGATTAATACTTCCTACTCCTTGCATGCCCGATTAATACTTCCTACTCCCTGTGAGCCCGATTAATACTTCCTACTCCTTGCATGCCCGATTAATACTTCCTACTCCTTGTGAGCCCGATTAATACTTCCTACTCCCTGTGAGCCCGATTAATACTTCCTACTCCCTGTGAGCCCGATTAATACTTCCTACTCCCTGTGAGCCCGATTAATACTTCCTACTCCCTGTGAGCCCGATTAATACTTCCTACTCCTTGCATGCCCGATTAATACTTCCTACTCCTTGTGAGCCCGATTAATACTTCCTACTCCCTGTGAGCCCGATTAATACTTCCTACTCCTTGCATGCCCGATTAATACTTCCTACTCCTTGTGAGCCCGATTAATACTTCCTACTCCCTGTGAGCCCGATTAATACTTCCTACTCCTTGCATGCCTGATTAATACTTCCTACTCCCTGTGAGCCCGATTAATACTTCCTACTCCCTGTGAGCCCGATTAATACTTCCTACTCCTTGCATGCCCGATTAATACTTCCTACTCCTTGTGAGCCCGATTAATACTTCCTAATCCATACGAGCCTGATTAATACTTCCTACTCCTTAATTACGAGCCCGATTAATACTTCCTACTCCTTACAAGCCTGATTTATACTTCCTACTACTTGCGAGCCCGATTAATACTTCCTACTTCTTGTGAGCCCGATTTATACTTCCTAATCCTTACGAGCCTGATTAATACTTCCTACTCCTTAATTACGAGCCCGATTAATACTTCCTACTCCTTACGAGCCTGATTAATACTTCCTACTACTTGCGAGCCCGATTAATACTTCCTACTCCTTGCGAGTCCGATTAATTCTTCTACGTTTTAGTTCAAAAATAACTTGTGTAAGAAATAGGAAGCAACTTATTTGAAATGCCAAAAGGCAGGTGAGAGATTAAAAGCAAGTATTTGCATCATAAATAGATCAGGCTTTCAGTTTACAATTGGAGGAATTTTCAGTTTTCATGATCATAAACCAGGTATAAATACTCGTGTTCCATAAAGATGAACTCACGATGTACGAAAACAGATATTAACATGAACGCTATATTATTTCTCAGTCCTGATCATAAACACTGTCATAAGCTGAGTTGAAGAGAGTCTCGTAACTCTGAGTCTTGTGTAGTAAGTCTCCGCTGGTTACAAACGAGGCAGCGTGCTCACCATGGCTGCATCCAGCCAAGTTTATTTCCCCAGAACGACTTCTCAAAGAACGCAAGGCGCCTGCCTGGACTTTACCGTTCCGTAATTTTGAGTTTTCAGGAGTCCATTAATTTGAGGCAGGGAGGCCTGTAGTATCAGAGCGGGAGCAGGCCTGCCCACTTAGCGATATCAGGCGCTCCGTCGCCACCGTCTGTTGCGGTGCGTCAGTCGCTGCAAACTGCCTTCTCGGTTTCTCTTCATCACGCCTACACATTCTTTGCCTTTGTTTTCACTCATTCTCTGCCTTTGTTTCTCCCTGCAAACAATCTTTACTTTTTCTGCCTTCATCACGCCTACACATTGTCTGCCTTTGTTTTTTTCAACTGACTGGTTCGAGGTTTATTATAAGCAGTTTTTAAGATTCGTTTCTTCGTTTCCATTTGCCCATTCTAGGGTTACTCTTTCTCAAAAATATATTTCACGATTCACGTGTACAGGTAGATTTCGTAATTATTTTAAAATTTCAAACCTTCGTTGATTCATTGTTTCTCGTTATCAAAACTTGATTCGTGTTGTTTTAGATGCCCTTTTCCTTCATGGCATTTCTTTCAATTGTGCTGTTTCTGGTTGGTGTAAAAATAGTCTTTAATTCCTAAATGAACTCATTAGGAATTTCTTGCTGAAATTCTTTTTTGAAATTTTTGTGAAGGGGTTATGGGCTACATAATTAGCATCTTTTGAAAAGAATTCATTTTCAATTCAATTGACACAAGGACAATTTTCAAACGTTACACGGATAATAATATTATACAATGTAATGGTAAAAATAATAGTATCTCTTCGCGTATTTATACCTCAGCTCATCTGAAGTAATGGTAATTTCTGTAGCTAACTTTTACTTCTATTTTTCATAACCAATTTACTTGGACACCAAATGGATGACTTCATTTCATTGTTGTCAAATCTAATACTTGCCCTGTGTGTCTATCATTACTTGAACATTGCAATGAAAATACACTACGATAGCACAAACTGGCTTTTAATGCAAATAACTTCTGTCAATCCCTTGTATTATCATTAATATCAACATAAATTTGCAGTTACGCATCCTAGCTTTTAATTATAATTTTCAATAGTGGAAGGGATTAACATAGATTAGTGGATTTTATGATATCCATCTTCCGAGTACATTGGACGCCGTTCAAGAAGGAAAATAGAACTGAGATGCTCAGCAGGAGTGTCATCTCGTAACTGTGAAATGCAACTTTGGTAGGACTACTAAAGCGACAACTGAATGGTCTTTCACCGAAGTTGTCATTAACTGAATTTATTATTATTACCATTATTACTATCATTATTATTACCATTACTACTACCATTAATATAACAATTATTATAACCATTATTATTACCATTATTATTACCATTATTATTAACATTAATATTTCCATTATGGTAATCATTATTATTACCATGATTACCATTATTCGGACGGCCCTCGCGGATTACAATGAGGCTCTTCATAGAGCTGGTGCGTTATGACTGGCGTTCGCAACCTCACTCAATCGTCATCACAGACGCGCCTCTCATTGGCTAGAGCACGGCGCTCGAATTCAGCATGAATGTTAACGAATATCCGCAGAAAATTGGAATCTGAACGAAGAATTCATAAGCTTTCTATAAACCTGAAACTATTTTTGACTTCATGCTTGAAAAATGCCTTCATGATAGGTTGTAATTTGACGATAGTTTTTAAATGAATTTCTGAAGAATGACTGGTGGGGACAGAATGATGGAATAGGTCGAGAAAAGTTATGAATATTATAGATGAAGTCATTAATAATCGATGTTCACAACAGAAATTTAATGTAACGGAAGTTAAACTGGGAGAAATTTAGACCAGCATTACTCGTTGTTAGCAGTGTGCTGTAGTTAGTGCGGGAAGTGTCGCGCCTGTGACTTTAATTTCCGAAACAATAAATTTCAGTGGAAAAATTCCTCTTTCACTCTGGAATTTTGGAATTCATGTTCAATGGGCTAATTTGCATGGCTATATTGTTAGAAATAGTTGATAAATAATTTAAAAGCAATAACAATAGCTGTAACCCGCATAGGACGCAATAAACAACAGTTAAAATAGATTGCAAATAATTAGAATGATGACAGTTATGATTTAGATTAGATTACAGCAATGATGCAGAATTGACAGCGACAATGACGACTGTATAGTGTAAATTACAGCCATATAGTGAAAATGACAGCCGTATAATGCTAATTATAGCAGAATAATGAAAATTACAGTGTATAATGATCCTTACAGCCGCAAAGAACGATTACTAGCGTATTAAGAAAATTACAGCCGGGTAATTAATTTCTTCACAAATGAATGACTATCAACAGAGTGTGAAAAGATGACCGTTTAGCCTGAAACAAGACATGTCAAATTAAACAAATATAAAGTACCGGATTTTTTCCAGATGCGTCCCGCCACTAATGCAACACATAAGTTCACCCACTGGTAACTTTAGAAATAATGCACCTATCGAATTCAAATTGTAATTGAAGCAAAAGATTAAAACATTCTTTTGCTTGAGAGTAATTTGAAGTCAAAAGGTGCATAATTTCGAAAGTTACAAGTGGGTGAACTTATGTGTTGCATTAGTGGCGGGGTGCATCTGAAAAAAATCCAAAGTACCAACATATGGCACAAATCCATGAATATTATCTCAGGAAGTTGAGATGCACATGACCGTGGCTGTCCGGTCAATCTTTTTTACCGCTACAAGTGCGCAGACGCAAGGACTGGTCACGTGGTCAGGCTTTATCCAATACTGCTCATATAAAAGCCTCAATCGCTTCGACAACGTGACCCGATCGTCCCCTCTGGTGATCATGAGGGAAGTTTGCGGTGAAGGTAGGAGTCTTAGCTTCGTATGGTGCATCAGTTCAGTTATTGTGGCATTAGGAACAAAAATTAACTTAACATTTTTTTTCAGATGCTGAAAATGGCGTTAAGGGTCGAAACGTTCGATTTTTTAAACTCGCTTATTTAATTAAAATATAATGGTTAATTCGAGAGATACTGTCTTTGCTTTTTACTTATTTTGATATTATGCAAAAGGCGAAACTTCAATCTTTATCAGTAGGAACGAGTAATATCAGCTTCTCTGTATCAGTGAGATATGGTGTCTACATTCATACCCAATTTCTTCAGTAGCATAGTTTGACATATATTCTATAGGTCAACATATTAAGTAAGTTAGAATATCAAGTTTAACAAATTAAAACCCAAACATTTTTTCTCTATTGTGACAGCCCTTTTTCGTTTCTGTATGTGAGGAATCCTTCGTGCCAGCAATATTTTGGAAAGAAATTAAAAAAATTGTCATTGACTAAAGTAACTTCCCGGAGCTTGTTATCGAATAAGCACTTGTTGATAAATATATGTTCGAAAAAGTCGTTCAAATTTCTTACACGTGACTTTTTAGTTTCAGGAGCAGAGTCCTTCATTTCTGAAATTTTACTTTTAAAACTAACTCACAAACCGTTTACTTTTAACACTACCTCATCGGTGAAAGCCTCATAGATGGATGTCCATGGAACAAGAATAGGTTAAATCACAGACGGAGCTAAAAAACATCCATCAATGGAGTCTGCACCTAAGATATTGACTTGAATTAATTATTTATTATGTTCTCGAATTAATCATTTATAATGTTCTCGAATTAATTATTTATAATGCTCTTGAATAAATTTCTCGTAACATGTGATTTACGTAATTTTAAAGACATACTGAGCGATGTTTAAGGTTTTTTGTTAATTTTTCGTGGAGTTACAGTGAAGAGCATTTCTCCCAGTATTTTTGCGTCGTCCAGTTAGCGAAGTCTCAGACGTACGACCTGCGAAGAGGTTGCATGACGTCAGCAATACGAACGGTATCGTTTTCGGATCTCTTCCAGATGCGCCCCGCCACTAATGCAACACATAAGTTCACCCACTTGTAACTTTAGAAATAATGTACCTATCAAATTCAAATTACTCTCACACGAAAGAATGTTTTTATCTTTCGTTTAAGAAGAATTTGCTAAAAATTAGAACAATCTTTTGTTTGAGAGTAATTTGAAGTCGATAGGTGCATTATTTTGAAACCTACAACTGAGTGAACTTATGTGTTGCATCAGTGGCGGGGCTTATCTGGAAAAGATCCCGTTTTCTTCCAAAACACTAGGTCATCATACACAGGTTAGAGAATGGGCCCCCAGCAATGGCGAATTTTTTTGTCGTTGTCTTTAAGAAGTAAGCCAATGAAGATGCGTTCCCTCAAAAAATATACGATATGAAAATAACTCACATAGTTTCCGCCAATTCTTTATTATAGTCGCTGGCGACTCTTCACGCGCTCATGTCATTCATTCTAAAGCCATTTCAACCCATAAATTTCGATATTGAACCCCAACTTTACCCATTTTTAACGCCGTGTTCCCTCTCCACACCTTGCAACCCCTCTACACACCTACCAGCCCCTCTACACACCCAACAGCCCCCTCTACACACATACCAGCCCCTCTACACGCCCAACAGCCCTCTGCACACCCAACATCCCCCTCCACACACCCAACAGCCCCTCTACACACCTTCGAACTCCTCTACACACCTTCGAACTCCTCTACTCACCTGGAAACCCCTCAACACACTCAACAACCCCTCTACACACCCAACAACCCTCTCTATCCACCCAGCGACCCCCTCTATACACCCTCATAGCACATTTCCACGAAGCCATCACGGTGCCTCGCCACACGTTACCTCGTTTAAGGACGCCCCATTTTCAGAAATGGCGCCATCAAACAAGGCAAGAGAGACGCCATTTTACCTAATGCTTCTTGGACGCTGCACTTGCATCCCCCAGCGTGAAGTTAGTTGTCCACCGCAAAGAAAAGTAATGAGGGACACTTTTAGCTTGTAGTTCTCCCTGAAGTTCATTTTAGTTGCGGCCAATTTTTTTTAACACTGGAAATTCCCTGTTTATTCTCCCTATAAATTTCCTGTTTATTTTCCCTGGAATTTCCCTGATTATTTTCCCTTGAAATTCTCTGGTTATTTTTCCTTGAAATAATTACTCTACAAATGAAGAGCATGTCTTTACTCTTGGAGCATAGGTTCTGTTAGATATCGCATAACTATAACTCCTTTCTATGATCACCACTTGAATATACGAGCTGTAAGCATTACAGAAGCCTAGCACACTGTAATACATTGAACGAATTTCAACGACTTATAACGACTTTCTATGACTTTTAACAACTTTCTATGACTTATAACAACTTTCTTTGACTTCAAACTACTTTCTAAGACTTCAAACTACTTTCTATGACTTCTAACTACTTTCTATGACTTCTAACGACTTTCTATGACTTTTAACGACTTTCTATGACTTCTAACTACTTTCTATGACTTATAACGACTTTCTATGACTTCTAACGACTTTCTATAATTTATAACGACTTTCTATGACTTTTAACGACTCTCTATGACTTAAAACAAATTTCAATGACTTCTAACGACTTTCTATGCCATATAACAAATTTCAATGACTTACAACGACTTTCGATGACTTATTACCATACCTGTACAAACTGCAAGCAATACAGAAGCCTAATGCACTGTAACAAATTTCTAAGAAACGTCAAGGCTTAGCTCTGCCTAGCTCGGAGTGAGCAGCAAGTGAAGCGATTGAAGCTTTCAGTGGCGGCTGGTTAACTCAAGTTCAATTTCCAACTCAAAGTTAGAGTCAATTGTGGTAAGAAATGTCAAAAATAGCGAACATTAACTGGATCGTGCTTTCATTTACCATTCATTAAGTATTTATAAAAATTGAGTCAGTGACTGTTGGTTGGTCAGCAGCACTATGAAAATCCCCTCAGTGACCACCGGTGGGTCACGCAGTAAGTTAGCTGATTAAAGGTTGTAGTGCGGGCTGTGCTGAGCCTCGTAATGATGACAAATCTTGGCTTCTGGCTTCGTTTTACCGAGGCCGATCAGTCGATTTCGCATCCATCATGGGAGCGAGGGCCGGCAGCGACGTAGCAGGCTCTAGCGTATGGGAGTTGGAGTGCAAAGAGTCTAGGGAATAAATAATGATCGTCAAGACCTGCTATGGGATCTTTTGTTCATTAGTTTTGAATTTCTATAGGATTTTAAAAAGAATTGAAAGGAATGTGAAAGTTATATTTATGTCACATTGTGGTGCAGGTATTACTCGTATCTAGAAAAATAGAAGTATAACAGCCGTATCAGTGATACCCAAGAGCTGAGACTCGTTCGTCTAATCCACTTAAAAAGTTTGGTGTTCATCGGTGAGGTTATTTAATTAATCTGTAACGCGTGTATTTAGATACTAGAATGATGGACGACCAAGCTTGTTTGAGTCGACATTTTATATGTATTTAAAATTACCAAACACAAAAATCATGAGAAGTTCAGAAAACATGCTCATATTGCAGCTTTTCGAAATGTATATCGCTTCAGAGTCATTGGGTAAACAATATGCCACGTACCTGCTTTTATGCATGTAATGCATTTCGTAAAGTATTTCTTATATATATTCGTGCCTAATGATGTCTATATCTGAAAGGGGAAAAGTTACTATATTTCTCGCAATTGCGGATGACTCTAAAATCAGGTCCGCCATTGATGCGGACTGTGACCGCCGCCGTCCGTGTCAGTGCCGCTGCCACACCACCAGTGCTTCCACTTTAGGGTAAAATACCCCATTTTAGGGTAATCAGGGATGGTCTAGGGTAGAGTTTAGGGTAAAGCAAAATTCCATGATTTTTAGGGTAATTTGACTTCTATCGGGGTAGAGCAGCAAAATTGATGGGTAATTGCCTGTTTTCATTACCAACATCAAGTTTGCTCTCAAGTACTACAATATACCTTATTTAAGGTACATTGCAGAAGTACGCTACCGAAGCAGTTATGAAAATGTTCAATAAGAGTCATATTTGGAACAAACTTGCAATAACTCGCTATTAATTTAGTCTTTATTGCACACTACGATCAGGCAAAAATTGTTGTTCACATCCCTGCAGATCTCTCGAAATGCAGATCTCTCATCAGTATAATGTTGTCAGATTTGCTGCATAAATAATACCTTGGCTGATTAGAAGTAATGACAACAATTAAAGTGATATGCAACTTGGTATAATGTTTGGAATTTTATATTTTCTAACCTTACATAACTAACTCGTAAATGTATCAAGATTTACACCAATACATCGGTCATCGTCCTTTAGTGGAATTGAACAGCTATATAATGTGTACAGAACGACACTGAGAGCCGAGGGTAGGTAGTTTTGTTTCAGTCGAGTGCAATTAACTGTGTCAGGTGCTGTCACGTTCAGTATTGCATTCTGACGAAATATTTGGTCACTTGCGTCGCAGCAAAATTGTTTTTATTAAATGTATTCTGTGTCTGATGAAGCTGCTCCACCACTTATGAAGGAAAGCCAAATTTTATCGTCTGTTAAGCCCTTTTCACGAAAAGGGAAGAAAGGATAGAGGAGCGAACAACTGTTTCGAGGTTGGTTAGAAAAGTCTCAGTCTTATACCTCAACTAAGGATATGGTATACTGTACTATATGGTCAACTATCATTACGTTTGGTAAATCTGAGATTATTCTTCATGCTAACACTCAACGCCATAAAAAATCTCTCAGTGCAGAGAAGGAAAACACAAACCATAACTTTGTTAATTATGGAGAAGCATGGAAACATTGTTTGTTAATTATATCACATCATCTAATTGACAAGTCTTGTATAAAAATTGAAGTGCCGATATGTGCAAATTTTTATGAGCATGATTTGCCTATTTCGTTACTACTGAAACAAATGTTTCTTTTAGAAAGTAAGCTTAGGGAAACAAAGAGCTTCAAACATTTTTAGACAATGTTTGGGTAAACATCTACTAAGTGATTTCGTCGTTGTCCTTAATGAAGTTTATGTTCTGTAATAATTAATGAAAGAACTGATCGCAGTAAAGCAAAACAACTCGGAGTCATCGTCCAATAATGGAGTGAGAGCGCAATCAAGAGCTCCTCTGTTGATCTCGTTGAAAAAGACGATAGCACAGGCAATAGCTTGTTTAATACTCATGAAAAAAGATTTTAATGAGAAAAATATTAAAGTGAGCGACATTGTAGTGTTCTGTTCTGCCACAACTAACGTTATGATACGATCCAAACATTCTGTGTCTTCTTTGTTGAAAAAAAATTGAATTTTTGGCTTCATAGAAGAAATGTTGGCTTGGTGGAAGTACAGATATTGGGAGTGAATAAAAAAGCTTGCGAGATAGAAATCGACGTTCTTCTTTCATTATTCTTGGCACTAGGGCTTATTTACGTAGGACTCCGATTCTTGGAGGAGCTACAAGTATTTGACTGTAGGTTTTTGGCTTTTTTGACGTGTAGGCTTCTATCAGAAAATAATCCGGCCATGGGCCGAGATACTCAACTGTAACGAGGCTCTTATTTGTAATTCAATGGGGGCTAACTTTGAGCCTTGAGTAACATCTGCTTCGCCTTACTCAACGTAAATTATCTCTATACGCAGTTAAATTAGAACTAATTGAGTATACCGATTGCAAAAATTTTGGGAAAGTCATAATTCTTCATTTAGTGCATTACATTCTTTGCCACGTTCTTTGCAATTGCACCGAGAATTAAGGTGTATATGCACTTATTTCACACCTAAATTCCTCTAATTCTTTGTGCAAAAATTGTGAAAAAGTGTTTGTGTTGAGTTCCATAAATTAATGTTTCGAGAATTAATTTGTCGTTCATTTCCTCTTACTATGTCTTTTCTTCTCTCTGCTAGTCAGGAATGGATTGCCTGGCCTCATTCTTTACGCTCATTGAACAGAGCTTGTAACTAGGTAACCATACGAAGAAGATAATATAGTGAAAGCAATATGAAACGTTGCACGTACGTATCGTGACACATATGACTTCGTAAAGTCAGAGAATTTCATTTTCTTATATCCGCATGGCCTTGATGTTGTGTCATTTCTACACATATAAGCATGGAAACATTGAATATTTTTATGTAATACCAGCTATTTGCTTATTTGATATTTTAGGGTAATCTATGCATTTTTAGGGTAATCTTGTACAAAGTTTTAGGGTAGGAACATTTGAACTCGTGGAAGCCCTGCACACCACAGCTTCAAAACGTCACGTCGCTCCAGTCAGGCGCCAGCCGCAGACGTGAGAGGTAGTAACGCGCTTCAGGCACGTCTGATGGCACCAAACCCTAACCCATTTTTTTACATTCGATGAAACACATTATCGATAAGGTGTTTTCTTTGTTACTGAATTAGATGTTAGCAGCTGATGTTCATAGTGCTCGTGTCTTCTCAAGATTCACATTCCGCAAAATCATCATCCGTGTTAGTTCTGGATCAATAATTTAGTTATACCGACACATGTGTAGTCTTACACGTGCACTGTCTATGTACACGCTACCCAAAAACTAATTAATAAAGTGCCTGGTCGCCATCTCTGCCCAAGTGCTTCCAGTGAAGATTTTCAAGCCGCGAATTGACTTCTCTCTCTTGGGTTTGCCATCGATTTGGAGCCGAAGAATCCGAGCGCTTCTCCGCGATCTGTGAGTACAGCAACTCGTTCAGTTCTCTTCATCTGACACCTGTTAAGGTTATTGCTGCGAGTCCCTTTTGATGAATGAGTCCAACTATGGAGATTTTATGTATTATATATGTTATATATTATAAATGTATTGTTATATATTATACATGTTTGTGATGATTTGTCCTAACGATGACCACAAGTGCCAGTATTAGTGGGTCAGAGGTCTCTCACTTCACCTTTGCTGTTGAGCTACTGAAGCTGTTAGCTGATGATAAATTTGTGCTGTGCAGAGTATGGTAGCACACATGAATGTGCTCTATATATAATAACCAGGCGTTGTTGCCCGTAACTGAGTGAGGGGAATACTTGCCTCTTGCTACGGTTGGGTGGTCATTGATTTGGTTGTGTTGGGTTGGCTTTTGGGTGTTGGTGGTGTTCCGTTCCTGCGGAAGAAATGGTGTGAAGACGTATCATATATACCGTCTCACTGATACAGTAATGGTGGCGAGGACGTATCATGTATACCGTCTCAGATACAGTAATGGTGCGAGGACGTATCATGTATACCGTTTCACTGATACTTAGAAATAACTTCTTGGCCACAACAGCTAAGTTGCGGGTGATATTTGTATGTCCATCCTCCGTTTTCTGGCACACCAGGGGCCGAATTTTGTTACAACTTATGTCCTCTAGCGATACTGCTGCAGCGTGATTTTTTCTAACTGAACTTGGGTTTACCTCAGTCTTTGATTTTTTGGTAATAAAATTTGAACACACCGAATTCCACGTAGCATAACCAAGTCGACTTGGACGCAAATCATCTCGCTGCAATTTGCGGTGCGACGACTTAAATTTCTTGAAAATACGCCTCGGAGCAGCGAGCGATGTGTTTCTACGTGCACTTACAATCGCCTGCACTCGTACACTCATTTGGCCTGCGTCTGTTTTGGCCACGTTAGAGGAAACAAGGTACAGTCATTTCTATGAGGAAAAATTACACCTCCTCTTGCTCAGCTAGCCTATAGAAAGGTTTTATTTCAAGAAAACTTTATGACGTCATCATTGCAACATGTCGTTAGGTCAACTGTGGTTCCAGATTTGGAGCTAGCAGAGTTGTCAGTCGCAATATGAGCGCGGCTATTGGTCCATTGTCATGACCTCAGCATTGTGACACGGTCGACAAAAAAAAATTGTTTGACCCCACCTTGTTTCTTCTACCGTCGTTTTGGCTGCTTCTGGCTTCCCTCGCGCGCCAGATATTTTCACCTAAATTGTTAGCCTCTCGACGTTGATTTAAGTATACCGCGTTGTTTGAGCGTCCGTTCAGCTCTTTTTATTAAGATTAGGCTATTGCTACAGTGTTTCTTAGTGATTGCTGACGCATGTGTACGTGTTGAGTTGTTTCAAAGTAATTGAATTGAAAATCGATGCATTACTTAAATGTGGCTATCACTCTGATATTTTTTTGCTTTGCTACAAGCCTTCGATAAACCAACCGTACTTACTGTAGCTTCCTTTGTAAGCAATGTTGGTGGTGAAGTCTTTCATTTCTTAACCAAGGAATTTGTTACGATCGAGAACGATGCGATATGTGACTTTAATTACAAATATATTTTTTCGGAGTACACAGTACTGTACGGAGTACACAGTACTGTACGGAGTACACAGCACTGTACGGAGTACACAGTACTGTACGGAGTACACAGCACTGTACGGAGTACACAGTACTGTACGGAGTACACAGTACTGTACGGAGTACACAGCACTGTACGGAGTACACAGCACTGTACGGAGTACACAGTACTGTACGGAGTACACAGCACTGGACGGAGTACACAGTACTGTACGGAGTACACAGTACTGTACGGAGTACACAGTACTGTACGGAGTACACAGCACTGTACGGAGTACACAGCACTGTACGGAGTACACAGTACTGTACGGAGTACACAGTACTGTACGGAGTACACAGTACTGTACGGAGTACACAGCACTGTACGGAGTACACAGTACTGTACGGAGTACACAGTATTGTACGGAGTACACAGTACTGTACGGAGTACACAGTACTGTACGGAGTACACAGTACTGTACGGAGTACACAGCACTGTACGGAGTACACAGTACTGTACGGAGTACACAGTACTGTACGGAGTACACAGTACTGTACGGAGTACACAGTACTGTACGGAGTACACAGTACTGTACGGAGTACACAGTACTGTACGGAGTACACAGTACTGTACGGAGTACACAGCACTGTACGGAGTACACAGTACTGTACGGAGTACACAGTACTGTACATGTGTAGTTTCAGTTTTGTGAAAGATCGCGGGACTAACTCCGGTGCAGCAATACAGTATGCGTCTAGTGATAATTTTGTTTATTATTGGCTTCTTTTTAGTGATTGGGTAAGTACCGTAAGTGATTATGTAAGAATTAAAAGTGATTATGTAGATTTCATACATGATTTTGTGTGTGTTATACGTGATTATGAAAGGATCATAGATGAACATGCAAGTATTATAAGCGACTGTGTGCGTATTATTTTGGGTGATTACGTGAGTAATATTTCAAGTGATTATGCATGCATTATAAATTATTTAGTGAAAATCAAAAGAGGGTGTGCCAAATTAAATGTGATTGTGTAGATATTATGAGTGATCATGTAAGTTTTTATGTACGTCCGTGCGCCCGTGTGCTGGCGTATGTGCGTAACTTGATTTAACAATAATACAGTCACACAGTCCGTGCGCTGTGCGTGCAATGGAAACGGTACGTTTTTAAAGTGGTTGAATTCGCGCAGCTTGTTCGGTAAATTTTTTACTCAAATATATTTACTCGTCTCGCGTGCTCAACTTTTTATTCATATCGAGTCTCGGCTGATAGTGCGCAAACTGATTGACCTTTTATTGTTTATTGCTTGCATCCCTGCTCAGTGCCGGTCGCTGCTCACCACGGTAGAGGAAACAAGGTAGAGTCATTTCTATGTAGGAAATGCACCTCCTCTTGTTCGGCTAGCCAATAGAACGGCTTCATTTCAAACGAACTTTATGGCGTCACCATTGCGACATGTGGCTGGCCAATAGCGGTGCCTGATTTGGGGCTAGCAGTGTTGCCAGATACTACATGATCGTTGCTATTGGTTCGTTGCCATGACGTCCCCACTGTGACATGTCGTTTGGCCAATAACGGGGCCAGATTTGGGGCTAGTAGTGTTGCCAGATGATATATGAGCGTTGCTATTGGTTCGTTGCCATGACGTCCCCACTGCGACATGTCGTTTGGCCAATAGCGGGGCCAGATTTGGGGCCTAGTAGTGTTGCCAGATACAATACGAGCGCTGCTATTGGTTCGTTGCCGTGACGTCATCATTGCCACACGATCGACGAAAAAAAGACTAGTTTGACCCTACCTTGTTTCTTCTACCGTGTTGGGTACTAGTGGCTGAGTTGGATGTGTGGTGGCGTTGCATTAGGAGAGACAAAAATGTAATTCATATTCGTAGAAGTAGAGTGTCTCTTGGTGTTGGAAAGTTGGCTTTGGCGTTGATTTAGTGTCGTGTCTGTCCAGGTTCTTGGGAAAAGAAGGTAATCGGATAGGTTCTTGGAAGAAAGGATATGGGAAAGCAGAAGAAAGAGAAGTAATTCATATCCGTTAAAGTATAAAGTGTTTCTTGGTGTTGGAAAGGTGGCTTTGGAATTGGTGTTGTTGTGTGTGCAACCACAGCAAGATGCAACCGAGATGAACTGCCGTTTTGGTCTCGGCACTGGTCACATCAGCTCATAAGCAATATTTATCCATAAGTCATATTTACGATAGTCATTTAATAAAGATAAAGACGTGCCTATTAAGATCGTGCTCAACATCCACTGCTCGACAATAATAGCCATCCGCACGCCAGTAAATAGCTTTTGTTCCCTATTATTGGAAACATTTTCATCCGGAAATTGGATATTTCCGTTTGGGAATTGGATATTTTCATTCTGAAATTGGATGTTTTCATTTGGAAATTGGGTATTTTCATTCGGAAATTGGATATTGTCATTCGGAAATGGGATATTTTCAATTGAAAATTGGATATTTTCATTCGGAAATTGGATATTTTCATTTGGAAATTGGATATTTTCATTCGGAAATTTGACATTTTAATTTGGAAATTGGATATTTTCATTTGAGAATTAGATATTTTCATTCGGAAATTGGATATTTTCATTTGGAAATTGGATATTTTCATTCGGAAATTGGATATTTTCATTCGGAAATTGGATATTATCATTTGGAAAGTGGATATTTTCATTCGGAAATTGCATAATTTCATTTGAAAATTGGATATTTTCATTCGAAAATTGGATATTTTCATTCGGAAATTGGATATTTTCATTCGGAAATTGGATATATTCATATGGAAATTGGATATTTTCATTCGAAAATTGGATATTTTCATTCGGAAATTGGATATTATCATTTGGAAATGGGATATTTTCATTCGGAAATTGCATATTTTCATTTGAAAATTGGATATTTTCATTTGGAAATTGCATATTTTCATTCGGAAATTAATTATTTTCATTCAGAAATTGTATATTTTCATTCAGAAATTGGATATTTTCCATCGGAAATTGGATATTTTCAATCGGATATTGGATGTTTTCATTCGGAAATTGCAATAATATTCGTTGTTCGTTGAGGGCCTAGAAGTTGCAGCCCATTATGGTTTCCTGGTCCTATTGTTTATAGAGGTTGATTAATGACCCGCTAATGTGAAGTTATTCATTCATTGCTCTGTGAGAGCAATTCAGCGCAGTAGTAATAACAAAGAGCCCGAAAATATGGTTTAAACAGTGAAGTTCGTGATAGCGTCCGAAAATAGTATAGTTCATAATTACAAGTATTGGTGTAATGGTGCAGTGAATAGTGATAATATTAAGATGAGAAGGTGCAAAGCAGGTGTGATGAACAGAACGCATCTATGTTGTGCGTAGGAGGTCATTATTATTGTGTATTAACAGTGATACTTTTTACATGAGAATTGGCTAAGCAGGTGTGATGAACAGAACACATCTATGTTGTCCGTAGCAGGTCATTATTATTGCATATCGATCGCTTATGACCCAGATGCGAGCCGCAGCAGCAGGGTGGTGGGACCGACACGTCAACTCATTGTTGATTTGCCTTTTTTGTGATCAAAATCAAAAATCTGACTTGGCTTTGGTTGTACGTAAGGAAAATTAGAGAACGTGCTCATAAAAGTAATTCAAAAACTCAGCGTGAACCCTCGTGTGCAAGCCTATGCTATTTGCGCCGCGACCTTGCGGTTGTGCTCTTCTGAAACTGTCCTCATGTTGCCATTTTCCTTTTGAAACTGTCCTCATGCTGCCATTTTCCTTTTGAAACTGTCCTCATGTTGCCATCTTGCTTTTGAAACTGTCCTCATGCTGCCATTTTCCTTTTGAAACTGTCCTCATGCTGCCGTCTTGCTTTTGAAACTGTCCTCATGCTGCCATTTGCTTTTGAAACTGTCCTCATGCTGCCATCTTGCTTTTGAAACTGTCCGCATGCTACCATCTTGCTTTTGAGACTGTTCTCATTCTGCCATTTGTTTTTTACGTACTTAGTCCTGGAATGTAGTCTAGATTAGGTACTGATTCGACTAAGTATTATTTATTTTGTATTATAATTAGTTAACTTTGATTTTGAAGCTTGCAGTACCGCGGAATAGTCTACATACACGAGTATTCGTACGCGGAAGTTTGAGTAATCATATACTCAAAAATCATATATACTCATAAGTCATCATATTTACTCATGTCATATTTACCCATAAGTAGTATTTACTCATAAATCACACATACTCACAAGTCAGATTCACGTAAAAACATTACTTGGGATGGGTAGCACTTGAGACAGAAATTTTACGGATTGCCTTATGATTCTGAGGGTCTACAACATTTGTACTTGGTGGTGTTCCAAGGGTAGTAAGTTAACAATTTATATCCGTTTGTTAAATTAAAAAAAAATCATTGTCACACTTCGATTTTGCCTCTTTTTTACTCGTAACAGTGAGTAAAATTCACACAATGGTTTAAGCTTTCAGCTTCAGGATCATCCTACTGTATATAAATAATTTGACGTTTAAATAAGGAGGTTGACTGCAGATGAAATGTTGCCGGCAGCTTTTCTCACAAGTGTTTGCACTTTTACCAAACACCTGCGCTTCAGTTTAGCTGTAGTCCAGACCGGCCAATTTATCTTTTCTTTAGCTGAAAACCAGAAAATTAAGTTGATAAGAGTGTCGCGGTGTTAAAGCTAGTTCATGTTTATTCATTTTAGTTCACTTGTATTTTATAGGAATGCAAATAAACCGATATACCACCTAAACCCGAACCGAGTATTTATTTTCCCTGACCTGTAATACCATCATAAGAATTCCATAAGCATTTAATTTCAGGCAAAATTATGCGGTATTACTGATTACTACTGATACAGGAAAATAAATACTCGGTTCGGGTTTTTATACGACATGCGGTTTTACGGGCACATTTTTACGAGGTTTCAGACTATATGGCAAACAGATTTTCATGCTACAGCGCTAGATGTTTGCATGTAGCTTTGTATTTCTCATATTAACTATTTTTGTAAACATTAAGCACCAAATTATGAGAGAACAAATAATTTATTGGCCAGTCTGGCATGCCCTTAACTGTTATGTTGAGTATATTAGGTTATACATAACTGTACACCTAAGAATAGCGTCGGTGGTAGGAGTAGTAGTAGTAGTTGTAACATAGGTTTGCTGGCGCCTCAGTTGGTGGCAGGATCCCCTTGAAGTCGTTGAACTTCTTTGAGCCCACAAGTATAGCTATACTCTAATGTGTCCATTGTACTAGACTTGAGATACAATCTATTGGACATATGTCTTCTACAATCTATTGTATGTCTTCTATGTTGTGTATTGAATTTGTTCGTTTCAGAGTATTTTTTTGTTCAAATAACCTCCCCTCCTTCGATACTTCTTTTTGACGGATTTATGAATGAAAACCTTACGAGTTTTTATTTGAGTGAAGTTCAGTTAAGATTTTTACTTAATGGCATAATAAAAACACAGTATCTTAACAGCAGAGGTACGTTGGAAAAGTTTGTTTGCAGTAATTGTAATGGCTGTGGTAGTGATGGTGAGGTTTAATTTTGCGTAGGTGATCATTCGCCGTGTGAGATTATATTACATACTGCAGTATGTTGGGTCCGGCTGCTCAGTGGCTCGTGTGCATAGTGGTTTGTGTGCACAATGGCTCGTGTGCATAATGGTTTGTGTGCACAATGGCTCGTGTGCATAGTGGTTTGTGTGCACAATGGCTCGTGTGCATAATGGTTTGTGTGCACAATGGCTCGTGTGCATAATGGTTTGTGTGTATAATGGCTCGTGTGCATAATGGTTTGTGTGCACAATGGCTCGTGTGCATAATGGCTTGCGTGCATAATGGCTCGTGTACATAATGGTTTGTGTGCACAATGGCTCGTGTGCATAGTGGTTTGTGTGCACAATGGCTCGTGTGCATAGTGGTTTGTGTGCACAATGGCTCATATGCATAATGGCTTGCGTGCATAATGGCTCGTGTACATAATGTTTTGTGTGCACAACGGCCATTGTGTTGTCTCGTGTACTGGCTGATAGATACGAGGGCTGTACAGAATGTACGGAACGTTTAGCCCTCGTACATTTTCGGCATGAGCCCTACTGCCTCACTGCTTCACTCACATCCAATCTTCATGAGTAAATTTCAGATTTGTGACCGCTCATTTGATCACACTGGATAAATTGCTGTGAACTACTGGATTCGGTGCTAATTTACTCAAAGTGTTAGAGTTAATATTGACCTTGTTCGAACTAAAACGCTGCATCGTTCGAGAGCGTCTGCTAATAGCAAGATAGATATCTGAGTAGAAAGTATGTATGTAGAACATAACATGTGCTTCCTATCGAGTGACCTTGCATTTTACGAGCAAATTTTGCACTTTGAATCGCACGTGACTACCCTGTCTAATTTTTTTCGCCGCCTGCAAGCATGTTTTTCGCCGCCTAAGCGATTTCAGTAATTAAATCGCTTAGGCGGCGAACAAAATGCATGCATGCGGCGAAAAATGTTGGACTGCGTACAGACCAGAGGCTCAAACAATCCCCTCGAGAAACACGTGATCGAGCTCTTCCTTAATTATTTTAACGGCGACCATATCGGCAAATTGAGAGTAACACACACTCTATTAGTGTGCTCAACTGTCAAAGTGTCAATTTAGTTATCAATTTTATCGAGCGGACTCGCGCTGGTCATTTATTTAGAGATAGCGACTCCAGTTTCTGCCGTAACACACGCTTTGAAGAAGCTGAGACTTGAGGATCATACTTTTTCTCCGGAGCATGCATGTTTTTCGCCGCCTAAGCGATTTAATTACTTGGGCGGCGAAAAACATGCATACAGGGGGCGTAAAAGTTAGACCGGGTAAGTATACATGTACTGGGTGTTGTGTAATTCGATGCGCGTATTTCAAGCACGTACCGAAAAACGCTAAATAAAACAATTTTCCGGGCATCATTTCTCGAAACCGAGAAAGAGTTTTGAGGTTTTTGTCACGCCTGAAAATCGTTTCATTGAGCGTTTTTCGGTTTATGCTTCAAATATGTGTATCGAATTATACAACACCTTATAAAGGACGTGTCCGGTGGGAGATCGACGTAAACGCCATTTTATACTTTTTCCATTGTAGGAAGTGAAGTTTCTGGGGCGTAAAGATACTTACTTGAAATTAACAGAACTTTGAGCTTTAAATGGGGCTTAATAATCGTGTAACTCCACCGATATCAAAGATACCGGTGGAGTAATCAATATCGAAGATATCGTATTTCGATATCAAAGATACCCCATATCGATATCAAAAATATCGCAAATAGATTTCAAAGATATGGCACCTACAGGGTGTACATATGTGATGCGATACCTTCGAAATGCACAACCTTGCAGACGCGCTCCCTAGCAGCGGTGCGGCCAATGTATTGCTATATTGCTCCTCATTGCAGCTCATTGCGCCGGTCTCGGCCCTGTATTGTGCCTTGCTTCAAGACGTGCTCTGCTCAGGCCACATTGAGCGGGATCCCACTGAGTTGAGGCCCCGAGTCTTGCTGTGGTGGGTGGGTGTGATTCATTGCTATCTTCTCGTCTAACGGTGCAGAAATGTGCTTATTGGTGTACAGCAATGTGCTTATTGGTGTACAGTAATGTGCTTATTGGTGTACAGTAATGTGCTTATTGGTGTACAACAATGTGCCTATTGGTGTACAGCAATGAGCTTATTGGTGTACAGTAATGTGCTTATTGGTGTACAACAATGTGCTTATTGGTGTACAGCAATGTGCTTATTGGTGTACAGCAATGTGCTTATTGGTGTACAGCACTGTGCTCATTGGTGTACGGCAATCGTACATTTTCGTACATTTTTACGTAGCCCTCGTACATTTTCGGCATGAGCCCTACTGCCTCACTGCTTCACTCACATCCAATCTTCATGAGTAAATTTCAGATTTGTGACCGCTCATTTGATCACACTGGATAAATTGCTGTGAACTACTGGATTCGGTGCTAATTTACTCAAAGTGTTAGAGTTAATATTGACCTTGTTCGAACTAAAACGCTGCATCGTTCGAGAGCGTCTGCTAATAGCAAGATAGATATCTGAGTAGAAAGTATGTATGTAGAACATAACATGTGCTTCCTATCGAGTGACCTTGCATTTTACGAGCAAATTTTGCACTTTGAATCGCACGTGACTACCCTGTCTAATTTTTTTCGCCGCCTGCAAGCATGTTTTTCGCCGCCTAAGCGATTTCAGTAATTAAATCGCTTAGGCGGCGAACAAAATGCATGCATGCGGCGAAAAATGTTGGACTGCGTACAGACCAGAGGCTCAAACAATCCCCTCGAGAAACACGTGATCGAGCTCTTCCTTAATTATTTTAACGGCGACCATATCGGCAAATTGAGAGTAACACACACTCTATTAGTGTGCTCAACTGTCAAAGTGTCAATTTAGTTATCAATTTTATCGAGCGGACTCGCGCTGGTCATTTATTTAGAGATAGCGACTCCAGTTTCTGCCGTAACACACGCTTTGAAGAAGCTGAGACTTGAGGATCATACTTTTTCTCCGGAGCATGCATGTTTTTCGCCGCCTAAGCGATTTAATTACTTGGGCGGCGAAAAACATGCATACAGGGGGCGTAAAAGTTAGACCGGGTAAGTATACATGTACTGGGTGTTGTGTAATTCGATGCGCGTATTTCAAGCACGTACCGAAAAACGCTAAATAAAACAATTTTCCGGGCATCATTTCTCGAAACCGAGAAAGAGTTTTGAGGTTTTTGTCACGCCTGAAAATCGTTTCATTGAGCGTTTTTCGGTTTATGCTTCAAATATGTGTATCGAATTATACAACACCTTATAAAGGACGTGTCCGGTGGGAGATCGACGTAAACGCCATTTTATACTTTTTCCATTGTAGGAAGTGAAGTTTCTGGGGCGTAAAGATACTTACTTGAAGTTAACAGAACTTTGAGCTTTAAATGGGGCTTAATAATCGTGTAACTCCACCGATATCAAAGATACCGGTGGAGTAATCAATATCGAAGATATCGTATTTCGATATCAAAGATACCCCATAACGATATCAAAAATATCGCAAATAGATTTCAAAGATATGGCACCTACAGGCCCCGAGTTGTATTATCAAAGTATTTCGATATCAAAGATACCCCATATCGATATCAAAAATATCGCAAATAGATTTCAAAGATATGGCACCTACAGGGTGTACATATGTGATGCGATACCTTCGAAATGCACAACCTTGCAGACGCGCTCCCTAGCAGCGGTGCGGCCAATGTATTGCTATATTGCTCCTCATTGCAGCTCATTGCGCCGGTCTCGGCCCTGTATTGTGCCTTGCTTCAAGACGTGCTCTGCTCAGGCCACATTGAGCGGGATCTCACTGAGTTGAGGCCCCGAGTCTTGCTGTGGTGGGTGGGTGTGATTCATTGCTATCTTCTCGTCTAACGGTGCAGAAATGTGCTTATTGGTGTACAGCAATGTGCTTATTGGTGTACAGTAATGTGCGTATTGGTGTACAGTAATGTGCTTATTGGTGTACAACAATGTGCCTATTGGTGTACAGCAATGAGCTTATTGGTGTACAGTAATGTGCTTATTGGTGTACAACAATGTGCTTATTGGTGTACAGCAATGTGCTTATTGGTGTACAGCAATGTGCTTATTGGTGTACAGCACTGTGCTCATTGGTGTACGGCAATCGTACATTTTCGTACATTTTTACGTAGCCCTCGTACATTTTCGGCATGAGCCCTACTGCCTCACTGCTTCACTCACATCCAATCTTCATGAGTAAATTTCAGATTTGTGACCGCTCATTTGATCACACTGGATAAATTGCTGTGAACTACTGGATTCGGTGCTAATTTACTCAAAGTGTTAGAGTTAATATTGACCTTGTTCGAACTAAAACGCTGCATCGTTCGAGAGCGTCTGCTAATAGCAAGATAGATATCTGAGTAGAAAGTATGTATGTAGAACATAACATGTGCTTCCTATCGAGTGACCTTGCATTTTACGAGCAAATTTTGCACTTTGAATCGCACGTGACTACCCTGTCTAATTTTTTTCGCCGCCTGCAAGCATGTTTTTCGCCGCCTAAGCGATTTCAGTAATTAAATCGCTTAGGCGGCGAACAAAATGCATGCATGCGGCGAAAAATGTTGGACTGCGTACAGACCAGAGGCTCAAACAATCCCCTCGAGAAACACGTGATCGAGCTCTTCCTTAATTATTTTAACGGCGACCATATCGGCAAATTGAGAGTAACACACACTCTATTAGTGTGCTCAACTGTCAAAGTGTCAATTTAGTTATCAATTTTATCGAGCGGACTCGCGCTGGTCATTTATTTAGAGATAGCGACTCCAGTTTCTGCCGTAACACACGCTTTGAAGAAGCTGAGACTTGAGGATCATACTTTTTCTCCGGAGCATGCATGTTTTTCGCCGCCTAAGCGATTTAATTACTTGGGCGGCGAAAAACATGCATACAGGGGGCGTAAAAGTTAGACCGGGTAAGTATACATGTACTGGGTGTTGTGTAATTCGATGCGCGTATTTCAAGCACGTACCGAAAAACGCTAAATAAAACAATTTTCCGGGCATCATTTCTCGAAACCGAGAAAGAGTTTTGAGGTTTTTGTCACGCCTGAAAATCGTTTCATTGAGCGTTTTTCGGTTTATGCTTCAAATATGTGTATCGAATTATACAACACCTTATAAAGGACGTGTCCGGTGGGAGATCGACGTAAACGCCATTTTATACTTTTTCCATTGTAGGAAGTGAAGTTTCTGGGGCGTAAAGATACTTACTTGAAATTAACAGAACTTTGAGCTTTAAATGGGGCTTAATAATCGTGTAACTCCACCGATATCAAAGATACCGGTGGAGTAATCAATATCGAAGATATCGTATTTCGATATCAAAGATACCCCATAACGATATCAAAAATATCGCAAATAGATTTCAAAGATATGGCACCTACAGGCCCCGAGTTGTATTATCAAAGTATTTCGATATCAAAGATACCCCATATCGATATCAAAAATATCGCAAATAGATTTCAAAGATATGGCACCTACAGGGTGTACATATGTGATGCGATACCTTCGAAATGCACAACCTTGCAGACGCGCTCCCTAGCAGCGGTGCGGCCAATGTATTGCTATATTGCTCCTCATTGCAGCTCATTGCGCCGGTCTCGGCCCTGTATTGTGCCTTGCTTCAAGACGTGCTCTGCTCAGGCCACATTGAGCGGGATCCCACTGAGTTGAGGCCCCGAGTCTTGCTGTGGTGGGTGGGTGTGATTCATTGCTATCTTCTCGTCTAACGGTGCAGAAATGTGCTTATTGGTGTACAGCAATGTGCTTATTGGTGTACAGTAATGTGCTTATTGGTGTACAGTAATGTGCTTATTGGTGTACAACAATGTGCCTATTGGTGTACAGCAATGAGCTTATTGGTGTACAGTAATGTGCTTATTGGTGTACAGTAATGTGCTTATTGGTGTACAGTAATGTGCTTATTGGTGTACAACAATGTGCCTATTGGTGTACAGAAATGAGCTTATTGGTGTACAGTAATGTGCTTATTGGTGTACAACAATGTGCCTATTGGTGTACAGCAATGAGCTTATTGGTGTACAGCAATGTGCTTATTGGTGTACAGTAATGTGCTTATTGGTGTACAGTAATGTGCTTATTGGTGTACAACAATGTGCCTATTGGTGTACAGAAATGAGCTTATTGGTGTACAGTAATGTGCTTATTGGTGTACAACAATGTGCTTATTGGTGTACAGCAATGTGCTTATTGGTGTACAGCAATGTGCTTATTGGTGTACAGCAATGTGCTTATTGGTGTACAGCAATGTGCTAATTGGTGTACAGCAATGTGCTTATTGGTGTACAGCAATGTGCTTATTGATGTACAGCAATGTGCTTATTGGTGTACAGCAATGTGCTTATTGGTGTACAGCAATGTGCTTATTGGTGTACAGCACTGTGCTCATTGGTGTACGGCAATATACGCATTTCTAAACAAATTGCTGTGAAATACTGGATTCGGTGCTATGATACGTCTAGAAATATACGCATTTCTGTACACCATTGGCGTACAGAAATGTGCCCATGTTATACTTGTTTATAATTAACACGTCTGCCGCCATGGGTTGAACTAAAGTTCAATATTCAGCTCGGATTTAAAGTCAGTTGTACTAGGCAATTTTGAAAATGGTAAACATTAACTGGATCGTGCCTTCATTTACCTTTGACTTAGCATTTATAAAAATTGTGTTTGTGACTACTGGTCGGTCAGCAGCATTATGCATGAAAATTTCCTCTGTGTACCACCGGCGGCTCACGCGGTGGTTAAGCTGTTAATCCTGCTGTTCTTACCTTATTGAGAATAGGACTTTCAAGAACTGTAAATACAAGCTGCATGAGTGCGGTTTTGTTAACAGAGATTAACGTTGTTCGCTTTGTTCTGAGTGAAATAAGCTGCGTATGTAGTTCGTAAAGAACGCTACAGAAAGATTATATTCCATGAATGGAAGTGTGATATCATCGGTGATATTCAAGTATATTTATTTGGGAAAAAATGATGCGGCAATTTTTTATGTTTCTGTGGGCATGTCAGACCAAAATGGGACTTGAATATTGATGTGTTTCTTATCTGTTAGATGATCCACGTGATAGTCATAGTGCTTAGTTTTATTCTCGATGTATTTTTTCAATTCACTTTGAAATTGAAGAGAAATGCATTTCTATTAACATCTGTTTTATAGAATTGAATTTACGTACATTCATTGAAATTAAATGTATTCTTTCCGTGCAAGAATAAATTAGGTTATTTCAATAATAAATTAAATGATCTAGACTTGAAAAAAATGCCCCAAGTGTATTGGAATGATGAGCTTTGTGATGTGCATGCAACCAGGCAGAATTTTCGCTTTGAGTTCTTCGATGTCTCCGCTTCGAAATTTCGTCATTACGAGGCCTGCTCGGCTGCCATTCTAATGAATGAATCGCAAAAAAAAAAGTCATCATAGCAAACTCAATGACACAGACTGTGCTCGTTCTCGCGTAATTATTTAGCAAAATAGCACATATTTAACATGAAAACTACTCAAGTTTCCTTCAGATGAGCTCCGTACGACGATCAATGAGCGACATGAATTTCTGCACCGAATTTAGTCTCCTTTGCAGAATTTCTCTTATCATTTTTGGATATTGTCTTCGTAAAATATTCTCTCTCCTGTGACCCGCTTTCGAACGCGGCACTGGATTTCTCCGGCATCATTTTTTTTACCTGAAGATTCATCTCCATGTCTCCATTTCTTCTCCATCAACGCTGAGAGTTCGTGCTGTAAATTTAATTATGCACAAGAGGGTAACATGTAAAATTAGGGACGCGAATTAAGGACATTTCGTTCCATTCGTTCAATTTACGAGTGATTTCGTCGTTGTATCATTTCTAATCATTTCTAGGGTTGAAAAATTTGCTCATTTATGTTCGAATGTTATCATAGGCAATTTATCTAGCAATGATGTTTTTAAATTTCAATAGTATTCACGACCCCGCGTCGTTTCCTATGACTTCAATTTACCGCAATTGTCCGTACGCGATTTGTCCAGAAATAGAACAGTTTGAGGTCGCTCGACTTGGCATCGCAAATCCCCTCGAGAAGTGATGGCAATAAATCTTCAGTGATCATTTAAAGGTAAACTAACGGACGGAATCGTTTATTGTTGCATGGGATTAAGAAAAGAACTTCCCTGCGGCCGCACAAACGCATTGATTCCTATAAAAAGGCTCTGCAAATAGCCTTCTCGATTACTTGGTCTGTGATCCCATCCTTTGTCGTGCGCAAACTGAAACGGAGTCCGGCTGCTCCGTGCTGGAATCTCTCCAGAATTGAGCTCTATTTCTGGGCACCTATTGCTTCGATACTTCTCTCGTTCTGCTGGACGCAAATTGCGTGTATTCGTGTCCACCTGAGTGACTTGTGAGTGGCCTTACGCCGATTTGAAGTTTTTAGTGGAGTGTGGAAATCTTGTAATGAGATCTTGTGGGAGACGTAGAGGAAATACATGATGTGGAGGTTCCATCATACGCTGATCTTCCTCCATCCTCAATATGTGATCATTGTCTGAAAGTGAATCACCCAGGTAAACAGTATAATTTAAAAAAAATTTCTGGGGCACCCAATGCTGAATCGCAATGCTTTTCATTCTGAAATCATTGTTTGTATATACTCTTGAAGAGCAATTGAATAGCGATCAAAGGGCAAGGAAACTACGGATTGCTCCAATCTTTTAATCTTATTACAAGCTTGCGTGTGGTATGTTTAGATGAGCCGGTTTATTCTTCTAGAATTAAACTATTATTCAAATTCGGTTTGAATTATTTTCCGTTAATTCAAGATGCTGTTCATATCGATGAAATTAGTCGATTAGATAAACAACTGGTTCAGAAACGGATTTGGAAAGTGCCTTTTTATGGCAATTTTCATCGACATAAACTGGATCTTGAATTAACGGAACATAATTCAAACCTAATCTGAATGATAGCATTACTATAGATGAACAATCGGTATAGAAACGAGATTGGAAAGTGCCTGTTTTCTGGTAATTTTTTATGATAGCCGCCTGCTTACCTGACACTTTTTACTTGTGTCTGTTCATTTTGCGCTGTTGCCTGAGCCAACTGACCCGTGCTGGTCGAGTTTACATTCCATCAGCCGAGGCCCTTCAGTTTTTGCTGGAAATCTGAGCCTGTGAGCTCTTCTGCTGAGTGCTCGCTTGGAAAAGGGAATGTTTCAATGTTTTTTTGAGGCCAATGCGCAATGTTTGTCGGTGGCACGTGTGAACTCGAATGAAGTTTCTATGTGCTGCAGAGGTGGAAAATGATAAAATACAATACTGGTTTTGCTCTGCTGCATAATGATGGGATTTTGTGATGTGCATTGTAGCCGTCGAATGAAGTTTCTCCGTGCTGCAGAGGTGAGAAAGGCTGAAATGCTATACTGGTTGTGCTCTGCTGCATAATGAAGGGAATTTGTGATGTGTATGGTAGCCTTTGTAGTCATTATCGTTTAATGAAAGCTGCTAAATTTATGCAGTGCAATCAGACGGAGTACGGGATATATTCTGCTGGAGGAGATTTTCTTCGACATAATCCACTAAAATCTCAGTTTTGGAAAGGGGAACTTTGGTATCGAGTCACTTGAGCACAAGGACGTTTTTTGTACTCGCATTTTATTGATGACATTACGATATTCTTCGGCATTACCATATTCTCTTACTTTAGCATCACTGTACTCTTATTCAAGAAAGGTTGCAGAATAGCGTGCTTCTACAAAAAAATTGGCTACCTTAAAGACAGGTTAGTTGTTCTAACTGTAAGAGTTTGTAGTGTTGTGTAATCATCATGTAGCACTATTTGTGCACGACGAATTGCTGGTCTGGTCTCATGACAGTCGCTGGAGCTTCATGGCCTTTGATTGGTTGACTACGACGCGGTCTTGTGAGTGGAACTGCTCCTTTGCCCTGAAGTTTTTTTAGGGTAACTCAAGCCCTTTGATTGCTATTATTCACTTGAGTTATTTTGAAAAAAGATGGCTATAAAATTATAATTTTCACGAAAGTACATAATGTATTTATACTGATTTTGTATGAGCACGCGCATATCACCACTTCATTATTACGTTTTTCCAAAGTTCTTCCTTCGCTCTTATTCCTGCAATTACAGCATTCTTACTGTTTTTAATTCTGAATTACTGCTTCCTTGCTTCACATTGTTGTCCTAGATATGTGAAGTCTGAGACTATAAAAGTTTTATGTTCTGTAGTAAATGATCAAGGACACCATAGCCTTGAAAAAGAACACTTTTCTCCCAAGTTCAGCCTCCCCAAAAAACACATCCCCGAGTTCAGCCGAAATTAATTAATTGAGTAATTGAAGGTGCTCGTAATTGTTGAACTTATCGTTGCTGGGGAAATAATATTTTATGCTTGTGTCTCCATTTATATGCGCTGAATGAGCTTATTAGTGAATCCTACCCAGTCTAACTTTTTCGTCGGAGCATGCATGTTTTTCACCACCCAATGGACCAAATCGCTTGGGCGGTGAAAAACATTTATGCGGGCCGCGAAAAAGTTAGACCGGGTAAGGAGTTCATGCTATTTTGAGGCGAGTTCTGTGCGATTCCCGTACTTCGGTCGGGGTATCTTATTTCGTTATTAGTCTTCTACTTTTGCAAAATAAAACTCGCCAATGTTGCCCCGAGTTCCTCACCAGTGTTGCCATCATAAATATTGGTTTCAAGCCCGCTATGTGTTGTGGTAGATTTGTTTCGCCTTCCTGTGTACAACGCTATTTTTGGCCAGAGTATCAGATATCGCTATTAGTCTTCTACCATTATGAAATAAAACGTCACCAGTGCCACCCCGAGTTCCTCACGAGTGTTGCCAACATCAACACTTGTTACAAGCCCGCTATGTGTTTTGGTAGATTTATCCCGCCTTCCTGGTATCTATCGTGAGTGCAGACAGTGTACCGTGCAACGGACTTTTTCTTCAGGTATCCCAGAAGAATTATGTCAGGTCCCGAGTTAAAAGTTAGTTAGGCTAGCTATTTGTTGAAATATAATAGGTTTTTGCTTTGTTACAGACCATCTTTTTTCCGGTACGTTGCTGTCCTGTTTTTCAGCATCTACTAATTTTTTCTTCAACTTTTATCTTGTTTAATGAACTTCTTTCTTAGCTTCATGTTTTTATGTACCTCGTCCGTAGATTCCGCGTTCCCTTAAATGCATATTCAACGGTGCCTTCATCCTTCCTCTCTTTGAACATCTTTGTTGGGGTAAAGGGAGGCTAAAACTTTCTGATAATCAATTTTCCTCAGGCATCTCCTCATGTGTTAGTTTCTACATTTTATCATGTCAACTCTCATCTCCAGGCAGGTGACCTTTTATTTTGTCTGCCGTGTTGCTTGAGTCAGCCAAGACGGGCAAATTATTTTGTGTTTTTTTAATGCCACTCTTTGGCTTTGAATTCGTCATGATTATCTCGGAATGATCGGGTGATGATTGCCGGAATGATCGGGTGATGATTGCCGGAATGATCGGGTGATGATTGTCGGAATGATCGGGTGATGATTGCCGGAATGATCGGGTGATGATTGCCGGAATGATCGGGTGATGATTGCCGGAATGATCGGGTGATGATTGCCGGAATGATCGGGTGATGATTGCCGGAATGATCGGGTGATGATTGCCGGAATGATCGGGTGATGATTGCCGGAATGATGTGGTGATGATTGCCAGAATTGAGTACATTGCATCCCACATGTAGCAGCGAATATGAACAACTGCACTGGATGTGCTGGCTGCAGGCTATGGTCTCCAATTCATAAAAAAATGCAGACCTTGCAATAAACTAATCTGTCAGTTCTGATTTCGAGTTTAAGGAAAGAACTGCGGGATGTGCGAGATAAATGCCATCATATTAGCTCATTTGAACGGTGCACTCCATTCTATAAACGAACGCTACAAAAGAACGCCACGACATTCGTATCAGACTATTCGGGGAGTGGAAAATAATGAGTGAATTGGCGTAAATTTTGGCAAATCCCTTCTTTCATATCAATTTTGAACCTTTACGTTAAAAATATTCAAAATCCTATTGATCGCAATGCATTTCATGCTACGAATTTTAAAAAAATAACCACTTTTTTATCTATTCCTTGTAACTTCCTTAAAGATTTACTCCATGCCACTTATGCGGTCGAGTCCAAAGTAGCGTGCACTCTTGGGTCCCCTCTTGTGACTTACTTGATGACCCTGTGCTATGTGTACAGCTGCGTGCGTCTGCAAGGGTGCAGGCAAGGGCACATGAAGTACATGGATGTACCGCATGGGTGTACAGGGTGGGGCGAATCAAACGCCCGCGTTATAAAAGGCTATTAGTACAAGTTCAATGCCAGCGTTTTAAAAGGCTATGGTGCAATGCCAGCGTTTTGAAAGGCTATTAGTACAAATCCAATGCATGCGTTTTGAAAGGCTATGGTGCAATGCCAGCGTTTTGAAAGGCTATTAGTACAAATCCAATGCCAGCGTTTTGAAAGGCTATGAGTACAAATCCAATGCCTGCGTTTTGAAAGGCTATGGTGCAATGCCAGCGTTTTGAAAGGCTATTAGTACAAATCCAATGTCAGCGTTTTGAAAGGCTATTAGTACAAATCCAATGTCAGCGTTTTGAAAGGCTATTAGTACAAATCCAATGCCTGCGTTTTGAAAGGCTATGGTGCAATGCCAGCGTTTTGAAAGGCTATTAGTACAAATCCAATGTCAGCGTTTTGAAAGGCTATGGTGCAATGCCAGCGTTTTGAAAGGCTATTAGTACAAATCCAATGTCAGCGTTTTGAAAGGCTATGGTGCAATGCCAGCGTTTTGAAAGGCTATTAGTACAAATCCAATGTCAGCGTTTTGAAAGGCTATGGTGCAATGCCAGCGTTTTGAAAGGCTATTAGTACAAATCCAATGCCTGCGTTTTGAAAGGCTATGGTGCAATGCCAGCGTTTTGAAAGGCTATTAGTACAAATCCAATGTCAGCGTTTTGAAAGGCTATGGTGCAATGCCAGCGTTTTGAAAGGCTATTAGTACAAATCCAATGTCAGCGTTTTGAAAGGCTATCAGTACAAATCCAATACCCGCCTTTTGAAAGGCTATTAGTACAAATCCAATGCCCGCGTTTTCAAAGGCTATCAGTGCAAATCAAACGCCCGCGTTATAAGAGGCGCGCGCTGTGATGGTGACGGTAAGATGTGTGTGGTAGTCACCATCTTCCTGATGCCATCTTAAAAAAGTGAGCACACAAACGGCACTGTATCCTGATTCGAATAAAACAATAAATTATTCTGTAATTGTTGTTTTACTTTTCCTAGTAGCCTTTCAAATCGCTGGCATTTCACTTGCCCCCACCATATACATGTCAGTGTAGTCCATGGCCACTCGTACGTTATTACTTTTCTAACCCCTCATATTGTGTACTGATTCTCTTACTATCACTCTCCCGCTCAACTTTTGCTTGGCGAATGGGATTCTGTGTAGGCTATTTAACTATCCGTACTTCTGTGATATTAATGAGGTGGGTGACTGCAGTACACTCTTTGTTTATGATACTGAAAACCACACTCCAATTTTGTTAATGATATTGTCCACCGCGCTCCTATTTTTGTTGATGAAATTGGCAATCACGCCAATTTTTGTTTATGATATTGGCAACCACGTTCCATTTTTTCAAATGATGTTGATGATCGTGCTCTACTGTTTTGTCATGAATTAGGCGACCACGTGGCTTCTGCTTAGAAATTTTTGTCAACTCACTGTTTTTTATAGTGGTAATTTTAGTTTTTATTAATATAAATATCACCGCTCTCTTTCCTTCATTGGTGTATTTAGCAGCTGCCTTGCTTTGTTCCTCAGTGATAATATAGGGACAGTTCTGTGAGTCTAGTGATACGTTGTTTTCTATCATAGTCTTTACACATTGGAGTTACACACACAACAATCCTTTACATCGTCTTAAGAGCTTTCGAGGATGGCCAACGATGTAACATACTCTGATGTATCACCACAATGCGGGGTGCCGACGTGATGTCGTGTCTGCGTTGGTGGTGGAACGAAGAGTGGGGTGTCACCAATTATTGATTACATCACTCTGATGAGTACATCACCCTGATATGAGTACATCACCCTGAGATAAAATGAGCACATCACTTGAGTACTCACCCTCAGATGAGTACATCAGAGTACATCACCTGAGATGAGATGAGCTCATTGTGAGTACATCACTCAGATGCGAATCGGAAGTGATGCATAATTCGAGAAGTCCTCCTACGAAAAAAAATGAAGATCTGCTACCGCACTCCACGACGATGGTGGTTACCTAATTGACGTTACGATATTGACGTACGCTAACGCCTTTGTTAATATTTCTTTGAACATCCATTGCGGACTTGTTGGCAGGCTCTAGTGTTACTGGTTACGTAACTCATCTGTATGATGTGTGTTGTTACGCTAACTCTTCCTGAGAAAACTGTGTTGCTGGTGAGGGGGCATGTTTGCTGGTGTTCCAACAAGGCTCTCTGCAACTAGTAAATAAGGAAGTGCTTTGAATCCATGCTACCTGCGTTGCAATGTCGATATATGAGATCATTTTTGTGGATCATGTTCGGTATTGACGCTGAGAGAAGGAAGGGGGGTAAAGGCATATTCAAAGCTTGCCTAAAGCAACGTGGTTTAATTTTTGTTTCATAGTGGCAAGTGTGACGTCACGTGTGTATATTCTTGGCTTCCCTCCTCTCAGTCGTATTAGGAATCACACGTGAGCAACACAGTTGCTAGCCGTACAAGCGGGTACCCAAAGAACTCCTGCGAGGGAGTTTACGTGTTGTATTCTTTTGTTGTTTTACGGTATGTTGCTTTTTGGTTAGGTTTTAAATTTCATTTATCTGTGTGACAGCAAAATTTTATATACGTATTTATGTCCTCACAAAAGTGCAAGCATTCAATATTAATTACTGAGTAAAAATTTTCAATACCGACAGATGATGATAATTCCATCGCTAATTGTAAGTTTTGAGTTTTATCTCTGCATATCTATTTTCATTTCGTTATGTTCCATCATTCTTGTATACACACTCATACGCCTCTCATGATATTCGTTCAAGATACTTACACTGAGGAAATCTGATAAATCCTTACATTATTTCACTATTTCATCATTTACTCACATAACAATTGCCATTTTATCATTTACTAATTTTACTTACACAACAAGGGCTATTTCATCATTTACTTACTTAACATGTGCTATTTCATCATTTACTTACACAACATGTGCTATTTCATCATTTACTTACATAACATGTGCTATTTCATCATTTACGTGCATAACATGTGCTATTTCATCATTTACTTACACAACATGTGCTATTTCATCATTTACGTGCATAACATGTGCTATTTCATCATTTACTTACTTAACATGTGCTATTTCATCATTTACTTACTTAACATGTGCTATTTCATCATTTACTTACACAACATGTGCTATTTCATCATTTACTTACACAACATGTGCTATTTCATCATTTACTTACACAACATGTGCTATTTCATCATTTACTTACACAACATGTGCTATTTCATCATTTATTTACACAACATGTGCTATTTCATCATTTACTTACACAACATGTGCTATTTCATCATTTACTTACACAACATGTGCTATTTCATCATTTACGTGCATAACATGTGCTATTTCATCATTTACTTACACAACATGTGCTATTTCATCATTTACGTGCATAACATGTGCTATTTCATCATTTACTTACACAACATGTGCTATTTCATCATTTACATACTGAACATGTGCTATTTCATCATTTATTTACACAACATGTGCTATTTCATCATTTACGTGCATAACATGTGCTATTTCATCATTTACTTACACAACATGTGCTATTTCATCATTTACTTACACAACATGTGCTATTTCATCATTTACTTACTTAACATGTGCTATTTCATCATTTACTTACACAACATGTGCTATTTCATCATTTACTTACACAACATGTGCTATTTCATCATTTACTTACACAACATGTGCTATTTCATCATTTACTTACACAACATGTGCTATTTCATCATTTACTTACACAACATGTGCTATTTCATCATTTACTTACACAACATGTGCTATTTCATCATTTACTTACACAACATGTGCTATTTCATCATTTACTTACACAACATGTGCTATTTCACCATTTACTTACACAACATGTGCTATTTCATCATTTACTTACACAACATGTGCTATTTCATCATTTACTTACACAACATGTGCTATTTCATCATTTACTTACACAACATGTGCTATTTCATCATTTACTTACACAACATGTGCTATTTCATCATTTACTTACACAACATGTGCTATTTCATCATTTACTTACTTAACATGTGCAATTTCATCATTTACGTACACAACATGTGCTGTTTCATCATTTACTTACACAACATGTGCTATTTCATCATTTACTTACACAACATGTGCTGTTTCATCATTTAATTACTTAACATGTGCTATTTCATCATTTATTTACACAACATGTGCTATTTCATCATTTACGTGCATAACATGTGCTATTTCATCATTTACTTACACAACATGTGCTATTTCATCATTTACTTACTTAACATGTGCTATTTCATCATTTATTTACACAACATGTGCTATTTCATCATTTACTTACACAACATGTGCTATTTCATCATTTACTTACTTAACATGTGCTATTTCATCATTTATTTACACAACATGTGCTATTTCATCATTTACGTGCATAACATGTGCTATTTCATCATTTACTTACACAACATGTGCTATTTCATCATTTACTTACACAACTTGTGCTATTTCATCATTTACTTACTTAACATGTGCTATTTCATCATTTACTTACACAACATGTGCTATTTCATCATTTACTTACACAACATGTGCTATTTCATCATTTACTTACACAACATGTGCTATTTCATCATTTACTTACACAACATGTGCTATTTCATCATTTACTTACACAACATGTGCTATTTCATCATTTACTCACACAACATGTGCTATTTCATCATTTACTTACTTAACATGTGCTATTTCATCATTTACTTACTTAACATGTGCTATTTCATCATTTACTTACACAACATGTGCTATTTCATCATTTACTTACACAACATGTGCTATTTCATCATTTACTTACACAACATGTGCTATTTCATCATTTACTTACACAACATGTGCTATTTCATCATTTACTTACTTAACATGTGCTATTTCATCATTTACTTACACAACATGTGCTATTTCATCATTTACTTACACAACATGTGCTATTTCATCATTTACTTACACAACATGTGCTATTTCATCATTTACTTACACAACAAGGGCTATTTCATCATTTACTTACTTAACATGTGCTATTTCATCATTTACTTACACAACATGTGCTATTTCATCATTTACTTACACAACATGTGCTATTTCATCATTTACTTACTTAACATGTGCTATTTCATCATTTACTTTCACAACATGTGCTATTTCATCATTTACTTACACAACATGTGCTATTTCATCATTTACGTGCATAACATGTGCTATTTCATCATTTACGTGCATAACATGTGCTATTTCATCATTTACTTACACAACATGTGCTATTTCATCATTTACGTGCATAACATGTGCTATTTCATCATTTACTTACACAACATGTGCTATTTCATCATTTACTTACACAACATGTGCTATTTCATCATTTACTTACACAACATGTGCTATTTCATCATTTGCTTACACAACATGTGCTATTTCATCATTTACGTGCATAACATGTGCTATTTCATCATTTACTTACATAACGTGTGCTATTTCATCATTTACGTGCTTAACATGTGCTATTTCATCATTTACTTACACAACATGTGCTATTTCATCATTTACTTATACAACATGTGCTATTTCATCATTTACTCACACAACATGTGCTATTTCATCATTTACTTACTTAACATGTGCTATTTCATCATTTACTTACTTAACATGTGCTATTTCATCATTTACTTACACAACATGTGCTATTTCATCATTTACTTACACAACATGTGCTATTTCATCATTTACTTACACAACATGTGCTATTTCATCATTTACTTACACAACATGTGCTATTTCATCATTTACTTATACAACATGTGCTATTTCATCATTTACTAACACAACATGTGCTATTTCATCATTTACGTGCATAACATGTGCTATTTCATCATTTACGTGCATAACATGTGCTATTTCATCATTTACTTACACAACATGTGCTATTTCATCATTTACTTACATAACAATTGCCATTTTATCATTTACTAATTTTACTTACACAACAAGGGCTATTTCACCATTTACTTACATAACATGGGCTATTTCATCATTTACATACACAACATGTGCTATTTCATCATTTACTTACACAACATGTGCTATTTCATCATTTACTTACATAACATGTGCTATTTCATCATTTACGTGCATAACATGTGCTATTTCATCATTTACTTACTTAACATGTGCTATTTCATCATTTACTTACACAACATGTGCTATTTCATCATATACTTACACAACAAGGCCTATTTCATCATTTACTTACATAACATGTGCTATTTCATCATTTACGTGCATAACATGTGCTATTTCATCATTTACGTGCATGACATGTGTTATTTCATCATTTACTTACACAACATGTGCTATTTCATCATTTACTTACATAACATGTGCTATTTCATCATTTACTTACATAACATGTGCTATTTCATCATTTACGTGCATAACATGTGCTATTTCATCATTTACGTGCATGACATGTGTTATTTCATCATTTACTTACACAACATGTGCTATTTCATCATTTACTTACATAACATGTGCTATTTCATCATTTACGCGCATAGCATGTGCTATTTCATCATATACTTACACAACAAGGCCTATTTCATCATTTACTTACATAACATGTGCTATTTCATCATTTACGTGCATAACATGTGCTATTTCATCATTTACTTACACAACTTGTGCTATTTCATCATTTACTTACACAACTTGTGCGTGAAACAGTCGTGTGCTGCTCACTTACACAACATGTGCGTAAAACAGCCGTGTGCTGCTCACTTACACAACATGTGCGTGAAACAGCCGTGTGCTGCTCACTTACACAACATGTGCGTGAAACAGCCGTGTGCAGTTCCCCGCGCAATACACATTTAGAGCGACCCTCAGTTCGCTGCGAACTCACCGAACAGAACTGGCCGGAGCCGCGTTTCCAGGCCATCAAAAGCGTCGCTTCGGACCAGTGCTTCCGTGGGCTGTGTTGTGCCTTGCAGTAATGGTGCGCTGGTGTTCGAGCTCTCTGGCACGGTCATTTTTGTGTTCTGACGGTTCAATTATTGTTGACCATGCCGTTATAATGGAGCTATGAAGGGTTTTTATTCGTCATCGACCGTTCTCGGTTCTAACGTTTCAATTATTGTTTACCATGCCGTTATAATGGAGCTATGAAGTGTTTTTATTCGTCATCGACCGTTTTATGTTCTAACGTTCAAGTGTTGTTGACCATGCCGTTATAATGGAGCTATGAAGTGTTTTTATTCGTCATCGACCGTTCTATGTTCTAACGTTTCAATTATTGTTGACAATGCCGTTATAATGGAGCTATGAAGGGTTTTTATTCGTCATCGACCGTTCTATGTTCTAACGTTTCAATTATTGTTGACCATGCCGTTATAATGGAGCTATGAAGGGTTTTTATTCGTCATCGACCGTTGTATGTTCTAACGTTCAAGTATTGTTGACCATGCCGTTATAATGGAGGTATGAAGGGTTTTTATTCGTCATCGACCGTTCTATGTTCTAACGTTCAAGTATTGTTGACCATGCCGTTATAATGGAGCTATGAAGTGTTTTTATTCATCATCGACCGTTCTATGTTCTAAAGTTCAAGTATTGTTGACCATGCCGTTATAATGGAGCTATGAAGGGTTTTTATTCGTCATCGACCGTTCTATGTTCTAACGTTTCAATTATTGTTGACAATGCTGTTATAATGGAAGTATGAAGTGTTTTATTCTCCAGCATTTTTGCCATCGTGCTGTCTAAATAGGGAGCGGCAAGCATGTTTGCGACGTACGGTCCTTCAAATTGATTGAAATGGGGGACAAGTTGGGTAACGTCTGGGAAGTTTGTTGCTCTTTTTCAGAGTTCGGCGGCCGTCTACTGGAAAGTGATTGACTTACCGAAACTTTGATCGATTAATTACTGGAGAAAGTTGGCTGTCTAACCT
This sequence comes from Morinoia aosen, assembly GCA_030386875.1. NCBI lineage: Eukaryota > Metazoa > Arthropoda > Malacostraca > Amphipoda > Talitridae > Morinoia > Morinoia aosen. The sequence continues at coordinate 43,427,905 of CM059564.1, read as the reverse complement.
TGTTGTGAACAGTGTTGTTATAGAAGTGTGTTCAATTGAAATTTTCCTTGCAAACTGAAATCATTTTGTTGAAGTTGCCAGCGTTGAAGTTGCGCATGTTGTGGCAGCGTAGCTCTATACAGGCAGCAGGACTAATGTTTCTGTTGTAGAAGTGTGTTCAATTGAAATTTTTCTTGCAAACTTTCGATCTTTTTGTTGAAATTACAATGGCAGCGTAGCTCTGCACATACAATCGGCACGACGTTGTTTCTGCTCGACTGACGTAAAATATAAGTTTTATCTTAGGCTACGGCTCCATTATACATGTCTAATTAACAGCGCCGTTTAGCTTAGTTTTCTTTTAAATTCAAAGTTTTATCTAAGCCTATGTCTTCATAATGGCTTCCAATTTCTTTAATGGCTGCACCTAAAACAATGATTCAGGTGTCAAGTTGCCTTCACATTCAAAAAAAGGAAAAAGTTATTTATTTTTAGTCTATGTATAAATAAGCTCTGTTTGAAGCCAAAATGCAGCAAACGCTGATACCCTTTTGCATCATTAAGGTACTCCCTGGAATCTACGTAAATGTAGGAACACGAGTCGATAATTATTATTACACTGTCACTAAAACGAGCCTTGAAGATCATCTGAGTGAGTCATTCTTAAGCCTTTTGGGATCAAGATATTTTTTGCATTCAACTCAAACATTCGAACACAAGTCGATATTGATTATTAGTCACCATAACAGTCACTAAAACAGGCCTTGAATATTATCTGTTTACGTCGGTCTGCGCACGAGCTGAATTGGTGCTTCTGTGGTCTTCTGAACATGGTTCAACGTATTTCCTGCGAAGTGACCCACCGGTGGTCACTTTGGTTATTTTCATAGTGCTGCTGACCCACCTGCAGTCACTAACTCATTTTTTATTAATACTTAATGAGAGCTAAATGAAAACCCGATCCAGTTAATGTTTGATATTTTCAAAGTTGATTACCACAACTGACTTCAAATTTGAACTTGATGTTGAACTTTTTAACCCATCGCAGTTATCGTGTTAATCGCTTTTGTTGCCTGCGAGCCAGGACAGCGAAGCATGTTAATATTTCTTCAAAATAAAAAATAAAAAATTTTCACTCTGCCATAAGTTTGCAGCAAGTATAGGAACACCGAGATGTGTTCGGATTTTGTGGTTCGAGTTGGTGAATGGTCCAACGTTCGACGGAGACTTTTTTTTACTAATGTGGACAGCGCTTTTCGTTAGACATACACAACACATTCATTTACCTAGTTTCAACCGAGAAGTTCAAACGCGGTTGGACAGTACGGAGTGTAGTTGAAAGAAGTAAAGTAAAAAAATCCGGAATAATACTGACGCCATGAAGTGTTTCATTCTTCTCGCTCGTTTTCTCAACAGTGAAAACGTGAGGGATTGTTGTACAGTGTTTTGTTTTCTCTAAGCTTCTACGTACGACACAAAGGTACTTTTGGTTTACATGATATTTTCTAATATAATGCACCGTGTGTTGATACGTATTTGGGATAATTCAATGATACCGAGAGTCTACTGTGTGTTCATCTGCGATTTGTAGGGGGAACTATTCACCTTTTGTCTACCGTGTCATGAGTTCAATGACTCTGCTTTTGAGAATTTAACGCAGGGTTCAGTTTTTGTGGTCTTTGTTTCCTTCTCTGTGTTTTTTTCTAGTTGGGGGATACAACTATTGTGTCTATGGGAATTAGCGCTCTCAAGGGGAAAATGTGAGGGCCCGAGCTGAGAGTTAGGTAGGCCTTCTTTTTGTTGAAATGAAATGTTTTTTGTTTAAGGACCTCTTTTTTCGGTTCACTGCTGTCCTGCTTTTCAGCATCTCTGACTTCCTTCTCTATCTTTTATTTTATTTCATAACTTTCCCTCTTGACTTCCCTTTTGCACACGGGATGCTGTACGGGAACACCCTTTGTGCATAGGTTCCGCGTTCCCTTAACTCCGTACTAAATGGTAACTTCTTCCTTCCTCTCCTTGAACATCTTTGCAGTGGTAAGGGAGGCTAAAACTAATTTATAATCAATCAATCTATTGTATTTGATAGCCTTTTGTTGTGTTCAATTTGCCTCTCCCTGGCTGGTTTCAGGTCATTGCGGAGAATTCTTAATGACTTCATTTGCTACCACTGCTGCGTATGTGTTTAGTTTTTCTGCACGCGATTTTCACAAGGTTTGATGTTACTTTCTGCCGAGCAAGTCTCAGTTCCTGAGTTCATTATTGGCCAGGCAAAAATGTTACTAATTAGTAATGTGCTCAGAGGAAACAAAAGTTTACATGACGTGAACCTCTATTCGTGCATAGATTTGCGCAGTTTTTAGCCATCAATAAATATCATTTACTCTTATTACTTCGATGACACGAACACAAGAGTATGAGAATATTTTTGTGAATTCATTCTGAATCCATCGACCCGCTATACTACCTCATATGTATATCCGTAGCAATCTCGTATCACAGCTGCACTGCATACTCTCACGCACACGCACAGACACACACAGTGCAGCTGTGATGCACATTTGTTAGAAGTGACTGCATTCTTGCTGCAAGGCCTGAGCATCTCGACGTTTCTCATTTATAAATCCGGCCAATTTTGCTTAAAATACTTATAAACAGTGAGCCACTAGTGATCAATTTCTGATTTCCGGGTTGTAATTTTTATGGTCGTTTTCGTTTAGTAATTATTGAATCTCTTGAGTTTTTTCTACAATGTATAAAAAGCAACATTTTACTTCCGGAGCGTGGAGTGCGATAGAGCACACATGGCAACGGCCACCTCAGTATTCAACGATAGTGCTGATATCCAGCAGCAACAAGACATTTAAATGCTCAAAAATTGTACGTATTTCCTGTAGCAACAAAACATTTCAATGCTCAAAAATCTTACTTGTTTCCAGTAGAAACAAGACATTTAATTGCTCAAAGGTTGCGCCCGTTTCTTTTAATAACAAGACACCTCAATTCTCAAGGATTTCTCGCGTTTCCAGCAGTTGCAGGAAGCCTCAGTGTTAAAGAATTTCACCTTTTCCAATGCAAGTAAGTTACTGTCTTCAGTTGATGAATGGATGTATTGACGTGTAGCGCTTGGCTTGCACGGTATCACGTTTGAGGCAACAAGGTAGAGTCATTTCTATGGGGAAAAAAATACACCTCCTCTTGTTCGGCTAGCTAATAGAACGGCTTCTTTTCAAACAAACTTTATGACGTCACCATTGCGACATGTCGCTAGGCCAATAGCGGTACCAGATTTGGGGCCAGTATATATATATATATATATACTCGTATATAGTGTTGCCAGATGCAGCATGAGCGCCGCTATTGGTTCGTTGCCATGACGTCAGCATTGCCACACGGTCGATGAAAAATACAGGTTTGACCCTACCTTGTTTCTTCTTCCGTGCGCTGCATACAGAAGTTACCGTGATGCCTTGCTTGCATCACAGCTCCGTGATGCCAGCCTCAGTGTGCTGGGTAACGAGAGATGCTCTGTCCCCTACACCACGGCTCCTATTTCCCGTGCTTAATGCTGCGCTCTATTACAGTTACGCCCGCAAAATTAGTATTACTTGCTGTAACTCATTAGCAATGTTAGTATTTCCAGCAACTACAGCATAGTTTGAAGTTTCGATTACTGTTACGCCCGCGATATTAGTATGACTTGCAATAACTCAATAGCAAGGTTAGGGTTTCCAGCTACTGAAGCATAGTTTGAGGTCGCTTATTATTTTATCACATATTTTTATCGCTTTTTTATCGTAGAAAATATGTGGTGCTGTAACGAATTGGCTCATTTCGATGTAAGAGTTCACAAACTCAGGCATACTTCTGTGCCACACTGTATGTGTTGGTATGTTTGAGACATAGGAGATATTTGGCTAAGTGTGAGTGTAACTTACAGTTGTGCCGTCATTATTATACAGGGTGTTGTGTCATTCTATGCACATATTTAATTCATGTACAGAGAAACGCAAAATAAAACTATTTTCTGGAGTGACAAAAACCTCAGAACTCTGTTTCCGAGAAATGATGGCCTGAAATAATTTTAGATTCACGTTGGGATCGGCTAAAGTGCGCGCCATCAGCCTGCCCAAAAAGTTAAATTTTCCTCGTTGGCTGCATTGTGATCCTATTCCTACAGGGATCTAATATTATTTCAGGTCATCATTACTCAGAAACGAAGGAGTTCTGAGGCTTTTGTCGCTGTTGAAAATCGTTTTGTTTGCGTTTTTCTGTACATGGGTAAAATACGTGCATCGGATCATGCTACACCCTGTATACCACGTTTCACCACCGAAGACGCTACGTAGGCGTTCCATCGGAGCATTCGATTTTCCCCGGTTCATCATTTCTAACAGCAGCTGCATTGCTTTCGTTATGTCGTTGATCTAATGATGAATTGGAAGGCGCCAATTAAGTGAGTCGTAGAGACTTTGCTGTTCAGAAAGTTGTGTTTACTCTGCAACGCGTCTCGACATCGAGTGCTTGGACACTTTTAATTTTGTTACATTGCCGGTGGTTGACAGCTTCAGCACAAGCCAGTATCTTTTATGAACCTATTCTTTAGTGACGTGTCTAATACACATCAAATTTGAAATGACGATGTTTTACAAAAAAAGGACGTTATTACGTAGGTGTGATATATTATTACCTTCTTCAGCAAAAATCCGCTATTTTTACAGGACGTACAGTACGCTTTCACAAAGTTTCTCTAAGCTCTTACGGCACACTGGAGCGCTTTTGGCTTAATATGAAATTTACTAATATAATACAGCGTGTGTTCTTAGAATATTTTTTTGCACTTTTACGGCGCAAAAGGCGTTTTTAGCTCAGAATGACGGGTCTTTGAGTGGCTTTTGCTCTTTTTTATGGCCGCTCCCGCATATCTGATGCGCCTGGCACTCTGGCTGTGTGGGGTTTAGTGGTGAGGGGTGTGTGGTGTGTGGTGCGGGGTGTGTGGTGCGGGGTGTGTGGTGTGTGGTGCGTGGTGTGGGGTGTGGGGTGTGTGGTGCGGGGTGTGTGGTGCGGGGTGTGTGGTGTGGGGTGTGTGGTGCGGGTTGTGGGGTGTGTAGTGTGGGGTGTGTGGTGCGGGGTGTGTGATGTGGGGTGTGGGGTGTGTGGTGCGGGGTGTGTGGTGCGGGGTGTGTGGGGGGGGGTGTGTGGTGCGGGGTGTGTGGTGCGGGGTGTGTGGTGTGTGGTGTGGGGTGTGGGGTGTGTGGTGTGTGGTGCGGGGTGTGTGGTGCGAGGTGTGGGGTGTGGGGTGTGTGGTGTGTGGTGTGTGGTGCGGGGGGTGTGGTGTGTGGTGTGTGGTACGGGGTGTGTGGTGTGGGGTGTGGGGTGTGTGGTGTGGGGTGTGTGGTGCGGGGTGTGTGGTGTGGGGTGTGTGGTGTGGGGTTAGGGGTGTGTGGTGTGTGGTGCGGGGTGCGGGGTGTGTGGTGCGGGGTGTGTGGCGTGCGGTGTGTGGTGTGGGGTGTGGGGTGAGGGGTGCGGGGTGCAGGTTGTGTGGTGTGGCGTGTGTTGCGGGGTGTGTGGAGCTTACTAGTGTGTGGTACGTAGTGTTTGGGTGAGGGGTGTGTGGTGCGCCATGTAGTGGTGCAGTGTCGTGTGTGGTGCGCCGTGTGGTGATGCTGGATGTGTGGTGCGCAGCATAGTGCTCCAAGGTGTATGATGGGTGTGCATCATAGTGTGTGATGTACCGTGATGCAGACTGAGGAATATGACCCGCGAGATGCTGGTGAGCCTCATATTCACGGCACTCAGGTTTATGACTCGTTATATGAGAGGCGCTAGGGTTGGCCGTCACAGAGTGCAGCCAAAATTCGGCTGGGTCTGGAATAGAATGCAGCAACAATGCGAGATGTGCAGCGGCTTATGTTGTGGCAAATACACACTCGTGAAATTCCTGTTGCGCAAGGCTTTTGCGTTGAGTCGTTGGTGGTGAAACGAGCGTGATTATCAAGTTTAAGATTTTTATTTAATTTGATAGGCATGCATTTTTTCAACTGCTCAAACTGTGCATGCAAGAGATGCAGCAGGGATTACCACGATTTTTCCACTGAAGTTAATGGTTAAGTATTGGTTGATGGTTAATCAGCGGCATGAATTACTACACTGAATGTACTGTAGTCTCATTTGCTGAATTTCGTTTGGGAGTTCTGCATATTTGTTTCCGTAGAACATTCATTAACTGACGTTAACGTTAACCAATCTAAATTTTAACTGTATGGAAGAGATTCATGCTTTTTACTTCGATAGAAATTTAGGCCGTGGCTATTTTTTTTAATGCATTTGCTCCATTTGATGTTTGCGACCGCACAACTGCTCTTTTTGAGTAATTTGTTTGTGAAATAAAGCGTTGTTAAACGATATACTTCATTTTGTGTTATTTAATCAGCTAACTGAAGTCGGTGGTGAATATAACTATTTTTATTACTACTATTATTTTTAATATTCACAGAATATGTGCAGTGTGTTCAGCATGTGCAGGCCAGTTTTATAACTTTCTCTTTTTCTTTATGTTTAGCGTTATCGTGGAATTAACAATCAAATGTTCTGAAGGTTACATGTATTGATTTCCAATACGGTCGTTGCACGAGCGCATACGAAGAATTGTTCCATCGTAACCTGCAAAACTTTCAGCTTTTCAAGAAATGTGCTCGAGTTTGTGGAGTTCTTTTGAGAAATTTTCTGTTCATGCAAATTTACTTATCTTGCTCACCGGACTTCTCTCTTGCATTGTTAGTGAAGCGAATTTTAAATTAGGGTTGTTCGTGCAGAGCATTTTTGCTGATATTTTCGTCAGTCTTCTGTATTTCTGCAGTTCAATCCAAGACGAGTTTGTGGCACATGTATATTGTATAGAAGTGCTTCAGATTATTTCGTATGTACTGTTTATTTTCTTAGATTCATATTATATACATTCTACTTATTTAATTGTTGTCATAACTTTGTACTTGATTAATATTTGAAAAAATCTTCTTAAAAATTTCAATTAAAAGTGTATGTTCAACAATTTCTTTTCAAACACTGCGCCATTTAGCGTTGAGGTTCAATCAACATGGTGGGTAATTCACTGGAAAGTTAACTTCATAATTGGCTTTGATTCAGAATGAAATAAAGGCGCGTGTGCTAGTAAAGACGTTATGCAGTATGTCCCACAAAAACCCGAACCGAGTATTTATTTTCCCGTATCAGTAATACCATCATAATCAGTAGTACCTTTTCTATAGGTTAATTTTGAGGGTTATATTTTTCTAGAAATTAAATGCTTATGGTATTCTTATGATGGTATTACTGATACGGGAAATAAATACTCGGTTCGGGTTTTTGTGGGACATACTGTGCGATGCTTTAGCTCCGGGGCCTGCAGTCGCGGCATGATGACACTTCTGCGTCGCTTGAAGAAACTTACAAAAGTTGGAGAACTTGTCCCCAGAGTTTTCATGAATTTCCAGCTCAACTCCACTTCCTCATGTGTTGTATTAATTATTGTCTGCCCATTCAAGCATGCACGTTAGACGCAAAATCTTTCCCTGAAAGTGGTTACCGAGGTTGAAAAATCGATTCCCGAGAGTCTTCTTTCAACACCACAAGATCTGTAATTATACTGATGTGTGGCACACAAGATCTATATTTATCATGATGTGTGGAACATAAGATCTGTATTTATCACGATCTGTGGAACACAAGATCTGTATTTATCCCGATGTGTGAAACACAATCACGTTTATGCACCTTGCAGGGATTCTGCGTTCCCTTAACTCTATACTAAATGATGCCTTTATCCTTTCTCTTTTTGAACATTTTTGTTGTGGTAAAGGGAGACTAAAACTTTCTTATAATCAATCAATCTCAGTTGTTTTCCTAAAACTTAATAGTTCACTTGCTTTCTTCGCTCGCTGCGATTTCTAGGATACCCTTAGCCCTGGTACCTCATCGCCCTCTCCAAGATGTTAACGCGTTTATTGTGATGAGATAAACTGAAGCTCAATACTCAATACAAATTGAAAGTCAACTGTAATAAGCAATTTTGAAAATAGCAAACGCTGACTGGATCGTGTCTTCATTTAGCTTTAATGAAGTATTATTTATGAAATTTTTGTTAGTAACCGTAGGTCGGTCAGCAGCATTTTGAAAATCCCCTCAGTGACCACCGGTGGGTCTCTTCGTGTTAACCTTTCACTTTGCGAATCTCTAGGCCGGGCACTGCTTATACACATTTCCTTCCTAAATGCAAGCTGCGTCTCTCCTAACTCAAGGATAGACTGTACTCAGGTTACTGAAGACGTTACCATCGTGTCACGACCTGTTGCATAGTTTCTGTTTACTTGACGACTTATACTTTTACGACTTCCCCTTTTACTCCACGATTGCCTCGTGTATGCCAGCCAGCCATCGTCTCCTGTTCACGACTTTTACTTTTACGATTTCTTCGGTTTCCTTGGCGATTTTAACTTTTCCGACTTCCCTTTTTATTACACGATACTTTTACGACTTCATTTTCCACTACACGGATTTTACTTCTACGACTTCCCTTTTTACTGCACTTCTTTTACCTTTACGACTTCCCTTTCCACTCCACGAGCACCTCATATGTGCCAGCGAGTGCGTCACCACCACAACGTCCAGATGTTGACGCAGTGACGCGTCGGTGCAAGTGACCGTCACGGGAACCCGCGACCCCGGCAGTGATTGCAACTTGACATACGTTTCGCTCAGCACAGCTCGCCTCGGTGCGGGCACATGGGCGTGTGTGGCCGCACAGCGGTGTTGTGTGACTAGTTGTTGGCAGTGAAACGTTCCTTTCTGTCGTAATGTTGGTGTTGCGGATTACCGAGCCTATTGAATTGTTGTTGTAAATTTTCTGGGCCTCAAAATACTGTTGTTGTAGATTGCTGGGCCTATTAATACTGTTGTTGTGAGTTGATATCCTTTCTTTTGTAATGTTGGTGTTGTAGATTATTAGGCCTCATAATGAGGCATGCTGTCGTAGATTACTAAACCTCATAATGCTGTCGCTGTAGATTACTGAGCCTCATAATGCTGTCGCTGTAGATTACTGAGCCTCATGATGGTTATGTTGTGTGTTGCTGAGACTCATTGTGTTGCTGTTATGTTAAGCTGGCGATCATTGTATGGTGTTGTGGTGATGAAATTCATAACGCAGCAGTTGCGGTAAGTGGCATCACAATGCTGGTGTTGTCGACTGTTCTGCCTAATCAGAATCAACAATAACAATTCAACAGCGAAGAAAATGCTAATAAAATTAGGCATTTGGGCAAAAAACAAAAATCGAAAACATTTCGCAGACCGGCTCCATCATCAGTTCTGTATAATACAAAGTATGATCAATCTAACGAAAGCATGAAAACGCAATCGATAATAAATTCAAGTATATACAAGTAAGAAAAAAAGAACAAATATGCATTAACCATGTGAAGGGGATGCGAGCTAAGGATTTTAATTGTTTAAAATAGGTTTTTCCATAAAAATATGCAAAGATTTTAAAACCCTAAAGTCAAAATCATGGAAAAATGTCAATTATTTTAAAATCATCACCACGAATAATTAATTGGACTTCACTTCTCAGCATGGCTGCGTATTGCTGAATGAACCTGCGATTTAAGCAAAGTGAACACCTGTGATATAGTGACGTCATGCGTAATGTTGGTGTCGCTCTCTGCCTGACCTCGCCCCGGTTTCTTCCACCTCACTAATGTGCTGTGCGGTATTCCTTAACTTCGCGCTAGCTCTTCCTGATTGTCATCCCTACGCATATGTCGGAAATAAGAATTGTCGACGGCACCGATGTGAAAAATGCCATAATACGCCAGGGTTTCTCACTTATCATTTTTGCGCGAACTTTTTGACGTACTTTCAATCTAAATTTTTGCGTGAAGTTTTCGACGTACTCTCAATTTTTATTTTTGCGCGAACCTTTTGACGTCCGTTGGGAAAATACAGTAGAGCTTCTGGAATTTTACCGAGTCTGAACGTGCACCTTTCAATGCTGTATCGTGTGTGTTAGCTGAGTGTAGTAGTGATAAAAGACCCGGATACTGAGAATATTCAAACAGGTGTGATAATGACTTTGATGATAATGATGGTGGTGCAACGGGCATGTTTCTTTCTACACAATCTTGAGATGAGGTGAAGTGTTGGTGAGTCAAGTCACGTCATAATTTAAAAAAATCAAACAGTTTTTACACCACAAGCGATACAGCATTAGATTGTTTGTTAAGGGGATCGATACCTTAAAACTTACCAAATTTTTTATTTTTAGTTTTTAGCAGTTCTGCATTGCAGATTAAATTAGCAATAACGAGTGCAATTTTCGTGGCGCTAGCTGCATTGGATGCCGTATGACTACTTGAGAGCCCTGATAAGTTCAGCGATGAAATGAAGACTCCCTGCGCAGAAAATGGAGAGAAGAAAGAAAAAGTTGAAGGAGATGGTTGAAAGGTGTGAGGAAGATGAATTCGCACAAAGTTGTCCAAATTTTCCGATAAGTTATAGAACAATAGGATTTTTCCGATAACTTGTCCAACAACAGGATTTTCCAAATAACTTGGCCAGTAACAGGATTTTCCCAATAAGTTGTCCAGTAACAGGATTTTTTTCAATAAGTTGTCCAGTAACAGGATTTTTTCAATAAGTTGTCCAGTAACAGGATTTTTTTCAATAAGTTGTCCAGTAACAGGATTTTTTTCAATAAGTTGTCCAGTAACAGGATTTTTTCAATAAGTTGTCCAGTAACAGGATTTTTTTCAATAAGTTGTCCAGTAACAGGATTTTTTTCAATAAGTTGTCCAGTAACAGGATTTTTTTCAATAAGTTGTCCAGTAACAGGATTTTTTTCAATAAGTTGTCCAGTAACAGGATTTTTTTCAATAAGTTGTCCAGTAACAGGATTTTTTCAATAAGTTGTCCAGTAACAGGATTTTTTTCAATAAGTTGTCCAGTAACAGGATTTTTTTCAATAAGTTGTCCAGTAACAGGATTTTTTCAATAAGTTGTCCAGTAACAGGATTTTTTTCAAAAAGTTGTCCAGTAACAGGATTTTTTTCAATAAGTTGTCCAGTAACAGGATTTTTTTCAATAAGTTGTCCAGTAACAGGATTTTTTTCAATAAGTTGTCCAGTAACAGGATTTTTTTCAATAAGTTGTCCAGTAACAGGATTTTTTTCAATAAGTTGTCCAGTAACAGGATTTTTTTCAATAAGTTGTCCAGTAACAGGATTTTCCCAATAAGTTGTCCAGTAACAGGATTTTTTTCAATAAGTTGTCCAGTAACAGGATTTTTTCAATAAGTTGTCCAGTAACAGGATTTTTTTCAATAAGTTGTCTAGTAACAGGATTTTTTTCAATAAGTTGTCCAGTAACAGGATTTTTTTCAATAAGTTGTCCAGTAACAGGATTTTCCCAATAAGTTGTCCAGTAACAGGATTTTTTTCAATAAGTTGTCCAGTAACAGGATTTTTTCAATAAGTTGTCCAGTAACAGGATTTTTTTCAATAAGTTGTCCAGTAACAGGATTTTTTTCAATAAGTTGTCCAGTAACAGGATTTTTTCAATAAGTTGTCCAATGGTAGGATTTTTCGTATGATAGTATAGTCGATCACGAATAACTTACGCCATCAGGCGCTCCTTTACGACGACTTACGTTACGGGAAAACCCGACCACTTAGGCATCACGGCTGCACTTTCTTCAAGCCTCGAGGTATTTCCCAGCTGAAGTCTTCGCACTGGAGGCGACACTTCACTCGGGAGACGTAACCAGGAGGAAAATGATCAATTTAACTCGGTGGCAGGTGTGGCCGTTTCTTATGGAGAAACTGATAAAATATTTTTTTTTGTAAAGCGTCAGAGTTTCTTTACCCTTGTCTAGATGGATAATATTATTAATAAGAATGCACTGTTTATTTCTTCCATGAAGCGATGTGTGGTGCGTCAAAAGCTCCAACTTTTTCTGGTGAGGTGCTCAGTTTTTTTGAACTAAGAGCAAGTTTAATGAGCGCATTGTGCTGCTGTGTTGGGTTGTAGGTGGTGTTTAGGGCGGGTGTGCACCGTGTGCACCTGGTACGGGAGAATGCACGTGTGTACATGGGTGGGTGTGCACATGTACAGCCTCGTATGCAGGTGTTCTGATCGGCCTCCACAGGTGTTGTAATGGCCCTCTCCTCTCCCTCTTCGTCTCCCTCTTCCTCCCTTCCTCCCTTCCTCCCTCTCTCCCTTCCTTCCTCTCTCCCTTGGAAATGGGCATCGGCTTGTTACCCGTCATTGCGTCCTGGTGTTAGTTATAAGGGTTTTGAACAAACAATGTAGAAGGTGATATGTGTCAGGCCTGATTGAGTGGAATAAAGCATCCTTTTTTTCTCCTTCTCCCTCTCTCCCTCCCTCCCTCTCTCCCTCCCTCCCTCCCTCACTTTCTCTCTGCCCCCCTCTCACGGCAACATGAGTGTGGTAAGCACCACGCCGCCAGCTGCAGTGGCCGTGACTTGGCCGTGACTCACATGAACTCCCAGGTCCGCCTCACGTAATGCTCAAGTCTAGTTACTAATCGAGACCAAACCTGCCCTCAGTCTTCACTTCCCGGTCAAGTTCATGGTTGAATGAATCTAAGTTATGTTTAACACTTTGACTGCGGCTCGTAAAACTGAAATTTAGTATTCAAATCGTATTTAAAGTTAATTATCATAAATAATGTTCAAAATAGCAAACATTAACTGGATCATGTCTTCATTTAGTTTTCATTAGGTGTTTATGAAAATTACGTTTTTGGCTACTGGTCGGTCAGCAACATTATGAAAATTCCCTTCGTGTACCGCAAGTGTCTCACGTCGCAGTCAAAGTGTTCAGATAAAACTGCCTCGACGCGTTCACTTAGATCCATCTTTTAATGATATCGATTTTCTGCAGCAATTATTTGATATATGCTTAGTGAAGCAATAAGCTGCGATAGTCCCAGTAGAGCTCTGCGGTTGGGTAAATCAGGCTGAGTTTCTGCCCTTTAATTTGCTATTTCTACGTACAAAGTTATCGTTTTCTGTCGCTCATTTGCTTGAGTTATTATTGCGAGCGTACTCTACTGCCACGGCTCTACTGCCACGGTATCGGCTGCCACGTTTCTCTCTTTATAACGCAAATTCATGGCTTAATAAAAGCTTTATCTGTAATTAGTAGGAGCTAAGCAATTTACTTACAGGGTGCGTACAGGCATGGAGAAGCATGGAAAGTAGTTGAATTTCGAGAATAAAATTCAAGGCCTCGAAAGTAGTGGAATTTTAAACATGGTCATTGAAAGCCATGAAATTTTAGGATTTTCGTGAAAAGAAAATTTTACTGATGAAAATTTTCGTTCCGTTTGGTCCGCGTTGAGCGAGGCGTTGTCAGTAACCTTCGAGTGTTACTTGGGCTCTGATTGGTTGATACAGCTACGTCTTTAGTGTCCGCGATTTTGATTGGTTCTCAGGCGTCACGTGAAACCAAACGCGCTCAGTGTGACTGAAGACACGCGCTCGCTCGGACCATTGTTGACCTGTCGCCACTGTTGAACATTTTCGAGCTGAGTTTTTATCATCGGTCTTGACCATCCCGTGTGTGTGTGTGACTAGAGTTACGGTGCCGAGACTGAGCTGAGGAATTATCGTCATGCCAGGCAGTTGTTCTTTCAACAACTTGTTGCGAGACAAAGACTTTCAACAATGGATAGCACCGCATCCCAAACTGAAAACAATGGCGGTTTGCACCGCGTGCGAGTCGGAGTTCAACATCGCCAACAATGGAATAGCGGCGGTGAGGAGTCATGCAAAAGGAACAAAGCATGCCAAGAACGTGAAAGCTCAGACGACGAGACTTGCCAACCCGAAGATCGGGGATTTTTTCGTGACTTCCCAACCATCGACGAGGTAGTGAAAATGTGATTTGGTTGGCATAAAAAGTCATGAAAAAGTAGTGGAATTTTGAACCTCAGAGCCTGTACGCACCCTGTACTTAAGATTCTAGTTATAATGGAGCTGTTCCTTTGTGATTTTCATTTTGCGACAGTCACGTCCTTCTCAGCTCTCTGCAACGAAAAGTTAAGATAAGGTGTTTTGTGAGTATTTTAGGCGGTATAGGAACGAGGTAAGGACATTTCTATTGGAGAAAGTACACCTCCTCTTGTTCGGATGCCAATAGAAAGGCTTTATTTTAAACAAACTTTATGACGTCACCAAAACAGCATTTCGTTAGGCCAATAGGGAGCCAGATTTGGGGGTAGCAGTGCTACCAGATGCAATAGGAGCGCTGCTATTGGTTCGTTGCAATGACGTCAGCAAAACCACACCGTCTACAAAAAAAACTGGTTTCAACCTACCTTGTTTCCTCTACCTTAGCATTTTTCTGAACGAAGTATTCAGGGCTTGATGTTTCAGTTATTGATATATTCTGGTAACGCGTCTTTGCTTAGTGAAATTTGTAAGTTGCCAGAATAATTTAGTGAGTACTCAAAGTAATCACAATTTGAGTAATTAGTTATTTGTTAATAATAACCATGTAATGTACAAGACAGAGAAATTCAAACCAATGTTAATAATAATCATTTGAGGCGCAAAATCCCTTACACGCGGCCCTAACGTGTAACTGTAAATACTTTTTTAATGATTGTGAAGTGCACATGGCCATCCAAATGCTGGAACTGCATCAGTAGAATCTACCGTACACCTGAAAGCACAGAAATTATGCCCCCGAAAGAAAAACTTGCCAGAGCACGCGGAGGTGTAGGTAGCATCTGCCACTTGTGCAGCGTGCTCTGTAGTCCCCGCCAGATTTGACGATAGGCTCTTGGTTAATGCATTCACTGCTCTCTTTTTCGAACGAAAGAAAGGTGTTCAGGCTGACTCATGCTTCAATGTGCGCATGCATTACATGAGTTTTTGACTCACCAATTTAAATTCGTACTGTGCTCGAGGAAAATTAGTCTTCTAATGGTGTACTACCAGCTATTTTTCGACGGAAGGAAGGCACAAGGTGCTTAGTAAAAACATATGTCTCGGTACAGGTGATATTTTTGTGGGTTGTCTCATGTGACTGTAGTTTTACACCTCCCTGACATACTCCTTGGGCAGACGTGCTCCACTTCCATGTTTTCCAGCGCTAGTAAATTTAGCCCAAGTTGACTTATAACAGTTAAACTTTATAAGAGGTGCAACTTTGCTGCCCAGTGGGGAAATGAGTTTTAATTCTGTTTCTACTGGCATGGCTGTTGGCAGCATGCAGAGTACATGTGTATTATTTTAGAATGTATTATTTAAGAACCCTAGACATACTGTATATTGCATGATTAGAAACCTAGACATGTATTGCATGACGTTGTCTGTATTGCTGAGATATTTTAGAAGATCTGCGAGAGTTTAGGAGTCTTGAAGTTGTAAAATTGATCCTCCGATTGTGTGGCAGCTCGGTCTCTCAGATTTCCAAAAGTGAGTGAAGTAACTCAAGTTATTTTTATTTAAGTCGATGTCTGCGTTTAACTATTCACCAGTCAGTGTCAGGGTTGAACTATTTAACTATTTACCAGTCTGTGTCTGCATTTAGCTATTTACCAATCTGTGTATGGGTTTAACTATTTAACCATTTAGAAGTCGGTGTCTGGGCTTAACTATTTAACTGTTTACCAGTCGGTGTCTGCATTTAACTATTTAACTATTCAGCAGTCGGTGTCTGGGCTTAACTATTTAACTATTTACCAGTCGGTGTCTGGGTTTTCGTTCCCGTGTGACATTAAAAATAAAGATTACTTTCGTTTTAACTCAAAAAATGGAATGAAAAGATGAAGTATAGTAATGGAACCAATAGTTTATTTAATGTACAAATCAAAATAATTTATAGGTAAGTCATTCTTTGGCCGCTCTGCTTAAGTGTCAAGGCAATTAAGCGTATGACATTTCGGACGTACAAATTTATAGTATTTGGACGTACAAATTATAATTTTTGGACGTACAAATTATAGTATTTGGTTGTACAAATTATAGTATTTGGACGTACAAATTTAATTTATTTATAACGTGATTCTTCCAATCGTGCGTTTCCGCAGTTAGTTCTTACGTGTGACACTTCTGTGATTACTCGTGACTTTCTCAGAATAAAATTCATGGATTGAAATCTAAAGTCTGAATTTCAGCCTGAAAACTGAAAATCTGGGCAGCGCTGCGGTGGGCAGAATAAACGTTTTTTATTGATCTAAATACCAATTCAGACATTTTCACTTGTGAAAAAAAATGTTCAACGTTATAGATTGCGCACTTACTGACCTCGCTGTGCTGTTGGCGACGGCGCTTACGGAAAATAAATATTTTAAATGAATAAACGGAAATTAAATCAGGCTGTTAATAATAAAATAAACAAATGAATAAATGAGTAAACGAAAAATAAATAAAGCTGTTGATAATAAAATAAATAATTGAAAATGAATGGAGCTAACTCGGCAACTTTTAGGACGAGCTTCTGTTGTGAGCGTCCTGCTGTCGGGAGTTGCGTACGGGACTGAGAAGTTTTGATTGGCGCGTTGTGGTGTGTGTGAGGCAGGGCTGGACTTGTCTGTGACGTCTGGAGACCGAGGGGATCAATTTGGTCTTCTCTTCCCACTGTGTGTGTGGACCAACTCATGGAAGTGAGTGTTTTTTTGATGAGTTTATTCGAGTGGATCAAGTCATGCTAAGATGATGATAGCGAGAGTCGTGAACTGAACTTAGCTCGTGTGTTTCTGATTTGTTTGAGTTGATGATGTTTTCTGTTTTATTGGCCATTTAGCCCATAGTCATTGACGATATATCAGCGCTGGGACCTGATAATTCTAGAGGATAGAGCGGGCAATTATAGGCCTTATTCTTGTTTTTTTTCTGTGTGGAGATTGGTCAAAACTTACTTTTCATCTCCCCAGAAGCGTCACGTTAGCTTTCATGGAAGCCCGTCACTTCCACAGCACAATTTGTTATTATTCTCTGCAAAATGCATGAAATTAAAGGGAACTTCGACTAATTTCAACGCGTGACTCAAGTGCCAAACCTGACTTAAAGAAGTGACTTTGTTTTGTTACATCTAATGAGCTCAAACATGTTGACATTTTGCGTTAGCCTTACATTTTTTTGTCTTACTCATATTCCTAATAATAGGAAAAATACTTTTCTCAACTATTTCACAACCAGTAGTAACATCTCTATTTATGATTTTTGTGGAAAAGACTCTCAGATGCAAGGATGTTTTGGTGTTCAGGGATGAGTAGAGTAACGGATCTCTGCCGGTATTGTCTGTCCTACGTGAGCTGGCAGCCACCAGTCCGATGCCTTATTCTGCTCACCTCGAGCTCAAGGGAAATTTCCGACTTAAGGGCAAGCTAGAATTATATGGTCGGCTCCGACTTAAGAAGGAAAAGCTGGAATCATTCGGCTGCCTTCAGGGTAGGTTGAATAATTTAGTCAGCTCCGACTTAAGGACAAGCCCCCTCAGAGCTCGCGCTTGGCGCTCACTGCGAAGCACCACCGAAGAAACACTTGACGCTCTCATGAGCAACTCGACGCAAACAAGTGAGGCGTGAAAGTTCTCAGGTCAGTGGAATGCCTTATTCCACCCCAGCGGACGAAAGGACGCTTCATTCCAATCACTCAAGCCTGATACACATCATCTTGTACGTTGGTTTTTCAAATGCCCTATAACTAACACCAGGACGCAATGACGGTTACCCCCGGTCAAGCCGGTACCCATTTCCAAAACCTGGGTAGAGTGGGGAATTGTGGCTGAGTTCTCCCTTTTCCCAACGGGAGAAATCACGGGGATTCGAACTGGCAACACTATCGGGCGAAGGGCGCGTTTTCAACCACTCGGCCACGGTGACGATATGTACACCCACCAAAGGGCGTCTCCATCTGATGGTCTGCCTCAATTCAGGCGGTAGGAACGCTTTATTTGCGTTCAATTAAGTGCATGCAGTTGGTTCTGAAGCCGTGGGGTGCTTATCGTCGCTCGAGTTGCTCTGCTGCTTCAGTGCTGCGTCACGAAAGCGTTTAGTGAAACTGCTGCCTCTCACTCAGCTGTGCTTAACTCATCTATATCCTCCGCGGACCTTCTTTCTATTCTCAAACTTGTATTCTCCAGAAATATTTGGCATCACATATATTCAGTGCAAGAAAAAACGTTTCTTTTCTTTCCTTCCATTGTTCCTACTAGTACTTCGTGCTTTGCAGAGTTCAGTTTTGGCAGCAATTAATTATTATTCAGTACAATTCATGAGCCGTGTTCTTGGTACAGGCGGAACTGAAGGGCTTGTGTTCAATAATGAAAGCTATATTCATAACCAACACTGTCCAGCTAGCGAAGATTTGTTTGCTACGAAGCAGTTTGACACAATTATTGCAGGTCTCTCGCACACTTCTTGTGCAACATTCGCTATCAATTTTCTTACTTGAGTGCTCTAATATGAAACGAACGAAATGCAGTTTTATACCGTCCCTGAACATAGTGAATGGGCGCATCGTCTATTCTCTTTACCTGAAAGTTGGTTACGAAGTCTATCGTTAATTTTAAATCGGATTTGTTGATTGCTGGAGGCAATTTTGTTTGGAGAATTCAGACTGAGTTGCGTTGCAATAACTCTTGGCTGATGTTACGTGATCATATTCTTGTGAGTGCTCATATTTGTATTGTACTTTTAGCTAAATTTTCCAGCGCTTTTCATGTCGTGAATATGAAGCGTTACTTGACTACGTGAAATTGAGCGCATAGTTGTGCTATATAATTCAGTAAAAAAAATTATTTGGGATTTTGTATGTCGACATAACGGATGCATGTATGATTTCGTAATAGCCCTAAATTGAGCTCATGGTTATGCTATATAATCTGTTAAGGAAAAATATCGGTGATTTTGTATGTTGACATCACGGATGCACGGATGATTTCGGATGATTTCGTAAAGAGCCAACGAAAATACGTTACGGCGCTGCTGCACGCATGTGAACGCGCACACCCGAATCGATGACTCCTGGTATAATTTTTTGACCATAACTAACCGAGTAGATGTAAGGCATAATTGCGTCTCACATAAGATCTTCAATATGCGGATATGGTTTACGTTTTATAAACCAAACATAAACATTCTGCACGCAGAGAATTTTAACCGTGCCGAGCGCCGCGAAGTGTGGGAGCTTGTCATGTTCAGCAACGCGAAGTTGTAAAGGAAATGCGACTCTTTTGGGCAAGAATTCTTCATTTCGATGGGCGTTTTGCCTTCGCCACTGATTACGTGTATAGTTTTATTGTATAACTTGTCTAATAATTTAAAAGTAAAAGTAAAAAGTTTTATTTCGGGGATATTTTGCATTCAAGTTTTACATCATATTCACAATGAAGTTTGAACATAGAAACTTTAAACTTTAAAAATTGTGTTTTTGTTGTGAAAAATAGACTATAATGATGAAAATAAGAATTCTTAAGCTTTGTCATTCACTTTTCGTTCATTGCGTGTAGCAGCTTTCAGTGCTATACTTAATAGCTTTTCCAATCTTTCCATATTTTGCGTTTCTCACTATACGAATATAACCTACAAAAATAATGAGTCATTTTATGCATAATTTTAATGCCTTGACATAGTTAAGCGATCAGTAACCAAATTTTAAGAATCTTTTGTAATAGCGATCGTGTCTTGTTTCACCTGAAAGTTTTGCGTTGCATAAAATTTTCAATGTCATTCATTAAGACGGAGGAGTACAAGTACTGAACGCATTGCTCTAAGTGGTGCCAAGGGCAGTCAAATTTTTGTTCAATGATAATAACAGGAGTCGAGACAATGTCCTGTCAAATTATTCGGAGTCAAGCAAATTCGCAGTTTGTGTGAGTCGTTAAAGCTGTTTACATAAAAGGGGGATTTACTGGTTAAATCAATGTACTCTTTTGTGAATATCCAGTGAAGTCACAGCGATCGAGTACTACAAAGAGTACTTGCAGTGATGAGGTAAATCGCCAGTACTGTCAGCAGTTGTGTGGTGCACAGCACCTGATGCTCACCACATTCAGGCAGCGACTGGCAGGCGGGACTGCACAAGCCAGCCTGTGCAGCACAGCGAGCAGATAAGCGCTATCTGCCTGCCGCTCACACTTGCTAGCCCTTATCGCCGTTGACATCCGCACCTCCGTAGACACAGGCCTGTCGCGGTCACCTGTGTTTTGTTGCTGCTAAGTTTGTGTTGTAACTGCCAAATTTTGAAAATGAATATATTGTTGAAAATGAATACATTTTTGAAAATAAATGAATTGTTGAAAATAAATCCCCAGCAGGACCCTTTTGTTGATGTGTTATACGTCCAATTATCATCACTCTTTAATAATTATTGTTTAAAATAAATCACCCTCGGGACCCTTTTGTTGGTGTGTTGTACGGCGTCAAGGTGTCGTAAAGTTGATATGTTTTTGCCAGAAAATTCGCCGAGCGGTGTCGACTCGTGCGATCATCTGGGAATCCCTGATACGGCCTTGAATATATAGATGGGATACTTGCTGTCTGTAGTATTGGAGTTATGACAGGTCAGGTGCTTGCATGCTTGTGACCTGAGTGGCTTTGAGTTTGATGTGAAGTGCAGGCGAAATGAAATGTGTCGGAACTTTCAGAAGTGCCTTACTTTGGGAAAAATCGGTGAAATGCTCCGGTTAATGAAATTTGAAGAGTGCGTAATGTGGAGAAGCAACGTAATATTTTAAAACTAAGAACTGTAAGGGTTATGCGACGGGGTTTAAGATTGCAGTCATGTTGGTATGAGATCGGGAATGTGTGTAATGAATAGAATAGCTCAAAAAATTGTCAAGAAATTACGATGGCGGATCGTTGAGAAAATACATTAAACAAAATTATCAGCATTGGTTGTTGAATTGTAATTTAGACTATTGCGCACGGCCACAAATCGATTTATTGAAGTTGCTTGATTTACTGGCTGCTATTATGAGACGTATAACTAAATATCACACGCTGCAATAGCAACTTACGTTAGCTGACACGAACAAGGCATAAAAGACATATATCCATAAGGCCTAAAGGTTTTATAATGTTTGACAAAATTCTACATCCTCAAAACTTATGGCTTCAATTATAGTCATAAAAAAATGCATGGGCGCATTAAATGCTCGTATGAGCTTGCTTTGTGTTCTTTGTTTCGACTTGTTTTGTTGCTGTGAGATCAATATAATTTAGGGGGTAGATATATAAGCATACACTTACCTAGTATAGCTTTCAGAAATCAACGGCATGTTTCTACCAGGTTATAACAAATATAATATGTGCGAAAGTAGGTCAAATCATGTGTGAAAGAGGTTCAATTTAGTTAAACGACGTTAATTAAATATGTGAAAGGGTAAATTAAATGACGTGGGCAAATATTTAATGAAATATACATTCGCTTATGTGAAATATGCAGAAAGAGAAAGTGAAATGAGGGGTTTATTAGTTTATGTGTATGAGAGGCTAATGATGTGAAGCGTGTAAGAAATTAATTATATTCATGCAAAATAATACGTAGATATGCTGTTATAAGTATTTAAAATTACCCTTGAGCAATGTCGAGTGAATAGTTCTTCTGATATTGAACAATTGTGGTAGCAAATTTGCGTGTACTGAATACGAAAGTTTTTGTGAAGTATCACAGAAAAATAAATATTCTTAACTTTTTCTTCCATGTATATTATAGCACCTGCTACCATTTTTCCAACTCTTCTTTTCATCATACTGTAGATTTATTTAGAAAGAAATAGGGAAACTTCAACCTTTCACAGATGCACCTCACGTCACGGAGGTGCATCTGCCTGCCTTGTCTATTTTCTATCGGAACTTTTTCTTTGTGCGTTTACTTAGACATGAACCACATAATTTAAAATCTTTGCCGCGTATCAAGTTTCTCAACGCAGCTTAATTAAGAAGTTCCAAAGACCGTCTGTGCGATAAAAACAGCACAAAAGAGTGCAAGTTCTGCTGTGTGAAAGAAAAGGTGTCTCGTTCTGAGGCGCATGCGAGCGTCAATTAAGCGCCCAAAAAGTCGAGGGTTTTTTTGGAATAATATTTTTTGTTACGGGGAACATATTGTCGATAAGGAGCTTTGCTGAGCTCAAAAGAGGAATCCCCTAGGTCAGATATCGACTTCTTTACAAAACGTCTGCCTGCTCAAAAGTTCTGTACGTTAGAAAAGACGGTGCCAGTTTTTGGGAGCAGGGTCAGAAATTGTCAAATTCTAACGAACTCGAGATGTGATCATTAACTTCACATGAAACTACGTCGCCTATAGGATTATTTGTCAGCCTTGTTTGGTTGAAGCCAACAGTGTAGCAATTTTTTGCGTTTTCACTTTGATCGCCTGTTTCACACAGCGTTTGATACAAAAGGAAGCAGCGAACTTTTAACACTTTGACTGCGACATGAACCACCGGTGGTCACTGAAGGATTTTCATAATGCTGCTGACCGACCAGCAGTCGCAAATTCAGCTTCTATAAATATTTAGGGAAACTAAACAAAGACACGATATCTTTACAGTTCATTAGCTTTGAAAATTGATCTCTAAAACCAACTCTTTTGAAATTAAATATTGAACTCTAGTTTAACTTACCTTAGAAAATGTTTAAAGTCAGTATTGCGTGTTCCTGCGTTGTTGTTCCAGTTCTTTTGGCCGTTTAATTGCGAAAATATCAAGGCAGTGTAGTTCATGTCTTTGCGTGCCTTATAAATTATGTTGAAGTTTCGTCACTTTTTGCCTTGGAGTCATGTTGTGGTGCAACTGCGAATTTATTCTGAAACGTCCAACACTGCCAGGATTTTTGTTTGGTCCTCGGAACAAGCTGTTGCATCTGTCTTTTAATGAGCTCAGCTTTATGCAACGACCCGGATAATTCTGAAATTTTATGCAATGACGCTTATATTTTGGAGCTATCCTCGTGACTTGGCTGATAATTATGTCAGTTTCTTGCAGGGTTTCCTCGGCATGTCGGAACGAATCATCCCTGAAGTCAGATCAGCGTTTTAGGAAGAGCGATGTTTTCCGACGTGTGAAGATGAACGAATAGTTGTTGGCTTCCATTTGTTTCGAAATTCTTTATATTCGCTGGGTGTCAGTTCCGTATTCTAGCTACGTTATTGTACGGAAATAAATTCCTGGTTTTTAAAACCAACCGCAATTCACCGCTGATGTCAATTATGTTTACGCTTGTTGCTTTTTTAGGAACGATATAAGTTTATGTATCTTTGCAGAGTAGATATCCTCTACTAAACTCAAGTACACACACACACATACACACACAAAACATACACATACACACACAGACACACACCCACACAACACATACACAAATTCGGTGCAGTGAACAGGTTTTCCGTGTTTCACTTTTTTTTCGTTATCATGCGACTGAATCTCTGGGATGTAATGTATGCATATAATTGCAGCGACTTACAGAGATAGCTGTGAAGTGGGTTGAGGTCGTGCGTTACCCGTGTTTCGGTCCCTACCAATCACAGTCATTTAGTTAGAGTAAATCCACCCTATTTATTAGCGTCTTTTATTTTTTCTTTGATGTTCATTTATTTCGAGGGCATCCAATTTTTCCAAATAATTTATTAGCGTCTTATCTTTTTTTTTCATTTCTTTCGAATGCATCTAATATTTCCAACTAATTTATTAGCGTCTATCCTTTTTTTATTTTTATTTCTTTCGAATGTATGCAATTTCTCCGACTAATTTATTATCTTTTATTTTTTTAATTTCTTTCGAATGCATCCAATTTTTCCGATATCCTTTCAATTTTGTTCCCGTCTGTTCAACTTATTTCATCTGCATTAAATATCTATGGCGCGTTTATTTATGCTTTTGTATTCACCTAATTTAAATAATACTTCTTCTGATCAGAATATATTGTAAACAAGTAAATTTGAATTAAAAAATAACCGTCCTACCTCATATTACTATTGGTGTGTTTATTTTTTGTTGCCCGCTTGTTAAGAATTAGCTTCTTTGATTTGATTTGAAGGATGTACAATGACCGTATCTGTGATACGAGTTTCACCAGTGCACAAGTACAAGAATATTTTAATCTCGGGTACTGTTGGGATATAAATTCTCCACATCTGGAGGATTTATATAAGGAAACTATCAGTTTCCTGATATTAACCTTTTATCAGTTTCCTTATAATACATACAAATTTTGAGTTCTAACAGTTTATATGGATATATTTAGAAAAGGGAACTATCGAATCCGTTATTTCTGACGGGCCGTGTACGCTAGTCTAACACAATCGTGCATCTGCCCGCAGGTGTGTGGGACCTCACTTCTGTCAGCGCCGCTGTCGCGCACGCGCACCTGAGCGCATGACTGCTGCATTGCCTCCAGTAGTGAGTTGTGTGTTGTGTTGTGTGTTGTGTGTGTGTTGCTGCTGTGTTGTGTTGTGTGTTGCTGCTGTGTTGTGTTGCGTGGTGTGTGTTGCTGCTGTGTTGTGTTGCGTGGTGTGTGTTGCTGTTGTGTTGTGTATTCCTGTTGTGGTGTGTGTGTGTTGCTGCTGTGTTGTGTTGTGTGTTGTTTGTTGTGTATTGCTGTTCTGGTGTGTGTGTGTTGGGTTTGTTGCTGCTGTGTTGTGTGTTGTGTGTTGTGTATTGCTGTTCTGGTGTGTGTGTGTTGGGTTTGTTGCTGCTGTGTTGTGTTGTGTATTGCTGTTCTGGTGTGTGTGTGTTGGGTTTGTTGCTGTTGTGTTGTGTTGTGTGTTGTTTATTGCTGTTCTGGTGTGTGTGTGTGTTGTGTGTGTTGCTGCTGTGTTGTGTAAGCTGTAAGTGTCGTGTGTGCGTCTTCAGGAATGAGCTGTGTGCCTGTGTTGTGTTGGGTGTGTGTTGCTGTGTGGTGTGTGTGTGCCGTGCGTGTGTGTGTTGTGTGCGTTGCTGCTGTGTGTGTTGCGTGTGCTATACTCAATTATTTATGAGTTTGATAGGGCACCTCGCAGTCACCTCACAATATTAATCGCTTTTGAAAAGATAGAATTGCTCACGTCACGAATTGGAGTTTGCTAGCTAACTTTCCACCGTGTAAATGGAGGGACAGCTTTGACAATTTGCATTAAGTCTGTTCAGGCATTTTGTGTAATTTTTCACTGTTCACTACTGCGCTGGTGCATAAAATACTCAGCATTTTAGAATGCCGTGCCTCTCTGAATTCTCAAAGCAACTCCACTCTACCTGGCAAAAATGTTCCAATGAAGCCAAAGTTTATGCGGAAAGGCTGACTTCCTGAACTTTGGGCAACGGACAACACTTCGGCTACGACAATTTTTGTTCCACGAGAGATAAATGTTTAGCTAAATCTTTTGAGTAATCAAGCATAGTTTTCACTTTGCGTTAATGCCTTCAATTCGTTATGTAGTGTGCTCACTTCTGAACAGAAGATACATTAAAGCCTCTATGTTAGATCTCAAAAAACCTTCACGTTAGACACACTAAAACCTTCACGTTAGACACATTAAAACATTCACGTTAGACACATTAAAGCCTTCACGTTGGATACTATTATGCGTGCACCCCTGCGTCAGTGTGCTGCGAGGTGTACGGGGGCCGGCCGCTGTGCCCGCGCCTGCTGGACTACATCGTGATTGTGGGTGCCCGCTCGCCCGCACGCCCCGCCTCCCTCCACCCGCCCGACCTCCTCCGCCGCTACCCCCCGCACGACCACAAGGTACGCTGGGTCCCGGGTGCTGGGTTGTGTGGGCTGTGGGTCTGGGTTGTTAAGGCAAACCACATGGTAGGGTTCTGGGTTGTGTGGGCTGTGGGTCTGGGTTGTCAATGCAGACCACATGGTGGGGTTCTGGGTTGTGTGGGCTGTGGGTCTGGGTTGTCAAGGCAGACCACATGGTGGGGTTCTGGGTTGTGTGGGCTGTGGGTCTGGGTTGTCAATGCAGACCACATGGTGGGGTGCTGGGTTGTGTGGGCTGTGGGTCTGGGTTGTCAAGGCAGACCACATGGTGGGGTGCTGGGTTGTGTGGGCTGTGGGTCTGGGTTGTCAAGGTAGACCACATGGTGGGGTGCTGGGTTGTGTGGGCTGTGGGTCTGGGTTGCCTAGGCAGACCACAAGGTTTGGTCTTCAGCGGGGTTTTGTGCTTTGAGTGACGTAAGCAACACCTCAACAGGTAGTATACCTATTGGTGACTCGGTCATTACAATCGAGCCGAGCAATAAATAGAGGGAGAGAGAGTCAGGCGCTGCTCCATCAGTAGAGTTCCTTTACTTGAGCTCTTCAGGGAAAATTAATCCATTACTGCGTAGACAATGTATTTTTTTTAAACTATGATTTAGTTTGAATGTTCTAGAAAAATTCTTCAAAATGTCACTAATGAGTTAAATTATGTAATTACGGATTGATTTTCTCTGCCTCCGAACATGCCGATGCAGATTTCATTCATTGGTGAAAAGTCCACGGACTTTTTTGTTCAGATTTAACTTTCTCTCAAATTGTCACACGTGAGAAAAGTTCTAGAGACGCCGTGTTTCTGTGAGTTTTGAAAACTGAGCACATGATGATAATAAATAACCTCATTAACTTCTGAACCACAATTATTACTGAAAAGTTATGCAGACTTGCACCGACAGCTCGAAGATTTACTTTCATAAAACTTCACTCCTAAAGATTTTCTTTCACAAAACTGCAGTTAAATTAGTGAAAATACTTTCCTGATACTATCCAAATAACTCATTGTTTGTCCTCATTATGTGGTTGAGTATTGGAATTATGCGCATGTGCTGTTAAAATTGTTTAGAATATTTGAATGTTTAATTATCTGCACATGAATAAAAGTTTTATGAAATTCTGTAAGCGCGTGTCCTATATTTCATTTTCATGATAATTTTTGAACTGTGTATACTGAATAATAAAGATTAACTTGATGTTCATAAGCTTGTTTTAAAATAAATCTGCAAGCTCCGTTCTGCAAGTCCGTAGTCGACTTTATTGAATTTTGTGAACCTATCGCAAAAATTCGGCTTGATGGAAAACTACTTTTGGCCGACATTTATCCCCTGACTTATCAGCCTGACGACTTACTAGCATTTTCGTAAAGCGATATTTCATGCCACCATTATTGGAATGTAAATTTTTGCCGAAGTGTTGAAATATACATTCCAATAATGCTGGCGTGAAATATCGATTTACGAGAACGCTAGTAAGTTGTCTGTTTGATACTTCAGGGGATGAAAATTGGTAAAAATGACATTTCTATCAGTTGAATTTTTTATTTAAGCTTCGATTCACCTTATTGGGTTGTATTTATTGAATAATATTTATTTTTAACCTTAAACTTGAAAAAGAGTCGGAATTTATTGCTAGCATCTGCTGTCGACTGAGACATTGCAGAAGGTTGGAGAGTTGAGTGTGGCCGAAGACCACGTTTGCAAAGCAATTCATTTATAAATTGTAAATGTAACTTCTCACTGATTTTCCATTTTTGTTTTAAGGAGTCATCGTTGCTCTTGATCTTATATCCTCTTCAATGGAGGGAATTATTCTGCTGAATATTTCGTGCACGGTTGTAGAGGATTTCTGGCCGACATGCAATGATCCTCCATTTGTAACTTTTAATTTTTTCTCTTAACTTTTAACTCAACTTTTTTTTTCACACGGTTCCAGACTCTTTCTGTCCGGCAAGCAATGATTCTCCGTTCCTAACTCTCAACTTTTTTAACTTAATTTTCAACTCTATTTTCATACTTGCACCTTATTAAGGAAGTATGTGTGCTAAAAGCCCACTTAACCTTCAAGTTGGTCAGGACCTGATCACAACGAAAAATGCTCTTTGTTGCGCAGAGTGCGACTCTATTTTGTCAAACCTGAAGGGGAAACTTGGGGACAGAATTGCGGGCCTCATTCAGCTGAGTAGGATTCGTATCGCTAAAAACAATTTCTAATCAATTTTTCTGCTCTAGGTGAAAAATTTCTGACGACATGTTTAGTCAATTTTGGGATTCAAGACTGAAACGTTGTAGGTTTCGTTGCTCAGTAATGGGCTCGAATATCGATGACCGTCGGGCAATGAGAAGTAGGGAACAAAAGTACAGAGATGTGATATTCCCATCTTTGAAGTGTAGGACATTCGTCCCATTCGTTCGAATGCCGTACTCTACCATACTATACTACCATTCATACTCTACCATACTATACTACCATTCATACTCTACCATACTATACTACCATTCATACTCTACCATATTATACTACCATTCATACTCTACCATACTATACTACCATTCATACTCTACCATACTATACTACCATTCATACTCTACCATACTATACTACCATTCATACTCTACCATACTATACCACCATTCATACTCTACCATACTATACTACCATTCATACTCTACCATACTATTCTATCATTCGTACTCTACCATACTATACCACCATTCATACTCTACCATACTATACTACCATTCATACTCTACCATACTATTCTATCATTCGTACTCTACCATACTATACTACCATTCATACTCTACCATACTATACTACCATTCATACTCTACCATACTATACTACCATTCATACTCTACCATACTATACTACCATTCATACTCTACCATACTATTCTATCATTCGTACTCTACCATACTATACTACCATTCATACTCTACCATACTATTCTATCATTCATACTCTACCATACTATACTACCATTCATACTCTACCATACTATTCTATCATTCATACTCTACCATACTATACTACCATTCATACTCTACCATACTATTCTATCATTCATACTCTACCATACTATTCTATCATTCATACTCTACCATACTATTCTATCATTCATACTCTACCATACTATTCTATCATTCATACTCTACCATACTATTCTATCATTCATACTCTACCATACTATTCTATCATTCATACTCTACCATACTATTCTATCATTCATACTCTACCATACTATTCTATCATTCATACTCTACCATACTATTTTATCATTCGTACTCTGCCATACTATTCTATCATTCATACTCTACCATACTATTCTATCATTCATACTCTACCATACTATTCTATCATTCATACTCTACCATACTATTCTATCATTCATACTCTACCATACTATTCTATCATTCATACTCTACCATACTATTCTATCATTCATACTCTACCATACTATTCTATCATTCATACTCTACCATACTATTCTATCATTCATACTCTACCATACTATTCTATCATTCATACTCTACCATACTATTCTATCATTCATACTCTACCATACTATTCTATCATTCATACTCTACCATACTATTCTATCATTCATACTCTACCATACTATTCTATCATTCATACTCTACCATACTATTCTATCATTCATACTCTACCATACTATTCTATCATTCATACTCTACCATACTATTTTATCATTCGTACTCTGCCATACTATACTCTTGCACTTGATGGACTTTTGCCCTCTTCTAACGCAAGAATTTAATCTGTGGACCTGAACGTGCTTCTTTATGGACTAAGCTGGTGGAAAAATCGTAAAAATGCGCCAAGTTTTGCTTCCCGTCAGCGCGAGATTGTCTCGACCGAGGCGGGGACAAAAAATCGACTGCCACTGTCGACTGAGCGCTCGGCTGCGGAAAATTTTCGAACACTACAGGGCTAACATGACATCATCGTGAAGAAGCCCTGGTAAAGCAAGATTCAATTATTATACTAAATTGCACTGAAATGACATGGTTTTGTAAGTTGAAAACATTTTATTTGTTGCGCTTCGTTCCTTCGCTTTTTTCACCGTGCGGATGTAACGCCGGTGCAGCTCGTAGCGTGAATTTTAAGTTAACTGAGTACGACTTCGAGTTTCTTGAGATGTTTTACCACGAAATATATGCCGATAAAGTTACGTTCAATTAATTTAAAAAAATAAAATTGCTTGCAGTTAACCTTAATCGACTTAAAATTAAATTACTTACACTGCTCGGTGTATCACTATGACGACGGTAATTATTTGCTGTCCGAACCGTAGCTGCGTGGTACGCAATTGAGACGACGCTGTGACGCGAACGTTGAACCTGAGACGCGAACATTGAACCTGAGACGCGAACGTTGAACCTGAGACGCGAACGTTGCACCTGAGACGCGAACGTTGAACCTGAGACGCGAACGTTGAACCTGAGACGCGAACGTTGCACCTGAGACGCGAACGTTGAACCTGAGACGCGAACGTTGAACCTGAGACGCGAACGTTGCACCTGAGACGCGAACGTTGAACCTGAGACGCGAACGTTGAACCTGAGACGCGAACGTTGCACCTGAGACGCGAACGTTGAACCTGAGACGCGAACGTTGAACCTGAGACGCGAACGTTGAACCTGAGACGCGAACGTTGAACCTGAGACACGAACGTTGAACCTGAGACGCGAACGTTGAACCTGAGACGCGAACGTTGAACCTGAGACACGAACGTTGAACCTGAGACGCGAACGTTGAACCTGAGACGCGAACGTTGAACCTGAGACGCGAAAATTGAACCTGAGACGCGAACGTTGAACCTGAGACGCGAACGTTGAACCTGAGACGCGAACGTTGAACCTGAGACGCGAACGTTGAACCTGAGACGCGAACGTTGAACCTGAGACGCGAACGTTGAACCTGAGACGCGAACGTTGAACCTGAGACACGACCGTTGAACCTGAGACGCGAACGTTGAACCTGAGACGCGAACGTTGAACCTGAGACGCGAAAATTGAACCTGAGACGCGAACGTTGAACCTGAGACACGAACGTTGAATCTGAGACGCGAACGTTGAACCTGAGACGCGAACGTTGAACCTGAGACGCGAACATTGAACCTGAGACGCGAAAATTGAACCTGAGACGCGAACGTTGAATCTGAGACGCGAACGTTGAACCTGAGACGCGAACGTTGAACCTGAGACACGAACGTTGAACCTGAGACACGAACGTTGAACCTGAGACGCGAACGTTGAATCTGAGACGCGAACGTTGAACCTGAGACGCGAACGTTGAACCTGAGACACGAAAATTGAACCTGAGACACGAACGTTGAACCTGAGACACGAACGTTGAACCTGAGACGCGAACGTTGAACCTGAGATGCGAACGTTGAACCTGAGACACGAAAATTGAACCTGAGACACGAACGTTGAACCTGAGACACGAACGTTTAATCTGAGACGCGAACGTTGAACCTGAGACACGAAAATTGAACCTGAGACGCGAACGTTGAGCCTGAGACGCGAACGTTGAACCTGAGACACGAAAATTGAACCTGAGACGCGAACGTTGAACCTGAGACGCGAACGTTGAACCTGAGACACGAAAATTGAACCTGAGACACGAACGTTGAACCTGAGACACGAACGTTGAATCTGAGACGCGAACGTTGAACCTGAGACGCGAACGTTGAACCTGAGACGCGAACGTTGAACCTGAGACGCGAACATTGAACCTGAGACGCGAAAATTGAACCTGAGACGCGAACGTTGAACCTGAGACGCGAACGTTGAACCTGAGACGCGAACGTTGAATCTGAGACACGAACGTTGAACCTGAGACGCGAACATTGAACCTGAGACGCGAAAATTGAACCTGAGACGCGAACGTTGAATCTGAGACGCGAACGTTGAACCTGAGACGCGAACGTTGAACCTGAGACACGAACGTTGAACCTGAGACGCGAACGTTGAATCTGAGACGCGAACGTTGAACCTGAGACGCGAAAATTGAACCTGAGATACGAACGTTGAACCTGAGACGCGAACGTTGAACCTGAGACACGAACGTTGAACCTGAGACGCGAACGTTGAACCTGAGACACGAAAATTGAACCTGAGACGCGAACGTTGAACCTGAGACACGAACGTTGAACCTGAGACGCGAACGTTGAACCTGAGACACGAACGTTGAACCTGAGACACGAAAATTGAACCTGAGACGCGAACGTTGAACCTGAGACACGAACGTTGAACCTGAGACGCGAACGTTGAACCTGAGACACGAACGTTGAACCTGAGACGCGAACGTTGAACCTGAGACACGAACGTTGAACCTGAGACGCGAACGTTGAACCTGAGACGCGAACGTTGAACCTGAGACACGAACGTTGAACCTGAGACGCGAACGTTGAACCTGAGACACGAACGTTGAACCTGAGACGCGAAAATTGAACCTGAGACGCGAACGTTGAACCTGAGACACGAACGTTGAATCTGAGACGCGAACGTTGAACCTGAGACGCGAACGTTGAACCTGAGACGCGAACATTGAACCTGAGACGCGAAAATTGAACCTGAGACGCGAACGTTGAATCTGAGACGCGAACGTTGAACCTGAGACGCGAACGTTGAACCTGAGACACGAACGTTGAACCTGAGACACGAACGTTGAACCTGAGACGCGAACGTTGAATCTGAGACGCGAACGTTGAACCTGAGACGCGAACGTTGAACCTGAGACACGAAAATTGAACCTGAGACACGAACGTTGAACCTGAGACACGAACGTTGAACCTGAGACGCGAACGTTGAACCTGAGACGCGAACGTTGAACCTGAGACACGAAAATTGAACCTGAGACACGAACGTTGAACCTGAGACACGAACGTTTAATCTGAGACGCGAACGTTGAACCTGAGACACGAAAATTGAACCTGAGACGCGAACGTTGAACCTGAGACGCGAACGTTGAACCTGAGACACGAAAATTGAACCTGAGACGCGAACGTTGAACCTGAGACGCGAACGTTGAACCTGAGACACGAAAATTGAACCTGAGACACGAACGTTGAACCTGAGACACGAACGTTGAATCTGAGACGCGAACGTTGAACCTGAGACGCGAACGTTGAACCTGAGACGCGAACGTTGAACCTGAGACGCGAACATTGAACCTGAGACGCGAAAATTGAACCTGAGACGCGAACGTTGAACCTGAGACGCGAACGTTGAACCTGAGACGCGAACGTTGAATCTGAGACACGAACGTTGAACCTGAGACGCGAACATTGAACCTGAGACGCGAAAATTGAACCTGAGACGCGAACGTTGAATCTGAGACGCGAACGTTGAACCTGAGACGCGAACGTTGAACCTGAGACACGAACGTTGAACCTGAGACGCGAACGTTGAATCTGAGACGCGAACGTTGAACCTGAGACGCGAAAATTGAACCTGAGATACGAACGTTGAACCTGAGACACGAACGTTGAATCTGAGACGCGAACGTTGAACCTGAGACGCGAAAATTGAACCTGAGACGCGAAAATTGAACCTGAGATACGAACGTTGAACCTGAGACACGAACGTTGAATCTGAGACGCGAACGTTGAACCTGAGACGCGAACGTTGAACCTGAGACGCGAACGTTGAACCTGAGACGCGAACATTGAACCTGAGACGCGAAAATTGAACCTGAGACGCGAACGTTGAATCTGAGACGCGAACGTTGAACCTGAGACGCGAACGTTGAACCTGAGACGCGAACGTTGAACCTGAGACGCGAACGTTGAATCTGAGACGCGAACGTTGAACCTGAGACGCGAAAATTGAACCTGAGATACGAACGTTGAACCTGAGACGCGAACGTTGAATCTGAGACGCGAACGTTGAACCTGAGACACGAACGTTGAACCTGAGACGCGAACGTTGAACCTGAGACGCGAACGTTGAACCTGAGACGCGAACGTTGAACCTGAGACACGAACGTTGAACCTGAGACACGAACGTTGAACCTGAGACACGAACGTTGAACCTGAGACACGAACGTTGAACCTGAGACGCGAACGTTGAACCTGAGACGCGAACTTTGAACCTGAGACACGAACGTTGAACCTGAGACGCGAACTTTGAACCTGAGACGCGAACATTGAACCTGAGACGCGAACGTTGAACCTGAGACGCGAACATTGAACCTGAGACGCGAACGTTGAACCTGAGACGCGAACGTTGAACCTGAGACACGAACATTGAACCTGAGACGCGAACGTTGAACCTGAGACGCGAACTTTGAACCTGAGACGCGAACATTGAACCTGAGACGCGAACGTTGAACCTGAGACGCGAACGTTGAACCTGAGACACGAACGTTGAACCTGAGACGCGAACTTTGAACCTGAGACGCGAACGTTGAACCTGAGACGCGAACGTTGAACCTGAGACGCGAACTTTGAACCTGAGACGCGAACATTGAACCTGAGACGCGAACGTTGAACCTGAGACGCGAACTTTGAACCTGAGACGCGAACGTTGAACCTGAGACGCGAACTTTGAACCTGAGACGCGAACATTGAACCTGAGACGCGAACGTTGAACCTGAGACGCGAACTTTGAACCTGAGACGCGAACGTTGAACCTGAGACACGAACGTTGAACCTGAGACGCGAACTTTGAACCTGAGACGCGAACATTGAACCTGAGACGCGAACGTTGAACCTGAGACGCGAACTTTGAACCTGAGACGCGAACATTGAACCTGAGACACGAACGTTCAACCTGAGACGCAAACATCGAACCTGAGACGCGAACGTTGAACCTGAGACGCGAACTTTGAACCTGAGACGCGAACATTGAACCTGAGACACGAACGTTGAACCTGAGACACGAACGTTGAACCTGAGACGCGAACTTTGAACCTGAGACGCGAACATTGAACCTGAGACGCGAACGTTGAACCTGAGACGCGAACTTTGAACCTGAGACGCGAACTTTGAACCTGAGACGCGAACGTTGAACCTGAGACACGAACGTTGAACCTGAGACGCGAACTTTGAACCTGAGACGCGAACTTTGAACCTGAGACACGAACGTTGAACCTGAGACACGAACGTTGAACCTGAGACACGAACGTTGAACCTGAGACGCGAACGTTGAACCTGAGACGCGAACGTTGAACCTGAGACACGAACGTTGAACCTGAGACACCAACTTTGAACCTGAGACGCGAACGTTGAACCTGAGACGCGAACTTTGAACCTGAGACGCGAACGTTGAACCTGAGACGCGAACTTTGAACCTGAGACGCGAACTTTGAACCTGAGACGCGAACGTTGAACCTGAGACACGAACGTTGAACCTGAGACGCGAACTTTGAACCTGAGACGCGAACATTGAACCTGAGACACGAACGTTCAACCTGAGACGCAAACATTGAACCTGAGACGCGAACGTTGAACCTGAGACGCGAACTTTGAACCTGAGACGCGAACGTTGAACCTGAGACGCGAACTTTGAACCTGAGACGCGAACATTGAACCTGAGACGCGAACGTTGAACCTGAGACGCGAACTTTGAACCTGAGACGCGAACATTGAACCTGAGACACGAACGTTCAACCTGAGACGCAAACATTGAACCTGAGACGCGAACATTGACCTATAGAGGCGAACATTGACCTATAGAGGCGAGGAGACCGACCGCTGCGCTCGCTGAGGTATCCACATCTTCCATCAAGCGGCGCTGTTCTGCGACCTTTATTATCGTCGCCCGTGGCGCTGTTGGGCGACCTTAATCGCCGCCCCCACTCCAGCCTGTCTCGCCCCGAGATGTTATTGTTGCCTCTGTGCTGCTCAGGTCAACAGCTCTGCGTGACCGTGCTATTTAATTATATATATGTTTATTGCGCTATTTTTGCCGCTTTTGTTTTATATTGTCGTGTTTTTATTCGTACTTGCTCAGGTCAACAGCTCTGCGTGACCGTGCTATTTAATTATATATATGTTTATTGCGCTATTTTTGCCGCTTTTGTTTTATATTGTCGTGTTTTTATTCGTACTTGCTCAGGTCAACAACTCTGTGGGTCCGTGCTCTTTAGTTTAATATATTTATTGCGCTATTTTTGCCGCTTTTGTTTATATTGTCATGTTTTTATACAAATTCTTATTTTTATGATTCATTCACTCAGTAGAGCTGTTTAGTTTGATGTATTTGTTTTTACTACTTATTTCTGGTATCATCACGTTATTATTTGTACTTTTTATTATTTTGTGCTATTTTTGCTCTGTTGAGAGGAAACCTCAAATAACATCAAAAATCATTCTTCTCCTTAGAAACATGAAGAAACTTCGATCTTTTATAAGTCGTCTTCAAAAATATAAAAAAAAGAACCTGATAATTTATCTTTAAAATGAATAAAAACACTACAGGCGATGACGTAAGTTTTGTGATAGTTTATAAATGAAGATTCGAAAGATGCGCTGTTCGCTTTTTAGTCTGGCTCTCTTAGCGAATGTTTATATGTTTTCCTGATAGATTTTTACGTAACTCAATTGCAAATCATCATATAGT
The DNA here is from genome assembly GCA_030386875.1 of Morinoia aosen. Lineage (NCBI taxonomy): Eukaryota > Metazoa > Arthropoda > Malacostraca > Amphipoda > Talitridae > Morinoia > Morinoia aosen. Next base: position 43,391,569 of record CM059564.1, on the reverse strand, counting down.
TTATAAAAACTGGTTCAGTGTGTGTATTTATTGTTCAAGATTTTTAAATCGTCTCTTATTTAGGTAATATAGTCGTCAACCCTTCATTACAGTGTTCTTTGTAGCATCCCATCTTTAAGTTACATTACAGTGCTCTTTGTAACATCACATCGTTCAGTTATTACATTACATTACAGTATTCTTTGTAGCATCACATCTTTCAGTTACTACATTAAAGTGCTCTTTGTAATATCACATATTTCAGTTACGGTATCTGCGTTCCCGTCTATGTTAAGCTGATACTTAATGAACGTCATTGTAGCATCCAAACTAGGAATATCATTTTTCTTAGCACACCGGTCTGCTCTCAGTCATTAGTCTTCGTCCACGAACCCTGATCGATCAAATCCATATCGGCTGATCCCCCCACCCGAGCTGCTGCATTTGCCAATAACGCAACTTACTTCACGGCAGCTCCGTGAGTTCCATAACCTGTTTAATCGAGCCTGCTCCATCTGAGAACATTAAACCTGAGCTCAGGTTTAATGCCTGTGAGTGTCGGCTCTTAGAGTAATGAATTCTGTCTCCGTCATAACATAACCTGTTTGTTATATCATTATCACGCCCTTCTAGTTCTGCTTCTCAGTGTTCAAACTAGTAAGCACCATCAAGTTCCACTGTATGAGTGGAAGTGCCCGTAGAATGTCTGTGCAAGTGTTACACAGGTTATTGTTCTCGTTTCAATTTTAAGATCGTTTTTAAATGCTAGATCTCATTTCATCTAATATTTCCACACGTCCTTCTTCTCCATTTCATATTACAGACACATACGTCGACCAATACTCATCTTTTCTTAAGATGAACCCCAGCAAAAAGCTAGAAGACGGTTTATCAAACTTTCCTGCTTTCGGGTCTGCATTGATAGTACATTGGTTCTTGCACCTGTAGCATGAATAAAAATGAGTTGTTTAAGCGCTTTTATTACTGTCTAATCGTTTGCGTGGTCAAAAAAACAGTAGTTGTGTTGTTATGCAGAATTTAAAAATTTATATTATTAGTTTCACAGTTTCAGCATCGTAGTGAATGGTTCACTATTTACTTTTTCCCTTTTCGGTATGTGCATGCAAGTTTAACTGCAGTTTTTTGCATTATAATCTTCATTTTTCCAATATTCAACTCGTCGGCCGTGATTCAAATAGCAGAACTTGTATTAATTTCAAATGTCATTGTTCTGGAGCTTAATTTTTCCGTCACAAGTTCTACCATGCGCGTTCTTGCCAGTGCATCAGGTTGAGTAATCCCTAAAGGCAAAGTAATTCGATTCAATGGTAAAAAGTACTTTTAGATTTGAGTTGTTGCTGTAACACATCAGTTCAAATGAACCAGTGAAACACACCTGTTCGTTTTTCTGCATCGACTGGCACTGCACTCTCTTTATTTTCTTATCTCTGACTTCAAACATAAGAACAGAGCGCAGAATGGGCGCAACAAAGTTAAAGCGTAGAACTGCAGGATGTTCAACCCTCGAATCGATGCTTATACGAACATTAGGCCGCCGTCACACGGAGACCAAACGGTAACGTTTCTTCATAATCGTCTACAGTCAGCGGCACCACTCGGTCTGTCCAGCGCCACGAAATTGTCAGATTTCATCCTTTGTTTGGGACCAGTTTGGTCATACCATGATTTTAGAACCAGAAATCATAGTCCTGAACTAAAGCTACATAGTCTACAAAAACTAGATTGTCCTAAACTTGAGACATAGTCCTAAACTATCTGACGGTTTCGTGGCGCTGGACAGGCGGAGTGGTATCGCTGACGCTAGACGATTACGACGAAACGATACCGTTTGGTCTCCGTGGGACGGCGGCCTTAGATCGACAGGTAGCGCCTGTACCCTCTCTTTCTACCCTCTCTCTGTCTGCACCTCCATTGATTGGGGATCACAGCTGCGCTGGAAATAGGAACATTTGGCGCTCGGGCATGTCCACGTAAGCCTATGCTCTACGTTGGGGTGCTTGCTCAAACAAATGGAATCTAAGACTTGGATTTTTGTTCGAGAATCAGCGAGGTTCGATCGTGAGTTAACTGAAAAAGTTAACCGAGTGAGTTAATCTTATCCTACTGCATTGCGTCATGCGCTGCGGAGTTAGGAGTAATATATTGCAGACTGTGTATCGAAAATGGATGAAGCTAGACGTCATCAATTGACTGAAGATCAAGTCCAATATGGCGTAATGATTGAAGGTTAAACGTTGGTTTAAGCTGCTGCTGACATTTGCATGAAAAGAGGGTAGGATGAGGAAGTTGGACTCATTGGTATTAGAAATTGAAAGGGATCTAGCAACTGAAAACATAATTGAACTTTTGATTAAAATTGGTTTCGCATACTCAAAAATTTAAACCACATTTTGTTGAATATATTTTAAAATTGGCATTTGCGTGCTGTTTCAAAAAGATAAACGAAAAAGTTTTCTTGCGTTGGCTATAAAGTCCTCTACATAATTTTCGACATTGCGTATCTTAATATGTACCTACGTTATTAGAACACATAGTATATGAAAAATAGTTCAAATCATTTGAAATTCCTTGTATTAAGCACCACTAATTCGTCGTGTTCAAAATCTCGTGTAGTTTCGTAAATTAATTCTTGATATACATATTTAAGTTACATACTATACGGACGATATGAAGGTAAATTTTCATCCCTTTTGTCAAAGAACGATGCTGATCTTAGATTAGATATCATTTTCAAGTCATAGCTCCCGACTGAGAATGAGCTGTAAAGCAGGGTCCTGCAGTGCATTGAACTCGGTTCTTTTCCGGGAGACGTCTCAGATTTCTGTCCATTCGAAGGAAGGCCGCAATCTGATAGCACCCATCGCCTTCAGAAATTAGGGCTCCTCACCCACTGCACAGTCCGTGGTTACTGTTGGGGGAGTCCGTTAAAGTGGGTAAATGTTTGGCATACTTTATTCTGCTGTTTCTTGAACACTCTTATTCGGTTAGACTTGATAAAGGTTTGGTAAGTTTTATTTTGCTCTTTCTTAACCCCACCTCGTATTCTGGGATTCATGGTTTCAGAATTCTCGAATTTCTTATCTTTTAAAGATGCATAGGATGTCTTTTTAATGCCTGTAAAGATAGAGGTATGTCAGAGGAAACACGCATTCATCATCTTTATGACTGATGCATAGGATGTCTTTTTATAGATGTCGTCTGTAGAGAAAGCAATGCCTGAGGACATAGAGATATAAATCGTCTTTATGATGTAATTTCAACAACTTAATTTTCACTTAGTTTCACCTGAGCTGGTCGCTTTGTTCAGACAAAAATGACAGTCGTATAATATTTCGTGAATTTTTTGTGTGGGTTGAGTGATAAAAATAATTTTAATCACAACGCTCTAGCTGTCCGAGCGTTTATGAAAATTTCATTTTGCGCAACGAGGCTTCAGCGGAAACAAATTAAGCGATGACCGCCGGAGGCCTAATCTTGGGTACATCAAAAATAGATCTCATGAATAATTACGTGAGATGAGCCTCTCCAGAAGCTGTAATCTTCCCTAATAATACCCTTGGTGTGTTCATTTATTTATATATTTTTTAGGAATCCACTTCTTCCGTCTCTCTGTGACGCTCATAAGGATGCTTAATGACCGTATCTGTGATACGAGTCCCACCAGTGCACAAGTACAAGAAGATTTTAATCGGAGGTACTGTTGGGATGGATAGAGTTGTTTGTCATCCACATCAGCAAGATTTATTTAAGGGAAATATCGAATCCTGTCATTTTTGACGGCGCGTGTACACTTGTAACTTATATCGGTTCAGTGCCATCGAAAAAGTATTGTGTTTTAGCTGCTCTGGCGTGGATAAGATGAACTCTGTGTTTATCTCCTCCAAGACTGAATTGACGAAATTATTCTGTTTCTTCTGTTTCTACAACAATTCTTTCGCTCGAAACTGTTAGGTGAAGAAAATTAACGGAAATACCTGAGTAACGGTAGGTAACTCGTTATTTATTTCAGAAACATTTTTTTGGCGGAGCAAACTTTAAGAAATTAATAATCTTATTTCAAGCCATCCGCATTTTGGTGAAGTCTGTGTGTCGCTAAGTACATTTCTCATCTACGGTGCGCGCTTGCAACCGCGTCATATATTTCTAGCTATGGTATCGAATCACGTTTTCCCTTCGTGGTGAAGTGAAGCAACAAAGAAAAAGCAAAGGCAAATGAAGCAAAGGCAAATGAAATAGCTAAGCTGATTATGATGAACATCGTGTACTCCATACTAAATGGTGCCTTTTATCTCCCTCTCTTTGGATCGCATTTGTTGCGGATAGGGAGGCTTAAAAAAACAATAATCTATAGCCTAACTATGAACGCCATACTGAAAACTTTTATAAATGTGTGTAGGGGTTTTGGAAGGACTTCCTGTGACGATAGACTCGTAAAATCTCTACATGGTTCCAAGTCCTACGTACACAAGCCAGAATTTTATCGTCCGGAAGTGCTTCTATGTAAATTTATACGATATTCAGCGACCGTCAAATTGAAAGGCCGAGTAAATGAGCAACTTGCTAATTTTATCGATCGAAGACGGCGCAAATATCGGCGGTTCTGCAACGGAGTCCGTGATACTTGCCTTTTGATGAGCCGTCGACGGAGGTCTTGTTTCCGTACTGTAACTACTGAAGTTACATGATTTCGCCCCGCAATAATCATTAAATGCCTTATTATTGATGCAATAATCATTGAATGCCTTATTATTGATGCAATAATCATTAAATGCCTTATTATTGATGCAATAATCATTCAATGCCTTATTATTGATGCAATAATCATTAAATGCCTTATTATTGATGCAATAATCATTAAATTCCTTATTATTGATGGCTATGGCTGCTCTTCAGGAACCCATTGAAGGAACTCTTATTTCTTATTTATGATCAGGTTACTGAGAACTTGTCACGCAGCTTCACATAATGAAGCATTAGCCTCCCTGAGTAGTCGTTTTTCAGATTTCCTTTGTTCCAAGAAATGGTTCTCACGGCGGTGTTCCACAAAACTCGAGATATATTTAGGAGTGTAGTTTTTGTTCCAACACGAATTTATTAGGTCTATGCCATTCTTTCTTTTGGTGACGTTAGAAACGATATTGTTAGAAGGGTCGGCAGTTCGAATCCCGGCAGTGCCGCCTGTGATTCTCCCCGTTTGGAAGAGGGAGAACTCAGCCATAATTCCCCACTCTACCCAGGTGTCGGAAGTGGGTACCGGCTTGACCATGGGTAACCGTCATTGCGTCCTGATGTTAGTTATGAGGCATTTGAGAAACCAATGTACAAGATGATGTATGTCAGGCTTGCTTGGAATAAAACATGCTTACTTTCGTCGGAAGAGCTCAGGCTGCGGAGCTCAGCTGAGAAGCGGGTGTCGTGCACTCCACAGCTGTTCAAATTTCAAACCTTCCATTTATTCCTTACGTACTAAATAATTATCATATATATGTATATGTATATATTTTTCATGCAGATGCGTTGTTTTGCATATGCGTAGGTTTTAATATTGGAGCACCAAGTTCTCGCGAGTTGTTTCCTTAATGGACTTTCGTTTCGCATCAATTTCTGTATATATATTTATATGTCTTGTACTAAACAATTATCACATACACCTCACGTACTAAATAATTATCATACATGTGTCATATACTAATTAATTATCACATATACCTCATGCACTAAAAAATTATCATCTATACATCATGGACTGAATAATGATCACCTATATCTCATGTACCAAAAACTGAAAAGTCTCTCTTTGTGCACATACTGTGCTCACATACGAGTTATAGCATCTTGGTGTAAGTGGTATGCTATTTTTTTAACTGTGTAAAGAATTTTGGAAATTCAGTGCTGGCATTTCAAAAATGCTTGAGGATGTTGTTTTATCTCTGAAACTGGCTTCAAAACTCGGGAATATAAAGTTGGCCTCACCCAATCCCTCGCACATATTCTCTAGATTTACATCTTTTCGCGTGCCTTGTATCTATTTCAAATCTACTTTTCTCTGGAAAGCAAATTCGGTGAGTCTGCAGTTTCAGAACGCTGGCAAAAAAATGCCAAGGGCTCAGCCCTGATCTCCAGAAATATTGCTGTGTTTTTTCAAGAACTACGAAGTAGTTTTTGAAAGTTTGTACGCTAACATCTTTAGTGTTTTTAAGCGGCCGTGGCCAGCGGTTATAGTGCAAGTCCATTGTTGATGAAAGTAGGTTTTGCGAAGTGTCGATTGCAGCCAGTTTTCATCATGGCGCAATTCTCACTTTTACGTGCAAACTTTATCTCGTGCACAAACCAAGCTTCATTGAATTTCGGTTTTCAAATTCAATTGAATCCCGCGTCTTGATCTCCCTGCTTGTTAAATTTTCATACGTACATTCATTGTCTTAACAGTCTGGCTGGCAGTGTAAGTACTCCACAGCCGACCTGGCTACGCTGCGAACTGTTCTTCTGGTGAAAATCCTCGCGCTGTAGATCTTTATAAACATTACTGAGCCCCAATTTTCAGTAGCCTTGAACAACCTCAGGGAAATTCCTCGCGCTTTAGATTTTTATAAACAATACTTAGCCTCAATTTTCAGTAGCCATGAACAACCTCGGTGTAAATGCTCGCGCTTTAGATCTTTATAAACATTACTGAGCCCCAACTTTCAGTAGCCTTGAACAACCTCAGGGAAATTCCTTGCGCTTTAGATCTTTATAAACGTTACTTAGCCCCAATTTTCAGTAGCCTTGAACAACCTCGGTGTAAATGCTCGCGCTTTAGATCTTTTAAAATAAAAGTTAGTCCAAATTTTAAAAAATAGCAGTTCTGGGCTCCAGTTCTCACCTCTCCCTAGCACTTCGCTCGAGCCATGTTTAAGAATAGTTGCTTTCATTTCCTTAGCGTAGCAGACAACGACCGATTGGCCAGTTAAGGGAGCTCTAGAGGATAATTTTCCCTCCAGGTAACTGGTCTAAATGTCTCGATGTTTTTTTCGGGTCTGGAATTGTTTTTCGGTCGGGCGAGGCCAGTTGCCTGTGTTCATTCTTTTGGTTTCACAGGCGCCGATTTTTCTGTATGTCTTGCAAATTATTAGCTTCACGAGAACTGCGCGCTCCTTGAACCGTCAGTTTTTTGTTCCTGACCATCGCTTTAGTGAATGTTTGTTTTCGTAGAGTGCATAGTTTCTCGACAGCCTTCCAATTGATCCCAACTTTAGCCTTTAGCGACTTCCAGTTCTTGTTTTCACGCTGGAGTGCTCAAATACCTCTTGTAATGAGAGAAAAACTCAAAGTTTTGCTCTAAGTTAGCGACAGTTACTGCCTCGTTTGGACGCTTTTATTTTTTTGCGTTCTAGGATACAACGATTCTAAATATCTATTGTGTGATCTCACTCGATCTAATTATCTAATAATCTTTTGCGATACAATTCTAAGCCACACGAGGTATGTTTCCAAAAACCCATATTTCTCACTATTTTTCCTTCGCTTGTGACGATAACTCACCCCATGATGGATGACATAGCGTGGCGGTTTTTCCTTCAGCAATAGTGGATATACGGCTAAATCATGTCCACTTCATGTAAGTGCGCTGTTTTGTTCATTTCTTAACGTATTTGGAATTTCGATCACAACCTCTCGAGTGTCACTGCAAGGAAATGAGCTCGACACTCGGTCGACTTCCAAACGCCTGGTGTCGACGTTGAGCGCTCTCGTGCAATGGAGTGTTTAGACATCTGAGAGTCGTTCGAAAATTGGCGCGTTCTGGAACATTTATGGAGCTTCATTTATGTGACTGTTTTAGAATTGTAGAACTATGTTTTTTTCATGGCTCGGTGCTAATAATTTTTCTGATTGTAATTAGGAAATAATATTTCATGCACATGCGTTATTTTGCATAGGCGTAGGTTTTAATGTTGGAGCACAAAGTTCTCGCGAGTTGTTTCATGGACTTGCGTTTCGCATCAATTTCTGTCTGGCAAAGATGCTCTTTTATCTTGCAAGCAGTTTTTGGGCCATCTTATCGTGAGTTTTAGCGTTATTTAGCGTTGTAAGATATCAAGGCATAATTTTTTATTCATACAACTCCTTTGATTGTCTCACCTTCCGTCCTAATCATCGAACCTGGCGTTCCCATCTACCTCAATATTGAAGTATAACCTCAATATTGAGTTTTAGAATTTTTTTTTCTCGTGAAACTTCAATTGCGCTAGTTTTCTGCTTTTTTACAATTATAGCGACGTTCACACGAGGTACCTGTAATAACTAAGGCGCTCTTTCATAACGTAGTGTAAAGTAAAATCCAACTTTTTAAACATCCCAAATTAGAGATTTTTCAAAACACTCAGAATAAATAAGGTGCATTATAACCCTGTTCTCCCTTTCATCTTACGTTCGAGACTTCTCAAGGACCAACCTATTGGAAATGTAACGCCATCTTACGCCTGAAATTTATCAAAAAATCAACCCATGAGAAATGTATGTATAACAAGGTATCGATGAATTACTTGCCCCTGGTTTAGAGGTCACTTCTCAACGAACTCAGAGGGATCTTCAACTTTCATTTGGCCTCTCAGAGTTAACGACACCGCCGTCCAAGTCACGAAGACGAATGCCGCTCTGGAATTTTCCCTAAGGATGCAGCAGAGCATCGACCACGTCCTTCAGCAAGGGTTCTCAAACTTTTTTCGACCAAGGACCACTTTTATTACGCAAAAAAAGCTGAGGACCCCTCACATGTGTTCCCCTCAGGAATATATGCATATATATACATATTGCACGCACTGTTTCATAATATCAACAGTCATGGAAAGCTGTAAATATATACCTTAACTGCATCTACCTTTAAATTCGTAAAATTTTGTGGACCCCCATGTCAAAGTGCCATGGACCCCTGGTGGTCTGCGGACCCCACTTTGAAAACCCCTGTCCTATAGCCTCTGCGGACAGCGGCGTCTTCGTTCGTGAGAGCGCAAGTTTTGGAATGCGGCCCGAAGAATGTCCTTCAAGCCGAACTCGAGAGAAAAGAAGTTTTCCATCAATAACTTTGCAGTGTTGTTGGAAATGGAGTTCGAACTAACTTCCACCTATTTTTGCGCAGCGGTGTTGCTGATCGGTTTTGTTGTGTTGTTCACGAAGTGCGTGCAGGTAATGAATTGGATTTTGAACTCATGGGGGTATCGGTTTTATACAATTTATAGCCTGTATAGTCAATGTGCTCTCAATTACTCATCAATGACGATACAAATTATACAGCGAGGTCAAAAGAAAATAGTTAATTTTCGTGCCTGGCGTTTCGTTTTGTTGTGAGAGACCGTGCTCGCCACCGCCTGTTATTTGTTCATTATTCATTCGACATTTATTGTAGCTTCATTGATTGAAGCTTCAGGACACTTGTTGTCATTATTTATTCGACATTCCCGCTCGTGAAGCTTCAGGACACTTGCAGACCACAACATGTGTGCGCGTGTATTCAACTCGCCACTGATATAATGCAGTGAAATGACATTTTCGGGTGATGCAACTATTGTGTCTGTGCGAATTAGCCCTCTGACGTGAAAGATGGGCTGAGTGAGCCTTCCGAAATGTTTTGTTTTCGCTTCACTGCTGTCCTTTCTTTATAGCATCTATTACTTTCTTCGTTTTTTATTCGTCACTTTGTTTTATAACCTTTTAGAATTTTTCCCTCCAGAGTTATTCGCTTCACTGCTTCCATCTCTTTATAACATCTATTACTTTCTTCGTTTGTCACTTATTATTTTGTTTTATAACCTTTTAGAATTTTGTTGTTTCGATACGCAGAGTAGTAGGGGGACACACATGCGTACATTTCACGTTTTCCGGATTCCATTCCGAAATGAGCTTCATTCCTTCCTCTCTTGGCAACACCTTTGTTTGTGTTAGAGAGGCGCAAACTAACCTATTATTTAATTTAATCCCTCATTTAGCGATGTTTTTAGTGAGCTGCACCTCAGATGACTTACGTTTGACAGCAGTATTGATAACTAAATCTAAAGACGTCGGTCGCGATGTGAGCCGCCCGTGTTCACAAAAGAACATCCATAATGCTGCTGACTGACCAATAGTCACTAGCTCAATTTTCATAAATACTTAATCTAAACTAAATAAAGGTGCGAATCAGCTAATGTTTGCTATTTTCAACCTTGCTTGCTTCAGTTGACGTAAAATTTGACTTGAATACAGAACTTAAGTTTTACGTGTTTGTTGCAACCAAAGTGTTAAGATGGTCTTTGGCAGGAGGAGCGATTGCATGTAATTACCTTAACTATTATTTAATCATCGCATGTAAGTAGCCTATTTATCATTCCAATTATTATTTGTTGCTGAACCTGAGATGCCAGTAGTTTGAGTCACGTAAATGAGCTTTACTTATATGAGCTCGCTGTGCGGACGTGGTTTGTTTACAACTATATTTTATCTCCATTTATATTCCATGGCGCCGTTATAACGTGTTTTATTTTTATTTATCATCATAAGAATAACCATCATCACTGTAGTGAAAGCATGGTGTAAAATTATATAACGTGAGCGAAACATGAGTAGCTGTTGAGATGAGCTTCCTAAAAGCCTGTGATGACCATGAGGAACCTAATTGACAGGAAACACTGTACGCCTTATGAGCCGCAGTCGCCTTGTTGCTGGCATCCAGCGAAGAAAATTATAATAATTATTTCTGTCTCAAACCTCATTTTCATTCAGAGAACAGCAAAAATAAATTACGAGTGATAGAGAAGTGGAGGAAGGAAGGGTTGTGGTAAATTACATTTGCCTCCTTTATCGCGTTTTGCTGGTAACTTTTGAGCTTTGCACAGCGCGAGCTGATAAAAGTGAGCTCGCTTCCATTAACGCTATTCCCACCTCGTCACAGTGCTCCACAGAACCATTATTTCAATTTAGATCGGCATGCACCATTGCACATTTGGAGCATAATGCTGTATCCATCGTTAAGCATAATGCTTAACGATGCTCTAGTGGAGTTGAGATGCAGTGTGTAAGCGAGCCTACGTACTGTGAGTGTGTGAGCTGTGTCGGATAGTGTGATTCTTAGTGTGATTCTATGCAAGTGTTGTGCATTGGGCGGCTGTGTAAGCGGTGAGCATGTGAGGGTGATATAGTGTGAAGCTGTGAGCGTGTCAAGGTGATGAAGCACCAGTGAGCGTCATGCTCTGTCTGCGTGCGGGGGTGAGCGCAATGCTGTGTGAGCGTGCGGGAGTGAGCGCAATGCTGTGTGAGCGTACTTGAATGAGCGCTATGCTCTGTCTGCGTGCGAGAGTGAGCGCAATGCTGTGTGAGCGTGCGGCAGTGAGCGCAATGCTGTGTGAGCGTACTTGAATGAGCGCGATGCTCTGTCTGCGTGCGAAAGTGAGCGCAATGCTGTGTGAGCGTGCGGCAGTGAGCGCAATGCTGTGTGAGCGTACTTGAATGAGCGCGATGCTCTGTCTGCGTGCGAGAGTGAGCGCAATGCTGTGTGAGCGTGCGGCAGTGAGCGCAATGCTGTGTGAGCGTACTTGAATGAGCGCGATGCTCTGTCTGCGTGCGAGAGTGAGCGCAATGCTGTGTGAGCGTGCGGCAGTGAGCGCAATGCTGTGTGAGCGTACTTGAATGAGCGCGGTGCTCTGTCTGCGTGCGAGAGTGAGCGCAATGCTGTGTGAGCGTGGGGTAGTGAGCACACTATTGATTGCCTGCCACGACTGGGGGAGAGGAGGAGGGAGAGGAGGGGGGCACAGCTCCCCCTGCCTCGAGTTCATCCTCCAGTGTCTGTCTCCTCACTGCCGCTGATCTCAGTCTCGGTAGACGAAACAAGGTAGTGACGGTCAAACCAGTCTTTTTTTCGTCGACCGTGTGGCGTGGCAATGCTGACGTCATGGCAACGAACCAATAGCAGCTCCCATATTGCATCTGACAACACTGCTTGCCGAAAATCTGGCTCTGCTATGGCCCTAACGACCTGTCGCAATGGTGACGCCATAAAGTTTGTTTGAAATGAAGCCGTTCTTTTGGCTAGCCGAACAAGAGGAGGTGTATTTTCCCCAGTAGAAATGCCTATACCTTGTTTCCTCCACCGTGATCTCCTCTGCCTCCAGCCTGTCTCTTGCGTGATGCAGGTCGCCACTTGCTGAGGCGTGAGCTGCAAGAAAATAAATTATAATTATAATTAGCCCAATTACATTACTTTATTGCGAGTGCTTTTGTTGGCTCGATTCCTCCTCAGTGGTCACTGTTTTTGCTTAGATAGTGTGCACAGCCTGTCAGAAATGACTGGATTCGATATTTTTCCGAGTGTAAATTTTTGCAGATGTGGATGACCAGCCATGATGTCTATCCTAATAGTACCCGAGATTAAAATGTTCTTGTACTTGTGCACTGGTGGAACTCGTATCACAGATACGGTCATTGAGCGTCCTTATGAGTCGCCACAGAGAGGCGGAAGCAACGGACACCAAACCAATAACTGAATAAATAAACACGCCAAGGGTATAATTAGGTGAGATAAGCTTAGAAGTTTTTGGAAAAAATTGCTATATTTTTTACCTAATGATACTCGTACCTTGGATTTTCTTAAACAGTAGATTCAATTTTCACTACTGCAATATTGTTTGCTTGTAAACAAAAGTGAGTGGATACTAAATTTGTTATATCATTTGAATGGTATCTATGTGACCATCTTGACAGATATAAGTTATTGAGAATGTTACAGACAGGAGGTTTATAAATACGAACATATATATAAGGCAAATTATTATAGCGGGGATATTTCCATTGCAAACGTTTTTTTATCCAAACTGTCATAAATGTTAACTTCACAGTTTTTATTGCAAACGTTTTCGTCTCCCTTTCTTGATCAATTTCCTATTCATCCTCCTCATTTCTTCCATTGCCGATAGACCTCTCATCGTTTTTTATTACTCTTCCTTTTTTGTATTAACGACTCGCCTCTTTTCTGGCGCGTGAGGCAATTTCATCCACTCGATTGTAGAGGCGGGCTGGCCTGAGGCGCTCAGGGGGTGGCTTTATCCAGCGCCATCATCTCGAGCCTTCATTCCTGGCCTTTCATGGGGGGCTCTGCGCCCTAATGCGCCTTGCAATGCGCCCTGCAGGGCTTTTCATTCGTGCTTTTCAGAGTGGCTGCTTCACGCATCTCTGGGCATGCCCTCTTCTCACTCCCACGCAGGATATCATGAGAATCTTATTCTAACGCTTTTTCCCGTACGGTGACCTATGAGCTTCTTAATAATACTCCTGATGTGTTTATTTATTTGTTATTTACTTTATTGTTTAGTATTCATGTATTTGTTTGGTACACCCTTCTTCCGTCTCTCTGTGGCGCTCATAAGGATGTTCAATGACCGTATCTGTGATACGAGTTTCACCAGTGCACAAGTACAAGAATATTTTAATCGCGGGTACTATTGGGATGAATATGTTTGTATGTCATCCACATCCGTAAGATTTATTCAAAGAGAATATTTAATCGAGTTTTTTTTTGACGGGTCGTGCACCCTAATAGATTAGAATTATCACACACTTTAGAGCATAGGCATCCCTAAATTCCCCTTGCGTTGGGAAAGTCAGGTGTTGCTGATCTTCGCCTCTCGACTTCGTGGTCTCACTGGAGTCTTGACGAAAAGCGGCTGTTCATCCTCAAAATAGCGTTTGTCAAAAAGAACTCCGGCTGCTGACGTTCGTCCGTGAAAGATTCTTACATGTATTTGTTCGTCGTGTGGATGATGAAACCTAGAGAGCAGATCTTGTAAGGACACACACTCACTCTAAATTCCTGTTCACTTGCAGCTGACGTCTGCGAATGCAGTTCTTGTGTCTCTCAAGCAAGGATGTAGTAGCGAGTGATTGTTTATCTTGACACGTGTGCCTCATTCACCTTATAAGTGGAGCAGTAAAGTTTTGTGTTTGTACTTGATAGGATTTTTTAAGTTAGTTTTTTTAATAGTTTTGCTGTCGGAATGAATATTTCATACATATAAAAAGAAAAGAGAATGATGATTGGATGAATCTTCTCGTTAACGTTTGTCTGTTAAGGGAGCTGGGTCATTAATTGTTTTCAGCTGTTTTGAAAACTTTGGAAGTTATTTGAACAACACGTTTAGTCTTCAAGTGTGACACCTTTGTTATAGCTTCCAATATCCTCGAAGGTCCGAGCCTGAGTTAGTGAAATATGGCTGCAGAATTCCATAGGTTAGTAAAATATGGCTGTAGAATTCCATAAGATACTGAAATATGGCTGCAGAATTTGATAAGTTAGTAAAATATGGCTGTAGAATTCCATAAGATACTGAAATATGGCTGCAGAATTTGATAAGTTAGTGAAATATGGCTGCAGAGTTTGATAAGTTAGTGAAATATGGCTGAAGAATTTGATAAGTTAGTGAAATATGGCTGCAGAATTTGATAAGTTAGTGAAATATGGCTGCAGAATTCTTTAAGTTAGTGAAACATGGCTGCAGAATTCCAAGACTTCTGAGGGCAGTATTTTCAGAAGGGAGAATTAAAGTGCTTTGTTCTGTGCTGTGAGCTTCGTATTCAGCGCTGCCCTCAAATTCAGACCGTTGCTTTGAGACCTCAAATGACATTCCAGAATCTTTCTGCGAATAAAATTTTTATTAACTCTATTCTCCTCGCAGTAAATGTATGGCCTGCCAGCAGCGCTCGGAGTAGGTTCCTTTATTAAATTTCTTAGAGTTCTTGAGAGAATCCTTTGTTCAACGGCCTCAAAAATAACCTTGAAATTCTTTCATTCTTCTGAAGCTACTTCGTTAAGGTTCCTCTGTTTTCCACGGAAAAATATTTGTGCGAAGGACATTTTACGTCGATCATTTCTATCTTATCTTATGGAATAATACGACAGCTCATGCAGTTCGTTTGATATTTCTGCGTTTAAAATCACTTTTACGGGCTGTGCAACAATTAAATTACATGATGTAGTGGCATGAGTGTTGATGAAGTGAAATAGACGTTCTACTCATAAGGATGCTTAATGACCGTATCTGTGATACGAGTTTCACGAACGTTTTACTCATAAGGATGCTTTAAAGACAGTATCTGTGATACGAGTTTCACCAGTGCACAAGTACAAGAACATTTCATAAGACGTTTTATTTCATCATTGGGAGCGAAATTGCATCTTACGTTGCAGACCCTAGAACGTCCGCTCGATCGGTAGTGGTTAATAAGAAATCTTTGAGGCACGCGCATTTTTTTTCGGTCGATTATTAGAGTTGGGAGTTTTTGCCAGCAAGTACAAGCGGCAGCAAAACAAGATTTGAAGCAAAGTGGAAGAACCTGATATGGTGGCCAATTATAACTTTTGTTCTTATCAAGGCCTTTTTGGACGAGGTAATTTCTTGGAATTTGATCGTCTTGTCGTTCAATGTACAGATTTGTTTCTACACTTTCTTGAAGTTTCCAAAGTATTTCATAGCACTTTTCATCGTGAATTCGTAAGCAATGGCTCGTGCGATTCATGATGAATCTCTAATTACGGGTTTCTAGTCTGTGATGCATCCCTCTTCTTCTGATGCTGACTACCTAGAAGGGGCTGAATTGAACGTTAATGAGTCATAATATGGATAGCGAATTTGCTCACGGGATCCGCGCGCGAACACACCTTGTGCATAGATTCCTCATTCCATTAATTCTATACTACTGTAAATGGTTCCTTCATTATTCCTCTCTTTGAACATCATTGGTGTGGTGAGGGAGGCTAAGCCTAACTAATAATCAATCATTCCTTTTTCGATTTTTCAATCTTGCAAAATTGTTCTAGTCGTACACGTTATAAAATGCGAAGATAATCACTTATCATTTTTCCTAAGAGAAACACTCAATTCTTAAAATCCTATAAATACCAGTATCTAAAAGGCAACGATTCGATGTTGCAACTGTGTCACACCGAAATATTTTTTTTACATTGAAGCGTTGCCTTTTAGAGACTGACAGTTATAGGATTTTATAAGTTGAGTGTTTCTCTTTTTAAAAAATGATAAGTGATTATCTTCGTTTTTTATCACGGGTAGAATAGAATGAGGTCCCTAAAAACATAAGGTATACCAAGTACCACTCTTTAAAAACGTCAGAAAACGGCTTCATGGTTTGGCGACTTTGAAAATCGAGTGTCTCTGCAACTTAATCCTTTTACGTCCGAGAGGACTCTCAGGTCCTCTTTCGAAATTAGTCTCGATATGTTGTATTTCTCGTGAAATTAGTTCCCTGATGTGTTCTTTGGAGTTCGCTGCCAAGTGGCAGTTTCATCCTCACCATCATATCGGTGACTGCCTGATGCCAGCGCCAGTTTAATGACAGGTGGTTGTGATAACAGTAATATGAGTACAAAAATTCCGACGTTAAATGATTAATATATTCGGTCATTTTGCGACCATCTTTCTGTACCTGCAGATAGAGGGAGATTTGGGGATGGCTGCAGTTAAGTACATACCTCGTTTTCGCTGTGTATGGTGCTTGGCACCGCGAGATTCTATAAGGGCCTCAAATGACGTGGTTCAAGATTGTTCTAATTGGTTTTACTTCTGCGTAAGCGGAGGTAACAATTACTTTACGTTATTTCCGAGTATTTCTTATTCACTTTTCGCTTTTGTGTTTGCAGTGTCTTAGTCCATTGCGTAATGAAATCTACCAATATGTGCCGTTTAGTACTGCCCTACATAGTTAATTTCCGTTCATCTGTGTAAGGAACTCATTGGATGGAAAAAATACTATCAATGTTAAAAACTCTTCCGCAATCGCGTTATAGCTTTCTAGTTCAATGCTTGATCTAACATCGCCTGTTTGATCACTTCTCAAAAATATCCTGTGCATATAATACGTGCAGGCCCACTTGTAGCACAATCTATACCATAATAAGAGCCGCGTCCGTCCGTCTGTCCGAAGCCAGCCTGCAGTGTGTGATGAGCGTATCTGTGATACAAGCTCCAGTCCTATATATTTTGACGGGCCGTGTTCACGCGGCCTCATCAACTCTCGAGAATTTGTATTTTTTATTTTTTACGGCCTTTCTCTCATTTCGCCCACTTTTTTACTTCAAAAAAGGGGGGTGGACTAGTAAATTTAATTTCAACATTACTCTAACGAAGCTTGTTCACATGTCACTCTGATATCGCGTCTTTTCCCGTATGAAATATCAAATTTGAATCGAGTAAAATATCCTCCTGAAGGAGGCAGCTTAGAGGACGAAAAGAGCTGTACAGACCTCAGCGCTGTTTGTGGGTGCTGCTAAAGCGTGAGGCTAACATGATATTTTTCATATTATGTGAAATCTTTATTGAAAAAAATTTCAATGCCCACGGCATTCTTCGTCTTTAAATTCCTAATGACCTTCGCTTGAAGAAAAGTGACTTCCCTTAGATCTACCTCTAGCTAGTACTATAGCGTGAGGTTAGGTTAGGGTAGATTACTAATTGATATTACTTTTTGCCACACATTTAATTTAGCGTTAAAAACTTAATAACTTCTTCTTAAACTGAATCTCAATAGGTGATATATGGCGGTAGACCGCTTGTTCTTATGCCCCTTTGTCATCGTGTCTTTTTCCCGTACGAAATATTAAGTTTGAGCAAAAGTTAATTTCGACGAAAATATCTTCAAGGAGGCAGCTTGGAGGACGAAAAGAACTGCGCAGACCCGATCAACTGCAGGGCAGGCCGCAGGAGCGCCATCTGCGTATATTCATCATAAGAGTATAAGAGGGAAGGCCTTTATGTCCCTGTTATTGATAGCCCTCTGTCGCCCGTCTATTTTGGAGAGTATTGCTTACCGACCGATGTTATTATAGAGCGCGACGTGCGCCCTGGGGACGCCTCAATTGGATATCCTGCCGTGGGGTGTCCAGGGAAATCTCCCTCAACGACGGTCTGTCGATAAATTTAGATCGCCCCATCACGCGGGCGTTTTGGGAAAGTATACTCTCCCGTATTATGTGAATCATATTAATGATTGTCGTTTTTGAAGACGTGTTCGACTCGAATAGAATACTGAACCCGGTTTATGAGCGATTGTGTTCGCTTATACGTCTGAAATTTTCCATCCAGTATCCTGTGACGTATATTATTGATTGTCTTTTTCGAACACGTATTCAATACGAATAGAATGGAACACGTATTCAATACGTGTTCAATAGATAGAATCAAAGCCCGTTTTTAGACCGCTTGAGCAATTATGTTGAGTTAAACATCTAAACTTTTCCCAGCATTAACTGTGAAATAAAACGATGTTTGCAATACGTGTGTCCTGTGAAAGGCACGATTTTCTACTGACTTTCGTATTTCTTGTCTTCCATTCTTTATGATAATTCAATTATTCATCGCCGTTTACGTTAAATTAAGCCATATTTTTACAAATTTAACCGTGAAATTGGATTTCGAACTTCGAAAAATTTCTCGGATACTTATTTTTTTAATTTCTTATTTACTCGCTTAGGAGCGTACATGAATTGCGTTCGTCACATATAGATTGCCTTTGAAAATGCACTTTTATATTAAATTTCGATGATCGTACGTGCTTTTCGCTCTTGCAATGTATGCACTATTGCTATACATTGCAAAATAGACATGAAATTATGAATTAAATTAATTTTTTTTACATTGCGCCCATGCCCCCCCCCCCCCACCAGGTTAAGAATCACTGATCTAATACATGCATCCGTGGCTGTTCCCTGAATTAGTGAAATCTGGCTAAAACATTCCGTAGTCTTTTGCGTGCAGTGTTTCTTCAACGGCTATTTAAATCATTTTTAAGTTTGGACTTAAAGTCCAAGTTAAGTTTAGATTTAAAGGAATTTTTTCTCTTCGTGCTCATTATACAGATTCGTGAACATCACTGTACGAGCACAAAACTGTCACATTTATATACGCTAGGATGTGCCTGTCTGTGTTGCATCCTGTTTACATGATGCGAAATTATCAACGAGGTATCCGAATGAGCCAATAATTGTATGGTTTTGCTTAAATGCAAACGTATGCTGGTTTTAATTTGAAAATTCCGCGTTTAAGCTTCCTCATGAAGATAATTTCAAATTTAAAATCATGCAGTAAGAGTCACTGCTCATACGGCATGACAAATTTGCATTTGCACGGAACACTTGATCATGTTTAGAAGTACGCGAGGAATGTCGCTTCACGCTTCGCTAGGCGGACTCGTTTCAAGTGTCATAACTGAAAGAAAATAGACGGAAAGGACAGTTTTTTCAAGTGCTATAACACTAAGGCAATGGATGTGAAGGAAAGGCTTTTGAAGTGTTATAACACAAAATAGATATAAATAAAAGGCTTTTCAAGAGTCAGAATACAAAGACTATAGATATAAAGGAAAGGCTTTTCAAGAGTCAGAATACAAAGACAATAGATATAAAGGAAAGTCTTTTCAAGAGCCAGAATACAAAGACTATAGATATAAAGGAAAGGCTTTTCAAGAGTCAGAATACAAAGACAATAGATATAAAGGAAAGGCTTTTCAAGAGTCAGAATACAAAGACAATAGATGTAAAGGAAAGGCTTTTCAAGAGCCAGAATACAAAGACAATAGACATAAAGGAAAGGCTTTTCAAGAGCCAGAATACAAAGACAATAGATATAAAGGAAAGGCTTTTCAAGAGCCAGAATACAAAGACAATAGATATAAAGGAAAGGCTTTTCAAGAGCCAGAATACAAAGACAATAGATATAAAGGAAAGGCTTTTCAAGAGCCAGAATACAAAGACAATAGATATAAAGGAAAGGCTTTTCAAGAGCCAGAATACAAATACAATAGATATAAAGGAAAGGCTTTTCAAGAGTCAGAATACAAAGACAATAGATTTAAAGGAAAGGCTTTTCAAGAGCCAGAATACAAAGACAATAGATATAGAGGAAAGGATTTTCAAGAGTCAGAATACAAAGACAATAGATATCAAGGAAAGGCTTTTCAAGAGCCAGAATACAAAGACAATAGATATAAAGGAAAGGCTTTTCAAGAGCCAGAATACAAAGACAATAGATATAAAGGAAAGGCTTTTCAAGAGCCAGAATACAAAGACAATAGATATAAAGGAAAGGCTTTTCAAGAGTCAGAATACAAAGACAATAGATATAAAGGAAAGGCTTTTCAAGAGCCAGAATACAAAGACAATAGATATAGAGGAAAGGATTTTCAAGAGCCAGAATACAAAGACAATAGATATAAAGGAAAGGCTTTTCAAGAGCCAGAATACAAAGACAATAGATATAAAGGAAAGGCTTTTCAAGAGCCAGAATACAAAGACAATAGATTTAAAGGAAAGGCTTTTCAAGAGCCAGAATACAAAGACAATAGATATAAAGGAAAGGCTTTTCAAGAGCCAGAATACAAAGACAATAGATATAAAGGAAAGGCTTTTCAAGAGCCAGAATTCAAAGACAATAGATATAAAGGAAAGGCTTTTCAAGAGTCAGAATACAAAGACAATAGATATAAAGGAAAGGCTTTTCAAGAGCCAGAATACAAAGACAATAGATATAGAGGAAAGGCTTTTCAAGAGCCAGAATACAAAGACAATAGATATAAAGGAAAGGCTTTTCAAGGGTCAGAATACAAAGACAATAGATATAAAGGAAAGGCTTTTCAAGAGTCAGAATACAAAGACAATAGATATAAAGGAAAGGCTTTTCAAGTGCTATAACACAAAGACAATGGATATAAAGGAAAGGCTTTTCATGAGTCATAAAACAGACAATAAACGTAAATGAAATGCGTTTGAAGTGTCATAAAACAGACAATAGAAGTAAAAGAATGGCTTCTCGCGTGCACACTAAGACAATAAATATAAAGGAAAGGCTTTTCAAGTGCTATAACACTGAGGCACTGGAAGTAAAAGAAAGATTTTTCACGTGCTATAACACTAAGGTACCAGAAATAAAAGAAATGCTTTTCAAGTGCTATAACACGAAGACAATAGAAGTAAAAGGAAGGCTTTTCACGTGCTATAAGACTAAGGCCCCAGAATTAAAAGAAATGCTTTGCAGGACTTCCCACTGCCGTTAGACGTAGTCTACTTCTGCCAGCCGGAGGGCTGCGTGTCGGTAGGGCCGCGGAAGACGTCCCTCAGGGAGTCCAACTCCTTCGTCTTCACCCTCACCGACAAGGACTCTGGTTAGTGACCCTTCCTCATAATTTTATCTCAGTTTTCCTATTTTTTTCATTGGTAGGATCAAGTCATCAGAAGCATGCAGTTTAATTTACCTTTGTTTTGCTAATTTTTCTCTAATATGATCAAATTATCAGAGATATAAACTTTTTTCGTCAGTAGGATTAAATTATTGGCGATATAAACTTTAATTTATCTTGGTTTTACTATTATCCCATTGGTAGGAGTAAATCATCAGAGATTTAAAGTTGTATATACATCTTAGTTTTGCTATTTTTTCATAAGTAGGATCAAGTCATCAGCGATATGAACTAACATCGCTGAAAAAATTCTGCGTTTGTATAAATAAAAAGAATGGAAAGGAAAGGAAAGAGAACGGAGAACTAGACTCTCAAATGTGCTGCTATAGATGAATCGTTCTTTGTTTACTATTTTGGTTGTATTATCCTGGTGGAGCACCAACCCCCAACCCCCAAACCTGACAGCGATGTTTGTGAAATCAAAACGAAGTTCTCTCAGCCTAGGAATGCTGCGCATTTGTATTTGACCCTCAGCAACTCGGGCGGGTCTAGACCAAATTCCTGCTATGATAAATACCTCTAACCAATATTTTCCTTGGTCAATACCTCAGAGCAAATCCTTGCCTTAATTTATCCCTCTGGCCTAAGTCTCTCTTGGATCAATACTAGAGGCCATCGACTTTCTTTGACCTATACCTCTTTAACATGCATTGCTTTGATGGACCCCTCACCTGCAGTCGAGCCCTAGCTTCCCTATTGATTTTCAATGCTTTGTAAATACTGTTTGCTCTTAAATACTGTTAGCTATTGTAAATACTGTTAGCTATTGTAAATACTGTTAGCTTTTGTAAATACTGTTAGCTATTGTAAATACTGTTAGCTTTTGTAAATACTGTTAGCTATTGTAAATACTGTTAGCTATTGTAAATACTGTTAGCTATTGTAAATACTGTTAGCTATTGTAAATACTGTTAGCTTTTGTAAATACTGTTAGCTATTGTAAATACTGTTAGCTTTTGTAAATACTGTTAGCTTTTGTAAATACTGTTAGCTATTGTAAATACTGTTAGCTATTGTAAATACTGTTAGCTTTTGTAAATACTGTTAGCTATTGTAAATACTGTTAGCTATTGTAAATACTGTCAGCTATTGTAAATATGGTTAGCTATTGTAAATACTGTTAGCTATTGTAAATATTGTTAGCTATTGTAAATACTGTTAGCCTTTGTAAATACTGTTAGCTATTGTAAACACTGTTAACTATTGTTAACACTGTTAGCTTTAAGTAAAATAGTTAGCTTCTAAATACTGTTAGCTCAAAATCGACCATAGTACAGTGTCTAAAGTACGATAGTATAGGCAAGAAGTGGTAAAAAATATACAGAAAAAGACGATGACCGTCACTTGCAACCGAGCCCGGTTACACGTGTGACTCGCACGGTAGAGCTCAGAACAGAGATGTTGGCACGTCATCAATATTTTATTCAACCCAAAACATATCTTATTTTACACGTTTCCTGGGTAAGCTATTTAAATTGCTTTAAATTTGTTTAAAATGCTCAATTTTTTAAAATTGTTTAAATGGTTTAAATTGTTTAAATGGTTTAAATTGTTTAAGTTGTGTAAATTATTTAAATGGTTTTAATTACATAAATAGTTTAAACTGTTTAAATTGCCGAAATCATTTCAATGGTTTCAATGGTTTAATTGTTTAAATAAAAAAAATTGTTTAAATTGCTTAAATTTTTAAATTGTCTGAACTGTCCAAATTGCTTAAATGGATTATATTGTGTAAATTGTGTACCCTGCATGCAGGCAAGGTGCGGTATGGGGTCTGCCTCAACTTCTACCGGCCGGTGGAGCGGCCCCCACCCCCCGGCCACAGGGAGGGGCGGGGGAGGGGGGGCCCCCACTCCAAAAGGGAGTCATGGAGGACTAGTCTCGACAAAAGCTCCGACTCCGCTTTTTCCAGGTAAATAATGATCTCTGTGCTGTTTGTTCTCTTCTTTTGTCAGCAGCAGGGATTTTTTGTGGAAGTTCGTGCGTAATGTTGTGTCAACAGAATTTCATTATTTTTGGTTAAGATAGTAAGATTTTTTTTTGTGTCGATAAGCTTTTTATTTTTTACCTTTTTTATTGTCAATAAGTATTTGTTGAGGTATATGCGTAATATTTTGTCCACAGAATTTCTTATTTCAGGCTAAAAGGAAATTTTTTCGGACCAAGAAATTCTTATTTTCTGCTCGAAAATCATTTCCTAGAAATTTCGTTGTTTTCTATTGCTAGTAAGGTTCGTTTTCCATTGTGCTACAAAAAAAATTTCTGGAGCGCTTGGGAAGTTTCTCACAGTTACTTTCTTTTACGACATGTATTTTTACGGTCGTTTCCCGTTTCATTTGAATTTGATAACAGAGCGTGTATCAAGTCTTATATTGGATGTGAGAAGAAAACCTCAGAATAAACTTTTCAATGCCTGACGCGATTTAAAACTCCCTTTGTTTCAAACGTTTCCCCATCTTTTCGTTGAGAATAACATGGCCCTACCTAGAATTCTGTCCAGTGGCATCCGCTTTTGATACACCCCTCGGGATCATGTGTGGTGCTCTTGTTACAACTAGCAACAACAATAAGTTTTTGTATTGCCCGACAAACTAGGTAAAAATACGAAGCAAGAAACTCTCGTTAGTTTGGCAGACGGAGTATCTTGTTCTTCGCTAACTTTGAATTTTTTTAGCAGTCACTGACACATTCGGCTTGGCTCTGTATAGCTCGGTAGAAGCGATCCAGTTTTTGATCAGTTGTCTGTTTTCTAACTATGTACATGGTTCTGCTCGACTAATTGGCAGTAATGTTTTCTGCATTTTTGATTTCTGTATTTTTGATCTTTGTGTTATTTTTTAGCATTCAAACTACATGCTGACGCAAATATCCTTTTGGGATCTCCCATCATAGCGTTGCTTAGGCAAGGAATTCATGCTCATTGTAAAGTTCTTGATATTTAGCAATGCTTATCAAATGTGAAATTGACGTACTTTTCTAAAATCTGGCTCCCCCACAACAGATTTTTTTATTCTTTGGTAAATTTAACTCTTTATTTTATCGGCTCATTTTCTACATTTGACGAGAGTCTGAATCTCGTATAGTGGACGTCTTTAGCTCATGAACTTGAACGTTTTGAACTTGCTAACTAACCCAAATTCACCTTCTTCGTTGAGTTCGAATTTAGTATTTGTCTGTCAAGGTCTTCTGCAGGAAATTAAAATTAGTTTAAATAACCTTGCAGCGTGGATCCCTTGAAAAATTTCAGCACCCTAGATCGAATTTATTATATTGTTGTACTTCATTACTATTTTTTCTAATAATTATAAATTTTATATTGCCATGCCTCAGTACTAGTTTTTCTAATAATTACCCATTTCGCTTCACGAGGCGTAAATAATATAAATATTTTCATCAACGCCAGAGCTCTACTCTGATCGCATTCTGTCTAACATAAACAGCAGGAATAAAATATGCGTTTGTTTGCGTGTAGAAGCAGGTTATAGGTACACAAATGTTATGTTGAATAAAGAACAAACCCAATAAATTGATAGCTTTTCTTATATTTTTCCTGATTTTAACCTGAGTTTAGTACACAGAAAGCTTGCTCGCCAGATGAGAAGTCAAAATCCAAGATGAATGTTTGAAAGCCAAGAGAACAAGACATGTGTTGAAATCCTGGAAGAGTTTGGCAGAGTCTATAAAACGGGATGCGTATAGAAATCCTGGAAGCTTTTGAAACCCTACAGAACAGGTTATGTGTACAAATCCTGCAAGTCTTTTAAATCCTGTAGTAAGTCTATATCGTGGAAGTCTTTAAAAGCATGTAGAACTAGATGCTTGTAGAAATCCTGAATGTAGGTAGAAATCTTGTTTATAGAAATCTTGAACGTAGAAATCCGGTTAGTATGTAAAAATCTTTAAAAGCCTATAGAACAAGATGTGTGTAGATATCCTAGAAGAGTTTCAGGAAGTTTATAAAACAGGATGCGTATAGAAATCCTGGAAGCTTTTGAAACCCTATAGAACAGGTTGTGTGTACAAATCCTGCAAGTCTTTTAAATCCTGTAGTAAGTCTATATCGTGGAAGTCTTTAAAAGCATGTAGAACTAGATGCGTGTAGAAATCCTGAATGTAGGTGGAAATCTTGTCAATAGAAATCTTGAACGTAGAAATCCGGTTAGTATGTAAAAATATTTGAAAGCCTATGGAACAAGATGTGTGTAGATATCCTAGAAGAGTTTCAGGAAGTTTATAGAACAGGATTCGTGTAGAAATCCTGGAAGCCTTTCAAAGCCTGCGGAACAAGATGTGTGTAGAAATTCATGAAGTCTTTTAAAGCCGATAGATCCAGATGTGTGTAGAAATTGCTGAAGCGCGTAAGCGTCTAACCACGTGTTGCGTCCAGCGACCACAGGTCCACGATCGCACCGAGCGACAGCGACCGCGAGTGGGGGGCGGGCAGACGGGACTCGGAGCCGCCCCCGGGGGGGACCCTGGCCCCTGCCTCCGCCACTCACCTCGCCGTCGGCTCCGGCAACGACTCCGACACTGGCGGGTCCCACTCACCGTCTCCTCGGGCCGCCAGGAAGAGACAGGTCAGCTTTGGCATCCAAATTTGATGTCCGATTTTGGCAATTGTACGATGGTGTCAGTTTGCTCTACGTAGTTTTGTGTCTGATTGGATGTTTGTACGACACAAATTTTGTGTCCGATTTGGACAATTGTACGATGCTGCCCGTTGGCTCTACGTTGTCTAGAGAGTTTGTCAAAAATTTTGGAATGCGAGTCTCATAACTCTTACCTAACCTAATAATTTTAATCTTTCTTACCTAATAATTCTTACCTAATTTTAGAGTGTGGCATGCTGAGTTAGATGATAGGCCGCATGTATGAGGCACAAACCCAGAAACAGCTCTGAAGTACCTGGGTTCGAGTCCCACCAGGCCAAAGGATTTTTGTGGACAGTGCGTGTTGCTCCTCCGTGCAGTGTGGGAATACAGGGTTACTGGGCGCATCCATTCCTGCATGAATGTCCCTGTACCTTGCCGCCTCCGTAGCCGGAGAACAAATTTCAATTGGCGGTAGATACACTACGCTTGTTAGTACTTGTAATGTAAACAAAAGTAATCAACTGTTATGAGAGTTAGAACTCAATAGTTCTGTTTACTCTCATGCCTTCTACTCGAGGCAGAGACTCGCAGCCTTTGATTGGTGGGTGTAATTGTACTCGAAATATGAGCGTAGCGGCCTTTATTAGTGAGCAGGTTTGGAGTCCAAGTCAGAGTTTGAGACGCGCTGTGTTTCTGGTGTGGCATGTTCTGGCCACGACTGGCGCAGGTAATGAAAGCCACGTAATTAGCGGGGCTGCTGAGCGTTAATTTATAAACTTGTAATTTGATGTCTTGTTGATTTCCGTGTGTTGATGGGATGATCAAGTTGTTCTGATCAGTAAAGAAGGCTCATTTGCGGTGCGCGATATGCTTGTTTAATTAGGCATCTAACTTCAAAAGACGATATGCCGGACGCTTACAGTTGACCAAACGATTACGTTGCTCACTCATGCTTACGGTGAGCGGAGTTTTACAGTATCTCAAAAAATGCATTCACTTTGTAACTGACGGTAACTTCTGTAAGTTTTATGTGGATTCTACTGAAATTTATTTAATGACTCTTAATTTTCTGCAAATTAAATTTTTATCCAATTTATTTTTTTCTTAAATAAAAAAATCTACATCAAAACAAAATGCACGGTTACATGGCAGTCAAGGAGTGAGTTCATTTCTTGAAGGCACGCTGCGAGTACTGAGTTGTCACAAGGTGTGTATATTTGTTTGGGAGTCCGTGTATTATATATACTGCGCTTCATTTTTGACTCCGTGGTGTATGTGTATTATAGATACTGCGCTTCGTTTTTAATTCTGTGTACGTGTATTAGTGATACTGCGCTTCATTTTTGACTCCGTGTGTGTGTGTGTGTATCATAGATACTGCGCTCCATTTTTGACTCCGCGTACGTGTATTACTGATACTGAGCTTCATTTTGGCTCTGTTATTATACATATAAACTGTGCTTGATATTTCAGCGCGTGAAGAACCACTCGCTGACGTCGCTGTGCATCATCTCGCACCACCCGTTCTTCAGCGCGTTCCGGCAGTGCCTGCAGCTGCTCAAGCGCATGATCGACGCCTGCAACGAGAACGCCAGCCCTCGGCGCGTTGGAGCGTCCAAGCTGAACAACAGGTGACTTCCTTTAATTGGCACTTTGACTGTGACGTGACCCACCGGTGTTCACTGAGGGAGTTTTCAAAATGCAAGTGGTAACTTCTTGCGTCCCTATTACTTAGCGCTCTGACTGCGACGTGAGCCACCGGTGGCTACTGAGGGAGTTTTCATAATGCTACTGACCGACCTGTAGGCACAAGCTCAATTTCGATAAGTGCTAAATCAAAACTAAACGAGGCATGGTCCAGTTTATGTTTGCTTTTTTAGTATTGCTTACTAAAATTGACTTTAAATTTGAATTGAATATTTGAGGGGGGGGAGGGAGGACAGAGGGAGGCTAGGTACAGAGCACAAGTGCTAACGATCGAAGACACCTTCACAAGTGCAAAAGATAACATTGATGATATCGTCACCGTGAAACTTCTGTTTTGCAATGCATTTCAAATAATGCCAATATTTCGGTTCACCATTTTATCTTGTGATATTTAAAGGTGTAACAAATGTTGATTGTACTTCACTTATTGGTTGACGATTAGTTTACGGGTGTTAAACTGGTCATATTGTTGATCTTGTTTTGATTTTTGATTTTTTGATCGAGCGTAAGCGCATTCATCTCTTATTCAGGCAAGACGCGTCCTACTCAAGTGGGATTATAATTTAATTATTTTTTCCGCTGTATTTTGAGGTATTATTTGCTTTTATTTGAATGCTCAATATACATAGATGTAATAATAACGCGTGTGTTTGAACTCGGTGATGAAATACTTTTTTTGGTCTAAGTAAAATGTTTGAATTACGGGCAATTTAAAATTCTAAATTGGTATATGCAGTTACGCCATATTTCATTAACCATTCTTCGATGCCATTTTGTCTTTCATTCATGTCTTCAATTTTGTGTTTCTCAATATTATAAAATATTCTTTCTTAACTCATGAGTTACCCGCTATGTCGGACAGACCCCGTGATGTTAGATCTTGACTTCGTAATTCAATGCCTCAAAATTCCTTCAAACTCTTCAAACCGTACAATAAACCTGCCTCTTATGTGATCCAATTCGTCCTTAATTTTTTAATCGCTTTATTTATGATTTTAAAACAAAAAGTTCATTGACCTCAAAGCGTGGAGGCTTTTCATGCGTAATTGTGCAACTCCAAACGTGCTAATTGTAATGCATTTTAAATGAAATTCTCTGAGTCGAATTTACCTCTTTAAAACATCGATTTGCATTCGGATTCTACATCGATTGTTCGATGCTTCTACACAGTTTCACATTTCGCCCGTTTTTTTTTTTTTGTGCTGTCTCTTGGCTCTAGATTCGTACACCCTGGTTAGAAAATGACGCACTGCAGAATAAGCGAGAAAGTACTGAGGTGACGTGTGGCGCTTGTTAAAGCGTGGTGAAACGTCCTGTATAATAATAATAATCTTCTATACTATAATGGGAGCCGCGTCCGTCCGTCTGTCTGTCCGAGGCCAGCCTGCAGTTGTGTGATGAGCGTATCTGTGATACAAGCTCCAGTCCTATATATTTTGACGGGCCGTGTTCACGCGGCCTCATCAACTCTCGAGAGATTGATTTTTTATACTTTTTACGGCCTTTCTCTTATTTCGCCCTCTTTTTTATTTCAAATAAAGGGGGGTGGACAAGTGGCAATAATAATGTAAGGGAGAGCGTGGTGAAACGTCCTACATATTAACACTAACAATGGTGATAATGATGGAAGGGAGAGCGTGTGGAGCGTGGTGACGGGCAGAGCGCAGGAGGCCCCCACCAGTAGCGTGGTGATGCACGACGTGCGCGAGATCGAGACGTGGATGTTGCGCCTCCTTTCCGCCCCCGTCCCCGTCCCCGGCCGCACCAAACTCCACGTGAGTTATCAACGCGATACTTTGCTTTTGACTGGGGAGAATGGTTACTATTTATCCGCACCAAATAACATACATGTGAGTTCTTTGCGTGATATTTCATTTTTGGACGAAAGGGAATGATTGCGATTCGGCCGTTCCAAGTTACACGTGAGTTCTCAGAACGCTATTTCACTTCTTTGACTGGGGCGAATTATACTCTCTGGCCGTATAAAATTCTGCGTGAGTTCTTTGTCCGATACTTGGTATTTTCTGACTGAGGAGGATGATTAGTATTCGGCCGCACCTGAGTTCTCAGCGCGTTATTTGCCATTTTCTGATGCATGAGAATAGTTACTCTTGAGCCGTACCAGACGCGTGTATTTCACTTTTCACTGGGGAAAATGGCTACCATTTAGCCGGGTCAAATTACGAGTGATTTACGTGGTGCGACGGTTAGCATTTTCGGTGTGGGTTCGGATCATTACTTTAAGTTTGAAGAGTTGCATAGAAGCTGGTGAAGTTACGCGCTCAGTTACGCGTGGGTTGTGAACCGTGATGGTCTTTCATGTTGTAAGCACGCATGTATGAGGCTGGCCATCAACGGGCGTTTTGAGCTTGAGAACTAAGAGTGCGTGCTATAGAGAACTATAAGCTCCTGAGTTGAGCTACTTGTGGAGTTACCACAAGTATGCGGGCATTGTATCCCGTATACTTCGAGAGGTTATACCGATTGATTTTGGCGATTATTTTGAGTTGAGAATTTAGTGTCGTGAAGTAACATCGTTCCGGGGATGCTGTGTGCTTCAGTCAATCCTCAAGTTATGCTACGTCATTTCACGCGAATTTAATTTCTGCAGGCAAAAATATAAGTTCCAGTGATTTCACCACATGAATCCAACAGCGTATCAGTAAAATAAGGGATAATTCCATATCGGGGTAAGCTTAAGCTCGCTCAAGATGATGTCCATATAACTCGAAGATTGACCGTTTAAATATTTGAATATATTTTTTCGTGCTTTTCTCTCAATCATCTGTTTCGACAATTGAGAGGGGCATTACAATACCTATGTGTGAATATCAACGAAGAACCTTAATGGAAAGGCATTCTAAAACCCAAAGTCATACATTTAATGGACCAACTTTACTGTATATAAACTTTTTTGCTACGACGTTTGTGTCTGCTCAGCTGGAACTGTTGGCGCCTTCGCTGCACCCGCCGCTGCAGTGCAGCCTCCCGGACCACACCCGCTTCTCCTTGGTGGACTTCCCCCTCCACCTCCCCCTCGAGCTGCTGGGGGTCGACTCGTGCCTTAAGGTCCTCTCTCTCATCGTGCTCGAGCAGAAGGTGTGGCTTTGTGACTCATCTGTCTATTTTATCGCGGCTGTGTGACTCATCTGTCTATTTAACCGCGGCTGTGTGACTCATCTGTCTATTTTATCGCGGCTGTGTTACTCATCAGTCAACTTTATCGCGGTTATCAGAGGGGCTGAGTCATAATGTGTAACTCATCAGTGAGTTTTATCGGGGCTGTGTTATTCCTCAATTTTAACCAGAAGTACCGAGTGATGATCAGAATGGTCAACTCTGCGTAGAGGTTTGCGCCAGGATTGACTTCGGAAGCATCGTCGCTGCAGGATTTACAAGATGGCTTAAAAATGAGACTAAAGGATGAAGATGAAAGACAATGATCACGCATTTAGGCGTTTCTGTAGGAGTGCAGGCACCATCTCTCTCATGTTACAGTGGTAAATTAGGTTCAAGTGGTGATGGCTGAACCTGAATATTGGTATTTAGAATGCCGATGCTGGAAAATTACTTATTCTTAATTTACTAATTCTCTGAATTGCCTATTTGACTTTGTGTTTCATTGTGCTCACGTTCAAATCGTGAGTTGTGAGAATGTGCACTACAAGCCAACACATATCACTGCCTTGGAATGCGCCACCATGTCGTGCTGTATTGTTGTTGTCATGCGTACACCAAAATTTAATTATGAAATACTCACATTAATGTCTGAATGTTAACCACTTCTCCTTGCGTCAAAACAAAGATTTATGATCAACTTAACTTTCTGCCTGATGATTCACAATGAGTACAATCGACGACTGCTGATTTGATGCCGCATTTCGTAAGCTGAGTTGTTGTGGTAATAACGTACAATATTCCCTCGCCCTACGGTGATTCACCTATCGCGGGCTTGGTGCTTCGCGGTTTTGTTGCCTGAAATGAAATTAATGCCCTCATTTTCTATCAGAAATAAAATTCATGTTTTTAGTTTGTATCAGAAATAGAATTCATGCTCTCATTTTGTATCAAAAATCAAATTCATGCTCTCATTTTGTACCAGAAATAGAATTCATGCTCTCATTTTGTATCAGAAATAGAATTCATGCTCTCATTTTGTATCAGAAATAGAATTCATGCTCTCATTTTGTATCAAAAATCAAATTCATGCTCTCATTTTGTATCAGAAATAGAATTCATGATCTCATTTTGTATCAGAAATAGAATTCAAGATCTCATTTTGTATCAGAAATACGATACACACACACGCTGAGTTTACAAAGAACCACAAGACAGGAAAACGTGCGAAGCCTGTGCATGGTGCTTGAGCTCAATAATAACTCAAAGTTGTACTTTACTACCACATCCTTCGATAATAACCGAGGGCTTCATTCCACTCTAGTATCATTTATTACCCCCAGTACTTCATTCCTCTCAGGCGTAGTTCAGTAATAACCCAGCTCATAACTGCAGTTCCTCATTTATTTACATTGGCTGAGTTAATGATAAGATCTCTTACTGAAACTCAGTGCATAACTGTACTTCCTAATCTGTTTACAATATTAATCCTGAGAAGATCTCTTATTGAAACTCAGCGCGTAACTACACTGTTTACACTGGCCGAGCTAATCCTAAGAAGATTTCTTACTGAAACCCAGCGTATAACTGCACTGTTTTCAATGACCGAGTTAATCCTGAGCTGATCTCCTACTGATGACCGATCTTACGTGACGGTCCATTGCGTGCAGCTGATCCTGCAGTCGCGGGACGTGAACGCCTTATCGATGTGCGTGCTGGCATTCGTGACGATGATCTACCCTCTGGAGTACATGTTCCCCGTCATCCCCCTGCTGCCCTCCTGCATGAGCTGCTCCGAGCAGCTCCTCCTCGCCCCCACCCCCTACATCATCGGCATCCCCGCGTCCTTCCTCCTCTACAAGAAGAACTTCCAGTGAGTCGTCTTGCCTGTCGGGTGTTGGGGTGATGTACCTGAGAGCACATTTTGAAATGGTGCAAGGGTGAGTGATAGATGTTACAAACCAGTGTCGCGTGACCTGTCGGGGGCTGCAGTGATGTACTTGCGAGCATAGTTTGATTTGGTTAAGGTGTCAATGAGTGGTGTTTAAAACCAGTGAGTCTCGCTGCTGTGATGTGTCAGGTGCTGCAGTGATGTACTTGAGAACATATTGAAATGGTGCAGGGGTGAAACTTATATTTCATACAATCTGATTGAAATTACAGTCAAATTATTGAATTTAAGTTTATATTTCATACAATTAGATTGAGATTGAGACGAACAAGTTAACATGGCTGATGTTCTCACTGTGCGCAGCGTGCCAGACGACGTGTGGCACGTGGACCTGGACTGCAACCGCATCACGGCGCCGCCCTCCCACGACCTCATCCCGGACATGCCCGAGCCTGAGGCATCCCAGCTGCGGGACCACCTCAAGCAGGTGCCGCACTCTGCCTGCCTAGCTCTTGTCTGTCTCTTGTGTTGTTTGTGTCTGTCTCTCTGTCTTCAGTTGTCTATCTCTGTCTCACACTCTTCTGTCGCCCGCCTCTGTCTCTCTCCCTTCTGTTGCCCGGTTCTGTCTCACACTCTTATGTTGCTCGCCTCTGTCCCATTCTCTTCTGTTGACCGCCTCTGTCTCTTTACCTTCTATTGCCTGTCTCTGTCTCACTCCCTTCTGTTGCCTGTATCTCTCTCACCCAACTTAAAATTACTTCTTCGAATGAACATCCCGTTTTTACCATTGGAAAAATCTTTGTTTCAATCCGTGTTCAATGTACTGAACGCTATTATTTTAAACAATGCATTTAATAGTTTGAGAGTATGCGGCTGAGTCTAATTGAATTTGCTAAGAACTCCTCAGTCTTTAGTTTCTCGTTGGTCTGCACGTGGAACTCAAAGCTGTGTTGCAGCTGCTGGTACCTTGGCCCCTATTTTTTGTTAGCTCCCTCATCCAATTCTTTTATTTCTTGCTAAAATACCACAAGAAATCTCATAAATGAACAATGGCGAATAATATCGAGTGATGTTGGATTGTTGTATAGGATTAAGACATTGAATAATCCCCGTTGCTGAAACTATGTAGGAGATTTGGGTTGTGAATCGACGTCTCCAGTTCACATGTGAGGTGCCAGAGTGTGCGAAACAGGTGGGCCTGAGTGTGCCGGACAGGTGTGATTGAATGTACCGGACAGGTGTGCCTGAATGTGCGGGGCAGGTGGGCCTGAATGTACCGGACAGGTGCGCTTGAGTGTGCCGGACAGGTGTGCCTGAATGTGCCAGACAGGTGTGCCTGAGTGTGTTTCGGACAGGTATGCCTGAACGTGCCGGACAGGTGTGCCTGAATGTGCCTGAGTGTGCCGGACAGGTGTGCCTGAGTGTGCCGGACAGGTGTACCTGAATGTACCGGACAGATGGTGCTTCCTGTTTTTTTAGCACAGCTCGGATGAGGACACTCTTTATAGTTGAAGTTATTTTTCGTTTCCACATTTTCAATATCGAAATGGCAAACTCCCCTCCTGGCAACTATGCCCTGGGTCTGAGAATTATGAATCACCTGCTTCTCCTGTAGACGTAGTTTATTGTATTAGTGCAGTCATGTTGCAAAACCCAGTTTCTGTTAATATATGCTGCACTGCGGAGGCTATCAACATGCCATTGTTAAATTGTGTTTCTAAATCTCACTTAAAAGATCGTTTTTTCTCTTTGTTGTTGGTATTCGCCACTGAATGGATTTCAGTCACATTCTTGCTTTTGGTGTAACTTGCTAATGACTAAGTTTCCAATTTTGGGATTCCTGTTACCCTAGTATTTTAAGCATAACATCTCAGGCCGCGTAATTTGAACGTTTCTTGTTTTATTTTCGTGGATAGTCGAACTTTTCATTGAAGCCTTCCGTTTTCGGTAACTTAGTTTCTTCGGTCATAAACTTGATTCATCACTCCTTTTCATGCTCTCGTACGTATGGAAGTGCCACAAAATGTGCTTCAAGTTTTTCAAGCTTGTCTCTCTCAGTACATCTGACTCGCAGCTCTGCATGACCACTTCGACTTCAAAGCCTTCCAGCTATTTTATGACGAATTATTCGTTTAATTTCCATTTCTGACTTAGCAGTTAGAAAAATTATGTTCCAAATTCAGTGCTGCATTGATTTTTTCAACTTGTACCTGTGAAGGACGGTTTAATTTCCGTATCGTACTTAGTAAAATAAGAAAAATATTTTTCAAATTCAGCCTTCATTGATTTTTGCAACCTGTACCAGTGAAGAAGAAACACTTAACCCTTAAGCCATTTCTCGCTGGAATGAATGTCCTGTTGAGGCGATGCATTCGCTAGTCTTGCTTGCATTGTCGTCGTATTGTACGTTGTGGTCACTGGGGCACTTTATTTGGTGTGCTTTTCTCGTTTTTCTATTGTCAGTGACCGCACTTTATCGAAGCAGTAAGCCGCTGTATTGTTATTGTATCGTAACTGTAAGCCGCTTAGTTAGTTTGGTCCATTTAGAAGTGCCCACGCATCTAAAACATTTAGCGTCTCTAATTCTAACTTGCGTTCGTTTATGTTCGGTTCGGTTCGAGTTTGGTTATGCATTTTGGCAGGGAGAGAGATATGATATTTCTACTGATTTTCCTTTTTTGAAACTGTCTAAATCGTTGAATTATGAATTTAGAAGTGACGGCCATTATGTACGAAAGAATTCAAGTGTAAGGCTATACCTGTCAGTTATTTGATCTTTATTCGTTGAGAATAAAGGGAATTCATTTCTCACATCATCTGTCGAACATTTACGCATTTCTCCTGCCATACTTCGATACTTATATGGTTGCCCAGCTTCACAATTTCCCTCCTACACTAGTGAATTTTTTACTATGTATAAAATGGTTCCCATAGTTTAAAAAGTGTGACGAAATTACTGCTTTTTACTATATTTTGCATGTCTGAAATAATTATCCTCGCTTCGTAACTTACGTATACTTTACAAACAACTTTATTTAGTTTAGTTTGTGCTATAACCTATCGATCTACTTTTAAATATAAAATCAAATATAGTCGATTTGGGCTTCAATTCTTGGGAAATAATCCCTTTAGTGACATATATATATGTATATATGTATATATATATATATATTTATTTATATATTATATATATATACATACATACATATCGCGACTCTCTTAACAGAATTTGAATTATTATAATGCACTTTGAACATCATTTTTGGTCAATAACATTCCTCACGATTCCAGAGGTCGTACCACACAGAGGCTGCTTCGCTATAATCTCTAACGACCTCCCTACTTTAAGCGCATTCTATTTCAAAACACACTTGTTGAATCATTCATAGTCTTTGCCGCATAAATACAATTATTTCATTGGTATAAATAGGTACAAAAAATATACTTATGTCGTGCGGAAGAAAGAAAATCACTTTTATTGAGCACATTAATTGCCAGAAGTGCTCAACGCTTCTCACGTTTAGTTTAGCGCATTATCATTTAATGCTATTGTGCGTAGTGACATAGCAACACGAGGTTGTGTAGCTGTTGTCTGTGTGTGTACATTTATGTGTGTAGACGTAAGCAGTTGTGAGCACATTTTCCTTCCCACAGTAATGGTGTTTTCTTCCCACCTCTGCACTATGGGAACACTTCACACTCCTCTTCTCCCTTTCTCTTTATTACAAACGCTCTTTTACTTGCTGTTTTCTTCTTCAAATTCTTCTAAATTGATAAAAATGCCACAAATTTCTGCATCCCGTTTACTTTAATTTCTTCTAAATTCATAAAAATGCCTCAACATTCTGCATCACGTTTTTTTCAATCAATTTCTTTTCAATACACAAAAATGCCTAAACATTATGGAACTCTCCTTTTTTTGTTCCTTGTTTTGGACTTTTGTATCGGCATAAGTACAACGAAACTGCTGTTTCGTGGCGGTCATGCCAACACAATCGTAACGAAACTCTATTCTTGTAATGAACTATCTTATTGCTTGTCATGCATGGACACCTAGATGTTCGGGTTTCATTTTGCAATGTTTCCATATTTTTGATAACAATTTCACTACACGTCACTTTCTCGTTTTTTTTTTTGTTTTTTTCTTACTTGTTCTTGCACGGTGAAAAATTGCCTTCATTTCGATGGAGTTGTTCGCTATTTGGAAAAGTTACTCCCCTGCAATATCTTTTGAAGTTCATTTTAAATCTCTTTCAAAAACTGATTTTTCCTTTTGGATTCTGGTTTTCATTTTGTATAACTTGTTCGCCTTTGCATTTTTATTTGCTTTGAAAGTTAATTTTCCATTTATGACACAAAAATTGACTATCATTTTTTATGATGGTTTAAATCAATAAAATGCATATTGGAAATTGTGATTAATTCATAAGCGCCGCACACTTGCCTTACTGCTGCGGCGTGTGTATCATTTCATTTCTTATTTCATCTGACGACTATTTCTTTTAATTTTATGCTCATTTGATCTATAAATTGTTTCTTATTTACGTGAAATTTCAATGGCTACCGAGAGGTTATTTTGTTTTTAGTTACGCATTTTCACCGTTCCTTTTAGCTCGTTTTACTGACGTAAATTCGCACGTTACAAACACTGAAACACATTGTTGACGTAATTTTTGTGTAACCCAGAGCGTTGAGTTGCACAGGCGCCTTTGGGGAGCTCGCTTCAAAGACCTCACGCTCAGTTCTGGGGTAAAAGTTATCTTTTAATTTAGTTAAGTTAGTTGCAGCCAACGATTTAGTTGACGTAAATGTGACATTTGAGCACATCTGAGCGACATTTCTGGGGTTAAAATTACCTTTTAGATTAGATAAGTTTGTTGAAGCCAACACTTAAGTTGGCGTAAATGTGATAGTTCTAGGGTAAAAATTATCTTTCAGATTTGATAAGTCGAGTACAGCCAACGATTTAGCTGTCGTAAATTCGACGTTTAAGTACAACTGAGCGAATGATAAACGCACAGCGTAGCCAGTGAGACTCAGGCAGTTGGAAGAGAATAAGTTATACAAGTAAAATAAAAGTAAAACTGAATGTTAATTGGGTGTTGGATCAACAGCCCCCAGATTGTATTTAATGACTACAGAGATATAATTTCTTGTATTGTAGCCATGCTACTATCATTTATGGACTAGAATTTACCTAAATAATGCAATTGTC
Organism: Morinoia aosen; assembly: GCA_030386875.1. Classification (NCBI taxonomy): domain Eukaryota; kingdom Metazoa; phylum Arthropoda; class Malacostraca; order Amphipoda; family Talitridae; genus Morinoia; species Morinoia aosen. Next base: position 43,353,801 of record CM059564.1, on the reverse strand, counting down.
GATTCGTTTGAGTGAAGAGTGTGTCTGGCGAAATGATCTTATACATCAATTTATATTAAACCAAAGATGCAACGCATAACGTTTGTTTTAAGTGTATTAATCCCGTAAAGATTTTGTTGAAATATTTGATCAAGGTATGAGCTCAAAATTTTCATCACTACTGAGATAGTGAAAGAAAATTCCATACACTTATTATAATCAGAAATTTTTTCGAGTTCTCAAATGGTTTCAATTTTTTTATTTTCAAAGTTACTGACCCAACGAAAGTTCGAGACGCTACGAGATTAGGGATCTTTTCCAGATACGCCCCGCCACTAATGCAACACACACGTTCACCCACTTCTAACTTTCGAAATAATACACATATCGACTTCAAATTACTCTCAAGCGAAAGATTGTTTTAATTTTTGCAAATTTCACTCAAACAAAAGATTAGAACATTCTTTCGTTTGAGAGTAATTTGAAATCGACAGGTGCATTATTTCGAAAGTTACAGGTGGATGAACTTATGTGTTGCATTAGTGGCGGGGCGCATCCGGAAAAGATCCGAGATTAGTACGTAGACTGTCTCTAATTTGCCACCATAGCCTGTGGTATTTGCTTTTTCTCATCTTATTTCCAATTTTAGGTCTCCTGAGTTACTCCTAGATTTCGAAAACGTTGTGGTAAATTTTGGATTTCACTTCATCCTTCGCACAGAACCTAGGTTGCGCGTAGGTTTAGCTGCTGCGATGTTTCCAACTTGAAGTTCAGTGTGCCTGTTTTTTTGGAACGTTTCTCTCTGTTTCGTGTACTCATGTTGATGAATATGCTTACACAAAATTCCCTTCATTTCTTTCTCTAAAGATAATTTCGAGCATGTTAAATCATTTTCAAATACCAAAGTACTGAATATTTCTCATCATTCCGAATTCTTAAACTAAAATCACTAAACTTGATCTAAACTTTAGAGTAGGTATAGAGTTTTGAGTTTTGGTTTGCGTTTGCTGGATAACATTTTGGGTGCTGTTCTGAATACATTCTGTTGGCAGTTTGCATGCAGCTTTAGAGACCACTTGTCTGTACGCTGCTTTCTCTCACATATTTTGCGCTTCTTCTCTTCCTGTGACCGCCTCTGCAGGCTCTTCATCAAATGGATGAGGTGCGTGATCTTTCTATTCATTCTCTTAGTGCTGAGGTGTTGTTGCTGGCTTGTGTTGTAAACTGCTTTTTTGATGTGCTCCATTTGTCATTCAGTTACTCCCACTTTATGCTGTAACTGCTTTACTAACATAAACAGCTTCAGCTTTAATGCCTTTCAGATTTTTTGCATGAGATTTTGAGAAGATTCATACAGTCTACTTACTGCACACAGTAGCGCTCTCACGCACAGTTAATATTTATCTGCTTAAAAATTTATTTCGAAGCCATTTTCTTGCTGTCTTGAAATGGTAAAATGATTTTTAATGTGAAATTTTTTGAGAAATCTTCATGGTTATCTAAGTTAGTGATGGTCAATTCAGGGAAATTTATACGTTGCATTAAAACTCCTGGAAATAAATCAAGCTCTATAGTAACAGCGAGGAAATAACGTTACAAAATTAGATGTCACTACGATGCATTCAACTTATGAACAACTCGTATCATTTGCGGTAGCACGAAAAGTTCAGAACTTGTTATGTCGAGAACTTAACTAAATCTATGGAATTAAAAACCAGTATTTAACTATCTTCTTCCATCAACGAAATCGCGATGTCACTAAATCTACGGAATTTAAAACCAATATTTAACTATCTCTTTTTTCATGGCCGGAATCGCGATGTCACTAAATCTACGGAATTTAAAACCAATATTTAACTAACTCATCTTCCATGAATAATTGATTTGCAGCGATACTTAATTTCTGTTTTTCACTGTTTCCCTTTAGAATATTCGATGATATTTCATTGGGGATTTTTTGTAAATTCTCTTGCAAAGCAAATATTTATTAGCTTCTTTATAAGTTTTGCCATATTTGCGTACCCATGACTCAATATTCCCTGTCATACCTGTGGAACCCACGTTAATTTTTGTCTGCGCTCTCTCGCAACACGAAAGTACATTTCATCATCTCTGCACATATTCCCTACAAGTGTATCTGCTCGTGTATTTATATGTGTGTGTATTAGCACGAGCGTGTGCTTCAGTATGTTTTGTTATTCGGTTATTATTGGAGCACTTTATTTTTTTCTTTCATTAAATTTTACATCCATATTCAATAATATACTGTTAAGAGGCGTCAGTTGGTGTATCCTTTTGAAAGAATCTATATTTTTCAACATCTCTATCAAGAGATAAAATAAACACACACATTTTCGTTTCGGGTAAACAAAACTTTTTTCTGTATTGTTGTCTGTTTTGCCATCCCAGTTTTTAACTTAACTTGAAGCTTTCATTCGCAACTACCATTTCTCCTGAATATTCTTACGATAAATTATGTCCTTACTTTTTGCATGGAACTCAAGCCTCCAGAATAATGTAGTCCAATAGACTTCTAACTCCTCTCTAAACGTTAGCCCTCACATGGAGCCCCAGGGTGTATTCCAAAACTGGAGTAAAATTTTAGTATGCAAAACTTAAATCCAGCATACTAAATAAAAAAAAGAAATTTGCTTTCTTTCACTGTCTCACATCATGCTTCGCTGAAGCTGAAGCGTGAATTTATTTTAGGTGTAATATGCCTTTTTATACTCTTCAGTAAAGTTGTGAGGCTTCTTATTTTTGGTACTAATTCTGCGTTCCACTTTACTCTATCATGATATCGTTTCCCTCCTCTCCCCTCATTTCATCATACAGGTTATAGCAAATACTAATATTTACATTGTATCTACTGTATGTCGCGACATGAGTCATATCTGTGAATTTTTCAGTTTTATGCAGCTATCAATGTATCTATGTTACGAAATGATGGGTATGGATTAGTTTCCGAGTTCTGAGCAGCGACCAGCATATCTGTGTTACGAAATTATTGGTATCTGTGATTTTTACAGTTACGGTATATATGTTACGGTATCTATGAAACGAAATGACTGGTATCTGTAAGCATTAAAATTACGGTATCTATGTTGCAGTATCAGTTACAGTATCTATGTTAAGGTAGCAGTTACGGTATCTACAGTGATACGGTATCTATGTAACGAAGTGACTAGTATCGGCGAGTTTTTGAGTGTCTAAGGACCGATTACAGTTCTGAGTTACGAAATGACTGGGACCTATGAGGTTTGTGTGTCTAAATAGCACCTCGCGTTTTGTGCGTCACTGTGCACTGACGAGCTTCATGACTGCTCGCAGGCGCTGGCGAGCATGACGACAGCTCCCTCAGACCCCATGCAGCAGCCACCACCTCCCTCGGGGGGAGGAGCTCCCACTCCGTCCCGGCCCACCTCCTCTGATCCCTTCGTCTATGGTGAGTTGAAGTCTATACATCAGGGTCCTCTCGTTCTTTTTTGGGTTATTTTAGCTCCTAATTATGTTCATATAATCTTCCTTCCATGGACGAAATCGCGACGGCGCTTAGTCTACGGAATTCAAAACGTACATTTAACTATCCTCATTTCTAACAGTGCATTTGCAACGGCTATTACGTCGCTGTTTGTAGCCATTACTTCGCTGTTATTATTGATGCTCAAGGACTACTTAACTCATGCGTGCTTTGTGCAGTAACGGCTGAGGAAAAAACTTGCCTCTCGAGTTCTCATAAAGCAATTATTTGGTGTTACTTCCGCTTGAAACTTAAAACAGTGTTCGCGCACGTCACTATTTTAAGAAGTAGTCCTGGAGTTAATTGCTTTCCGATGATTAGCTGTTGTTTGATACTTCCGCATCTGAAAAACTCACGTGCTTGTATTCCATGCACCCATATACGCATTACACGGTCGTAAAGCTGTGCTGTTGATACTGGTAAGTAATTAGTCGTGTTCTATTTCGTTGCAGTTGTTATATGAGTGGAGCAGCCGCCACAACCTATTTATTCCTGGATATTTCTGAACATAGCTTTGTTTTGTTGAACTTACCAGGTAATATCAATTCATGTTATAGTATGGACAGTATGGACATCTGTGTTTTTGATCCCGTGTCTACCGAGTCACATGACTTATCCACGTTTTAGTTTGCCTTTAATAGTATTCTTAGTCGATTGACTTATTCTAGTACTAGTGTTACTAGTACTAGCACTAGTATTATTAGTATTCTCGTGGTAGTTAATCTTGCCTAATTGTAAGGTGACTTTTTTCCTGTACTTCGAAGCAAGAATCTGTAAAACATAGACCCAAAGGCGTATATCTTCTTGCTTTGATTAGATTTTCGAGTTTCGAGTACTCAATCTGCTTTTTTTAGATGCTCGTATTCACTTAAACTCTGCAATGAATTGACACAAAGCCGGTAAACGCTCGGCAGAAAACTCAAGTCTAAGATTTCTTTCAATCTCCCTCTTTCTAAATGTTTGTATTCCCTTAGATTGTGAAATGAATTGAAACAAAGCGCGTGAATACTCGAAAGGAAACTCAAGTGTAGAGCGCCTTTCCCACATTGTAGCTTTCTGCACGTTCGTTATTACTGAGATTGTAAAATGAATTGTCGCACACTTTTCCAACATAATTGCTTTCCAAACGTTATCACTTATATTGCGCAATAAATTGACACAAAGCGTATGATTGCAGGAAACGACGTGGACTCAGTGGACGTGGCGACGCGTGTGGCGATGGTGCGGTTCTACAACTCACAGAACTTGCTGGCCAACTTCACGGAACACACCCGCACCCTGCGCCTCTACCCTCGCCCGGTCGTCGCGTTCCAGATCAACTCCTTTCTGCGGTCCCGGCCTAAAACCTCGCCTTACCTCAAATGCCTCGCCAAAACCCAGGTCCTTCCTTTTGTCTTCGTTGTATGCTATTTTGCCATGTTTTGTGTCAGTTAGAAAGTTTGGTTAAATGCCTCGCCAAAACCCTGGTCCTTCCTTATGTTTTCGTTGTATGCTATTTTGTTGTATTTTGTGTCAGTTTGAAAGTTTGATTAAATGCCTCGCCAAAACCCAGGTCCTTCCTTATATCTTCGTTGTATGTTATTTTGCCATGTTTTGTGCTAGTTAGAAGTTCGATCAAATCCCTCGTCAAAACCCAGGTCCTTTTTGTCTTCTATGTGTGCTATTTTGTTGTGTTTTGTGCCAGTATCTTCATTTCATCAAAGTATGAATACAATTTTTTAAGCACCCTGTATCTGCATTTCTTAAGGGATTCATACATTTTTTAAGTACCCTGTATCATCATTTGATGCGTTGACTGCCAGGCAGAGGAGCTCCTAGCGGAGTGGTAGTAACTTTAATTTTTCCCAAATCTAACTACGTCCAGCATAAAATGAATCCTTTTCATTACAATTCCAAATTGTGCACACATACTTTTTTAATCCCTCTATATCTTCATTTCATCAAACTATGCATACATTTTTTTCCCCTCTACATCTTCATTTCATCAAACCATGCATTGCATACGCTTTCTTTAAGCCCCGTGTGTGTTCATTTGACGCGTTGACTGGCAGGCGGTGGAGTTCCTAGCGGAGTGGTCGCTGACGCCGTCGAACATGACGTTCCTGCGCATCAACACGGGCGTATGCGACCCGAAGCTCATCGGCGACAAGCCCAAGTGGTACGCTGACGAGCTCGACGCCGTCACCTTCCGGGTGTGGCAGGAGGGCAGCTCGCTGGGGGCCACCCTCAGAGCCGCTGATGCTGCTCACAACCTCCCCACAGGTGTGTTTGTTAGGGTCCTCCGTATGTCTTGAGGGGCTTTTGTGGAGGTCCTCCGTATGTTTTGAGTGGCTTATACGTCCTCTTCTCAGGTATATTTCTAACGTGGCAATACAAACTTCATAGTTTATGCGTCCTCCCCATTAGCATACTTATAAAGGTCTTCCCATGTTTTGAGTGGCAATATAAATTGGAAAGTTTACTTGTCCTCCCCGCATGTATATTGGGGAAGGCTGCTCCGTGCTTTGCAGTGTTAGTACAAACATAATTGTTATACGCCTTCCCAACGGGTATATTGGGGAAGGTCTTCCCCACGCTGTGGAGTGTCTGCGCAAAAGATGGTTCAAGCGTGGGACCGTTGGACATTCTAGGGTTGTCTTTAACTGGCAAGCGCTATAATATCTTCAAAACTCATTTTACTATCCCATATTTTTCCATCTTTCCATTCATACATACATTTGACCAGCTCTCTCTTTCACGAATAAATATAATGTACGCATAAATTTCGTGGGAGCTAAGCCAAGTATTGGTATCGGAGCACAGTTTTGTGTTTCTGCGAAATGATGCATATACGGCATCAAAATCTGAATGTTAAAGTACCCATTACATGAATCACGTGTGCTGTCTATTCTCACTGCACGCGGTACCGTATCATTTGGACCAGATGAGAAATAATCCCACTTGTTCATAACTGGAATCAAACATTGCTTGAATTACTCGGACTAATTTTTGTTCCTATAAGATGAGGTTCGAATAATATGATGTATAACTCATGAATTGACTGTACATACACTCATACTGTAGGGAGTCCATTTTATATACTATTATATACACAGCTGCTCGCATGTAGCTTCATCATACAGCGTCTCTGTTTTAAGGATCTTGGTGTTCAGATTTGGTCTTCAATGTCATACAGACAATCTTACGCTAGATTTGTTGCATTGCTAGTTCACTGCGGCTCTATGATTGAGAGCGCGGGCTTTGCAGGTGAAAAAGTTTAGGGTTCGAAACTCCAAAATGTGAAGAATTCGGCTTTTCTTCACAATTGGCGGAGTTAAAACGAAGTCATAATTCCACGTTCTGCCTGTGTGTGTGTTGTGTTTGTTTGTTTGTGTGTGTGTGTGTGTGTGTGTGTGTGTGGAATTCGTGCCTGCTTGAAATAAAAAAACTGTTGGCACTTCTAGGCATAAATGATATGGCGTTTGAAATAAAACAACATTTTTATTAGCAAAAATTGCCGCCGTGAGTACATTGTAGCTCCTTCACGACATGTTCTGTCTCATAGAAGAATTTAAATTAGACCTATCTATTTTGAGCTGGTAAACTCACTGGGAATTCTCATTGTTCAAACTTTTGAGAAAAACTTGGGGTTTACATTCTACGTTCACTGCTAAACTAATCATATTGTGTCGTTTTTGCCGATGCTATGGAATGATTACGACCTAATATGCGAATTCATTTCAATGAATTAAAAAATGAGAAATATAAGTATTGATGACCCCGGCTGTGCAGACGAGAGCGGCAGCGACTCGGAGAGAGGCGAGGAGAGCTCGAGCAGCAGCAGCTGCACTTCACTCAGCGACTTCGTCTCCGAGCTCCAGTCTTCAGACCTCTCCCCTGGTCGGCTTCCTTGCAAAATTTAGACAATTTTAGCAATTTAAACAATTTAAATTATCTAAATAATTTAAATAATCTGATTATTGAAGCAATTTAAATAATTTTAATAGTTCAAACAAGTTAAATAATCTAAACAATTCATACACTTTAAGCAATTTAAATAATTTAAACAATTTCAACAATTTAAACAATTTGAAGAGTTAAACAATATAACTGACCTCTCGCCTAGTAAGCTACTTTAAACAATTTAAACAATTTATTTACCTCAAGTGATACAACAGTAGATTGTTTCTCAAGTCTATGTAGTAATACGGATACATTTGAGGATAGCTACCTGTGCCTTCTGTTGTGCCGTTTCAACACCAAGTTCAGACCGAACAAACTCACAGAGAACAAAATGTTTTTATTCCTATGCCGACTGATTTTGCTCATATTTCCATTTTTGCACCCATGGCTATTAGCGGCACAGGCATCAAGTTGCCTATGATTCCAATATGAAAAGGAACTGCAGTTTGGCCAAGAACTTTGAGCACATTAGGGTACAAGCTCACCAAGAAACAAAATAATATAGGGGCTTAGGGCACAAGTTAAACTAGGAATAAGATATATTAGATCGTAGAGTACAAGCTCAACCGACCAGGAACGATATACGTTAGAGCTTAGGGTAGAAGTTCAACCGACCAGGAATGATATACGTTACAGCTTAGGGTAGAAGTTCAACCGACCAGGAACGATATACGTTAAAGCTTAGGGTAGAAGTTCAACGAGTAATAAGATATATTACTGCTTAGTGTACAAGTTCAATCAGGAATGCACCATATTAGAGCCGCATGAAGAGGTGTGTTTTAAAATCCATGTTGCCGAGCTGGGTGTAACGCAGTGGTGTGACAGCAGGTCAGGCCGTGAGGGCGGACTGCGGACGCATGTCGTCAGGACTCGACCCAAAGTCCGTTTTCAACCCGCCCGCCTCCCTCCAGATACCTGGGGCCGTGTCTTCTGACTCTGGTGAGGGGACCATTTCCCTGGAGCATTTCAATTAATAACTCATTAAATGTATGCAAATAATATCAATGTAATATACAGTATGGCCCACAAAAACCCAAACAGAGTATTTATTTTCCCGTCTCACTAAAACCATCATAAGAATACCATAAGCATTTAATTTCTAACTGGATAGCACCTTGAGTTCATTACTTCACTGGGTAGCACCTTAGGTTCATTACTTCACTGGGTAGCACCTTAGGTTCATTACTTCACTGGCGCTTGACTAGCCTCATGAACATGTTCCCTCGCAACTCGGATAATTTTTTCTTTTATGGGAGAACTTAAGGCTCCAAATGACCGTTGCAACACGGATATTATTTTGCGCTAGTGATAAATACTTCGTTTATGAACGGTAGTGAGTTAAATGTTTTTCAAAAAAAATCCTAATTTTTTTTAGTGGTGTTTTGCGTTGTGCGGCTGAACACTTCAGCCTTCACCCACCCCGGCGGAAAATAAAAATGTTAAATAAATTGAATTTTTTTCTTAACGATGGTTTGAGTTGTGTTGTTCAGCTCAAAACAAAAACTATATAAATTAATTTTATTTTATTTTTTCTAAACTATTACTTTACGTGGCGCGGTTCAGCCATCAGCCACCCCGGCTCGATGTCGACCTCCTCGTCGCGGTCGTCGCTATCCTCAGCAGCTGGGGACCAGCACCCCCACAAGGACGAGGACGAGGAGGAGACGGGGGAGGGCGTCATGAGACTTGAGGACGTGGACACTCTGCTTCCCCTCAACGTCCCCTCGGCTCCCCCAGCCCTGCACCCCCTCCCACTGAGGACACAGGCTCTGGTGAGGGCATTAACGCGTTCACTGCGTTTTCGGTACATATGTGTACCACTTAGTAAATTACTCATTTACGTTCCAGTAACAACGACTACCATTTTACTGATTTCACTGCTTCGCTTTAAATTAGACTGTGACGTACAAATTAAAATGTTATCGTGCAATTATATTTTCCCCGCTTGTTAGGAAGGATAAGAATGTAATCAAGCAGTAAAAATGGCTTTTCAGTTCTACCTCTTCTAACCTAATTAAATCTACTGTAACAATCACGGAAACCCAGTGAACGTGTTAGCACGTTCATTGCGATGGGTTAAATTGAAGTTCGGTACACAACTCAAATTTAAAGTGAAAAGTTATCAGCACTTTTATAAATACCAAACATTAACTGGGTCCATTAAATGCCATTTATTTTGTAACGTTGCCAAAAATTTTCAAAGGACCCATCAGTGGGTCGTACCGCCAGCAGCGTGTGGAGGTCACTTGCTAAAAGATGATTTTACGCGAAATTGGCCGTGCGAGAGGGACCATAACGAGTCTTGATGCGCTAAAAATGGTTTTCCCGTTAAATATTACTAAGTTACGCAGACCCTATGTCCCTGGCACACAAGCGCTATGTCCCTCTTAAGTAAATCTGTAACGTGAGCCGAAACCAAACACCGAAACTTAGGAACTTTGACCGGAACAGAAACCGCGGAAGCATCGAAACTTTGACCAAAACCGAAAACCAAGGACACTTTGAAACCTTCACCAAAGCCGAAAATCACGGAAATGTGAAAACATTGATGAAAACCACTGAGATTTTGAGTCTAAAGACCTATGCCTCGCGCAGGAGAAGACGGAGGAGGTGTTCAGCCCTGAGGACGAGTCGTGCACGACGACCCCGAAGACCGTGATCAGCAGCGGCAGCAGACAGAGCCCCGCCCCCCGCGTGTCCCCCTCCCCCTCCGCCAGCAGCGAGGCTTCCCTTGACCGGCCCATCACCCCCCGGCCCCGGGCCTTCTCTAAAGGGGTGAGTAGTGCTCTCGGGCCTTCTCTAAAGGGGTGAGTAGTGCTCTCGGGCCTTCTCTAAAGGGGTGAGTGGTGTTCTCGGGTCTTCTCTAAAGGGGTAAGTGGTGCTCTCGGGCCTTCTCTAAAGGGGTGAGTGGTGCTCTCGGGCCTTCTCTAAAGGGGTGAGTGGAGTGGTGCTCTCGGGCCTTCTCTAAAGGGGTGAGCGGTGCTCTCGGGCCTTCTCTAATGGGGTGAGTGGTGTTCTCGGGCCTTCTCTAAAGGGGTGAGTGGTGCTCTCGGGCCTTCTCTAAAAGGGTGAGTGGTGGTGAGTATGGCTCCCAGGCCTTCTCTAAAGGGGTGAGTGGTGCTCTCGGGCCTTCTCTAAAGGGGTGAGTGGTGCTCTCGGGCCTTCTCTAAAGGGGTGAGGGGTGCTCTCGGGCCTTCTCTAAAGGGGTGAGTGGTGGTGAGTGGGGCTCCCGGGCCTTCTCTAAAGGGGTGAGTGGTGCTCTCGGGCCTTCTCTAAAGGGGTGAGTGGTGGTGAGTGGGGCTCCCGGGCCTTCTCTAAAGGGGTGAGTGGTGCCCTCGGGCCTTCTCTAAAGGGGTGAGTGGTGGTGAGTGGGGCTCCCGGGCCTTCTCTAAAGGGGTGAGTGGTGCCCTCGTCTCAGCCGCTCTCAACATGTCCAGGGCTGGGGACTATTTAGTTGTCCGCTGTGTGTGCGCGAGCTGAGGCAACACGATGTGGGCCTTGGTTTTCTGTTTAAAAAAATGATGACACGTAAAAGTATACGCGATAGTGATCTGGAAATGTGAAGTCTCTTCATATGTCAAGGAATCCGTACCTCGAAATAGCGTCAAAACAATCTCGTTTCAGACAGGTTTTAATTTTACCCTCACAATTATCCACTAAAGAAGCTGTAGTCACGTGTTGCATCTTATGAAGATTGTGAAGCTCAATTTCGCTTGGAAAATTGAACTTCTTGCACAGCAATGAAGTAATTTTATTATGTTAGCTCGTATTCAATGGAAATTGCAGAGCAATAATTAGCTGGAAATATAAAGAAATAATAGCCCTAAGTTACAAGAAACTGGCTTTCAGAACGTATGAAATTACGGGCTACATCCTCATGGACACTGAGGAAATAAATCTCTCACACTAGCAGACCAAAAAGTAATGTTGGCTGTGAACGAAACGGTATTGGTTTCATTCTAGTGTGGCTCGATTTAAGCTTCACTGCATTTAACATCTTTTAAGCACTACAATACTTGCAAATGAGTAATTCATGTTATTTATAACCTATCTTTTTCGATATAAGCAAATCTCTGGAAAAAGTGTGCTGCTTCACTATATTTACATCTTCTGTCTAGTCATCTACGCTCATGTTCACTGCTCTAGCGTCAGACGCTTGTAAAATTCCTCATGTAAAGTCTCTCTTCAGAGCGTCACTTCTAGTCTCGTTTTGACTGTTACGCGCATCCCTACTGTAAATGGTAAATTACAATCACAAGTGGACATTTTGCTGACCTACACAGAAGCAGCTTTCCTAAAGAATGCATTAAAATCTTAGAGCCCTACTTTTAGTCTCATTTTGACCATTACACGCAATCCTTCCCTAAATTATACACTGCGCTATCCTTCCCCAAAAGATAAATTCCAATCTTAATGGACATTTTGCTGCGCTGCACAGAAGCAGGCGTCGATCACGAGCGTGCTGGCGCGCGCGTCGAGCATCGGGTCCTCGTCCGGCAGCGGGGGGGGCCCGACGCGCCAGCCCTCACAGGGCTCCCTGCTCGACACCTTCGCCTCCTCAGCTAAGGAGATGATGAACAAGGAGCGCCAGAGCTCCCAGGAGGGCTCCTTCCTCTCGCAGGTCGATAAGGTCGGTGACCACTTGCGGGGTATTTTTCCTACTGCTGAAATTTAAACTAATTAAACTATTTGAATGGTTTAAACTATTTAAAGAATTTAAACGATTTAAAGAATTTAAACGATTTAAACTATTTGAACGATTTAAACTATTTAAAATATTCGACCTATTTGAACTATTTACACCATTTGAACTGTTTAAACTATTTATACTATTTAAACAATTTATTTACCACAAGCGATGCAGCAGGTGATTGTGACTCAAGTCTAGTACGATGGACACATTTGAGTATAGCTACTTGGGAAAACACGTTCACCAACTTAGCTTGGAGTGTGTCTGAAATTTTGGTGTATGAAGGATTAAAACGTTAATTTCAATTTTGAGAAAAACTGGATTTAGAAAAGAAAAAAAAATTCAAATTTCAAAAGTTCAACTTCGAACTTTTAATTTGGAATAACTTTATAACTTACGAATAATTCCACGCATGGCTGATTCGATCATAATCACGTGCGATTAGGACACAAAAATAGTATCTTTTGACCACGAAAGATTTTAGAAAATTCTTACTCTAAAATGAACCATTAGCATACCGTATCAGTTAACATTATTTCCAAAGTAATTACCCCTATTAGGCTGATGGAGTTATCAAATTACTTCCAATGATAACCTCTTCTTCTCTCATTTTGTGGTATGATAGAAGCAAATGCCGTAGCAATATTTGTGGTTGCAGTCTTTACAATTTTCCCTGATCCAGATGTTTCGTAAAAATATTAATTTAACACGAAAACCAAAAAATAAAAATAATAAAAATAAACATAAATATAAGCACTATTTATTTTTGGCCTTCACTCTTCACTTCACTTTTGGCCCTTTCGTGCTCTATTTTTTGGCCTTCACTGCATCTTTAAGAATTTGAATTAGATTTTTTTGAGGGATCCCGTAATGCAAGCCGAAGAACTGCATCGATGAGCACTAAACGTTGAACATTTTCGTTCACATTTTCAATAGCGCACAAATTTCAATACACACTATTACTCCTGTGTAAATTTGGATCGGTAGCATCTCCGCGCGCATGTATTCAGATCCATTACCTTTTATATTCAAATTTTGGAGTGAATAATTTCCTAATTACTCATTCGGACTTTAACAATCATTTATCGTAAAAAAATTATATGTAAGCAAATTATGTTATTCAAGTGAGAACCAAATTCTTGCTTTACTTAACTCCTTTGACTTCATGCATCTTGCTTCACTCATGCGTACTTGTTGCTGTCGCTGAGTTGTTATAATTCAATTTTCAAAATATTCAATTTTCAAAAAATTCAATTTTCAAAAAATTCAATTTTCAAAAAATTCCATTTTCAAAAAAAAATTCAATTTCAAAAAGTTCGATTTTCAAAAAAATTCAATTTTCAAAAAAATTCAATTTTCAAAACAATTCGATTGAAAAAAAAATTCAATTTTCAAAATCCCAACCACCCACCACTGCCCACACCGCAGCTGACCGAGCAGTTTAGGACGCAAGTGACGGAGAAGTTGGAGGTCGTGAAGCAGACCAGCGTAGACGACGGTTCCATTGCACAGCACATGGACAAAGTAAGAAGTGGTGTCTGTGTCTGTGCAAAGGCTTATTTCTTTGCACTTTCATTTCACAATAAGACCTTGTGTCTGTGTCAGTGCAAGACGTGCTTCTTAGCACTTTTATTGATAGTAAGAACTTGTGTTGAGTTCAGTGCAAAGACGTGTTCCGTTGCCCTTTTATTGATAGTAAGAACGAGTGTGTTGTGTTAGTGTGTGAGTTGGCCTTGTGGTGCTCGAAGTCTGTGATGTGGCGTGTGTGTGTGTGTGTGTGTGCCAGCAGTGAGTGTTTGCACCAATAATATTACTTCAGAAGGTCAGTGTAGTTCAGTGTTTCACCTAGAATTTCGGTGTAATTCAGTGTTTCACCTAAAAGTTCGGTGTAATTCAGTGTTTCACCTAAAAGTTCGGTGTAATTCAGTGTTTCACCTAGAAGTTCGGTGTAATTCAGTGTTTCACCTAGAAGTTCGGTGTAATTCAGTGTTTCACCTAAAAGTTCGGTGTAATTCAGTGTTTCACCTAAAAGTTCGGTGTAAATCAGTGTTTCACCTAGAAGTTCGGTGTAATTATTCGACCAACTATGGTGATGATCTGAGGATATTAGTCCCCGCATTGCCAGGTCGCTTGGATTTCTAGAATTACTGCTTCCACCCGATAACTCTGAGAGCTGCTCACTGCAGAATTGGTCAAATTCTTTTCAAAAGGCCAATGGGATCATGTTTGCATTTAGGTAGGCGTTTTTTTTGTCTACATTTCACGTTTTTTTTTCTTGCGAGAGGCCTTAGTTCCTCAGAACCGAACCTCGTGCTGCTCTAATGTTTACTTCAGCTTTAATTTTTTTAATTGGTTCACGAGTTGAGTCGGCATCAACTATATCATTTCTATCTTTTTCTCCGTACATATATGCTTCATGTTATTTCTTCTAGTTTTCATTTCATCAACTCTCGTATTCCTCTTTTTTTTTACTCTTATGTTATTTTTATTTATGAACTCACTTCTTGGTCTGTCTTATCAACTGTAGTTTACTTTTTCTCACATATTTTGGCAGTGAAATATATCTGAACTTTGAAGCTCCAAGTTTGCACTATGTTCAACATATTTCAGTTTTTAAATCAATCCTGAACAGCTTACGCCACAACTACTTGCTGCGGCGGACTATGCTCAGGTATTGCTCTCACTATCACAGGCCCCCCTTCCCCCCATCGTCTCTCTTTTAAACTTGTAGGTGCGACTGTCACATTTTTAAGTTAGGGCGGCAGTTCGTTGAGTTTTTATTGAGCCAAATTTTGGGACTCTGCCTAAACTTGTGGTAACAAGGTGGAAGGCTTTACTAAAATCTTGCCCTCTTTTACTTCAATAATTTTGCTCTATTCAATTCGCCTTTTTATTCATATCGCTTCGGAATGATTTGTTTGACAAGATAAGCAATATCAAAAATGAATTTTCTCTGCTTTTGGCCGATTTACATTTCAATTTCGTTAACCCTCAGCAATATTCGCAAAATGGATAATGTGTCATTTTCAAGCATGGGGAGTTGCGATTTCTGTCGTGTCATTTTTGTGCTTTTTCAACTTTTTGTACGTGGCTTTTTTGGTACTTGTGTGTGGAGCTTCGAATAAAACGTGCTTGTGTAAAGTGCATGGGTGAAAACATTAAATAATAACTCAATAGTAATTACGGGCCGAAGTTGTGCTTGAGGGCTATTTTGTGTTGCATGTTTTAGATCTTCTCTACACAAGCCCCGCCACTAATGCAACATATAAGTTCACCCGCTTGTAAGTTTCGAAATAATGCACTTATCGACTTCAAATTGTAATTGAAACGGAAGATTAAAACAATCTATCGTTTGAAAGTAATTTGAAGTCTATAGGTGCATTATTTCGAAAGTTACAAGAGGGTGAACTTTTGTGTTTCATTAGTAACGGGGCTCATCTGGAAAAAATCCCATGTTTTTGGTGCCTTTAATACGTCAACCGCCATGTGAGCCATCGGTGGTGCACAGAGGAAATTTTCATAAAGCTACTGACCAATCAGTAGTCATGAACTCAATTTTCATAAATACATGATCAAAGCTAAATGAAGCACGATCCAGTTAATATTTACTATTTTCAAAATTGTTTACTAAATTTGACTTGAATGTTGAACTTCAGTTTAACCTGTGGCGGTTAACGTGTTAAGCGTTGTTCGTCTGTTTGTCCATCGCTGGTAAATTAGGTGAGTCGCGTCTTTCTATGTGACATTCTTAGAATTAACAGGACAATTTTTTTGAAATCTTATGCGCAATGTGAAAATAAAAACCAATGAAAAAGGGAACATTCTTTCAACAGCAAACGCTTCGGATATCCGATTCCATCCTCAGCGCTGTAAAACAAAAAACAAAAAACGACAATCAAAACGGTAATCTTTCCTCTGACACGCGAATGATCGAGTCGAACTTATACCCACTGACTTAAAATAAAAGTACCATTGTTTCTGGAGTGTTTCGTTGCGACGAAGTGGAGATCTCGGGAGAAAATTTGCTTAAATCATCGACTACGTGCCTGATGGCGTTTACAAAACTGCAGAACGAGTCGTTGTGTTGCGTTTTGGTAGTGATGAGATATGGTCAAATGGAGGTAGAACATCATTCTAGCATCACCTCTCTCACCAGCTTCGTGGTACATTTTGACATGGCGGCCATATGTTATCGGCGAGGTATTTTAGATTACCAGCACCAGCTTCGTAGATACATTAGAACTCGTGCAAGAAGAACATGTGCAAGAGGTAATTTCGTTGCAGCCCCAGCGAGAGTATGACTCTAAAGCAGAGGGGTTTGGGGAAACGCGCTCCCCGGGCGGACCGCTCTCTGCAGGGTCCGCATCCTCATTCCCGGACGACCCTGGGGCACTTCTGTCCGCACTGACCGACCAGGTACAATTTTCCGGACACTTTAATTGGGGTGACTTTGTTCCTGGGAGTGCATTGCTGGAGGCGCATCCAGTGCTTGGGTTGTGCAGTTTGCTGTAGGTTCAGTAGTGTCTTGCCGCTCCGAGTGAACGAAGTCTGTCTGCATTGACCAACCTGGTACATTTTCCAGACACTTTGTGGTGACTTTATCCCTGGGAGTAAGATACTGAAGGTGCACCCAGCGTTTGGGTTGTGTAGTTGAAGTTCTTCCTGTAGATTCAGTAGTGCCTTGCCACTCCGAGTGAAAGAAGTGCCTCTCGCCGCGACTACTCACCCTTCCAATCTACCTTCACAGTTCCGTTTGATTTGACGTTTCCTTATCAGCTGCTTTCTTACCTCGCTAGTTTCATCCGCCCGAAAATTATAATTCAACTATCTTGCTCCAATTCGAGTTAGGTGCAGAATTCTAATCCGTAACAATTATCACATCTTCACGGTCTCATGTGAAGTCATAGGTTGCTCATGAAATTATAATGCTTGTTAAATAAAGTTACAAATGACAGTTGTAGTGTGACTAACGCAGACTGGCAGTGAGTGCCAGTTGTAGTGTGACTAATGAGTACTGCGGAGGGAATTGTAGTCCATTACAAAGGCGCCGACACTGTCGGCCCTCAACTTCAAGCCCTACTCCTGATGTGAGAGTCATCCTGCCATCGCTGAACTAGACGGCTTCTCTTTGGTACATACATTCATAGCTCTGTCGTGTCGGCTCAGAAGTGCCAGAGACTCGTTCTTCTTCGCTGCTCCTTCATCACCTTAGCTGTACTTCCTGTAGGGAAACAACCGGATGATTTTTCTAGATAATATTTGCTTATCACAATAATAGTACTAGTTTGTTAATTATTTATTTCATTGCCATAGAGTTTTGATTCATGAGCACTGCTTCAACTCTCCTTGGGCTTTCAGTGCCTACGGCTTGTATAGTGATGTAGTTCAATTGTTATTTCATTGTGAATGTTAGTTTCTAGTCCGCAAAGTTTGAATGCCTGCCAAATATAACTGTTTGTAACGACCTATTTAACTATACCTTACAGATTCAAACTCAATTCTTTCGAGCGCAAAAATTAATTATCAACTGTCTCTTTTCGATGAGTGGTCATGTTGAAAAATATCGTTTGATTGTAATACTCGTCACCATATAGACTTGGACTGGCTTCTTCGGAGTAGAATTGGTAGTTGGACACTTGAAAAGAAGAGTTTCTTTTACGTTTACAATTGCGCTGTGTGGGATGTTCGGAAATGGAGCTGAAAAGATATGGTGGTAATTCTTACGTGTTCAGATATTCAAGGGCCTGAGCTAAAGGTTAGGTAGGCTTTATTTTGGTTGAAATAGAATTGGTTTTTATTTTGTTACGGGCCATCTTTGTTCGGTTCACTGCTGTCCTGTTTTTCAGCACCTACTACTTTCTTCTTCAACTTTGATCTTGTTTCATGAACTTCTTTCTCATCTTACTGTTTCTGTGCCCTTTCTGCATAGATTCCACGTTCCCTTAACTCCATACTAAATGGTGCCTTCTTCTTTCCTCTCTTTGGATCGCCTTTGTTGCGGATAGGGAGGCTTAAACTAACTAATGATCTAATCTAATCTTACGTGTTCAGATTCAAGGATAAATGGTTAAATTGATCTTTCGGTCGCAGACGCCATGCGTAGAGGGGGGAGCAGTAGAAGATTCGTACCCGTGCTTCAATGTTGATTTTATCAACACCCTTCTTAATTAATATTTTTTGTTCAGCTTTGGAAACTGCCGGTAGCGGGGAGGCCATCTTAGGTTCATGGCTCATCTGACTCGTGGTCGGATAGAATTCCTTCAATGGAAGTATTTGCAACGATACAGAATAATCATATGAGTTGTGTTTCGTTATGATGTTTAAGTAGCGCACGTGGCTACTTGGTTGTTTATTTTTCGATATTTTGAAGCTTGCCATCGCGCTCGTACTTTGTGTGTGTTCGATTTTATTTGCATGCCGCCATTTTGTTATTTTTTGATTGCTGCATCATGAAATTTCCTTCTTCATCGTGTACCTCCTCAAGACTATAGCAATAACTTTCATTGCGTAGGTAGCAGAAGTGAACTCTTCTTAATTTTAAATTTCGTATGATAATGTCTTTGTGACTACCATGTTTTGATGCCCGTGCCTGCGTCAGGTCTCTAAGAATAACATTATTTTTTCACAAATTAAGACTGGGGAAAAACTTAGAAATTTCCGTTTGGATTTTATCTTCATACTTGCTCGCTCACTCCGTGAGACATAATTGCTTGCATCTGAGTGGGGATGAATATTAAGTGTTGTAATTTCGTGAACTGTCATCGGATGCGTCTAGTTTCTTGTACAAACTTTGTGTAGTTCAAATCAACCCGTGCAACACAATTGAGAATGCCTATACGTAGGAATCAATTCATGATTAAGAAGGTAAGCGAATTTATTGACAACGTTTTTAGCACGTTGAAGTTGTTACTTACATTTTACCGAAATGGTTGCGTCTGTTCTAAGCAACTCGCTAGAAATGCGTTTCATCTCCTGTCCCCTGATCGTGTGTGCTGAGACAGCCTCACTTGGCAAGGGTTGCTTAACGAGTGGATTTGTGGTAACTTAGTGCTATGGTTTGTTGTTCTGAATAAAAAGAAACAACTCTATGGAGAACATTTATTCGTGTAAACGTTTACGCCAATTCGTCGGTTCTGTACAGCGCCGGTTCTTCTTTTTATTTTGAAAATAAGATTTCCTAAGAATCACTCTATAAGAACTACTGTGGTTTGTTATTATAATGATCCGTTACCGCGGTTGTGAAACCTCTTAAATAATAATAAAAATAGTAAAAATAGTTATAATTTTATTCAATAATAATTAAGAGCAGTGATAATCAATAATATTTCGCGGAATCGTTACCGCGGTGGTAAAACATTGTAAAGTATTATAATAATGGTTATAATGGTAATCAATAATAATAAGAGTAGCAATAATCAATAATAATGATAATAATAATGGTACTAATCAATAATATTATTAATAATACTAATACTACTAATAATAATAATAATAATAATAATAATAATAATAATAATGAATCGTTACCGTGGATTTGGTCAGATCGGGACGCACGCGCGCAAGGCTGCAGAAGAAGCG
Organism: Morinoia aosen; assembly: GCA_030386875.1. Taxonomy (NCBI): domain Eukaryota; kingdom Metazoa; phylum Arthropoda; class Malacostraca; order Amphipoda; family Talitridae; genus Morinoia; species Morinoia aosen. The sequence continues at coordinate 43,334,092 of CM059564.1, read as the reverse complement.
AAGGAGTCTGTGTCGCTGCACGGCAAGCAGGTCTCGCAGGTGAGAGCCGTCTTTGTGTTGCTGCCAGTGAAGTTGTCAGTACCTGGAGATTGGCACTACAACATAACTCTCTGTTGACTTGAACAAACCGTGAAGGCTTTTTGCATACTACTATTCTTTTTTTATTCAGTGTTGCGCTCAATTGACATAAACAAACCGTAACGTGGTTTTTGTTAACTACGGTTCTTTTGCATTCAATGTTACTCTTATAATACATAAGCTGTGAAGGCTTAATCAAAACTATAATCACATTAAATTGCATTTTACTCCTGACTAACCTAAGCAAACCGAGGGCTCCTCGGTCAATATGTTGTACCTCTGTAGTCTTTAATATAGACTACAGAGACTTCAAAGGTATTACATTTTAACGACTGACAGTCTTCCAATAATTCCAATAGAAAATGTGGAGTGAATTTCTTCGTAATTTAACACGCGATGAACTTTGACTCTTTCGTAAAGTTGAAAAATTGGAAAGTAGGACATGTTACCCAACAATTTATTGCGTATACTCTAGCATTCTGTGTTTCTCAAGTGGCTCTTTCTTTCATTTGCTGCTTCAAAAATGTGACTATCTAATCCGAAGGGGCTTATGCCATTTTTAGGGGATTTACAAAATTATAAATGGCCAAATTGTTTCTTTTTACTCAAGAATTGCGCTCACGTGATCCAATTCTGAAGTAAAATGAGACAATTTAGCTATTTATTGTTTTGTAAATCACTTGAAAATTGCATAATTCGATTTCGATTAGTCGAAAATAAATTAATGAAACTGCACTCACGACTACTCGGAAATAAATTCAAGCTAGGTGTTGACATACGCTAATCATACAACTAAGCAATTTCTTCGCCATTAGCATTCCAGACCAGATAGTCGACCCCCTTATATGTGCCCATGTAAAGCGGCTTTCTGGTATTATTTATATGTTTTTCAAATGAACTAATTTTCCATCAAATGGTAATTTTTGCTGTATATTGTGAGTGATGTTTTATTGACAAGGTGCCGCTGTTTTTTGTTCATTGCAGGCTGGCCGCTCAACCCTGGACGACATCTCCTTCCTGAGCAAGCACAAGTTCACCGACCTCACCAAAAACGCTAAGGAGGCCGCGAAGAAAGGAGTTCTTTTCTCGAAAATGAATTTCAAGGTGAAGAACTGATAAAATTTCTTTTCCTGAACTGCCATACTACGGTCCATGATTTTTGTTTGGCAACGATCCATGATTGTTGTATGGCAACGACCAATGACTGCTGCATGGCAACGATCAATGATTGTTGTTTGGCAACGATCCATGATTGTTGTATGGCAACGACCAATGACTGCTGCATGGCAACGATCAATGATTGTTGTTTGGCAACGATCCATGATTGTTGTATGGCAACGACCAATGACTGCTGCACGGCAACGATCAATGATTGTTGTTTGGCAACGATCCATGATTGTTGTATGGCAACGACCAATGACTGCTGCATGGCAACGATCAATGATTGTTGTTTGGCAACGATCCATGATTGTTGTATGGCAACGACCAATGACTGCTGCATGGCAACGATCAATGATTGTTGTTTGGCAACGATCCATGATTGTTGTATGGCAACGACCAATGACTGCTGCATGGCAACGATCAATGATTGTTGTTTGGCAACGATCCATGATTGTTGTATGGCAACGATCAATGACTGCTGCACGGCAACGATCAATGATTGTTGTTTGGCAACAATCAATGACTGCTGCATGGTAACGATCAATGATCATGAAGAACTGATAGCTTTATAATATTTGGCTGCCATACCACGATCAATGATCGTAGTTAAACACGAGCAACTAAGTTTAGTCTTAGCCGGCACTCCTTTACTGGCGCAGCTGTCTTGATTTTGATCAAAAACTTAGTCAATTCTATGCCAGGTTAATAAGCCCCAATTTAAAAATATATCACAAGTCCTCATACGTACGTAAATGAGTTTAACTGCGCAGGAATTTAATATTTTAATTAGGTGAAAATGGCAGCACTTTGGAGTAATCAAACTTATTGGGAACAAAGTCCGAGAGGAATTAGTGCTCAGCTACGCAAAAGCTTTGTGTTCTTCAAGCTGTTTGGGGTCCTTATTTGGAATGAGCTTCGTTAGATTTATCTTGTCGAATCAAACTTATGCGTAATAGATTTTCACAATGTAAATTTGGATATGATAAGTTGCAGTACTAAGGTAACCTACAACGCTGTGTAACTCTGATAAATTTTCTGATTTAGTTCCACAGCTCATTTGAAAAGTGCTTTGTTGGAGCTAAATCTTTTCTACACATAGAACAGCTAGCAAATATACCGCATACTGTTACATATAGAACAGCCAGCAAATATTCCGTAATCAAGCCGTGAAAAGCCCATAATCCACTATGATTCTCCTTTTTTGTCGCGCGATACAATAGAAATATTCTAACAGCGCGGGGATTGTCAGAGCTAAACTTGTTGCATCACACCAACTCTTCGCGTGTTGTGTTGTATGTTTTGTTTTGTTTGTTTGTTTGTTTGTTTGTTGTTGTTTTCTGTTGCTCGGTTGATGCTGCAAATTCGAGACTTGTAAATTATAGTATAGGATTCTAGATTCCGATATAGTTACATTTGCAAATAAATTTAAAAAGTAGGGGTTTTCTGTTCCAAAATAGTTACAGTTATAATTAAATTTAGAGAGTATAGGATTTTAGGTTTCAAAATATTTACATTTACAAATCACCGAAAACTTATCCCGTATTTGTCGCTTGGACGGGTATCATTTGTTCATCTGAAAGTCTTGGCACGTCTATTAGCACACCTCGTATGGTTTGTCTATTAATTAATGACCTTTATTTTTATTATGAAATTTTTATGATCCAATTTGCTGGAACACATTTCACGTATTGACTTTTTTTAAAAATAACCGGTTTTTCTCTCTTCTTTCTTTTCTTCCGGCACCCGTGACAGGCCCTGGAGATGAGAGAGAGCAGTCGCGACTCGCCGGCCCCTCTGTCCCTCCTCCCCAGACAATCTTCGTCTTCCTCATCCTCTTCCTCAGTGCCTCAGTCCTCAGCCTCTCCCCCTGTCGTCCCCAAAGCCTCTCCGCAACCCATCCCCTCTCCTGCTGCTCCTCCTTCAGGTATATCAACAGCTCCCGTGACAACCCCAGCTCCCTCCACAGCATCCCCAACCCCCCTGAGGTCCCAGGTCTCGGTGACGGGGCCGCCTCCCCCCGTACCTCCCCGCCGGCCGGGGAGCATAAAACGGGCCCCAGGTGAGGCATCATCTACGGGCCCAAGGTATTAAATGACTAGAGCCCAGGATATCGAGTGACTTGGGCCTAGGGTATCAAATGACTTGGACCCAGGGTTTCAAATGACTTGGACTCAGGGTTTCAAATGACTTGGGCCCAGGGTTTCAAATGACTTGGGCCCAGGGTATCTAATGACTTGGGCCCAGGGTTTCGAATGACTTGGGCCCAGGGTTTTAAATGACTTGGGCCCAGGGTTTCAAATGACTTGGGCCCAGGGTTTCAAATGACTTAGGCCCAGGGTTTCAAATGACTTGGGCCCAGGGTTTCAAATGACTTGGGCCCAGGGTTTCAAATGACTTGGGCCCAAGGTATCAATGACTTGGGCCCAGGGTTTCAAATGACTTGGGCCCAGGGTTTCAAATGACTTGGGCCCAGGGTTTCAAATGACTTGGGCCCAGGGCATCAAATGACTTGGGCCTAGGGTTTCAAATGACTTGGGCCCAGTGTACCGAATGACTTGGGCTCAGGGTATCAAATGATTTGGACCCAGGGTTTCAAATGACTTGGGCCCAGGGTTTCACATGAATTGGGCCCAGCGTTTCAAATGACTTGGGCCCAGGGTTTCAAATGACTTGGGCCCAGGGTTTCAAATGACTTGGGCCCAGGGTTTCAAATGACTTGGGCCCAGGATTTCGAATGACTTGGGCCCAGGGTTTCAAATGACTTGGGCCCAGGGTATCAAATGACTTGAGCCCAGGGTTTCAAATGACTTGTGCCCTGGGTATCAAATGACTTGGGCCTAGGGTTTCAAATGACTTGGGCCCAGGGTTTCAAATGACTTGGGCCCAGGGTTTCAAATGACTTGGGCCCAGGGTTTCAAATGACTTTCGCCCAGGGTATCAAATGACTTGGGCCCAGGGTATCAAACCACTTGGGCCCAGGGTATCAAATGACTTGGGCCCAGGGTTTCAAATGACTTCGGTTCAGGGCATCAAATGATTTGGGCCTAGGGTTTCAAATGACTTCGGTTCAGGGCATCAAATGTCTTGGGCCTAGGGTTTCAAATGACTTGGGCCCAGGGTATCAAATGACTTGGGCCCAGGGTTTCAAATGACTTCGGTTCAGGGCATCAAATGACTTGGGCCTAGGGTTTCAAATGACTTGTGCCCTGGGTATCAAATGACTTGGGCCTAGGGTTTCAAATGACTTCGGTTCAGGGCATCAAATGACTTGGGCCTAGGGTTTCAAATGACTTCGGTTCAGGGCATCAAATGTCTTGGGCCTAGGGTTTCAAATGACTTGGGCCCAGGGTATCAAATGACTTGGGCCTAGGGTATCAAATGGCTTATCAGTGTCTTTGTGTTAGTGTCAAACTTGAACCGATGCAAGTTTTGCGGGCCGGGTGGGTTCAGACGTAAGTGCACGAAATAAGGTTGTTTATTGGACGTTGCTATTTTCTAGCAAAAATGCAAGGGCCTTAATCTTGATTTTTTAGCAAACTCTTAATGATACTGCTGCGTCTACTGTTCTGTAGAGACCTCCGTCTACCAGAACCACACTGAGGCAAGCTGATCATGATATACTTTCTCGATGTACAAGGCATTGCTGAATCACTTGCGGCAGATATACTGTTCAAATTGTTCACTTTGGTGTCACTTTGTGCCTGAGAGAAACTGCAACACGTGACCACTCCTCATGCAGCTCCTGGTCACCTGATGAAGATTGTTTAGGTGGAGCCGTGTGGTTAAAGGGCCGCCCTTCCGTGAAGGTGTCGAGGGTTCGAATCCCGGGGCTGGGTGGCGACTTTCTCCGTTGAGTATAAGGGAAAAATTCGAAGCACAATACCCCACTCTACCCAGGTATCTTAAATGGGTACCAGTCTTGACCGAGAGAAAGCGTCATGGCGTCCTGGGTTTAGTTATAAGGCATTAGAAAAACAATGTACGAGGTGATATGTATCAGGCTTGATTGGAAATAAGGCATTCGTAGATGCCGATGTTTGTTTTTGTGAAACACAACCTGCAGTGCACCTTGATGAGAGGCGCTCGCTAACCGTGACGTTGCCACTTCAGATTATTATAATTAAATTATTTACACTTCGACTTTAATGTTTATCTCAAATTTAAAGTCAATAATCGTAAATTATGTTGACAACAAAAAAGCATCGTAGAAAAACGAAATCGCAGATTTTCGAAAATTGTAGTTGTAGAGATGGTGAAATTTTTTTTTTCTGACATTCTTGCATTCTCACTGCGGTCAAAACTTTCCATGTTCCTGAAGTTAAAATTTATTGTGTCTTGAGAATAGACATTTGAAACATTTTTCTTTTGAACCGTATCATGTGTTAATTTATTTTTTTTTACATAGCATGTGCTGTGTTTCAACATTTTACTGACTCACGATGTACAAGCTGCTAACAACTTGAAACACAGGTTACTGACAATTTGATGCACTAGTTGCTACCAACGCCGGAGTCGAGTGGTTAAGAACGTGCCCTTCCGTGAAGGTGTCGAGGGTTCGAACCCCGGCGCTGCGCGGCGATTTTCCCCGTTGGGTAGCACAGGTTGCCAACAACATACCCTCGATGCGCAGGTTCAGAGGAACAGGAGCCGCGACCGCCCCCCGTGTCCCCCGCCCCCGCCCCTCCCTTCGCACCCCGCAAGCCCGAGGGCCCCGCACCTCCCGCCACCTCCGCCCCTAGGCCCCAAGCTCCCCCCGCCGTCCCGCAGCGGAGACCCAGCAGCGGCGTACCCCCCGCGCTACAGGGGTCCATAGGGCCCCACGGGGTCACCGGCATCATCGTGGGGCCCGGCAGCCAGGCCCCCCCTGGACCCCCTCCCAAGTCCCCGCTGCTGGCCCAGCAGAAGCAGCAAGTCCCCAACTCTGGGTCCAAAGACTTCCTCTCCAACATGGGCATCGAGTTCAACGACTTCGCCCAGCAAACGTCGAGCCTTTTCAGTGATATTTTTGGTAAGTCGCATCGTATGACGGTGTTCGATGTACGTATTCTTTTTCCACAGACACGCTCGTAATTTTGCCACTGCGCATCTTGTATCGATCACAGAGTTCGATATACGTAGGGTAAGTCTCGAATGGCCGGTCGGCTCAAATCGGTTCGGATCGTCGGTTATTCTATGTTACTTCTCAGTTTTCGCGATCGGTAACAATCTATTGTATTATTTATTATTGTAAAGCATTCACGTAAAAACCACACATTTTTTTGTGTGATCATCCATTTTTATTTAAATAAAATGGTTATCAACTAATGACCGTTATATTCAAATTGTTAAAATAGAAATATAAAACTTGGAATTTTCGTGATCCTCATGCTTGTACATATACATATATTTTTTAATGCTTCCTTGAAATGAGATTTTTAAGCAATCGGCCGAAACCATCGATTCATATATATATTATTTCCTGGCGTCAAGAATTGCGAAGTTGTATGTCATGTAGATGTAAACTGTCAAAAGTTTCTCACCCCACAATGAAAATGCATCGTCCATGAAATTGTGTTCTCTTACAATTATCATTACCTGTATCATCAAATGTAGATTAAGCAAGATTAGGAGTACCTTACCCTCAATCATTTCTTTTTGACTGGTAACATGGGTATTACAATACTTGTGTGTGTGTGTATCATCTAAGTGTATTAGCTTAAAGATATTTTAAAAACCAATGATGGTACTTCTGTACCATCTATATTGGAAATAAACTGTTTTTCTTTCTTTTTCTTTCTTTTCTAAAACCCGACCCGTAAGGCGCGCAGTAGTGTAATCTACTACACGCCTCAAGGGTTGAGTTTTTAGATTGCTACCGAGCGTGAAAATTGATAATTGACATAGAATAACCGATGATTTGAACCGACTGGCCATTCGATGCTCACCCTACTCTTCTTTCCACTGATATGCTCGTATTTTTTGGCACTGCTCGTTGTTAGTTAAAAAATTTATGCTCTTTAAGTGCTCGTTTGTTGTGATATATTCCATCTTCCTTATTAATGTCCTATTGCATCAGCTTAAACTATTTGTGAATCCACTAGATTGTTGCTTTCTTAATACATGTACTTCTTGGTAGCATGCTCTTTTTCTCAAGTTTGAGTTCAAGTTCTTTTCTTACTGAGTATATCGTTACATTCATTTTAAATATACTCTTGTTATTATTATCATCATACTACGCTCTTTATTTTAAATTCGTTTTAGCTGTGCTCTGATACCTCAGTTCAGTTTATTTGCTCTGATTTTCTTCGCTAGCGCGCGATGTGTAGTTCAGTCATCATTTTATTCTATTTTGATTTGGTGTTATTTTCCAAACTTTGTGCATGTTTGTAGTCGAGAACTCTGCTCAAGTTCGTGAGTTGGATAGACCCGAGGTGAGTGATGAGGAAGAGAAGGAAGAGGAACCTGCACAGTCCGCTGTACCTGACGGCTGTGAACCGCTCGAGTCGGACGAGGTGGACCTTGGTACTCAAGAGACGGTCGAGGCTAGCCTTGAAACTCAAGAGACGAACGAGGCTGGCCTTGAAATTCGAAAGGCAGACGAGTTAGATCTTGAAATTCAAAGTGTCACGTCGGAAGGGGACCTTACGCAGGACAATGGAGCAGTAGTCGAATGCTGCAGTGGAAACGTCGCGCTTCAACAGGGAAAAGTTTCTCACGACGTAGACAGCACTCTGCGTCTACAAAATGGTCCTGAAGTTTGCGGTGAAAACTCAAGTCTACTGCAAAATGTGACCGCTTCTGAAAATGAAAGTTCAGCAGCAAATTCAGATGTATCCCGAGATGAAACTTCCATCAGCGTCGCTTCAACGGGAGAAATGGGGCAAGATGTTGTAGACTGTAGAGTAAATACTCCTTTTGTAAACGGAATGTTAGGTCAGTCACCTGGCCTGATGAAGACTTGCAACGCAAACAGTTTATTCTATTCAGATCACGACTCAAAGTCTGTTATTACCATCCCTAACGTTTGTGTGGCAAGCGACGAAGAGCGCTCGACTACAGGCAACAAGCTTATCTCAAAGTCTGAAGCTCATTCCGAGAAAAAAATCGAGTCACCGAGTTTCGTTCGGATGATAAATCAATTGAGCCAAGAAGAGGAACACTCCAATGGCGATCGACTTAGCGAAATCACCGTAAAAGAGAGTA